>CM046879.1:467815445-470215445 GCA_025667525.1 Glebionis coronaria
TTAATAAAATTGTTCAAATTCGAACTTAATATTTTTGCCAAGTTCCCCATCTTTAATGCATTATTGTTTGAAAGTCAAGTGAAGAAAAGTAATATATGGTTCAACGAACAAAAATATAGTTGTTTGAATTAAAAACACAATCTTGAAATTGAAGTGACCTGAAGAGGATCAGAAGGGTTGGAAGGGGCGAATACAACTTTTCGGTCATGTATAGTAAGAGAGTAATCTACTTTAGCCTTGGTGTAAACTCTAACCACTATCGGCTGACTCTCATTGTTGAAATCTTCTTCGGGGCTTTTTTGGCAATCAGTGACATTACGCATGTGGATGCTTTGGTCAGGGAGCTCCGGGATCAGCCTATGGATTGTCTCTGGTGGGGTTCCTGTAAGCTCTATAACACAGAAATAGAATCAAAACACACATTTGCGGATGCCAATATTTACAGGTAAGCTTAGAAAAATAAGAATCATGAGACCAGGAAAACAGTTGTGGCGTAGAAATGGACAAAAGTGTTGTCCTAACTGTAATTTGTTGTAATTCAATGCAAAGCCATTGGAGAACATAACATCACCTGTTGATGGACAGTCGTTCTAATTTCAGCATCCAACATGTTTCTCATTGTGTACTCTTTCCATCAGTGACTCTCCACCCGATAAAGCAACCTCTAATTTCCATAAAACTTTCTAAATCTTTTATTTGAAAAATAGATTACTAACTTATCTTATTTTACGATCCTGAACACAAAAAGACTATAAAATTTCAAAAAGAGGAGATGGCATTTGAGTGTTGCCTATGCGTTTTGACCCGTTCAATTTGACATGGGACAAAATTATATTATACCGTGAATTTAGTCTTTAGAATATGTTATTGAATATCTATCATTCTATAGGTACATCCTCCTATCTCTGAACAAAGATGTCAAAAGGTACTTAAGTTTCATTACTACTCCTGGGCATGATCATGGTAAACCTGAAGAAAAAATAACCGATCCTGATGATGGTATCATAGAGGATGAAAAACTGATGAGGATTCAAGATCCTGTTATGATTGCTTGTAGCTGTTGTAACTGTTTGAAAAAATATACACAATTAGCTATGAAATATGAAGCCTCCAGGGTACTAAACCAGATAACTGCACAAGTTTTGTTGGACAGTTACCTAGCATGGCTTCTTAGGCACAATATCAGCATATCCTTTTTTGTCAAATTCCACAGCTTTCCTTTTTTATATTCCTTCACACACTGATGCTAAATGACCCACTTTCCACACATAAAACACTTGTCTTGTTGCCCAGGAGTATAATGGAATCAATGGAAGTTAGTGGCTGAAGATATTAAGCATCAATCTAAGAACAAAGAAAGCCGACTCGGGTTAGTATTCATTCTGATGACACACGTAACGATACATCACCCGTGCTTTTGAAGTGTGAGATTTATTAAATGGAACCACTATATTTTTTACTAATATTATAACAGTAAAAGAATTTTATCTCACTTGTCTGAAATTATTTACCTCGGGTCCACCCTACAATTAGGCTGTTGATACATGCTTCATAAGGTCTAGAAAATATATAGTGCGCTATTTTTAAAAACAGACTTAGATGTCCTATCTAGGGTTCCTGATGCTGATAGACTTCACCTCATCATTCTCGGCAACTTCGAACCAAATGGGCATATTAGAACCAAATGGGCATATTGGATGTGTACCTTCAGGTTTGGCTTAGAAGCATGGATCACTTTAGGTAACGCCATTGCATCGCGAGTAAAGAAGACGTGGAAATTGTTTCCCACAATGTCACAGTTACCCTTTTTAGTGTGTAAAACTTGGTAGCAAAACCACGTTGTCTCTGATAGTTTCGGGACTTCCACGTTCATGGATGACAGTTGAGAAATGAACGATGGTGGGAGTTTGGACTTCTGGTGCATGAAGGAATCCGCACAAGTGAGATGAGAGATGTCATGTGTAACCTTAAAGAACACCAACTGTCAACTGCACAAAAGCCAAGAAGCAAGTATGCTTCTTGTGCTTGATAGTCAAAGAAAATCTGTAAGTTTTTGGGACCAAACATAATAAGTTGCACGTGATAATATTTAGTGGTGCAATCAGACACATCAACTGAACATTTGAGCTTAATTCACTGTTCAATAACAAAAGAGAAATGTCAACAACATCAAAATCAAAGTTCCTTTATGGTCCTACTTTAGATACAACGTCTGGCCTACTTTAGATGCAGGTTTACAAAAAAATTCATGTGTGGTATATATACAAAGTTGCAATGATAATATAGATAATATACTAAATAATGCAAGATAAGAAAGTAGCCTAATAGTTTTTCATTACAAAATTTCCCCGTGCCATGTTTACTGACAAACATCTCTTGTTGACTCGGTCCCAAAAAATCAAGTACTAAAATTGTATCCTCCGGGTTTACACAAGACCACTTTAGATCTTCAACCTAAATGACCAGTGACCCACATTTTCCTTCATCTATTAATTATCTACAATAAGTTTCACAATGCAATAAGTGAGCCAATAAGCATAGGAGGAGAGAAATATATATATATATATATATATATATATATATATATATATATATATATATATATATATATATATATATACATATATATATATATATATATATATATATATATATATATATATATATATATATATATATATATATATATATATATATATATATATATATATATATATATATATGTATATATATATACTAGTGGCAAAACCCGTCCGATGGACGGGTATGACTTATGATTGTCGTTTAACATTTTTTCATTTGGAAAATATGTGTCTGTAATTCATTTTTTATGTATAGTTCTTTTTTATGCATTATCAGTAAGTATTAGTTGTATTAGTTATTTATGTTTTTTATTTTGTAGAATAATTGTTTGTTTTTTTAGGTAAGTATTTATTTGTAAGTATTAGCAACAATACTTGTTTGTAAGTTTTTTAATTTGCATCTATACAGTACTTTTTTTCTTATTTAATTTGTGTTTGCTTCTTATCTTTTTAATTAGCTTTATTTTTTATTTTTTATTTATGAATTATGTTTAAAGATATTGTGTACATAAAATTTATAAATGTGCATAAGAGACACACCGTATATTAGTGTACGTTTTTTAATAAACGGAATTATAATGTGAGTTTTTTAATATATATTTTTTGAATATATTATAAAAGATATCCTTTTTGGTTATTTATAGTTTTTTAATTATCTTGAAAGGGATGATCAATGTAATTCAACTTTTTTGTTTTTGATTTACTTGCTTTTGCACATCGTGGCGTAATCTCTGAAACCGATAATGGAAATGCCTTTTGACTTGGTGTTCATTGGAATACGCTTTTTCGTAGAAGTAATTTAATTGTTGTTGATAAGGTTGTGTTAACCAAAAAAGATGGTATTAGGCTTTTTTGTTAATGATTTGTTTGAACTGAATCATGAGCATCATTTGCCTACACGTTTTCCATTTTTGCAAAGATATGTTGTAAATGAGGCATGTATATATTTATTTTTTTACATTATTTTTTGGTTTGTGGCTATATTTATCTTAGGTTCCTTTTCTTTTACAAAGCCATCGACAACATCTTTTCATTTTAATGCAAATAATTCGTTACAATGTATTTAATCGTCAATTTAATCATGATCATTGGAAAATATGATGTTAAAGATATTGTTAAATAAACTTAAAAAGAAAAGATGACCAATAAAAATCTAGAAACTTTACCAACAATTCATTTTATTTAAAGTAATAGTTATAAGGTATTTTTTTTTATATGTTCACATTTTTTTGTTTTTCAAATATTGGTAAAAAAATAGTATATTCTGTAAATACCTTTTATTGGCAAAAATAATTAATATCATATGTATCGACTCGTACACAACACACGTAATGTTCATAATAATAAATATTTTGTTTGTGATAAACAAATAAATTCAAATGAGACTAATATATTGCAAGTTTATAATGAACCTTTATAATAAAGTGAATTCATACAAAATAAGACAACTACCAATAACATTAATTCATAAAAAAAACTCACATCTTTTTTACTGATCAGTTGTGAATGAAACACCTACACATATGTCCGGTTTGGTTTTAATTCGGGTTCGATCCGATTTTTGGTTTTTGCGTTACAAACTCAAATTGTGGACACCCCCAAATTTGACGATTCAAAAGTGTTTCGAGTTGATAGAGGACGTGGTTTTCTCTTGGAAATCTCTTCTGTTATTCAGTTGCAACATTTGATATTTTGATTTTTGACGAAGATGCTTTTATATCCAAAAGCTCTATTATTATATCTAGTTTATAAATTTTTCTCAAGTGTCGGAGTTATAAAGAGGTCAAGAAATAGGAGAAAATATTTAAGTAAGGAAGGAAGGACATGTAGTCTTATGTCAAGTTGTTCTTGTTAGACCCATTTGCCAATTGCCATGATGTTGTGCATTATCCATTTATCCTTGCTAGAAAGTAACTTCCTTGTTGTAAAAAAGAAAACAATAGAGAGCTTAAGTGTTTGGTAATGAATTATCGAGCATTGTTTTGGATTGTCGGTCATTCTTATCAATCTTTACTGGAACTTCCTTTAGATTATATGAATTAGCTTGCAATTATATATTAACAGCCTCTTGTCACATTCTAACACAATTTCCATTACATTTTTTATTTCAAAATAAATGTAGAAAACTCAAAATGAAAAGGCATACCACAATGGCATCATCCTGGCTAACATTCCTCCTCTTTGGTATAATAGTCGGATTCGACAACACCATATCGCTAACTGGCTCCTGACTGGACTTGTTTTCCACGATCCAAGGTTTGATCCAAATAATTGCCTATAGAGTTAGAAGTTAAGTCCTTTATAGCATTCCCATTTGTTCCCATTTGCTAACTGATGTTCAGATTCTTCAACTTTGGCACCTGATGCAGAATAAGAACACATATTTTATGGGGAAATTTCCAGGTTGGCGGCGTTAGTGGTTTTACTGTAAGCAACTCCTTCCGTATTATCATTCGATCTTCATTCTTCAACAAACTCTTCTGTAGACTTAATATCATATCTGATACCAGAGGCACAGGCTCCTTATTTACCACATTCAGTAGATTCATAATGTTCTTCCCCGAAACCGGATTAATAAAAGAGCTCCCTTTTTTGCAAATTTCAAATTATTTATTATTTTCTAAAATAGACCAGGCTTCTGATTCTTGTAATATAACTCAACATAATCAACAACTGGTCTGCGTAGAGAAAAAGAGGAAATCTTGTTGAATCTTTTCCCAAACAAAGAATATTTATTCAAGAAAGTTTCCTTTTCTTCCACTGACCACGCATTGACCAGTGACTTTTCTTTTTCAATGCCAATAAGGTCCTCTACTAATCCATTATCTGAAATAAACCTTGATATCGTCTGTTCCCTATTTTATAGAATCGGTGAAGGCATCTTCAGTTCACTGAAATTCGATACTAATCAGCCTTGCTTCTCCTCAATTTGGCAGGTCAGTCTATTATCATGTTGAGGAAGGTATTATGACAGTATCTTTCATCTAAGTCAAGGTTTAAGTTTCTTGGAAATGCCTCACGATTGTCTGCAATGCTGCTATGGCACCCTCTCAGTTCAGAAAAAATGTCAGCAGTTGAGGCCCACCATGGTCGATGAACTATTTTCTAACCCCTTTCAATTCAAGCAAGCCACTGAAAAAAGAACACAATCCTGTTCAGTTAATACTGCAAAATATAATAATCAAAATGCTTTGATATATGAGACTGCTATCCTTGTAGAGTTATACTGGTAATCCTAGTTGTTAAAGGTTGATCCTCATTTTTCTGTGTTGATATATTAGAGTGCTATATTTCAAGATTTATATCTAAAGTTCCTTACTTTTCTTTTGTCACCTGTATAACTCAAGTGTAAAATAGTACTAACTAAATGTACCTGTAGTGAACAACAAAAAGGCTCACTTGCATTTCAGTGAATATGCCATTGGTTTATAGTTCCTCGCCATTCTCTTGAGAACCAACCTAAGAAAAGATGCATAATGTTTCCCTGATTGCTATAGCCAGTCTCTCCACTGCCTGAAAGGTTGAAGCGGATACCATATGATCAAAGAAAAAATAGATACTCTTAAAAATATATTTAAATATATGATAAAATGTTAGAAGAGAATCAAGATCCACATTCTAGTCGCAACAAAACAGAAATCATGTCAAAGTTGGTTGGTGAGAGCGAGAGCATTCTTTTGAGGAATCCAAGATAAATGCTCCTTCCATCATTTTATTGATTCAAGTACTGCAAGCGTGAGAAAACAAACGGTGAAGTAAAAAGGAGAATTGTGTTACATCTTTTGACTCTCATGGACGGGTTAAAATCTCGTGCTCATGTTATTATTATGATTGTAACCAACCGTCCCAACATCCCCTATAACCTCTACCACCACCACCACCATAAAAAGGTGATTTCAGGCTCTCAGTGATTCTGGTACTCAGGAGAGCCTACTTCACAATCGGTTGTTAAAATCTCGTGCTCATGTTAGTATTATGATTGGAACCAACTGTCCCAACAGCACCTATAACCTCTACCACCAGCACCATAAAAAGGTGATTTCGGGCTATCAGTGATTCTAGTACTCAAGAGAGCCTACTTTACAATCGGTTGCCCCTCTTCATATGCAAGTTCATTGGTGATCTTTGTCCGTGTGTGGAGAGACTCAAACCTGCAAAAGTGATTAATAGAGGAGGACCGATAATCATCTCTGCAACAATATATAGACGAGGTTTAGCTGATCTGCCTATGAGTTAAGGGGCCAGAGCGATGCTTTTTGATAAAGATGCACAGAGAGTTGAAATGTAGGTAAGTGCCCACTACAACACTATGCTTTGAACAATTTACATGAGCATAAAGGCTGAATCATCTCCACTGAAGTAAATTTTATTTGAACTGTATAAAGAGGTGTCATTGTTATTTTAATGCTCTATTTGTAATCCTATGTAGAAAGAAAGAATGAATGATATAAAGAAGTAGAAGGTTCATGTAATCTTTTTATTGATATTCTTCGATTAGCTCATCACCTGCAACTATACAATAACTGAAGTCTAAAATTAAATGAGCTATGCATAAATAACATGAATATTCCAAAATAAAATATCATGAATATTAACGTCACTTTTGGGACTCAATGGAAATTATTTGAATTAATGATGTGAACTTTCAACAAATCCTACATTACTATAATGCTTTTTAAAAGTGACTGCTTCTAGCATGAAAAATCAATTGCAGTTGATTTTGAATAAAAATGTATGCCGACTCACAAAAAATCAAATTAGACATATGAAAAATTAGTGAAAAATTAGCAAACCTGTTTACTTCTTATGATTCTTAGTCACCTTCTTGAAGAGAAACTTCTTATCACATCCTCAATTCACCACCATATGTATATCAAGAAAAACTATATGGACAAAATTAAATATAGCAAAAAAGCATTTACAGGACAACGTAGCCCGACACGGCCTGTTCGAACACTTAGCAAACATATTTTGACTTGTTACCTAAACCATCATGCTCATGTTGTCAACTCTAAAAACGTAATAGAGAACAGACATTATAGAGGTAATACCTTGTTTTCACATTCAAACTCAGCCCACCTGGTTCGGAAAGCTGCATCACTGCATACTGGTGGCGAGGTGTAATCCATAATGTCAATATGAATCATCTAGAACAATGACATCCGTTGCAGCACATTTGAAGTTTTATAATCAATTTTACAAAAATAACCCCGGCCTCAGTTGAGGACACCTTGATATTTGCTTTTATCTGCTTGTTAGATTCTGGAGCAAGGTTATAGTTCTTTAAATTCTCTCTACAAGTTTAAGGTCACCCATTGTAGCCAAATCCGAACACAGATTCTTGAGAGTTTCTTTTGTTTGGTTGATAACCGCTTCAAAACAAAACGAAACAACAAATCTTGAGACAAAGAAGTAAATCAGGTAGAAGTTATTTGAAAACGTCTTTTTATACCTCCAACATTTTTTTCACAAAATCCTTGGTGTTTGTTATGACGATATCACTGCAAATTTGCTCACCTATAATCCTTGATTCGTACTGTGCTATCTAAGATCCCTAAGCATCCATAGTTTTCTTTTGTCTTGTTCTTGATAATAATAGCAGCAAGCTCCCCAGTTTGCATATAATCCAGACCATACAGTGAGTCAGGTGCTATTTGAGCATGACACTTTCTTTTCCCAGCCGTGGATGACGTTATTCTGCAGATCCTTACAGGTTACAGCATCCAAAAGACCTGAAATTAAGCTGGCAACAACATGATAAGCAATCTACACTCAAAATACTACAAAACTATGGAATTAGTCCTAGTGTATCAACTTGGTCAATCGATTCGAACTTTGGCATTTAAATAAACTAAGAAATGACACCTAAGAAAAGTTGTATAAAGTTCTATAATCTACATATGGTCTACTTTATTAATTTAGTAGCATGGCGAGCAAGTAACGATGCTTGAATAAAATATATGGCAGTTACAGTGACATTGCTACACTAAAAATAGAAGTGTTAAAACTAACCCGTGTAACCCGCAAGAAGGAGTCACCTGAAGTCGCGCCTTAGAAATTATGCGGCTGCCAATCCTTTACACTTCTACAGTAACAAATGATAAAAAACTGAACTCGGCTGAGAAGCCTATAAATCATTCAAACCCTTTGTTTGTCGTAAGCTGGTTCTACAAAATTAGCCTCCATGACACCGAATCAATACCAATAAGACAAAAAGAAACACTACTTCAGAACCGTTTTTAGCTAAACATGTATTGCATAGAGGCTCAAAGTTTCAAGTAAAGTATCTCACAGAAATTCATTTCATACATGGTTATCACCAAAATAATAAAAACCCACAAATTAGATTTCTTCATACCATAATCAATAATCCTCGAATAAAAAAATCTAAAAATAATGAGTAACAAATTAAGTAAGCATTTTCTTGCATCCCGAGCCCCTAGCAGCTATATGGTGTCCTTTTTGTAACAGCGCAAGCACAAGTGCAAGAAACCTTAATAATACAATCACAGATCATCACGGAATTAATGGAATCAGCGACACTCTCCTATGACGTCTCCTATGACGTCGCAACCATCAGATCCCTTGCTGGAGTTTCGGAAGCAGCCGCCGTGCCCGTGACCTTGCATCTTCTAGTGTATTCTACAAACCCCCACCGCCCCATTATCCTAAATACACACCTGCTCACACACACAATACTCACTCAAACGTAATACTAAAACAGCCACATACACTACCAAACTGCAGCTCGCTTTTCCAAGATTTCGAAAAACATGGATGTTGCAGTTCACAAATCTAAACACCGCTGGATACCAACATCAGCAGCAAAATAACAGCTGAGACTAATATCCGATATACTTAATAGGCTCCTACACAAAAAAAAACCATCTTAACGGTAAGGGAGTGTTTGCTTCGACTACATAGGCCGAAAAGTTTCAAATACGCCACGAAAAATGAGCTTATGAAACATACGCACAAACCCAAATAAGCCATAAGCCGACTATATAATATGAGACAAACACCCCCTAAAATGGGCGCATTTATGCTTATAAGCTACAACAAACACCCATGAAATTACCTATTCCAAACACCTTGCAGAAAACCCACATAAAAGTGAACTTTGTGACTCCCGACATGCTCCTGTTCACTACTTTTAGTTCATTTAATTGCTCTTAGTTCTGTGTGCAAAGAAAGATGTTAATAAACCATCAAGTCGGATACATGATTCATATCTTCATCAAAAAACCAACTTGTAGCTACACCAAAAGACATACAACTGTTTAACTCACATCGCAAAGATAAGGAATAGAGACGTGAATGTACAGGAGGCTCAGTTAGGCAAACTACTGAAGAAGGAGGATACATCCGCCCTACGGGCTGCAAACGCAATATGTTGCCGCGCCTGCGGACAATCTCACCTTTTCCGGAGCCTTTCAGATTCATCATAGCCTTTCACAATCAATATCACCATGATTCTCGTCTTATTTAATTATCAGTATATTCTTAAAAAACCAATGTGATACTTATTCACTTTTCTCCAGATCTCACACCCTTCTTCCTTCACGCGCCTTTCTCTCTGGCGAGTTATTATAAAAAAATGGTCATCTCTCTCGACTGCTAAGCTCGTTCTCGTGAAATATAAGCTGATTGAAAATGCAGCATGGCCGCGAGGCTAAAAAACTTGGCCTGCCACAATGCATATACACATTGTCACCTTTTCGAGGTCATTTAACCTCATGACAGCATGTGGGCATCAACAATATAGAGAAGGAAACACAGTGTACAGTAGGCTCAGCTGAATGGACGATCGAATAAAGGGGATACATCTGATACGGCTGCAACGTTAAAGTTACCATGCCAAAGTACCGACAATCACAGCTTTACCGAACCCATTTAGAATCATCATAGAATTGAACAACTAAGGCATTGTTTTAATCTCAGTTACAAACGGTACTCTTTCAAGTACCAATTACCATCTAAAATTTACAACAAAGATATGTAGCAATATTCGTTAGCCAAGATAGTTTACGGCTTCCGAAAGAAACAATTTTAAGCAAGAGTTAATGGTAAATTATTTCTCAGCTTGTCCTTAACACTGCCGCAGAACCTCAAATAGGTAAAAACAGATCACATACGTGGCATTGAGGTCATATAATAAAAAGCCAAAATGCGATACATCCACCCATAGGTATGCAAACCTGCCATGGCTGTAAACACGAATGTGGTCGTGATGCCCCGCCAAGATACAGGCCGTGTCCACCCTTGAGACTCATTTCCTACAGAATAAAGTTGCCATACTTATTATCATGCCTTCCAACTTAGCAAAACAACAAAACAATAAAAGAAACAATCGAAAACACCCCCTGAAAATCTAATCCATAGCAGGTAAAAATTATCCAAAGTAGGTAAGAACAGGAGCCCTAAATTTAAAACCCACAGTTAAACCCAAACCCAACAAATCCCCACCTGATTAAACCCCTAACTGGAAGAATTAGGTGAATAAAAAACACCAATTAACCAATACACCTAAGTAAATGGTGGGTAATCATGAAATTCCTCCACAGATGAAGTTCAACAAGGTTGCTCAAATTTAATCTGATACACGTCCCTAAAGTTATTTGTTGTACACAATGCCCTTTTTTACAAACCCACACAAGCCTGTGATACTTGCCCTTGCTTGGTCAGATGCTAAAAAAACTTAGAACTTTCGTTCAAGTATTTAAGGAGTGACTTTCATTTAAGCGGGAAAGCTTATCTTTTATGTTCAGTTTATCAGATTCTTTTAGGTATGGTTTTCAGCTGATTTTGGAGACATTATGTTATAATTTCTTTTCTTTTGTGCCATGCAGTCATATCTCCTAAACCATATGGATCTGCAAAGTCTCATATCCCAAATATCATACGCAAAATGAAGTCATTTACAGGATGCAGTAAAGGGGTGAACTGAAAGACGATGTGATACAGTTTTCACCCTGTCGATATGCAATGTACTTACTGTAACCATTGATGCAGCATGCTTACAATTGTTTTTTCTATGTAAGGCTTACCGGGAATTCCAGAATCTGTACTTTTCCCTCCAAATCAAGCATGAGAAAGAAATCCAAGTGCTCGAATTGCTCGAGAAAGTCAATTTTAATTACATTATACCTCCAATCAGCAAGCAGATTTGGCTTCCAGTATGAAGTAGTTCAATGTCATCAGCATTCTCATGTTCTTTTGTTCCTATATGCCCTCTATAGTCCGACTAAGTCACTCCATAGAACGAACCTGATAAATGTAGGCTTTCCATAGAAAAAATGATAAGTGAATGATATCAATTAGTGTTTAGAAACAAAAGCATATCTCTAATAACCTACAATAAGCTCAAAAAGCTAATCATAACTCGTAAACCTAGTCACTTCATCTGTACGCTTAAAATAATATTCTCCGCCTACTTGTCCCACTAAAAACATATATTGTTGATAAGAATGTGCCAAAACAACTTGCTGGTAAACTAACAACCTGCTGGTAAACTAACAACCTACATAGCTAAATTACAAAAAAAAAACAATAACAATTATAAATTAAACTTACCTCATTCGATTAGTAAGTACTGATATTACGAATCTGAAAATTAATTTGGAATACAACGAACAAATTAGGGTTCATAATAAATGTGGAGAAGATGATCCTAAAGGAAACATTCGATTATAGATGATCTGGTTGTAAATTAACTAATGCATAATCTTATAAAACAAATAAATTTAGAATAAAAAAATTAGGGCTCAATCGCTCATAACAATTGACATGAAACAAAGATGAACAAAAAAAAGTGATTATTCACAGAAATGTCTTTTAAGAATATGGCATAAAAAAACTCACCTTGATAATGGTCAGTTTTAATCGTGAAAACCAATAGTAAATGATATTAGGGTTAGCGAAGAAGAAGACATATAATCGCAGGATTAGGATTTTAAAAGTATACACTTTTGGTTTTTTATGCGTGCGGGGTTTTTTTTATGAAGCAAACAATAAGCCCACTTTCTAAGCCCGTGACACGTAGGATTAGTTCCTTAATAGATGACGTGGCAAATCCCTCCTCTTATATATAATGTAAAGATATATATATATATATATATATAATCCAAGTTATATATATATTAAAATAACACTTCTCAGTCTGGCCTTGTCGGTAACTCGGGAATTCTTCGGCATCGTTATAGTCAAAAGATTTTTAGACGTTTTTAGAAAAATGTTTTTAGTAAAAAGATTTTTGAAATGTTTTATTCAAAACCTTAGTTTTAAAAATCTTTCGTTCTCTATAACGAGAGCTCTGGTACCAAACTGTAACACCCCCAAAGTTATACAACGTAGTACAGCGGAAGACTAGTTGGTGTTACGGGATAGCACATTACTCACATCATAGACAACGCATAAAAATCGCGTCGTTTAATATTAAATCATTTCCATTCATAAACAACAAAGTTACATCGGTCCCAAGTCATTACATTTCATACAAAGTTTTTACAAAGTATTTGAATGGAAAATATAGTTTAGGTGCGGGCCATGAATTCTTGTCGTCTTCCCGAGAATTACCTTCAAGTACCTGAGATAAAACATGCTAAAAGAAAAGGTCAGCGATAACGCCGAGTGAATTCATAGAGTTTAATAAATTCCATTAATATAACTTTGGTATAAAATTAGTACCAAAAATCAATTCGTACAAATCATTGTAATAGGCCGTAAAATAGCCAAAATCATTTTATATAAATCCTTATCGAAAATCATAATATAGGCATTTGCCTTAAAAATTATTATACGAGCCAATGTCGTAAAAACATCATACAATACGTCTTATGACGTTGTATGAAAATAAAAACCGTTATATGAATATGGTTATGAAAACCAAAACACAAACATAATATTAATAGTATCACCCTGTATTGCTAGTCAGGCAATACATCGTAATTCGGAGCGTCTATTAGTATTTTGTTAATTTTTGGATTATTATAAGCCGCATGACATTGTTACCTTACTAAACCAACAACGGGAGCTAACCCGATACCAATTTTGCCCATCTAAAGTAGCGTGTCGTCACAAAGGTCACGCTATGGAAATCTTCTCATACATAAATTCGCTTACCAATCAATGTGGCACGACGGGGATCAACCGTCAAGGCGCGAACTGGGGTGATCGTCCCCAAATAATACTATTAAATGCATAAGCGTCTACCAAATCCCGGTAGTTCACAATTCATGCTAATGGGACTTTTAGTGACATAACCTAACTTTAATAATCCATTTTATTTTCATCTATCGGGTCCTTTAATCATTCATCGGGTCATACAATCGGGTCCAAAATCAATAAACAAACAATCGGGACAAATAGTGTCTTATTTTATAAAAGTAACATGTTATCTCCCTCGCGGGTTTATAAAACATTTATAAAAACATTTAAAAGAGTGCGAGGCTATGAACTCACGTTGATGTGGGAAGGCGGGTTATCGGCAATTCGGACGTACGGTACGTGCTTCAATCACGGAAACCTAGACAAATAATAATCGGTCTTAGACTCATGTCCAATGACTTTATAAAAATAACAATTATGTATACATATGATGATTATATATATATGATGATCAAGTGGGTTTACATATTCTCATTTACTCATTTTTGTGTTATGTGTCGATAACTTTTATACTAGTTTTCTCGTTTTACCTATTTACGTGTTTTAGGTTCAACAAGCCTATTATAAGTCCTTAACTTGTTTTAATCCTTGTTATACTTATTTTATCAGTATGTATACTTTCCATTTTGGGCCCAAATGGGTTAAGCCCAATAAGTTCTTTTTAGGAGTGTTTATCTCATTTAGTCCAATTATTAGCTTAAGTATTAGTCCACTATGTTTACTTAGCTCGTTAATGTCCGTATGCCCTATAGTTCGGGTTTTATCGGTTTTTACTTGTTATACATGTCTATATATCAGTATATAAGTTTTATAAAGTTTTCATTAGACGGGTCCAACCATCTAAGTTTTATTTAACAAAAACGTTAATTTTACGGCAATAGCCGAAAAAGTCGTAAAAATCATGTTTATAGTTTTATATCTTATAAAACATAACAAGTTACCACTTTTATAATTTGTACACTTATTTAACCTTTTACATATTTATATAAATAGAATCCATAAGTTAGTGGGTTTTAATTTATATTTTATACTATTAAATTTTGAGTGCTTATATAATAGTATTATTCTTTAATTTCCAAAATCTGATTTTTATTTTCATCTTCACCAAAACTGCCATATCTTGAGTTCTATATGGAGATAGAAGCTCAAATTTTTATCACATACACTACATAATATGTGCTACAATTAACTCTCCTATAGCTACTGTTGAATCATCTTCTAAATATTTTCTAAAAATCGTCCAAAACAGTGAACTCAGATTTGTATCTTAAACTTGTTTTGATCATATCTCACTCATTATTTTGATTCCATTGCATGGCCAACTCTCACATGTGTACAAGACCCATAGCTTACTGTAAATCCATTCTACTTCATCATTTTATCAGTTTACCATATGGTTCTTTACTGTTTTTATACAGCCTATCATTTAGACAAGATTTACCCATTTTTACTTATAGTTTTTCATCTTTTTATCCATGATTATCAACACCAAATCCCCACAAAATATTTTTATCATCATATAATCATCATATACATATACAATAGGAAATAAAATACATGTTTACATAATCAAAATAATAGGAAGATGAGGAGGACAATCTTTATACCCCCATGATGATGTAGGTTGATCAAAACATGGATTTTTGATGGAGAAACTTGTGATGCACCAAGACCATCTTCATGACCACCATTCTTCATGTATACCTTGTGGAAAATCAGCCTCAAGACACTATGAAAACTCCTCCATGGATGTTATAACTTGCACCAATCTTCATCTTTTTGAATGGAGATTAACATATGTTAATTATAACATATGTTTGTGGTTAAATTTTGTATGAATGATGGTGTTTTGTTGAGAAAATGCGATGGCCAAAATGAGTGTGAGAGAGAGAGGAGAGTTGTTTTGCATGTGTGAAATGAGAGTGTGTGGTTTTGGTAGCTAGTTTTGTTGGATGGTACGCTTAAGTTGTAAGCAAAGGACATGTGTAAGCTAAGTTAGCTTACACTTGACACATCAAGTGTGTCATGCACTAGTTAGACCGGTTTTGGAGTGGGGTGGGACAAGTGTCCCACTTGTCTCATCCCATTTATTTACGGGTATTCCTCGATTCTAGTTTCCTCGATTTGCGTGCCCTCGGGTCGTTTTACGAAAAACGTTTTTATAAATTATGAATCAACGTCACAAAACGAATCCAATAAAAATTGTTTCATCAAAAACGGAGTTCGAAAACGTAAATACGTAATCCTAAGGTTTCCGGTTAGTCGTAAAGGACGTTAAAATAAAATCGTAAGTCCTAATCTCTTCTCGCAAATTTGTGAGTTTATGAACTAACACAAATTTAAAACTCCAAAATAATATTCACTGATAAATTTATTTTCTGAAATGTCGGACTGTCACCAAAGACGGTGTATGTAAACGTAAGCACTTAACGTTGAATCCTCCGGTTCATACGTAGTCGATGCTACTTCAAGACGTAAATCAAAATTTCTTCCCAAAAGATAAGTGAGTTCATATTGTATCATTAAAATAATATTTTCAAATAATATTTGAGAATAAAATATCAACCATAAATTGACGGATTGTCACATATATACTATGGATCAAGGACTAGAAGCTTATAGAATACAAAGAACTGATGGCACAACAAGAATATTCAGACTTTTGGAAGATATTCTTCATATTATTGACAAACAAGATACTCAAGATATTTTCAGGTTAGTTCAAGAAGCTAGTGCTGGTAAAATTGAGGTATCACTATTGTATAATGAATTAC
This sequence comes from Glebionis coronaria, assembly GCA_025667525.1. Classification (NCBI taxonomy): domain Eukaryota; kingdom Viridiplantae; phylum Streptophyta; class Magnoliopsida; order Asterales; family Asteraceae; genus Glebionis; species Glebionis coronaria. The sequence continues at coordinate 467,831,968 of CM046879.1, forward strand.
TCTTCATGTATGAACCACACAACTGTGATAAAAAATGTTGAAGGAGTTAGAGAATCAGGTTCCTAGTTACTGGAGATATTATAGGTCATGTGGACTACATATTTTGGATATACATGATGTTACTTATTATATGCTACAAGAGAAGAGATATCCATTTGAGAGAAGATTGTTGGAAAGAATGTTGGAACAACAATTGGAAGTCTAAAAAAAGTCTGTTGGTGCTTTCGAGTTGATTAGAATGGTTAAACAACAAATCAAGGATTTGGATCAAGAGGAAGAAGCTGAGAAAGAGCCTTAAGTGTTTGATTTACAATCACACTTCACAAATGGTTCTCAGTTCACCATGTCTAACACACATAAGAACTGGCTAGTCCATAAGCAAACGGTTTGTGGTAAAGACTTCTCATATCCGTTGACAGCTGGTAGTTTTCTAAAAACTATATGGTTCTAACTCACCTTGTTTCGAGACAAAGAGTTGGCTAGTCCTAGACAAACGGTACTAGGTAAAGACATTATCAAATTCGTTGATGGTTGAAAATTTACCAAAAATTGTAGGGTTATCAGTACACCTTATTCTTTATGAATAAAGTATTGGCTATTCTAGAGGGTATGGCTAACTGGTAAAGAATAAGTCAAATCCGTTGATAGCTGATGATTTGCTAAAAATCATGAAGCCAATACATATTGGTTTTTGTTGTTAACTGTTTTATTTCAGGTTGGAAGTTGCAAGAACAGAAGTATTAAAGGAAATAATACTTAGAAGGTTTTGTCTCATCAAATCAAGACAAAATTTCATGATTCAAAGTTCATAGATTTAACTCAAGAAGACAATTATTGTTGCTACAAAATCAAGTGAATGTTTACAAGACACAAGAAGATCATAGTTTGAAGACAAAGATGATGTTCATAGGATTTTAAGGTTATCTTATCAGAAGAAGATCTATATTGAAGTGTTTGGCTACATTCGGTTGTATACAAGTACAAATTCCATGCTCAATCCAAAGGTTGAAGAGAAGACTGAAGACATGTATTCTAAATACATTCTGTACAAAGAGAAACAAGAAGACAACAAGTTATCATTCTTGTTTAGGGGAGGATTATTGGGAATTATTGTTAAGTGTCAAGTACCGTCAGTGTAATTTAAGTACTGTTAGTATCTTTCAAGTACCGTTTGTGTTAACGCGGTACATAGTAAGTACTACTACTTATAAAGTAAGTACTTCTATATTGATTAGGACGAATATATCTTTGTATAAGATATGTCATAGTTATAGTTAGAGTATATCTTATGTGATATACTTAATAGTTAGAATATTGATAATATATCGTCTTTGATATACTTATCTTTATAGAATATTCTAAGGTTTCTAAGGTTCCTTACTCTATAAAAGGAACATAGGTACGATGACACTCATGTACCTCATTCAAGTCGATTAATAAGATAATAGAATAGTTAAAAGTAATTATGTTCTTCTGTGCTTTATAAGTTAGATTCCGCATAACTTATTTAGCTTGAGTAAGAGTTCTCAAAGTGTTTTAGTTTGATTACAAACTACTATACTAGTTCTTAACAGAATATAGATCCAATCAAAGGGATCAACAAATTATCTCATGGAAACCAAGAGAATCATCATTCTGAGCAAGGTTCGCAACTAGGTTGTGCTTAGAGATCACTTGTAAAGCAGCCATTAGTATTTTTGATGATCGAAAAAGTAGAGAGAAGGTTATAAATTTAAGAGATAAGAATAAAAGATTAAGTGAATCAATTGTGTAATTGGAGTAAGTATTTATGTAAATAACAAACCCAAGCGCGAAGAAACTGCCAAATTTACAAAAGAGACCCTCAACGGTACAACAGATATGTAGCAGTACATACAACATACTAGGTATGTGGATTTGTGCTAGCGTTACTTGGACCCAAAACGGTACCTCACAAATTTGACCAGTTCATGCATTCCACTATCATTATAACCTATTTTATCTTATTATATTAACCTGCAATCACATCAAAAACACAAAACAAACACTATACAATAAAAATTAGCATAAAAATTATACAACTATTACCTCCCCTTAACATATGCAGTAGTTCATTTGTTAAGCATACCAATATGTGTTACCCAGAATTCAAATCTCTTTGCATCAAATGCCTTGGTCAACAAATCAGCTACATTGTTGTGTGTATGAATTTTCAAGACTTGAATAAGCTTTTTGTCATAGGCATCTCTTATGAAGTGATGTCTTATCACAATATGCATAGTCTTGGAGTGAATGACTGGATTCTTAACAATGCTAATAGTACTTTCATTATCAATGTAAATCTTGGTGTTCATGAAGTTGAACCCATAGTCTAACAATTGATTTTGAATCCAAAGTACTTGTCCATAGCAATGAGCAGCAGCTACATATTCAGCTTCAGTTGTAGAAGTAGCAACAATAGTTTGCTACTTACACTGCCATGATATGAGTCTTCTGCCTAGGAATTGACAACCTCCTGTTGTGGATTTCCTATCATGATTGGCTCCAACATAATCACTATCTGAGTAAGCTTCCAAATCAAATGTTGAGTCTCTATGATACCATAATCCTAAATTAGGTTGACTTTTAAGATACTTAAAAATCCTTTTCACAACATGTAGGTGTGACACCTTTGGATTGACTTGGAACGTTTAACAGGTACACACAGCAAACATAATATCTGGCCTTGAAGTGGTAAGATACATCAATGAACCAATCATTAACCTGTATAGGTGAATATCAATATTTTCACCATGTTCATCTTTTGACAAAGATTTCTTAACTTCAAAAGGTGTGCTTGTACTCCTTGTATCCATAGATGAAAATTTCTTCAAGATTTCAGAAACATATTTATCTTGGCTGATAAATATTCCATCCTTTCTCTGTTTGACTTATAGTCCTAAAAAGAAAATAAGTTCTCATACAGAACTCATCTGAAATCTTCCTTTCATCAAAGCTTCAAACTCTTTACACCATGATTTCTTGGTTGAACCAAAAATAATGTCATCAACATAGACTTGTACTAGGATAATATCCTTAGCATTCTTTTTTATGAAGAGAGTTTTGTTAATGGTTCCTCTCCTATATCCATGTTCCAACAGAAAAGTGGATAAGGTTGCATACCAAGCCCTTGGAGCTTGATGTAGACCATAAAGTGCTTTGATAACTTTGTAGACTCTGTTGGGGAATTTAGGATCTACAAAACCTGGAGGTTGTGAAACATATACCTCCTCTGAAATAGTACCATAAAGAAAGGCACTTTTCACATCCATCTAATAGACTATAAAACACATATATGATGCAAAGGCCAAAAATAACCTAATGGCTTCTATTCTTGCCACTGGTGCAAAAACCTCATCATAGAGTATCCCTTCTTCCTGTCTATATCCTTGAGCAACAAGCCTTGCCTTGTTCCTCACAACAACACCTCTTTCGTCCTTCCTATTTCTGAAAACCCATCTAGTACTAATGACCCTTCTACCTAACGGAAGATCCACAAGAATCTAAACCTTTTGTAGTTCAAATTGCATTAATTCTTCTTGCATGGCATCTACTCAACTTTCTTCATCAAGAGCTTGAGAAATGTTCTTAAGCTATACTTGTGATAAGAAACATGCAAACAAACAATGCTGAGTATTCTTTATGATTTGTTCTCTATTGTTGTTTGACATAACTCACAATTGCATGAGTTTGAGTATTGGCTTGAAGTTGTCTTCTGATTTGCACAACAGACTTAGGATTTCTAATAATTTGAGCAGTAGGATGGTTGTTGTTGACTTTATGAGTAGGAATATAACTAACTAGAAATTCAGTTTCCAAATTATTGAAATCAGTTACTGCACCCTGCTCATCATAGGAAGCGTTGAAGAAGATTCCTTCATTTGTACTAGCATATGCATCTTAATTGTCCATAGCTTGTAGAATATTTTCTAATGAATCAACAGACTTCGCAGAGTTTGACTTAGCAGTACTCGCATATGAGGTATCGCTAGGTGTAATATGTACTGCTGAGTGTTGTGATTCCAAAGATTCTTCTCCTGAATGCTTATTAGCATATGTAGCATTATTTTCTTGATCTTGATGCCTCTGAAGCTATTGGTAGGCTTGATCATCAGCTGATGGCATTGTCTGCTTCTTGGAAGTAGCATCCATAGGAGAAACAGTAGGCATACTTGGTACAAAATGTGAACATCGTCATCCTGAGAATCTGATGAAGAAGGTCCTCCTTGAGTACCTGTCTTTGTTGTACCAACCTCCTCACCTGCATTGTTAGTTTGACAATCCTTTTGCATAGAATAGTAATCCATGGAGTTAGTTAGATAATCCAAATCAAACATCCAAGCATAACCTATTCCTTGGACATTGGGCTTATTTTCTAAGAGATTAACATGGTCATTTTCTTCAACCTTTTTAGATGCCAAGTTATAAACCCTATATGCTTTACTTTGCAACGAATATCCTACAAGATATCATGGATCATATTTTCCATCAAACTTCCCCAAATAATCAAGAGTATTTAAAATAGACGCATGACATGTAAAAGGTCTTAAATGACTTACTGTAACACCCCCAAATTTATACAACTCAATACAGCGGAAGACTCGTTGGTGTTACGGGATAGCACATTACTCAAATCATAGACAACACATAAAAATCGCGTCGTTTAATAATAAATCATTTCCATTCATAAACATCAAAGTTACATCGGTCCCAAGTCATATTATTTCATACAAAGTTTTACAAAGTATTTGAATGGAAATTGTTGTTTAAGTGTGGGCCATGAATTCTTGTCGTCTTCCCGAGAATTACCTTCAAGTACCTGAGATAAGACATGTTAAAATAAAAGGTCAGCGATAACGCCGAGTGAATTCATAGAGTTTAATAAAATACATCAATATAATATCAGTATAAAATTATTACTGAAAATCCTTTTTGTACAAATCTTTTTAATAGGCCATAAAATAGCCAAAGTCATTTTATACAAATCTTCATCAAAAATCATAATATAGGCGTTTGCCTTAAAAATCATTATACGAGCCAATGTCGTAAAAACATCATACAATACGTCTTATGACGTTATATAAAGTCAAATAAAAACCGTTATATGAATGTGGTTATGAAAACCAAAACACGAACATAATATCTATAGTATGACCCTGTATTGCTAGTCAGGCAATACATCGTAATTCGGAGCGTCTAGTAGTATTTCGTTAGTTTTTGGATTATTATAAGCCGCATGACATTGTTACCTTACTAAACCAACAACGGGTAGCTAACCCGATACCAATTTTGCCCATCTAAAGTAGTGTGTCGTCACAAAGGTCACGCTATGGAAATCTTCTCATACATAAATTCGCTTACCAATCAATGTGGCACGACGGGGATCAACCGTCAAGGCGCGAACTGGGGTGACCGTCCCAAAATAGTACTATTAAATGCATAAGCGTCTACCAAATCCCGGTAGTTCAAAATTCATGCTAATGGGACTTTTAGTGACATAACCTAACTTTAATAATCCATTTGATTTCATCTATCGGGTCCTTTAATCGTTTATCGGGTCATACATTCGGGTCATACAATCATTCGGGTCCAAATCAATAAACAAGCAATCGGGACAAATGGCGTCCTATTTTATAAAACTAACATGTTATCTCCCTCGCGGGTTTATAAAAAATTTATAAAAACATTTAAAAGAGTGCGAGGCTATGAACTCACGTTGATGTGGGAAGGCGGGTTATCGGCAATTCGGACGTACGGTGCGTGCTTCAATCACGGAAACCTAGACAAATAATACTCGTCTTAGACTCATGTCCAATGACTTTATAAAAATAACGATTATGTATACATATGATGATTATTTATATATGATGATCAAGTGGGTTTACATATTCTCGTTTACTAATTTTAGTGTTATATGTCGGTAACGTTTATACTAGTTTACTAGTTTTACACATCTAAGTGTTTTAAGTCCAATAAACTTACTATAAGTTCTTTAATTTGTTTTAATCCATGTTATACTTATATTATCAGTATCTACAATTTACAAGTTGGGCCAAAATGGGTTAAGCCCAATAATAAGTTTATAAGTGTTTTAGTCCATTTTTGTTGTATTATTAGTCCAATAACGTTAATTTAGTCCGTTAACGTCCGTATGTCGTATAGTTCGGGTCTTATCGGTTTTTACTTGCTATACATGTTTATATATCAGTATATAAGTTTTATAAAGTTTACATTAGACGGGTCCAACCATCTAAGTTTTATTTAACAAAAACGTTAATTTTACGGTATTAGCCGAAAAAGTCGTAAAAATCATGTTTATAGTTTTATAACTTATAAAACTTAACAAGTTACCATTTTTATAAAATGTCCACTTATTTAACCTTTTACATACTTATATAAATAAAATTCATGAGTTAGTGGGTTTTAACTTTACATTTTATACAATATAATTTTGAGTGCTTATATAATAGTATTATTCTTTAATTTACAAAATCTGATTTTTATCTTCACTTTCACAAAAACTGCCATATCTAGAGTTCTATATGGAGATAGAAGCTCAAATTTTTATCACATAAACTACAAGATATTTGCTACATTTAACTCTTCTATAGCTACTGTTGAATCATCTTCTAAGTATTTTCTAAAAATCGTCCAAAACAGTGAACTCAGATTTGTATCTTAAACTTGTTTTGATCATATCTCACTCATTACAATGATTCCATTGCATGGCCAACCCTCACATGTGTACAATACCCATAGCTTACTGTAAATACATTATACATCATCATTTTATCAGTCCATGACCTGTTTCTTTACTGTTTTATACAGCCATCACTTTTAAGCAAGATTTTAGCCTTGTACTTTATAGTTTTTCACCTTTTTAATCATGTTTATCAACACCAAATCCCCACATAACATTTTTATCACCATATAATCATCATATACATATACAATAGGAAATAAAATACATGTTTACATAATCAAAATAACAAGAAGATGAGGAGGACAATCTTTATACCACCAAGTTGATGTAGGTTGTGATTTGGACATGGTTTTTGATGGAGAAACTTGTGAATAACCATGACCGTCTTCAAGACCACCATGCTTCATGTACTCCTTGTGTAAAATCAGCCCTAAGACACCATGAAAACTCCTCCATGGATGTTATAATCACCACCATTCAAGAGAGCTTCAAGAGGGCTTCAACATATGTAGAAATAACATAGGATTCCATGGTTAATTTTTGATCAAAATGGTGTTTGTGGGGTGGATATGGACGGCAAGGAGAGAAGAGATGAGAGAGTTTGAGGTGGTTTGCATGAGTTGCAAATGAGAGAGTTGTTTGTTGCAAGTGGTTTTGATGTTTGTAAGCTTACATTGTAAGCAAAGGACAAGTGTAGTAAGCTTTAGCTTACACTTGACACATAAGTGTCTTGTTTAACTAGTTAAGGCCGGTTTTGATGAGGGTGGGACAAGTGTCCCACTTGTCTCATCCCCATTTATTTACGGGTACTCCTCGATTCTAGTTTTCTCGATTTGCGTGCCCTCGGGTCATTTTACGAAAAACGTTTTTATAAATTATGAATCAACGTCACAAAACGAATCCAATGAAAATTGTTTCATAAAAAACGGAGTTCGAAAACGTAAATACGTAATCCTAAGGTTTCCGGTTTAGTCGTAAGGGACGTTAAAATAAAATCGTAAGTCCTAATCTCTTCTCGTAAATTTGTGAGTTTATGAATCAACACAAATTTAAAACTCCAAAATAATATTCATGGACAAATTTATTTTCTGAAATGTCGGACTGACACCAAAGACGGTGTATATAAACGTAAGCACGTAACGTTGAATCCTCCGGTGTAGACGTAGTCGATGCTACTCCAAGACGTAAATCCAAATTTCTTCCCAAAAAAATAAGTGAGTTCATGAAATAATATTTTCAAATAAATATTGAGAATAAAATATTGACCATAAATTGACGGATTGTCACAGCATTTACCCCTAAACAGGATCTTTGTCCTCAAAGATCATCTTACCTTACTACTCGCTTCTTATAGAGTTAAAGCCATGTGGGTATTTCCTCCACATTCGGTCTTTTCTCACAAGTGTAATTCATTACAATATGCGAGTTTCATCAAACATAACTACGGGAATAAGATCAGGCTTAATGTTGACTTACTTTCTCTATCCATGATGTTCACGGGTTTTTGATGAATGCAACCTTTCGCCGATCTAAGCTCTACTAAGAATAATCAGATTCTCACTTGATAGATATTCCATCAAGTTCGATATATGAAACATAATTCACGCAGTCTTTGAAGTCCTAGGGTAGATCCAGCTTATATGCCTTTCAAACCAATCTTTTATATCATCTCAATGGTCCCATACAACGGAGACTTATATCCCATGATTTGTCAGATCATGAATTCATTTTTCCAAGGTTAAAATTTGTGGCATAACTTCGCTACCCATTTGGCACTTCAAGATCTACAGTTCATATTCACATAACCTCCTGCCCACTATCGGCAGTTAATAATCAAATCCTAATTTCAACAATCATTTCAGATCTCGCGGGTCAGGTATTTTGCAAGGTTAGGTTCGCCATCATAGGAAACTTTAAACCTAAAAGACATGTCCAACTCACAGTGGGTGTATGTCGGGTGTCTTTATCTCAACTCTTGCTTACAGATGCTCTAATATTTAGATCCTAACAAGATTCGATCTCAATCCTAACAAGATGATTATCAATGATAATCTCTCCAAAGGAAAACGATTATACGATTTATTACCGAAGGTCATTCATTCAAACATAAAATAGCACTTATATTACTTTGTATCGTTACTTTACCTCGTCCCTTCGATTTGGGGTGGTACATAGTACTCTCATCAAGATTCGTTCACAATGACGTCTTAGCAAATCTCTAGAATTTCAATGCGAAGCGAGGATCTTGTTATAGATGTTCGATACAGGCACACTATGTTTACATAACTCTTTTGCATTTATCATTAACGGGAATGATATTAGCAAATTTGGTCAATCTGTCGAAGATGACCCAAATCGAATCAATTTCAGATGATGACCTTTGCAATAGCTAGACGTTTACTAATGTATGAGGCGATGTCTGCCTTCATAATTTGCCATTAGTACAACTTCTTCAGACAAAGATACTTTTAGTCAGAAATGACATAAATAGAATACTTATACTTACAGATTCCAACATAACTATATCTCACAATTTTCCATATTTAGGCAACCATAAACGGCCCTTTAAAACATTTAACGCTATCGGCTTCTCAATTTTAATGGTTCACATTAGCCGCGAACCACTTTTTATTATTTATATTATCCTTTTCACAAACATCGTTTATTTTTATATTGTTTGGCAATTTATTTTGCACGTTCATTATTAAGAAATATATCCTAATTGGTTCTTTATCTTTTATACATAATGTGTCAGTATTTATGTTCATTTTTCATGATGATATAATTTTCATGTTCACCTTTCGTGATGGAATGAATATCATAACCGTATTTATTCAAAAATTCTTTCTTCATATCTTCTATGTTTTAGTTTCGTCTTTACTATTATCTTTATCAGTTTTTCTCAATCTAGCGTCTAAAGCGTCGATAATTATTACATGTAAATTAACAATAATTATTAAATTTTTATGAAAGGTAAGCGTATAAATTTTAAATTTCTTAGTTCGACCAATCATATAAAATGTTCAAAATAAATTTTAACTTTAATCAACAAGAATTTTGTTGATTTATCGAAAATATTTAATAAGATTCGTAAATGTTCGAAAAACCTTTGTTTATACTTTGGTCAAAATTTTCTTAGTTGAAAAGCAAAAATTTTCGTTTCAAATTTCAAGTCATAAATTATATAGTTTCCTCAATTCTTCTTAAGTTTTCTAGAAGTATACACAAACATTTACCCCTAAACAGAAGTTTAGTTAAATGGTTTGTGTATAAGGGAATAATCCCTTAAAAATCCTTTGTTAAAACCTTTGTCGAAACATATTTCCATTTCTTTTTGGTAAAATCCAAAGTCTTAAAAGGGCTCTGAATTTTTGAAGAGTCTATATGCATACATCTTACCATTATTAATCCAACAATCATTTTATGTAAAGGATTATGTTTTTAATCCCTAAGCGTTAATGGTTCTAATCTTTGGAAAGTCAATATAGCTTCCATTATCTATTAATCATACGGTTAAATCATGTAAAGAATTAAGTCTTAAGTCTTATGTTAAATATTTAAGGTACATGTTTTTATTGTTCGGCCAATTCAGGGAAATCTATAAATAATTATTAACTCATTCTTATTCTTATAAACAAACAAATGATCCTTAATGATCACAAGCATGAATTTATCAAATTACAGCCTACACACGTGATTCACCAATTTTATGAATGCTACATGTGTATTAGTCAATCCAAACGACATCACGTGAAACTCATAATGTTCATTACAAGTACCGGATGCAGTGATTAGAATAGATAATCTTCTTCGCGGAAGCGAAGTTGATAATAACCATGCCGTGGATCAAATCTTTAAAACATATGCTAGAACCTTGTAAATGATCGAACATATCTTCCATTTCGAGTTATGGATATCGTTTTCGATTGTCAATTTACTCAGTTCACAGTAATCTATAAATATAAGGAATGATAAAACCATAGCTCTTCATGATGACAGGCTTGGTATAATAAAATCTTTCTCCGACAACTCTCTCAGTTGTACGGTAATTCCTTAAATTCAGATGGTGCTGACGTATAGTGCACACGCCACAGGTGCAGCACCGGAAATATAATCAATACCAATTTCAACTTGCCTTAATGGCAAAAGTCTAGGTAATTCATTAACAAATACTTCCTAAAGTTTCAAATACCATAAACATCTTTTAATACATTTATTTTAAGTTCTTCTAGATTACAATGTCTATAACTAATTCACAACCATTCACGTTATAATTTCAAGTCTAAATGCAGGATATAGTCATCCATCAAGAATTATTTAGATCACTTTCGATAATCAGCATCTTATCATTTAGGGGAATTCTACTCGAGTTCCCATCAATTAAGATAATGTCGTCATGTCATAATCAATCAATCCATTCTACGGGCACTATCAACTTTTCCAGTTGCATTGCCGTCGATAAGATGTGAACTTCTCAAAAGTCTAATAATAATTCATAATCCTTCATAATTTCAGGGATATTAGGATACACAACTACTATTAAAAGAGTAAGGTCAACGCATAATCTACGCGAGAGAATTTCAAATCAGATACAGAGAAAACACTTAATGAATATGAATATATCCCATGTTTTCATAATTTAAGTACGCATTCGAAAGCTCCTCGGATCGTTACCCAACTCATTTAAATGAAATCAAATCAAAAGAAATGATAGGAACGTCGATACATCCAGTCAGGTATCAACACTCGGTAATCAAATACTTTTCCTAAGAATCTCACTACGGGAGAATTGGACAAGAAAGAATTGTCAACTGTCAAATAAGACAATTTCCACAGATGAGTAAATTCGACTCAGAAGAATAGATGCTACAGGCACATATGTAGGTGTCCCTAACACTATGTCCTTATTTTTCACTTCTTGCAGATCTCATAAAATTTAATCTTTCGCAACCTTCAAAGAAAATGTAGTGTTTATTCATTAGTTTTATGGTGACTACTAATCAGTCTTGCATGGTCCATTCCAAATTTTATGTAGGCGCGCAACTATTTACAATTTCAAGATTAACGATGCAATACTCAGTTCGTCAAAATTTTATCATCATGTTTATAAATAAAAACATTTTCATGCTTAATTCAAAAATATATTTATAAAGGTTTTCTTTGTTATGGAATAATTAAGTTTCCAAAGCGTCTCATAAGCAACTTCATTTTGATATCAATCACTTATAAATCTCACTTTGAATAATCCTTATTGTGATGAAAATTAAATTTTCTCAAAGGATACCGTTTTAACTTTATAAAAACAATGTGTGATCTGCAAAAGAGTGATGAAGAGTTGTTCACCAAGAACTAACTATAATATAATAGGAAATGAGCTTAGCCAAATAATCATGAGGTTCATGACCTCGATGGCACCCAAAAAGAATAATTCACAACGTAACTCAATTCAAGATGAGTACTTGTTCAATGGTTGCATCACTAATGCGAACATTAGGATGAAGCAATAAAAGATAGATAACATCGATACATGTATGATTTAGCAATCAAAGGTAGTCTTTTCATTAATCACAAACAAGTCAAAATTGTACCGTAACACCTTACATGTCACTATGTCATACAATTCTCAAAACTCATCCTACCAACTGATGTCTCAGTTAAGTTAGGGATTTTTAAAAGATACCACAATGAATACTAATCAACAAGAGTCATTAGGTGTTCCACATGTCCTGGAAGATCCATCGGTCCTAATTCAGAAGAAGATTTCTTCACTTTATTTGTTGGGCACTGGGCATCCTCGCTAGTGGACAATGGCCTGGGAACAACACTTATCACAAACTAACAATCATATAAAACCTTATAATTCAATCACAAAACATAACGACTTCTATTAATAATCTCATATTCCATATGGGTTAAATTTTACTTTTATTCAAGTTTCAGCCAACTTAAACTCAATTCGATATCCTACATCATTTTCCAATACTTTCAACCTTATTCTTAGGCCTTAAAAGGGAATTAAAAGCTCAATATGAACAATACTTAATTTCAAATCCTATATCTCCTTCATCAATAGTTATCAAATAAGTCACTAGTATGAGATGACTCATACATTCAACTAGACTTCTCGGAAAGGTACTAGTGGCATGAGGCTTTTGGGTAATGGTTCCAATGACAACCTCAAGTGCAACATTCACCCTTTCGATTTCAACTTAAGAATTGGATGACAACGAATCAGATGACATCTTTCTAGGTGGTAACGTTTTGTCAAACTCCACTCTTTAAGGAAAGATCGTCATGACATCGATATCAGTTTTAATCTCGCCAATTCTTTTTCAATATCACAATCAACTAATATCTACATTTCTACGAATATCAACCATTTGTTGGGATCATAAATATCCACAACTTGGTTTAGATCTAGGATAGCTAGAATTCCTACGAGAATAGCTTCGATTTATTTACTAGGGGAGTTAGGGTTACTTGTGACAATCTACGTCGTATAAATACCTCGTAAATATCAAAATAATCATCAAACAATCATGTAATAAAATTACATCATATATATATAATCCAAGTTATATATATATATATATATATATTAAAATAACACTTCTCAGTCTGGCCTTGTCGGTAACTCGGGAATTCTTCAGCACCGTTATAGTCAAAAGGTTTTTAGACATTTTTAGAAAAATGTTTATAGTTAAAAGATTTTGAAATGTTTTATTCAAAACCTTAGTTTTAAAAATCTTTCGTTCTCTATAACGAGAGCTCTGGTACCAAACTGTAACACCCCCAAATTTATACAACTCAATACAGCGGAAGACTCGTTGGTGTTACGGGATAGCACATTACTCACATCATAGACAACGCATAAAAATCGCGTCGTTTAGTAATAAATCATTTCCATTCATAAACATCAAAGTTACATCGGTCCCAAGTCATATTATTTCATACAAAGTTTTACAAAGTATTTGAATGGAAATTGTTGTTTAAGTGCGGGCCATGAATTCTTGTCGTCTTCCCGAGAATTACCTTCAAGTACCTGAGATAAGACATGTTAAAATAAAAGGTCAGCGATAACGCCGAGTGAATTCATAGAGTTTAATAAAATCCATCAATATAATATCAGTATAAAATTATTACTGAAAATCCTTTTTGTACAAATCTTTTTAATAGGCCATAAAATAGCCAAAGTCATTTTATACAAATCTTCATCAAAAATCATAATATAGGCGTTTGCCTTAAAAATCATTATACGAGCCAATGTCGTAAAAACATCATACAATATCTTATGACGTTATATAAAGTCAAATAAAAACCGTTATATGAATGTGGTTATGAAAACCAAAACACGAACATAATATCTATAGTATGACCCTGTATTGCTAGTCAGGCAATATATCGTAATTCGGAGCGTCTAGTAGTATTTCGTTAGTTTTTGGATTATTATAAGCCGCATGACATTGTTACCTTACTAAACCAACAACGGGTAGCTAACCCGGTACCAATTTTTCCCATCTAAAGTAGCGTGTCGTCACAAAGGTCACTCTATGGAAATATTCTCATACATAAATTCGCTTACCAATCAATGTGGCACGACGGGGATCAACCGTCAAGGCGCGAACTGGGGTGATCGTCCCCAAATAGTACTATTAAATGCATAAGCGTCTACCAAATCCCGGTAGTTCACAATTCATGCTAATGGGACTTGTAGTGACATAACCTAACTTTAATAATCCATTTGATTTCATCTATCGGGTCCTTTAATCATTTATCAGGTCATACATTCGGGTCATACAATCATTCGGGTCCAAATCAATATACAAGAAATCGGGACAAATGGCGTCCTATTTTATAAAACTAACATGTTATCTCCCTCGCGGGTTTATAAAACATTTATAAAAACATTTAAAAGAGTGTGAGGCTATGAACTCACGTTGATGTGGGAAGGCGGGTTATCGGCAATTCGGACGTACGCTGCGTGCTTCAATCACGGAAACCTAGACAAATAATACTCGTCTTAGACTCATGTCCAATGACTTTATAAAAATAACGATTATGTATACATATGATGATTATTTATATATGATGATCAAGTGGGTTTACATATTCTCGTTTACTAATTTTAGTGTTATATGTCGGTAACGTTTATACTAGTTTACTAGTTTTACCCATCTAAGTGTTTTAAGTCCAATAAACTTATTATAAGTTCTTTAATTTGTTTTAATCCATGTTATACTTATATTATCAGTATCTACACTTTACAAGTTGGGCCTAAATGGGTTAAGCCCAATAATAAGTTTATAAGTGTTTTAGTCCATTTTTGTTGTATTATTAGTCCAATAACGTTAATTTAGTCCGTTAACGTCCGTATGTCCTATAGTTCGGGTCTTATCGGTTTTTACTTGCTATACATGTTTATATATCAGTATATAAGTTTTATAAAGTTTACATTAGACGGGTCCAACCATCTAAGTTTCATTTAACAAAAACGTTAATTTTACGGTATTAGCCGAAAAAGTCGTAAAAATCATGTTTATAGTTTTATAACTTATAAAACTTAACAAGTTACCATTTTTATAAAATTTCCACTTATTTAACCTTTTACATACTTATATAAATAAAATTCATGAGTTAGTGGGTTTTAACTTTACATTTTATACAATATAATTTTGAGTGCTTATATAATAGTATTATTCTTTAATTTACAAAATCTGATTTTTATCTTCACTTTCACCAAAACTGCCATATCTAGAGTTTTATATGGAGATAGAAGCTCAAATTTTTATCACATAAACTACATGATATGTGCTACATTTAACCCCTCTATAGCTACTGTTGAATCATCTTCTAAGTATTTTCTAAAAATCGTCCAAAACAATGAACTCAGATTTGTATCTTAAACTTGTTTTGATCATATCTCACTCATTACAATGATTCCTTGCATGGACAACTCTCACATGTGTACAAGACCCATAGCTTACTGTAAATACATTCTACTTCATCATTTTATCAGTCCATGACCTGTTTCTTTACTGTTTTATATAGCCATCACTTTTAAGCAAGATTTTAGCCTTGTACTTTATAGTTTTTCACCTTTTTAATCATGTTTATCAACACCAAATCCCCACATAACATTTTTATCACCATATAATCATCATATACATATACAATAGGAAATAAAATACATGTTTACATAATCAAAATAACAAGAAGATGAGGAGGACAATCTTTATACCACCAAGTTGATGTAGGTTGTGATTTGGACATGGTTTTTGATGGAGAAACTTGTGAATAACCATGACCATCTTCAAGACCACCATGCTTCATGTACTCCTTGTGGAAAATCAGCCCTAAGACACCATGAAAACTCCTCCATGGATGTTATAATCACCACCATTCAAGAGAGCTTCAAGAGGGCTTCAACATATGTAGAAATAACATAGGATTCCATGGTTAATTTTTGATCAAAATGGTGTTTGTGGGGTGGATATGGACGGCAAGGAGAGAAGAGATGAGAGAGTTTGAGGTGGTTTGCATGAGTTTCAAATGAGAGAGTTGTTTGTTGCAAGTGGTTTTGATGTTTGTAAGCTTACATTGTAAGCAAAGGACAAGTGTAGTAAGCTTTACCTTACACTTGACACATAAGTGTCTTGTGTAACTAGTTAAGGCCGGTTTTGATGAGGGTGGGACAAGTGTCCCACTTGTCTCATCCCCACTTATTTACGGGTACTCCTCGATTCTAGTTTTCTCGATTTGCGTGCCCTCGGGTCGTTTTACGAAAAACGTTTTTATAAATTATGAATCAACGTCACAAAACGAATCCAATGAAAATTGTCTCATCAAAAACGGAGTTCGAAAACGTAAATACGTAATCCTAAGGTTTCCGGTTTAGTCGTAAGGGACGTTAAAATAAAATCGTAAGTCCTAATGTCTTCTCGTAAATTTGTGAGTTTATGAACCAACACAAATTTAAAACTCCAAAATAATATTCATGGACAAATTTATTTTCTGAAATGTCGGACTGCCACCAAAGACGGTGTATATAAACGTAAGCACATAACGTTGAATCCTCCGGTTTAGACGTAGTCGATGCTACTCCAAGACGTAAATCCAAATTTCTTCCCAAAAAAATAAGTGAGTTCATGAAATAATATTTTCAAATAAATATTGAGAATAAAATATTGACCATAAATTGACGGATTGTCACACTTACGGTGGCTTAATACTAGTCAAAATTTCATAAGGTGTCTTGTTTTGAGGCTTAGTCACTAAGACTCTATTTAACACATAACATGCAGTATTGATTGCTTCTGCCCAAAAGGTAATTGGCAAAATAGAATCAGCTTGCATATTTGTTGTCCCTAATATATGTGATGTTAATACACGAATTAAAAGAAAGAAAGTTAGATATGAGAAGAATTCTAGAGAGAGAAAGTAGTGAGAGAAAGTAGAGAGAAAATGGTTGGTGAAACTTGTGGAATATTAGATTAGAGAGAAAATGAAATGACCAACCACCCTTCCTAACATGCTAGGAAGGGTTTATATAGCCTTTGCTTACATGTAGCTTAATGGGCTATATGATCATGGGCCGGGCTTTCCTTTTGGGCTTTGGTTACTTATTAATGAACCTTAGCTTAAAGTTAAGCCCGTAATTACACGACTAATATACTACCTATTATAACGTTCTAAAATACGATACATAATAAACATATGACCGAGCATTCTTGTTTGGCTCAATATTTTGAGGCTAACAATCTCCCCCAATGAGAGGTCATAAACCTTGGTCATTTAGGAAATTTGTAGCGATTACTAATCTCGCCATAAATGAGTCTTGAACGTGTAATCGTAGCCTTGTTCCTTCATGCTGTGATCTTTGAGCCTTTGTCATTGTCTTTCGACTTTGTCTTTAAGCTTGAGATCTTCAAATCATCCTTGACTTGTCTTTGCCATCTTGCGATCTTGTGTCTTCATCCACATGATCACACTATTAATTGTTGAATATGTCTTTAGGCATGAGTATGTGGTTTCTGAATCATTGACTTTGCTGTGTACACCGTGACGCCACCTTCTCGAGACAAAACATAGACACGGACTGAATGGCTTTGACATTCGTCCTAAATCGGTAGCGTTTTACCTCCGGTCGGTGAAGACCGTTATACGATATTAAATATCGTACCTGTGATCAGGTAGATTCAATTAAGAATCTCCTTGACAGGGTTTCGCGGCTGTACTAGCCGTTCTCTTTACTCGACCGTCTCAAAGCAAGACTGCGAACATAAAGAGTGAATCAATTGGATAAATATCCGCTTGATTAAAGTCGTCAATTCAAATTCCTGGAACAAGTTTGATTCATTAAGAATCTTACCATTGTTGCTTTCCAGTTGACACAAGCTTGATTCATAAGAATCTCGCAAGTTACCTACCGTAGCGCTGTTTGATGTTGACGCTAGAAGGATTTCCATTCGTCACTGTGAATATTAATGAATATCACTCTGAATGTTCTGGCAAGACCATAAAGATATTGCGTAGAAACCTGAAACGAGTTTGAATCAATTAAGAATCAAACCACTGTTGCTTTTCAGTTTTGCACATGTTCAATTCATAAAGAATCTTGCATATGACCTACCGCAGTGCTGTTTGATGTTAACACTGGAAGGATTTCCACTCATCATTGTGAATACTAAGTAGTATCACTCTGAGTGTTCTAGCAATATCACAAGGATATAGCGTAGGACTCTCTTGATCTTCATCCGTGTGTCCTAACGAGATTTGATTGATCTCTTGGCTCTAGACTCTATTTGTGCACTTTTAGTGGTCGGAGGCTGGAGCAGATGCCACCTATTCAATATCAACTATCTCGGAGTGAGAAAGTCAATAGAAGTCGTGTTGATCTCCGTGACAATAAAACAAACTTCTTTTGAGAGAAGCCTGAGTAGCTAGGAAAGGGTTGTGCTTCACATCACTGGGTCCATGATGAGTTTGTCTTCATGATGAGTTGACCCGGTTTCTACCTAAGTTGTATGGAGGGCTTCTTTCTTTACACCCTTTATCCTTACATTTCTTTTTCATTCTTCAACCCCTTCAATGCTTACCAAGACATCATTACTAGCACCTTGTTGTGATTGTTCCAGTGCTAGCATCAGTACTTAGTCGGCATTCAGCTACGTTCACATTCTACTCCATCTTTCCTAAGGACTTCTAATAATCTATTGGATTGTCCCTGGGAAGATCCCTCCGGTTCTGGTTGGATCATAGGACTTAAACCTAACCACCCTTTTGACACCAATAACGTCGTGAATTAAAGATGTTGTGGGTATTTGATCGTAACCATGAAAACCACTTTAAATTCTAACAAAGTGTTTGAAAAAACATTTAACACCTTGCTAGTTTTGTCGTTTCAGAAATGCTCCCCCTTCACATGTGCATCGATAATCGAAAGTGTTTCGCACATGTAGGTAAGAGTTAAAGTGCTTGAGTCTTATATTAGATCACATTTTAATCACATTTTCTCCCCCTATCTCTAATATATAAAATGTTTTGATATTAGAGATACCAAATCTGATTAAAATATATATTGAAAAATAGTCTTGAAGTCTCCGAGAGAAAGATGTGTTAATCTTTTGCATGAAGTTAAAATGCTCCCCCTCAAAAATTGATCCAATTGAATTGTCATTGTGAGGATATGATCCACATTTCGCTTTTTGAGGATGGGAGTTGTTGAACACACAATTTTTGAAAGATTTTGAATAATCA
Source organism: Glebionis coronaria (assembly GCA_025667525.1). Taxonomy (NCBI): domain Eukaryota; kingdom Viridiplantae; phylum Streptophyta; class Magnoliopsida; order Asterales; family Asteraceae; genus Glebionis; species Glebionis coronaria. The sequence goes on from CM046879.1 coordinate 467,851,445, forward strand.
TTGAGAAATTCTTGAAAAAATTGTGTTCAACGCTTTTTGAAAAATCCTATTTCTTTTTGTCGAAGAGGTTTTTCTAAAGCATAAACTTGAGTTCATAGACTTTGAATGTCTTGACGAATCCACTCAAGTGTAAGAAGATTTAACTTCTTTTGCTAAGGGTAAGAGCACGAAATCGTACACTCCCCCGTGAATGTAGTTCCGGGTTGCAATCTGAAAGTAATTACAAGCCATTGTGTTGAGCTCAAAACGTTGAATGTTTTGGGACAAGCTCAACCCGTGATAGATTGCTCTACCCGTTGTTTTGGAAATATTTGTCCAAAATAGACAATTTCCTTTTATTAAAAGAAGAAATGACATGTTTTGAAAAATATTTACAACTTTCATTCGAGCTTTATGTACACACCCGTGTCGTTATTGAGCGACATTTCTAGGCACGTCCATATTATCGATACTGAAAGACATGTCGAGAAGAATATTTTTGGATTTTGAAGGATTTTTTATTTTGTGTTTTGCTTTTATGTGTTTTATATTTTTGTATTTTTCTTTTTCAAAGATATTTACAAGTTGATGTTTGATAGATAAATCAAGCAGGCACCTTTGCCAGAATCTCCAGGTCTGCTGGAGTCAAACATCTCATACCAATTTTCCTAACGAGGTACTCAAACCTATCTTTCGACAGAGCTTTCGTAAACAAGTCGGCTAATTGGTAATCCGTTCCAACAAAGTATAATTCAACGATACCTCTTTCAACTTGTTCCTTTATGAAGTGATATCGGACATCAATGTGCTTCGTGCGGGAATGCTGTACTGGATTACAGGAGATGGCTATGGCCGACTTTGAGTCACAGTACATAGGTACTTTATCAAAGTGGAAGCCATAATTCGTGAGTTGTGTTCTCATCTATAGAACTTGGGCACAACACGCAGATAGAGACACATACTCCGCTTCGGCTGATGAAAGTGACGTGCAATCCTGCTTCTTGGAAGACCATCCCACAAGCTTATCTTGACCTAGAAATTGTGCACCACCAGAAGTACTTTTGCGTGTATCAAGACACCCTGCATGATCAGAATCTGAATAGGCCGTTAGAAAGAAACCGGTTTCCCTCGGATACCAGAGTCCCAAATGAATGGTATTCTTGAGGTACCGAAAGATCCGTTTAACCTCCTTGAGGTGCTTTTCAGTGGGTCGTGCTTGATATCGTGCACAATAACACGTAGCATGATGAATATTTGGTCTGCTTGCTGTCAAGTACATGAGGGACCCGATCATGGAACGATATCTCGTTTGATCTATGGGTAATCCCTCCAAGTCAGCATCTAGCGATGTGGTTGATAATGGTGTCCCAACGGGGTCACATGAAGTCATACCATGCTTTTTGATTATCTCTTGACAATACTTAGCTTGGTTTATAAAGATACCACTTGGGGATTGGTGAACTTGAATTCCTAGAAAGAATTTTAGTTCGCCCATCATTGACATTTCAAATCTGCTGTGCATTACTTTTTCAAACCATTTTGAAAGTTTTGGGTTTGTTGACCCGAAAATAATGTCATCAACATAAATTTGCACAAGCAGAATGTCATCCCCATATTTATAAGTGAACAAAGTTAAATCAATGAAACCTTTTGAGAAACCTTTGGAGACCAGAAATTTCGAGAGCTCGTCGTACCACGCCCTTGGAGCTTGCTTGAGTCCATAAAGTGCTTTGTGGAGACGATACACCTTGTCAGGATAATGAGGATCGACGAATCCTTTCGGCTGCGTAACATAGACTTCTTCCTTCAAAGGACCGTTAAGAAACGCCGTCTTTACGTCCATTTGATATACAATGAATCCCTTATGTGCAGCATAGGTAAGGAAAATCCTGACCGCTTCCATTCGAGCTACTGGTGCAAATGATTCTTCAAAATCAATACCCTCTTTCTGTCCATACCCTTTAGCCACTAGCCTTGATTTATTCTTGATGATCGTGTTCTCTTCATCCATCTTGTTTTTCCAGATCCAACGAAGATTTAATGGAGTCACATCATATGGTCTGTCAACAAGTTCCCAGACTTTAAGTCTTTCAAATTGTTGAAGTTCATCCGTCATCGATTCAATCCAAGCATGATCAGCCATGGCTTCTTTGATGTTTTTCGGTTCAGCAGTACTCACGGTGAGTGCGAACATACAAACATCGCCATCGGTTGCTAGTTGTCGTCTTGTACGAACAGGCTGTGAAGGGTTTCCAATTACGTGAACCAAAGGATGATCTCGGGTCCAATGATGTGTTGAAGGATGTCGTTGATAGAACGTATGCATATTTGACGAATCAACATGGCGAGTAGAAGACTCTCCAGTTTTGTGTACCGGTGTACCGAATGGGTTGATAAATTCGTCTTCGTCAGATAATGCATCGTCTGCTTGATGTGTGTTCTCTGGAGCAATGACAGTAGTTGTGGATGTTGTAGGATCTATTGTTAATGTGATATTCTGAGGAGGTAAATCTGCAACAACCCGTGTTGAAGTAGATGAAGTTGTATCCTTTTGTTGACGATGAATGGTATCATCATTCTTATCATGAGTGACAGCGGAAGACTTCGATGCAACTTGTTTCTCCCCCGTGAAATATTCATCATACATTGGTCCATATAACATTTCCAACTCTTCAAGTGTCGTGTCCACTATCATATCTGCTCTAGGAACATGTTCAGGAACCAGCTTTGAACTTGACGGTTCATTGCTGTGGTCTTGAGTTCCGAGTTCCGTGCGGTTGTGAACGGAAGTCGTTTGTCTTTGTGGATCGGGACTTAAACTGTTTTGTTCAAGTGCCATTTCTTGCAATTCATCAAATCTGATATGAATAGTCTCAACTATCAATTTTGTTCTCTTGTTGTACACTCTGTATCCCTTTGACTGAGTTGCATATCCCACTAAAATGCATGCATCACCTTTCTCTTTCATCTTGTCCAGATTTTCACCATCTCGAATAATGTAACACGTACATCCAAAAACGTGGAGGTGTTTGAGTGAAGGTTTGCGATCATTAATTATGTGATATGGTGTCTTTTCGTGTTTTGGGATAACTAAGGAGCGGTTTTGTGTGTAGTATGCGGTTGACACGGCTTCGGCCCAAAAGTATAGTGGAAGTTTTGAAGCGGATAACAATGTTCGAGCAGCCTCAACTAAAGTACGGTTTCGTCTTTCAACAACGCCGTTTTGTTCGGGTGTTCGAGCAATAGATGTTTCATGTTCAATCCCTTCAGCTTCAAAATAATCTCTCAGTTTTGAATTCAAAAATTCAGTACCTCTGTCAGTACGAACCACTTTAACTTGAGCTTGAAGACCACGTTGTATCACTTTAAGGAAGCTGATGAGAACATCGGGTGTTTCATCCTTGGATCTCAAGAAGTGAGTCCATGTGTACCTTGAGTAGTCATCGACAATTACCATAACGTATTTCTTCCCATTGATACTTTGAACACGCATGGGACCACACAAATCTATATGAAGAAGATCTAACCGTCCTTTAGAGCTAGGTGTAGTCTTTGTTTTGAAACTACTCCGTTTAGCTTTACAAAGCTCACAAGAAGAACAAAGATGATCTTTGATGAATTTCAAGTTAGGAAGGCCTCGCACAATATCTTTCTTGGAAAGCAAGTTGATGGTATCGAAGTTAAGATGAGATAAACGTTGATGCCATAACCAAGCTTGAGTCGTTGAAGCTTTAGCCATGAAACAGATTGGAGTTGAAGATGTGGAGTCTTGTAGTGAAATAGTGTAGAGATCAGTACCCCATGTTCCGGTAAGTAAGTCATTCCCATCATAATCACGAACAAAACATGTCTTCTTTCTAAAAGCAACCTCCAAATCCGCATCACAGAATTGACCAACCGAGAAAAGATTATGATTGAGCCCTTCGATGTAGTAAACCCTTTTGATAGTGATATTCCCCTGAACCAAGTCTCCATATCCTAGGATCGGTGCAAATTGATCATTTCCGAATCGGACCGTACCCAGGAACTTCTCCACGAAGTTAATTAGAAGCTTGAGATTCCCCGTCATGTGCTTCGTGCATCCGGAGTCCATTATTAAGAGAATTACTTCGATCACCTGCAGAAGAATTAGAACACGATGGAGCATTTGCTAAATTGGATTCCATGTTAGTTGTGATTTCCGATTCATTAGTTTCCCTAGTTTCATCACTTAGAGGCACACTAACGCTCGTAGTCACATTTTCTGTCCTAACCTTAGGCATCCATTTATATCCTGGAGGACATTGGTTAGCAAACCACCATTTCCAAGGCTTGCTAGCAGACTCATATAATTCCCTAATTCTGCTTCTAGGGTTCTTAGTGGTGGAGTCTGATGCAATACTTTTCTTAGGGGGGGTTGCACCAGAATGGTTCACTTTGCGTTTGGGTTTTCTAGCACTAATAGGCATCACAGTTTGCTTCTTAGTTCTAGTTTCTACGCCTTTGACATTATTCGAAACACACATAGCATGATTAGCATTAGCACACTTTCCACATTTCACACAAACAAACTTAACTTTCATAGCATTCAAAGTCGAATCATTCAAATCGTCATTACACGCGATTACAGACGTTTTATTCTTAGAAACATTGAAAATCCTAGGGTGGTCTTCTACTTGCTTCATCTTCCCTTGACTTTTGTTTTGCCAGACCATTTCATTCATGCGAGTGCTCTTAAGCTGGGGCCGGCTAACACTAGCAGTGGGGACTACTCCTGTAGTAAAAGACACACGTCTATTAGTGTTTCTAGAAGTCTGAGGTGATTGACTTTCTTTGTTTTGTGTAGGTTTAGTGGTCAATCTATACATCCCTGGTTTAACCACATTTGTGTTCTTAATGCTTTGTGATCGAATATTTGTTTTGGGAGTGTTTTGTGGTAACCTATCCTTCCCATCCGTCTTGGGGGCAAACGCAGGTTTTGCAAATGCAGAATTAGAGAAAACAGATGGTTTTCCCAAGACAGAGGGTCTAGTCACTTTTTGAGCATTTGGTTGTCTTACAACAGGTTTCTTAACACTAGGTTCCACAATCTTCCCACCCATCTTAGCAATGAGTTTCTGCAACTCTGCTATCGCTCTGTCCCTGTCTTGTAACTGAGCTTTCAACCCTTTAATTTCCAATTCTTGTTCGTTCATTTCTCGAAACGTTTGGGAAAGTTTTTCTTGCAATTTATTATCATGTGGAAAACTACCAACGTCTTTTTGCAAAGCAAGTTCAAGAGAATGACAATGTTTTTGAAGGAAATCAGTTTTGTGTTGAAGTAACTCAAAAGCCTTTTATCAACATTTTCTTTATGTTTCGAAAGCTCAAGTTCAAGACGCTCACATTCTTTGATTTTATCAAGATATTTGCATGCAACATCAGAATATTCATCGATATCAGCACAAGATTGAAGAGTAACACACAAAATATCTTTGGAGAGACATTCTTCTAAGAGTAGATCATATTCGTTTGAAAATTCTAATTTGTCATTTTGAAGGTCATCAATTGCTTTTTCAAGAGACTCAATATATTTCAAATCATCAAACATTTCAGACTGAATTAAATTTTCAAACTCAAGAACATGTTCTTTTATTATCTTCGTGTTTGGTATTAAAAGTTCTTTCACAAGCACAGTTATGTCGTGAGGAATCTCGGTTTTCCACTTATCCTTTTGACGTTTCTCCCAATCGCTTTCAACAATTGATTGCACATTATTAACGTGGTGTTTAAGAAAACCAAGTATTTTTCTACTTTTGCTTTTAGAAGCATCTAGAGGCAAATAATTAATATATTTAAAAACATTAGTTTTCCTCTTAGTGGCAAAAGCTTTTTTCCATTGAATTCTTTTTTGTTTGCATTCTAAAAATAATTCCTCACGAGACTTCTGTTTTTGTGGAGTGAAAAGACCATAAAGACTGTTTTCATAAGCATAGTTATATGGTTTCACAAAATCTTTATTGACCGGTGATCTACTCTCCTCATCCCAAAGGGACGTCTCTTCACTATCGAGGTTAGCTACAGGGCAATCATGATTGGTCCATTCGGACTCGTCAAGATATAAATGGGGGTTTGCAGCTTGAGCTTGTTCGAGGTACTTGGGGGTGGCAAAGCTAGGTTGACCCTTGAAAAACGACCGAGGTGCTATCATTCTTACGGTTTGAATAGAGTCATGTGTATTATAAACAACTTTTTTCAAAAAATCGACTTGTTCTTCGAGATCCTTTACTTTTTCAGTATCTTTGCTTTGTCTATTTTTGAAATCTTGTTTTAATATTTCAACCTCTTGTTTCTTCTCGTCAAGAATTTTAGCAGAATCGGTGGTTTTCATAGAAATTCTCTGTTCAAGTTCATTAACTTTTGTTGTGGCAAGGTACGTTTTTTGACGTTCATCACTTAATAAAACATTAAATTGACGTTTTTCTTTAGTTAACAAAGCAAGAGCTTCATTGTATTTATTTTCAAAATCGTCCTTTTTAACGTTGATGACACGACTTTTGTACCCCTCAAGCTCGTTGGTCTTTTGAAGAAGCTCAGCCCTATAACTATCAATAGTCTCACTAGATTTTATAAGAGCGGCTTTGCATTCTTCAAAGTTTTGAGTGAGAGCTGCGTTTGCCTTCTTTAATTGCTTTTGATTCTTTCTATTTTCATTGACATCTTTTTGTAAACTAGCAATTAAATTAGCAAGCGCGACACGCTCCTCGTCATCATACTCATTTGCATGTTGATCATCCTCAAACCCATTATTGCACATGTCTGATGAATCGGGTGTGGTATTGCTATCAACCGTTTCCATCATACACGTGTCAGTAATTGTTGTTGGTAGATCACTATGCTCATGTGTATCACCAAACACATTATATTCAGCATCATCTTGTACCTTATCAATTAGCTCGGTATCAAAGATAGGACCATTGTCATCTTCAGTGACGTTAAGGACCTCATGAATCTTTGCCATGTATGAATAATGTGCCTCGAGTTCTTGGTCGGAGAGTTCATCATCTGTGTCGTCAAGCATTTCTCCTTCCTCAGCTGATAACTTGATTCCAGCTTCCATTTTCTTGCACAACAACATCTTTTCCTTATGATAACCATAATCTTTAACCCTCTTTGGCTGCCTGCATTCCTTGGCCAAATGCCCAAAACCTCTACAGTTAAAACACTGAATCCCACTTTGTTGCACAACTTGAGTACCAACAGTTTCCCTATTTCCAACAACAGTAGCCACCCTCTGATTATCATACTTAGGTTGTCGATCATACTTTGGAGGACTCTCAACACGTCTTCGTGTGTCATACCTTGGAGGACTCTGTGCATGGGTGTTCCTCGAGTTTGAAGATGTTCGAAGGTTGTTGTTGGTGGGTTTGTAGATTTTCTTATATTGCTTCATAACGAAAGCCATTTGTTGCTTGAATTCCCTATCCCTTTGAGCTACTTCTTCATCACTGTCTTCTTCGGATGATTGCTCAGGTATGGGTGATGGTGCTCTTGCAACTTCTTTGCCTCGGGATCGTGTTGGAACATGTGACTTGGAGACAATGGATGATCGTGGTGATGATGATTGAGTAGAGTAGGTCTTTGAAGTACGGGAGTGATAATCTGGGTAATGTTGAGTGGTAGACACCAAAGCAAGTGGATTGGAAATCTTTGCAACTCGTTCAGCTCGAAGTTCATTTGCCTCATTTTGAAATTGTTTCAAGATGTCAAAGAGCTTGTGATATGAAACTTCGTCTAACTTTTGTTGTTGTTTGACCAAGGTGACAAACCGTTTCCACTCTGGTTGAAGTTGCTGTAGAAATTGGACATTGACTTGCATGGTGGAAACTTGCAAGTTGTTTCGAGTCATATCATTCATCATTTTGTAGAATCGGGAGTAATAAGAATCAATTGATTCCCCATCCTTTGATGTAAACTTGCCAAAGTTCCAAAACATCTTGGTTTTCACATCTTGTTTGTTAAGTGATTCACCTTGTTGCAATCTTTCAATGGCCGTCCACATTTCTTGAGCAGTAGGACATGCGTCAACCGTAGAGTAAATTTCATCTCCAATGCCACTGAGAATTAAGTAGATTGCTTCCTTCTCTGCATCAAACCACGCACGATTCTCTGGGGTGAGGTCGGTCCTCTTCTCATCACGTTCATATGCGGGTTGTGCATCACTCGTGTCCGTGGCTGGTACTGCAGGAACTTGAATCCTTGAGAGTTTATAGGGTCCTTCCAAAATACATTGCCTTAAAGCATCACCGTTAGGTTTTGTGTCAAGGTAACGTATAAAACGGGATTGCCATTGATCATATCGACCCGACACAAGCATTGGTGGTCTTTCCTTGTTACCTGCCACCATTATGTTGTTGTTCGTCACACGGTATTCGGCAGTAGAATCCATCTCAATATTCTCTGAAATGATGAATTGAATGTGGATCTTAAGTAGTTGAGTTGTGATTTGAATGGTTGTTGAAATTCCGAAAATTGCGATTTTTTCTCAGCCCGACAATAAATTCCACAGTCCGACAAAACGGTAGACCTAAAAAATTTGTAATTACCAAATTTTGAAATTGAGCTATAAATGTCCTAAAACTAGTATGGAAAAAATTTGATTTTACTTGACCTAAATTTTTTAACTCTTTTTTTTTTTTTTTAATCTTCGTGTAAACTACGTTCTGAAACTAGTCTAGATGGTGGCTAAGTCTAAAAAATACTCAAACAAAAATTTGGCTAAACATGTCATCGGAATGTGCCATCGGAATGTTGCATGGATCGGAATGTCCTTTAGATCGCAATGTGCACCTGTCGGAATCCTTCAGATCGGAATGTTCAGATCGCAAAGTGTACCTATCGAAATCCCAGATCGGAATATTCTGATCGCAATAATCTGTCGCAATAACACCTATCGCAATGTGGCTGTCGCAATGTGGGCAGAGTAACGTTTCAAGATTGCCTTAAATTCCGTCGCAATTCAGATCGCAATAACGATCGGAATGACCAGATCGGAATAAGGGGGCTATCGCAATACTGATCGCAAAGTAAAACCCTAGGGTTATTGCGATCGAAATCGTACTCTCCTTTTCCGAAATTCAAGCTGTCGCAATAAGGGACTTTTTTCCAACTTTTTAGGCAACGATTTTAGCAACTTTTAGGCAACAAATTTAGCAACTTTTAGGCAACAAGATCGTGTTTTTAACCAAACCAAAACAACCAAATCTCTACAACAAGATTAAAGAAGGTATACGGTTAAGAAACACAATCAAAAACAAGAAAAATCTTGAATTCGAGGAAGAAATATGGATCAAATCAAACGGATCATATGAAAACACAACAACCAATCACAAAACTACCCCATGGCGATTGATACCAATTGTTGTCCCTAATATATGTGATGTTAATACACGAATTAAAAGAAAGAAAGGTAGATATGAGAAGAATTCTAGAGAGAGAAAGTAGTGAGAGAAAGTAGAGAGAAAATGGTTGGTGAAACTTGTGGAATATTAGATTAGAGAGAAAATGAAATGACCAACCACCCTTCCTAACATGCTAGGAAGGGTTTATATAGCCTTTGCTTACATGTAGCTTAATGGGCTATATGATCATGGGCCGGGCTTTCCTTTTGGGCTTTGGTTACTTATTTATGAACCTTAGCTTAAAGTTAAGCCCGTAATTACACGACTAATATACTACCTATTACAACGTTCTAAAATACGATACATAATAAACATATGACCGAGCATTCTTGTTTGGCTCAATATTTTGAGGCTAACAATATTTATAGCAGCCTCAATTAGTGTCCTATTTTTCCTTTCAGCTACTCCATTTTGTTGTGGAGTCCTAGGATTACTAAATTGTCTCTTGATGCCTTTAGACATACAGAATTCATCAAATTTAGCATTCTTAAATTCTGTCCCATTATATGTTGTAACACCCCCACAAATGCTATGCGCAGCGGAACTACAACATTGGGTGCTACACAGTATTCATTGCACACAAGATATATCAAACGACGCTAAAAAGACGCCAACTTAAAACTTGAATTAAAAATTGTTAGATGATACATGTCCACGGTTTTTCCAACCCCACCTGGTACAACAGAGTTTAGCGTTTTCGGTCCCCATGAATCTCAACCCAAAAATTTTAGTTTCACAACAACATTACATTAAACTTTAAAAATTGTTTAAGTAGAAAAAGGAGGAAAAACAAGCGGACTCCAAGCCATACACACAACGTCCATCCCATGCATGCTCCATTCTACACCTCAGCGGTTACCTGAAACACATGCCAAAATTTTGGTCAACGAAAACGTTGAGTGGAATTCATAGGTTTTACAATCCATTTGAACGTATATAAAATAAAAACCATTCGTGATCATTTATAGACTTGTCGATCAAACAATCTATATTCAGGATACTGACAATTGTGTTTAAGCTCATGACACTAATCCGTTAACTCAATCACCCGCGTAATAAATACCGGCTTGATTCAGATGAAACCAGTGCCCCTTCTAAAGGCATCAGTTGCAATTATACCTTATTTCTCATACAAAATGATCTACCGCAGAACTTACTCAACGTACAGCTTCTCGGCTAGCATTGGGTCGTTAGCCCCGTAGTACTACAAATTGCATAAGCGGCTATTTCCCCCTACTCGAGGGCAGGACAATAGTTAATAGTTCATGAATTTAGGGACTTTTGCAACTTTGGTACTCAACACAATTTCTAAGGCAACTTTCGGGTCCAACAATCATTCATGATATACGTTCCTTTTAAAAACTAGCATGCATTTCCCTCGCGGGTAAAACAATTTGAAATAAATATAAGCGAGGCTATAAATTCACATCTTATATCTTAAGTAGTCGGTAGTTCGAGGGATGATCACTGACGACGAAACGGATGCCCGGTTAAATCAACACCTATCACAAATAACGCGTAATGAGTAATCTCATTTTAAATACTTACGGTACTGTATAAAATACATATATACTAGTCACTTAGGACAAGTATCACTCACGCCAAAAATAAAACAACAAGCACCACTCATTTTACACCATTCGTTCTCATTACTTACGTTGTCCATTTTTACCCATTCTCGCCGGTACTTGACTAAAGTACGGGCTGTTTTACCATATTTAACCACACTTATAAAATTTGACAAAATTCTCAAAAATCCTATAAGACCTGTAGATAACATGTTACGGGCTGAAATTGTACTTCGACCAATTTTGACCTCTTTGACCTATATGAAATACACCTTTGACTTCGTTGACCCCTAAGTCAACTTATAGACTCATTTATACAGGTTTGGGACCAAATTTTGACTCTTGACCATTTACCAATTCATACTTGTGACCCTCGGGATTTGACTAAAACTTTACATAAATTCGGATTATGAAAGTCCTCGTCTCCCGGTACTCGATCTTTAAAACCTCATAACTTTTAGCTCGTTTTGAGTCACGGGCTCTACCTTATACCAAATTAAAGACAAAAAGACCCTCTACAACTACATTTTGTTTTCAAGACCTGGAAGAAAAATAAATTTTATGAAATGACCATAAAGTTTCTGCCTAAATTTGACTACTCCAAAAACATGCTTAGACTCGATTTCAAACCTTCTAACCACCACTAGGCATCATCCTAAGCCTTCCCAAACATATCCAAACACAAGTTTTCAGTCCTACCCCTATTGATCAACCAACCACATAATTCTAATCATCTAAAAATGAACATGCAACCACTTGTACTCATCTAAAACACCAATAAACACAAAATTAAACACAACCTATGACACATTTCATCAAACACTTTGAACACACCCAAAACCCCCAAAAATTCGTGGCTTTAGGGGCTGTGGAACACAAGAATCATATACCCCATTATGTTTTATAGGTGAATTAACAATATATACACATGAATTTAACATGCATTACAACAATTAGCCTCAAAAACGAATTTGATGATTCTTGAAAAATTTTGGAAAATTTACTTGAATGCATGTGGGATTTAAGTACATAGAAATGTGGGGAATGACAAGATTAGATGTGGTCTAACCTTAATTTTAATGAAAATCAAGTGAAAAAAATTTTTGATGGATTTGTTGGTGGGTTTGGGGTTAGCCGTCGGCTAGAGAGGGCAAAGAGAGAGAGTTGGATTTTGTTTTTGTGAAATGAATCTATGTGTTTGTGTTTGTGTCACTTTGGGGCCTTTTGGTGGATTGGGAGGGACCTAAATGGTAAATTTTGCTTTCTTTTGGCCTTAAGTAAAAACGCCACTATAACTTTGCGGTTTCGACTCATTTGTCAATTTTGAAAATTTTACGGGAGTCGGAAATCTTCCCGATCACTCCAAAATATTTTTGGGATACTTTAAATGTACTTGGAAGGCTATAAAACTCACCCGACTCAACTTAACACGAACCGTCAATAAAATTCTCGAAAAATTACATTATCGATAAATCGCCAATAATTATATAAAATTGGGCATCCCTCGGTATCGTAGTCGTTATCGGTTCTTCTTAAATCGTCAATCGTTAAATTACGACCGTAAACGTCGGTTTCAACTTAAACCGTCAAATATATAGCAAACGAAATTTCTTAAAAATTTCAAAAATATACGTAAAATAGGATTAATAAATGACGTTGGGCTCGGGATATCAAATCCACAAGTGAGCCACAACTCCAGAGAGATGCTCATACTGAACAGCTCTTGAGACAATAACTTAGCATCATACGGCACTTTCACGGGTGTTACATCCTTCCCCCCTTAATGGAGCGACGTCCCGGCGCTCTCCGGTTCTTATACTCGCATTTTGTACTACTAGGAAGATAAAGGTACTTCTTCCTAAAGAGGTCTTCATGTTCTGTTCTGGACTTCGGTTCACGTCTGGTGTTCCATCACACCTTCACCATGAGTATTATACCCTGCTTCAATCTCTTAACATCTCGAACCTTGATCTCCACTTCAATTTCTCAAACCCTTCCTTCGGTTATTGACACGTCTCTTCTCACAGCTTCTCGCGGTCAACAAGTGATTCTCAATCTACACCATCTCCTCCGGAGTCTCTCAAATCATTTCAGGTCCATTCAACTGACTTTTTCCTACTTCATTTCATCTAACTCGCGGTCTATATTTTCATCAACATAATTCTTCAAATGTCGCAGCTTCCAAGCTAACATAGTAAATGTCATCGTACAAAGGTACTACCATCGGCAATGGTCGATCTCAACAACTACCAAAATCAATCACACACGCTGGGAGCACATCTTCCAACGTTCGAATCATCCTTTCACTTGGTTCGTTGTCTCATACAAACAATTAATCATAAAGAAAATCACACGGGTCGCACATAACCCCATCGGAAAATGTTCAAAATATAAAAGACGAAGTAATTTATACTAGTCGTACAAAATCACCTTATCGCAATATTACATACATACAACCCTAGTTCGTCAAAAACGAATTCATCGATACGCTAATCATTCGACGTATACATAACTATCTCGAAAACGTCACAATCCAACCAAATACAAAATCCATTATGAAACACATACCACCAAATTACAACATGTTTGCAACATGTTTGCAACATAGCTAAACCATGCCAAACCAATCGGTTCAATCAGTTAACCCACGCTTGCTAATCAGCCAAGCCAAGATAAAACAAGAATATTGACATAATTCTCGGATGAGTCCAGTCAAAAGAAAATTGCAAGTTAAAGAAGGTTCAAGAGCTTGCTAGCTATGGATGCATATCCAAAAAGAAATAAAATACTTACATGTCATCGTGGGGTGCTCACACACGGATCCATACCCAAAAGATACTACAAGAACACCATCTTACTTCCGACCCAAACGTGGTCAAAATCTTAATAAATATCATCGTTCACAGTAAAAAAAAAAAATACATTACATGGCACGTGTGCTCCATGATCGGACTTCATTGGACAATGTCGTCTCAAGTTCTCACAACTTACGATCACTCGACCAGATTACTTACCACACAAATGCATAAAAGGCAAGGGTTTACCACAAAAAAATCAACTAGGGATATCTATCGTTTAACCATCGATAATCAAGGATGGTTGAGTTAAGCAAAGAGGATTCCTCACTTAAATAAACGAAAACGACAATGGAATTGTCTTCCAATTACTGACATACAGTTTGTAAACTTCAACAATTTATCGTGTGTCATAAAACATATCAAAAGAACAAGAAAGAAAATATATAAGGTACGATACATTTGATGTAGGAGAAGTCTTCGTTATTTCCCTTAGAGTTATTCGAACTCTGATTTCCACTACTTCGGCATTTTTCCATCTTTATTAAAAACTCTTCTCCCGGTGACGATACGAGCCCCTTTGGTATTACATCAACGCCCTAGCGATTCCGATGAAATTCGCACGTTACACACAACTCATAAAAACATTTTCCAAAATTACTCGGTCGCAGTGACTTACTAAGTCAACGCCAAACAGAAGAAAAGATTTCAACGAGCACAAGAAAATTCAATAATTTTCTTTAAAAATCAAAGAAAATACGATTACTTGCATAAGGACCCACCATTTTTAAAAACGTCCTCTTCCAACATTTATCAAAAACACTACCGGTTTTTAAAGACGACCAATTTATTTGAAACTACATCGCCCTTCCAAAACTATGCACAACTAGCTAGATTATGCATACTTGAGGATCAAGCAACAACAACCAACAAAACAGGACTCTTCCCGAATTATGCCTAGTTAGCTAAGCTGTGCATAATTGAGGATCGAGTGACAACACAAACATTATTATTACATACCAAACACGACTATGGAAGTTTTCGACCTAATCTTCAAAATAATTAAACCATTTGAAATGAAATTTGATATGGGAAAATATTGTTACCATCGTTTTAAGAAACACATCCAACATTTTTCGTTCACTTTGGAAACATACCTTTTGCTTTGCCTTTTTATGAGAAAATAAATAAATAATTAAATAAATAAATCGTCACCATTTGCATTTAGTTCACCAAAACATTTGACACACTCATACCTATTTTCACAATAGACTATTCACAAAATAACGGTAAGGTGGTTCATGATTAAAGATCATTGCAAGCACAACAAGTAATAAAATTAAGATCAATGAGATCGAACGAGGTAAACGAGCAATATAATTGTCAACGGAAATTAACTACATTAGAAATGAAAATACTTCAAGTATATGACGAAAGTCTCAGGATAACAACAGCGATCTACGAATACATGGAGTAAAAGTTGAATATCAACACAAGCGTCAAAAATAAAACAACGATCACACTTCCCCTCGTCTCGAGTTGCACACCCATTCCACCAAGGGTATACGGGGAGAAAAGAATAATCACTCTGTCGAATATAAACAATTTCACCAGGAAGATCGAGTTCTTTCACCTCTACAATTTGGTAAAGCGGCTTCGCCTCCTCGCTTTTGTTAAATATAAATAAACAACCACTTTAATGAAGATTTATAGCATCATTCAAGTAAATACATAATTTTTGGTTCCATTAACCGAAAGAAGAAAGTTACGGCGTCCATGATCATGACAACATACACCGAGTGACATACCCTCATCATCAAGTACTAGCGATGTAGCGACACAAAAATAAATATAATAATAATGGTTTCATACCATAGACAATATTAAAATGAACAATCACATGACGACTCATGTTTAGATACAGACTCACAAAATCAAAGAAGGGATGTCGGACGATCGAACCATCGTGACTCAAAACATTATATATACCTCCTTATTAAATAATATACAAATAGGCGTGTGTTGTATAATCCAGTTGCGTATAATAATTAGTGTTACCTTATACATTGTAAAACCGAACATTTACACATTTTCAATTTGGGTTACATCATTAAATAATTTATACCTTTCATTTCTCAATCTATACAAAGTTTTCATTTCTGGAAAAATTTCAATCTATCGGAAATTATTAACATTAGTAGACGCGGTGACTCGGTTATCATAATTGACAAATCACTAGGTTTGAAAATCTCCATACTTGTGTCAAAACCTCATTAATGTTCATATCTTAAGTACCAAAAACATACGTAGTAAGAATTTTCCAAGTTTTACGTTTTTATTATTACGACTTATATTATCACATATATACACATATCCAACACGACTCATCCTAGTCCCATTAACTCTTAAAAAATTCAACCTTTGACTTTTATTACACACATGTTTTCCCCAAAACTGTTTTGTTAAATCATATTCGCGTAATTCGACTCAAATGATAAAGAGGTTTCACGTGGTATTATCTCGGATACTTACTGATTTTTGTCGAGACTTAAATCTCAATAATAATAATATAATAAACAATCAAAATGCTTATCTCAATAATTTTAAAATATATATAATTCAACTTTTAATCCTTAGCCCATTATCAAATGATTTTAAAATTAACACATCTCGTCGCGGAATAAAACAAAAGATTTTTCAAACGGTTTTAAACAAGCCTCATCAAATTACACATATTGATTCTCTATAACGACAATTAAACAAACAAATGATTTTCAATGACGTTCCATCAATGTTTAAAATTTTATTTCAAGCATTATAATTTCATACTTAAAGTGTATATTCCGATTTTATCCCAGTTTATTTACTACAACGAGTGACGAGTTCTAGTTTACACCAATGCATACGTATACATAACCTTATGTTTAAAATAAACCAATTTTTACAAAGTTTCTACCTCCAAAATATATGACCAATTTTTCTACTCTATATTACAAATTATGCCAAAAGTTGCTACATTGACCCGAAAATTAATTCATACTAAATCCAAGTTATATATACTCGACAGTCATATCGCAAATTTTATTATAAAACTCCTTTCTCGAACTAATTTAAACAAATTCTTAACAAGTCCATCACAATCTTTTAGTATCAAATTTTAATATATGAAAACAAAGATTTTACGAGTAATAATAATTACTTATTACGATTTACCAACCAAGGTTGAAGGAAAATAATTTCACAATGTCCGTTTATTCTCTACACGAATTTTACTTGTTACAAAACACATCATACGTCATTTTTATCCGAAAGTTTCATTCACCAAATATTAAATATATAAAGCACTTTATGTTTAAATCATTCAATCAACAAAGTTCGATGCTTACTTAACTTGCACAAATGCCGGACCTCGTCATGTAAAATATTAACTTCAAAATAATGAATCAACAAAACAAAATGAAATAAATGGAACGAGAATACGTATGTCAACTAATTGTTGTTATCGGCCTCGGATGAGTCTCGAAATCGTACTCCACAAAATTAACACAAAAACCAACCAAATTCCAAGTTATCGCGCTTGTTCACAACGCTAGTCTATTTTTTAAAACACATCTTTAAAATTCAAGTAGAACAGTAAACAACGATCAAATGGCAACACGCCTCAACCACGTTTCATAATATACACACATGATTCGCCGCCCCAATGTACGCATCGTCGATTATACTTCGTCTATGTTATAGTTACGTGAACTAACATATCAAACCCATTAGGAATAAAGGAAATAAAGTAATACGTAAGTAAATTACGTTTCAAAAGAAAATGTCCAAAATGACACATCACGGTGCGATAACGACAATCGAGATCGACCTAGTCGATATAAAATATGTTACGAAGCATCATTTACGTATCTAGAGTATCAAACGAGGTTCATATTCGGTTATTCGAACAATAAATTAATTATCAAGATTGATAATTTGCGGTGAGGCCGAATTCTCAACAAAACCGCATTATAACTTGTACGATAATCACTCAAGGACCATTGCTTCACGTGCAATGCCTTTAAACACCATAGTATATACATACTTTTACATAAAAATCATTCCTACATACACGTAGGATTACAACGCGATGTTGCCATGTAATGCAATGTAGCCCGTTATGCCAATTACATGCAACATATACGATAATCTTTACAGGAATTTGCAAATTACGATGGTAAGTACTCAACGTACAAAACAATATATCTCAATATATATCTCAAAGTATTTACTTACTAAATACTTAGGGAATTCATATCAATTTCGAGGGATACATCTAAAATATAAAGCAATGCTAAAGAATTCTTACCGGAGCCATGCAGGATAGTTGTGTGCTTGGATAATTTCTTACGACACCAAAAGTTATAGTTTAGGATTTTTCAAAATGACCTAGTTCTCTATAACTCATGGCTCTGATTACCAATCTGTAACACCCCCACAAATGCTATGCGCAGCGGAACTACAACATTGGGTGCTACACAGTATTCATTGCACACAAGATATATCAAACGACGCTAAAAAGACGCCAACTTAAAACTTGAATTAAAAATTGTTAGATGATACATGTCCACGGTTTTTCCAACCCCACCTGGTACAACAGAGTTTAGCGTTTTCGGTCCCCATGAATCTCAACCCAAAAATTTCAGTTTCACAACAACATTACATTAAACTTTAAAAATTGTTTAAGTAGAAAAAGGAGGAAAAACAAGCGGACTCCAAGCCATACACACAACGTCCATCCCATGCATGCTCCATTCTACACCTCAGCGGTTACCTGAAACACATGCCAAAATTTTGGTCAACGAAAACGTTGAGTGGAATTCATAGGTTTTACAATCCATTTGAACGTATATAAAATAAAAACCATTCGTGATCATTTATAGACTTGTCGATCAAACAATCTATATTCAGGATACTGACAATTGTGTTTAAGCTCATGACACTAATCCGTTAACTCAATCACCCGCGTAATAAATACCGGCGTGATTCAGATGAAACCAGTGCCCCTTCTAAAGGCATCAGTTGCAATTATACCTTATTTCTCATACAAAATAATCTACCGCAGAACTTACTCAACGTACAGCTTCTCGGCTAGCATTGGGTCGTTAGCCCCGTAGTACTACAAATTGCATAAGCGGCTATTTCCCCCTACTCGAGGGCAGGACAATAGTTAATAGTTCATGAATTTAGGGACTTTTGCAACTTTGGTACTCAACACAATTTCTAAGGCAACTTTCGGGTCCAACAATCATTCATGATATACGTTCCTTTTAAAAACTAGCATGCATTTCCCTCGCGGGTAAAACAATTTGAAATAAATATAAGCGAGGCTATAAATTCACACCTTATATCTTAAGTAGTCGGTAGTTCGAGGGATGATCACTGACGACGAAACGGATGCCCGGTTAAATCAACACCTATCACAAATAACGCGTAATGAGTAATCTCATTTTAAATACTTACGGTACTGTATAAAATACATATATACTAGTCACTTAGGACAAGTATCACTCACGCCAAAAACAAAACAACAAGCACCACTCATTTTACACCATTCGTTCTCATTACTTACGTTGTCCATTTTTACCCATTCTCGCCGGTACTTGACTAAAGTACGGGCTGTTTTACCATATTTAACCACACTTATAAAATTTGACAAAATTCTCAAAAATCCTATAAGACCTGTAGATAACATGTTTTTAAGCCCAATAAAAGGTTTTGCTTTTACGACCCGTTACGCAACGTTTTTTTCCAAAACTACATTTTACGGGCTGAAATTGTACTTCGACCAATTTTGACCTCTTTGACCTATATGAAATACACCTTTGACTTCGTTGACCCCTAAGTCAACTTATAGACTCATTTATACAGGTTTGGGACCAAATTTTGACTCTTGACCATTTACCAATTCATACTTGTGACCCTCGGGATTTGACTAAAACTTTACATAAATTCGGATTATGAAAGTCCTCGTCTCCCGGTACTCGATCTTTAAAACCTCATAACTTTTAGCTCGTTTTGAGTCACGGGCTCTACCTTATACCAAATTAAAGACAAAAAGACCCTCTACAACTACATTTTGTTTTCAAGACCTGGAAGAAAAATAAATTTTATGAAATGACCATAAAGTTTCTGCCTAAATTTGACTACTCCAAAAACATGCTTAGACTCGATTTCAAACCTTCTAACCACCACTAGGCATCATCCTAAGCCTTCCCAAACATATCCAAACACAAGTTTTCAGTCCTACCCCTATTGATCAACCAACCACATAATCCTAATCATCTAAAAATGAACATGCAACCACTTGTACTCATCTAAAACACCAATAAACACAAAATTAAACACAACCTATGACACATTTCATCAAACACTTTGAACACACCCAAAACCCCCAAAAATTCGTGGCTTTAGGGGCTGTGGAACACAAGAATCATATACCCCATTATGTTTTATAGGTGAATTAACAATATATACACATGAATTTAACATGCATTACAACAATTAGCCTCAAAAACGAATTTGATGATTCTTGAAAAATTTTGGAAAATTTACTTGAATGCATGTGGGATTTAAGTACATAGAAATGTGGGGAATGACAAGATTAGATGTGGTCTAACCTTAATTTTAATGAAAATCAAGTGAAAAAAATTTTTGATGGATTTCTTGGTGGGTTTGGGGTTAGCCGTCGGCTAGAGAGGGCAAAGAGAGAGAGTTGGATTTTGTTTTTGTGAAATGAATCTATGTGTTTGTGTTTGTGTCACTTTGGGGCCTTTTGGTGGATTGGGAGGGACCTAAATGGTAAATTTTGCTTTCTTTTGGCCTTAAGTAAAAACGCCACTAAAATTTGCGGTTTCGACTCATTTGTCAATTTTGAAAATTTTACGGGAGTCGGAAATCTTCCCGATCACTCCAAAATATTTTTGGGATACTTTAAATGTACTTGGAAGGCTATAAAACTCACCCGACTCAACTTAACACGAACCGTAAATAAAATTCTCGAAAAATTACATTATCGATAAATCGCCAATAATTATATAAAATTGGGCATCCCTCGGTATCGTAGTCGTTATCGGTTCTTCTTAAATCGTCAATCGTTAAATTACGACCGTAAACGTCGGTTTCAACTTAAACCGTCAAATATATAGCAAACGAAATTTCTTAAAAATTTCAAAAATATACGTAAAATAGGATTAATAAATGACGTTGGGCTCGGGATATCAAATCCACAAGTGAGCCACAACTCCAGAGAGATGCTCATACTGAACAGCTCTTGAGACAATAACTTAGCATCATACGGCACTTTCACGGGTGTTACATATGTCCTAATGATTAAGACTTGTTTAGTGAACTGATTTTCAACTAAAGTGATAAAATCCTTAAGTAATCCATTCGTTTCACTCTTAAGTGCTAAAAAGAAAACCCAACTGAATCTACTATAATCATCAGTTATAACTAGGCAAAATGTCTTATGACTAATACTCCTTACAGAAACTAGACCAAACAAATCCATATGCAAAAGTTGCAAAGGCTTAGTCACAGAATTGATAGTCTTGGTCTTACAAAAGGCTTTATGTTGTTTACCGTTTTGACAAGAAGTATATGTGAAATCATTCTGAAAAGATTTGTTAGGTGACCCTCTAACCAAATTTTTATTTACCAATCTGTTAATATTCTTGAAATTCACATGACCTAACCTCCTATGCCATAAATTAGACTCATCATTAGAAGCTTTAACCATCAAACATGTAATACCACATGTTGGAGTAATAGTATGAAGATTAAAGGTCTACATGTTTTCTTGCCTGGGTACCTTGAGCAGTACTTGAGATTCTTTAGGCATCTCAAAGTCATTGGAGAACACCAAGTAGTCTGTATCTGTAAAACACACCTTGTTCTTTTTATCACACATTTGTGATACATAAAAGAGATAGAATTCATTCAATTCTTTTACAAAGAACACATCTTCAAATTCCAACTTCCCTGTATTAATTTTCCCTTTGCCAGTAATTCTACCTTTGCTACCTGTAAAGGCTACTGGTCTACCTCTGAATTCTTCAAATTCAACAAGGAAATATTTATTCCCTGTCATGTGTCTTGAGCATCCACTATCTACTATACCTTTATCTTTCAGTTCATCAATTAGATGCCCCTGCACATACACAAAACTTATTAGTTTTTAACAGGGACCCAAGCCACATTTGACTTGGATCTTGTGGGACCTACATACTTAAGAGTTTGATAGGTAGTTTTTCAAGTAAGACTACACACAGTCTTATACTTCATGGTTCCAGTCAAATAATCAAAGACATAAGTTGGTTTGTTGTCCTTGAACCTTTTTGGCTTAAGTACTGTTTTAGCAGTACTTGATTGAACACATGGTTTTTCTCCTTTAAACAAACCCACATTTGCACTGGTTGGCTATTAGAATTACTTCTAGATGTTCTAGCTTTCTCTACTACATTCTAAGAAGTTTTGTGGGACTTTGCTTTACCAGAATTTTGACTAGCGGTACTTGAGTTTGGTCTAGCAGTACTTGTAGTTCTATACTTGCCGGTACTTTGTTTACCAGACTTCAAAGGTACTAGACCTTGTTTCATAAGTACTACTCTTGGAACAAAGTCCTTGGTAGAGATATTATTAACCTTTTTAGGTTTATCTATCTTTTAGCATGATCAAACTTAGGTTTGTCATCTCTAGATCCCATTTATCTATTAACATGTACATTTTTCCCAATACCTTTCTTTGTGACCTTTTGTGCAACCTTTTGATTTACAATTTTATCTTCATGTAGAGTAGAATCTTTGATAAAATGATTTAGACTAACACAAACATAACATCTTTTTCTTCTCAAATAAGACCTAAAAGGTTGTTTTGACTTTGTTTTCTCAAAACCTAACCCACCCATCTTGGTATTATTATGTTTTTCATTTTTACCCAATGCCTTGCTAGGAGATTTTACCTACTTGGGAGTAGAAGTAGTTTTAGACACGTTTCCTTTAGACACAAAATTACTCATTAAAGGTGGATAAATAATGTTTTTGGTCACAACAGATTTATCTTGGGTCAAAGTACTAGAGTTTGAATCATTTGGCTTAACAACTTTTTACTCATCTAACTTTATATATGTATCATTATTAGGGGGCATGAAAATTCCTGATAGTGGTGGAGGAACTGCCTTCATTCCTTCATCATATCTATCATTTTCGGGAGTATCATCTGACTCACTAGAACTATCAAAAAACCCCATTGATAGGTCCTTTTCAATTAAAGTTATCCCAGGTTGGTCCATAATATATCCTAGGCCTGATTTATCATAATACCCTATTTGTGAATTAATCAGCTTACCCAATCCTTTAGAGGATCTTTGCCAATGATTAATCACTTCCGTTTCATTATAAAGACTGACTTTTAAAGCTTCATTTTCTACTGATACTTTTAAAAGCTTTAATTTCCACATCTTTTTCTCTCATTTGAAGAGTCAAATTCTAACTTTCTCTTCATAGTTTTGTTGACCCTTTTTATACAAAACTATATTTTCTTCTAGCTTAGCAACACCCTATTTAAAAGCATTTGTTTCTACAGTACATGTGTTGACCTTTTGATACTGTTCATCTAGTTTTACTTTTAGACTATTAAATTTAAGAACACAATCTTTAGAACAAGGATGTACCTCAGTATCTTCATGAGAGAGAGAGCCATCAAACCAAGCTCTTCTTCTTCCTCATCTTCAGCCTAGTTCACCACTCCATCTACAGTTACCAATGCTTTGGTTCCTTTGGGACTCCTGTTGTTTCCTTTTGGAAAGCTTTCATATATTCTTGGACTGGTTTCTATAGCTTTTCTTGGACTTTTGACTGCTACTTTTAGCCTTGTCTATAGTGCACTCCCTTGAAAAATTTCCATTCCTTCCACAGTTATAGCATTCAACTTTATACTTGTCATATCCTAATGGTTCATTAGGATCAACAGTCATCTTCCTTCCATTCTTGTTAAAGAACCAATTAGATATCACAGAGATCATAACAACTTGCTATTTGAGGTCCATCTCCTCAATATCAGCATCATCCATTTAGAACAAGTCATTGAGAGTCAATCTTGGTCTGTTGTCTTGTCCAAAAAAGAATGAGAAGGCATCATTATCACTAAACAATGGTGAAGATCTTCCTTGTAGATTTTGAGATACAATAGGACTGCCTTTAGTACCTTGACAGTAAGTACTGCTTGTAATTCCTCAAGCGGTATTTTGGAAGTAAGTACCGCTAGTTGATCTACTAGCGGTATTTTGGAAGTAAGTACCGTTGTTGCCTTCTGACGCAAAAGCCAAATTATACTTTGTTGTTGCTTCTGCTTTTGTCACCTCAACACCTTTAACATCCAACTCATAAGCTCTAAGATTGTTGTAGAGATGATCAAAAGGAATTTTATCTAGATCATCCCTTGTGATGAAGTGCATAGCCATTTCTTTCCATTCTTGTGGAACAATTCTTAAGAATTTTAGATTAGCTTCTTCATTAGGAATTATCATTCCATAAACTGCCAATTGAATGAGCAGCTAGCTGAACCTTCCATAGCCACCATGGATTCCTTCTATACTAGAAATTGAGAAGTTATCAAATTATTTTTTCAGAACAATGTTCTTTATCTCCTTAGATTTGTCGTTACCTCCAAATCTAAGTTTGATGGCATCCGACATAGCCTTTGCATCCTTGTAGTGATAAAAGCTAGGTAAGATGGTTTTTGAAAGTGCCATAGCCAAAGCAGTTCTGGCCTTTCTTTATCTAATCTCTGCTTGTATCTCCTCAGTAGTCACAGCAGGTAAAGCATAGCATGTACCATCAGGTAACCAATTCAACTTCTTAGGTGTATTCTCATTCTTGATAACCTGCAACAAACTATGATCTGTGTGATTTAAGTAATGTTCCATCTGCATAGCCCATGTCTCATAGTTATCACCTTTAAGAACTGGGAGTTTGACAGCAGAGAGAGTATGGGAAGGTGTTGTAGTTGTAGAAGTAACTACATCATCTTTGGCTTGAACACCTTGTGGTGGTGCAGGATGCACAACTTGAGGCTGTCCCTTTGGTATTGGATCAAGATCTGGAATGTCTTCCAAGTGAGGGTCATCACCAAGTTGAGACATTGAATTTTGGTGTGCGTATGGATTCTAGGGTCGTGTTCTTCTTTTTTAGAGTTTGTCAACAAGCTCTGATACCACTTGTTGATCCCTTTGATTGGATCTATATTCTGATAAGAACTAGTATAGTAGTTTGTAATCAAACTAAAACACTTTAAGAACTCTTACTCAACTAAATAAGTTATGCGGAATCTAACTTATAGAGCATAGAAGAACATAATTACTTTTAACTATTCGATTCTCTTATTAATTGACTTGAATGAGGTACATGAATGTCATCGTACCTATGTTCCTTTTATAGAGTAAGGAACCCTAGAAACCTTAGAATATTCTATAAAGATAAGTATATCACAAACGATATATTATCAATATTCTAACTATTAAGTATATCACATAAGATATACTCTAACTATAACTATGACATATCTTATACAAATATATATTCGTCCTAATCAATATAGCAATACTTGTACTTAGCACTAACAGTACTTGCTATGTACCGCGTTAACACTAACAGTACTTATACTTACACTAATAAGTATTTGGTACTTTACAAATAATTCCCAACAAAAAGTTGGGTTGTTCTTGACGGTCTTTGAGAATTGGTTTAAGAGCTCTATTAGTGTTTCAACTTGGCCACTCGTTTGAGAGTGGGAAGATGTGGAAAAACGGTGGTTCGCTTATAAGAGCTTTTTGATTTCCAGAATGACAGAATAATTTCTTTAATAATTCCATAGCAAATTTTGCATCATTGGTTTGCAGGGCTTGAGTTTCGGCCCATTTTAACATATTGTCAACGGCGACTAAAATATATTCACAATTGTAAATATTTAGGAAAATTTTCCATGAAGTCGATACCCTACAAGTCAAATTTTTTTCAGACTTAGATGTTATTGAGAGGCATTTCATCTCTCTTGGAAATGTTTCTAGTCTTTTGGCATGCTTCGCAAAGGAGATTTAATGTATGAGCTTCATTAACTATCATTGGCCAGTAAAAACCTGTTCCGAACACTTTGTTAGCGGTTGTGTTCGTGGCATAATGTCCTCCGGTCGGTCTGTAGTGACATTCATCGAGAATATTTCATGTTTTGGATTCGGTAATTCAACGGTGAATCATTCCCTCGGTGCATACTTTGAAGAGATGGGGTTCATCCCAAAAGTATTTCTTGAGTTCAGAGAAAAATTTCGTCTTTTCTTGGTGTGTCATTCCCTTTCATAAGATACCTACAATTAAATAGTTTGCAACGTCTGTGAACCAAGGTGTTTCATTTGTACTTATTTGAATGATATGCTCATCGGGAAAATCATCGATATCATTTTTGCTTGAATTATCATTCACAAGGCGAGATAAATGGTCGACAACAACATTCTCTGCTCCTTTTTATCTTTTATTTCCAAATCAAATTCTTGTAAAAGCAATATCAAACGTATGAGACGTGGTTTGACATATTGCTTTTTGAACAAATATTTGAGAGCTGAGTGATCGTGTAACACCCCCAAATTTATACAACTCAATACATCGGAAGACTCGTTGGTGTTACGGGATAACACATTACTCACATCATAGACAACGCTTAAAAATCGCATCGTTTAATAATAAAGAATTTCCATTCATGAATATCAAATTTACATAGGTCCCAAGTCATTGTATTTAATACAGGTTTTACAAAACATTTGAATGGAAATTATAATTTAAGTACGGGCCATGAATTCTTGTTGTCTTCCCGAGAATTACCTTCAAGTACCTGAGATAAAACATGTTAAAGGAAAAGGTCAGCGATAACGCCGAGTGAATTCATAGAGTTTAATAAATCCATCAATAGATCATCGGTATATAATTATTACCAAAAATCATTTTTGTACAAATCTTTATAATAGACCATGAAATAGGCCAAAAACATTTTATACAAATCCTTATCAAAATCACAATATAGGCTTTCGCCTTCAAAATCATTATACGAACCAATGTTGTAAAAATATCATACAATACGTTTTATAACGTCGTGTAGAGTTAAATAAAAACCTTTATATGAATATGGTTATGTAAAACCAAAACACAAATATAATATCCATAATATGACCCCGTGTTGCTAGTCAGGCAATATATCGTAATTTGGTGCGTATAGTAGTATTTCGCTATTTTTGGATTATTATAAGCCGCATGACATTGTTACCTTACTACAACAAACAACGGGTAGCTAGCCCGAAACTCAATTTGCCCATCTAAATTAGCGTGTTGTCACAATAATCACGCTTGTGTAAATCTTCTCATACATAAATTCGCTTACCAATCAATGTGGCACGACGGGGATCAACCGTCAAGGCGCGAACTTGGGTGATCGCCCCCAAATAGTACTATTATATGCATAAGCGTCTACCAAATCCAGGTAGTTCACAATTCATGCTAATAGGACTTTTAGTGACATAACCTAACTTTAATAATCCATTTCATTTCATCTATTGGGTCATTTAATCATTCATCGGGTCATACAATCATTCGGGTCCAAATCAATAAACAGACAATCGGGACAATTAGTGTCATATTTCATAAAAACTAACATGTTATCTCCCTCGCGGGTTTATAAAACATTTCATAAAAACATTTAAAAGAGTGCGAGGCTATGAATCACGTTGATGTGGGAAGGCGGGTTATCGGCGATTCGGATGTACGGTACGTGCTTCAATCACGGAAACCTAGACAAATAATATTCGTCTTAGACTTTTGTCCAATGACTTTATAAAAACAACAATTATGTATACATATGATGATTTTATATATATGATGATGATCAAGTGGGTTTATACGTTCTCATTTACTCATTTTAGTTATGTATTGGTAACCTTTATACTAGTTTACTAATTTTACTTATTTACATGTTTTAGGCCCAATAAGCCTATTATAAGCCCAATACCTCATATTAGTCCATTTTACACTTTATTATCAGTATTATACTTTATATGTTGGGCCCAAGTGGGTTAAGCAAAATAAGTAAGTTTATAAGCGTTTTACTAACTAGTCGGGTTTATAGTCCAATAAGGCTACTTTGGCCCGTTAATGTTTACATGTTGTAAAGCTCGGTTTTTTATCGGTTTTTACTTGTTATATATGTTTATACATCAGTATGTGAGTTTATAAAAGTTTACATTAGACGGGTCCGACCGTCTAAGTTTTATTTGACAAAAATGTTAATCTTTCGGTTTTAGCCGAAAAGACGTAAAAATCATGTTTATAGTTTTATAACTTATAAAACTTATCAAACTACTATTTTTATAAAATGTCCATTTTTTTATACTTATACTTATTTATATAAATGTAATATATAAGTTAGTGGGTTTTAATTAACATTTTATACTATATTTATTTGAGTGCTTATATAATACTATTATACTTTAATTTCCCAAAATCTGATTTTTACTTTCACTTTCACCATTTTTACCATATCTTGAGTTCTATAAGGAGATAGAAGCTCATTTTTGGACACCAAAAACTACATGATATGTGCTAAAATTAACTTAGATTTAGCTACTGCTCAATCCAACCCTAAATATCCCTGACAGTCCGTCCAAACCTGACTATTCAGATTGGTACTCTAAACTTGTTTTGATCATATCTCACTCATTATAATGATTCCATTGTATGGCCAACTCTCACATGTGTATACGACTCATAGCTTACTGTATATTAATTCCACTTTTCCATTTTCTCAGTTTAACATGTGGTTAGTTACTGTTTTTATACAGCCATCATATTTAGCAAGATTTTAACCTTGTTACTTATGGTTTTCCATCTTTTTAACCATATTTATCAACACCAAATCCCCACACAATATTTTTATCATCATATAATCATCATATACATATACAATAAGAATGAAAATACATGATTACATAATCAAAATAACAAGAGGATGGGGAGAACAATCTTTATACCACCAAGATGATGTAGGTTGGGATTAAGACATAGATTTTGATGGAAGAACTTGTGGTAGATCAACACCAATCTTCATGGCCACCAATACTTGTAAACTTCATATAGAAATCAGCCCTTACTTCACTTGGAAACTCTTTTTTAGATGTTAAAACTTGCACTAATCTTCATCTCTTTTGAATGAGATTAACATATGTAAGTTATAACAATAGTTTGTGGTTAAAATTGATCAAAATGGGGTGTTTCTTCTTGATTTTGGGATGGCAAGGAAGAGGGAGGGAGGAGAGTTGTGTGAGATATGCGTGGAGGAAATGAAACTAGTGGTTTGTGTTTTAGCTAGTTAGTGGTTTTGAAAGATGTAGCTTACACATTAAGCTTAGTAAGACAAGTGTAAGTATTAAGCTACCACTTTGACACATCAAGTGGTGTGGTGGCAAGCTTAAACCGTCCCATATTGGGGGTGGGGCAAAACTTGTTTTGTCTCATCCCCAATTATTTACGGGTACTCCTCGATTCTAGTTTCTTCGATTTACGTGCCCTCGGGTCGTTTTACGAAAAACGTTTTTATAAATTATGAATCAACGGCACAAAACGAATCTAATAAAAATTGTCTCATCAAAAACGGAGTTCGAAAACGTAAATACGTAATCCTAAGGTTTCCGGTTTAGTCGTAAAGGACGTTAAATTAAAATTTTAAGTCCTAATCTCTTCTCGTAAATTTGTGAGTTTATGAACCAACACAAATTTAAAATCTCAAAATAATATTCACGGATAAATTTATTTTCTGAAATGTCGGACTGTCACCAAAACGGTGTATGTAAACGTAAGCACGTAACGTTGTATCCTCCGGTTTAGACGTTGTCGATGCTACTTCAAGACGTAAATCCAAATTACTTCCCAAAAATAAGTGAGTTCATAATATAATATTAAAATAATATTTTTAAATAATACTTGAGAATAAAATATCAACCATAAATTGACGAATTGTCACAGCATTTACCCATAAACAGGATCTTTGTCCTCAAAGATCAATTTATCTTACTACTCGCTTCTTATAGAGTTAAAGCCATGTGTGTATTTCTTCCACATTCGGTCTTTTCTCACAAGTGTAATCCATTACAATACGCGAGTTTCATCATACATAACTACGGGAATAAGATCAGGCTTAATGTTGACTTACTTTCTCTATCCATGATGTTCACGGGTTTTTGATGAATGCAACTTTTCGCCGATCTAAACTTTATCAAGAAGAATTCAGATTTTCACTTGATATACATTTTATCAAGTTCGATATACGAAACATAATTCACGCAGCCCTTGAAGTCCTAGGGTAGATCTAGCTTATATGCCTTTCAAACCAATTTTTACATCATCTCAATGGTCCCAAACAACGGGGACTTATATCACATGATCTTTCAGATCATCTATTCATTTTTCCAAGGTGATAATTTTGGCATAACTTCGCTACCCATCTGGCACTTCAAGATCTACATTTCATATTCACATAACCTCCTGCCCACTACCGGCAGTCAATAATCAGATCCTAATTTCAACAATCATTTCAGGTCTCGCGGGTCGAGTATTTGGTAAGGTTAGGTTCGCCATCATAGGAAACCTTAAACCTAAAAGACATGTCCAACTCACAATGGGTGTATGTCGAATGTCTTCATCCCAACTCCTGCTTACAGATGCTCTAATATTTAGATCCTAACAAGATTCAATCTCGATCCTAATACGATGAATGATTGTAGTGTTTTTACTACTCTTTAGGAAAAGAGAGCAAAAAGGGTATGTATTAACAAGCGGTTTAGGAAAACCACAAGTTATGACCCAAAATAAGAGTGAGTTCATTCTCGAGGAGGCTAGTGTGTTGTGTAATGAGTTGATTAATGTTTGTGATTATATTGAGAAGAAAAGAAAATAGAAATAAGAAAGAAATGACGGTTACGAAGACGGATCGAGCTAAGACGAAAAAGCGCGTAAAACCGTAAAAACTACAAAATTAAAAATTTTGGACTTAAAAATTAATTTAAAAGCTAAAATAAGTCTAAAATAATATAATAAGGATAAAAATCCAATAAAAATATTTTAAATGCTAATTAAAGCCCTAAAATCAAATATAATTAATCAAAATGTCCAAAATATTATTTAATTGAACAAATAACTTACTTATATTATCTAAAGACTAAAAAGTATTTTTCCTAATTTTTAAAAACTAATTTTCTATTTTTAAATCACTAAAAACTATTTTAAAATTAAAATAATTATAAAAAAATAATAAAATAATGCCAAAAATAATTTACCAATTGTAAAAATCCTTATTTACCCAATAGAACAATGTAGAACCCTAAAAATAATTTACCAATTGTAAAAATCCTAATTTACCCAAGAATTTAATGAGACACATACGTCCCATTTTATACTACTCAATAGAACAATGTAGAACCCTAAACCCTAATACATGGATTTCCTAAAATGTCCTTGGTCAAAAAGTCTTGATTCCTGGTCTTTGAGGTCTTCACGTGATCTTGTTCTCTTTTCTTGTGATGAAAGCTATCTTTGATGATCTTGGACCCTTAATTTTGTTGTGGAGGACAAGGAATAGTTTTGGGACGTTGATCATGTCCCCTCATGGGGTTTTGTGGAAAGTGACTTGAGCAGGGAGGGCCAGGGGGTCACATGGGTGAGTGGGGTGGTTTTTTTATGGTTGGGTTTAGTTTAGTTTAGGTTCAATTAAGCATCTGGAAGTTAATTTACAAAAACCCCTTGATTTGAGGGATTAATGGGATTAGGGTTTATGGGTTTAAAGAAAGTGAACAGGGTTGGTTTTGATCCGAATTGGGGGTTAAGTTTTTAAATCTTGTGTTAAGGTGGGAAAATGGGGGTTTGACTAGTGTTGACCAGGTTTAATTAAATAAACCGTGAGTGGAAGGTGACGTGGGAGGGGTGAGATGAGGTGTAGGATGGTGACTGGCTGGTGGTGATGACGTGTAGGATTGATTGGTTGGGATAAGTTTAAGTGTCTGGCAGTTTAAGTCCCCCAAGTTTCTTGTCCTCTTCATTTAGTAATAAACAGCTATCAACGCCCCATTATACTTGTAACAACTTTGGCAAACTTGTCATTTTTGGCACAAGTACTTTATAAACTTTAAACAAGGACTTTTTATGTAATTTCTTCATTCTTTAAGGACTGAACTTGTAATATCTTGATAATTTAGGGACCACAATGCATTTTATGAGTTTTGCAAGGGTATAAATTGCCAAGTCTTCAAAAATGAGGGACCAATGTTGCCAATCTTCAATTCTTCAAGGTCATTTTTGGAAATTCCAAATTTGGGCCCGGTTCATTGTGCGGCTTCGTTTCCCGTGTTCGTTTTTGAATGATTCTTGTGATCTTTTTGTCATTTCCTCAATATCCGTACCTAAAATACACAAGCAACAAACACGAGCATATATTTGGCAGTTTTAATGATATTTTATGCATTTTAAGCCTGATTTGGACGATGAGACTATGTATAAAAGCAGTCTCATCACTCCCCCATACTAAACCATTGCCGTGCCCTCACGCAATGCTAGAATAAAGTATCGTAGCATCTCCAAAATTCATTTTTATTGACTTTATTGAATGATAAACTAACTACACTACTACTACTTGCGTTTTAGACATAATGTATGATTTTCATCGCAAAATGGGACGTTTAGGTTCATAGAATAAGAACACGTGAATGCTTCGTTAGAAATAATTTCGTCGTCCTTGATTTTCACCCTAATTCCATGCCAAGCGTGCAACGAGATCATTGTCATTATAAGTTAGTAATGCTAACACTACTCATATGCCCTAATCACGTACTTATTCTCCCATTATTCCTATGTTGTATCTCTTATATTTTATTTTGTCTTGAATGTTTCACGAGGATACATTGTTTGACTTATGCGATAATAGAGATTTAGGTCTAAAAATAGAGTCCTAACGGTGTAACCAAGACCATCAAATCAATAACCCCCTCCTAATAGACAACGATGTTAAAAAATTAAGTTGACAAGAAGAATCGATAAACACGGTTTTATAACGGTTTTGAACATGAGACTTATTACCAAGACTTTTATACGCCCCCTAACGGAAGGGCCTTATTATCTTTGGTTTACCTCCATCTTTTATTCAACTTCGCCATGAAGCTTTTATTATGACTTCGGTCTTGCCTTGCCTTTTATTATCCGCCTCATCGGTGGTTTTATTAGCCAAAGACGTATATCCTCACGCTAAAGCGAATTTTGGATCTTTAGAGCTTCGAAGATTAAGGCTTGATTCACTTTCAATTTTGCATAGATTTTAGGCCTTGTGGGGCTTCAAATTGTTTGCTAGATTTAGGTGAGCACTTGAAATCTTATTATTGGGTGAAGCTTTCGATTATTAGGGTGCCAATACTTCAAAACTGTGACGCTGGCGATACCTTAATGTCTTCCCAATTTAATTACACGGAAGCTACTAGAAAAGACTAGAAACCCAACAATCCTAACTAAACCGCTAAGTCAATATTTATTAAGCAAAAAATATTTACATGCGAAGCGAGAATAAGCAAATAACGAGAACACATGAGTTTTTGAAAGAATACGAGTACTCTACGTTTAGCATAGTAACTTATAATTAACTCTATTATTGCTCGTCCTCATTTAAGAGACTTAGCCTAATTTGTAGTTAAGGAATCAAAGCTAAGTGCTCAACACGCACGGTCGAGTCAAAAATTACTCTTATTCTCGCCATCGGAAAACCTACATTCGTGTCTTCAAACACTTATAAAACATGAGAAAAATTTTAAAATTTGGCCATTTTTAGCCTTATTTTGCAACAAAACGATAAACAAAAAGAAAAACTTTGGAAAGCGTGAAGGTTTAGCAAGGCAAGTATCTATTCACCCCCCCATACTAAAGTTAAACATTGTCCTCAATGTTTCAAGTAGGGGTGCAAACACCTCCATACTAGAGACGTAGTCGAATGTCTAATCTAGCATGGAAAGGGTGTAACCAATAAATTAATAGCCGTTTATGAAGTGTGCTAAAAACCTAAGGTTAGAACATCAAAGGATATATCATATGGATATTGAGAAATGACTCCAAAGAAAACGATCGAGTGCTCCCATAAAACGAACATGAGAGGCTCCAATCGTGAAGATCATGATCTAAAAACCACAATGCACAAACAACCACGGAACAAAGGATGGAAGGGCACAAATCCCCTCACATTAAACTAATTAGAAAGCAATAATATGTACATGGATAAGCATGGGTCTCCCCCACGAGGCACCTTGTTTTTGATAACCGAGTCAAAAGCTCGACTCGAATCCCCATAAATGTGATCATTTAGGGATAATCATGGTATGGTCAATTTTTGGTGGGGCTTACATGATAAACAAGGCCCAAAAACAACCGGTATAAAGGACTAAGTCCTTTGATGGTGCAAAATACCGTGATCGAAGATGGCGTTCTCATTTTCATTGGAAAATCAAACCAACGCCACTTCATCGTGTGCCAACAAAAACTCAAAGAGTTTCAAGAAAATAGGTGAGAAGAAATAGAAGGGTGGGACAATGGGTAAGTCATGAAAACATTGAGCTACTCGAGGTAGACTCGCACCAATCAAATGAAAAGATTTTCCATTTATTGCATCGGTGGAAGACCGAGATTTCCCTTTATAAGCAATTCCAGGATCAAATATCTCGTCCTCGGTGGAGAAAGGGGAGGGAACATAAGTGGCTTCCCCCACACTAAGTCCACACAAAGCATCGTCAAAAGGAGAAGACGAGCTTGTAGCACTCAAAACACGTGGTGATGACGGAGTTAGAGTTGTAGAAAAATCTTTTAAATTCAATTCAAAATCTTTTCCTTTTTCATATTTTACACTCTCTTTGTGAAAACCCGATTTAATTATGTCAAAAATATTTGGCGTTTCTAAAGCAATGTTAGTCACACTAAAAATTCTCACATTTGAAAACCGTTTTGGTAAAGGTGGTGGTAAGTTTTCAAAACGTTTGTCGACAAAGAAAACTCCCCCATCGGGATCAACACATTCATCATCCAAAGAATCATTCACAATTGGAGTCGTAGGCTTAACACTCTTAACCTCCACCAGCGGAGGGGACGGAACTTCATTTTTCTCAACAACTTCTAAAACTCTTTTTGAAATCTTTTTGCAAATGTTTTTTATGGGATTGAAATTATACAAAGACGTGATAGAATACACATGAGAAAGTGTGGAGTTTTGAGTTGCATTAATGACGAGTTCTTCCTCATTGAAACGAAGAGTGATTTTCCTTGCATGCACATCGATAAGTGCTCTCGAGGTATCCAAAAATGATCGACCTAAAATTAGCGTAACTTTAGGATCGATGGGAATGTCAACAACAATAAAGTTTACATGATAGTAGAACTTTCCAACTTTCACGAAGACGTCCTCGGCAACTCCACAAGCTAGAATCGTAGAATGATCGGCCATTTCGATTGACATTCTTGAAGGAGTGAGATTGGGAAGATTGATCGATTTAAAAATCTCAAGAGGCATCAAATTAATACTAGCACCAAGATCGGCCAAGGCGTAGTATTCTTCCATGTCTTGTATAGCACATGGGATTAAAAACTTGTCGGGATCATCGACTTTTTGAGGTATGCGGCGTAGAAAAACCGAAGAACAACTAGACGATTTTTGCAATTTCTCTTTGTTATTCAACATACTTTTGAAGTTCGCGGCAAATCGAGGCATCATGACTAAGGCGTCAGCAAAACTTATATTAAAATGCAAGTCACGAAACATTTTCATAAAGAGTTCAAATTGATAATTATTTCGTTCTTGTGCCTTTTCCTTGTCTCGTCTTGAAGGGTAGGGTAAAGGTGGTGTGGGTTGGGGCATAGGCATAGGCATCGGCCTTGGAATCTCGGGTTCCATTATTGGTATTGGTTCAACCGTAGGTGTGGTTTGAGCGGTACTTCGTGGGCTTGGAATTTGCTCCTTTTCGACCACCACCTCGGGTTCTTTCTCTTTTTCCTTCTCCATAGAAGTACTTGGACGAGAAGTGGGTTCTTTGAAAGTTTTACCACTACAAGTAGTAATAACCTTCAATTCTCCTTTCGGGTTCACGATGGTATCACTAGGAAGACCACCTGAAGAAGAGGGCTTACACATGATAGCTTCAAACATTTTTCCCATACGGTCTTCAAATTTAGATTGCCTAGCATCCGCTTTTAACAACTCTTGCTTAATCTCATGTTGACCTTGCTCCATTTTTTGTTGATTTTGTTGGAGTCTTTGAACACTTCCTTCCATTTTGTTAGCATGAGTTTTAAGTTCATTAGCAAGTTCGTTTTTAAGC
Source organism: Glebionis coronaria (assembly GCA_025667525.1). Taxonomy (NCBI): domain Eukaryota; kingdom Viridiplantae; phylum Streptophyta; class Magnoliopsida; order Asterales; family Asteraceae; genus Glebionis; species Glebionis coronaria. The sequence goes on from CM046879.1 coordinate 467,887,671, forward strand.
TCGTTTTTCAACTCGGATCTTAAGCTAACCATTTCACGTTGCATATTATCAAACTTAGCATCATTAGCCTTAGCATAATTCAAAAACTCTCCTTGAAGATTTTTGGTGTGATCATTTTGAAAACCTTGTGTATTAGTTTGAAAATCACGGTTTTCGTTTTGGTTTGAAATTTGCCCATTTCCACTTTGATAATTACCCTTGTTGTGATTCCTTTGATTGCCTTGATAATTACTACCTTGGTTGTTGTTTCGATAATTATTAGCATTTTGATTTGGTGGAGCTTGATTTTGGCGGGAACCTTGACCGTTTTGGTTATAAGTTCCCGTGGCTACATAAGCACTCGAAGTGTTACCATCCGCGGTAATGCACTCGGAAAGATCATGAGCTCCACCACACGACAAACAACTCTTAGAAACCGCTTTAACCGAAGCGGAATTTGAAGCTTCTTGAGCTTTCCAATGGGACATAAGGCTAGCAAATCTATCAAAAAACGATTTTCTTCATTTCCTTCATCATGTAAAGCATTAATGCTACGAGATGATGACGAGCCCAATTTGGCAACACTCGGTGTGTTACGAGGGCTATAAACCTTAGACCTATTCTCAATTATGACCAAAGCTTCTTCAACCGTTTTACACAAAAAATTACCACCCGCGGCGGCATTTAAATAATCTCTTTCATGATCATTAAGTCCATTGTCAAACGTGTCTATTTGGTGCAAGTCGGAAAAACCGTGATGAGGACATTCATGCAACATCTCCTTAAACCTATTCCAAGCCGTTGAAAAACTTACATTTGAATCTTGTGAAAATTTAGAAATCTCATTTTTCAAATGCGTAGTCTTAGAGGGCGGAAAAAATTGGTTCACGAACTTTGAAACGAGATCCTTCCACGTCAATATAGAATTGGGTGGCTCTTTCTCTAACCAAAATTTAGCGGGCCCCGCTAAGGAATACGGAAACAGCATCATCTTAATCGAGTCATTCTAGACATCCTTAAATTTGCACGTGGCGGTGAGACGATTAAATTGGCGGATATGGTTGTGGGGATTGTCTTTCTCATCACCACGGAATTTGTTGTTTTGGACCATCGACAACAAACCCGTTTTCACCTCAAAATTCTCCGCAAGGATAGCGGGAATCACAATATCTTCTCCATAACCCTCGGTGGGTGCTTGAAGTAACTCCATCATAGTTTGATTCGCCATGGTTGGTGCTTCTCGTACAATGGGTTAGTCAATAGGAGACTCCTCACTAGAATGAGTTGGAGTGGGAGTTTTGTTCTTTCGTCTACGTGCACGTTTTGCTTGATTATGAGTTAGCATAAACGTCACGTACAACGAGGAGACGAACAAAGAAGATTCTTTTTGGTGTTTTTAATTTTTCAATTTTTTTGTGGTTTTTGATGGTATTAACCTTTTTTAGAAATTGGTGAATGTATTAGGTAGACAAAAATCTACAAATCTCCTCCTTAATCAAATCTCTTTATTAAAGAAGCCTCAAGGAATGAAAACGATCACGTGAAGTGAAGGCCTTCGATGACTTTAGAACGATGGTGGAACACCAAATCGTTCAAGAGGGTTTAATCAATAGAAACCAAGAAAATATATATGATATGTAATAATACTTTGGGCGGCAAAACCCTCGATTCACTCTCAAAATCAAATACGCACAAGCAAGCGGAGGAAACGAGGCGGCGTGAAGCACTTAAGAGCCTTTTTCCTTTAGGTCGTGAAATACAACCGCCTTATAACCACCTTATAGTTTGTATTTTTCAAAATCGAGCTTCACGAAAGTATTTATCTATTTTTGCCTTTTTTCTTTGGTTTGAGATTCGAATACAATGATTGGGTAATGACCTCCCAAGTCAAGGTTGTGATTTCTCACGTATTTGGAGTACTTGTGAATTTATTGTTCTACGTATACAATATATTAATAGTATTCACACAAAAACCAAAAAACGATAATACGTATTAGTAGAGTGCTACTAATACAAATACTAATTATGGTTAGCATAAAAACAACAATGTTCAAATCAAAACACAACACGCCTCCCCGGCAGCGGCGCCAAAAATGATTGTAGTGTTTTTACTACTCTTTAGGAAAAGAGAGCAAAAAGGGTAAGTATTAACAAGCGGTTTAGGAAAACCACAAGTTATAACCCAAAACAAGAGTGAGTTCGTTCTCGAGGAGGCTAGTGTGTTGTGTAATGAGTTGATTAATGTTTGTGATTATATTGAGAAGAAAAGAAAATAGAAATAAGAAAGAAATGACGGTTACGAAGACGGATCGAGCTAAGGCGAAAAAGCGTTCACGTTAAACCGTAAAAACTACAAAATTAAAAATTTTGGACTTAAAAATTAATTTAAAAGCTAAAATAAGTCTAAAATAATATAAATAAGGATAAAAATCCAATAAAAATATTTTAAAACCTTTTATTAATTAAATATTCAATTTTAAATGCTAATTAAAGCCCTAAAACCAAATATAATTAATCAAAATGTCCAAAATATTATTTAATTGAACAAATAACTTACTTATATTATCTAAAGACTAAAAAGTATTTTTTCTAATTTTTAAAAACTAATTTTCTATTTTTAAATCACTAAAAACTATTTTAAAACTAAAATAATTATAAAAAATAATAAAATAATGCCAAAAATAATTTACCAATTGTAAAAATCCTAATTTACCCTAATGAACAGTAGAAAATTGAAAAAGTTTGAAAGATATTAAATTTACCACTAAAAGACAAAAATAGTTTAATTTAAAACCCTAATTAACTTAAATTAATTCTAAAAAATAATTAAAAGGTGAACAGTAAAATATTTTTTAACTAAAAATATTAAAATGTTTTTCTTAATAAAAGAAAAATGTTGAAACTGAAAAATATGTATTTTTGGCACTAAATGCCAAAAACAGAAACATTAAAAGTTAATTAAAAATGCAATAAAACCTAAAAAATACTAAATGAACAGTAAATAAAAATCTAATTAAACTGAAAAATCACAAATTAAATTAGAAAAATAACAAATCAAGTTTCAGACCTTAACTCTTAAATTCACCCACTAAAGACAAAAAAGTTCAAAACCTGATAGTGACGTGTTTCGATTTTGTCTTGTTGCTTAGCAGTACTAACAGTTGTGCTAGCAGTGGGAAAGGAGTTCCCACTGGTAGTGTTAATTCTAGGTCTGGTGACCTTATAGCTTAGGAAAGCTTTTGGGCTTGGTTTGCTTTGGACCACAAGGCACCCCCACACCAATTAGGTTGTGGGGAGTCTGAGTAAACACAAAAAATAAGCAATCATTTCAGAAAATCACAGAGAAATGCACCACAAAGTTCCTGATTAAGCAATGAAGTTGTCTGATGAACAGTGACAATAGATTACAAGCACAAATGTGAGATTCAAGTTCTTAAATCTTGCACACAAGTCCACCAACTAGCATATAATCAAAGGCAAACCCTACTTATGACCCTACCCTAGCAGACTACCAAATTTGAGGCACAAATATTACAAAAATAGGCAGTAAAATGCACTTTGCTGATTTTAGCTATATTACCCAATATTTTAGCATGCAAATTCACTTAACCTCTATCCAAACTGAAATCCTATGATCAAATACACCTAACACCAACTAGATGAGTGATTGCAACACGTTTTAAGCCAAATTTAATAACAATTGCATCAAATTAAACCCTAATCCAAACACTCCTTAATATTACTAAAAATGATTTTAACAAGAAAAATTCAAACCAAGTTGATCCTAATCAATCTAAACATGCATACTAGTCAATAAAAGACCCATACAAGCATTTAACACAAACTCCAAACAGATTCTCACAATTTCTTACAAAATCACATAAATCTGAAAATATGAAAACTGAAATTAAGAAACAAGGAGATACCTTGTTGGACCTACATCCAGGCCCAACAATGGCTGCTAGCCATCTCCTAACAGAACCAGGTCTGTGCTGAGCCTTGGACAACAACAAGTTCCAATGAAACCTGCCAAAGTCAATGAACCAACACAATACACAATAATCTGATTTTTCTTTTCTTTTTCAAACCTTTTTCAAGACTTTCTCAAAAACTTCTCCTTTCAAAAACACTTACACCAAACAGACTTACAAACCTGCAAACCAAGTTTGGATCAAATTTTCACCAAAGATTACCCTTTTTCAGAAACTTATTTCTGAAAATTCAAAACACAAAAAATGTTTTGCACAATATTAATGGAACTCAGTATTCTAGCTTAAAAACATTTACCAACTTTTAATAAATCATAAAAGGAATTACATATAATCAAATACCAACTTTATATTGATTAAAAAGGGATTACAAAATTTTTTGCTAGAAAAAATGGAACAAGAACTAAATGAGACACATACGTCCCATTTTATACTACTCAATAAAACAATGTAGAACCTTAAACCCTAATACATGGATTTCCTAAAATATCCTTGGTCAAAAAGTCTTGATTCCTGGTCTTTGAGTTCTTCACGTGATCTTGTTCTCTTTTCTTGTGATGACAGCTATCTTTGATGATCTTGGACCCTTAATTTTGTTGTGGAGGACAAGGAATAGTTTTGGGACGTTGATCATGTCCCCTCATTGGGTTTTGTGGAAAGTAACTTGAGCAGGGAGGGCCAGGGGGGTCACATGGGTGAGTGGGGTGGTTTTTTATTGTTGGGTTTAGTTTAGTTTAGGTTCAATTAAGCATCTGGAAGTTAATTTACAAAAACCCCTTGATTTGAGGGATTAATGGGATTAGGGTTTATGGGTTTAAAGAAAGTGAACAGGGGTGGTTTTGATCCGAATTGGGGGTTAGGTTTTTAAATCTTGTGTTAAGGTGGGAAAATGGGGGTTTGACTGGTGTTGACCAGGTTTCATTAAATAAACAGTGAGTGGAAGGTGACGTCGGAGGGGTGAGATGAGGTGTAGGATGGTGACTGGCTGGTGGTGATGATGTGTAGGATTGATTGGTTGGGATAAGTTTCAGTGTCTGGCAGTTTATGTCCCCCAAGTTTCTTGTCCTCTTCATTTAGTAATAAACAGCTATCAACGCCCCATTATACTTGTAACAACTTTGGCAAACTTGTCATTTTTGGCACAAGTACTTTGTAAACTTTAAACAAGGACTTCTTATGTAATTTCTTCATTCTTTAAGGACTGAACTTGTAATATCTTGATAATTAAGGGACCACAATGCATTTTATGAGTTTTGCAAGGGTATAAATTGCCAAGTCTTCAAAAATGAGGGACCAATGTTGCCAATCTTCAATTCTTTAAGGTCATTTTTGGAAATTCCAGATTTGGGCCCGGTTCATTGTGCGGCTTCGTTTCCCGTGTTCGTTTTTGAATGATTCTTGTGATCTTTTTGTCATTTCCTCAATATCCGTACCTAAAATACACAAGCAACAAACACGAGCATATATTTGGCAGTTTTAATGATATTTTATGCATTTTAAGCCTGATTTGGACGATGAGACTATGTATAAAAGCAGTCTCATCAATGATTATCAATGATAATCTTTCCAAAGGAAAACGATTATACGATTCATTACCAAAGGTCAATCATTCAAACATAAAACAACTCTAGTATTTTGTATCGTTACGTTACCTCGTCCCTTCGATTGGGGTGGCACAATACTCTCATCAAGATTCGTTCTCAATGACTTCTGAGCAAATCTCTAGAAATTCGATGCGAAGCGAGGATCTTGATAGAGATGATCGATACAGGCACACCATGTTTACATAACTCCTTTAAATACGAAAGAGTCAATTTCTTCATCAAGAATCTATCATTAACAGGAATGATATTACTAGATTTGATCAGTCTGTCGACGATGACCCAAATCGAATTAAATTCAGATGATGACCTTTGCAATAGTTAGACGTTTACTAATGTATGAGGCGATGTCTGCCTTCATAATTTGCCATCAGTACAACTTCTTCAGATAAAGATACATTAAATCAGAAATGGAATGAATAAAATACTTATCCTTATGAGATTCCAACATAACTAAATCTCTAAATCTCCATATTTAGGCAATCACAAGTGGCCTTTTAAACATTTAACACCATCGGCTTCTCAATTCTAATGGTTCACATTAGTCGCGAACCCCTTTTATTATATATATTATCCTTTTTACAAGGATCGTCTATATTTCAAATTTGCTCAGCAATTTATTTTGCACAGTCATTATTAAGGAACACATCCTATTTGGTTCTTTATCTTTTCTATATAATGCGTCAATATCTACATTCACCTTTTCCTGATGAAATAATTATCAGGACCGTATTTATTCGAAAATTATTTCTTCATATTTTCTAAGTTTTAGTCTCGTCTTAACTATCATTTTTATCAGTTTTTCTCAATCCGACGTTTAAAGCGTCGATAAGTATTACTAGTAATTAAATAATAAATATTTAATTTAATGAAACTTAAAGGTAAAAAGTTTTACATTTTCTCGGTTCGTCCAATTATAGGAAAATGTTCAAAAGAATAAATTTGAATTTAATTAACACGATTTTTGTTGATTTACCTAAAATAATTAGTGAGATTCGTAAATGTTCGAAAAATCTTTGTTTATACTTTGGTCACAATTTTCTTAGTTGACAAGCAAAAATTGTCGTTTCAAATTTCAAGTCATGGTTTAAATAGTTTCCTCAATCCCTCTTAGGTTGTCTTGAGGTATACATAAACATTTACCCCTAAACAGGAGTTTAGTTAAATGATTTGGGTATAAGGGAATAATCTCTTAAAAATCCTTTGTTAAAACATTTGTCAAAACATATTTGCATTTTCTTTTTGGTAAAACCCAAAGTCTCAAATGGCTCTAATTTTTTAATAGTCAATATATATATATATATATATATATATATATATATATATATATATATATATATATATATATATATATATATATATATATATATATATATATATATATATATATATATATATATATATATAGGGATGGGTTCTAGAGAAAACCTTATTATCGTAGAAAACCTGGAAAACAAAAGTACAGGGTAGCATTTAGAAATACCGCAAACTTCGAGGGTATAAAATGAATAAAACAAAAAGCGGAAGGGACATAATTGCTAAAGACACAAACTTACTCGATTAACCACCAAACAGCCTCATTCATCCATTCAATCCAGAACACACACTAGATGAGAACACACACCCACATAAAAACAACGATCAAAACACACACTCGATCGAAACACACGCTCGATCAAAACACACCCAGATTAAATTAAGCCCTAATTCATATCATTTATGGCGAATAAGAAGTTTTCAAATTGTAAGTGTCCGTATTTTTCATATTAGACATTTTATGGATTTAGAAATGTTATAAATAATGATTTTCGTTTTTAGATACTCGTATAAGTCAACAAATTTCTAGCAAAAAGCGTCAATCATAACATGAAGATTCAAAAGAAAACAGTAAGTCATATAATTTTTGATCTTTTTGCATTATTTTGTTTTATTTTATTAAACTTGTGATAATTGTTTGTGTTATTTTAGAAATATGGGTGTAGAAAAATAAAAAATATATTATATAAGTTAATAGATTAAGTCATCTGTTTGGTGTATTGTACAATGTTTTTTGAACCGCTTATGATGTGTGTTCGTAAAAAAAAAATTAGACTAGGGCACCAGTTCAAATTTGTTCTGGGGCGTCATATTCAAACTGTTTTAAGGCTTCGGGTATCATGAAAATGGAATATTTGTTTGTTTAAATTTGGGCTAAACAAGCAGGCGGCACAAAACACGAACAAAGGATTCAGTATTGTGTGTTTGGGGGTTATCCAGAAACTTTTCTTTGTCTTTTGAATATTTGAACTTGTGCCTGATTAGTGATATTTTCATTTTCTTTCAGTATTATCTGAAACTGTCCCGTCAATGCAGGTCACTTTTGCGAAAAAGTATGTATTTGCTAGTATGGGTAGCCATGACATGTCAACGAATAAAATTGTAACAAAATTTCATTCAGGTGGCAAATTTTTTCTTGAAAGAAATGGACCAATGTCGTCTAGTGGTGGGGAGGTTACACTATGATCTGATATAGAAACAAATGTAACTGATTTCAAACATGATTTGGCGGACACTTTTGGATATAGTGTTGACAGCATGTTGATCAAATACTTCCTACCTGGAGAAATGAATAGTGTTATTATGATACCTAAAGACAAAGATGTGTTATGCCCTCGGGTGCTTCTCCTCCCTCTGTGGATCAGTGGGTTGGTCAAAGAACACAAAAAGAAATCTCGAATCAGAAGATCAAAGTTGGTGTTTATTGTATCAAGTCAGGAAGAGAAATCGTTGTCGTGTCATCTGATGGTTTGTTCATACTCTAAATTAAGTGTTAAGTTATCACCTGATGGGACAACCAATGGTCTTTCTATTTCCAAATCGTTGAACCATAAAATAGAGGCGGTTTGCTCTCCACATTGAATGCCTGAAAGTGAAGAATCTGTTGATGGTGAGAGTAGATTGAAGCACAAAAAACGTAAATATTCACATAGATGGAAAATGATAGTAAAAATGGTGGTCATTTGTGGCAGTTGGAATGAAAGTAAAATCTTTACTTAGGGAAGAAAGTGGCGAGTCTGTAAAGACATGGGCCTACTGGAATATGCCCTTTAGTTGCAAGAGCAAGTTTGTCACTGAACGTGAAGAAGTTGGATGATGCAACTACAATCATAGCCACTGAAAAGTAATACACCTGGTTATGAGAAAAATGGAAGGTCTTGATATTTATTTACATAAGAAACCAACATATAATTTTTATTATATCTTTTTCTTTACTTATGAACGAATGCCTCTGCTTTCAGGCAAGATGGGTCGTCCTTGAAAAAGCTCAGTGACTGCAATGGGATTTCACGTCTTGGCAATCTGGAAAACAATGTATCTGAGTCTACAGGACACACAGGTATGCTACTATCAGAATCAATTTGTATAAAACAAATGTATATCACATTATTAAATTGTCAAGTGCTTTATCTCTATATATCCATTTATCTCATTATGAACTTCTGGCGTTTGTTTGGACAGATTGTAGCCTTAGGTGTAATAGTCTACAAGTTTAGGGAGACGAACTTGGGGAAATATTTTGGTTTGAATAACATTTATATATTATACACAATGACTGGTACATACCTCAATCCAATATATTTTTCCATGTAAATATGGTTTATTTATAGCAACAATATGTGGGCATCGAATCAACGAATGCAGCATTTTTTATTGCCCTTTTATATGCACTCGTCTTCATGTAGTTTACACTAAATTTCTCACTTATGTAGTTAAACATCTAAAACCCCTTAGGAGCAACAAAACTAGAATAATATGTTGGTTACTCTATAATAGTAACTAAAGAGCAAGGAGACACTTTTAATTCCATCTGTTTGAGGTGGGAGAGTGCATCTGTTTGAGGTAAAGAGTGCATCCGTTTGAGGTAAATGAGTGCATCTGGTTTGAGGTGGGAGAGTGCATCTGTTTGAGGTAAATAGTGCATCCGCTTGACGTAAATCGTGCATTTGTTTGAGGTAATTGAGTGCATCTGTTTGTATCGTAGCAGGGCATCCAGATTTGATGGGCGTCGATATCAAATTTCACATATATGATTAGAGGATTACATCAATGAGTTATTAATGCATCAGTGAGTTTTATAAGTGCATTATTATAATCATTAGGGCATTTGATTGTTATCATTTCCGACAATTTTTTGTAGACTAGCCTACTAGATGGTATGTTAGGGCATCCATTTGTATTTATAAAGTTCAGTTTTCGCTCCATATCCCTTTTTGCTATAAAGTGGACCTCATATTAATTTTTTTAGAAATTGAACCCACATTACCTTTTTCTAGGAGTGCACAAGTGTTTCATACCCCGTTTTGACAAATTTGGTATATATTCCTACCGAATAAACATATTCCTTTATTAACCCATCTATTAGTAAGTGGGTCCAAATGTCAAATATAGAAGTTGATATTCAGTTACTTGTTAGTGTTTATTTTAAACCCGTCATCCTTAACTGTGTCAATCCAAACTACCCTTTATAAGACACACAACGAGTATTATTAGTGCATACGTTTAAGATAATCTAGAGCACCCGTTTGATGTAAATGAGTGCATATTTAGAAATTCGGCATCTGTTTGTATATGTAGTGCTACGATGAACATATTTTAAGGCACCGATGAGCATTTTATTAGGGTATCTCTTTGTGCTCCATAAATTTATCTTGTGCCAATGTAAGAATAGAAGAATACCCTAGTGGTTCACCCGCCAAGACTCTTGTAAGGCACAATAGTCCTGTAAGACAAAATAGTGGTGAAATGTCCAACCTATACCTTGCGAAACTTTAGATTAATTAAGTAGAACACCAGTTTTTCCATGCAAACATTAGATTAATTAAGTAGAACACCAGTTTTTCCATGCAAACATTTCTTGCTTATATGTCTTTCTAACACAGAAATTCAGTTAGGTATGTCAAAATCCATAGATCTTTTGGAACGAACTTGCTTAATAGCATCCGTTTAAGGTTTTTCGTACATCCGTTTGATGTAATTTAGTGCATCCATTTGATATAACAAAGAAATTGTTTCTTGTATTAGTGAAATTCCAAGTCAGATACATTGATATTTGTATATCTTTACTTGTGTCATAGAGTGGCAAAAATTGGTGGGTCTATTAATAATGGGTATAAAGTACAAACGTGTTTTGCCTGCTTGGATTGACCTGAAACATTATTGTTCTTCACACTGCTGCGCAAGTTGGTATAAAGTTGTGGGAAAGGATATGAATCTGATAAACAATAAATATCATCTGATGGAAAAGAAACAAACGAAAATGAAGATGAAAGTTTGGATCATATAATAAAAATAGCATATGTTTGATATAATTAAATAATGTTAAAGGAAAAATAGCATGTGTTTGAAATTAGTTTACGGCATATATTTGTCTTTTTGAACTGTATCATCCTTTCTGGTTAATTAATTTTTATTACCTTATAAAGTTATCCTCTGAAACTCCAGTTTCATATGTTAGTACTTTATTTTCCAGTCCACATAAGCTTGTGTCTAAATATCAAACTTAGTGCATATCCTAATGCCTATGCGATAAAATAAAAAACATGCAAATATGTGTGAATATCTTAATGCATATGTGACAAATTAAAAGCATTTGTTTTTTAAATTAAGGTATCTGTTTGTTAAGTTTAATAAATACAGTATTTTGTTTGGTATAATGTATTTGTGATTAGTTTATGACATTTGTTTGTTTATTTTAATGCATCTATGTGAACATTTTAAGGCTTATGTGATAAATTAAAATCATTTTTTTGTTAACTTAAATGTATCTATATGAACAATAATTATAAGTAGTCAACATAACTATTACACAAGGAAAGTGTAATCCATCATTTGTGTGTTTGTTTAGTACAATATGGTTGTCTGAAAAAAAGCATCTGTTTGATACAGTTAGGGCGTCTGTTCTTAATTAAGATGACAAATGGTCTGAAATTGATGTACTGAAGTTAGGTGCAACAATTGAATCTAATACAATTTATCCAATTAGGAAGGCTATTATGGAAGCGGCTCGAGGTGCTATATGTCCAAATCTTAAGGTAATTATAGTGGAGCTGCCCACACGCTCCATGCTGTAATAAGTATATAAATTACGCCAGGTAAGTAATTTATCGAGTTTTAGATACTAATCAGTTTATAAACTATGGCATGTAAGTAATCATTTTCAATCATTTTCAAAATGATTATCTGATTATTGGTGATTCTAATCAGTTTATAGAGTTTGGGCTAAATAAAATTGTTGAGTATCTCATTATTAAAGGTCATATTATTAGTGTAGGCATTGCCACAAAACCTAGGTCTGAATATCTAACTACTCGTACGTAGGCGTCATTTTACATAAAAATCCTTAAGTAATCAAAAGGGCATATGTTTATCATTTAGGGAATCAGTTAGTATTATTTAGGGCATCAATTAGTATTATACGTGCACCTGCTTAATAATTATCACACCCGTTCCATATAATTAAATCAGGTTAAGGGAAAAATAGCATTTGCTTGAAAATAATTCATCTGTAAGTTAATATTAGGTATGCCACCGACATAGGACGATGGTGCTTAATCTATTTATGAGAGCTAGGATTCAACTAGTTTTATGTTTTGAGGTTGGTTTTGTGCTCTAACTAGCTCAAGCAGATTGTGAGTCGAACTCAAGCTCCGTGTTAACGTATCTACTCTATACACCTCCTAATTATTGATTTGAGAATTGATTTTTTGAAGTAGCACAAAACTCTAAGAAGCATGCGTCAAATCATATCCCAGCCCCAATTCTGTTAAGAGTAAGAGAGCTTGCAAAACTGCAAGGGCATATAATCCCCCATATTAGACTAGATCTACGAGTGGTGGGCATAATAGTAGCAACAGACATGTAAATGATATGAGGTCTGGATTTTTGTAACAGTGAAAATTGCTTATTGAAGTTGGGCTAGGGGTGAACTGTGTTGACTGAACCAATATCAATAAATGTAGAGATCAATCTCGTGGGTTAAAAATACAGTACTTACTGTTATTTATGGTCGGTTATTATATTTTAATATAACTATAACATCAAAAGCAGTATAATCGCAGAAAATGATAAATCTGCCACAGAAATTATATTATATATTGACTGTTCCATTGATACATTAGCAACATAATTCGACTTTTGAGAATGCAAATGCAGAGGGTTTATGCTTAATTTATTCTATTTCCACCTTTAGTTTGGATAATTTTAGAACTTACTACACTATTAGATCTTAGAATTATTCACGCGAGGGTTTAAGCTGCAATCTTTTATGGAAAATTGAATTTTGGCATAAATTATGTGTGGTAAAATTTGGGTTTCCCTCATGTTAAAGTTATACTAATCTGATTCATCACCATTACTACGTCTTATGTATGTTCTAAATTTTATAAGTATATGATGGTATGATTATATGTGCAAGTACGGGTGTGAATCTCCTTTTTGGTGAGCATGCGACAAAGAAATCAAAAGGGAAGCTGTTGGGAATGCTCTTAAAGGGTCGGATCTAGTGTTTATTACAGCTGGTATAGGTGGTGGTACAGTCTCTGGTGTTGCTCCAGTCGAACCTCAGATTGCAAAGAAGCGTGCTATCTGGATGAAGGTGTTGTTACCTACCCGTTCAGTAAGGAAATAAAAGATCAGTTAAGGCAGGTAACATGATATGCTATTTTGGGTGGTTGTAAATATTAATTGTCCGCGTAAATATTACCGTTCGGCGTTTCTAATTGCAAAGCTAAGGCCCTAAATAAGTTAATATGTTCTGCGTGTTCAGGCTTTGGAGGCTATTGAGAAGCTGCATAAGAATCTTGAGAGTCATTATCATCCAAAGTGATCCTTTGTTAAATATTGCTGATGAACAAACTTCAGTTCAGGTTGCCTTTCTTCTTGCTGATGATGTACTATGTCAAGGATTTCAAGGAATTTCAGATATAACTACAGTATGTGCATTATGCAATTACGGAGGTCTATATGTCTATTGTGTTTTCTAGTTCGTCAAATGCTAGAAGTGGCTTTCAGGAAGCAGAAACCTCGGTGCGAAATATATTCCACCAAACATGGGTAAATGGACACACCACTAATGCCTGGGTGTGGTTTTCGTCAAGTGGGTACTGGTGGTGGCGGTCTGGTGCCATCTTCCGGAAACGACATGGTTTAGAGAGGGCTCCTTTTCATGGTCATTATTAAGATAATTAACAGTTGTTTGGACTTTGTCTTCTTTGCCCGCGAGATATAAAAAACGTTATTTCGAAACATTTTTAATTGTGTGAATGATATGCTTTTATTCAAAAAAACTGCTTTGCTAAACTGAAGAGACGTATAGTATTATAAATCTAACCTTTCAAAAGGTTCTTGCAAGCTATTCCAATAAGACGAACAAATAAGACGAGGTACGTAATGGCTTTAATAAACGAAGAAAATAAGAGCAAATGAAAAAAGCACGTGCTTTAAAAAAAGAAAATGACGGAAGAAATATGTTGAAATTATTACAAAACAGCCCTTAGAAAATAAAGAATTACAAAACAGCTCTTAGAAACTAAAGAATTAACAAAAAGGCCCTTGCACTTAGGAGGAAAAAAAAAAGGAGGGGAAGGAGCCTTGATCCAACGGTTAAGAGGAGGTTTTCTAGGTTTTCTATTAAGATGAAGTTTTCTATTGATCTCATCTCTCTCTCTCTCTCTCTATATATATATATATATATATATATATATATATATATATATATATATATATATATATATATATATATATATATATATATATATATATCTTACCATCATTAATCAAACTGTCATTTTATGTAAAGGATCAAGCCTTAAATCACATGTTAAATATTCAAGGTACAGGTTTTTATTGTTCGGCCAATTCATGCAAATCTATAAATAGTTATTAACTCATTCTTATTCTTATAAACAAACAAATAGTCCTGAATGATCACAAGCATGAATTTACCAAATTACAGCCTACACACGTGATTCACGATATTTATGAATGCTACACGTGTATTAGTTAATCCAAACGACATAACATGAAACTCATAATGGTCATTACAAGTTCTGGATGTAGTGATTGGAATAGATAATCTTCTTCACGGACGCGAAGTTGATGATAACCATGCCGTGGATCAAATCTTCAAATATACGCTAGAACCTTGTAAATGATCGAACAATCTATCATCTTGGGTAGTGGATATAGATTTTTATCGTCAATTTACTTAGTTCACGGTAATCAATAAATAAAAGGAATAATAACACCATATTTCTTCATGATGACGAGCTCGGTAGAATAAAAGCTTTTCTCGACAACTCTTTCAGTTGTACGGTAACACTTTCGATTCAGATAGTGCTGATGTACAGTGCACATGTCACAGGTCCAGCACCGAGAATATAATTAATACCAAATTCAACTTGCCTTAATGGCGAAAGTCTAGGTAATTCACCAACAAATACCTCCTAAAGTTTCAGATAACGGAAACATCTTTTAATAAATTTTCTTTAAGTTCTTTCTAGATTATAATATCTATGACTGATTCACAACCATTCACGGTATAATTTCAAGTCTAAATGCAGGATATGGTCATCCATCAAGAATTATTTAGATCACTTTTGATAATCAACATCTTATCTTTTAGGGGAATTCTACTCGAGTTCCCATCAATTAATACAATGTCGTCATGTCATAATTAATCAATCCATTCTAGTGGCACTATCAACTTTCCATTTTCATTACCGTCGATAAGATGTGATCTTCTCAAAAGAGTAATAATAACTCATAATCCTTCACAAATTTAAGGATATCAGGAGACATAACTAACCTTAAAAGAGTAAGGTTAACGCATAATCTATGCGAGAGAATTTCAAATCAGATACAGACGAAAACATTTAACGAATATGAACATATCCCATGTTTTCATAATTTGAGTACGCATTAGAAAGCTCCTCGGATCGTTACCCAGGTCATTCAAATGAAATCAAATCAAAAGAAATGATAGGAACGTCGATACATCCAGTCGGGTATCAACACTCGGTAATCAGATACTTTTCCTAAGAATCTCACTACGGGAGAATTGGACAAGAAAGAATTGTCAATTGTCAAATAAGACAATTTCCACATATGAGTAAATTCGACTCAGAAGAATAGATGCTACAGGCACATATGTAGGTGTCCCTAACACTATGTCCCTATTTTTCACTTCTTGCAGATCTCATAAAATTAATCTTTCACAATCTTTAAAGAAAATGTAGTGTTTATTAATCAGTTTTATGGTGACTACTAATCAGCCTTGCATGGTCCATTCCAAATTGTATGTAGGCGCGCAACTATATACAATTTCAAGATTAACGATGCAATACTCAATTCGTCAAAACTTTGTCATCATGTTTAAAATATATATTCATACTTAATTCAAAATGAATTTATAGAGATGTTCTTTGTTGTGAGAACAATTTAGTTTTCCAAAGCGTTTCATAAACAACTTTACTTCGATAACGATTATTTATAAGTCTCACTTTAAATAATCCATATAGTGATAAAGATCCAATTTTTCTCAAGGAATACTGTTTTATCTTATAAAAACAATTAGTGATCTGCAAAGGAGTGATGAAAAGTTGTTCACCAAGAACTAATTATAATATAATAGGAAATGAGCTTAGCTAATTAATCATGAGGTGCATGACCTCGATGGCACTCAAAAAGAATAATCCACAACGTAACTCAAATCGATATGAGTACTTGTTCAATGGTTGCATCACTAATGCGAACATTAGGATAAATCAATAAAAGATAGATAACATCGATACATGTAGGATTTAGCAATCAATGGTAGTCTTTTCATTAATCATAAATAAGTCAAAATTGTACCGTAACACATTATGTGTCACTATGTCATACAATTTTAAGAACTCATCCTACCAACTGATGTCTCATTTAAGTTAGGGATTATTCTTAAAAGATACCATAATGAATACTAATCTACAAGAGTCATGGGGGTTCCACCTGTCTCGGAAGATCCATCGGTCCCTTTTCAGAAGAAGATTTCTTCAATTTATTTCCTGGACACTGGGCATCCTCATTAGTGGACAATGGCCTAGGGAAAACCCTTAACGCAAACTAACAATCATTTAAAACCTTATAATTCAATCACAGAACTTAACGATTTCTTCTTAGTAATCTCATTTTCCATACGGGTTAAATTTTACTTTATTCAAGTTTTAACCAACTTATACTCAATGCGATATCCTACTTCATTCTCCAATACTTTCAATTTTATTCTTAGGCCTTAATAGGGCAATAAAAGCTCGATATGTATAACACTTAATTTCAAATCCTATAGCTCCTTCATCAATAGTTATCAAATGAGTCACTAGTATGAAATGAGTCACACATTCAATTAGACTTCTCGAAAAGTTACTAGTGGCATGAGGCTTTTGGGTAAAGGCTCCAATTACAGCCTCAAGTGCAACATTCACCCTTTCGATTTAAATTTAAGAATTGGGTGACAACGAATCAGATGACATCTTTCTAGGTGGTAACGTTTTGTCAAACTCCACTCTATAAGGAAAGATCGTCATGACATCGATATCAGTTTTAATCTCGCCAATTCTTCTTCATTATCACAATCAACTAATATCAACATTTCTACGAATATCAACCATTTTTTGGGATCATAAATATCCACAACTTGGTTTAGATCTAGGATAGCTAGAATTCCTACGAGAATAGCTTCGATTAATTTACTAGGAGATTTAGGGTTCCTTGTGACTATCTACGTCGTATAAATATCTCGTATAAATATCAAAATAATCATCAAACAATCATGTAATAAAATTACATCATATATATATATATATATATATATATATATATATATATATATATATATATATATATATATATATATATATATATATATATATATATATATATATATATATATATATATATATACATATATATATATATATATATATATATATATATATATATATATATATATATATATATATATATATATATATATATATATATATATATATATATATATATATATATATATATATATATATATATATATATATATATATATATATATATATATATATATATAATCCAAGTTATATATATATTAAAATAACACTTCTCAGTCTGGCCTTGTCGGTAACTCGGGAATTCTTCGGCACCGTTATAGTCAAAAGATTTTTAGACATTTTTAGAAAAATGTTTATAGTTAAAAGATTTTGAAATGTTTTACTCAAAACCTTGGTTTTAAAAATCTTTCGTTCTCTATAACGAGAGCTATGATACCAAACTGTAACACCCCCAAATTTATACAACTCAATACAGCGGAAGACTCGTTGGTGTTACGGGATAGCACATTACTCACATCATAGACAACACTTAAAAATCGCGTCATTTAATAATAAAGCATTTCCATTCATGAATATCAAATTTACATAGGTCCCAAGTCATTGTATTTAATACAGGTTTTACAAAACATTTGAATGGAAATTATAATTTAAGTGCGGGCCATGAATTCTTGTTGTCTTCCCGAGAATTACCTTCAAGTACCTGAGATAAAACATGTTAAAGGAAAAGGTCAGCGATAACACCGAGTGAATTCATAGAGTTTAATAAATCCATCAATATATCATCGGTATATAATTATTACCAAAAATCATTTTCGTACAAATCTTTATAATAGACCATGAAACAGGCCAAAAACATTTTATACAAATCCTTGTCAAAATCACAATATAGGTTTTCGCCTTCAATATCATTATACGAACCAATGTCGTAAAAATATCATACAATACGTTTTATAACGTCGTGTAGAGTTAAATAAAAACCGTTATATGAATATGGTTATGTAAAACCAAAACACAAATATAATATCAATAATATGAACCTGTATTGCTAGTCAGGCAATATATCGTAATTCGGTGCGTATAGTAGTATTTCGCTATTTTTGGATTATTATAAGCTGCATGACATTGTTACCTTACTACAACAAACAACGGGTAGCTAGCCCGAAACTCAATTTTCCCATCTAAATTAGCGTGTCGTCACAATAATCACGCTTGTGTAAATCTTCTCATACATAAATTCGCTTACCAATCAATGTGGCACGACGGGGATCAACCGTCAAGGCGCGAACTGGGGTCATCGTCCCTAAATATTACTATTATATGCATAAGCGTCTACGAAATACCGATAGTTCACAATTCATGCTAATGGGAATTTTAGTGACATAACATAACTTTAATAATCCATTTCATTTCATCTATTGGGTCATTTAATCATTCATCAGGTCATACAATCATTCGGGTCCAAACCAATAAACAGACAATCGGGACAACTAGTGTCCTATTTCATAAAAACTAACATGTTATCTCCCTCGCGGGTTTATAAAACATTTCATAAAAACATTTAAAAGAGTGCGAGGCTATGAACTCACGTTGATGTGGGAAGGCGGGTTATCGGCGATTCGGATGTACAGTACGTGCTTCAATCACGGAAACCTAGACAAATAATATTCGTCTTAGACTTTTGTCCAATGACTTTATAAAAACAACAATTATGTATACATATGATGATTTTATATATATGATGATGATCAAGTGGGTTTATACGTTCTCATTTACTCATTTTAGTTATGTATTGGTAACCTTTATACTAGTTTACTAGTTCTACTTATTTACATGTTTTAGGCCCAATGTAAAACCCGCATGCTTTTACCATAAATAGTACCCTTAAGATCGTACGTACTAGATTTAAACTTTCCTAATATAGCATGATTACGATTACGTGTTAGGAGTTTACGTATTACGTACGTGTTAGAACACGATAAGTATTTACTACGCACGATCACGTAATATTTATTTGACGATAATTAATCACGAACATGCGATCATGAAATCATGAACGTAATTAAAACACGAACAATTATTAATTACGTATATATATTTATTACGAGCGTAATTAAATATATAAGATCACAATATTTACGTAACGAGAACACTTAAAACACGAACACAAATAATCACAAACGTTTAAACTTAACAACGAGACACGGAAAAAGGTACGGCTACAAGGGCAAATGGGCCAAGCCCATTTGTCAAATTTACTAAAAGGGAAAAGGGGATTTTCACTACTCATTTAATTTTTACAGAAGATTTTTAGAAAAACCTAAAAACCCTCCTCCCTTGTCTCCTTTGTGCCGCCACCCTACAACCACCACAAGGAGGTGGTTTGTGATCTTGGATCTTGGAATTTTGCTTGGTGATCGTGTTTGTTCTTCATCCTTTTGATCCACGAATTCGGTAAATCCTTTTTAAACCTTTTCTTTTGATTTAATCTTTTTATAAATCAAGAACATGTTATGTTTTTACAAAAACCTAATAATTAAACATGGATCTAACATGATTTGGGGTTAAATAAAATCAAAAGTATGTTTTAAGGGGTGTTTGTTTTTGGCCGCAGGCTGCACCAAACCCGAAGGGGTTTCGGTTTGGCCAAGCTGACCACCACCAAGACCATACGGTCTAGGTTCGTGCGTGTGGGTCCCACGTCAGCAGTAAGACACGGGGTAACCCGAGTTGGTTCGGGGTACGGTGTCGATTTCATGTCTGGTTCATTGTTTTTAGTTTGGATCCGGTTCATGGTGTATGCTTAGTTTTTTTATGTTTTATGATCTTATGTTAAAAATTAAATTAATAAAATGATATGATTAATTTAATAACATGAATTAGTTATTTAATTATTAATAATCATGGAATTAATTAACCTAAGTATTTGTATATTTAAGACTTATAATTAATAAATTATTTTAAAACCATGGATATAATTAATTAATTAACATGACTTAGGTTATATTATTAATATATAATAATACATATTTTAACCTAAGTATTTAACTTATTTAATTAAAAACATGTTATACTTTAATTAAATATTTTAACCTATAGTTTAATTTAATTACATGAAATAATAATTAAACTATACATTATATCATATGACTTAGGAAATAATCATGAAAACACTTAGGCTTATATACTTAGCTTATTTAACCAGCTTATTTCTAATTATGGAAACTTTCTATTTTTAGAAACTTAATTAAATAAGGCAGCTAATCTATTTATGGAAACCTTCTATTTTTAGAAACTTATTTATTTCAGGCAGCTAATCTATTTATGGAAACTTATTTAATTAAGGCAGCTGATCTATTTATGGAAACTTTCTATTTTTAGAAATTTATCTATTTTAAGCAGTAATTCTATTTTTGGAAACTTTCTATTTTTGGAAACATTCTATTTTTGGAAACTTTCTATTTTTGGTAACTTTCAATTTTTGGAAACTTTCTATTTTTGGAAACTTTCTATTTTTGGAAACTTTCTATTTTAGGAAACCTGCTATTTTTGGAAAGTTACTTATTATTACACAGTAGTTATAATAACACATGAAATACCAGAAATACTCAATCAGATTAAACAGATGTGACACCCTAGAATCGAGGTCATTAACGATACCCTAAATTACGCTAATTTTTGAAATTTTTGATAAATTTTAATTCCTATAATTATAAGTATTTTGGTTAAGACCGATGTTCGAGGTTATAATTTTTACGTTTGACGTTTTGAGAAGGACGATGACGATTACGATCCCGAGGGATGCCCAATTTTATATAATTTTTGACGATTTATCGATAATGTAATTTTTCGAGAATTTTATTTACGGTACGTGTTAAGTTGAGTCGTGTGAGTTTTATAGCCTTCCAAGTACATTTAAAGTATCCCAAAAATATTTTGGAGCATTCGGGAAGATTTCCGACTCCCGTAAAATTTTCAAAATTGACAAATGAGTCAAACCCGCAAAGTTTTGAGGTCGTTTTCTATTTAAGGACAAAAGAAGCCCAATATTGCACAAAGGTCCCTCCTAACCATCAAAAAGGACCTAAGTGAACAAACACACAAACACATACAACATTTCACAAGAAAAATCAAACATCACTCCCTCTTGTCTCTCTCTAGCTCACGGCACACCCAACCCACACAAAAATCCACCTAAAATCTTTTCTACTTGATTTTTCAAAAATCTAAGGTTAGACCACGCTTAGTTTGGTCATTACCCACCTATTCATGTAATCAAATCCAACATGCATTGATAAAAATTTTTCAAGATTTTTCATATGATCCAAATTCGTTTTTGTGGCTAATTGAGCTAATGCATGTTAATTTTGAGTGTTATGGAAGTATAAACACCATGAAAACCCACCAAAATTAATTTGGTTGTGGTGATTTGGTCACCCAAACCCCACGGCAAAGGGGTTGTTTGGGGAGCCATGGTGGTTGATGAATTTGCATGTCATATTTGTGTTCGGTTTGTTGTTCTAGAAAGATTCATATAGGTTTTATTACTTGCATGTGTATTTTTCTTTGATTTTGATATTGAGATTGGTTGATCAATAGGGGTAGGATGGAAGTTTGATGTTAGGATATGTTTGGGAAGGCTTAGGATGATGTTTAGTGTTGGTTAGAAGTCTTGGAATCGAGTCTAAGCATGTTTTTGGTATAGTCATTTTTAGGCAGAAACATTTGGTCTGTTTTGGAAAAATGATTTTTGTTCCAAGTCTTGAAAACTAAATATAGTGATAGAGGGTTTTTCTAGCTTTAATTTGGTATAAGGTAGAGCCCGTGACTCAAAACGAGCTAAAAGTTATGACATTTTAAAGATCGGGTACCGGGAGACGAGGACTTTCACAATCCGGATTTGTGTAAAGTTTTAGTCAAATCCCGAGGGTCACAAGTATAATTTGGTGAATGATCAAGGGTCAAAACTTGGTCCCTAACCTGTACAAATGGGTCTATATGTTGACTTATGAGTCAAGGAAGTCAAAGGTATTTTTCATATAGGTCAAAGTGGTCAAAAGTGGTCGAAGCGCAATTTCAGCCCGTAAAATGTAGTCGTGGAAATGAGTTGCGTGACGGGTCGTAAAAGTGAAAACTTTTGTTGGGCTTAAAAACATGTTATCTACAGGTCATATAGGATTTTTGGAAATTTTATCAAATTTTATAAGCATGGTTTAATAAGGTAAAACAGCCCGTACTTTAGTCAAGTACCGGCGAGAACGTGTAAAAATGGACAACGTAGGTTATAAGAATGGATGGTATAAAATGAAAGGATACTTGTTGTTTTTGTTTTTGGCGTGAGTTATATTTGTCTTAAGTGACTTGTATATATGTATTTTATACAGTACCGTAAGTATTTAAATGAGATTACTCATTACGCGTTATTTGTGATAGGTGTTGAGTTACCCGGGCATCCGTTTCATCGTCAGTAAACACTCCTCGAACTACCGACTACTTAATATCTAAGGTGTGAACTTATAGCCTCGCTTATACTATTTCAAATTGTTTTACCCGCGAGGGAAATGCATGCTAGTTTTTAAAAGGAACGTATATCATGAATGATTGTTAGACCCGAAAGTTGCCTTAGAAATTGTGTTGAGTACCAAAGTTGCAAAAGTCCCTAAATTCATGAACTATTAACTATTGTCTTGCCCTTGCGAAGGGGGAAATAGCCGCTTATGCAATTTGTAGTACTACGGGGTTAACGACCCAATGCTAGCCGAGAAGCTGTACTTATAGTAAGTTCTGCGGTAGATTATTTTGTATGAGAAATAAGGTATAATTGCAACTGATGCCTTTAGAGGGGCACTGGTTTCATCTGAATCATGCCGGTATATTTACGCGGGTGATTGAGTTAACGGATTAGTGTCATGAGCTTAAACACAATTGTCAGTATCCTGATTATAGTTTGTTTGATCGACAAGACTATAAATGATCACGAATGGTTTTTATTATATATACGTTCAAATGGATTGTAAAACCTATGAATTCCACTCAACGTTTTCGTTGACCAAATTTTTGGCATGTATTTCAGGTAACCGCTGAGCAGTAGGATGGAGCATGCATGGGATGGATGTTGTGTGATCGGCTTGGTGTCCGCTTGTTTTTCCCTCCTTTTCTACTTAAACAATTTTTATGTTTAATGTCATGTGGTTGTAAAACTGAAGTTTTTGGGGTTGAGATTCATGGGGACCGAAACGCTAAACTCTGTGCACTATTTGGGGTTGGAAAAACTGTGGACATGTATTATCTAACAATTTTAAATGTTGAATTTTTAAGTCGACGTCTTTTTAGCGTCGTTTGATATCTCTTGTGTGCAATGAATACTGTGTAGCACCCATTGTTGTAGTTCCGCTGCGCATAACAATTGTGGGGGTGTTACAGATTGGTAATCAGAGCCACGAGTTATAGAGAACTAGGTCGTTTTTAAAAATCCTAAACTATAACTTTTGGTGTCGTAAGAAAGGGTCCAAGCACACACAACTATCCTGCATGGCTCCGGTAAGATTTATTGTTGTATTTATGGCATTTGACGTATACTTTTGAGTAAAGTATATATGTGGGTAATTATTATATAAGTATGGAATTACTATATGTAGACGTTAAATTTTACGTGAAATATCCGACATCGTAATTTTCATATTTATCATGCATGAGCATCATATTATTACATTTCGGGCATATGTACCACCTTTGCATTGCATTTGCATGCATATATTTATAATTATTGTATAATTACTTATGTACCCTCCGAAATTCGCTGTTATTGCAGGAATGGCCGAGGTACCGCCCAACGATAACGGTAACGATGTACGAGCCCAGGACCCCGACTCAAGGAGAACTACTTGTCCCACGCCTATGCGTACTTCCCATCTGGTTGGTGTACCAGATATCCCCAGAAGAGCCGAAGGTGCAATGAGCGCAAATTCTCTTCATCAAGGCATCCCAAGAATTTGCTGTCCCGGACCGAGGGATTATCATGACATGCGACGGACTGTGAGAGGGTTGGAAGGATCGATGTGCATGAGGTATGTAGTGGAATCAAGGGTGGTCAGTAGATTCGACGAGAATGACAAGGCGGACGAAAGATTGTTGGAAAGGACTTCAAGAATTGCGTATGATGGGATGATGAACACAAGTGCCATCAACAGTTTGAAATCAATGGTTGCGAATTTGAGTGCTAGTCTTGATCGTGTGAGGGAAGATCAGATGAGGTTGTCGAGGATGCAGAGTTGGGAGCATCGTGTGAGGGATTCATTGCCCCCGGATTGGAGATTCGTGGACGATGTGGAGATGGAGGCGAATGACTTCATGGTTCAGCCGCCTACTGGAGGTGCTTGTATTTCGGTGGGAAGTCAAGGAGCGATTGAGCATGGATCCACATCAGGGACGAGAAAGGAAACAGAATGTGGGCCAGATGAGAAAGGAAAGGGAAAAGTGGATGATGTGGACGAGGACGTGAGTGATGAGGAAACCGAGGACGACGACGAGCCGCCATCCAAGAGGCAGTGTGGATCACCACATGCCTAGTTACTTGTTTTGTATTTTTCTTTGATCATTGTAATAGAACTATTTTAGACCTTTGTATGATGGTATTATGACGAGAAACTCAAGTACTTGATGTTTTGTGGTGAATGATTGTAGTGGCATTACTTGTCACGATTTTGGTTAACTATCAATACAATCTATGTTACCTTTCATGATCTGTGATATGTCTTAAATTTGATCTTTTGTGGTGTGAATTGATGAATATTAGTAACTCCGTAGTGATGTGTCGTTGTATGTATTTTATGTCTGGGAAACTTGATATGAATACTTACATTGTTTTTCTATTTTTCTTGTCTTGCAGAAAGAGATATTCGATAAAACAATGCCTCCAAAGTTGACTGTCGATCGTGTTAACAACATGATTCAGGAAGCGATAGCTAATGCGTTGGAAGCAGACCGAGCTGGGAGAAATCAGGATCCAGGAAGGAACGCGGGGAGACAACCAGCCCCGAGAGTGTGTACCTATTCTAGCTTTATGAAGTGCGGTCCCACGCAGTTCCGTGGATCAGGTGGAGCCCTAGAACTTAGGCGATGGTTGGAAAAAGTTGAGAGTACGTTTGAAATCAGTGGTTGTGCAGAGGCGGATAAAGTAAAGTTTGCAGCAGCTACATTTCTGGATGATGCGTTAAGCTGGTGGAACACCCAGGTAGCTACGGTGGGATTGGCTGTGGCGAATGCGAGAACGTGGAATGCGACCAAAGCTTTGTTGACCAAGAAGTTCTGCCCAGAGGAGGAATTGGGGCAATTGGAGGACGAACTGAGACACTTGACCTTAAGGAACAACGATATAGCTGCTTACACCAGGAGATTCAATGAGTTAAGTCTTTTGTGTCCGGACATATTTGCCAATGATGCCAAGAAAATGAAGCAGTATATTAAGGGTTTATCTAGCAACATCAAGGGTGAAACAACTTCGTCGAAACCTGGAACGTTTGACGAAGCGGTTCAAATGGCACACGCTTTGATGGACGTTAAGCTTCAGGATAAGCAGAATTACATTGCTGAGGGTAACAAAAGAAAATGGGAGGCAGCACAAGGCAATCAATCCCAAGGCCAGAACCGAGGAGGAAATCGAAACAACCAAGGGCCGAACCGTAATCAGCAGTTTAATCAGAGAAGGAACGAAGGGATGAGGGCCGTGACGAACCCTAGAGGTGTGAAAGTGAACCCCCATTGTGGAAAGTGCAACTTGTATCATGTTGGAAACTGCCCGCAGGCATGCGGCAAGTGTGGAAAGGCAGGCCATAGGACTGCTAGTTGTCGAACGGGAGGAGTAGCCACTGGGGCTAATGCTATCAGGATGAGAGGATGTTATAGCTGTGGAGAAAGGGGGCATGTGCAAGCAAATTGCCCGAAGGCAGGGAACAGACGGGGAGGAAATAATGCGGCAGCTGTGTATCAAGTGGGAACTGCTGATAAACCACAAGGTCCCAATGTGGTTACCGGTACGTTTTTGCTAGACGCTTGTTATGCTAGTATTTTATTTGATTCTGGCTCCGACAAGAGTTTTGTAGACGTTAGATTTAGTCGTCATATCGATAGAGAACCGGTATTGTTAACGACTAGTTATAATGTTGAATTAGCCGATGGAAAAATTGTTAGTACGAATTCTATACTGAAAGGGTGTACCTTGAAGTTAGGAAACTACGCTTTTAAAATCGACTTGATGCCTATAGAGCTAGGATTGTTTGACGTGATTGTGGGAATGGATTGGCTAATGGCGCACAGTGCTACGATCGTCTGTGGTGAGAGATTGGTGCAGATTCCGCTGAGGAATAGGGTTTTGACTGTAAAGGGAGACGAATGCACTTCTCGTTTGAAGGTGATTTCGTGTTTGAAGATGATGAAGTACGTTGAGAGCGGATGCGATGTGTTTTTGGCACAGGTTTCGAGCGATGGTGATGTAGCGGCGAGGATTGAAGAGGTACCAATTATTCGCGAGTATCCGGACGTTTTTCCAGACGAGTTGCCAGGTTTACCGCCTAATCGTGAGGTCGAGTTTCGAATTGATTTAGTGCCAGGAGCTGCACCGGTTGCACGTGCACCTTATCGTTTAGCACCATCTGAGTTAAAGGAGTTATCGGATCAATTGAAGGAGTTGATGGACAAAGGATTTATTAGGCCGAGCTCATCACCTTGGGGAGCGCCAGTGTTGTTCGTAAAGAAGAAGGATGGTTCGTTTAGAATGTGTATTGACTATAGAGAACTCAATAAGCTGACGGTTAAGAATCGGTACCCATTACCGAGGATTGATGATTTGTTCGATCAATTACAAGGGTCCAGTGTGTACTCAAAGATCGATTTAAGATCAGGGTATCATCAACTGCGTGTAAGAGAGGAGGATATTCCTGTAACTGCCTTTCGTACGCGGTATGGACACTTTGAATTTCGAGTGATGCCGTTTGGGTTGACAAACGCGCCTGCTGTATTCATGGATCTTATGAATCGCGTGTGCAAGCCGTATCTAGATAAGTTTGTTATTGTTTTCATCGACGACATACTTATTTACTCTAAGAGTAAGGAGGAGCACGAGAAGCACCTGAGAAAGATTTTGGAGTTGTTAAGGAAGGAGAAGTTGTATGCAAAATTCTCTAAGTGTGAGTTTTGGTTGGAATCAGTGCAGTTTCTAGGTCATGTGATTGATAAGGAAGGAGTTCGTGTAGATCCTGCTAAGATCGTAGCAATCAGGGAATGGTCAGCACCGACGACGCCGACTGAAGTTCGACAATTTTTGGGTTTAGCTGGGTATTATCGAAGGTTTATTGAAGGATTTTCGTTGATTGCGAAACCATTGACGCGGCTTACCGAGAAGAATAGGGTGTATGAATGGGGAAATGAGGAAGAGCTTGCTTTCGAAACGCTCAAGGATAAGTTATGTTCCGCGCCGATTTTATCATTGCCTGAAGGAACCGAAGACTTCGTGGTGTATTGTGATGCGTCTCGTAAAGGTTATGGAGCAGTATTAATGCAACGTGAGAAGGTG
The DNA here is from genome assembly GCA_025667525.1 of Glebionis coronaria. Classification (NCBI taxonomy): domain Eukaryota; kingdom Viridiplantae; phylum Streptophyta; class Magnoliopsida; order Asterales; family Asteraceae; genus Glebionis; species Glebionis coronaria. Next base: position 467,915,704 of record CM046879.1, read on the forward strand.
ATAGCTTACGCGTCGAGGCAATTAAGGAAGAACGAGGAGAACTACACGACGCACGATTTGGAATTAGGAGCGGTAGTTTTTGCGTTGAAGCTGTGGAGACACTATCTGTATGGGACAAAGTGTGTTGTATTCACTGATCACAAGAGTTTGCAGCACATTTTAGATCAAAAGGAGTTGAATATGCGACAAAGACGATGGGTTGAACTATTGAGTGATTATGACTGTGAAATTCGCTATCACCCTGGGAAGGCGAATGTTGTAGCGGATGCATTGAGTAGGAAAGAACGGGAGAAACCTTTGAGGGTTAGAGCTTTAGTGATGAGTGAGAGCGTTGACTTAACCGAAACCATACTGAAGGCTCAGGAGAGAGGATTGATGAAAGGGAATGTTGAAGCCGAGAATTTGGGACGAATGTTGAAACCTCTTTTTGTGATTAGGTCTGACGGACTAAGATATTTTGAGAATCGAATTTGGTTACCATTGTGTCCATCTGAGGAAGGAAAGCCTGGAGTTCGAGAATTGGTTATGAATGAGTCGCATAAGTCGAAGTATTCGATACATCCTGGATCGGATAAGATGTACCACGACCTGAAGAAAGTTTATTGGTGGCCGAATATGAAGGCAGATATTGCTCGTTACGTCAGTAAGTGTTTGACTTGCGCGAAGGTTCAGGCAGAACATAAGAAACCATCTGGATTGTTGGTACAACCGGAAATCCCAGAATGGAAATGGGAGAAAATCGCAATGGATTTTGTGACGGGTTTACCTAGGACTCCTAGTGGATGCGATATGATATGGGTAATTGTGGACAGGTTGACGAAATCTGCTCATTTCTTACCTATGAAGAAGACGGACAGCATGGAAAGACTCGCCAGCGTGTACGTGAAAGAGATCGTCTGTAGACATGGAGTGCCGTTATCGATCATTTCGGATCGCGACAGTAGATTTACGTCGGAATTTTGGAGATCGCTTCAACGTGCGATGGGCACTGAACTGAGTTTAAGCACGGCTTATCACCCGGAAACTGACGGCCAGAGTGAACGAACGATTCAAACGATGGAGGACATGCTCCGAGCGTGCGTGATTGATTTTGGAGGAAGTTGGGAACGCCACTTGCCTCTGGTGGAATTTTCGTACAATAATAGTTATCATGCGAGTATCAAAGCGGCACCGTTCGAAGCATTGTATGGAAGGAAGTGTAGATCGCCCGTGTGTTGGAGTGAAGTAGGGGAAAGTCAATTGACTGGACCCGAAATGGTATTAGAAACGACAGAGAAGATCGTGCAGATCAAGAACCGACTACTTGCTGCGAGAAGTCGACAGAAGAGTTATGCCGATAACCGAAGGAAACCGTTGGAGTTTGAAGTTGGAGATATGGTTATGCTCAAGGTATCGCCATGGAAGGGTGTAATTCGTTTTGGAAAGAAAGGAAAGTTGAGTCCGAGGTATATTGGACCGTTTAAGATCGTTGAACGAATTGGACCAGTAGCGTACAAGTTAGAATTGCCGACCGAACTTAGTGCTATTCATGACACGTTCCACGTATCGAACCTGAAGAAGAGTTTGGCGGACAAGGAATTGGTGATTCCTTTGGACGAGATTCGACTAGACGACAAAATGCACTTTGTGGAAGAACCTGTGGAAATCATGGACCGGGAGGTCAAGCGGTTGAAGCATAGTAGGATTCCTATTGTGAAGGTCCGATGGAATTCTAAGCGTGGACCGGAATACACCTGGGAACGTGAGGACTTTTTCAAGGAAAGGTATCCTCATTTGTTCCAGTAAGACGAAATGTGAGCCCAAGAAGAGGCGAGCGCCGGGACGTCGCTCTCTTTAAGGAGGGGTGGATGTGACACCCTAGAATCGAGGTCATTAACGATACCCTAAATTACGCTAATTTTTGAAATTTTTGATAAATTTTAATTCCTATAATTATAAGTATTTTGGTTAAGACCGATGTTCGAGGTTATAATTTTTACGTTTGACGTTTTGAGAAGGACGATGACGATTACGATCCCGAGGGATGCCCAATTTTATATAATTTTTGACGATTTATCGATAATGTAATTTTTCGAGAATTTTATTTACGGTACGTGTTAAGTTGAGTCGTGTGAGTTTTATAGCCTTCCAAGTACATTTAAAGTATCCCAAAAATATTTTGGAGCATTCGGGAAGATTTCCGACTCCCGTAAAATTTTCAAAATTGACAAATGAGTCAAACCCGCAAAGTTTTGAGGTCGTTTTCTATTTAAGGACAAAAGAAGCCCAATATTGCACAAAGGTCCCTCCTAACCATCAAAAAGGACCTAAGTGAACAAACACACAAACACATACAACATTTCACAAGAAAAATCAAACATCACTCCCTCTTGTCTCTCTCTAGCTCACGGCACACCCAACCCACACAAAAATCCACCTAAAATCTTTTCTACTTGATTTTTCAAAAATCTAAGGTTAGACCACGCTTAGTTTGGTCATTACCCACCTATTCATGTAATCAAATCCAACATGCATTGATAAAAATTTTTCAAGATTTTTCATATGATCCAAATTCGTTTTTGTGGCTAATTGAGCTAATGCATGTTAATTTTGAGTGTTATGGAAGTATAAACACCATGAAAACCCACCAAAATTAATTTGGTTGTGGTGATTTGGTCACCCAAACCCCACGGCAAAGGGGTTGTTTGGGGAGCCATGGTGGTTGATGAATTTGCATGTCATATTTGTGTTCGGTTTGTTGTTCTAGAAAGATTCATATAGGTTTTATTACTTGCATGTGTATTTTTCTTTGATTTTGATATTGAGATTGGTTGATCAATAGGGGTAGGATGGAAGTTTGATGTTAGGATATGTTTGGGAAGGCTTAGGATGATGTTTAGTGTTGGTTAGAAGTCTTGGAATCGAGTCTAAGCATGTTTTTGGTATAGTCATTTTTAGGCAGAAACATTTGGTCTATTTTGGAAAAATGATTTTTGTTCCAAGTCTTGAAAACTAAATATAGTGATAGAGGGTTTTTCTAGCTTTAATTTGGTATAAGGTAGAGCCCGTGACTCAAAACGAGCTAAAAGTTATGACATTTTAAAGATCGGGTACCGGGAGACGAGGACTTTCACAATCCGGATTTGTGTAAAGTTTTAGTCAAATCCCGAGGGTCACAAGTATAATTTGGTGAATGATCAAGGGTCAAAACTTGGTCCCTAACCTGTACAAATGGGTCTATATGTTGACTTATGAGTCAAGGAAGTCAAAGGTATTTTTCATATAGGTCAAAGTGGTCAAAAGTGGTCGAAGCGCAATTTCAGCCCGTAAAATGTAGTCGTGGAAATGAGTTGCGTGACGGGTCGTAAAAGTGAAAACTTTTGTTGGGCTTAAAAACATGTTATCTACAGGTCATATAGGATTTTTGGAAATTTTATCAAATTTTATAAGCATGGTTTAATAAGGTAAAACAGCCCGTACTTTAGTCAAGTACCGGCGAGAACGTGTAAAAATGGACAACGTAGGTTATAAGAATGGATGGTATAAAATGAAAGGATACTTGTTGTTTTTGTTTTTGGCGTGAGTTATATTTGTCTTAAGTGACTTGTATATATGTATTTTATACAGTACCGTAAGTATTTAAATGAGATTACTCATTACGCGTTATTTGTGATAGGTGTTGAGTTACCCGGGCATCCGTTTCATCGTCAGTAAACACTCCTCGAACTACCGACTACTTAATATCTAAGGTGTGAACTTATAGCCTCGCTTATACTATTTCAAATTGTTTTACCCGCGAGGGAAATGCATGCTAGTTTTTAAAAGGAACGTATATCATGAATGATTGTTAGACCCGAAAGTTGCCTTAGAAATTGTGTTGAGTACCAAAGTTGCAAAAGTCCCTAAATTCATGAACTATTAACTATTGTCTTGCCCTTGCGAAGGGGGAAATAGCCGCTTATGCAATTTGTAGTACTACGGGGTTAACGACCCAATGCTAGCCGAGAAGCTGTACTTATAGTAAGTTCTGCGGTAGATTATTTTGTATGAGAAATAAGGTATAATTGCAACTGATGCCTTTAGAGGGGCACTGGTTTCATCTGAATCATGCCGGTATATTTACGCGGGTGATTGAGTTAACGGATTAGTGTCATGAGCTTAAACACAATTGTCAGTATCCTGATTATAGTTTGTTTGATCGACAAGACTATAAATGATCACGAATGGTTTTTATTATATATACGTTCAAATGGATTGTAAAACCTATGAATTCCACTCAACGTTTTCGTTGACCAAATTTTTGGCATGTATTTCAGGTAACCGCTGAGCAGTAGGATGGAGCATGCATGGGATGGATGTTGTGTGATCGGCTTGGTGTCCGCTTGTTTTTCCCTCCTTTTCTACTTAAACAATTTTTATGTTTAATGTCATGTGGTTGTAAAACTGAAGTTTTTGGGGTTGAGATTCATGGGGACCGAAACGCTAAACTCTGTGCACTATTTGTGGTTGGAAAAACTGTGGACATGTATTATCTAACAATTTTAAATGTTGAATTTTTAAGTCGACGTCTTTTTAGCGTCGTTTGATATCTCTTGTGTGCAATGAATACTGTGTAGCACCCATTGTTGTAGTTCCGCTGCGCATAACAATTGTGGGGGTGTTACAACAGAATATAAGATAAAACACAGTTTAAGGCTTTAAAACAGTAAAACATGGTAAGAACACATAAAATAAGCTAAGACATGACATAAAACCAGCTACGTATTTAGTAAGCAGATACTTATTCATGTATATATTTATGTAGCACTAGTGATTCGGAAGTAGGATTCCTCTCAGTTCATCTTCTTCGTTCACTGGACATAAGGTACGGATTCCCGTCCTTTCAGTATGGACATTCTTTCCTTATTAGGATTCCCCGTATGCAGCCAATTGTTTTCCCGTAGTATAAGTTATGTGTTTGATTGCTTATGTTTAATTAAGTTTACCTATAGCCATATACATGCATGACCAGTTTCACCTAGTTATGAAGGTACCATAACCATAACATTAGAGGCACTGATGTTATGACTTCACCACGGCGGAGTGATTGCTCGTGGCGTCCCTTCAGCTTTTGGCCATTTATTTATATTTATCATGTGGGGCGTATGGGTGCATCCTAGTTACATGTTTTTATTCAGGATTTCATGGTGAATGTGGTGTGTGCCTTGCATCCTTCACAAGGAGCTGATCCCTCCTACCCAAAAACCAGTATATTAAATTAGAGGCATCCGCTCTAATTTGCATGATGAGGTCACCCCTCCAAGTATTCATGCACGGTGGATTTTCATGACCTATATTGGCTAATGATAAAATATGACAAACAGTTTTTATAAGATAAACATAATACTTTCAAACTATTAAACCAGTTTTATCAAGACTTAACCAGGTTACTCGGGACTTAGCTTTTCTTCCGATGTTATTATGTTATATGCTTATCCTATTCATGCGTTATTGTACATCCGTGCACTGAGCGTATTTGCTCAGCCGTTTTCCTTTTCTATGTTCCCAAAACGACAGGTACTCAGGGACGCTCGTAGACACTAAGAGTACGTGCATATGGACTGGAAGCTGTCTAGCCTTCTTTACTTTATGCATTTCCTTTCTTATGATACTTATGCTTTTGACATTGTTTAGTCCTTTCCTTTATTATACTATGTTTGTGTGTGATGAGCTTTACTTTTGGACTACCGATGTTTGATTCCGGTAATTTCCTTTTATGGTCAAGTAATGTTTAGACATTTTTCCTTGTATGCTTTGATGACACGCCATAATTTCTGTGATATTTCCATTTCCAAAATGGGGTGTTACAATTATGGTATCAGAGCCAAGGCTTCGACCTGTAGGCTCTCAAATATGACCTGTGATTAGTGGGTAGTCACTACGGTCTTCCTAGAACTGACAGTTGTTTTCATGCATTCATCATTTTTAAGCATACATATACATGTCATTGTTGCAGGTTTTTTGACTAAGTAATGGTTGGTACATGACTGACCCTATTTAGTCGCATGTGTTTTATCGAAACTTTTAGATTTGGGACCGACCCATAGGCATCCCCTCGCTATGTCTTTTGTTTTGGGTGAACTGACCAGAGGCGTTCACTCTCTAGCATACAAAAGTTTTCATAAAACTGCATCATGCATTCATACACAAAATTTTCTTGCATAAAATTTTTCTTGTGAAATTTTAGTATAAATTTTTTTCATGTATATATATATATATATTATGTTTTGATATGTTTAATCATATGTTTTATGTTAAACTGTCAGATGGTTCTCACACGCGAACAGGAGCAGCTCAATGCTGCAATTCAAGCTGCTATGCAAGCTTTGCTTCCTCAACCGAGGAATGACATCAGGGCTGAATTTCAAGCTGCCAACAATCAGCAACATAATCAGCCACCTTCTCCTCTTCCTCCAGTGACATTAGCAGTATGGCTGGAGAGATTCAACAAGCTCCGCCCTCGAGCTTTTGAGAAGACAGATAGCCCCAACGATGCTGAAAGCTGGTTGGCACACATCGAGAAGATTTTCAACGCTATGGGCTGTGACCCCGCATACAAGGCGAGGTTGGCATGCTATCGGTTCGAAGGCGATGTACTCAACTGGTGGTTAGCATTGATGTAGTCTGAAGGTGGTGACGAGTGGGTTGTTGGTTTGACTTGGGCTCAGTTCAAGGACAGGGTGATGGAGCAGTTCTTTCCCAAGGCTGAGGAGGACAAGCTCAAGAGAGAGTACCATGGGATCCGACAGAGAGCTGGGGAGAATAGCAACGAGTTTATGTAGCGCTTTCTTCGCTTAGCTGGTTTCCTTGGTGCGGCAGCAGGTACTCCTTAAGAGCAGGCACATCACTTTAGATGGGCTCTTCGCACATCGGTCGCAAACAATCTGGTGTGTGCTACGTTCAACACTGTAGCACAAGTGGCCGATGCAGCACGGAAACTGGAGATGCTATAGAAGAGAGATGAGTTCGGGGAAGCGGAAAGACCCGACAAGAGGTAAACCTTCGTATTCAAGCGGTGACCAATTCATATATTTTCCATATGTCAATTATTCATCTCTTAAAATGTATCTTCCAGGTAGAAAACTGGGGACCGGTCTCAGCCGGCTACTCAGCAGCAGCCTCATCAGCCCAAGGGAAACGGTCAGACTAACGACCGTTCTGCTACGGATAGGCGTGGCGGTAATGACAATTACCGTAACAACGCTGGGCACTCCAACATCAACAGGTCCTAATACTTACGAAATTTCCTTATGTTTTCATGTTATAATTCATATTCTGACACTTTAGCAAACTTCTACCAGGAACCATGGAAACGGTAGGGACCAGAGCCAAAGAGGTTCGCAGCCTAGCCGTCCAGCTATCACTGGTATTCAATCTCATGATTATCCGCTTTGTCCTTTGTACCCGATTACCATGACTTATGTAAAATGTTTTATCAGGTTCTCAGCCAGCCAGAGCACCTGTTGGAGGATACACTCATCCTCTTTGCTCTACTTGCCACCGTAGGCACCCAGGACCATGTCGCCGTAATACTGATGCGTGCTTCAAGTGTGGTCTTCCTGGCCACATTATGAAGGATTGTCGTAAGGGCGAGATGGAGGGTACATCGGGACATGCTGATACCAAGCCGCCTCCTACTACCGGGCGTGTCTACACGACATCTCGAGACCAGGCCAACAATTCTACAGGTACCATCACTGGAATCTTGTATATGTATGGTCATGCTGCATGTGTTCTTTTCGATACGGGTGCTACTCACTCGGTTATTTCTACTACTTATGCTAAGAACATTAGGATGCCTCCCTTGCCATTAGAAAATAGGCTTACTATTTCCATGCCTTTGAGAGACTCTGTATTAATCACCCATGTATACAAGAGTCTTCCCCTAGAATTTGACGATAAGGTTCGACCTTTCGACGCACTTCCGCTGGACATGAATGACTTCGACATGATTTTGGGCATGTATTGGCTATCCGAGCATCATGCTACCATAGACTGCCATTCGTATCGAGTTATCTTCGGTGATGTTAATGCACCAGAGTACATTCATAATGGGTTCATACCCGGACGGTCTGTACAAATCATATCTACCCTGCAAGCGCGTGCACTACTGTCACATGGCTGCGAGGGTTATCTAGCTACGGTTCACGACATGGATGCTGAATCTCCATCAATTCAGGATCAACCTATAGTGTCGGAATTCCAAGATGTTTTTCCAGCAGAACTTCCGAGCATACCACCTGCACGAGAAGTGGAATTTAGTATCGAGCTAATTCCAGGAGCTGAACCAATCTCTAAGGCTCCTTATCGCATGGCTCCCATAGAGCTGAAAGAGATGAAGGATCAACTGTAAGAACTTCTTGAACGAGGTTTCATTCGACCGAGCGCATCTCCATGGGGCGCACCGATTTTGTTTGTTAAGAAGAAGGACGGCAGTATGCGTCTTTGCATGGACTATCGCGAGCTCAACAAGATTACCATTCGAAATAGGTATCCACTGCCACGCATCGACGATCTGTTTGAACAACTCCAAGGGGCCAAACATTTCTCCAAGATTGATCTTAGGTCAGGCTACCATCAGCTACAGGTCAAGGAGCAGGACATCGATAAGACTGCTTTTCGTACCCGTTATGGCCACTACGAGTTTGTAGTTATGCCATTTGGTCTGACAAATGCTCCAGCAGTGTTCATGGATTTGATGAACAGAATCTTCCATGAATTTCTTGACAAGTTCGTCATTGTCTTCATCGATGACATCCTGATTTTCTCAAAGTCCAAGGAGGAATACGAAGACCATCTTCGTATAGTACTACAGATTCTTCGCCAGAAGCAGCTGTATGCTAAATTCTCCAAGTGTGAGTTCTGGTTAGACAAGGTGGCATTCTTAGGTCACATTGTATCAACAGAAGGAATCACTATGGATCCAGCGAAGGTTGAGGCCATTACTAGGTGGCCAAGGCCGACATCAGCGACGGAAGTCCGCAGTTTCTTAGGCTTAGCTGGCTATTACCGTAGGTTCGTGGAGAACTTTTCCCGCCTAGCACTACCATTGACCAAACTGATGCGGAAAGGGGAGAAATTCGTCTGGACTGAAGATCGAGAGAAGAGGTTTGAAGACCTGAAGCAGAAGCTAGTATCTGCACCTATTCTTACTCTACCATCTGGTACGGGTGGATTTCAAATCTATAGCGATGCATCGGGGAAGGGACTTGGCTGTGTTCTCATGCAACATGGGAAAGTGATCGCGTACGCTTCACGTTAGCTTAAGCCTTATGAAGAAAATTACCCCACGCACGACCTGGAACTTGCTGCAGTCGTGTTTGCATTGAAGATATGGAGGCACTACTTATATGGAGAATCATGTGACATTTTCACGGACCACAAGAGCTTGAAGTATATCTTCAGTCAGCGTGAATTGAACATGAGGCAGAGGAGATGGTTAGAGTTGTTGAAGGATTATGACATTAATCTACAGTATCATCCCGGAAAGGCAAATGTGGTAGCAGATGCTCTTAGCAGGAAGTCCGGAATGATCAACGACATTAAAATCGAAGAGGAAATCATCAGAGACTTGGAGCGACTAGACATCGAGATCATGGTACGTGGACATCATGGTTACTGGGCTAATCTTAGAGTAGAACCCGAGTTACTCTCTAAGATCAAGGAAGCTCAGAAGGATGACGGAGAAATCTGGGCGATAGTACAAAATTTGGAGAAGTAGACAGAATTCAGAGTAGATGCAGATGGTATCGTATGGCAGGGCACGAGACTTTGTGTTCCTGATGACCAAGAACTCCGGGAAGCCTTGTTAGCTAAAGCTCATAGCTCCCCATTCTCGATACATCCTGGTTCGAATAATATGTACCATGAGATCAAGCAGTAATTTTGGTGGAGTGGTATGAAGCAGGATGTGGCCACTTACGTCTCTAAATGTCTTACCTGCCAGCAGGTTAAGATCGAGCATCAGCGATCTGGCGGTCTCCTTCAACTGTTAGATATCCTAGAGTGGAAGTGGGACAAAATCACCATGTATTTTGTTACTGGTCTTCCGCCTACCAGGAGAAAGAACGATGCAATTTGGGTTATCGTTGATCGACTTACCAAATCAGCTCATTTCTTACCGATCCGCAAGGAAGATCCGGTAAGTAAACTCGCAGATACGTACAAAAGAGAGATCTTGAGACTCCACGGTGCACCATCCAGCATCGTCTGAGACAGAGATCCTCGATTCACTTCGCGCTTTTGGAAGAGTCTGCAAAAAGCTTGGGGTACACAACTTAAGCTTAGCACGGCTTTTCATCCTCAAACGGACGGACAGTCGGAGCGAACCATTCAAACATTGGAAGATATGTTGAGGTCATGTGCGTTAGAATGGACGGGTGATTGGGACGAATACATCTGTTTGGTGGAGTTTGCATACAACAACAGTTGGCACGCAAGTATCAAGTGTGCTCCATTTGAGATGTTGTATGGCAGAAAGTGTCGTGCCCCAATCTGCTGGGATCAGGTTGGCGAGCGAACACTTGAAGGACCGGAAATCATAGAGATGACCAATGAGAAGATCGCAGTAGCTAAGCAGAAAATTCAGGAGGCACGGTCACGTCAGAAGAGTTACGCCGATAAGCATCGTAGAGATATACACTTTAATGTAGGAGATCACGTCTTCCTTAAGGTTTCGCCGGCACGTGGTGTTAGACGCTTCGGGATTAAAGGGAAGCTCATTCCTCGTTTCATCGGACCGTTTGATATCATTGAACGAGTCGGTGAAGTATCTTACCGATTGGTGTTACCTCCGCAGCTTTCGCATGTGCACAATGTGTTTCATGTGTCCTTACTCAGAGGGTACCAGTATCATCCCCTTCACATGGTTCAGTGTCCACTGGAACAGATACGTGAAGATCTCACTTTTATAGAAGAACCTGAACGAGTTCTTGACAGACAAGAACGAGTCATGAGAAAGAAGACGACTCCATTCGTCAAAGTTCTATGGAGGGATCATACCGAGCGGGAAGCCACTTGGGAAACAGAGGAGTCTATCCGGGCTTCTTACCCTCATTTCATATTTTGAATTCGGGTATGTTCTTCTTTTCCAGTTTACTTTATCTATAATTCGGGGACGAATTATTCTTTTTAGGGGGGAAGAGTTGTAAAACCCGCATGCTTTTACCATGAATAGTACCCTTAAGATCGTACGTACTAGATTTAAACTTTCCTAATATAGCATGATTACGATTACGTGTTAGGAGTTTACGTATTACGTACGTGTTAGAACACGATAAGTATTTACTACGCACGATTACGTAATATTTATTTGACGATAATTAATAACGAACATGCGATCATGAAATCATGAACGTAATTAAAACACGAACTATTATTAATTGCGTATATATATTTATTACGAGCGTAATTAAATATATTAGATCACGATATTTACGTAACGAGAAAACTTAAAACACGAACACAAATAATCACAAACGTTTAAACTTAACAACGAGACACGGAAAAAGGTACGGGTACCCCAAGTGGGGCCCCTACCCGCGGCTACAAGGGCAAATGGGCCAAGGCCATTTGTCAAATTTACTAAAAGGGAAAAGGGGACTTTCACTACTCATTTAATTTTTACAGAAGATTTTTAGAAAAACCTAAAAACCCTCCTCCCTTGTCTCCTTTGTGCCACCACCCTACAACCACCACAAGGAGGTGAGTTGTGATCTTGGATCTTGGAATTTTGCTTGGTGATCGTGTTTGTTCTTCATCCTTTTGATCTACGAATTCGGTAAATCCTTTTTAAACCTTTTCTTTTGATTTAATCTTTTTATAAATCAAGAACATGTTATGTTTTTACAAAAACCTAATAATTAAACATGGATGTAACATGATTTGGGGTTAAATAAAATCAAAAGTATGTTTTAAGGGGTGCTTGTTTTTGGCCGCAGGCTGCACCGAACCCGAAGGGGTTTCGGTTTGGCCAAGCCGACCACCACCAAGACCATACGGTCTTGGTTGGTGTGTGTGGGTCCCACGGCAGCAGTAAGACACGGGGTACCGCGAGTTGGTTCGGGGTACGGTGTCGATTTCATGTCCGGTTCATTGTTTTTAGTTTGGATCTGGTTCATGGTGTATGTTTAGTTTTTTTTTATGTTTTATGATCTTATGTTAAAAATTAAATTAATAAAATGATATGATTAATTTAATAACATGACTTGGGTTATTTAATTATTAATAATCATGGAATTAATTAACCTAAGTATTTGTATATTTAAGACTTATAATTAATTAATTATTTTAAAACCATGGATATAATTAATTAATTAACATGACTTAGGTTATATTATTAATATATAATCATACATATTTTAACTTAAGTATTTAACTTATTTAATTAAAATCATGTTATACTTTAATTAAATATTTTAACCTATAGTTTAATTTAATTACATGAAATAATTATTAAACTATACATTATATCATATGATTTAGGAAATAATTATGAAAACACTTAGGCTTATATACTTAGCTTATTTAACCAACTTATTTCTAATTAAGGAAACTTTCTATTTTTAGAACCTTAATTAAATAAGGCAGCTAATCTATTTATGGAAACCTTCTATTTTTAGAAACTTATTTATTTCAGGCAGCTAATCTATTTATGGAAAGTTATTTAATTAAGGCAGCTGATCTATTTATGGAAACTTTCTTTTTTTAGAAACTTATCTATTTTAAGCAGTAATTCTATTTTTGGAAACTTTCTATTTTTGGAAACTTTCTATTTTTGGAAACATTCTATTTTTGGAAACTTTCTATTTTTGGTAACTTTCAATTTTTGGAAACTTTCTATTTTTGGAAAATTTCTATTTTTGGAAACTTTCTATTTTTGGAAACCTGCTATTTTTGGAAAGTTACTTATTATTACACAGTAAGTATAATAACACATGAAATACCAGAAATAATTAATCAGATTAAACAGAATATAAGATTAAACACAGTTTAAGGCTTTAAAACAGTAAAACATGGTAAGAACACATAAAATAAGCTAAGACATGACATAAAACCAGCTACGTATTTAGTAAGCAGATACTTATTCATGTATATATTTATGTAGCACTAGTGATTCGGAAGTAGGATTCCTCTCAGTTCATCTTCTTCGTTCACTAGACATAAGGTACGGATTCCCGTCCTTTCAGTATGGACATTCTTTCCTTATTAGGATTCCCCGTATGCAGCCAACTGTTTTCCCGTAGTATAAGTTATGTGTTTGATTGCTTATGTTTAATTAAGTTTACCTATAGCAATATACATGCATTACCAGTTTCACCTAGTTATGGAGGTACCATAACCATAACATTAGAGGCACTGATGTTATGACTTCACCACGGCGGAGTGATTGCTCGTGGCGTCCCTTCAGCTTTTGGCCATTTATTTATATTTATCATGTGGGGCGTATGGGTGCATCCTAGTTACATGTTTTTATTCAGGATTTCATGGTGAATGTGGTGTGTGCCTTGCATCCTTCACAAGGAGCTGATCCCTCCTACCCAAAAACCAGTATATTAAATTAGAGGCAGCCCCTCTAATTTGCATGATGAGGTCACCCCTCTAAGTATTCATGCACGGTGGATTTTCATGACCTATATTAGCTAATGGTAAAATATGACAAACAGTTTTTATAAGATAAACATAAGACTTTCAAACTATTAAACCAGTTTTATCAAGACTTAACCAGGTTACTCGGGACTTAGTCTTTCTTCCGATGTTATTATGTTATATGCTTATCCTATTCATGCTTTATTGTACATCCGTGCACTGAGCGTATTTGCTCAGCCGCTTTCCTTTTCTATGTTCCCAAAACGGCAGGTACTCAGGGACGCTCGTAGACACTAAGAGTACGTGCATATGGACTGGAAGCTGTCTAGCCTTCTTTACTTTATGCATTTTCTTTCTTATGATAATTATGCTTTGGACATTGTTTAGTCTTTTCCTTTATTATACTATGTTTGTGTGTGATGAGCTTTACTTTTGGACTACCGATGTTTGATTCCGGTAATTTCCTTTTATGGTCAAGTAATGTTTAGACATTTTTCCTTGTATGCTTTGATGACACGCCATAATTTCTGTGATATTTCCATTTCCAAAATGGGGTGTTACACCCAATAAGCCTATTATAAGCCCAATACCTCATATTAGTCAATTTTACACTTTATTATCAGTATTATACTTTATATGTTGGGTCCAAGTGTGTTAAGCCAAATAAGTAAGTTTATAAGCGTTTTACGAACTAGTCGGGTTTATAGTCCAATAAGGCTACTTTGACCCGTTAATGTTTACACGTTGTAAAGCTCGGGTTTTTATCGGTTTTTACTTGTTATATATGTTTATACATCAGTATGTGAGTTTATAAAAGTTTACATTATACGGGTCCGACCGTCTAAGTTTTATTTGACAAAAACGTTAATCTTTCGGTTTTAGCCGAAAAGACGTAAAAATCATGTTTATAATTTTATAACTTTTAAAACTTATCAAACTACCATTTTTATAAAATGTCCATTTATTTATACTTATACATATTTATATAAATGTAATATATAAGTTAGTGGGTTTTAATTGACATTTTATACTATATTTATTTGAGTGCTTATATAATACTATTATACTTTAATTTCCCAAAATCTGATTTTTACTTTCACTTTCACCATTTTTACCATATCTTGAGTTCTATAAGGAGATAGAAGTTCATTTTTGGACACCATAAACTACATGATATGTGCTACAATTAACATAGTTTTAGCTACTGCTCAATCCAACCCTAAATATCCCTGACAGTCCGTCCAAAACTGACTATTCAGATTGGTACTCTAAACTTGTTTTGATCATATCTCACTCATTATAATGATTCCATTGTATGGCCAACTCTCACATGTGTACAAGACTCATAGCTTACTGTATATTAATTCCACTTTTCCATTTTATCAGTTTAACATGTGGTTAGTTACTGTTATTATACAGCCGTCATATTTAGCAAGATTTTAACCTTGTTACTCATGGTTTTCCATCTTTTTAACCATATTTATCAACACCAAATCCCCACACAATACTTTTATCATCATATAATCATCATATACATATATAATAGGAAAGAAAATACATGATTACATAATCAAAATAACAAGAGGATGGGGAGAACAATCTTTATACAACCAAGATGATGTAGGTTGGGATTAAGACATGGATTTTGATGGAAGAACTTGTGGTAGATCAACACCAATCTTCATGGCCACCAATACTTGTAAACTTCATGTAGAAATCAGCCTTACTTCACTTGGAAACTCCTTTTTAGATGTTAAAACTTGCACCAATCTTCATCTCTTTTGAAGGAGATTAACATATGTAAGTTATAACAATAGTTTGTGGATAAAATTTATCAAAATGGGGTGTTTCTTCTTGATTTTGGGATGGAAAGGAAGAGAGAGGGAGGAGAGTTGTGTGAGATTTGCATGGAGGAAATAAAACTAGTGGTTTGTGTTTTAGCTAGTTAGTGATTTTGAAAGATGTAGCTTACACATTAAGCTTAGTAAGACAAGTGTAAGTATTAAGCTACCACTTTGACACATCAAGTGGTGTGGTGGCAAGCTTAAACCGTCCCATATTGGGGGTGGTGCAAAACTTGTTTTGTCTCATCCCCAATAATTTATGGGTACTCCTCGATTCTAGTTTCCTCGATTTACGTGCCCTCGGTTCGTTTTACGAAAAACGTTTTTATAAATTATGAATCAACGGCACAAAACGAATCTAATAAAAATTTTCTCATCAAAAACGGAGTTCGAAAACGTAAATACGTAATCCTAAGGTTTCCGGTTTAGTCGTAAAGGACGTTAAATTAAAATCGTAAGTCCTAATCTCTTCTCGTAAATTTGTGAGTTTATGACCCAACACAAATTTAAAATCTCAAAATAATATTCACGGATAAATCTATTTTCTGAAATGTCGGACTGTCACCAAAACGGTGTATGTAAACGTAAGCACGTAACGTTGAATCACCCGGTTTAGACGTAGTCGATGCTACTTCAAGACGTAAATCCAAATTACTTCCCAAAAATAAGTGAGTTCATAATATAGTATTAAAATAATATTTTTAAATAATACTTGAGAATAAAATATCAACCATAAATTAACGAATTGTTACAGATCGGTATATACAATTGTTTTAGATAAAACAAGGTATCCTTGGAATTTATCAAACGCGTAAACTACAACAATAAATTATTTTTCCTTAATTGTGTAATTTTGTTGAGTTGCGTTTAGAGTTCTACTCGCAAAGTAGATGGGGTGAAATTGGTTTTCATATTTTTATCCAAGGACAACTCCAAGGGTAATGTCACTTACATCATACATAAGCACAAATGGAAGGTTCCAATGAGGGCTTGCTATTATCGTTGTACATGTAAGCTTCAATTTGACAGTTTCAAATGATAAAGGACATTCGTCATTAAAATTGAATGTACTTTCTTTCTCTTAATGTTTAGTTAGAGGTCTCACGATCTGGGAGAAATCTTTAATAATCGCCGGTAAAAACCAACATGACCAAAAATACTTCTAATGCCTTTAACATTAGTAGGTCGTGGGAGTTTTGAGATTACATTTATCTTGGCTTTGTCGACTTCCAGGCCTACTCCAGACACTTTGTGTCCAAGCATAATTCCTTCTTTTACCTTGAAGTGACATTTTTCCCAGTTTAGCATAAGATTTGCTTCTTTACAACATGTGAACATTTTGTCAAGATTATTCAGACATTTGTCGAAAGAGTTTCCAAAGACGGAGAAATCATCTATAAAACATCGACTGATTCTTCAATCATATCATGAAATATAGCGATCATGCTACTCCGAAAAGTAGTAGGTGCTTTGCATAGGCCAAAAAGCAAGCGCCTATACGCGTAAGTTCCAAATGGACAAGTAAATGTGTTTTTTTATCCATTGGGTTGATTGAGATTTGAAAGAATCCAGAAAAACCGTCGATGAAACAAAAGTGTTCATTCCCTGCGAGTCTTTCTAAAACTTGATACATGAATGGCAAAGGAAAGTGAACCTTATCGGTTGCGTCATTCAACTTCTGATAGTCAATACAGACTCTCCATCCGATGATGGTTTGGGTTGGTACTAACTCATTATTTTTGTTAGTTACTACAGTGATACCTCCCTTTTAGGTACACAATGAATAGGACTAACTCACGGGCTATCGGCAATTGGGTAAATTATTCCAGAATCGTGATGTTTGACTAGTTCATTTTTGACAAAATCTTTCATGTTAGGATTTAGACTTCGTTGTTTTTGCATGGTTGGTTTCTTTTCTTCCAAAAGTTGGATTTGGTGTTTACAGAACGATGGAAATATGCCAGGAATATATGACGTTTTCAAGCAAAAGCTTGTTTATGCTTCTTGAGAACATCAATTAGATCAGTTTTGTTTTCTCCCAAAAGTTGAGATAAGATAATTACTGGAAGTAATGTGTCTGCGTGAAGAAATGCACATTCCAAGTGTTTGGGAAGAGATTTGATTTCTAAATCTATAAGAGATTCTTCAACATATTTCTTAACTTTGAACTTGGTTTCAAAAGTTATGTGTTAAGAAGGTACTTCCTTTCCTTCCTCAGATATTTCAATAGGTTAGGTGGTATGTACGGCTATGAAAGCATCAAATTCGGCAACGAGTTCTTCTTCGAGGATAGTTCTTTCGATAGAATAAAGAACTTGGCTTCCTTAATCAAGAAGAGTGTCAAAATCGGCTTCAACGACTTAGACAATGACATCGATACTAAAGCAAGTATCGTCATTTGAGTACGAATGTTTCATTGCTTCATCAATAGAGAACGTGATTCTATCGTCTCTAACTTCAAGGTTGAGTTGATTTTTTACTCGGATTACAGCATCGGCTGTATGCAAAAAAGGTGTACCAAGAAGAGTGGAACTTTGTTGTCTTCATCCATTTCTAGAATAACAAAGTCAGTGGGAAAAACGAATTTTTCAACTTCTACTAGCATGTTTTCGGCTATACCGATAGGATATGGAAAATTTCGATCGGCAAGGCGAACACCTATTTTGGTGGGTTTGAGATCATCTTTCGATATCTTCGCATATAGAGAATATGGCATGATGTTGATGCTAACGCCAAAATCGACCAAGGCGTTGCATGAGTATGAGTGATGGAAAATACAAGGAATTAGGAAACTTCTAGGATCTCCAAGTTTGGGTGGTACTTTCTTTTAAATGATTGTAGATCATACATCATTTTGAAAAGATTAAGTAATCTCTTTAAACTTATGTTTGTTTTTTATAAGCTCTTTTAGGAATTTGCCATAGTTTGACATCCAACCAAGATATCTACTAAAGCCATGTTGATTCTAAAATCTTCAATTCGGTGGAGAAATTTAGCATATTTTTATTCCATCTTTTGCTTCCGTAAACATTGGTGGTATGGTACTTTTGGTTTGTATGGTTTGGGTGTTGGGATTGGTGTATTGTTTTTGGTGGACTTGCTTTTCTTCACTGGTGGTTCTTTTTCATTGTCACTACTAAGTTTGGTTTCATTGGGTATGTATTGAGTTGGTTTAGAGGGTAAATCATAAGACACTATTTCGCATGAATATGGCATTCACATGCTCGTTGCGAGCTTGCGGTGGTTGGTACTAGTTGTTCTTTGGGTTTGGCTTGGTGTTGCTTTGTAGTGAACCAGAAGCTCGACTGGATTGTTTCTCAACAAAGCGACTAAAATTTGCTTCAAGGTTTTGAATAGATTATTGGTGGTTTTTGTTTGAGGTTTCGTATTTTGTTTTAAGATCAGTGAACGTATCTCTTACGAAAAGGTTGTTTTTCCTTTGAGATTCAATGAAATTATCGAGCTTGGTTTCGAGATTGGGTTTGTCATCGGTTTGAGTAGGTTTCTTTTCTTCTCGATAATAACTTGGTTTATCGTTGTATCTTCAATTATCGCGAGCCCGATTGCGATAATCATTGTAAAAACGAGTGCGTCAAAAAGTTTGCATGAAAATTGCTTCTTCTTCTTTCATCATTGGTGTATCATCGTTGTTACACTCACAAGAAGGATTGGTTCCTCCGCAATTGTTTTAAGATTCACGAGGTTTGTTCCTCATCTCTTTGTATTGGGTATCCATTTTAAGAGACATGACGTCCATACGAGCCATAATTTTTCGGTATCAGATTGGGTGTTGCTTTCCTCGACAAAATCTATAGTCTTTTGAGTGGGTTTTGCTTTGTGATTCTTTGCCCAATAAAGCATGAGTAAGACTTTATTTTCCAAAAGTTGATAAGCTTTGTTTGGTGTTTTTTAAAGGAATATACCACCCGCTGCGGCATTCAAGGCATCTTAAGTGGTATATCGAGACCATGATCAAAGATTTTGATTATGCTTCCTTTTGTGAGTTCATGACCATGGCAGTTTCTAAGGAGTTCTTTCATTCTTAACCATGCGTCAATGAGAGTTTCTCGATCTTGTTGAGAAAAGGTTCGGATTTCTCCCAGGAGTTTTTCAATTAAAGCAGGAGGAAAGAATCGGCTAATAAAAGCGGTTCTAAGACCTTCCCATGTTTGAACGGTTTTGATATGAGCAAAACCTCATATCAATAAGTCAACAAATCACCCTAAAACACATAGAAAATACCTAACTTTTGTGCTATAAAGCAGTATTATGTTGTATGTTTTGTGTTTGTGCTTTAATAGGTAACAAGGATAAAATTTCAACAAAATAAAGTGGAAATCGAGCTCCTTTATGATGAAAAGACAAGAGAATGATCAAAGATGACAAGCGATTTGAAGAAAAGGACCTATCTTGACAATGTTTAGAAGTTGAGGGACTTAAATGCAATTTTGTAAAAAGTCAAGCTTAAAGTCAAACTTGGTCAACCTTTAAGTCAACTAAGTCAAAGGACTTAAATAATCAAGAATGCAAGTCAAAGGACTGAAATTGCCAAAGGAATGAAGAAAGGAGCTAAAATGAAGAATCTGCCAAAGAGAGGGACTAAAAATGACAAATTTGCACAAACTTTGGTTATGATCCGAGTGTTAACTTGTTCAACCAAGCAGAATGCAAGGATATGAATGTTTGGATTGCCACATAACACGCCAGCTGGGCCACTTATTAATTTTCATTTAATGTGAATCTAGCACAGTGGAAACCCACTAACTTCTTTTTATCCAATAGAAAGTTACCACTCCATAATCCTTTATCCAAAAATGGATATCAATCCGTGTGATAAGCTGAAATCCAATAAGATTACGCCACGTTTCATCTTAAACAAGCAACGAACCCATAATCAAATTTGAGCTACATTGAATATCAAGAGGAACTTTCTACATGAAAAAGACTCCAAAATGAAGGACGAATCCAACCATGCAACTGAATTAGACTGAAATCAACAAGATCAAAAACCCCCTTTGGTGTTCTTGAACACAAATTTTCAATTAACCAGTCCATGCCACCTGGCACTCTCTCATTGGCTGAGACACATCATCCACTCCAACAACTTATCATCCAAGCTCTATAAATAGGAGTAGATCATCTCATTTGTATTATGTAGTTAAAGTGTAAAAAACACACACTTTTATTTTCTCTCTCAATTCTAGTTCAACTTTCAGTTAGTTATCAGCTCTTAAGTGTTTGACACACACTTAAGATCTTGTTAGTTAATCATTTAGACTTTGTAACAAACTTTCCCTCCCAAATAAATAAAACAAAAAAATATTCAGTTCATTCCTTTATCTCATTTCACTCAATTCTTCATTCTTGTTGATGCATTGTGTTTCTATTGATTTCATTTGATCAATGGAGTTTCTATTGTGATTTGGAAAGCTATTCAAGAGTTATTAGCAAGTTCAGTTTATTTCCAGTACCTGAGTATCATTTTGAAGCAGATTTTGTAGATTGATCACACTTTAGTATGGAGATGATGATTTGGTTGTAGATATAGTTGATTTGGGTTGAAAGAAGTGTTAATTAGAGAGCTCAACGCTCCTCTACTCCATCAAAGGAGGCTTCTTGCTAAAAGGTCTCAAAATCCTGTTTTTGGTCCAACTTAATCAGTTTTGCATGCTCAATTCCTAGTTAGTCATAAATTGTTGAACTGATCATGTATTTAGCTTAATTCTAGTGTAATTGTGATAGCTTGATAGTATTTGAGTGTTATTGTAGCTTTGATTATAGTTTACTTGTTTTCATTTTTGGTTTTCATCAGATTTTTAGTCAATAATATCATTTTGTGGTTAAGAGTGTTTGCAAGTTTGTGTTTATTCCAAACATTTCTCATTTCACATATTAAACATGTCTTGATAAGAATAATAACCAGCTTAAGTCTTGTGATCAAAATTCCTTTGTTAAAGTCCTTGACAGCCTTCTAAAGTGGTGTTTGGATTTGATAAGTTTTGGTTATCCAAGCTTGTTAAACTGGTTGATTAGTGTTAGTACATTTGGTTAACTAGTATAAATATTTTGGTTCAAGTTTGTAGTCAATTTGTTAGTCAAAAAGGCAAATGGTCTAAAAATAGTTTGGGTCAAAACTTGCTTACTAGTTAATCAGTAAACTAGCCAAATTCAATCTATTGCCATTACTTCATTCCTTGATGAAATTGCTTGAAACCTGTTTCTACTTATAGTCCAACATCTGAAGTATTAGTGTGTGTAAGGAAATTCTACAGTTCGCAAGATTGAATGAGAAATCATCTTTTTGATAAGCCATAGAGCAAATGCAAGTTTTTGTAATCTAGCCTTAACTGTTTTCTCATGTCTTCATTTCTACTTCATAAAATAGCCAATTTTCTTTCACAAAACTTGTTGCCATCATGTCCTGAGTAGGTTTTGTTAAAATTAGCTTTTTGCAAAATTCGGTCAACGCTTGGTCAAATAAGCTCATTTGAGCTTAATTTCAGTTTCTAGCTTATCTAGTGAACCATTTTCAATTTGGAAAGACATTCCAGTCTTCTTGTCAGATGATTAATAAGATTGTTCTTTAAAATCAAGTTGTGGAAGTCTGAATTTCATTTTAGCTTAAACTTGGCTTATTAGAATAAGTTACTTTGTGATTTACTAGCTTTTAAGGTGTTTCTTTTGGCAAGTCTAGCTATTTTTCCATTTTAAGCCTTTTAAAACAAACTAGAGCTGATTTGAGCTATTTTTCCATTTTAAGCCTTTTAAAACAAATTAGCTCATACCAGCTTATTAAAAGTGAGTAGCCCGTTTTTGTTAAACTTATTATAATAACTGAACTTTGGTCCTTATACTTTTTAACTGCTTTCATTCAGTGCTAAACTTGCTTAATTTTAGGGTTTGCAAGTAAACAGTCCTTGAAGTTTCTGTTTTTGTCAATATTAGTTAACAAGTTTGTTATTTTGGTGAAGGTAGTTAATAGTTGGTTAAATTTTACACTTTTTGTTCTCCCAAATATATGATGTTATATTACACGAATTAAAGAAAGAAAGGTAGATATGAGAAGAATTCTAGAGAGAGAAAGTAGTGAGAGAAAGTAGAGAGAAAATGGTTGGTAAAACTTGTGGAATATTAGATTAGAGAAAATGAAATGACCAACACCCTTCCTAACATGCTAGGAAGGGTTTATATAGCCTTTGCTTACATGTAGCTTAATGGGCTATATGATCATGGGCCGGGCTTTCCTTTTGGGCTTTGGTTACTTATTAATGAACCTTAGCTTAAAGTTAAGCCCGTAATTACACGACTAATATACTACCTATTACAACGTTCTAAAATACGATACATAATAAACATATGACCGAGCATTCTTGTTTGGCTCAATATTTTGAGGCTAACAATCTCTCCCAATGAGAGGTCATAAACCTTGGTCATTTAGGAAATTTGTAGAGATTACTAATCTCGCCATAAATGAGTCTTGAACGTGTAATCGTAGCCTTGTTTCTTCATGCTGTGATCTTTGAGCCTTTGTCGTTGTCTTTCGACTTTGTCTTTAAGCTTGAGATCTTCAAATCATCCTTGACTTGTCTTTGCCATCTTGCGATCTTGTGTCTTCATCCACATGCTCACACTATTAATAGTTGAATATGTCTTTAGGCATGAGTATGTGGTTTCTGAATCATTGACTTTGCTGTGTACACCGTGACGCCACCTTCTCGATACAAAACATAGACACGGACTGAATGGCTTTGACATTCGTCCTAAATCGGTAGCGTTTTACCTCCGGTCGGTGAAGACCGTTATACGATATTAAATATCGTACCTGTGATCAGGTAGATTCAATTAAGAATCTCCTTGACAGGGTTTCGCGACTGTACTAGCCGTTCTCTTTACTCGACCGTCTCAAAGCAAGACTGCGAACATAAAGAGTGAATCAATTGGATAAATATCCGCTTGATTAAAGTCGTCAATTCAAATTTCTGGAACAAGTGTGATTCATAAAGAATCTTACCATTGTTGCTTTCCAGTTGACACAAGTTTGATTCATAAGAATCTCACAAGTCACCTACCGTAGCGCTGTTTGATGTTGACGCTAGAAGGATTTCCATTCGTCACTGTGAGTATTAATGAATATCACTCTGAATGTTCTGGCAAGACCATAAAGATATTGCGTAGAAACCTGAAACGAGTTTGAATCAATTCAGAATCAAACCACTGTTGCTTTTCAGTTTTGCACATGTTCAATTCATAAAGAATCTTGCATATGACCTACCGCAGTGCTGTTTGATGTTAACACTGGAAGGATTTCCACTCATCATTATGAATACTAAGTAGTATCACTCTGAGTGTTCTAGCAATATCACAAGGATATAGCGTAGGACTCTCTTGATCTTCATCCGTGTGTCCTAACGAGATTTGATTGATCTCTTGGCTCTAGACTCGATTTGTGCACTTTTAGTGGTCGGAGGCTGGAGCAGATGCCACCTATTCAATATCAACTATCTCGGAGTGAGAAAGTCAATAGAAGTCGTGTTGATCTCCGTGACAATAAAACAAACTTCTTTTGAGAGAAGCCTGAGTAGCTAGGAAAGGGTTGTGCTTCACATCACTGGGTCCATGATGAGTTTGTCTTCATGATGAGTTGACCCGGTTTCTGCCTAAGTTGTATGGAGGGCTTCTTTCTTTAGACCCTTTATCCTTACATTTCTTTTTCATTCTTCAACCCCTTCAATGCTTACCAAGACATCATTACTAGCACCTTGTTGTGATTGTTCCAGTGCTAGCATCAGTACTTAGTCGGCATTCAGCTACGTTCACATTCTACTCCATCTTTCCTAAGGACTTCTAATAATATATTGGATTGTCCCTGGGAAGATCCCTCCGGTTCTGGTTGGATCATAGGACTTAAACCTAACCACCCTTTTGACACCAATAACGTCGTGAATTAAAGATGTTGTGGGTATTTGATCGTAACCATGAAAACCACTTTAAATTCTAACAAAGTGTTTGAAAAACATTTAACACCTTGCTAGTTTTGTCGTTTTAGAAATGCTCCCCCTTTACATGTGCATCGATAATCGAAAGTGTTTTGCACATGTAGGTAAGAGTTAAAGTGCTTGAGTCTTATCTTAGATCACATTTTAATCACATTTTCTCCCCCTATCTCTAATATATAAAATCTTTTGATATTAGAGATACCAAATTTGATTAAAATATAATTTGAAAAATAGTCTTGAAATCTCCAGGAGAAAGATGTGTTAATCTCATGCATGAAGTTAAAATGCTCCCCCTCAAAAATTGATCCAATTGAATTGTCATTGTGAGGATATGATCCACATTTCGCTTTTTGAGGATGGGAGTTGTTGAACACACAATTTTTGAAAGATTTTGAATATCATTGAAAAATTCTTGAAAAAGTTGTGTTCAACGCTTTTTGAAAAATCAGTTCTTTTTGCTGAAAGGTTTTTCTAAAGCATAAACTTGAGTTCATAGACTTTGAATGTCTTGACGAATCCACTCAAGTGTAAGAAGATTTCTCTTCTTTTGCTGAGGGTAAGGGTACTAAATCGTACACTCCCCCGTGAATATGGTTCCGGGTTGCAATCTGAAAGTGATTACAAGCCATTGTGTTGAGCTCAAAACGTTGAATGTTTTGTGACAAGCTCAACCCGTGATAGATTGCTCTACCCGTTGTTTGGAAATATTTGTCCAAAATAGACAATTTCCTTTATTAAAAGAAGAAATGACATGTTTTGAAAAATATTTACAACTTTCATTCGAGCTTTATGTACACACCCGTGTCGTTATTGAGCGACATTTCTAGGCACGTCCATATTATCGATACTGAAAGACATGTCGAGAAGAATATTTTTAGATTTTGAAAGATTTTTTAATTTTGTGTTTTGCTTTTATGTGTTTTATATTTTTGTATTTTGTTTTTGCAAAGATATTTACAAGTTGATGTTTGATAGATAAATCAAGCAGGCACCTTTGCCAGAATCTCCAGGTCTGCTGGAGTCAAACATCTCATACCAATTTGCCTAACGAGGTACTCAAACCTATCTTTCGACAGAGCTTTCGTAAACAAGTCGGCTAATTGGTAATCCGTTCCAACAAAGTATAATTCAACGATACCTCTTTCAACTTGTTCCTTTATGAAGTGGTATCTGACATCGATGTGCTTCGTGCGGGAATGCTGTACCGGATTGCAAGAGATGGCTATGGCCGACTTTGAGTCACAGTACATAGGTACTTTATCAAAGTGGAAGCCATAATCCGTGAGTTGTGTTCGCATCCAAAGAACTTGAGCACAACACGCAGATAGAGACACATACTCCGCTTCGGCTGATGAAAGTGACGTGCAATCCTGCTTCTTGGAAGACCATCCCACAAGCTTATCTTGACCTAGAAATTGTGCACCACCAGAAGTACTTTTACGTTTATCAAGACACCCTGCATGATCAGAATCTGAATAGGCTGTTAGAAAGAAACCGGTTTCCCTCGGATACCAGAGTCCCAAATGAATGGTATTCTTGAGGTACCGAAAGATCCGTTTAACCTCCTTGAGGTGCTTTTCAGTGGGTCGTGCTTGATATCGTGCACAATAACATGTAGCATGATGAATATCAGGTCTGCTTGCTGTCAAGTACATGAGGGAACCAATCATGGAACGATATCTTGTTTGATCGATGGCATTTCCCTCCAAGTCAGCATCTAGCGATGTGGTTGATAATGGTGTCCCAACGGGGTCACATGAAGTCATACCATGCTTTTTGATTATCTCTTGACAATACTTAGCTTGGTTTATAAAGATACCACTTGGGGATTGGTAAACTTGAATTCCTAGAAAGAATTTTAGTTCGCCCATCATAGACATTTCAAATCTGCTGTGCATTACTTCTTCAAACCATTTTGAAAGTTTTAGGTTTGTAGACCCGAAAATAATGTCATCAACATAAATTTGCACAAGCAGAATGTCATCCCCATATTTATAAGTGAACAAAGTTAAATCAATGGAACCTTTTGAGAAACCTTTGGATAGCAGAAATTTTGAGAGCTCGTCGTACCACGCCCTTGGAGCTTGCTTGAGTCCATAAAGTGCTTTGTGGAGACGATACACATTGTCAGGATAATGAGGATTGACGAATCCTTCCGGCTGCGTGACATAGACTTCTTCCTTCAAAGGACCGTTAAGAAATGCCGTCTTGACGTCCATTTGATAGACAGTGAATCCCTTATGTGCAGCATAAGCAAGAAAAATCCTGACTGCTTCTATCCGAGCAACTGGTGCAAATGATTCATCAAAATCAATTCCCTCTTTCTGGCCATACCCCTTAGCCACTAGCCTAGCTTTGTTCTTGATGATCGTATTCTCTTCATCCATCTTGTTTTTCCAGATCCAACGAAGATTTAAAGGAGTCACATCGTATGGTCTGTCAACAAGTTCCCAGACTTTAAGTCTTTCAAATTTTTGAAGTTCATCCGTCATCGATTCAATCCAAGCATGATCAGCCATGGCTTCTTTGATGTTTTTCGGTTCAGCTATACTCACGGTGAGTGCGAACATACAAACATCGCCATCGGTTGCTAGTTTTCGTCTTGTACGAACAGGCTGTGAAGGGTTTCCAATTACGTGAACCAAAGGATGATCTCGGGTCCAATGATGTGTTGAAGGATGTCGTTGATAGAACGTATGCATATTTGACGGATCAACATGGCGAGTAGAAGACTCCCCAGTTTCGTGTACTGGTGTACCGAATGGGTTGATAAATTCGTCTTCGTCAGATAATGCATCGTCTGGTTGATGTGTGTTCTCTGGAGCAATGACAGTAGTTGTGGATGTTGTAGGATCGATTGTTAATGTGATATTCTGAGGACGTAAATCTGCAACAACCCGTGTTGAAGTAGATGAAGTTGTATCCTTTTGTTGATGATGAACGGTATCATCATTATTATCATGAGTGACAACGGAAGACTTCGATGCAACTTGTTTCTCCCCCGTGAAATATTCATCATACATTGGTCCATATAACATTTCCAACTCTTCAAGTGTCGTGTCCACTGTCATATCTTCTCTAGGAACATGTTCAGGAACCAGCTTTGAACTTGACGGTTCATTGCTGTGGTCTTGAGTTCCGAGTTCCGTGCGGTTGTGAACGGAAGTCGTGTGTCGTTGTGGATCGGGACTTAAACTGCTTTGTTCAAGTGCCATCTCTTGCAATTCATACAATCTGATATGAATAGTCTCGACTATCAATTTTGTTCTCTTGTTGTACACTCTGTATCCCTTTGACTGAGTTGCATATCCAACTAAAATGCATGCATCACCTTTCTCTTTCATCTTGTCCAGATTTTCACCATCTCGAATAATGTAACACGTACATCCAAAAACGTGAAGGTGTTTGAGTGAAGGTTTGCGATCATTAATTATGTGATATGGTGTCTTTTCGTGTCTTGGGATAACTAAGGAGCGGTTTTGTGTGTAGCATGCGGTTGACACGGCTTCGGCCCAAAAGTATAGTGGAAGTTTTGAAGCGGATAACAATGTTCGAGCAGCCTCAACTAAAGTACGGTTTCGTCTTTCAACAACGCCGTTTTGTTCGGGTGTTCGAGCAATAGATGTTTCATGTTCAATTCCTTCAGCTTCAAAATAGTTTCTCAGTTTTGAATTCAAAAATTCAGTACCTCTGTCAGTACGAACCACTTTAACTTGAGCTTGAAGACCACATTGTATCACTTTAAGGAAGTTGATGAGAACATCGGGTGTTTCATCCTTGGACCTCAAGAAGTGAGTCCATGTGTACCTTGAGTAGTCATCGACAATTACCATAACGTATTTCTTCCCATTGATACTTTGAACACGCATGGGACCACACAAATCTATATGAAGAAGATCTAACCGTCCTTTAGAGCTAGGTGTAGTCTTTGTCTTGAAACTACTCCGTTTAGCTTTACAAAGCTCACAAGAAGAACAAAGATGATCTTTGATGAACTTCAAGTTAGGAAGTCCTCGCACAATATCTTTCTTAGAAAGCAAGTTGATGGTATCGAAGTTAAGATGAGATAAACGTTGATGCCATAACCAAGCTTGAGTCGTTGAAGCTTTAGCCATGAAACAGATTGGAGTTGAAGATGTGGAGTCTTGTAGTGAAATAGTGTAGAGATCAGTACCCCGTGTTCCGGTAAGTAAGTCATTCCCATCATAATCACGAACAAAACATGTCTTCTTTCTAAAAGCAACCTCCAAATCTGCATCACAGAATTGACCAACCGAGAAAAGATTATGATTGAGCCCTTCGACGTAGTAAACCCTTTTGTAGTGATATTCCCCTGAACTAAGCCTAGGACCGGTGCAAATTGATCATTTCCGAATCGGACCGTACCCAGGAACTTCTCTACGAAGTTAATTAGAAGCTTGAGATTCCCCGTCATGTGCTTCGTGCATCCGGAGTCCATTATGAAGAGAATTACTTCGATCACCTGCAGAAGAATTAGAACACGATGGAGCATTTGCTAAATTGGATTCCATGTTAGTTGTGATTTCCGATTCATTAGTTTCCCTAGTTTCATCACTTAGAGGCACACTAACGCTCGTAGTCACATTTTCTGTCCTAACCTTAGGCATCCATTTATATCCTGGAGGACATTGATTAGCAAACCACCATTTCCAAGGCTTGCTAGCAGACTCATATAATTCCCTAATTATGCTTCTAGGGTTCTTAGTGGTGGAGTCTGATGCAATACTTTTCTTAGGGGGGGTTGCACCAGAATGGTTCACTTTGCGTTTGGATTTTCTAGCACTAATAGGCATCACAGTTTGCTTCTTAGTTCTAGTTTCTACGCCTTTGACATTATTCGAAACACACATAGCATGATTAGCATTAGCACACTTTCCACATTTCACACAAACAAACTTAACTTTCATAGCATTCAAAGTCGAATCATTCAAATCGTCATTACACGCGATTACAGACGTTTTATTCTTAGAAACATTGAAAATCCTAGGGTGTTCTTCTACTTCCTTCATCTTCCCTTGACTTTTGTTTTGCCAGACCTTTTCATTCATGCGAGTGCTCTTAAGCTGGGGCCGGCTAACACTAGCAGTGGGGACTACTCCTGTAGTAAAAGACACACGTCTATTAGTGTTTCTAGAAGTCTGAGGTGATTGACTTTCTTTGTTTTGTGTGGGTTTAGTGGTCAATCTATACATCCCTGGTTTAACCACATTTGTGTTCTTAATGCTTTGTGATCGAATCTTTGTTTTGAGAGTGTTTTGTGGTAACCTATCCTTCCCATCCGTCTTGGGGGCAAACGCAGGTTTTGCAAATGCAGAATTAGAGAAAACAGATGGTTTTCCCAAGACAGAGGGTCTAGTCACTTTTTGAGCATTGGGTTGTCTTACAACAGGTTTCTTAACACTAGGTTCCACAATCTTCCCACCCATCTTAGCAATGAGTTTCTGCAGCTCTGCTATCGCTCTGTCCCTGTCTTGTAACTGAGCTTTCAACCCTTTAATTTCCAAATTCTGTTCGTTCATTTCTCGAAACGTTTGGGAAAGTTTTTCTTGCAATTTATTATCATGTGGAAAACTACCAACGTCTTTTTGCAAAGCAAGTTCAAGAGAATGACAATGTTTTTGAAGGAAATCAGTTTTGTGTTGAAGTAACTCAAAAGCCTTTTTATCAACATTTTCTTTATGTTTCGAAAGCTCAAGTTCAAGACGCTCACACTCTTTGATTTTATCAAGATATTTGCATGCAACATCAGAATATTCATCGATATCAGCACAAGATTGAAGAGTAACACACAAAATATCTTTGGAGAGACATTCTTCTAAGAGTAGATCATATTCGTTTGAAAATTCTAATTTGTCATTTTGAAGGTCATCAATTTCCTTTTCAAGAGACTCAACATATTTCAAATCATCAAACATTTCAGACTGAATTAAAGTTTCAAACTCAAGAACATGTTCTTTTATTATCTTCGTGTTTGGTATTAAAAGTTCTTTCACAAGCACAGTTATGTCGTGAGGAATCTCGGTTTTCCACTTATCCTTTTGACGTTTCTCCCAATCGCTTTCAACAATTGATTGAACATTATTAACGTGGTGTTTAAGAAAACCAAGTATTTTTCTACTTTTGCTTTTAGAAGCATCTAGAGGCAAATAGTTAATATATTTAAAAACATTAGTTTTCCTCTTAGTGGCAAAAGCTTTTTTCCATTGAATTCTTTTTTGTTTGCTTTCTAAAAATAATTCCTCACGAGACTTCTGTTTTGTGGAGTGAAAAGACCATAAAGACTGTTTTCATAAGCATAGTTATATGGTTTCACAAAATCTTTATTGACCGGTGATCTACTCTCCTCATCCCAAAGGGACGTCTCTTCACTATCAATGTTAGCTACTGGGCAGGCATTATCAGTCCTTTCGGACTCATCAAGATATAAGTTAGGGTTCGCAGCTTGAGCTTGTTCGAGGTACTTGGGGGTGGCAAAGCTAGGTTGACCCTTGAAAAACGACCGAGGTGCTATCATTCTTACGGTTTGAATAGAGTCATGTGTATTATAAACAACTTTTTTCAAAAAATCGACTTGTTCTTCGAGATCCTTTACTTTTTCAGTATCTTTGCTTTGTCTATTTTTGAAATCTTGTTTTAATGTTTCAACCTCTTGTTTCTTCTCGTCAAGAATTTTAGCAGAATCGGTGGTGTTCATAGAAAGCCTCTGTTCAAGTTCATTAACTTTTGTTGTGGCAAGGTACGATTTTTGACGTTCATCACTTAATAAAACATTAAATTGACGTTTTTCTTTAGTTAACAAAGCAAGAGCTTCATTGTATTTATTTTCAAAATCGTCCTTTTTAACGTTGATGACACGAATTTTGTACCCCTCAAGCTCGTTGGTCTTTTGAAGAAGCTCAGTCCTATAACTATCAATAGTCTCACTAGATTTTATAAGAGCGGCTTTGCATTCTTCAAAGTTTTGAGTGAGCGCTGCGTTTGCCTTCTTTAATTGCTTTTGATTCTTTCTATTTTCATTGACATCTTTTTGTAAACTAGCAATTAAATTAGCAAGCGCGACACGCTCCTCGTCATCATACTCATTTACATGTTGATCATCCTCAAACCCATTATTGCACATGTCTGATGAATCGGGTGTGGTATTGCTATCAACCGTTTCCATCATACACGTGTCAGTAATTGTTGTTGGTAGATCACTATGCTCATGTGTATCACCAAACACATTATATTCAGCATCATCTTGTACCTTATCAATTAGCTCGGTATCAAAGATAGGACCATTGCCATCTTCAGTGACGTTAAGGACCTCATGAATCTTTGCCATGTATGAATAATGTGCCTCAAGTTCTTGGTCGGAGAGTTCATCATCTGTGTCGTCAAGCATTTCTCCTTCCTCAGCTGATAACTTGATTCCAGCTTCCATTTTCTTGCACAACAGCATCTTTTCCTTATGATAACCATAATCTTTAACCCTCTTTGGCTGCCTGCATTCCTTGGCCAAATGCCCAAAACCTCTGCAGTTAAAACACTGAATCCCACTTTGTTGCACAACTTGAGTCCCAACAGTTTCCCTATTTCCAACAACAGTAGCCACCCTCTGATTATCATACTTAGGTTGTCGATCATACTTTGGAGGACTCTCAACATGTCTTCGTGTGTCATACCTTGGAGGACTCTGTGCATGGGTGTTCCTCGAGTTTGAAGATGTTCGAAGGTTGTTGTTGGTGGGTTTGTAGATTTTCTTATATTGCTTCATAACGAAAGCCATTTGTTGCTTGAATTCCTTATCCCTTTGAGCTACTTCTTCATCACTGTCTTCTTCGGATGATTGCTCAGGTATGGGTGATGGTGCTCTTAGAACTTCTTTGCCTCGGGATCGTGTTGGAACATGTGACTTGGAGACAATGGATGATCGTGGTGATGATGATTGAGTAGAGTAGGTCTTTGAAGTACGGGAGTGATATTCTGGGTAATGTTGAGTGGTAGACACCAAAGCAAGTGGATTGGAAATCTTTGCAACTCGTTCAGCTCGAAGTTCATTTGCCTCATTTTGAAATTGTTTCAAGATGTCAAAGAGCTTGTGATATGAAACTTCGTCTAACTTTTGTTGTTGTTTGACCAAGGTGACAAACCGTGTCCACTCTGGTTGAAGTTGCTGTAGAAATTGGACATTGACTTGCATGGTGGAAACTTGCAAGTTGTTTCGGGTCATATCATTCATCATCTTGTAGAATCGGGAGTAATAAGAATCAATTGATTCCCCATCCTTTGATGTAAATTTGCCAAAGTTCCAAAACATCTTAGTTTTCACATCTTGTTTGTTAAGTGATTCACCTTGTTGCAATCTTTCAATGGCCGTCCACATTTCTTGAGCAGTAGGACATGCGTCAACCGTAGAGTAAATCTCATCTCTAATGCCACTGAGAATTAAGTAGATTGCTTCCTTCTCTGCATCAAACCACGCACGGTTCTCTGGGGTGAGGTCGGTCCTCTTCTCATCACGTTCATATGCGGGTTGTGCGTCACTTGTGTCTGTGGCTGGTACTGCAGGAACTTGAATCCTTGAGAGTTTATAGGGTCCTTCCAAAATACATTGCCTTAAAGCATCACCGTTAGGTTTTGTGTCAAGGTAACGTATAAAACGGGATTGCCATTGATCATATCGACCCGACACAAGCATTGGTGGTCTTTCCTTGTTACCTGCCACCATTATGTTGTTGTTCGTCACACGGTATTCGGCAGTAGAATCCATCTCAATATTCTCTGAAATGATGAATTGAATGTGGATCTTAAGTAGTTGTGTTGTGATTGTTTGGTTGTTGAAATTCCGAAAATTGCGATTTTTTCTCAGCCCGACAATAAATTCCTCAGTCCGACAAAACGGTAGACCTAAAAAATTTGTAATCACCAAAATTTGAAATTGAGCTAGAAATGTCCTAAAACTAGTATGGAAAAAATTTGATTTTACTTGACCTAAAAATTTTAACTCTTTTTTTTTTTTTTTTTTTTTAATCTTCGTGTAAACTACGTTCCGAAACTAGTCTAGATAGTGGCTAAATCTAAAAAATACTCAAACAAAATTTAGCTAAACATGTCATCGGAATGTGCCATCGGAATGCCCATCGGAATGTTGCTTAGATCGGAATGTCCTTTTGATCGCAATGTGCACCTGTCGGAATCGTCCAGATCGCAATGTGCACCTGTCGGAATATTCAGATCGCAATGTGTACCTATCGAAATCCCAGATCGCAATGTGTACCTATCGCAATGTGGCTGTCGCAATGTGGGCAGAGTAACGTTTCAATATTGCCTTAAATCCGTCGCAATCCAGATCGCAATAACGATCGGAATGTTCAGATCGGAATAAGGGGCTATCGCAATACTGATCGCAAAGTAAAACCCTAGGGTTATTGCGATCGAAACCGTACTACCTTTTCCGAAATTCAAGCTGTCGCAATAAGGGACCTTTTTTCCAACTTTTTAGGCAACGATTTTAGCAACTTTTAGGCAACAAATTTAGCAACTTTTAGGCAACAAGATCGTGTTTTTAACCAAACCAAAGAAACCAAATCTCTACAACAAGTATATAGAAGATTTGTAGCAAGATATAGAACACGAAAAGCACAAAGAAATATGAATTCGAGAAAGAAAGAAGGATGAAATCAAATGAAAACTCAAAAACAATCACAAAACTACCCCATAGCGATTGATACCAATTGTTGTCCCAAATATATGATGTTATATTACACGAATTAAAGAAAGAAAGGTAGATATGAAAACAATTCTAGAGAGAGAAAGTAGTGAGAGAAAGTAGAGAGAAAATGGTTGGTAAAACTTGTGGAATATTAGATTAGAGAAAATGAAATGACCAACACCCTTCCTAACATGCTAGGAAGGGTTTATATAGCCTTTGCTTACATGTAGCTTAATGGGCTATATGATCATGGGCCGGGCTTTCCTTTTGGGATTTGGTTACTTATTAATGAACCTTAGCTTAAAGTTAAGCCCGTAATTACACGACTAATATACTACCTATTACAACGTTCTAAAATACGATACATAATAAACATATGACCGAGCATTCTTGTTTGGCTCAATATTTTGAGGCTAACACTTTTGTTCCTTTTAGTTTATGAAATTTACATTTTAGCCCTTGTACTTTCATTTAGCTTACATTTCAATCAAATTTACTTTTATGTATTTCAATTTTGAACTTGGTGAATAGTACTTGGTATTTGCAAAGTGTTTTACGGATACGTAGCCTATTATTTTCCATTTTTTTACGTGTTGATTGAATTAGACATAGACTTCCAAATACCCTTAACAACCAAGAACAATTAAAGGTTTGATATTTTTAGGACTTTCAATTTGTCAAGAATCGAGAATAAACGAACATCAAAATACTCAATTTCAAATGGCGCCGCTGTCGGTTCATGACATTACGAGAGACTATTGATTGACGGTTTAGATTGGCTTTTGGGATCCGTGCACCTCGTGAACGTTATTTTTACGTATCATAAATAAAAAACATAAAAAAAATCAAAAATATAAAAATGTAAAAACTAAAAAATAACAAAATCAATTCTTTTCCAAAATAATTGACCAAAAAAATAAAAAAAAATCAAAAAGCAATCTTTTTCCTAAGAGATTGCAACCAAAAATATATATGATTGGATTTCATCAGTTTTTACGTACATATAGTATTTTCTTTAAAAAAACCCAATAAATACAAAAATATTTTCTCTATATTATTATATGTAGATACGTATACGTATACGAACACTCAATACACATACTTCCATAAGTATTGCTTTTGCAATACACCGTGTTCGGGAGCGTTCCGGTCCTTGACACGTGTATCGATCAAATTAAGCAAGAATATATAAATACTTCCAATAGGCAAGAATTCGAAGAATATAAACTACAAAGTGAATAGAAAGGCGACGTGCTATAAAATGTCGTCTAAGGGTTAATAGGTACATAAGTGTTTCACGCCACCTAACCCCCCGTTCACTAGTGCGTATTCTAAGAAGGAAAGCTTGATTGGGTGTCTTGCACCCAAGTAGTACTTACGTATATTATACTTTCTTGTTGATATTTCATATTGAATCTCGAAGAGGATAATCCCTTCTTCTTCAAAGTCGAACGAGAGCTTCTCTCTCACTCCTTGATTTGAGTTGCATGCTCACCCATGGGCGTGCACAAATACCATTTGGTGTACAACCCCTTCCTCCGAAAAAGAAGAAAAAGAGAAAGAGTAAAAACAACACTGTCCAACAAGCCGATCCCGATAATCGTGCTTTTATCCACACATAAGAAGAAGCCATGGCCGCCGTTGACAATCGGCCTTTGATGGAGCACCTTCAATCTAATGTGCAAGGATATGCTGATGCTATTGTTATACCCGTGATTCCCGCAAACTCCTTTGAGCTTAAGACATCTATGATTAACTTGGTTTCAAACACACCATTTTTGGGAGACCTAGTGATAATCCACATGATCACCTCAAGAAGTTTCTATCTCTTTGCAACACCATTAAGTACAATGGAGTTCCCCATGATGCCATTAAGTTGATCTTGATCCAATTTTCACTAGAGGGCAATGCCAAGTATTGGCTAGATACACAACCACCTAAGAGCATTACTACTTGGGATGATTTCACTTAGAAGTTTTTGAACAAGTTCTTTCCCCCATCTAAGACCACGGCTTTGAGAAACCTAATTATTGGATTTCAACAAAAACCTAGTCGAACCTTTAGTGATCTTGGGAAGAGTTCAAGGAGTTATTGAGAAAATGCCCCAATCATGGATTCAATGAAGTTCACCAAATCAATACTTTCTATAATGGATTAAGACCACATCACCAAGATTCACTCAACTCTTCTGCGGGTGGAAATATTCTTTCAAAATCCATTTAAGAAGCATGGGACATTACTGAGACCAAATCCATGGTGCAAACTAACACACAATTTGAGGAGAGGGTCCATGTGGTGCAATAGAATGTTACTCCACAAATGGATGGGAATATGTCTCAAAAGATTGATACTATCTTGAAACTTTGTGAACTCTCTTTGAACAAAAACCCTACCAATGATCTGAATGCTATTGCTATTTCATGTGAGACTTGTGGAGGTCCTCATTCATATGAACAATGTGATAAGGTTCAAGGTTATCAAGTTGAGTTTTATGCTTACCAAGAAGAACATAGAGGGCATTTCAAACCCAATATCAATCAAAACAATCTCTCTTACAAGTCACGAAACTACCTTGCTCCACCCGGCTTCCCACCCCATCTACCCACCCATAGTCAACCCAATCCCCCTTAATTGTTATAAAGAAATCAAGGGCCTAGGCCATAATACCAAGGGAACAACTATAAAGCACCCAACAACTTTCACAATCAAGGAAATAACTTTCATCCACCCAATCAAGGATTTAACCAACCACTCCCACCCTTTCCAAATCAAGGATACCCTCAAGGTCAAGATCAAGGATATGGGCAATATGATAATCATGAGTATGTTGAAAGGAGAATTCGTGAATGTGAAAAGAGAATGAAAGATCAAATGAGACTTATAACTGAGGAGTCTACCAAGAGGATTTTGATGGCATTTAATCAAAGACCACAAGGGGCTCTACCCTCTAACACACAAACAAACCCAAGGGCTAATGTCAATGCTATCACAACAAGAAGTGGAAAAACAACTAATGATCCTTCACCTCCTACACCTTCTATGGTTAAGCCTACTATTGTTCCATCTTGTGATAAACCTTCTACATCTTCTTCACCACCCTCGAGCTCTACCACTTCACTACCTACACCCTCTCATCCTACACCTACTTCTCCTTTACCATCAACACCTCCTAATAAAGAAGCCAACAAAGAGAAAACTTCCATCACAAAACCTATTCCACCTACACCAAAACCAAGCCTTCCTTACCCATCAAGATTGAGAAAGGATAAATTAAAGAACAAGGATGATATACAAGTCTCAAACTTTTTTAGGATGTTCAAGCAACTTAACATAAACATCTCCTTTACGGAAGCTCTTTCATATATGCCAAAATTTGCTAAGATGTACAAAGATCTCCTTTCCAACAAGGAAAAATTGGTAGATTGACCTAACACATCTCTTAATGAGAATTTCTCTGCCGTGTTGCTCAAAATATTACCTACAAAACTTGGAGATCCGGGGCGATTTTTGATTCCTTGTAATTTTCCCGGGTGGAAAATTGCATGGCACTAGCGGATCTAGGGGCAAGCATAAATCTCATGCCTTTATCGATTTTGAAAAAACTCTCTCTTCTCGAGCTCACTCCAACTAGGATGACCCTTGAATTAGCCAATCGTACCATAGCTTACGCGGTAGGTATTGCGGAGGATGTGTTTGTAGGTGTGGATAAGTTTACATTTCCGGCGGACTTTGTAGTGGTTAATTATGATATGGACCCGAGAGTTCCTCTAATTGTTGGTAGACCATTTTTGAGGATGGGTTGTACTCTTATAGACGTGGCGAAGGGAGAACTAACTATTAGAGTTGAGGATGAGAAAGTGGTGTTTAAGCTAGGAAAAGTGACTAAGAAGTCCCAAGCTTGTGAAACATTTAACATAGTGGATGTACTTGATGAGGTGTGTGATGAGCATTT
Source organism: Glebionis coronaria (assembly GCA_025667525.1). Taxonomy (NCBI): domain Eukaryota; kingdom Viridiplantae; phylum Streptophyta; class Magnoliopsida; order Asterales; family Asteraceae; genus Glebionis; species Glebionis coronaria. Next base: position 467,953,816 of record CM046879.1, read on the forward strand.
CCATGAAGATTGTAAGAAAAATAGTGAAGACATGCCTCATGTGGAGACCGTTGCCTCAATTGCTCCCTCCTTAACACCTTTTGGAGAGAGTGATTTCTTCTTGGAGGAATTTGAGTCCAACTTCCTTGGTAATGATGATTCTCCCATTAATTGGGAAGAAGACTTTCTCACTATCCAAAAGTTGCTCAATGAGGATCCCATTCCTTCACCTATCCCACAAGAAGTTACCAATGATGATCCATCCATAGTGAAACCTTCCATAGAGAGTCCATTGAACTTAAGGATCTTCCATCACACCTTGAATATGCTTTCTTAGAGGGAAAAGACCAATTACCCGTGATCATTGCTAAAATTTTAAAGAGGATGAGAAAGAAAAACTCATAGAGGTCCGTAAGAAACATAAGCAAGCCATAGCACGGAAAATATCTGACATAAGGGGAATCGATCCAAATTTTTGTACACACAAAATCCTTATGGAGGATGATTATAAACCCGCCATTCAAAGCCAAAGAAGGGCTAACCCTAAAATCCATGAGGTCATTAAAAAGGAAGTTATCATTCTCCTTGATGCGGGCATGATTTACCCTATTTCCGACTCTCCATGGGTTTGCCCGGTACATTGTGTTCCTAAGAAGGGTGAAATCACCGTAGTGCCTAATTAGAACAATGAGCTTATTCCTACTAGACTTGTCATGGGTTGGAGATTTTGTATTGATTATAAGAAGCTCAATGATGCTACTAGGAAAGATAATTTCCCATTACCTTTCATGGACCAAATGCTTGAACGTTTAGCGGGAAATGAGTACTTTTTCTTTCTAGATGGATTCTCGGGTTATTTTCAACTACCCATTGACCGTAAGGATCAAGAAAAGACCACATTCACTTGTCCCTATGGTACATTTTCTTACAAGAGAATGCCTTTTGGATTGTGCAATGCACCGGGGACATTTCAAAGGTGTATGATGGCAATCTTTCATGACATGATTGAGCAAACTATGGAAGTTTTCATGGATGATTTGTCGGTCTTTGGAGATTTATTCACTTCTTGTCTCTCCCATTTAGAACGTATGCTTAAGAGGTGTGAAGAAACACGTCTTGTTCTTAATTGGGAGAAGTGCCATTTCATGGTCAAAGAGGGGATAGTCTTGGGACATAAGATATCCAACAAAGGTTTAGAAGTGGATCATGCTAAGATAGATGTTATTGCTAAGCTTCCCCCACCTACCACAGTGAAAGGAGTTAGAAGTTTTTTGGGTCATGCGGGATTCTATAGACGTTTCATACAAGATTTCTCTAAAATTACAAGACCGATGACCCACCTCTTGAAAAAAAAGCTCCTTTTATTTTCACCCGAGAGTGTTTAGACTCTTTTGAGATACTTAAGGAAAAGTTGGGTAAGGCTCCCGTTTTGGTTTCTCCAAATTGGGATTTTCCTTTTGAGCTTATGTGTTACACTAGTGATTATGCCGTGGGGGCCGTGTTAGGACAAAGAGTGAATAAGAATATCCAACCTATACACTGTGCTAGTAAAACCATGATGGGTGCTCACCTTCAATATACCACCACGGAGAAAGAGTTGCTTGCTATAGTCTATGCCTTTGAGAAATTTAGACCCTATCTTATGCTATATAAGACCATAGTGTATACGGATCATTCCGCTCTCAAGTACGTCATGACAAAGCAAGATTCTAAGCCTAGACTTTTGAGATGGGTTTTATTCCTACGAGAGTTTTCCATTGAGATTCGTGATAAGAAAGGAGCTGAGCATTTAGCGGCGGATCACTTGAGTACACTTGAACAACCTTTTCAAGGTGAATTGCCTCATAAGGACATTAATGACTCTTTTTCATTAGAGGAGCTCATGTCTATCTCTTCTCAAGAGGATGCCACCCCTTGGTTTGCGGATATTGCAAACTATCTTGTGGGGGATGTGCTAATAGAGGGTCTCACTTCACAACAAAAGAAGAACTTTTTTAAGGAAGTGAAATACTACTTTTGGGATGACCCTTACCTCTTTAGGCAATGTGCGGACCAAATCATTAGACGGTGTGTAGATGGGCCCGAGGCATTTAAGATCTTAGAAGCTTGTCATGAGGGACCGAAGGGTGGACATTCTGGGCCCAAATATACCGCCAAGAAAGTCTTTGATTCGGGTTACTATTAGCCTTCAATATACAAATATGCCCAAGAGATGGTGAAATTTTGTGATGTTTGTCAAAGACAAGGAAAAATTACTCAATGAGATGAGATGCCACAAAACTTTATACAAGAATGTGAGATTTTTGATGTGTGGGGAATAGATTTCATTGGACCTTTTCCATCTTCTAAGGGAAATAAGTACATACTCGTAGCGGTGGATTATGTGTCAAAGTGGGTTGAGGCCAAAGCCTTACCTTCTAATGATGCTCAAGTTGTAGTGAAATTTTTGAAGCAATTATTTGCTAGATTTGGTGTACCTCGGGCCATCATAAGTGATCGTGGGACTCATTTTTGTAACGATCAATTTACAAGAGTCACGAAGAAATATGGTGTTAACCATAGACTTTCTACCGCGTATCACCCTTAAACCAATGGTCAAACCGAGGTTACAAATCGTGGTTTAAAGAGAATTTTCGGAAGATCGGTAGGAGAGCATCGAGCTTCTTGGTCGGATAAGCTTGATGATGCTTTGTGGGCTTTTAGGACGGCTTTTAAGACACCAATTGGTTGTACTCCATATAGTCTTGTCTATGGAAAACCATGCCTCCTCCCATTCGAGTTAGAGCATAAGGCTTCTTGGGCTCTCAAGTGGGCTAACTTTGATTTAAACCAAGCCGATTCACATAGAAAGGACCAACTCAATGAAATGGATGAATTGAGAGCCAATGCTTATGAGAACTCATTGCTTTACAAAGAAAAGACTAAGTAATTGCATGATGCTAAGATCAAGAACCGTGAGTTCAAAGTTGGAGAGCCGGTTCTCCTCTTTAACTCAAGGTTGAAACTCTTTACGGGCAAGCTTAAGTCGAGATGGTCCGGTCCATTCACTATTGCTTAAGTATTTCCATATGGAACTATTGAGTTGTCACAACCCGATGGTCCAAAATTCAAAGTGAATGGTCACCGTGTTAAGCACTATTTTGGGGAGGACATTTCCTTAGAAATGGTCCAAGAGATCCCCATTTTCCCCATGAATTAATTCATTGAGGGAAGAGTCAAGATAGAGACTCCATAAATCAAGCTTGAATAACTAGGTTTAGAGTTTTTAGACTTAGAGTATGGTAGGTTAGCAATAAGGATATAGAGTTGATGAGAAGTGTAGGGGAGACCTTCCTTTTGTCTTCATGTTTTTTGTAGGGTTGCTTACTCATCACGTGCTTTGGGGCTTATGGAGGAGGCCCTTGTATCCGGTTCACTTTGTTACTATTGTTATTCTTCATAGACACATTTTGCTTAAAAATGAATTCACTATAGTTGATCTTTCCTTAGCTTGAGATAAGCAAAGTCTATTCATTGTCATAAGTGTAGGGGAGTTTATACTGCCATGCTCTTGAACATTGAGGACAATGTTTAGCATAAGTGTATGGGGTCTTCTATCGAAGTGACCTTACCTAGACTTTGTCATTGACCTTCATGATAACTTGGAAATTAATTTTTCAAAACATTTTTCAAATTTTTGATCTACTTTGGCCACCAAAAATATGCATTCATAATTTTTGCATCAAACATTTTTCATTTGCATAACACATTTTCATTGTATATATTTCTTCTTTTGTTCTTTATGAAAAATATAATAAGGACATGGTTTAACAAGTTTAGATATCTTTGACACATTAGGCCCGCCATGGATACTTTGACTCAACCCGAGTTTGCTTATCTAAGATTACTCTAGCTAGTATCCTTAACCATGTAGTCCTTCATTGGTCTATTAGGCTAAGCATCCACTAGTCTCATTATTTGAGAATTTAAATTTGTGGAGAATGGGAGATGATAGAGTTGAAGCAGGTATAAAAGGGCTAGATAAACTTCATTATAATTACTTGTGGCTAAAACTTTCTCTTCTTTACCTCTATTTTGTTCGCATGTATATATGTTAATAAATAATCAAGAACGGTTTTAATCGGTTTGTAGTCTCTTATGCATTTTTGACTAATCATTCATGGTTGGTATAAGTACGTCTTAAGATTCTAAGTTATAACGTTTTATGTGTACTAGACTTATGTCATGCTTAATACTTAGCGGGTGTTTTTCCTTTTATTCTTTTCAACTTTCTTTGTGAGGAATAAATAAAAATAAGAGCGGCTTACAAAAACAATGAGTGGCTAGACAAAAATGAAAAAGAAAAAAAAATATACAAGACTCCCAAGAGGGGCAGTGAAGTGTTAATTATAGTAACTATTGAATTCCAATATTACCTTGACGTGTTGCGTGAATTTGATAGTTGCTCCAATCCAATATTACCTTGACGGGTTGCGGGATCGAAGATCCAAAGTCCCAAAAAGGCGGCGGATGTAAATTATTGAGTGAGTTTTATTTTACTTTCCTTAGCGAGTGTGTAGCTACTTATTAATGCATGACATAAGGATCTTACACATAAGGCGAATGAATTATTGCTCTTTAGACTGACTTATATTAATTGTGAGCGGTTTTTGGAGTAATGGATGAGAGGATTACCTAGGGTTCAAACCGTGCTTCCTTATTTTTGGATTTTACATTTCTTATATTTCACTCTTCAAATAATGACAAATTTGCTCTCAAGCAATTTGCTCAAATAATAACCGGTTCCACATTTAATTGTCATGGATAAGTTGATGCACTTTTTACTTGTGAATACAATGATCTCATTTTTAAGCTTGGTATGGGGAAAGTGAAACTTGGGGGTGATAAGTGTTCATGGTACCAAAAGCCCAAATCCAAGTCACTGATTTCATTATGAGTTTTTCCATAAAAACCATTTATGAATAATCCAAAAATATATAAATAGAATTGTTCTTCTTTGCATTGCATTGTATAAAATCAAAATCATGCATCATATAGTATAGAGTAGTGTAAATGCATTTCATATTGGCCAAGGTGGGTTAATTACGAGAAAAATGTAAATTTATGCATTAAAATATAGCGTTGCATTAGGTCATGGAAATGATCAAGTGTAGGGGATTTGATATGAGCAAAATCTCATATCAATAAGTCAACAAATCACCCTAAAACACATAGAAAATACCTAACTTTTGTGCTATAAAGCAGTATTATGTGGTATGTTTTGTGTTTGTGCTTTAATAGGTAACAAGGATACAATTTCAAGCAAACAAGTGGAAATCAAGCTCATTTATGATGAAAATACAAGAGAAGGATCAAAGATGACAAGCCATTTGAAGAAAAGGACCTATCTTGACAATGTTCAAAAGTTGAGGGACTTAAATGCAATTTTGGAAAAAGTATAACTTAAAGTCAAACTTGTTCAACCTTCAAGTCAACTAAGTCAAAGGATTTAAATAATCAAGAATGCAAGTCAAAGGACTGAAATTGCCAAAGGAATGAAGAAAGGAGCTAAAATGAAGAATCTACCAAAGAGAGGGTCTGAAAATGACAAATTTACACAAACTTTGGTTATGATCCGAGTGTTAACTTGTTCAACCAATCAGAATGCAAGGAAATGAATGTTTGGATTGCCACATAACACGCCAGCTGGGCCACTTATTAACTTTCATTTAATGCGAATCTAGCACAGTGGAAACCCACTAACTTCTTTTCATCCAATAGAAAGCTGCCACTCCATAATCCTTTATACAAAAATGGATATCAACCCATGTGATAAGCTGAAATCTAATAATATTACGCCACGTTTCATCTTCAACGAGCAACAAACCCAGAATCAAATTTAAGCTACACTGAATATCAAGAGGAACTTTCTACATGAAAAAGACTCCAAAATGAAGGACGAATCCAACCATGCAATTCAATTAGACTGAAATCAACAAGATCAAAAACCCCCTTTGATGTTCTTGAAGATAAATCTACAATTAACCAGTCCATGCCACCTGGCACTCTCTCATTGGCTGAGACACGTCATCCACTCCAACAACTTATCATCCAAGCTCTATAAATAAGAGTAGATCATCTCATTTGTATTGTGTTGTTAAAGTGTGAAAAACACACACTTTTTGTTTCTCTCTCAATTCTAGTTCAACTTTCAGTTAGTTAGCAGCTCTTAAGTGTTTGACACACACTTAAGAGCATGTTAGTTAATTAGTTAGACTTTGTAACAAACTTTCCCTACCAAATAAATAAAACAAAAAAAATATTCAGTTCATTCCTTTATCTCATTTCAGTCAATTCTTCATTCCTGTTGATGCATTGTGTTTCTGTTGATTTCATTTGATCAATGGAGTTTGTATTGTTATTTAGAAAGCTATTCAAGAGTTATTAGCAAGTTCAGTTCATTTCTAGTTCTTGAGTAGCATTTTGAAGCAGATTTTGTAGATTGATCAGACTTTGGTATGAAGATGATGATTTGGTTGTAGATATAGTTGATTTGGGTTGAAAGAAGTGTTAATTATAGATCTCAGCGCTCCTCTACTCCATCAGAGGAGGCTTCTTGCTAAAAGGTCTCAAAATCCTATTTTTGGTTTCACTTAATCAGTTTTGCATGCTCAATTCCTAGTTAGTCATTAATTGCTGAACTGATCATGTGTTTAGCTTAATTCTAGTGTAATTATGATAGCTTGATAGTATTTGAGTGTTATTGCAACTTTTATTATAGTTTACCTATTTTCAGTTTTGGTTTTTAGCAGATTTTTAGTCATTAATATCATTTTGTGGTTAAGAGTGTTTGCAAGTTTGTTTTTAGTCCTAACATTTCTCATTTCACATATTAACATGTCTTGATAAAAATAATAACCAGCTTAAGTCTTGTGATCAAAATTCCTTTGTTTAAGTCATTGACAGCCTTCTAAAGTGGTGTTTGGATTTGATAAGTTTTCGTTATCCAAGCTTGTTAAACTGGTTGATTAGTGTTAGTACACATTGGTTAACTAGTATAAACATTTTGGTTCAGGTTTGTAGCCAATTTGTTAGTCAAAGAGGCAAATGGTCTAAAAATAGTTTGGTTCAAAACTTGCTAACTAGTTAATCAGTAAACCAGCCAAATTCAATCTATTGCCATTACTTCATTCCTTGATGAAATTGCTTGAAACCTGTTTCTACTTATAGTCCAACATCTGAAGTATTAGTGTGTGTAAGGAAATTCTACAGTTTGCAAGATTTAATGAGAAATCAGCTTTTTGATAAGCCATAGAGCAAATGCAAGTTTCTATAATCTAGCCTTAACTTTTTTCTCATGTCTTCATTTCTACTTCATAAAATAGCCAATTTTCTTTCAAAAAACTTGTTGCCAACATGTCCTGAGTGGGTTTTGTTAAAATCAACTTTTTGCAAAATTCGGTCAACGCTTGGTCAAATAAGCTCATTTGAGCTAAATTTCAGTTTCTGTCTTATCTAGTGAACCATTTTCTATTTGGAAAGACATTTCTTGTTAGCTGGTTAATAAGATTGTGCTTTAAAATCAAGTTGTGGAAGTCTGAATTTCATTTTAGCTTAAACTTGGCTTATTAGAATAAGCTACTTTGTGATTTACTAGCTTTTAAGCTGTTTCCTTTTGCAAGTCTTGCTATTTTTCCATTTTAAGCATTTTAAAACAAACCAGAGCTGATTTGGTCCAGAAATATGCTCATACCAACTTATTGAAAGTGAGTAGCCTGTTTTTGTTAAACTTTTCATAATAATTGCACTTTGGTCCTTATAGTTTGTAAATGCTTTCATTCAGTGCTAAACTTGCTTAATTTTAGGGTTTGCAAGTAAAGAGTCCTTGAAGTTTCTGTTTTTGTCAAAATTAGTTAACAAGTTTGTTATTTTGGTTAAAGTAGTTAATAGTTTGTTAAATTTTACACATTTGGTCCTTTTAGTTTCTAAAATTTACATTTAGCCCTTGTACTTTCATTTAGCTTACATTTCAATCAAATTTACTTTTATGCATTTCAGTTTTGAACTTGGTGAATACTACTTGGTATTTGCAAAGTGTTTTGCGGATACGTAGCCTATTATTTTCCATTTTTTACGTGTTGATTGAATTAGACATAGACTTCCAAATACCCTTAACAGCCAAGAACAATTAAAGGCTTGATATTTTTCGGACTTTCAATTTGTCAAGAATCGAGAATAAACGAACTACAAAATACCAAAGCAAAGACTTTATTTATATAACTATTATTTTTAGGCTTGATATTTTTAGTTCGTTTTCTCTCGGTGTAATCGAATTGATATAACTATTCAAATAAAGACTTGTTTTTGGTTAAAAAATGATATTTGGTATCTATTTCTATTTATCTCAAAGCAAGTGAAAGTAATAAATATTATCTATCTACATATATGTACTAATCTAAAACACGTTGCAAATACATCATTTAAATGCAAGAAATATAAGAATGACAAAATACACATTTATTCTACAAATTGAAAATACAAAATACAAAATATAAAACTAAAAGTATTTTTTATAAAACTAAAATACAATGCACGTATAACGAGGTAAAAAATGAGTATAAAATGACTAACAGAATAGTGGGCTAAACCTATTATGTCTAATTGGGCTTAAAACTAATGGATTACTACTAATTTGCAATAAACCTAAAACTCCTTAAAGTAATCTGTCCAACAATTTTGATATCTAGGCCCCGACTACAAAGAAGCCCAACAGCTATAAAAATGCTTAACGAGAAAGGACTAATATTGGAACAAACTTAACGGCAAAAAACTAATCATCTACAACTTAGGACTGTAACTGCAAGTGAACTAATCAAAGTGAAGGGTTATAGATGAACATTTCCCAAAGTTGTAAATTAATGAATAGAAATAGAACAGTAAGCACATTCAATCTTACAAATGAGTTTTTACTTCCACTGAATTTGGAGAAACGTCTTATCTTTTCAACTTATGTTTAAAGTACACTTCTCACTATTCTATTTTTCTACTAAAAGGTGCTCATGTATACTAGTTACAGTTCCAGAATTTCAACAACAAGCAAAATGAACAAAATCAAGCCAACAAATTTGTAATCCAAATCAATGAACTAAGGTTACTTTCTACAAATGAACTGCAACTCTCAATTAAAATGTAAGTTTTACCTAAATTACTTGATTATGCTCAAACAATAAGGACGAATCCTAAACCTTTCTAGCACTACACTGGCTAACAAAATTCAATTCTTCGCAGCTTAATCTCTAATCGATACTCAGCAAGTACAACCTAAAATCGACTATTCCAAACTCTCATTAAAGCAGTTAAGCTCACATACTCCTAACTGAAAAATCAACAAGGCTGAATGCTATGAATTCAAATTCAAAGCTATAACAGAATACAAATAGCAATCAACACATTTAACAACAAATCGCAAACAAAATTTATAAACTACAATACTACAGCTAGCAGACTTAAAAATTTGCAGAATAGCTAAACGAAAAGAGGTGAACTTTACATCCAAGCCAAGTCTGTTGACGTCGAAGTAAAGGGCTGAGCTTACTTGGCTATCTACCACTCAGCAAATCCAAATACCTCCAAATTCGATAACGTGCAAATTCGCAACAAAGCAAAGAAAAACTAGACAGATTTTTAAGTTTCTACTGAACTACAACTTCTGAATTTTTTTATAACTTCACTGAATGAACATAATTATTCTACTACTTTTCTGTATTAACTGAATAGCTATACTGCTACTACTGAAACTAAAAGCGCAAGTTCCGAAAACATCTCTTAAGCTCTTTTGATGCATATGAGTTCTTAGGCCTAACGATTCTAAATTCACAGACTGTAAATTTATGGCTGTATCAATTGAAATAAGCTCAAAATACTGTAATCAAAACACTGATCGAACCTATTTAATCAGTACATATCAAAAGCTGTTTAAAGAATCTCAAGCTTTCTTATCAGTAAGGTAAATGGGAAAGAAAAATCATTTGTTACAACTACTAACTTAAAAAACGCAACTGGATTAACCGCATTTAGTTTGTGAATACAACACTTATGAAACTTTTTTTTGAACGGCACAAAACTTGTGAAACTGAATTGATAAAGATTGAAGGATGAGAAAAAAACTTCATTAATGGAAAATGAAAACGCTTCTTACAACTGATCTCAACTGAAAAATAACATATTTCAACTAACTATCTTAACCAAATAACTGGCAAGAACAGGTTTATGAAAACAGGGGAATAAGCTAAGTAATGAAATAAGAAGAACTTCAATTCTCAGTTATGGTGAAAAAATGAAAATCTGTTACAACTATATAAACTGAAAGATTAACAAACATAACAGAACTAAAGACACTATTTGCAAGCTTTAACTACATTTATCCTAACTACCTAATCACTATGTGTAATCTACACCTAGTCTAACCACCTGCAAAATGAAGTCTTCTCTTGTATTTATAGCCGTCGAAGAGTGGAGATGAGGTGCTGATGACGCGTCTTATCCAATCCAGTGAAGCCACATGTAAAATACGAAGATAGGGTTCTTCATATCAAATTGGGGGTTTCTTCATTCCTTCCTCTTGATCCAATTAATCCGTATCATTATGTAGAGGAGATTATAAGGATCATTTTTCCTTCTTTGAGCTTTGCTTGAATCTTCGTGTAGCTCTCGTGATATTGATTTGAAGGTTTTGGTGGTGGAAAAGATGAATAATTGTTATACTCGTTCCCTTTCTCTCTCCTTGTTATTGAAGAAGACGCGTGTGTTTGTATTTTGACTATTTTGTGTTTGACCTTCTCTTGACCAAGTTTAATAATAAACTTTCCCCATTGCTTCTGTTTCGTCCTTTCATTTTCTTTTTCTTTCATTAAAGGTGTGAAAGGTTTTATACAAGTTCTTTTTTTCATACTTTAATTTTATGAAAGTACAACTTAAGCCCTCCATCTTGATAATATTGGCAAGTAAGGTCCTTGAAATCTCTTTCTTCCTTTTCTTCGTCTTTTATCATAAAAATCCCTTGAACACGTGTGTTTGTTCCAAAATGCATCTTGTTTACCTGAAAACACATGAAACACAAATACCCACGTAATTCTGATATTTTTAAGTTAAATAGGTTCCTTCGTTAAGTTCGTCTATGACAAAATTCACAATCCTTGGTTATCCCTTTATATGTAAAGTATTAGAAAGAGAGAGAGAGATGAAGAACTAGAGAGAGAAAGGAGAGAAAAGATGAAATATTAGATTAATGAGATATGTAAGAACCAACCCCTCCTAACATGCTAGGAGAGGGTTTATATAGCTCACCCTACATGTAGGCTTGGATGGGTTATATTGTAAGACTATTAGACTATGACCCCATACTACGTATTTATTGGTAGAGTAACCGATCCTTCCTATGTACGTAAAAACGTATTTCCAACAATCTCCCCTAAGGGAGGTCACTCCAAAGTACAAGGGGGTTAACCTAAGTTACAAAAATAAACCTAGCATACTATGCTTGTCTTGAGCTCATAGTCTTCTTCTTTATTTTCTTTTTCTATATCTTGTGAATATGCTTGGTGTGATCTTTGACATTACTCTTGAGCACGCTTCTCTTGACTTGATCATGTGCATCCATCACTTGTGATATTCGCCTCCTCGTGACTTCATGTCCAACACACATATATGTTAATGTGTTGGAAATATGTTTTTCTGTATTTAGGAAGGATTGGTCACTCCAACGTGATACATCTAGTATAGGCTCGTGATTCAGTATGTAAAAATATTCACAAATAGAACCTATAGAACGTATGCTTGAAGACGAACCTCCCGCGTCTGTAGAACATCACTCTCCACCTCCTATAATGGATCAACATTACATTGACATGGATATTGAAGACACAAATCAACTAGATCCTGAATTTGTTGATCTTGTCAACATCAACGAGAATATATTAGAGCAACCGTGGCTTACATAAGCATCAACCGCACGTAAATTCTATGATAAAGACAAGGAAGATTTTACACAACTTCTCAATAATCCAATCGACTTCTCTGGATTCCTAGTGCATGAATATGGACTACCTACCATGCATCCAAATGAGCTCCAAAGGATACTTAAAGATTCCAACTTTTGGGCCAATACGAAGATCGGTAAAGATGAGGGCGAATATCATACCAATGAACTCCTGAAAGCAATGAAATCGACGGCTTCAGGTGATCAAACTCCATTACTACGTCCATTAATCGCTGCTGTCATCGCCGCATCCAGGAATTTTCAATAGATTACTTAGTCAGCCATGATTTCGACTACCTACAGAAAGGCGCGAATAAGTATGCGAGATCTTTAACTATGGGCAAGGCATTACATTTGGAGGATATACCTTGGATTGAGTACAAAGTCACTGAGCTCTGGAGTCAAGTAGTATTTCCTTCATATGATCCATACGCAGAACTTGGTATCTCTCACTAGGGGTAGAAAAAAGAAGTTAGTTTACAACTACTTCAATCGTCATAAACCCGGTACCTTCAAACTTTCAGATCATCGAATTAAAAGTATTCAGGGAGGTAACATTGATCAGATATTCGGGTATCCTTACCTAGGGGAAATCCGGTTCAAGTGTGAAGACGAAAAAGTATACACGGTCAGTGAAGGTGAACTCCAGTATCTTCGTCTTGAAGATATAGAAGATCTTATACTTGTGATGACTCAAGACAAGGTTCCTCACCTAGCTTCTGAAATCATCAAGGCCTTAAGCTCAGCAATTCGCCAATACACAAGTAAAGTCGTCATCAAGTATCAGGTTTAAGATCTACAACTTGGTGTTGGGAATTAAGAGTTGATGAGACAAAACCAAAAGTACTTATAAGGGTACTTAGAAGTACCGCTAGTACAAAGTAAGTACCGCTAGCACATTCCATGTACCTCTAGTGAAATCCATGTACCGCTAGGGTAAATCCAATGACCACTAGCCTACGCAAGTACCTTTAGTGTTATTGAAGATGTAGAGATCTTCAGAAGATTCTAGAGAATGAAGATAAGTATGAAGAATATTGTAAAGATATTCTATATACTTAGAAGACATACTTGCTTTATTATGTTTATCTCCTTGTAAACCCTAGCACCTCTAGTATATAAAGAGGGACATGGAAATTGTTTTAATTAATCCAGTGTTGGGAATCTAAACTTGTTAGATTCCCGGATCATTGATTTAAACATAATTAGGCTGTTAGATAGTCCCTTGCATGTGCCTAGGAGGCAGGCAAGTTTCACAAGACTCACAGAGATCCAATTCTCTATGAGCAAACTCAGAGGAGTCCATGTCAGAGACATTGTCAAGGAAATCGAAGATTACCTGAAGACATACTCATTGGCTGTGATGGATAACAGCCAAGATGTATCAGGGACTCTGAGGGGTTGAGAGTTAACAGGGGTGGCAATACCCTGATAACTCTCAGCACACTTTGGACATGCCATTTGTGTGTTCGAGACTATGAAGAATAAGGAAACTGTTTTTGACAACTGTTCCTTAAAGCATAATGGAAGACTACCAAGAATAGAAGGACATCATGTGACTGATGTGGAAACTTGTAAAAGCTTGTGTAGTCGCCATCAAGTACTGTTTAAGTCAAACTCGTAACACTATAAATAGGATGTCTATCCATGCATTAATGTTTAACACTTTGAGATATTAAGAACATTATTGCATATAACTTAGTGAATCAAACAGCTACGACTGTATTCATAAGTTAGGGTTTATTGTTGTTCAAAGTGTGCACAACACATTGTCATCAAATTGTGTTATCCATAACACTTGTAATTCTTTATTATACAATAATAAGATTACGTTTGTGTAACACCCCCAAATTTATACAACTCAATACAGCGGAAGACTCGTTGGTGTTACGGGATAGCACATTACTCACATCATAGACAACGCATAAAAATCGCGTCGTTTAATAATAAATCATTTCCATTCATAAATATCAAAGTTACATCGGTCCCAAGTCATTACATTTCATACAAAAGTTTTACAAAGTGTTTGAATGGAAAAATATTGTTTAAGTGCGGGCCATGAATTCTTGTTGTCTTCCCGAGAATTACCTTCAAGTACCTGAGATAAAACATGTTAAAAGAAAAAGTCAGCGATAACGCCGAGTGAATTCATAGAGTTTATTAAATTCCATCAATATAACTTTGGTATAAAATTAGTACCAAAAATCAATTCGTACAATTCATTGTAATAGGCCGTAAAATAGCCAAAATCATTTTATACAAATCTTTGTAATAGGCCATAAAATAGCCAAAGTCATTTTATACAAATTCTTATCGAAAATCATAATATAGGCATTTGCCTTAAAAATTATTATACGAGCCAATGTCGTAAAAACATCATACAATACGTCTTATAACGTTGTATGAAAATAAAAACCGTTATATGAATATGGTTATAAAAAACAAAACACAAACATAATATCAATAGTATGACCCTGTATTGCTAGTCAGGCAATACATCGTAATTCGAAGCGTCTAATAGTATTTCGTTAGTTTTTGGATTATTATAAGCCGCATGACATTGTTACCTTACTAAACCAAAACGGGTAGCTAACCCGATACCAATTTTTCCCATCTAAAGTAGCGTGTCGTCACAAAGGTCACGCTATGGAAATCTTCTCATACATAAATTCGCTTACCAATCAATGTGGCACGACGGAGATCAATCGTCAAGGCGCGAACTGGGGTGATCGTCCCCAAATAGTACTATTAAATGCATAAGCGTCTACCAACTCCCGGTAGTTCACAATTCATGCTAATGGGACTTTTAGTGACATAACCTAACTTTAATAATCCATTTGATCTCATCTATCGGGTCATTTAATCATTTATCGGGTCATACAATCGGGTCATTCAATCATTCGGGTCCAAAATCAATAAACAAACAATCGGGACAAATGTTGTCCTATTTAATAAAACTAACATGTTATCTCCCTCGCGGGTTTATAAAACATTTATAAAAACATTTAAAAGAGTGCGAGGCTATGAACTCACGTTGATGTGGGAAGGCGGGTTGTCGGCAATTCGGACGTACGGTACGTGCTTCAATCACGGAAACCTAGACAAATAATACTCGGTCTTAGACGTTTCTCCAATGACTTTATAAAAATATCAATTATGTATACATATGATGATTATATATATATGATGATCAAGTGGGTTTACATATTCTCGTTTACTCATTTTAGAGTTACGTGTTGATAACTTTTATACTAGTTTTCTCGTCTTACCTATTTACGTGTTTTAAGTCCAATAAGCCTATTATAAGTTCTTAACTTGTATTAATCCATTTTGTACTTATATTATAAGTACTTAAACTTTACAAGTTGGGCCTAAATGGGTTAAGTCCAATAAGTTCTTTTTACAAGTTTTTATCTTATTTAGTCCAATTATTAGTTCGATATGCTTAATTAGCTCATAAATGTCCGTATTTCTTATAGTTCGGGTTTTATCGGATTTTTACTTGTTATACATGTCTATATATCAGTATATAAGTTTTATAAAGTTTTCATTAGGCGGGTCCAACCATCTAAGTTTTATTTAACAAAAACGTTAATTTTACGGCGATAGCCGAAAAAGTCGTAAAAATCATGTTTATAGTTTTTATAACTTATAAAACATAACAAGTTACCATTTTTATAAAATGTCCACTTATTTATCATTGTACATATTTATATAAATAAAATCCAAGAGTTAGTGGGTTTTAACTTTACATTTTATACAATATAATTTTGAGTGCTTATATAATAGTATTATACTTTATTTTCCAAAATCTGATTTTTATCTTCACTTTCACCAAAACTGCCATATCTTGAGTTCTATATGGAGATAGAAGCTCAAATTTTTATCACATAAACTACATGATATGTGATACATTTAACTCTTCTATAGCTACTGTTGAATGATCCTTTAAGTATTTTCTAAAAATCGTCCAAAACAGTAACTTCAGATTTATACCCTAAACTTGTTTTTATCATATCTCACTCATTACAATGATTCCATTGCATGGCCAACTCTCACATGTGTATAAGACCCATAGCTTACTGTAAATGGATTCTACTTCATCATTTTATCAGTTTACCATATGGTTCTTTACTGTTTTTATACAGCCTATCATTTAAACAAGATTTACCCACTTTTACTTATTAGTTTTTCATCTTTTTATCCATGATTATCAACAACAAATCCCCACATAACATTTTTATCATCATATAATCATCATAAATATATACAATAGGAAATAAAATACATGTTTACATAATCAAAATAACAAGAAGTTGAGGAGGACAATCTTTATACCACCATGATGATGTAGGTTGATCAAAACATGGATTTTTGATGGAGAAACTTGTGATGCACCAAGACCATCTTCATGACCACCATTATTCATAAACACCTTGTGGAAAATCAGCCTCAAGACACCAAGGAAACTCCTCCATGGATGTTATAATCACCACCATTCAAGAGAGCTTCAAAAGGGCTTCAATATGTATGTAAATAACAAGAGATTTCATGGTTAATTTTGATCAAGTGATGGTGGTTTGTGGGGAGTATGGACGGCAAGAAGGAGGGAAGGAGAGAGTTGTGTGTGTGGTATTGCATGTGAAAATGGAGAGAATGGTTTGGAGAAAGTGGTTTGATGGTTTTGTGTAAGGTTAGCTTACAAGCTAAGCCTTACATGACAAGTGTATAACTTGTTTAAAATCTTTGACACCTAAAGGTGTTAGTAAGTTTTTGGCCGCCCCATGTAAGCTAGTGGGGTGGGACAATGTATTTTGTCCCATCTCACTAGTTTACGGGTATTTCTCGATTCTAGTTTTCTCGATTTGCGTGCCCTCGGGTCGTTTTACGAAAAACGTTTTTATAAATTATGAATCAACGTCATAAAACGAATCCAATAAAAATTGTTTCATCAAAAACGGAGTTCGAAAACGTAAATACGTAATCCTAAGGTTTCCGGTTTAGTCGTAAAGGACGTTAAAATAAAATCGTAAGTCCTAATCTCTTCTCGTAAATTTGTGAGTTTATGAATTAACACAAATTTAAAACTCCAAAATAATATTCACGGATAAATTTATTTTCTGAAATGTCGGACTGTCACCAAAGACGGTGTATGTAAACGTAAGCACGTAACGTAGAATCCTCCGATTTAAACGTAGTCGATGCTACTTCAAGACGTAAATCCAAATTTCTTCCCAGAAATAAGTGATTTCATATTGTAACATTAAAATAATGTTTTTAAATAATATTCGAGAATAAAATATCAACCATAAATTGACGGATTGTCACAGCATTTACCCCTAAACAGGATCTTTGTCCTCAAAGATCATCTTACTACTCGCTTCTTATAGAGTTAAAGCCATGTGGGTATTTCCTCCACATTCGGTCCTTTCTCACAAGTGTAATTCATTATAATACGCGAGTTTCATCAAACATAACTACAGGAATAAGATCAGGCTTAATGTTGACTTATTTTCTCTATCCATGATGTTCACGGGTTTTTGATGAATGCAACTTTTCGCCGATCTAAGCTCTACTAAGATTAATCAGATTCTCACTTGATAGATATTCCATCAAGTTTGATATACGAAACATAATTCACGCAGTCTTTGAAGTCCTAGGGTAGATCCAGCTTATATGCCTTTCAAACCAATCTTTTATATCATCTCAATGGTCCCATACAACGGGGACTTATATCCCATGATTTGTCAGATCATGAATTCATTTTTCCAGGTTTAAAAATTGTGGCATAACTTCGCTACCCATTTGGCACTTCAAGATCTACATTTCACATTCACATAACCTCTTGCCCACTACCGGCAGTCAATAATCAAATCCTAATTTCACCAATCATTTCAAGTCTCGCGGGTCGGGTATTTTGTAAGGTTAGGTTCGCCATCATAGGAAACCTTAAACCTAAAAGACATGTCTAACTCACAATGGATGTATGTCGGATGTCTTCATTTCAACTCTTGCTTACAGATGCTCTAAGATTTAGATCCTAACAAGATTCGATCTCAATCCTAACACGATGATTATCAATGATAATCTTTCCAATGGAAAACGATTATACGGTCTATTACCAAAGGTCATTCATTCAAACATAAAATAGCACTTATATTACTTTGTATCGTTACTTTACCTCGTCCCTTCGATTGGGGTGGTACATAGTACTCTCATGAAGGTTCGTTCTCAATGATTTCTGAGCAAATCTCTAGAAATTCGATGCGAAGCGAGGATCTTGATATAGATATTCGATACAGGCACACTATGTTTACATAACTCTTTTGCATTTATCATTAACGGGAATGATATTAGCAGATTTGGTCAGTCTGTCGACGATGACCCAAATCGAATCAAATTCAGATGATGACCTTTGCAATAGCTAGACGTTTACTAATGTATGAGGCGATGTCTGCCTTCATAATTGTCATTAGTACAACTTCTTCAGACAAAGATAGTTCTAGTCATAAATGATATAAATAGAATACTTATACTTACAAATTCCAGTATAACTATATCTCACAATCCTCCATATTTAAGCAACCATAAACGGCCCTTTAAAACATTTAACGCTATTGGCTTCTCAATTTTTAATGGTTCACATTAGCCGCGAACCTCTTTTAGTATCTATATTATCCTTCTTACAAACATCGTTTATTTTTATATCGTTTTGTAATTTATTTTGCACCTTCATTATTAAGGAACATGTCCTAACTGGTTCTTTATCTTTTCTAAATAATGCGTCGGTATCTATATTCACTTCTCATGATGATATAATTATCATGTTCACAATTCACTCAGATATTCTTTCTATATTATGCGTCAGAAATTACGTTCACTTTCCTCAAGAAATAAATGTCACAATCGTATTTATTCAAAACTTCTTTCTTCATATCTTCTATGTTTTAGTTTCGTCTCATCTATCATTTTTATCCGTTTTACTCAATCTGTCGTCTAAAGCGTCGATAATTATTATAATTAGTTAACTAATAAATTTTCAATTTTTATGAAATGTAAACATAAAGATTTTAAATTTCTTAGTTCGACCAATTATATAAAATCTTCAAAATAAATTTGAATTTAATTAACAAGATTTTCGTTGATTTATCCAAAATATTTAATAAGATTCGTAATTGTTCGAAAAATCTTTGGTTTATACTTTAGTCAAAATTTTCTTATTTGAAAAGCAAAAATTGTCGTTTCAAATTTCAAATCATGGTTCAAATGGTTTCCTCAATCCCTTTTAGGTTATCTTGAGGTATACACAAACATTTACCCCTAAACAGAAGTTTAGTTAAATGTTTAGTGTATAAGGGAATAATCCCTTTAAAATCCTTTGTTAAAAACATTTGTCAGAATTTATTTCCATTTATTTTTTCTTTTTTTTTTTTTGGTAAAATCCAAAGTCTTAAAAGGGCTCTTAATTTTTGAAGAGTCTATATGCATACATCTTACCATTATTAATCCAACGGTCATTTTATGTAAAGGATTAAGTTTTTAATCCCTAAGCGTTAATGGTTCTAATCTTTGAAAAGTTAATATAGCTTCCATTATCTATTAATCACACGGTTAAATCATATAAAGGATTAAGTCCTTAATCACATGTTAAATATTTAAGGTATAGGTTTTCATTGTTTAGCCAATTCAGGGCAATTTATAACTAATTATTAACTCATTATTATTCTTATATACAAACAATTGGTTCTTAATGATCTCAAGCATGAATTTATCAATTTACAGCCTACACACGTGATTCACCAAATTTATGGATACTACATGTGCATCGGTCAATTCAAACGACATCACATGAAACTCATAATGTTCATTACAAGTACCGGATGTAGTGATTGGAATACATAATCTTTTTCACAGATGCGAAGTTGATAATAACCATGCCATGGATCAAAAACCTTGTAAATGATCGAACAAATCTTCCATTTCGAGTTATGGATATCGTTTTTGATTGTCAATTTACTCAGTTCACAGTAATCTATAAATATAAGGAATGATAACACCATAGCTCTTCAGGATGACAGGCTTGGTATAATAAAATCTTTTCCCGACAACTCTCTCAGTTGTACGGTAATTCCTTTAATTTAGATGGTGCTGACGTACAGTGCACAAGCCACAAGTGCAGCACCGGAAATATAATCAATACCAAATTCAACTTGCCTAAATGGCAAAGGTCTAGGTAATTTACCAACAAATACCTCCTAAAGTTTCAGATAAAGGAAACATCTTTTAATAAATTCATATTAAGTTCTTTCTAGATTATAATATCTACGACTAAATCACAACCATTCACGGTATAATTTCAAGTCTAAATGCAGGATATGGTCATCCATCAAGAATTATTTAGTTTACTTTTGATAATCAACATCTTATCTTTTAGGGACTTCTACTCGAGTTCCCATCAATTAAGACAATGTCATCATGTCATAATCAATCAATCCATTCTACTGGCACTGTCAACTTTCCAGTTGCATTGCCGTCGATAAGATGTGAACTTCTCAAAAGACTAATAATAACTCCTAATCTTTCGCAAATTCAAGGATATCAGGAGACACAACTACTATTAAATGAGTAAGGTCAACGCATAATCTACGCGAGAGAATTTCAAATCAGATACAGATGAAAACATTTAATGAATATGAATATATCCCATGTTTTCATAATTTGAGTACGCATTCAAAAGCTCCTCAGATCGTTACCCAGGTCATTCAAATTAAATCAAATCAAAAGAAATGATAAGAACGTCGATACATCCAGTCGGGTATCAACACTCGGTAATTAGATCTTTTTCCTAAGAATCTTACTACGGGAGAATTGGAAAGAATTGTCAATTGTCAAATAAGACAATTTCCACAGATGAGTAAATTCGACTCAGAAGAATAGATGCTACAGGCACATATGTAGGTGTCCCTAACACTATGTCCCTATTTTTCACTTCTTGCAGATCTCAAAAAATTTAATTTTTCACAATCTTCAATGAAAATGTAGTGTTTATTCATTAGTTTTATGGTGACTACTAATCAGTCTTGCATAGTCCATTACAAATTGTATGTAGGCGCGCAACTATATATAATTTCAAGATTAACGATGCAATACTCAGTTCGTCAAAATTTTATCATCATGTTTATAATAAAAACATTTTCATGCTTAATTCTTAAATAAGAATCAAAAATAAATTTACAAAGATTTTCTTTGTTATGAAAACAATAAGGTTTTCCAAAGTGTTTTATAAACAACTTCATTCAAATAACAATCACTTATAAATCTCACTATGAATAATCCTTATAGTGATGAAAATTCAATTTTTCTCAAAGGATACCGTTTCAACTTTATAAAAACAATGTGTGATCTGCAAAAGAGTGATGAAAGCTTGTTCACCAAGAATTAACTACGATATGATAGGAAATGAGCTTAGCCAATTAATCATGAGGTTCATGATCTCGATGGCACTCAGGAATACAAAGAGAATAATCCACAACGTAACTCAAATCGAGATGAGTACTTGTTCAATAGTTACATCACTAATGCGATCATTAGGATGAAGCAATAAAAGATAGATAACATCGATACATGTAGAATTTAGCAATCAAAGGTAGTCTTTCTCATTAATCACAACCAAGTCAAAATTGTACCGTAACACATTACGTGTCACTATGTCATACAATTCTCAGAACTCATCCTACCAACTGATGTCACAGTTAAGTTAGGGATTATTTTTAAAAGGTACCATGATGAATACTAATCTATAAGAGTCATTAGGTGTTCCACATGTCCCAGAAGATCCATCGGTCTCAATTCAGAAGAAGATTTCTTCAATTAATTTCTTGGACACTGGGCATCCTCGTTAGTGGACAGTGGCCTAGGAACAACACTTAACACAAACCTACAATCATTTAAAACATCATAATTCAATCAAAGAACTTAACGACTTCCTCTTATCAATCTCATATTCCATACAGGTTAAATTTTAATTGATTCAAGTTTCAACCACTTTTATAGTCAATTTGATATCCTACCTCATTTTCCAATACTTTCATCTTTATTCTTAGGCCTTGTAAAGGCAATGAAAGCTCAATATGATCAATACTTAATTTCAATCCTATAGCTCTTACAACAACAATTATCAAATGAGTCATTAATATGAAATGACTTGATCATTCAACTAGACTTCTCGGAAAGGTATTAGTGGCATGAGGCTTTTGGGTAAGGGTTCCAATGACAGCCTCAAGTGCAACATTCACCCTTTCGATTTTAATTTAAGAATTGGATGACAACGAATCAGATGACATCTTTCTAGGTGGTAACGTTTTGTCAAACTCCACTCTATAAGGAAAGATCGTCATGACATCGATATCAGATTTAATCTCGCCAATTCTTTTTCAATATCACAATCAACTACTATCTATATTTCTACGAATATCAACCAGTTGTTGGGATCATAAATATCCACAACTTGGTTTAGATCTTGGATAGCTAGAATTCCTACGAGAATAGCTTCGACAAATTTACTAGGGGATTTAGGGTTACTTGTGACAATCGACGTCGTATAGATACCTCGTATAAAAATCAAAGTAATCATCAAACAATCATGTAATAAAATTACATCATATATATATATAATCCAAGTTATATATATATATTAAAATAACATTTCTCAGTCTTGGCCTTGTCGGTAACTCGGGAATTCTTCGGCACCGTTATAGTCAAAAGATTTTTAGACATTTTTAGAAAAATGTTTATAGTTAAAAGATTTTGAAATGTTTTATTCAAAACCTTGGTTTTTAAAAATCTTTCGTTCTCTATAACGAGAGCTCTGGTACCAAACTGTAACACCCCCAAATTTATACAACTCAATACAGCGGAAGACTCGTTGGTGTTACGGGATAGCACATTACTCACATCATAGAAAACGCATAAAAATCACTTCGTTTAATAATAAATCATTTCCATTCATAAATATCAAAGTTACATCGGTCCCAAGTCATTACATTTCATACAAAAGTTTTACAAAGTGTTTGAATGGAAAAATATTGTTTAAGTGCGGGCCATGAATTCCTGTTGTCTTCCCGAGAATTACCTTCAAGTACCTGAGATAAAACATGTTAAAAGAAAAAGTCAGCGATAACGCCGAGTGAATTCATAGAGTTTATTAAATTCCATCAATATAACTTTGGTATAAAATTAGTACCAAAAATCAATTCGTACAATTCATTGTAATAGGCCGTAAAATAGCCAAAATCATTTTATACAAATCTTTGTAATAGGCCATAAAATAGCCAAAGTCATTTTATACAAATTCTTATCGAAAATCATAATATAGGCATTTGCCTTAAAAATTATTATACGAGCCAATGTCGTAAAAACATCATACAATACGTCTTATAACGTTGTATGAAAATAAAAACCGTTATATGAATATGGTTATAAAAACCAAAACACAAACATAATATCAATAGTATGACCCTGTATTGCTAGTCAGGCAATACATCGTAATTCGAAGCGTCTAATAGTATTTCGTTAGTTTTTGGATTATTATAAGCCGCATGACATTGTTACCTTACTAAACCAAGACGGGTAGCTAACCCGATACCAATTTGCCCATCTAAAGTAGCGTGTCATCACAAAGGTCACGCTATGGAAATCTTCTCATACATAAATTCGCTTACCAATCAATGTGGCACGACGGGGATCAATCGTCAAGGCGCGAACTGGGGTGATCGTCCCCAAATAGTACTATTAAATGCATAAGCGTCTACCAACTCCCGGTAGTTCACAATTCATGCTAATGGGACTTTTAGTGACATAACCTAACTTTAATAATCCATTTGATCTCATCTATCGGGTCATTTAATCATTTATCGGGTCATACAATCGGGTCATTCAATCATTCGGGTCCAAAATCAATAAACAAACAATCGGGACAAATGGTGTCCTATTTAATAAAACTAACATGTTATCTCCCTCGCGGGTTTATAAAACATTTATAAAAACATTTAAAAGAGTGCGAGGCTATGAACTCACGTTGATGTGGGAGGGCGGGTTGTCGGCAATTCGGACGTACGGTACGTGCTTCAATCACGGAAACCTAGACAAATAATACTCGGTCTTAGACGTTTGTCCAATGACTTTATAAAAATATCAATTATGTATACATATGATGATTATATATATATGATGATCAAGTGGGTTTACATATTCTCGTTTACTCATTTTAGAGTTACGTGTTGATAACTTTTATACTAGTTTTCTCGTCTTACCTATTTACGTGTTTTAAGTCCAATAAGCCTATTATAAGTTCTTAACTTGTATTAATCCATTTTGTACTTATATTATCAGTACTTAAACTTTACAAGTTGGGCCTAAATGGGTTAAGTCCAATAAGTTCTTTTTACAAGTTTTTATCTTATTTAGTCCAATTATTAGTTCGATATGCTTAATTAGCTCGTAAATGTCCGTATTTCTTATAGTTCGGGTTTTATCGGATTTTTACTTGTTATACATGTCTATATATCAGTATATAAGTTTTATAAAGTTTTCATTAGGCGGGTCCAACCATCTAAGTTTTATTTAACAAAAACGTTAATTTTACGACGATAGCCGAAAAAGTCGTAAAAATCATGTTTATAGTTTTTATAACTTATAAAACATAACAAGTTACCATTTTTATAAAATGTCCACTTATTCATCATTGTACATATTTATATAAATAAAATCCAAGAGTTAGTGGGTTTTAACTTTACATTTTATACAATATAATTTTGAGTGCTTATATAATAGTATTATACTTTATTTTCCAAAATCTGATTTTTATCTTCACTTTCACCAAAACTGCCATATCTTGAGTTTTATATGGAGATAGAAGCTCAAATTTTTATCACATAAACTACATGATATGTGCTACATTTAACTCTTCTGTAGCTACTGTTGAATCATCCTTTAAGTATTTTCTAAAAATCGTCCAAAACAGTAACTTCAGATTTATACCCTAAACTTGTTTTGATCATATCTCACTCATTACAATGATTTCATTGCATGGCCAACTCTCACATGTGTATAAGACCACTGTAAATGGATTCTACTTCATCATTTTATCAGTTTACCATATGGTTCTTTACTGTTTTTATACAGCCTATCATTTAAACAAGATTTACCCACTTTTACTTATAGTTTTTCATCTTTTTATCCATGATTATCAACAACAAATCCCCACATAAAATTTTTATCATCATATAATCATCATAAATATATACAATAGGAAATAAAATACACGTTTACATAATCAAAATAACAAGAAGTTGAGGAGGACAATCTTTATACCACCATGATGATGTAGGTTGATCAAAACATGGATTTTTGATGGAGAAACTTGTGATGCACCAAGACCATCTTCATGACCACCATTATTCATAAACACCTTGTGGAAAATCAGCCTCAAGACACCAAGGAAACTCCTCCATGGATGTTATAATCACCACCATTCAAGAGAGCTTCAAAAGGGCTTCAATATGTATGTAAATAACAAGAGATTTCATGGTTAATTTTGATCAAGTGATGGTGGTTTGTGGGGAGTATGGACGGCAAGAAGGAGGGGAGGAGAGAGTTGTGTGTGTGGTATTGCATGTGAAAATGGAGAGAACGGTTTGGAGAAAGTGGTTTGATGGTTTTGTGTAAGGTTAGCTTACAAGCTAAGCCTTACATGACAAGTGTATAACTTGTTTAAATTCTTTGACACCTAAAGGTGTTAGTAAGTTTTTGGCCGCCCCATGTAAGCTAGTGGGGTGGGACAATGTATTTTGTCCCATCTCACTAGTTTACGGGTATTCCTCGATTCTAGTTTTCTCAATTTGCGTGCCCTCGGGTCGTTTTACGAAAAACGTTTTTATAAATTACGAATCAACGTCATAAAACGAATCCAATAAAAATTGTTTCATCAAAAACGGAGTTCGAAAATGTAAATACTTAATCCTAAGGTTTCCGGTTTAGTCGTAAAGGACGTTAAAATAAAATCATAAGTCCTAATCTCTTCTCGTAAATTTGTGAGTTTATGAATTAACACAAATTTAAAACTCCAAAATAATATTCACGGATAAATTTGTTTTCTGAAATGTCGGACTGTCACCAAAGACGGTGTATGTAAACGTAAGCACGTAACGTAGAATCCTCCGGTTTAAACGTAGTCGATGCTACTTCAAGACGTAAATCCAAATTTCTTCCCAGAAATAAGTGAGTTCATATTGTAACATTAAAATAATGTTTTTAAATAATATTCGAGAATAAAATATCAACCATAAATTGACGGATTGTCACAGTTTGAAAAGTAATACCTTGTGTTGATTAAGTTAAGATTAGGGTTTCTTGCATTGATTAGGGACTTTCAATTGGTATCAGAGCGGTGTTTGATATAAAAACCTTCAAGAAACATCGTTCTCAGTTTTATAATCAAGATCCACCATGCCGGAAACTTCTAACCCACCACAATCACCTTCCATAAATCCATCTTCACCAAGACTTAACCCTCCTGCCAATGACGATGATCTACCTCAACTTCTTGACTCAAGAGGTGGATCACACGTAACAAGTGTACCAGTCTTTGATGAAGAAGATTTTGCCAGTTGGAAGAGTCAATTTCTTGTATACCTTGATGGGCTTGAACCTTTTCTTTTAGAAATTTTAGAAAATGGTCCATATATTCCCATGGCGCTTACATCCACTGAAGAAAACCCTCTTCCCAAACCTCTCAAACAATGGACTCCAGCTGATAGGAAATTAGCAAACCAAGATAAACGTCTCAAAAGCATCATAATTTCCTGCCTTCCCAAGCACATCATGAAGTCTGTCATTCAGTGTCCCACAGCTAAACAAATGTGGACAGACCTCATTCTTGGCCATGAAGGACCCTCTGAAACAAGAGAGACAAAGATTCAGGCACTCAGACTTCAGTTTAATGCCTTTAAGTCACTTGAAGGTGAAAAGGTTCAGCAAACCTATACTAGGCTGAAGATTCTTCTAAATGACGTAGCTATGAATGATGTCACTATTGGTCAAGCTGAGATCAATGCTACTTTTGTCAACAGCCTTCCAAGAAAGTGGCTGAGCATGAATCAGACTCAGAGAGCTAACAACTCAATCAAAAATGATACCCTTGCTCAGCTCTATGGTAAGTACAATTATGAAGAAGGGCTGATCGATACTATCTACAAATCAGAGACTGAAAGATTTGTAGTCCAAGGAGCATCTTCCAAAGCATTGATCTCTGCAACACATACTCATGACAGCGATTATGATGTTGAAGAAGATACCCGTAGCAGCCAAGAGTTTTTATCAGACCTCAATGCAGAGTTCCATGAAAGAGCGTTGCTAGCCAACCAAAGAAGATACTACAAAAGATCGGGAAGAGTAGGATCAGCTAGTAAACCAACTGACAGGTCAAAAGAAACTTGTTTTGCCTGTGGAAAGCTTGGACATTATCAAAAAGACTGTCCTTCTACCAAGACATCCTCACCCTCTTATCCATCATCTTCATCCAAACCCTACAAGTTCAAACAACATAACAAATCATCTCAATCCAATTCTTTAGACACTGAGAAGAAAGATTACTAAAATAAGTACAAGGCACTTAAAGCTGAGTTAGAACAAATGAACTTGAAGATTGAAGCTCTGTCCAAAAAGAAAGGTGGTGAGAAAAAGACAGAGAAAGGGTTGGTAGCTGAAACTTATGATTGGAATGATGAGCCACTGACTTCAGATGAAGAAGACACCACCAGAGTCAGGGCTTTCATGGCGATAGCTGAAGATGAACCAGCTGTTGGAAAAGGTGATGCAAGATCAGGACAATGGGTTGATATCACAATGAAAAAGGTACACAGGCTTTTATCCATGTCTGATAGTGATGAACGTAAACATGTCCTTGATTACACCATTGTTGATTTACACTTTGTTGAGGAACAAAGAAAGAACCTACTTGATAAGTTTCACTCTGTTAAATCTGAAATGCTAAATGCTAAGGCTGAATGTGAAACCCTCAGGCGGGTTAATTTAGAGAAAAAAATCCCTACAAAATGAAGTAGCTAGATTAACCTTGAAAAACATTGCTTTAAATGATCAAGTCTCTGAATTGAACAAGATTATTGAAAAATGGCTGTGTGCTAGGTTAACTATTGATGAATTGCTTAGGGATGAAGTGCCTGCTGACTTAAAAATGGATATATCTGCTAAGAAAAATAAGCTGAGAATTCTCACCAAACCCAATGACATTGTGTTTAAATCTACAGAGACTATTCATATGTTAGATACCACTTTGACAAATGACCCTGTCTCTGAAGATGTGGCTGAGATACCACCCTTGCCCAAACTCTCTGGAGTTGAACCCAGTAGTTCTTCTAGATCTGCTAAGGATGAACTTAGGACAGAGATTGAGAATCCTCCAGCTAAATTTTTTCATGTGCCTGCTAAACAAACTGGTAAACAAGTAGCTTTTAAGCCTGTTACTACTAAAGCTGTGAATAAGGTTGAACCTACCACTGAAGATCGCCTGTTGTCTCTTATGAAAGAAGTAGAACTCTTGAAACAACACATTAAGCCTTCCGCTGAATGCTCTACTTCTCATGAACCTAAGTCTGTCCTAGGTGAACCCAAAGGGGAAAGGTTAATCAAACCTTATTGCAATGTATGTAAAAATTCTCACCATTCGACCTTAGATCATGACAGACACATGGCAGCTAAAAGAGCTCAGACACCCTCTAGGGACAGACCACAGAGTTCCAAAAGGCAACAGGGAAATTACAAACCTTATCCTCCCTGTAAATTCTGTGGGTTCACAGACCATCACTCAGACGAGTGTGGTGACTTCCCTGGGTGTGATATCTGTGGGAGTTATAACCATGAAACAATGAACTATCCATCCCAATGCCAAAAGTTTTTCAGGAACACAAGAGTTGCTAACAAGCGATTCAGGGAACCCACTGGAAAGTGGGTTCACCATAGGAACTAATCTGTTTCTATGTACATGTGCAGAAATATCTCAAGGAATCGGTATGGTATCTAGATAGTGGCTGTTCTAGACACATGACAGGGATTCAACAATACCTGCACAGATACTCAAAGGAGCCAGGTCCCAAAGTGGTGTTTGGAGATAACTCTTCAGGTGACACAGAAGGATATGGCTCAGTGAACTGCAATGGGATCACATTTACCAGGGTTGCATATGTGAATGGTCTTAAACACAATCTTATTAGCATCAACCAATTGTGTGATGCTGACTATAAGGTTTTGTTTACTAAGACTCAGGGAACCATATTCAACAAAAACAATGATGTTGTGCTGATTGCACCTAGAAGGAGAGATGTTTATGTCATCAACATGGCTGTATGCTCTGAAGACAGCTCAAATTGTTTTCTTGCCAAAGCCTCTGAAAGTGTCAATTGGTTGTGGCACAAAAGACTGTCTCATCTCAACTTCAAGAATATCAATAAGATAGCCACTCAAAACTTGGTTGCTGGTCTACCTTCAGTAATGTTTTCCAAAGACAAAACTTGTTCTGCCTGTGTCAAAGGAAAGCATCATAGGTCTTCATTCAAGACTAGGCAATCATTCTCTATTGGCAAGTGCTTACATCTCCTTCACATGGATTTGTTTGGGCCTGTCAAACCTCAAACCATTAATCACAACAAATACACCTTGGTTATAGTTGATGAATTTTCAAGATACACATGGGTGTTCTTCCTCAGAAGGAAAAGTGATGCAGCTGAAACCATCATGTCCTTCATCAGACAGGTTGAAAATATGAATGATATTAGAGTCAAAGCTCTAAGAAGTGATAATGGTACAGAATTCAAGAATCATCAACTTGAATCTTTTTGTGATGAAAAAGGGATTTCTCAGAACTTCTCTTCAGCTGGCACTCCTGAACAAGATGGTGTGGCTGAAAGAAGAAACATGACTTTGATTGAAGCAGCAAGAACTATGTTAAATGGTGCAGCCTTACCAAAGCAATTTTGGGGAGAAGCTGTTCACACTGCCTGCTACACTCAAAACAGATCAATCATTGTCAAAAGACATGGTAAAACCTCCTATGAAGTTTTCAGAAAAAGATCTCCAGACGTCAGCTATTTTCATGTGTTTGGGTGCCCTGTGTTTATTTATAACTACAGGGATAAACTTGGAAAGTTTGATGAAAAAGCTGATGATGGTTTCTTTTTGGGATACTCTCCAACAGCCAAAGCTTTCAGAGTATTCAACATCAGAAGACAAGAAGTAGAAGAAACATTCCATGTTAGATTCAATGAAGATGATGAAGTCATACAGAGAACAGGAACAGAGGGTGATGAAATAGATTTTAATGAAAATATTTCTTTCCCAAGTGATGAGTTCACAGAACCCAGACCTACCAGTCATCATCACTCCAACACTCTCACTCCTTATGTCCCTGCCTTTGACCCTCTGTCAACTCACAACATAGAAGTTCCTACCTCTCAGGAACTTGATGAAGAAGAACCTCAAATTTATGATGGTCCTTCTCATGATATTGATGACTCACCAATTCCTCAAATCCCTGAAGATTCTCCTGCTGATTATGAAATAGCTTCCCTTGATATGGCTGAAGAAGACTCTGACACTGAAGTAGTCTTTGAAGAAAGCCCTCCTAGTCAGCAGGATGAGACTCAAATTGTACCAGCTGTGCTCTCAAGTACCCCTGTCCTTGAATCCCCAACTCCTCAAAATAAGTGGTCAAGAGATCAACACATTCTTCTTGTCAATATTATTGGGGAACCAAATGCAGGGGTCACAACCAGACAGCGAATCCAAGACTCAGAGTCAGCCTCAGCCAATGAATGTCTCTTTGCCGAATTTCTCTCACAAATTGAACCTAAAAGAGTTGTTGAGGCTCTAGTAGAAGAAGGATGGGTAGCTGCTATGCAAGAAGAAATCAATCAGTTCAAAAGGAACAAAGTATGGACACTAGTACCAGCTCCACCTGGAAAGAATATCACAGGCACTAGATGGATCTATAGAAATAAGATGGATGAGATTGGGAACATCATCAGGAACAAGGCCAAACTGGTAGCACATGGGTTCTCTCAGACTGAAGGAATTGATTATGATGAAACTTTTGCTCCTGTTGCTAGACTTGAAGCCATCAGAATCTTCCTTGCTTATGCTGCCTATATGAACATCACTGTGTATCAGATGGATGTTAAGAGTGCTTTCCTCAATGGTGATTTGGCTGAGGAAGTGTATGTTGCACAACCAGAAGGATTTGAGAACAGCGAGTTTCCCAACCATGTGTACAGACTTCACAAGGCAATGTATGGTCTGAAACAAGCTCCAACAGCATGGTATGAAACTCTTTCAAATTTCTTAACTGAAAATAAACTTGTCAGGGGTTCTATTGATAAAACACTCTTTACCTTCAAGGACAAGAGTGATTTCATCATTGTGCAGATTTATGTGGATATTATCATCTTTGGGTCAACAAATGTCAATCTTAGTAAACGTTTTGCTAAATTAATGACCAAGAAATATGAGATGAGTATGATGGGTGAATTAACTTACTTTTTGGGCTTTCAAATTAAACAATGTCCTAAGGGAATTTCAATTTGTCAAGAAAAGTATGTAAAGATTTACTTAAAAAATATGACTTAGCTGATTGTACATCAGTGAAATGCCCCATGCTTCCACCCAACAACTTGGGCCCTGATGAGTCAGGGGTCTCTGTCAATGAGACTTTATATAGAGGCATGATTGGGTCACTGATGTATCTAACAGCTAGTCGTCCAGATATCCAATTCTCCACATGTCTCTGTGCAAGGTACCAAGCTAACCCAAAAGAATCCCATCTAGTGGCTGTAAAGAGAATTTTCAGGTATCTCAAAGGAACACCATCCCTGGGTCTATGGTATCCAAAGGAATCAGGCTTTGATCTCAAGGCCTATTCAGATTCAGATTATGCTGGATGCTGTATTGACAGGAAAAGTACTTCAGGCAGCTGTCAAATCCTAGGAGGAAAATTGGTTGGATGGAGTGCTAAAAAGCAAAACTCTGTAGCTATGTCTTTAGCTGAAGCAGAATATGTCGCTGCAGCCAGCTGTTGTGCTCAGGTGCTCTGGATGAAAAGTCAATTGGCTGACTATGAAATCTTATATGACAAAGTGCCAATCTTTTGTGACAACACCAGCGCCATTGCCATATCCAACAACCCTGTTCTTCACTCTCGTACCAAACACATTGATATCGGGTATCATTTTATCAGGGATCATATAATGAAGGGAGATATTGAGCTGCATTTTGTTCCCACAGAGCTGCAACTAGCTGATATTTTTACAAAGCCTTTGGCTGAACCTTCGTTCAACAGGCTAGTTGCTGAGCTAGGGATGCTCAATATCTCAAAGCTTGTGGCTTGATATTAAATGTGTTCATTAAATGATTGATTCTATATTAAATGTTTTTCACATGAAACTAGGTAGTTACTTTCCAAGTAAATACAAAAAACATTCTCAAATATTTAGTCATTTATTTTTCGGATAACGAGGAGACAAACTTTTTGAAAGGTCAAGGGGACCCACTTGAGCAGTCATTTTCGCACCTTGCATTTAATACGGTTGAATAACTGTTCACTTAGTTTGAATATATATTGTCTCCTTTCGCTTCTCACCCACCACCATTCTAAAATCTACTTCTCTCTCTAAGTTCTTATCTCTCTTAACCATCCGCCATTTTCTTTCACCTTCAACCTCAAATCAATGGTGTTTTCAGTTCCCAAAGCCTCAAATGCTAACTTCGAGATCAACGAGAGCATCCTCGCCTCCAACAACGCCATTGGATGGATTAAGGCACCAAACAACACCTATTCAGATCTGGTAAACTTCATGCAGAATTGTGACCTAAATGAAGCCTTCACCAAATCCCCGTCCACCTTTTACCAAGAATACCTTAGGGAATTCTGGTATTCTGCTGAAGTGGTAGAAGACACCATTACATTTAGCCTTTCATGCAATGAACACCCTTTTGCCTTCTCCCTTAAAGACTTTTCGAGTGTGGCCGGATTGAAGCATGGAGATGAATGCCTGAAGGTAGTTGACAAAAAGGCTGTCAAGGAAGCCCTGGCCACACTCAATCCTTGCCATGATGTTAACCCTGCACTTACACCAGCTGAGGTCCTCGCCAAATCTCCTCTGAAGATTAAGTATTTCACTCCCATGTGGCGTGTCCTCTTCACCCACATTGTTAAATCCCTGGGAGGAATGCATGGATCACAGGATCATATGTCGTTCAACCATCAGGCTATTGCTTATGAATTAATTTGGGGAGCTGATGTTGACGTTGGAAGCATTCTCTTCTCAAACCTGGTAGAACAGCTGAAGGGAAGGAATCAGGTCAGAGAAAAGAACATTTGTTATGTGCGCTTCCTGTCTTTGATCTTTGAAAGCCTGCTGGGAGATAACTATCACAACAAGGCCTTGACTGCTCTTAAGCCCTATCACATCACAGGCGCCATCTACAAGGAAACAGGAGCTGAAGATATCCCTGTCACCGCCCACATGCTGAACGTGGCCAACCAAGTACCAAACGCTGAGAAGCCCTTGCTCCCTTCCTCTGAGAAGGTGAATACTTTTAGTGTTGCTGGCAAGTCTATGTCTTTGACCTCTGGGCAGCACACTACTAAGTCCAAGGCTTCATCTGGCCAACAGTCTAAGAAGAAGAAAATCCCCTCTTCTTCCCACTCCAAAGCTGTTACTAAGGCCAAAGGAAAGAAGACTGACACCTGCTCTGGTCCAGATACTCTTGTGGATTCAGATTCTTTGGCTAACAAACAACAGGCGTCTAGTGTCTCTATGTCAGCTGAGACAACAGGAAACCAACCTGATAAAGCTGATATCTCACAGGTAATTAGTGTACATTTTTAGAGGTTCACAAGCAGCCACTCTCATTTGTCTGTAGGAGAGAGTGGTGAAGTTAGGGTAATCCTCGACCCATAGAAGTCTGTCAATACACTTAGAATACTTTAAGACTTCTATACACCCTGTCTTTGCACCAGGGAATGATTCATTTGTGTTTATAAAGCACCCCGATGACCCTGCACCCTCTAGATAGTATTCAGGCTAACAACAACCTGAATACACTAATGTCTCAACCTTGATCAGCTGTACTTCACACAGCCTGTTGGTTCCCTCCTTAAAAGAGTCCCAAAGGATTTATCCTTTCAGGGGGAGCTGAATCATCACCCTCAGCTTTCCTAGGGGCAGCATAACAGGCGACCTACAACCACATATGTTTCACTCTTAAAAGAGTCCCAAAGGTTTTAACCTTTTTGGGGGGGCTGAATAATCACACTCAGCTTTCCTAGGGGCAGCGACTGGCGATCCATAAACAACATATGTTTCACAATCAAAAGAGTCCCAAAGGTTTTTACCTTTTGGGGGGGTGAATAATCACACTCAGCTTTCCTAGGGGCAGTGAATGGCGATCATTAACCACACTTTATTCACACTTAAAAGAATCCCAAGGATTTATCCTTTGGAGTGGCTGAGTAATCACCCTCAGCCTCTCTGGGACAGCGAAATGGCGACCATTCCCCTTATATGTTTTCCCTGTTACTAATTACAACAAATTTGCAGGCTGAAATTGTACAGCCAGTCATCGAGTCTCAGGTACAACAAGAAAAGGAGGATGATACAACGACTCAAGACAAACCAACTGATGAAGAGCCCGTGTTAAATTCTGATGAAGAAATGCTCTCATTAGAAGATTATGTCTCTGATATTGAGTCCATGCCTGAGGATGAATTCCCTGAGGGAATGTTCGATGAAGAGGATGAAGAAGATGAGGAAGACCAGCTGTCTGTCTCTCCTCCTAAAGAAATAGCTGTGTCTACACCAGCTGGTGACAAGACTTCTCCTCTCAAGGAAGCTGTTGATAGTCCAAACTCTGCTACCTCAGCAACAACAGTCTTCCAAAGACCAACTTATGATCCAACAGTAGAATTTCTCATGTTTGATCATCCTGCCCAGACCAACTTTCACTTAATTCCAAGGGGGGATGACTATGCTCAGCAAAGCCTCAATATCAAGAATCTTCAGCCTGTCCATCATCAATCTGATATTGAGCGCTTATCAAGAAAGCTGGATGTGATCAAGTCTGAGATGCACAACTTTACTGTGACATTTCCAGGCATCATCAAAAAGGCTGTGACTGAGGTTGTCACTGAGCCAATTGAGGATGGTGCAAGAAAAGGTGTAGCTCAGGGACTCGGTCATCTTTCAACAAGAATAAAGGATGCCATTGACTCAGCCGTCCCTGCTATGTTCCATGAACATGAACTCACCATGCACAGGCACTTTAATGCTCTTCGCACCAGGCAATACAATCATGCTAACTTTATTGTCAGGTGTGTTCAGGCAAATACTAATGCAAATGCCAACCTCCTGCTAAAGATTGCCAGGGCTTCAAGAAAAAGACAACGTGCTATGGCTGCCTCTTTGGAGCAGATTGCAAGACGTTTTCAAGCACGTTCATCCAAACATCTGCGAAGTCAGCATAAACGTGAGGGGGAGAAAAATAAAACACTCAGCCTTGCATCTGCTGAACAAGGCTCATCATCAGCTAACCCCACCACTACACCTGTTCCTCTCCAAGTCATCACACCAGTTATAATACCTGATGATGAGGATAATACTCAGGGGGAGCAACAAACTCAAGATGGAGCTGACTCATCAAAGTCTCTAGTTTTGGTTAACACCAGCAAGCCTGAGGATGATGATGAGCCAGCTGCCAAGAAATTAAAATTCACTGTTAGCTCTCTCCCCAAAGCTATTCAAACTCAGGCTCAGACAGTGTTTATCATAAGAGCTGAGGTTTTGAAAAACATAAGTGTGGAGTCCTCTGTCTCGAAGAAAGGAAAGGAGATAGTTTTGGTTGATACTGATACCAAACTTAAGAAGATAGCTGCGACGCTAGAGACAGGAGGATCCACCACAGACCTTTCCCAATTCTCAACATTTACACCTTCCGATGAGATTCCTTTGACCCCTGAAGAAATAGAGCAACAGGCTGAAGAATTCAAAAGATTAAATGAACTCAAGACAGCCAAAGAATTGAATGAAGCTACTTTGAGGAAGATGACACCACCTGAAAGGGAAAAACAAAAACAAAGGTTGAGGGAAATGGAAACAAAACACGCTGAGGCTTTAAGGAAAGTCAAAGCTGACTATGATGCCTGCGTGAACAACAGATATGCTACTGGCAAGATAACCAAGTACACCATTCATAAATCCACAAACACCCCACAGATGATCTTATGGAGGGAAAACCAACAGAGAAATATGGATGTGTTTGACAACTTCAGGTTAAAGACACTTGGGTTATCAGAATGGTTCGAACTCGAAGCCTTAGCTGCTAAGAAGTCTGGACAGGCTAATTTTCTTCTGCTTAAAACTCTGAAGGCCAAGTTTAACTGGATCAAGGAAACAGCAGCCAAACTTAAGATTGATCCCCCACCACAGCTTTTTGAACAAGAACCCCCAAAGACAGGCAACAAAAGGAGAAGGATTTCACAAATTGTTAATGAAACTTTTGTTACTGAAGATGTTCAAGTGGATGGCATGCACAGGGATTTGATCCTCCCAAATGGTATTGTTGGCCCTGTTGATGGTCAGACATATACAGAGCCTGAAAGAGGAATGGCATTCATGAACAAGGCTTGCCAGTATGCTTTTCAAAGGGAAGATGAGCTGTGCTTAGCTTCAACTATTCAGCTACTCTGTCACAAGAAGTGTCTCAAGATCAACACAGAGTATTCCAAGAAGTTTGCAAAGACTTTGCAGGATGAAATTGATAACAGATTAGATTTGGCTGAAGCTGAAGAAAGAATTAAAAATGATGACTATTGAAGATGTTCACAGCCCTTTTTATCTTCATCTTTTATTTTGCTTATGTAATGCATTTGTAATTTTCTTTAAGTTTTAATAAATTCATGAGGTATGTTTGTTTAGATCTGTTATGTGTAAGAAGAAGCTGTTAAACTCACTTACCTTAACTTAGTTAGATCTAGCATTATTTATGTTTAAATAGGGGGAGATTGTTGGGAATCTAAACTTGTTAGATTCCCTGATCATTGATTTAAACATAATTAGGCTGTTAGATAGTCCCTTGCCTGTGCCTAGGAGGCAGGAAAGTTTCACAAGACTCACAGAGATCCAAGTCTCTGTGAGCAACCTCAGAGGAGTCCATGTCAGAGACATTGTCAGGGAAGTCGAAGATTACCTGAAGACATACTCATTGGCTGTGATGGATAACAACCAAGATGTATCAGGGACTCTGAGGGGTTGAGAGTTAACAGGGGTGGCAATACCCTGATAACTCTCAGCACACTTTGGACATGCCATTTGTGTGTTCGAGACTATGAAGAATAAGGAAACTGTTTTTGACAACTGTTCCTTAAAGCATAATGGAAGACTACCAAGAATAGAAGGACATCATGTGACTGATGTGGAAACTTGTAAAAGCTTGTGTAGTCGCCATCAAGTACTGTTTAAGTCAAACTCGTAACACTATAAATAGGATGTGTATCCATGCATTAATGTTTAACACTTTGAGATATTAAGAACATTATTGCATATAACTTAGTGAATCAAACAGCTACGACTGTATTCATAAGTTAGGGTTTATTGTTGTTCAAAGTGTGCACAACACATTGTCATCAAACTGTGTTATCCATAACACTTGTAATACTTTTTTATACAATAATAAGATTAGGTTTGAAAAGTAATACCTTGTGTTGATTAAGTTAAGATTAGGGTTTCTTGCATTGATTAGGGACTTTCATCCAGCATAGCTTAGAACTCATATGAGAGTCTAAGAACCATATAATACGTGGGTGTTATAGTTAATTGTTAGGTTTGATTTATGTGGAATAAAGAAAACCTTAATAGTAACAATTGTTCATTGTACTAATTCCGCTATGCATGTTTAATGTTCATTGTTATATAATCCCAGATGAGTCTTAATAACGATCAGTGAATCGTACAATTATGATTCAACATGTGGTATCAGAGCCTCGTGGCTCTCGATTAGGTTGATTCATTAAGGTTTTCGGGTCGAAGAACGAATCTTAAAATCCGTCTAGGGTTTCAAATTCGTATGTTTCTGTACAACCATAGTCAAACGGTGATAACTCAACGGTTAACTGTTGGATCGTCACAAAATTCGAATTGGAGGTTCCTTATACACGTGACTACAATCTCACTGGAGGGATTGTCGATTTGAGATGTCAAGAAAAAGTTACAGCATGTCGAAGTAGGCAGCAGAAAACGTTTTTCAAGTTTCAGTTTTTATTATTAAAGTTGAATTAGGGTTTGTACAAACCTTAGATTAATTTAAACAGAAAATATAAGCTCCAAAAAGTTGCTGATCTAGGGTTTCTCCCAACAAACCCTAGGTAATTCGTTTGAGAAGCTGTTGTTACTTGGTATTGCTACAAAAGGCAACAAGATCGTGGTCATACTAGCTTTGGTGAGTTGATTCTTCAATCAACGATGAACCCTAGTATGATCTAAGGTGATCAAAGAAAATAGTTGCTGTGATGATCTTAAAGAAGGTTTTAGGGTTTTATGAAACCCTAGAATGATTATTATTGTTCCTGCCAAAGCAAAATCATTATGTGACACAAGTAGTAGGTTGGTGTTTTATTCAGAAACTATCCAACATCATATGGTTATGATTTTGAGAGACACATTCGATGATTTTTGTAGGACAAATCCCGAAGAACACAAACCCAGGTATGGTTTTTGCGTACTTTGTATTACTCACTATGGATTACTGGTCTTCCTCGTGATATGTGAAAAGAGATGCAAGGTTGTTCACGTGGTGTGAAATTTTTGACAGAATATACGTAAGATCTTTTGATTATTGTCTGCATAATTTAATGGGAAGAGTATGGCTATAGGGTACGAATATTGTTCCTAGTTTTTAGGGATTGTATTTTAATCCTCGAATAACCATATATGTTGTTGAATAATGGAGTATATTTGATGTGGGAAAGAGACGTGGTATTCATGTTTTTTTAGAGTAGACAAATTTATGGCTGTGTGATTTTTGGTAATGACACGTATGATTATATATGAAGTATATTATGTTGTACGTGATTTATGGGAAGTAGTCTCCTATGAGATCTTTGCCTACGTTTTAGGACATGACCAATATTCGTTAAGAATTGCTACAACAGGTTTCTTCTAGTCAATTATTTTTATTCTTATGATATGGATTGGATTGGCTGGATGATACTTTGAATATTCTGGGCTCAAAAACATTATGAGTTGGGTACAAAAGTTGGGCTTATACATATAAAGTAGTGTTCAAACAGTACGTTCATATTCTTATGTGCCGCCCAGATTTACAGCAGTCACAGCAATAGTAAGTAGTGACAAGTTGGAGTGTCACTGAAGATTTGAAGCAAATATTACTTCGAATTAGCAAGACTTCTGCGACAGTAAAAGGTGTCGCGAATACCTATGGGAGGAAGGAGAAGCTGTTTTGCTACAAAATAGTGACAGAAAAAGGGACGTTGTTTGGTTTATTTTCGAAGTACCGCTCGATCGGTGCATAAAGTACCACTCAGTTTTATTCGAAAAATGGTTAAGTACAGTTTTCTTTGTTCGATATTGGATGACAGATACTTTTGATACAGCTACAAATCTCAAATGGAACTGAAAGTACTTCAGTTTTTATGGCTCGATTATTGGTGATTTTTATGAAGACGATTGACAATTACTTATTTGATGTTGGAGTTGATTTTCACAGACTTGCTTTCTTACATCTTCATTAGGTGAGCAATACACCTTGTCTTTTGACTAAATATATTGTTACAGCTTACAACTGGCTCATAGTTTTGAGGGTTAGCAGTTCCCATGTACCAAAAACTATTGGTGAGCAATGCACACTGTCATTTTGACCAAATATATTGTTATAGCTAACAGCTGGCTTATAGTTGTACGGTTTTTGTTGGTTTTAGTTTCCGTTCTTACCAATAAACTGAATCCCCCTTTTGCAATGAAAGAGCAATTGGGTAAATTGCATGAATCCAGTGGAATTTTTTCATGCATAATTGAAGATAACTTGTTCGTGCTTATATGGTGTTGATGACGACTTGCAAGATCTAGGAATGTGTGATTTCCTATCACTTGAAAGAGTTACATTATCGTGCTAAGTGTCTCTTTTCTAAGGTAAATGAGGATTTGGTAAGAGATTGGTTCTACTTATATATGTATTCATCCTTATATAAGTTTGACGTCACGAAAATAGTGCAAGTCATAAGATACAAGCTTAGGAGATTCCACTTCTTCAACAAATGAATGATATTCATTTTTCTTCATCAATGATCATCAATTAAAGTCTATAGAGTTCCTAATTCAAGAGATGATGAATCTAAGTTTCAGGGGAAGCTTAATCATCTACATGCATCACTCAAGGGGAAGATAGATCACTTAAGTGAAAGTGATTATTCATTGCTTATCTTCAGAAGACCCCTATTTGCAGAGATTCCAAAATGGGGAAGTGGTGTATGTTTAAAGGAGATATATGGATGTTTTGTCATCATCAAATAGGGGAAGACTGTTGGGAATTAAGATTTGATGAGACAAAACAAAAAGTACTTACAAAGGTACTTAGAAGTACCGTTAGTACAAAGTAAGTACCGCTAGCACATTCCATGTACCGCTAGTGCAATCCATGTACCGCTAGGGTAAATCCAAGTACCCCTAGCCTACGCAAGTACCTTTAGTGTTATTGAAGATGTAGAGATCTTCAAAAGATTCCAGAGAAGGAAGATAAGTATGAAGAATATTGTGAGGATATTCTTTATACTTAGACGATATACTTGCTTTATTATGTTTATCTCCTTGTAAACCCTAGCACCTCCAGTATATAAAGAGGGGCAGGGTAATGGTTTTAATTAATCCAACATAGCGTAGAACTCCTATGAGAGTCTAAGAACCATAGAACACGTGGGTGTTATAGTTAATAGTTAGGTTTGATTTATGTGGAATAAAGAAAACATTAATAGTAACAATTGTTCATTGTGCTAATTCCGCTATTCATGTTTAATGTTCATTATTATATAATCCCAGATGAGTCTTAATAACGATCAGTGAATCATACAATTTATGATTCAACACCTGGTATGGAAAGTTATCAAAGGAAGCTGAAAGTGCAACGTCCTCACACCACACTTTTGAGTCATTATCATAAAAACAAGCCCCCATATATGGTACTCTTGAACCATAACTGGGAATATTTTATCTTAATGACGCAGAAGTAATGCAACACATGATACTTTCAGAACTGCACAAATTCAACGATGGAACTCTTAAACATGGTCGTGATAAGCTGTTAATTCACAATTCCAAACAACCCCTTCCAAAAGTGAAGTATGAATGAAAAGGTATGTTTATTAAGAATGCCACATATGTGATCAAGAAGATTGAGGAGAAGTTAAGGGGACGATGGTTGATCCGAAGTTTAGAACGATTCGAGGGTGGCAGTGTGATAACCTGAAACCGAGGTTATTATATAATCTTATTTTACGAATATTTTTGAAATTTTTGATGAGCTTGAATGATTTTATTTTTGATGGTTTAAGTTTAAACCAATGTGAGGAGGTTTATTTTCGCATTTTAACTAGTATGAGGATTATTAGTAAACGTGATGTCGACGGATGCCCTATATTTTATGTTTTATTGTCGATTGTTTCGAGTTTTGCCGTTTTCGATGTTTTTTTTAATGACGTGTTAAGTCGAGTCGGGAGATGATATTATTATATTTATGATGTGTTTTAACTTTTGAGAAAGTATTTTTATGAAACTCCCCGAGTCCCGTGAATATTTTCAAAATTGACAAATAGTCATTTCCCGCTCTTTAACTAACTATTTTCTTTTTAGTCCAAAGGAATGCAAGTTTGGCAAAACTAGCCCTCCACCTACCACTATAAAATGCCTACCTAACCACAAAACACATACAAACAAGTTTAATAAAAAAAATTTACCCACCCCCTCTCTCTTTTTTCTTCACCGTGAGCTACAAACACACATAAAACCAAAGTTTTCTTGAATTTGATCTTGAATCTTACAAAACTAAAACAAGTCCCTATCCTAAAACCAAAATGTTATCATTATGATACCAAAATGTCCCACATGCATGAAGTTTTGAAAATTTGTTATGAACACTTGGTAAGAGTTGTTGATGATCATGCATGTGATGATCATGATTAGATCATGTTATTTTGAGGTTAAAAGTTTGAATTTTAATCTTTGGTTTTTATTTTGATCAACATGCAAGTGTTAGGAATAATAGAGGATGATGTAAGGGTATTAGGATTGATATAAAAGTGGTTGGAATTGTTTGAAAGTATGATTTTATATGATATTTAGAAGGGTAAATTAGGGAGATAAGTTGTGGGCTGATTTTGGGTGTCTTATGCTTGAATTATTGTTAAACCAATGAGATAGTATTGTTGAAATTT
This sequence comes from Glebionis coronaria, assembly GCA_025667525.1. Lineage (NCBI taxonomy): Eukaryota > Viridiplantae > Streptophyta > Magnoliopsida > Asterales > Asteraceae > Glebionis > Glebionis coronaria. The sequence continues at coordinate 467,996,373 of CM046879.1, forward strand.
TCATTAGCTTCGTTTTGATATAAATTAGAGCTTCTAACTCCAAACGAGTGTGAAGTTATGATAGTTTGGTTATTCGTGTAATGGGAGACGAATATCGGCACAATTTGAGTTTGTTGTCGATATTTGGATCGAATCTCGGGGACTATGGAATGAGTTTTAAAATGAGTCAAGGGCTGTTATAAGTTTCTAAGCCCTAGGCTGTGAGTCTATTTTCAAACCCAAGTGTCGATTTTGTAAGTGAAGTTGTTTAGAAATGTCAAAATGATTTTATGAGTTGAAGACGTAAAACTGTCCGATTTTTGTAGTTCAAAGATGTGTCGGGAAGGGAGTCTTAGAACTAAAAAAAATTGACGAACTTTTTGGAGGACTTTCTATAGATAGTAAGTTAGTTCCTTGAGTTGTTTCATAACTTTTGAAGTGTCTAAGTAAGGGAAATGAGCTTGTACATTTGGTATGTGCGGGCAGATTTTTATCGAGAGAATAGTTTAGTAAAGTAAACATACAGAAGAGTATAATAGTATCACTTTTATTGTTTTCTTTCGGGTTTGTCATGATTTTATGATTTTGAGTTTGATGTTATTATGTATGGTTTATTTCTCGAGTCTATTAATAATGAACGTGACTTATTTGATAGGTTGCGGTTCTCGTGTTTGAAGGGCATCACTTAGCATCAACGATCCTCTTGCTAGGTCTCTCGTACTAAGGTGAGTCTATAGACTCGATTCATACTAGTTATTAAATGATTTTAAACCTGCGAGGGGGATACATGCTATTTGAAATAAAATGAACATAAGTCATGAATGATTGTTTGGACCCGAATGTTGCTTAATGTTGCCTTGAATTGTATTGAGTACCTTGTTGCTAAAGACCCTAATTTCATAAGCCGTTAACTATGTTCTGACTTGATGTTGTGAGTTGAGAATAGCCGCTTATACAAATGGTAGTACTACGGGGTTAACCACCCTATCTCGGTCAAGAGTGGTACGCTGAGTAATCTTTTGTAGGGGTAATTATAATGAATGAGATGTGGGTATCTATCTAGAAACTAATACCCTAGAGGGGAAATTGTTTTATCTAGTCATGCTAGCATTTGGCATGGGTGACTAATTCGTTAAGGAGTCGGTGTCATGAGCTTAAATACAATTGTATAGCTTCGGCTATAAGATGAGTTGCCTTGATATAGATTGTGTCCAAGACAATGTTATAAAATGATTATGATTGAATTTACTCTTGTGTTCAAATGTGATTTATTAAATCTATGGACTCGCTCAACATTATTGTTGACTCGTTTAAGCATGTGTTTCAGGTAATCGAATGTGAACGATGGTGGAGCATTGTTGTGGAATGTTGTGGGTTTGCTTTTGAAGTGTACTTGTCTAAAACTCTTTCATTCCCTTTTACTTATGAAAAATTTGGTTAATGTCATGTGTACTATACTAAAAATTTGTGGTTTGATGGTCGAGATCCGTGGGGGACTAAACGCTTCACTCGGATGTTGTTTATGTATATGGGATGAAAAGTATGTTTTAGACAATGTTTCAGAATCTTGTTTATCTTTATGTGTAAACGTCTCATTTGAGGTCGTTCAATATACCTTTAGTAATGATACTTGTGTTTAGCACCCAATTGTGTATTTCCGCTGCGCAATGTAAATTAGGGGTGTTAAAGATTGGTTATCAGAGCTACAAGTTATAAAGAACTAGGTCGATTTTGAAAGATGTCCTAAACTATAATTTTGGTGTCGAAAGTATTTATTTTTCAAAAGAACCCAACTTCTCCGCAACGCTCCGGTGAGATCACTTTTAGTTTTGTTTTGTATTATACATCTATCCCTTAAAACTGAAATGAATTCCCGAGTATTTATTAAGTAAATACTACGATACTATATTGATGTTATTAAAAGTACGTTGAGTGCTTGTCATCATCATAATTACTTTTTGCGAGCATTGCATAAACACCATTTGCATTGCATTTTATATCATGGCATACGTATAACATTTGCATGAGATTGCATTTATAATTTTAAAGAATGACCTTAAGTATCCTCTATGTAACACCCCCAAATTTATACAACTCAATACAGCGGAAGACTAGTTGGTGTTACGGGATAGCACATTACTCACATCATAGACAACGCATAAAAATCGCGTCGTTTATTAATAAAGCATTTCCATTCATAAATATCAAAGTCACATAGGTCCCAAGTCATATTATTTCATACAAAGTTTTACAAAGTATTTGAATGGAAAATATAGTTAAGTGCGGGCCATGAATTCTTGTTGTCTTCCCGAGAATTACCTTCAAGTACCTGAGATAAAACATGTTAAAAGAAAAGGTCAGCGATAACGCCGAGTGAATTCATAGAGTTTAATAAAATCCATCAATATAATATCAGTATAGAATTATTACTGAAAATCATTTTGTACAAACCATTTTAATAGGCCATAAAATAGCCAAAGTCATTTTATACAAATCCTTATCGAAAATCATAATATAGGCATTTGCCTTAAAAATCGTTATACGAGCTAATGTCGTAAAAACATCATACAATACGTCTTACGACGTTGTATAAAGTTAAATAAAAATCGTATATGAATATGGTTACGAAAATCAAAACACAAACATAATATCATTAGTATGACCCCGTATTGCTAGTCAGGCAATACATCCTAATTCGGAGCGTACAGCAGTATTTCGTTAATTTGGATTATTAAAGCCGCATGACATTGTTACCTTAATAAACCAACAACGGGTAGCTAACCCGATACTCAATTTGCCCATCTAAAGTAGCGTGTCGTCACAAAGGTCACACTATGGAAATCTTCTCATACATAAATTCGCTTACCAATCAATGTGGCACGTCGGGGATCAACCGTCAAGGCGCGAACTGGGGTGATCGTCCCCATATAGTACTATTATATGCACAAGCGTCTACCAAATCTCGGTAGTTCACAATTCATGCTAATGGGACTTTTAGTGACATAACCTAACTTTAATAATCCATTTAATTTCATCTATAGGGTCCTTTAATCATTTATCGGGTCCTTTAATCATTTATCGGGTCATAGAATCGGGTCATTCAATCATTCGGGTCCAAATCAATAAACAAACAATCGGGACAAATGGTGTCCTATTTTATAAAAACTAACATGTTATCTCCCTCGCGGGTTTATAAAACATTTCATAAAAACATTTAAAATAGTGCGAGGCTATGAACTCACGTTGATGTGGGAAGGCGGGTTATCGGCAATTCGGACGTACGGTGCGTGCTTCAATCACGAAAACCTAGACAAATAATACTCGTCTTAGACTCATGTCCAATGACTTTATAAAAATAGCAATTATGTATACATATGATGATTATATATATGATGATCAAGTGGGTTTACATATTCTCGTTTACTCATTTTAGTGTTATATGTCGATAACTTTTATACTAGTTTACTAGTTTTACCTATTTACACGTTTTAAGTCCAATACGCTTATTATAAGTTCATTAACTTGTTTTAATCCATTTTATACTTATATTATCAGTATCTATACTTTCCATGTTGGACCCAAATGGGTTAAGCCCAATAAGTACTTTTTATAAGTGTTTATCTAATTTAGTCCAATTATTAGTCCAATATGCTTAGTTAGCTCGTTAATGTCCGTATGTCCTATAGTTCGGGTTTTATCGGTTTTTACTTGTATTAGTTACTTATATATCAGTATATGACTTTTAAAAACTTTACATTAGACGGGTTTGATCGTCTAAGTTTTAATTGGCGAAAAACGTTAATTTTACGGTAATAGCCGAAAAAGTCGTAAAAATCAAGTTTATAGTTTTTATTACTTATAAGTATTATTCCACTACCATTTTTATAATTTATACACTTATTTAACCTTTTACATATTTATATAAATAAAATCCATAAGTTAGTGGGTTTTTATTTTACATTTTATACAATATAATTTTGAGTGCTTATATAATAATAATAAACATTAATTCTAAAAATCTGATTTTTATTTTCATCTACACCAAAACTGCCATATCTAGAGTTCTATATGGAGATAGAAGCTCAAATTTTTATCACATAAACTACATGATATGTGCTCCATTTAACTCTTTTATATATCTACTGTTGAATCAGCCCCTAAGTATTTTCTAAAAATCGTCCAAAACAGTGAACTCAGATTGGTACTATGAACTTGTTTTGATCATATCTCACTCATTACAATGATTCCATTGCATGGCCAACTCTCACATGTGTACAAGACCCATAGAATACTGTAAATCCATTAATCTATGCCATTTTATCAGTTCATGACATTTTTCTTTACTGTTTTATACAGCCATCATTTTTAAGCAAGATTTTAACCTTGTTTCTTATAGTTTTTCACCTTTTTAATCATATTTATCAACACCAAATCCCCACACAATACTTTTAATCATCATTCATCATCATATACATGTACATACGTGAAAGAAATACAAGATTACATAATCAAAAATAACAAGAGGATGAGGAGGACAATCTTTATACCACCAAGTTGATGTAGGTTATGATTTGGACATGGATTTTGATGGAGAAACTTGTGAATAGCCAAGAGCATCTTCAAGACCACCAATCTTCATAAACTCCTTGTGGAAAATCAGCCCTAATACTCCATGGAAACTCCTCCTTGGATGTTAAAACTTGCACCAATCTTCCTCTTTTTGAATGGAGATTAACATATGTAAGTTATAACATATGTTTGTGGTTAAATTTGGATCAAATGGGTATTTTGGGGTTGTTTTTGGACGAAATAATAGAGAGATGAAGAGAGGATTTATAGTAGTTTGCATGAGTGGAAAATGAGTGTGTGGTTTTGGTTTGTGGTTTTGCTAGTTTTGATGGAAAGTGGCTTACATTGTAAGCTTACAAGGACAAGTGTTTAGCTTTTTAGCTAAACTTTGACACCTAAGTGGTGTGGTGTGAAGGGTTGGATGGTTTGAGTGGGGGTGGGACAAGTGTCCCACTTGTCTCATCCCCATTTATTTACGGGTACTCCTCGATTCTAGTTTCCTCGATTTGCGTGCCCTCGGGTCGTTTTACGAAAAACGTTTTTATAAATTATGAATCAACGGCACAAAACGAATCTACTAAAAATTGTTTCATCAAAAACGGAGTTCGAAAACGTAAATACGTAATCCTAAGGTTTCCGGTTTAGTCGTAAAGGACGTTAAAATAAAATCGTAAGTCCTAATCTCTTCTCGTAAATTTGTGAGTTTATGAACCAACACAAATTTAAAATCCCAAAATAATATTCATGGACAAATTTATTTTTCTGAAATGTCGGACTGTCACCAAAGACGGTGTATGTAAACGTAAGCACGTAACGTAGAATCCTCTGGTTTAGACGTAGTCGATGCTACTTCAAGACTTAAATCCAAATTTCTTCCCAAAAATAAGTGAGTTCATAAAATAATATTTTCAAATAAATATTGAGAATAAAATATCAACCATAAATTGGCGGATTGTCACAGCATTTACCACTAAACAGGATCTTTGTCCTCAAAGATCATCTTAATACTCGCTTCTTATAGAGTTAAAGCCATGTGGGTATTTCCTCCACATTCGGTCTTTTCTCACAAGTGTAATTCATTACAATACGCGAGTTTCATCAAACATAACTACGGGAATAAGATCAGGCTTAATGTTGACTTACTTTCTCTATCCATGATGTTCACGGGTTTTTGATGAATGCAACTTTTCGCCGATCTAAACTCTACTAAGAACGATCATATTCTCACTTGATAGATATTCCATCAAGTTCGATATACGATACCTAATTCACGCAGCTCTTGAAGTCCTAGGGTAGATCCAGCTTTTATGCCTTTCAAACCAATCTTTTACATCATCTCAATGGTCCCATACAACGGGGACTTACATCCCATGATTTGTCAGATAATTAATTCATTTTTCCAAGGTTAAAAATTTTGGCATAAATTCGCTACCCATCTGGCACTTCAAGATCTACATTTCATATTCACATAACCTCCTGCCCACTACCGGCAGCCAGTAATCAGATCCTAATTTCAACAATCATTTCAGGTCTCACGGGTCAGGTATTTTGCAAGGATAGGTTCGCCATCATAGGAAACCTTAAACCTAAAAGACATATCCAACTCACAATGGGTGTTTGTCGGGTGTCTTCATCTCAACTCCTGCTTACAGATGCTCTAATATTTAGATCCTAACAAGATTCGATCTTAATCCTAACACGATGATTATCATTGATAATCTTTCCAAAGGAAAACGATTATACGGTTCATTACCAAAGGTCATTCATTCAAACGGAAAATAGCACTTATATTACTTTGTATCGTTACTTTACCTCGTCCCTTCGATTGGGGTGGTACATAGTACTCTCATCAAGGTTCGTCCTCAGATGATTTCTGAGCAAATCTCTAGAAATTCGATGCGAAGCGAGGATCTTGATATAGATGCTCGTTACAGGCACACTATGTTTACATAACTCTTTTGCATTTATCATTAACATGAATGATATTAGCAGATTTGGTCAGTCTGTCGACGATGACCCAAATCGAATCAAATTCAGATGATGACCTTTGCAATAGTTAGACGTTTACTAATGTACGAGGCGATGTCCGCCTTCATAATTGCCATCATTACAACTACTTCAGACAAAGATACTTTTAGTCATAAATGACATAAATAGAATACTTATACTTACAAATTCCAACATAACTATATCTCACAATCTCCATATTTAGGCAACCACAAGTGGCCTTTAAAACATTTAACGCTATCGGCTTCTCAATTCTAATGGTTCACATTAGCCGCTAACCACTTTTATTATCTATATTATCCTTTTTATAAGCATCGGCTATATTTTAAATTGTTCGGCAATTTATTTTGCACATTCATTATTAAAAAATACATCGTAATTAATTCTTCATATTTTCTACATAATATGTCAGTAATCACGTTCACCTTCCTTCATATTTTCTAAGTTTCAGTTTCGTTTCAGCTTTCATTTTTATCAGTTTTGCTCAGTCTGGCGTCTAAAGCGTCGATAATTATTATAAGTAATTAAATAATAAATAATTAATTTTATGAAAGGTAAACGTAAAAGTTTTAAATTTTCTCAGTTCGACCAATTATAAAAATGTTCAAAATAAATTTGAATTTAATTAACAAGATTTTTGCTGATTTATCGAAAATAATTAAAATATTTAATAAGATCCGTAAATGTTTGAAAAATCTTTGGTTATACTTTGGTCAAAATTTTCTTAGTTGAAAAGCAAAAAGTGTCGTTTCAAATTTCAAGTCATGGTTTAAATGTTTTCCTCAATTCTTCTTAAGATGTCTAGAAGTATACAAAAACATTTACCCCTAAACAAGAGTTTAGTTAAATGTTTTGGTTATAAGGGAATGATCCCATAAAAATCCTTTGTTAAAAAATTTGTCAAAACATATTTCCATTTTCTTTTTGGTAAAACCCAAAGCCTTAATGGTTCCTATTTTTGAAGAGTCAATATATTCCTTTTTCTATTAATCATACGGTCAAATAATATAAAGGATTAAGTCTTTAAATCTCATGCTATATATTCAAGGTACAGGTTTTCGTTGTTTTGCCAATTTAGGGCAATATATAAATAATTACTAACTCCTTCTTATAATTATAAACAAACAAATGGTCCTTAATGATCATGAGCATGAATTCATCAAATCACAGCCTACACACGAGATTCACCAAATTTATGGATGCTACATGCGTATTAGTCAATCCAAACGACATCACGTGAAACTCATAATGTTCATTACAAGTACCGGATGTAGTGATTGGAATAGATAATCTTCTTTGCGGACGCGAAGTTGATAATAACCATGTCGTGGATCAAATCTTTAAAACATACGCTAGAACCTTTTAAATGATCGATCAAATCTTCCATTTCGAGTCATGGATATCGTTTTCGATTGTCAATTTACTCAGTTCACATTAATCTATAAATATAAAGAATGATAACACCATAGCTCTTCATGATGACAGGCTTGGTAGAATAAAATCTTTCTCCGACAACTCTCTCAGTTGTACGGTAATTCCTTTAATTCAGATGGTGCTGACGTACAGTGCATATGCCATAGGTGCATCACCGGAAATATAATCAATACCAATTTCAACTTGCCTTAATCGCGAAAGTCTAAGTAATTCATCAACAAATACCTCCTAATGTTTCAGATAATAGAAACATCTTTTAATAAATTCATATTAGGTTCTTCTAGATTACAATATCTATAACTAGTTCACAACCATTCACGGTATGATTTTAAGTCTAATGCAGGATATGGTCATCCATCAAGAATTATTTAGATCACTTTTGATAATTAACATCTTATCATTTAGGGGAATTCTATTCGAGTTCCCATTAATTAAGACAATGTCGTCATGTCATAATCAGTCAATCCATTCTACTTGCACTATCAACCTTCCAGTTGCATTGCCATCGATAAGATGCGAACTTCTCAAAAGACTAATAATAACTGATAATCATTCACAAGTTCAAGTATATCTGGAGACATAACTAACCTTAAAAGAGTAAGGTCAACGCATAATCTATGCGAGAGAATTTCAAATCAGATACAGACGAAAACATTTAACGAATATGAATATATCCCATGTTTTCATAATTTGAGTACGCATTCGAAAGCTCCTCGGATCGTTACCCAGGTTATTCAAATGAAATCTAATCAAAAGAAATGATAGGAACGTCGATACATCCAGTCGGGTATCAACACTCAGTAATCAGATATTTTTCCTAAGAATCTCACTGCGGGAGAATTAGACAAGAAACAATTGTTGATTGTCAAATAAGACAAATTCCATAGATGAGTAAATTCGACTCAGAAGAATAGATGCTACAGGCACATATGTAGGTTTCCGTAAAACTATGTCCTTATTTTTCACTTCTTGTAGATCTCATAAAATTTATTCTTTCACAATCTTTAAAGAAAATGTAGTGTTTATCCATTAGTTTTATGGTGACTACTAATCAATCTTGCATGGTCCATTCCAAATTGTATGTAGGCGCGCAACTATATACAATTTCAAGATTAACGATGCAATACTCAGTTCGTCAAAATTTTATCATCATGTTTATAATAAAACATTTTCATGCTTAATTCTTAAAGAAGAATCAAAAATAAATTTACAAAGATTTTCTTTGTTATGAGAACAATTAAGTTTTCCAAGGTGTTTTATAAACAACTTCATTTCGATAACGATCACTTGTAAATCTCACTTTGAATAATCCCTACAGTGATGAAAATTCAGTTTTTCTCAAGGGATACTGTTTTATCTTATAAAAACAATAAGTGATCTGCAAAAGAGTGATGAAAGCTTGTTCACCAAGAATTAACTATGATATATCAGGAAATGAGCTTAGCCAATTAATCATGAGGTTCATGATCTCGATGGCACTCAACAAGAATAATTTACAACGTAACTCAAATCGAGATGAGTACTTGCTCAATGGTTGCATCACTAATGCGAACATTAGGATGAAGCAATAAAAGATAGATAACATCGATACATGTAGGATTTAGCAATCAAAGGTAGTCTTTTCATTAATCACAAACAAGTCAAAATTGTACCGTAACACATTACGTGTCACTATGTCATACCATTCTCAGAACTCATCCTACCGACTGATATCTCAGTTAAGTTAGGGATATTTAAAAGATACCACAATGAATACTAATCTACAAGAGTCATTAGGTGTTCCACATGTCCCGGAAGATCCATCGGTCCCAATTCAGAAGAAGATTTCTTCAATTTATTTCTTGGACACTGGGCATCCTCGTTAGTGGACAATGGCCTAGGAACAACACTTAACACGAATCAACAATCAATTAAAACCTTAATATTCAATCACAGAACTTAACGACTTCCTCTTAACAATCTCATATTCCATACGGGTTAAATTTTACTTTATTCAAGTTTCAATCAACTTATACTCAATTCGATATCCTACCTCATATTCCAATACTTTCAGTCTTATTCTTTGATTTTAAAAAGGGCAATAAAAGCTCGATATGAACAATACTTAATTCCAATCCTATAGCTCTTACAACAACAATTATCAAATGAGTCACTAGTATGAAATGACTTGATCATTCAACTAGACTTCTCAGAAAGGTACTAGTGGCATGAGGCTTTTGGGTAATGGTTCCAATAACAGCCTCAAGTGCAACATTCACCCTTTCGATTCTCAAATTTAAAAATTGGGTGACAACGAATCAGATGACATCCTTTCAGGTGGTAACGTTTTGTCAAACTCCACTCTATAAGGAAAGATCCTCATGACATCGATATCAGATTTAATCTCGCCAATTCTTCTTTAATATCACAATCAACTAGTATCTACATCTCTACGAATATCAACCGTTTGTCGGGATAATAAATATCCACAACTTGGTTTAGATCTAGGATAGCTAGAATTCCTACGAGAATAGCTTCGATTAATTTACTAGGGGATTTAGGGTTCCTTGTGACAATCTACGTCGTATAAATGTCTCGTATAAATATCAAAATAATCATCAAACAATCATGTAATAAAATTACATCATATATATATAATCCAAGTTATATATATATATTAAAATAACACTTCTCAGTCTGGCCTTGTCGGTAACTCGGGAATTCTTCGGCACCGTTATAGTCGAAAGATTTTTAGACATTTTTAGAAAAATGTTTATAGTTAAAAGATTTTGAAATGTTTTATTCAAAACCTTGGTTTTAAAAATCTTTCGTTCTCTATAACGAGAGCTCTGATACCAAACTATAACACCCCCAAATTTATACAACTCAATACAGCGGAAGACTAGTTGGTGTTACGGGATAGCACATTACTCACATCATAGACAACGCATAAAAATCGCGTTGTTTATTAATAAAGCATTTGCATTCATAAATATCAAAGTTACATAGGTCCCAAGTCATATTATTTCATACAAAGTTTTACAAAGTATTTGAATGGAAAATATAGTTAAGTACGGGCCATGAATTCTTGTTGTCTTCCCGAGAATTACCTTCAAGTACCTGAGATAAAACATGTTAAAAGAAAAGGTCAGCGATAACGCCGAGTGAATTCATAGAGTTTAATAAAATCCATCAATATAATATCAGTATAGAATTATTACTGAAAATCATTTTGTACAAACCATTTTAATAGGCCATAAAATAGCCAAAGTCATTTTATACAAATCCTTATCGAAAATCATAATATAGGCATTTGCCTTAAAAATCGTTATACGAGCTAATGTCGTAAAAACATCATACAATACGTCTTACGACGTTGTATAAAGTTAAATAAAAACCGTATATGAATATGGTTACGAAAACCAAAACACAAACATAATATCATTAGTATGACCCCGTATTGCTAGTCAGGCAATACATCGTAATTCGGAGCGTACAACAGTATTTCGTTAATTTGGATTATTAAAGCCGCATGACATTGTTACCTTAATAAATCAACAACGGGTAGCTAACCCGATACTCAATTTGCCCATCTAAAGTAGCGTGTCGTCACAAAGGTCACGCTATGGAAATCTTCTCATACATAAATTCGCTTACAAATCAATGTGGCACGACGGGGATCAACCGTCAAGGCGCGAACTGGGGTGATCGTCCCCAAATAGTACTATTATATGCACACGCGTCTACCAAATCCCGGTAGTTCACAATTCATGCTAATGGGACTTTTAGTGACATAACTTAACTTTAATAATCCATTTAATTTCATCTATCGGGTCCTTTAATCATTTATCGGGTCATACAATCGGGTCATTCAATCATTCGGGTCCAAATCAATAAACAAACAATCGGGTCAAATGGTGTCCTATTTTATAAAAACTAACATGTTATCTCCCTCGCGGGTTTATAAAACATTTCATAAAAACATTTAAAATAGTGCGAGGCTATGAACTCACGTTGATGTGGGAAGGCGGGTTATCGGCAATTCGGACGTACGGTGCGTGCTTCAATCACGAAAACCTAGACAAATAATACTCGTCTTAGACTCATGTCCAATGACTTTATAAAAATAGAAATTATGTATACATATGATGATTATATATATGATGATCAAGTGTGTTTACTGATGAGACTGCTTTTATACATGGTCTCATCGTCCAAAACGGCCTTAAAATGCATTAAATATCATAAAACATGCCAAATATATGCTCGTGTTTGTTACTTGTGTATTTTTAGGTACGGATATTGAGGAATTGGCAAAAGGACACAAGAATCAATCAAAAACGAACACGGGAAATGAAGTCGCACAATGAACCGGGCCCAAGTTTGGATTTTGCAAAAAGACCCTTGAAGAATTGAAGATTGGCAAAAATGGCCCCTCATCTTTGAAGAACTTGTCACATTTGACCCTCAAATTATCAAATGTACAAGTATTATCCTTAATATTTGAAGATTGTACAAGATCAGTCCTTGGAATTTGAAGTTTTTGCAATTCCTTTGTAATCCCTTTTTTATAAAAATTAAAGTTTGGTATTTTGAATTAAATTGTAATTCCTTTTAGTTGTTTATAAAAAGTTTGTGTGTTAGGATTGCAATTAAGCTGAGTTCCATTAATGTGAAAGTTTGAATTTGATTTTTGAAAAAGATTTCAAGAAGGAAAAGTAAGACAGATTTTTTTTAAAAAGTTTTATAAATCATCCCTCTTTGGAAGTGAAAGTGGACAAAGGGGTGTTGATTTGTGAGTTTAGAGTGTTTTTAAAACATTTTAAGTAAGTTTGAAAAGATTTTGGAAAGTTTTAAAGAAAGAAAAGAAAAACAGAAAATAGGCATATTGGATATTTCCTTGTTTTTTCTCTTTGATCTTTTTGGCAGGTTATTTGTTTGTTGATTAAAGGTTCTGCTCCAACCCGGGTTGGTTTGGAGGTGAATTATACATTCACAAGGTTCTTGGATGTAAGAACCTAAGGTATTCTCTTTTTATCTTTGAAAATTTCAGAAATTAGCTAAGTGTATGTGCTTGGTTTGATTTGATGCTAATTTGAGTGTTAATCTGTTGGATTCATGTTTATTTGAGTTTGTATGCATGTTAGAATAGCTAGGGATCAGTTTGTTTAAGTTTTGTGAGGTTTGGTTTTGTAAAATCTTGGTTTTAGAAAGTTATAGGGTGTTTGGCAATACGGATTAGCAGGACAAGATCTTTGATTAATGGTTTAAGTAGGTGTTAAAGTTTTTGATTAGGGTTAAGATTAATTGCTAGATAGTAGTAGGATAGTTTGGAACAAGTTTTGAGCAAATTTGTGTGTTAAAAAAGGATAAAAGGGTGTTAAAATTCTGCTTATGCAAATCTGCTTAATTTTTACCAAATTATTGTGCTCAATCTTGCAAACCTGCTAAGTATTAGAGTGTTCTTGTTATTGTTATTACTTTAATGTTAGATGGTAAGTGTGTATGCCAAGTTTGGTTAGTTCTAGAGCACTAGAGTGCATTTGGAAAGCTTTTAAAACCACCAGACTTAGCTTATTCATCACAGAAACTTTACATGAGCCTGTTTTGACCTATGTGTGCTTGATTTGCTTATTTTGTGGTATTGAGTGCTTTGATTTTGTGTGTTACTGACTCCTTGAGCTTCAATAAGCTCAAGGGTGCCCATTGTTGTCCAAAGCAATCATCACATAATCATTGCCAAATCCCTTTTGGCTCACAAGTGTGCACTCACACTTATTCATCAAGTGTTCAAGTACTGTCCACGTTTTTTTGTTAGTCATTGGGTTAATCTTTGCATAAAAGTGAATGTGATTGAGTTTACAAGTCATTAAGTGTCACTGAGTTGTTTGGCAAAAAGTTTAAAAAGCAAAAAAATTAACGTTGCGCCGCAAGACCTACTAGCTGCGGCGCAACTGAAGGAGCTGCTGACCAAAGTTGCTCCCGTTTCACTAGTTGCGGCGCAAGACAAAAGCGTTGCGGCGCAACTAAGTGATAAAAAGGGGGGGTTTCAGGATTCGAACCCTGGTCACCACGCTCACACACCAACAACTTAACCAATGCGCCCTGGGGACTTTGACTGATAAGTTTGATTTGGAATTATACTTAAGAAGTATTTGAGTTTAGCTTTTCTAAATAAGCCGTGGGCTTATTGCTTATTTTTAGCTTATTCATTAAGCTTTCTAGCTTCCTTTCATTTTTCCTAGGTTTTTAATAGAGCTTAGGATTTTTCTGACTAAAAGTTTTATTTTTCATTTTATTTAGTTATTTATTAGGATTATTTTTATTTTTTAATTTAGAAAGTCATTTAAAAATATTAAATAGTAGTAAAAAAAATACAAAAAATAGTTTTTAGGTTTCTAGTGATATTTTTGAGGTTTACATGTGAAAAAGTTTTCAAAAACTTTAATTTTTGATTTTATTTAATTTTAGGGTTTTTTAGCAACTTTAAAAATTAATATAAAATTAACTAAAAGGTTTCAGAAACTTTTGTTTACATTTTCTTCTTAGTTAGATTATTTAGGATTTTTGAGAATTTTTTAGAATTTATTTTAGGACTTTTAATTTTTTAGAATATTTTAATATTATTTTATTCATTAAAATAAAAAGTTTTATTTTAATTTCTTTTTTCATTTTTCCTAGATTCTATAGCATTAATTAGGACTTTTCCCATTTGTAGAATAATTTTTAGGCTTTTCAATTAATTTTTAGAATTAATTTAAGATTTAATACATTTTAATAGTTTTTAGGAGTTTAAAAATAGTTTAATTTGTTTTTAAAATTTTTAAAAATAGTTTTTAGTTTAATTAAGTCATTTTTGAGGTTTACAAACTATAAAATCTTGTTTAGGGCTTTTTAATATTTAAAAGTGATTTTTAGGGCTTTAATTAGCATTAAAAAGTCATTATTAAATTAATTAAAAGGTTTTGGCAAGTTTGAATTTTTTGTAAACTCTTAGAATATTATTTGGGAGTTTTTAGTAATTTTTAGGAATTTTTAGGTTTAAATTTTAAATTTTGTGTTTTTCTCGTTCTTCGTCGTAACTTTCTAGTAGTGTTTTGCCTTATTTTTCTAATTTTTTCGTCTTCGTCATTTTTTCTTCTTTTCTTCTCATTAATAATCAAAAACATAATCAATCATTCAATTCACAACGCACTAGCCTCCTCGAGAACGATCCCACCTCATCAAGGGTCATAAGTGCTTGGTTTTCCTAAACCGACGCTTAATACTTACCGCTTTTTGTGTTGCTTTGTTTTTCCTAAAATAAAGTATATATAAAATCACTACATCAATTTTTGGCGCCGCTGCCGGGGAGGCGTGTTGTGTTTTGATTGACAATTGTTGTTTTTATATATTAGCCATAAATATAATTGTATTAATAGCATTCTATTAATACGTATTATCGTTTTTCGGTTTTTGTGTGAATACTATTACTATATTGTATACGTAGAACAATAAATACACAAGTACTCCAAATACGTGAGAAATCACAACCTTGACTTGGGAGGTCATTACCCAATCATTGTATTCGAATCTCAAACCAAAGAAAAAGGCAAAAATAGATAAATACTTTCGTGAAGCTTGATTTTGATAATACAAACTATAAGGTGGGTATAAGGCGGTTGTATTTCACAACCTAAAGGAAAAAGGCTCTTAAGTGCTTCGCGCCGCCTCGTTTCCTCCGCTTGCTTGTGCGTATTTGATTTTGAGAGTGAATCGAGGGTTTTGCCGCCCAAAGTATTATTACATATCATATATATTTTCTTGGTTTCATTTGATTAAACGCTCTTGAACGATTTGGTGTTCCACCATCGTTCTAAAGTCATCGAAGGCGTTCACTCCACGTGATCGTTTTCATTCCTTGAGGCCTTTTTAATCAAGAGATTTGATTAGTGAGGAGATTTGTGGACTCATTGTCTACTTAATACATTCACCAATTTCCAAAAAGTTAATACAACCAAAAACCACAAAAAAATTGAAAAAACACAAAATACCAAAAAGAATCTTCTTTGCTCGCCTTCTCGTTGTACGTGACGTTTATGCAAACTCGCTCTAAAGCTAGACGTGCTCGTAAACGAAGAAACAAATCACTCACTCTTTCTAGTGAGGAGTCTCCTATTGACGAACCCATTGTACGAGAAGAACCAACCATGGCGAATCGAACTATGATGGAGTTACTTCAAGCACCCACCGAGGGTTATGGAGAAGCTATCGTGATTCCCGCAATCCTTGCGGAGAATTTTGAAGTTAAAACGGGTTTGTTGTCGATGATCCAAAACAACAAATTCCGTGGTGATGAGAAGGACAATCCTCACAACCATATCCGCCAATTTAATCGTCTTACCGCCACGTGCAAATTCAAGGATGTCTCGAATGACTCGATTAAGATGATGTTATTTCCGTATTCCTTAGCGGGGCCCGCTAAAATTTGGTTAGAGAAAGAGCCACCCAATTCTATATTGACGTGGAAGGATCTCGTTTCGAAGTTCGTGAACCAATTTTTTCCGCCCTCTAAGACTACGCATTTGAAAAACGAGATTTCTAAATTTTCACAAGAACCAAATGAAAGTTTTTCTACGGCTTGGAATAGGTTTAAGGAGATGTTACACGAATGTCCTCATCATGGTTTTTCCGATTTGCACCAAATCGACACGTTTTACAATGGACTTAACGATCATGAAAGAGATTATTTAAATGCCGCCGCGGGTGGTAATTTTTTGTGTAAAACGGTTGAAGAAGCTTTGGTCATAATCGAGAATAGGTCTAAGGTTTATAGCCCTCGTCACACACCGAGTGTTGCCAAAAGGGGCTCATCATCGTCTCAAAGTATCAATGCATTACATGATGAAGCAAATGAAGAAAACCGATTTTTCGATAGATTTGCAAACCTTATGTCCCATTGGAAGGCTCAAGAAGCTTCCAACACCGCTTCGGTTAAAGCGGTTTCTAAAAGTTGTTTGTCGTGTGGGGGAGCTCATGATCTTTCCGAGTGCATTACCGCGGATGGTAACACTTCGAATGCTTTTGTAGCCACGGGAACTTATAACCAAATAGGTCAAGGTTCACGTTCAAATCAAGCTCCACCCAATCAAAATGCTAATAATTATCGCAACAACAACAATCAAGGTGGAAATTACCAAGGAAATCAAAGGAACTATAACAAAGGTAATTACCAAAGTGGAAATGGGCAAATTTCAAACCAAAACCAAAACCGTGATTTTCAAACTAATGCCCAAGGTTTTCAAAACGATCACACCAAAAATCTTCAAGGAGAATTTTTGAATTATGCTAAGGCTAATGATGCTAAGTTTGACAACATGCAACGTGAAATGGTTAGCTTAAGATCCGAATTGAAAAATGAGCTTAAAAACGAACTTGCTAATGAACTTAAAACTCATGCTAATAAAATGGAAGGAAATGTCACACGACTCCAACAAAATCAACAAAAAATGGAGCAAGGACAACATGAGATTAAGCAAGAATTGTTGAAAGCGGATGCTAGGCAATCTAAGTTTGAAGATCGTATGGCTAAAATGTTTGAAGCTATCATGTGTAAGCCCTCTTCTTCGGGTGGTCTTCCTAGTGATACCATCGTGAACCCGAAGGGAGAATTGAAGGTTATTGCCACTCGTAGTGGTAAAACTTTCAAGGAACCCATTTCTCGTCCAAGTACTTCTATGGAGAAGGAAAAAGAGAAAGAACCCGAGGTTGTGGTTGAAAAGGAGCACATTACAAGCCCACGAAGTACCGCTCAAACGACACCTACGGTTGAACCAATACCCATAATGGAACCCGAGATTCCAAGGCCGTTGCCTATGCCTAATTTGCCCCAACCCACACCACCTTTACCCTACCCATCAAGACGAGACAAGGAAAAGGCACAAGAACGAAATAATTATCAATTTGAACTCTTTATGAAAATGTTTCGTGACTTGCATTTTAATATAAGTTTTGCCGACGCCTTAGTCATGATGCCTCGATTTGCCGCAAACTTCAAAAGTATGTTGAATAACAAAGAAAAATTGCAAAAATCGTCTAGTTGTTCTTCGGTTTTTCTAAGCCGCATACCTCAAAAAGTCGGTGATCCTGGAAAGTTTTTAATCCCATGTGCTATCCAAGACATGGAAGAATGCTACGCCTTGGCCGATCTTGGTGCTAGTATTAATTTGATGCCTCTCGAGATTTTTAAATCGCTCAATCTTCCAAATCTCACTCCTTCAAGAATGTCAATCGAAATGGCCGATCATTCTACGATTCTAGCTTGTGGAGTTGCCGAGGACGTCTTTGTGAAAGTTGGGAAATTCTATTATCCCGTGGACTTCATAGTTGTTGATATTCCCATCGATCCTAAAGTTCCGTTAATTTTAGGTCGATCTTTTTTGGATACCTCGAGAGCACTTATCGATGTGCATGCAAGAAAAATCACTCTTCGTTTCAATGAGGAAGAACTCGTCATTAATGCAACCCAAAACTCCACTCTTTCTCATGTTTATTCGATCACATCTTCGTACAATGTCAATCCTATCAAAAACATGTGTCAAAAGATTTCAAATAGAGTTTTAGGAGTTGATAAAAATGAAGTTCCGTCCCCTCCGCCGATGGAGGTTAAGAGTGTTAAGCCTTTGATACCAATCTCGAGTGATTCTTCGGATGATGAATACGTTGATCCCGATGGGGAGGTTTTCTTTGTTGACAAAAGATTTGAAAACTTGCCACCACCTAAACCAAAACGTTTTCAAAATGTGAGAATTTTTAGTGTGACTAATATTGTTTTAGATACACCAAATATTTTTGACATAATTAAATCGGGTTTTCACAAGGAGAGTGTAAAAGATGAAAAAGGAAAAGATTTTGAATCTAATTTAAAAGATTTTTCTACTATTCTAACTCCGTCATCACCGCGTGTCTTGAGTACTACAAGCTCGTCTTCTCCTTTTGACGATGCTTTGTGTGGACCTAGTGTGGGGGAAGCCCCTTATGTTCCCTCCCCTTTCTCCACCGAGGACGAGATATTTGATCCTGGAATTGCTTTTATAGGGAAATCTCGGTCTTCCACCGATGCAATAAATGGAAAATCTTTTCATTTGATTGGTGCGAGTCTACCTCGAGTAGCTCAATGTTTTGACTTACCCATTGTCCCACCCTTCTATTTCTTCTCTCCTATTTTCTTCTATCCCATTGGGATTTGTGTTGAAGTTGTGTTGTCTCGTCTTTCATCCGAAAACGAGGACGCTATCTTTGACCCCGGTATACGTTTATCGGATTTTTAAAGTACTCCACGTACTTTTGGGCCTTGTTTATCATGTAAGCCCCACCAAAAATTGACCATACCATGATTATCCCTAAATGATCACATTTATGGGGATTCGAGTCGAGCTTTTGACTCGGTTATCAAAAACAAGGTGCCTCGTGGGGGAGACCCATGCTTATCCATGTACATATTATCGCTTTCTAATTAGTTTAATGTGAGGGGATTTGTGCCCTTCCAACCTTTGTTCCGTGGTTGTTTGTGCATTGTGTCTTTTAGATCATCATCTTCACGATTGGAGCCTCTCGTGTTCGTTTCATGGGAGCACTCGATCGTTTGCTTTGGAGGCCTTTCCCAATATCCATCATGATATATCCTTTTATGTTCTAACCTTAGGTTTTATAGCACACTTCATAAACGGCTATTACTTAATGGTTACACCCTTTCCATGCTAGATTAGGCATTCGACTACGTCTCTAGTATGGGGGTGTTTGCACCCCTAGACTCGAAACATTGAGGACAATGTTTAACTTTAGTATGGGGGAGGGTGAATAGATACTTGCCTTGCCAAACCTTCACGCTTTCCAAAGTTTATAGTTTTGTTTATCGTTTTCTTGCAAAATAAGGCTAAAAATGGCCAAATTTTAAATTTTTTCTCATGTTTCATAAGTGTTTGAAGACACGAATGTAGATTTTCCGATGGCGAGAATAAGAGTAATTTTTGACTCGACCGTGCGTGTTGAGCACTTAGCTTTGGTTCCTTAACTACACATTAGGCTAAGTCTCTTAAATGAGGACGAGAAATGATAGAGTTAATTATAAGTTACTATGCTAAACGTAGAGTACTCGTATTCTTTCAAAAACTCATGTGTTCTCGTTGTTTGCTTATTCTCCCTTCGCATGTAAATATTTTTTGCTTAATAAATATTGATTTAGCGGTTTAGTTTTGATTGTTGGGTTTCTAGTCTTTTCTAGTAGCTTCCGTGTAATTAAATTAGGAAGACATTAAGGTATCGCCAGCGTCACGGTTTTGAAGTATTGGCACCCTAATAATCGAAAGCTTCACCCAATAATAAGATTTCAAGTGCTCACCTAAATCAAGCAAACAATTTGAAGCCCTACAAGGCCTAAAATCTATGCAAAATTGAAAGTGAATCAAGCCTTAATCTTCGAAGCTTTAAAGATCCAAAATTCGCTTTAG
This sequence comes from Glebionis coronaria, assembly GCA_025667525.1. Taxonomy (NCBI): domain Eukaryota; kingdom Viridiplantae; phylum Streptophyta; class Magnoliopsida; order Asterales; family Asteraceae; genus Glebionis; species Glebionis coronaria. Next base: position 468,016,829 of record CM046879.1, read on the forward strand.
CGTGAGGATATACGTCTTTGGCTAATAAAACCACCGATGAGGCGGATAATAAAAGGCAAGGCAAGACCGAAGTCATAATAAAAGCTTCATGGCGAAGTTGAATAAAAGATGGAGGTAAACCAAAGATAATAAGGCCCTTCCGTTAGGGGGCGTATAAAAGTCTTGGTAATAAGTCTCATGTTCAAAACCGTTATAAAACCGTGTTTATCGATTCTTCTTGTCAACTTAATTTTTTAACATCGTTGTCTATTAGGAGGGGTTATTGATTTGATGGTCTTAGTTACACCGTTAAGACTCTATTTTTAGACCTAAATCTCTATTATCGCATAAGTCAACAATGTATCCTCGTGATCATTAAGACAAAATAAAATATAAGAGATACAACTTAGGAATAATGGGAGAATAAGTACGTGATTAGGGCATATGAGTAGTGTTAGCATTACTAACTTATAATGACAATGATCTCGTTGCACGCTTAGCATGGAATTAAGGTGAAAATCGAGGACGATGAAATTATTTCTAACGAAGCATTCACGTGTTCTTATTCTATGAACCTAAACGTCCCATTTTGCGATGAAAATCATACATTATGTCTAAAACGCAAGTAGTAGTAATTGTAGTGTGTAGCTAGTTATCATTTCAATAAAAGTCATAAAATTAAATTTTGGAGATGCTTTGATACTTTATTCTTAGCATTGCGTGAGGGCACGGCAATGGTTTAGTATGGGGGAGTGATGAGACTGCTTTTATACATGGTCTCATCGTCCAAAACGGCCTTAAAATGCATTAAATATCATAAAACATGCCAAATATATGCTCGTGTTTGTTACTTGTGTATTTTTAGGTACGGATATTGAGGAATTGGCAAAAGGACACAAGAATCAATCAAAAACGAACACGGGAAATGAAGTCGCACAATGAACCGGGCCCAAGTTTGGATTTTGCAAAAAGACCCTTGAAGAATTGAAGATTGGCAAAAATGGCCCCTCATCTTTGAAGAACTTGTCACATTTGACCCTCAAATTATCAAATGTACAAGTATTATCCTTAATATTTGAAGATTGTACAAGATCAGTCCTTGGAATTTGAAGAATATACATTTTACATCCTTGGAAAAGCTTTTGGAAAAGTTTGTGCCACTTTTGACAAGTTGTCAAAAGTTGACAAAGCTAATTTGGGCACTGTTGGGTATTAAATACAAAGTGAAGAGAGGTTGAATGCTTGGGGACCATACTTGCCAAAAGCCCAAACTCACCCACCCACTCAGCTTTTGCCACCTCATCATAACCCACCCACCAACCCATACCCTTACCCAAACCCTTAACCTACCCGTCCAAAACCCACACCCATGAACCAGGTTTATTAAACCTGGTCAAATGGTCAACGAAATTTCCCACTAAACACTTTTTTTAAAAAGTTTTCTTCCCCAAAAAGGATTAATCACCACTGTTAACTATCTTCATAATCCTAGAACCCTAAATCCCTAAGTCAGTCAAAGCAAAGGGGTTTGTCCTAATTACTTGCAGATCCCTAATACACCCTAACCTCAACATACCCCAATCCCCAGAAAGGTGTCACTCTCACTCACATGGGCAATCCAGCTATCCCCTGCCCCACAATTGAACAAGAAAACAAAGTGTACAACTTCATCAACGATTCTTGTTTAATACTTGGTCCCAAAGGAGTATATGAACGACCAAGATCATCCTAAGCTACTGTCAATCACATGGTGGTTCCTTTTGACCCAAATCAAGTCAAAGAAGAGAGGGCAGTTTTGAGAATTCAAACATTAGGGTTTCAAGTACTTGTATTATTTTATTTCAGTTCTAGAATAGTCCATGATGTAGTATAAATAGGAGATGGGCATGTCCACTCCTCTTGTTCCAGTTTTTGCAATTCCTTTGTAATCCCTTTTTTATAAAAATTAAAGTTTGGTATTTTGAATTAAATTGTAATTCCTTTTAGTTGTTTATAAAAAGTTTGTGTGTTAGGATTGCAATTAAGCTGAGTTCCATTAATGTGAAAGTTTGAATTTGATTTTTGAAAAAGATTTCAAGAAGGAAAAGTAAGACAGATTTTTTTTAAAAAGTTTTATAAATCATCCCTCTTTGGAAGTGAAAGTGGACAAAGGGGTGTTGATTTGTGAGTTTAGAGTGTTTTTAAAACATTTTAAGTAAGTTTGAAAAGATTTTGGAAAGTTTTAAAGAAAGAAAAGAAAAACAGAAAATAGGCATATTGGATATTTCCTTGTTTTTTCTCTTTGATCTTTTTGGCAGGTTATTTGTTTGTTGATTAAAGGTTCTGCTCCAACCCGGGTTGGTTTGGAGGTGAATTATACATTCACAAGGTTCTTGGATGTAAGAACCTAAGGTATTCTCTTTTTATCTTTGAAAATTTCAGAAATTAGCTAAGTGTATGTGCTTGGTTTGATTTGATGCTAATTTGAGTGTTAATCTGTTGGATTCATGTTTATTTGAGTTTGTATGCATGTTAGAATAGCTAGGGATCAGTTTGTTTAAGTTTTGTGAGGTTTGGTTTTGTAAAATCTTGGTTTTAGAAAGTTATAGGGTGTTTGGCAATACGGATTAGCAGGACAAGATCTTTGATTAATGGTTTAAGTAGGTGTTAAAGTTTTTGATTAGGGTTAAGATTAATTGCTAGATAGTAGTAGGATAGTTTGGAACAAGTTTTGAGCAAATTTGTGTGTTAAAAAAGGATAAAAGGGTGTTAAAATTCTGCTTATGCAAATCTGCTTAATTTTTACCAAATTATTGTGCTCAATCTTGCAAACCTGCTAAGTATTAGAGTGTTCTTGTTATTGTTATTACTTTAATGTTAGATGGTAAGTGTGTATGCCAAGTTTGGTTAGTTCTAGAGCACTAGAGTGCATTTGGAAAGCTTTTAAAACCACCAGACTTAGCTTATTCATCACAGAAACTTTACATGAGCCTGTTTTGACCTATGTGTGCTTGATTTGCTTATTTTGTGGTATTGAGTGCTTTGATTTTGTGTGTTACTGACTCCTTGAGCTTCAATAAGCTCAAGGGTGCCCATTGTTGTCCAAAGCAATCATCACATAATCATTGCCAAATCCCTTTTGGCTCACAAGTGTGCACTCACACTTATTCATCAAGTGTTCAAGTACTGTCCACGTTTTTTTGTTAGTCATTGGGTTAATCTTTGCATAAAAGTGAATGTGATTGAGTTTACAAGTCATTAAGTGTCACTGAGTTGTTTGGCAAAAAGTTTAAAAAGCAAAAAAATTAACGTTGCGCCGCAAGACCTACTAGCTGCGGCGCAACTGAAGGAGCTGCTGACCAAAGTTGCTCCCGTTTCACTAGTTGCGGCGCAAGACAAAAGCGTTGCGGCGCAACTAAGTGATAAAAAGGGGGGGTTTCAGGATTCGAACCCTGGTCACCACGCTCACACACCAACAACTTAACCAATGCGCCCTGGGGACTTTGACTGATAAGTTTGATTTGGAATTATACTTAAGAAGTATTTGAGTTTAGCTTTTCTAAATAAGCCGTGGGCTTATTGCTTATTTTTAGCTTATTCATTAAGCTTTCTAGCTTCCTTTCATTTTTCCTAGGTTTTTAATAGAGCTTAGGATTTTTCTGACTAAAAGTTTTATTTTTCATTTTATTTAGTTATTTATTAGGATTATTTTTATTTTTTAATTTAGAAAGTCATTTAAAAATATTAAACAGTAGTAAAAAAAATACAAAAAATAGTTTTTAGGTTTCTAGTGATATTTTTGAGGTTTACATGTGAAAAAGTTTTCAAAAACTTTAATTTTTGATTTTATTTAATTTTAGGGTTTTTTAGCAACTTTAAAAATTAATATAGAATTAACTAAAAGGTTTCAGAAACTTTTGTTTACATTTTCTTCTTAGTTAGATTATTTAGGATTTTTGAGAATTTTTTAGAATTTATTTTAGGACTTTTAATTTTTTAGAATATTTTAATATTATTTTATTCATTAAAATAAAAAGTTTTATTTTAATTTCTTTTTTCATTTTTCCTAGATTCTATAGCATTAATTAGGACTTTTCCCATTTGTAGAATAATTTTTAGGCTTTTCAATTAATTTTTAGAATTAATTTAAGATTTAATACATTTTAATAGTTTTTAGGAGTTTAAAAATAGTATAATTTGTTTTTAAAATTTTTAAAAATAGTTTTTAGTTTAATTAAGTCATTTTTGAGGTTTACAAACTATAAAATCTTGTTTAGGGCTTTTTAATATTTAAAAGTGATTTTTAGGGCTTTAATTAGCATTAAAAAGTCATTATTAAATTAATTAAAAGGTTTTGGCAAGTTTGAATTTTTTGTAAACTCTTAGAATATTATTTGGGAGTTTTTAGTAATTTTTAGGAATTTTTAGGTTTAAATTTTAAATTTTGTGTTTTTCTCGTTCTTCGTCGTAACTTTCTAGTAGTGTTTTGCCTTATTTTTCTAATTTTTTCGTCTTCGTCATTTTTTCTTCTTTTCTTCTCATTAATAATCAAAAACATAATCAATCATTCAATTCACAACGCACTAGCCTCCTCGAGAACGATCCCACCTCATCAAGGGTCATAAGTGCTTGGTTTTCCTAAACCGACGCTTAATACTTACCGCTTTTTGTGTTGCTTTGTTTTTCCTAAAATAAAGTATATACAAAATCACTACATCATTTACATATTCTCGTTTACTCATTTTAGTGTTATATGTCGATAGCTTTTATACTAGTTTACTAGTTTTACCTATTTACACGTTTTAAGTCCAATAAGCTTATTATAAGTTCATTAACTTGTTTTAATCCATTTTATACTTATATTATCAGTATCTATACTTTCCATGTTGGACCCAAATGGGTTAAGCCCAATAAGTACTTTTTATAAGTGTTTATCTAATTTAGTCCAATTATTAGTCCAATATGCTTAGTTAGCTCGTTAATGTCCGTATGTCCTATAGTTCGGGTTTTATCGGTTTTTACTTTTATTAGTTACTTATATATCAGTATATGACTTTTAAAAACTTTACATTAGACGGGTTTGATCGTCTAAGTTTTAATTGGCGAAAAACGTTAATTTTACGGTAATAGCCGAAAAAGTCGTAAAAATCAAGTTTATAGTTTTTATTACTTATAAGTATTATTCCACTACCATTTTTATATTTATAAAATTATTTAACCTTTTACATATTTATATAAATAAAATCCATAAGTTAGTGGGTTTTTATTTTACATTTTATACAATATAATTTTGAGTGCTTATATAATAATAATAAACATTAATTCTAAAAATCTGATTTTTATTTTCATCTACACCAAAACTGCCATATCTAGAGTTCTATATGGAGATAGAAGCTCAAATTTTTATCACATAAACTACATGATATGTGCTCCATTTAACTCTTCTATATAGCTACTATTGAATCAGCCCCTAAGTATTTTCTAAAAATCGTCCAAAACAGTGAACTCAGATTGGTACTCTGAACTTGTTTTGATCATATCTCACTCATTACAATTATTCCATTGCATGGCCAACTCTCACATGTGTACAAGACCCATATAATACTGTAAATCCATTAATATATGCCATTTTATCAGTTCATGACATGTTTCTTTACTGTTTTATACAACCATCATTTTTAAGCAAGATTTGAACCTTGTTTCTTATAGTTTTTCACCTTTTTAATCATATTTATCAACACCAAATCCCCACACAATACTTTTAATAATCATTCATCATCATATACATATACATAAGTGAAAGAAATACAAGATTACATAATCAAAAATAACAAGAGGATGAGGAGGACAATCTTTATACCACCAAGTTGATGTAGGTTATGATTTAGACATGGATTTTGATGGAGAAACTTGTGAATAGCCAAGACCATCTTCAAGACCACCAATCTTCATAAACTCCTTGTGGAAAATCAGCCCTAATACTCCATGGAAACTCCTCCTTGGATGTTAAAACTTGCACCAATCTTCCTCTTTTTGAATGGAGATTAACATATGTAAGTTATAACATATGTTTGTGGCTAAATTTTGATCAAATGGGTATTTTGGGGTTGTTTTTGGACGAAATAATAGAGAGAGGAAGAGAGGATTTAGAGTAGTTTGCATGAGTGGAAAATGAGTGTGTGGTTTTGGTTTGTGGTTTTGCTAGTTTTGATGGAAAATGGCTTACATTGTAAGCTTACAAGGACAAGTGTTTAGCTTGTTAGCTAAACTTTGACACCTAAGTGGTGTGGTGTGAAGGGTTGGATGGTTTGAGTGGGGGTGGGACAAGTGTCCCACTTGTCTCATCCCCATTTATTTACGGGTACTCCTCGATTCCAGTTTCCTCGATTTGCGTGCCCTCGGGTCGTTTTACGAAAAACGTTTTTATAAATTATGAATCAACGGCACAAAACGAATCTACTAAAAATTGTTTCATCAAAAACGGAGTTCGAAAACGTAAATACGTAATCCTAAGGTTTCCGGTTTAGTCGTAAAGGACGTTAAAATAAAATCGTAAGTCCTAATCTCTTCTCGTAAATTTGTGAGTTTATGAACCAACACAAATTTAAAATCCCAAAATAATATTCATGGACAAATTTATTTTTCTGAAATGTCGGACTGTCACCAAAGACGGTGTATGTAAACGTAAGCACGTAACGTAGAATCCTCCGGTTTAGACGTAGTCGATGCTACTTCAAGACATAAATCCAAATCTCTTCCCAAAAATAAGTGAGTTCATAAAATAATATTTTCAAATAAATATTGAGAATAAAATATCAACCATAAATTGACGGATTGTCACACTCTAATTTCCTATAATTGTAGAAAATGGCTGACTTACCGCATGATGATGATTGGATAGAGGTGAATGAAATAATAGGAGATGTGGAAGTAGATAACTTTGGTGCTAGTGATGATGAGGAACCTTATGAGTATCTTGATGATGGGATTTCTCCTGATGTTGTAGGACAGACTGAGCCTGAGGTTATTCAAGGTAGTTGTGTGCCGAGAGCTAATGTTGTGCCACCGGCTGTTCAGAGTTGTCAGCGACATGTTGTTCGTTCTGTTATGCCTACTTGTGATGCTTATATGAGTAGTTTGCCTAGGATTGCATCTACTAGATATGATTTTCCTGCTGAGTCAAGCAATGCTGCTAGTTCCTGAGTTATTTTTGAGAACATAGCTAAGGTGTATTGCCCTGGTCCAAGATCTTATGAAGATATTCGTTGGTTTCTTAAGAAGTTTGATAGATCTTTGTTTGAAAGGTATGTAGTTGAGACCCGTGTGATCAAAAGGTTTGAGAAGAATGAAAATCAGTTTGATGGGTTCGTATCTGGGGTGAGGAGGTCAGAGTATGTTAGAGCTAGAGATATGGATGAGATTGTTAGTCTTAGATTGATGGTATTGAATTTAAGTGCTCAATTTGAGAGGTTTCAAGAGGATCAAGCAAGGATTACAAGGGTGAACGAATGGGATTTTCTAATGAGATCTTATCCGAGTCAGGGTGTGAGGATTCATGATGTGCCAAGTCATGCTGAGACTCATTCGTTGGTTAAGCCATGTGAAGGATCAAGCTATAAGGGAAAGGATAAAATGGAAGAAGAATCTGATGAGAAAGATAGCAACAGTGATGATGAACCGATGTATAAGAAGGCACGTGGATCACTGCGTAATTAGTTTCTTTGTGTTTTACTTTATTATCCTTGTTGTAATTGAACTTATCTAGACTTGTACTATAGTGTTGTGATGAAACTTAATAACTCTTAAGTTTGATGTGATGAAGGATTGCAATGACATTACTTGTCATAATTTTGTGAAATTTTCCAATGCAATCTAAATAACCTTCATGATCTATGATTTGTCTTTTTAGTTCTTTTATGATTTGGTTAATGAATCATTGTGGATTGTGTTGTTTGTGCATGTAGTATCCATGATACAACTTTATAGAGAAATCCTTCTTCTTATCTTGATATGAATACTTACTTTGTTTTCTTTCATTTGTGATGTTAGAAACATGCCACCGAAGTTAACAACTGATACTGTGAGCAATATGATTGAGCAAGCTATTACTAGAGCACTTGAAGCTGAACGTGCTACGAGGAATGAAGGTGCTGGGAATGGAAATGTTGCTGATTCAGTTGGGGCAAATGTGGTTGATCTAGTTAGAGTTAACACTGCTGATCAAGTTGGAGGTAAGGCTGCTATTCCACACGTTACAAAAGAGTGTTCATATGCTAGTTTTATGATGTGTGGACCTACCAAATTTCATGGTATTGGTGGTGCTTTTGAATTGAGAAGGTAGATTGAAAGTATAAAGAGTACTTTTGAGATCAGTGGATGTTCAGAAGCGAATAAGGTGAAATTTGTTGCAGCTACATTTCAGGATTATGCTCTAAGCTGGTGGAATAGTCAGGTAGCTACTGTAGGTTTGATTGAAGCGAATGGAAGGACATGGACTATGACCAAGGGTGTAAAATCCGCAACATTATCACGACCCAAATTGTAATACCCGTAAAAATAAGGTCATAATTTAATTCTATTTTCAATATTTTTGAAGTATTTTATAACGTTAAATACTATTATGCTTAACGGTTTAAGTTGAAACCGATACTGAATATTATATTTTAATATTTTGACGAGCAACGAGAACTACTAGTGATCGCGATACCGACGGATGCCTACAACTATATATTTTATTATCGATCGTTTCAATATTTAATACTTTCGACGATATCGTTTTAATTACGTATCGAGTCGTTATATTATTATTTTTCTTGTAAGTTTAAACTTTTAGAAAGTATTTTTATGTAACCCGAGTCCCGTAAATATTAGTAAAATTTACTAATAGTCATTTCGCACTTTTTAGCTAACTATTTTCATTTTGGACCAAAACTATCACAAATTGGCAAAATTAACCTTTCCACCACCATATAAAATGATTTTTTCTTACATAACATCACACACACAAAACTCGCTACAAATATTTTTCTCATCTTTTCTTCTTTGTTCATATTGCTGAAACCCACACACCACCACAATCCATCAATTTTCTTGATCAAAACTTTGATCCATCCAAAACAAAACAAGTCCACCTCCTAATTTTTCAAGGTGATTCTAATGGTACCATTTTTACCAACATGCATTAAGTTTTGAATTTTGATAAAAACTAGGCTTGTTAGGTGGAGATTTTAATCATGCATGTGTTACTAGTGATGATCAAATGATGTTTATGCTATGTTTTTGTTAAAAAGTTGATTTTTAATTTTTGGGTTTTTGATTTTGATGATGATACAAGTGTTAAGATTGGTTTATGTTGGGAATCTAAGTTTGTTAGATTCCCTGATCATAGATTTAAACACAAAGAAAGCTGTTAGATAGTCACTTGCCTGTGCCTAGGAGACAGGAAAGTATCGCAAGACTCACAGAGATCCAAGTCTTTGTGAGTAACCTCAGAGGAGTCCATGTCAGAGACATTGTCAAGGAAGTCAAAGATTACTTGAAGACATACTCATTGGCTGTGATGGATAAGAGCCAAGATGTATCAGGGACTCTGAGGGGTTGAGGGTTAACAGGGGTGGCAATACCCTGTTAACACTCAGCACACTTTGGACATGCCATTTGTGTGTTCGAGACAATGAAGAAAAAGGAAATTGTTTCAAGATCTGTTTCCTTAAAGCATTATGGCAGACTACCAAGAATAGAAGAGCATCATGTGACTTATGTCTGAAAAGTGAATGTCTTGTGTAGTCACCATCAAGTACTACTTAGGTCAACCTCGTATCACTATAAATAGGATGTGTATCCCAGCATTAATGTTTAACACTTTGATAATATTCATAACATTAATGCTTAGAACTTATTGAATCAAACAATTGTGACTGTATTCATAAGTTAGGGTTTATAGTTGTTCAAAGTGTGCACAACACATTGTCATCAAACGGTGTTATCCATAACACTTGTAATTCTTTATTATACAATAATAAGATTACGCTTGAAAAGTAATAACTTGTGTTGATTAGTTAAGTTTAGTGTTTCTAGCATTGATTAGGGACTTACAATTGGTATCAGAGCGGTGTTTGATATTAAAACCTTCAAGAAACATCGTTCTCAGTTTTATAATCAAGATCCACCATGCCAGAAACTTCTAACCCACCACATTCACCTTCTGGAAACAACAACAATGCATCTCCATCTTCACCAAGACTCACCCCACCACCTACTAATGACGATGATCTACACCAACTTCTTGACTCAAGAGGCGGATCACATGTCACCAGTGTACCAGTCTTTGATGAAGAAGATTTTGCTAGTTGGAAGAGTCAATTTCTTGTGTATCTCGATGGACTTGAACCATTTCTTCTAGAAATTTTAGAAAATGGTCCTTATGTTCCCATGGCGCTCACCTCCACTGAAGAAAACCCTCTTCCCAAACCTCTCAAACAATGGACTCCAGCTGATAGAAAATTGGCAAACCAAGATAAACGTCTCAAAAGCATCATCATATCATGTCTTCCCAAACACATCATGAAGTCTGTCATTCAGTGTCCCACAGCCAAGCAAATGTGGTCAGACCTCATCCTTGGCCATGAAGGACCCCTGAAACCAGAGAAACCAAGATTCAGGCACTCAGACTTCAGTTCATGCTTTCAAGTCACTTGAAGGTGAAAAGGTTCAACAAACCTATACAAGGCTGAAGATACTTCTCAATGACCTAGCTATGAATGATGTCACCATTGGTCAAGCTGAGATTAATGCCACATTTGTCAACAGCCTTCCAAGAAAGTGGCTGAGTATGAATCAGACTCAGAGAGCAAATAACTCAATCAAGAATGACACCTTAGCTCAGCTTTATGGAAAGTATAATTATGAAGAAGGGCTGATTGATACTATATACAAGTCAGAGACTGAAAGATTTGTAGTTCAAGGAGCATCTTCCAAAGCCTTGATCTCTGCACCACATCCTCATCACAGCGACTCTGATGTTGAAGAAGACACCCGCAGCAACCAAGAGTTCTTAACAGACCTTAATGCTGAGTTTCATGAAAGAGCCTTGCTAGCCAATTAAAGAAGACTCTTCAAAAGATCAAGGAGAATAGGATCAGCTAGTAAACAAACTGACATATCAAAAGAAACTTGTTTGGCCTGTGGAAAGCTTGGACACTTCCAAAAAGACTGTCCTTCCACCAAGACATCCTCACCTTCATATCCATCATCTTCCACCAAACCTTACAAGTTCAAACCACAACACAATAACTCATCTCACCAATCCAACTCATCAGACAATGAGAAGAAGGATTACAAAAACAAGTACAAGGCAGATAAAGCTGAGTTAGAACAGATGAACTTGAATCTTGAAGCTCTGTCTAAGAAGAAAGGAGGTGATAAAAAGACAGAGAAAGGGTTGGTAGCTGAAGCATATGATTGGAATGATGAGCCGCTGACTTCAGATGAGGAAGATACTACTAGAGTCAGGGTAATACATAGGTTTTACTATTGTTAAAAGTTAAGTTCTCGTTCTCGGTATCTTAACGAATTGATTCCCGGTTCACAGTACGACTCTATTGTTTTTGGTGAAACAAATATTTTTGGTTATTTTTAAAATAGAAGTGCAAAACAATTAAAAGTAAAAGAGCGTTAACGTAAATCTAAGTCTAATTTAAAGTAAATGGCGAGTATCTAAAAGTGTGACTAAAATTAAAGGCAATTAAAAGAAATAACGCAAACTTAAAACTAACTAAGGCAAACTTAAAACGCAACTAAAACTAAAGCTTAAACTAAGGCAAGGTTAAAAATAATCTAAGGCAATTAAACTTAAAGTGCGACTAAGGAAAAAGGCGGGAAGAATAAAGCTTGAAATTAAAAAGCAAAAACTTAAAAACTGAAATTAAAGAAACCTAAAAAATTAGCTCATCCGAAATAATACCCTCATTCGGAATAAACACTCATCCGGAATGTCACCATCGTTCGGAATGTTTTTCTTTACTCGGAATATCAACCAAAGTCTTTGATCCGGAATAAATTGCTTACTCGGAATATGTCACCTATCCGGAATAACTTCTCTATTCGGAATAAAACCTTGATGCGGAATATTGCCCTTGATCCGGAATAATATTCCGGATAGAACCCTTGATTCGGAATGTCAAAATATTCCGAATAAACTCCTTGATACGGAATAATAAATTATTCCGGATGAACTTGCTTGATCCAGAATATTATTTGATTCGGAATGTTAGGTTGATCCGGAATATCCTGCTGATCCGGAATAAAAGGTTGATCCGGAACTTTTGGTTGATCCGGAATATTATTCCAAACGAAGCACCTTGATTCGGAATGTTTTAATATTCCGAATAAAGCACCTTGATGCTGAATAAATATTATTCCGAATAAACTCAACTGATCCGGAATATCCAATTTTCCGGATGAACAGCCTTTGAAATCCTTCGTTCGGAATATCTGGGAAGATCAGAACCTGGGAATACAGTAACAACACAAGCGAAGAACAAGGAACAAGAAAAAGATACGGATCTAATAAAAATTAAGCAAAATCAACCACAAGATTAAATCAAACTAATCACAAAACATCTATTATTCATAAACAATCAATCCAAAACAACAAAACTAACAAAACTAATCAAGATAATCAAAACCCACTTAAATAAATCAATAAAAATCAAGAACATGAACATAAACAAATCAACATAAAGATTAAAGAAAGGAAGAAGGAGAATAAACAATGAAGATAAAGATTAACAAGAATTAAAAGAACACTTACTTGAAATTAAATGGTAATTAAGGTGCAAGACAATTAATTTAAATGGACATGAAATTAAATGTGCATAAATTTAAAATGGAAGAAATGGTTTGTCAATCCACCCAACAAAGAAAAATGCTAATCTAGTCTAATCTATATATAGGGGAGGATTAGGGAGTGCTTAGGAAGCTTCCTCCCCTCTTTCCTTTCTCCTTAATTGCATGCTTAGTCCTTATCTTCTTAATCTTTTGTTAATTGCACCATTAGTCCTTAAGCCTTCTAATCTTCTTTAATCTTGGACTTTAATGACTTTTGGCTCGGGATTTCTTTAAACTCGTCTTTTAATTCTTCAATAAATTAGACTTGAGTTTTTTGGTTTTTGATAAACTTCCGTCTTTTGACTTTTTCTTCGATAAATCTTCAGAATTGGTCTTGGACTTCCGTTCTTTTTGCACTCTTGACTTCTTGACTTCGTCTTTCGTCTTTTTCTTCGATAAAAGCCCGTGAATGTCGTGTTTTCGTCACTTTTCACCTTTTCGTCCTAAATCACAACAAAAACACAAACCACGCATAATTCCGATATAAAAGACATAAAGTACACGTTTTTGCCCAGTTATTATTGTAATTAAGTGGTAAAAAGGATGGGTGTTTACACACCTATCAAATCCCCTACACTTGACCATTGCAATGTCCTCATGCAATGCATTAGTTACAAAGCACGTTTACATTTTTCATCATAATCAATCCACGTTGGCCTTTATTAAAGAGATAGAAATTTATAAACATTCAAAGTAAAGAAATCAAAAACATACCTTGGGTTTTGGAAATGTTATGAATAATCATCATCCTCAAGTTTTCACTTTCTCCAAACCAAGCTTAAAAACGAGATCATTGTTATTATAAGTTAGCAAACTAACACGAACTCATGTGGGCCAATTACTCACTTAGACTCCGTTATTCCTAGTGGTATCTCTTATATTTTATTGTTGTGTTGAATGATCACGAGGATGCATTTTTGACTTATTTCGATAGTTATTTATGCCGAAAATAAAGTGAACGATTTAATCAATAGTTAGCTAAAGGACAAAATCTTTTAAAACTGCTTCTCGGGACCTCAAAAAGTTCATATCTTGGCATAACTCGCTTCGCGATTTGAGACCTTTCTCGGACCGATATTTGGAAGCGACTTCATACTTCAAACCTTGAGAGACGTTCATGAAATTATGGTCTTCTCTTCATATAGGAATTTCTTCACTTGAAGTTTTGAGAGATTCATACTTGGACCACGACTTCTTCATTTTTCTCCAATCTTTATTTTGGACTTTGATATACAACGATCCGCCTCCTTTTACGAATTGGATGTATTTATCCTCATACCTTGCTAGGGTCTTTTCGGATACACTTCTCCATGATCTTTACGGGAGTATTTGCTTTTCGTCGTGTGTCTTGATCCTTCATATTGATTTTTGATAAATGGTTCTTCACATCACTTGGGATCTTTAGCAACAAAATGTAGCCCTCATGCCTTGTTAGGGCCTTTTCGGACTCGCCAATCTTCGCATCCCTCTTCAATAAGTTATGCCTTGGCTATGAACTCTAATCCATACCGAGCAACTTTTAAACGATCTTGGGCTAGAAGCTAAGTAACTTTTCAAATCGTACAACCTTATTTATTGTAGATAAATTTATTAGCAAGCGATGGGAGAATATGCTTATAATTAACTCACATAAATTCATGAAAGAATACCAAACTTATAATTGACTCTATCATCTCTCGTTCTACATAGTTTAAAATCCCAAGGAATGAGACTCGTGGATGCTTAGCCTATTAAATCAAAGTTTTGGGTTTTCGAGTCGCCTATAGGATCTTGCAAACTCTTAGACTTTTTCAAGTTTAGAAATCGCATTTTAAAGTTCCCTTGATAAACGACTCTCTAGGATCAATTATAGGAACTTGCGAAAAGTTCTTGTTCTTAACCCGTGAGAGTTAAGACTTTCGCATTTTATAGCTCCCTATATAAAATCCTAGCAAAACTTGACTTAAACACGTTAAGGATACTAGCTAGAGTAAACTTAGATAAGTAACTCGGGTTGAGTCAAAAGATTCACAACGTTTGAAAATTAAAACAACTTTATTAAAAATTTATTCTAATAAGGAAAGAAAATAACTATACAAAAGGAAAAACAAATGGGCCAAAATAGATCAAAAATTTTGAAAAATGTCGAAAAATTTATTTTCTGGTTAATATGAGGACAAATACAAGGAAAAGACCACTTAACATCGATAGAAGTCCCCCCTACACTTAATATAAACATTGTCCTCAATGTTTAAGCATGTGGGAGTAATCTCCCCAACACTTAGGACATTGTGCACTTTGTTTAAATCTCGCTAAGGAAAAGACAACTAACGAGATTCCTATTTTAATATTGGAAAATATAAAATAGTGAATCGAAAAGAGTTTAGGATAGAACCGGGAAGAAGGGAACACGGAATTACGGGTCGTCAAGAATCATCAAGAGTGGATCATTGAGCGTGAATCCCTGATTAAGAGAGGAGAGGAAATAGCAAACACCAACGAGTCTCCCTACACTTAGGATAAAGAAATCGAAAAGATAGATACATGGGTTGCCTCCCAAGAAGCGCTTGAGTTTTGTTAACCGAGTCGTGAGCCTGACTCGACCTTGATTAGCAGAGGAAGAAGCATGAAACATATCCACCAGGATCAAAGACATAGTTTACAAATAGCACAAGCTTAAGGCGAACAAGGCAAGCTAAAGAAGAATAGGAAAGGTTCCCTTAAGCAGCGATGGAGCACGGTGGGAGCAAGTATGGTGAGGTGCAAGCATATCTTCAATAGGTCCAAAAATCTTTCCTTTTATTTCATCAGGTGGATACTGAGATGGCTGAAGAATATCGATACCGGGGTCGAACACCTTTTCCTTTAGGGGAAAATAGCACTCAGGCTCAGCAGAATGTGAAGAAGATCCACGAAGAAGATGCACAACCTCGTCCTCAGAAGGTGGAAAAAGAGGTGTTAAATCATATGTGCTGCGGATGGTGGTGTCGACCGGTTTCTTCTCCTTTGAAAGAATTTTCTTCAAATCCAATGTAGGATCAAGACGATAATCTTCAAAGTCCAAAGGAGGAGCATCACTCTCATGAGGGAAGTAAGTATTGAGAAACGTAGAGAAGTCTTCCTCAAATGAGTAATCGTCCGAAGTAGGATCGAGTGATGGCGGAGGATCTTCATCATGGGAAGAATCGCTCGAAAGAGTATCGGCCTCATGAAAATCATCATATGTGGGCAGGTCGAGATACTCGGAAGTACAATCATCAAAATCATCCGTATCTGAGCTAGAATCATCATCATAAGCATCAAAGATCGGTGGAGAATCATAAATGGGAGAAGGTTCCAAATTGGAGAGAGAATCATCCACATCATCTTTAAAAAGTGGATTATCAATGCAAGACTCGAATAGAGGATTGTTGTAGATGACAAAATCATCGAGCACATTAATCATATTCACTGATTCTCGTCCAAAGGATTTGCTTACAAGCTTCCCCATTTTGAAAATTTGTGCATCATTCCCGACTCTTAAGATTAACTCACCTTCGGCAACATCAACTAGATCTCGTCCGGTACTCAAGAATGGCCGACCAAGTATTAAAGGAATACGAGGGTCCATTTCATAATCAACAATGACGAAGTCGACCGGGAAAGTAAATGTGCCAACTTTAATGAACACGTCTTCGGCAATACCAACGGGGTAAGCGAGAGTGCGATTTGCAAGTTCAATAGTCATCTTCGTTGGAGTAAGGTCGGGTAATGATAGTGTTTTCCAAACACTCAATGGAATCAAATTAATACTGGCCCCGAGATCAGTTAGGGCAGTAAATTCTTCAGTTTTGTTGAAGATGCAAGGCAACACAAAACGACCGGGATCTCCAAGTTTTTCCGGAAGTTCTTTAAGAATAACAGCAGAACAGTTTTCATTTAAGCGTGTGTTGGCGAGCTCAATCAGCTTCTCCTTCTTGTTAAGCAATTACTTGAATGCTTTGACAAATTTCGGCATGTGGACAAGTGCTTCAACAAGGCTAATGTTGATGTTCATTTGAGAGAGCATCTTCACATAGCTCGACACTTGACAGTCATTCTTGGTTAACTCGTTGGTCTTGCCTAGCCGTGAAGGATAAGGGATATTGGGTTTGGGTGGTGAAGGTGAAGGTGTAGGTAAACGTTGAGATGTTGAAGGTGGGGTTGGTGGAGGATTCTTGGTGGGTGCTTCATCACGACGAGGAGGAGACGGTAATGGTGCACTAATACTAGGTGTAGGAGGAGTAGGGATAAATGGTGGTGGAGGAGGTATAGATGATGGGGGTGGGATAGGTGGTCCTACGATGGTAACTCCACTACGGGTAGTAATAGCACTCACATTCGCTCGCGGATTGGTGACGATGTTTGAAGGTAGAGAACTCGAAGTAGAAGGTTGAGCGGCGGGTAAGAAACTAGCCAGCATATTCTTTATATCATTCGTTTGAGTGCTGAAGGAGGATTGAATATTATCTCGAAGCTCGGATCTTATCTCATTCCCTTGCTTGGTAATATCTCCTTTTAGATTGATAATTTGGCTCTGTATATTCTTGATTTCCTCACCTTGGGTTCTCATTATGGCTTCAACATCGGGATTAATGGGTGGGGTTTGTTGGGAGGGTGGGTGATAAGGATTAGAAGCTCTTGGTGGGATTTGGTTGCTTCTAGTATAGTTGTTGGCGGGGTTTTGGTTTTGAGGAGAAAAACCGGGTGAAAGGTAGTTGTTTGACCGGTAACTCAGCAGATTTCTATCCCCTTTTTGTCGAGCTTGGTAATTTTCCGGTGAATAATTACCATAAGCTACATACATGTTTTTAGGATTTCCTTGAGTAGAAGGACAATCAATGTATGCGTGTGGACCGCCGCATGTTTCACAAGGATTAGAAACCGCTTTAACATGTTGTTGTTGGTTTGAAGCGAGAAGCAAGATACTTTTGTTCATTTCAGTCATCATGCGTGTGAATTCGGTCATATCAGGGCTTGATGAGGTAGAAGAAACATTGACTCTCGGGTTGTTCTTTGAAGAAGCGGAGGAATCCCATTTTTTGTGTTGAGTAGTCATGTTCTCAATAAGCTCTCTACACTCCTCGAGTCTGCTTTTCATAAATGTGCCACCGGCGGCTGCATTAATCGTATCACGATCACGAAAAGTCAAACCGTTGTAGAAAGTATCAATCAATGTGACTGGAAGCATGTTGTGGTTTGGACAACGATCAATCAAGACATTATATCTTTCCCAGGCATCAAAAAGAGATTCATCGGGTTCTTGCATGAAACCGCTGATTTGATTGCGAAGGATCGTGACCATGGATGGTGGAAAGTAGCGCGACAAAAAGCGTTGAGTCATGTCATCCCAAGTATGAATAGAATTCTTCGGAAGACGATCAAACCATTTCTCGGCGTTGTGTGATAAGGTATGTGGGAAGAGTTGTAGGCGAAGAACATCCATTGTGGCACCGGGCAACTTCATGCTTTGAGTGATTGTAATGAATTTGTCGAGGTGTTAGTTGGCATCATCATCAGGCATTCCGGAGAATGGATTAGTTTCCACTTGCTGAATCATGTGGTGCTTCAACGAAAACTCCGGAGCCGTGATTTGCATCGGCGCAATCGGTCCTCCTCGTCCAAACATGGTAGGTTGACAAAGTTCCTCCATTGTTCGAAGATCGGGCTGTGGAAGAACATTGTTGTTATTATTATTGAGGTGCGGTGGATTATTGTTGTTGTTAACACCTGCCATACTTAAATCTTCTTGAGTCTCGGGCTCTTGATAATTAGAAGATCTAGTACACATACTGATGAGACTGCTTTTATACATGATCTCATCGTCCAAAACGGCCTTAAAATGCATAAAATATCATAAAATATGCCAAATATATGCTCGTGTTTGTTACTTGTGTATTTTTAGGTACGGATATTGAGGAAATGGCAAAAGATCACAAGAATCATTCAAAAACGAACACGGGAAACGAAGTCGCACAATGAACCGGGCCCAAGTTTGGAATTTTACAAAAAAAGCCCTTGAAGAATTGAAGATTGTCAAGTTTGGTCCCTCAACTTTTGAAGATTTACACTTTATACCCCTCAAATATTCAAAAGTATGAATAGGGTCCCTAAAGTTTGAAGACTATACAAGTTCAGTCCTTGAAGAATCCAAGAAGTACAAAAGAAACCCTTGGAAAAGTTTTGAAACAAGTTGTGCCATAAAAGACAAGTTTGCCAAAGTTGTTAAGAGATAAATAGGCGTTGATGGCTGTTTAAAACAAAATGAAGAGAATGTGAAACATGGGGGGCTAATATTGCCAGACACTAGAACCTATCCCAACCTATCAACCTTACACATCATCACCACCAACCAATCACACGCCACCCTCACTCCATGTCACCTTCCACCCACATTTTTTAAATAAGATTTAATTAATCTGATTACTTTTGGTGGAAAACATTAAGTTTAAAAACTTAATCCTTCTTTTCAGATTAAACTTCACTATAATCCTCCCAAGAACCCTAAACTCCCCAGGTCCTAATCACCCTAAATCAAAGGGGAAATGGATGATTATTTCCAGATTGCTAATTAGGGTATCTCTCATCCTAAACCCACTCACAAACCTTCTCCCAACACACCCATGTGAGCAGTAGGGACCTCCCCTGCTGCGTCACTTTCCACAAGACACCAAAAAGAGACAAGATGGAGGGCTATGATGATCCAACTTGTTCCCCACACAAAATAAACAGCCAAGATGCACTCTCCATAGCTGGCCAAGTACAACATCATATGTTGCTAAGTTGACTAAAGATTGAAGATTCAAACAAAGGGCTTTCTAGGAAATTCAGTTAGCTAGGGTTACACATTGTAATATTTTATTATTATCTAGAAGGATCCATAGACTAGTATATATATGAGTGGTATGTGCTCATATACGTTTTGTTCCAGTTTTTAGCCAAAAAACCTTGTAATTCCTTTTTTAAATTAATGAAGTTTGGTGTTTGTGTTTAAACAATTGTAATTCCTTTTATTAGATTTAAAAAGTTGTGTGTTGTGTTAAAAGCTAAAACTGAGTTCCATTTTAAAATTGTGTGAACACTTGTGTGTTTTGAGGATTTTCAAAAGTTTTTCAAAAGTTTTAAATTTGATTCAAATTTCAGAAATCAAACTCCCTTGAAGTGAAAGTGGAAAGGAAGTTTTGATTTGTGAGTTTGAATTTGATTAAAACCTGTTAAGTTTCAAAGGTTATTGGGTTTCAAAAGATTGTAAGTTTCAGAAAATCAGTTTCATTGGATATTTTGCATTTTTTTTGTGTTTTCTTCTCTTAGCAGGTTGTTGATTTGTTGTTGATTAAGTTCAGCATAGGCCCGGGCCTATAAGGAGGTGGTTTTTCAACCACAAGGGACTTGGATGTAAGTCCCTTAGGTAAAAATCCTTTCCCCTTTTAGTTTTTCAGTTTTGATGATGATTTAAGTGATTTTGGTTAATACTGCATGAAAGGTGTTTTTATGTGCTTGAATGAAGTTTATTTGGTAGTGTATGCATGTTAGATGATTAAGAAATCACTTTTGAGTTGTTTTGATTGGACTGTGTTTGAAAAATCTTGGTTAACTGCTTTTAAAGGGGTGTTTGGGATAAGGGGTTAATCAAATTTGGTGACAAAGATTTGTGTTAAATCCTGTTTAAAACACTTCTCAAGTAGCTGGTAAGTGATACATGTACTAGGGTTTAAGTTTGGTAAGTTTTTAAAGCATTTGCAAGTCAAAAATTTGGAGAGAATAGCTAAAATCAGCAAACTGCTTTTGTGCCTATTTTGGTTGAGATTTTTGCCTGAAATCTGGTAGACTGTTAGGAGATAGGACATTGGAGGTTTGTGAATTGTTTGAATGCTGTTTGGAGTCCTTGTATGCAAGTTGTTGAGCTTTGAAACTCATTGGTGTGCAAGTAATCAAGAAAAACAGTCCCCAGACCTGCATATAGACATCAGCAACCTTACTTGATCATTTGTGCTTAATTGGAGTGTTGATTTGCTTGTTTCCTGTTTATTTGTGACTCCCTATACTCCAAAGAGTATAGGGGTGCCTTTGTTCCACAAAATTCACCATAAACAATCAAGCCAAGCCCCTCTTGGCTCCAATTTGCACAAGTGTAAACAGTCACACTTGTTCATCAGTCACCAAGCCCAACTGGGCACATTTTTGTGTTTTTGTGTGTTGAAAAGTTACTGGAATCAAGTGTGAAAGAAAAAAAAAAAGAAAAAAAAAAGTAAAAACTTCACCCTGCCTGGACTCGAACCCCCGACCTGCAGCTCAGGAGTGAGGGGTTCTACCAGTGATCTAGATGAGTTTTTACGTTAAGGTTCCATTTCATTAGTTATTTAAGAAGGTTTTGGTTTTGGCTTATTTAAATAAGCCGTAGCTTATTCAGTCGTTTTTAGCTTATTTAAGTAGCTTAATTGTTATAGCTTATTTTTCCTAGGATTCTTTTGTCGTTTTAGACTTTTCTGCTTTTGAAATTTATTTTTCCCTTTATTAAATCATTTATTAGAATTATTTTTAGTTTTATTTTTAGAAAGTAATTAAAAAATAGTAAACAGTAATATAAAAATCCAAAAAAATAGTTTTTAGGTTTTAATTAAGTTATTTGAGGTTTACATATCATAAAGTTTTCAAAAACTAAAATTTTTAATTTTATTTGATTTTAGGATTTTTATTAAACTTTAAAAATTAATATAAAATTAATTAAGAGGTTTTAGGAGCTTTAATTTACATTTTTGTCTTAGTTAGAATATTTAGGATTTTTGAGAATTTTTTAGAATTTATTTAGGAACTTTTTATTTTTTGGAATATTTTAATATTATTTTATTCATAAAAATTCAAAGTTTTATTTTTAACTTTTTTTCAATTTTCCTAGATTCTAGACATTAAAATAGGAACTTTGTCACTTTCCAATTAATTTTTAGGCTTTTCAATTAATTTTTAGAATTAATTTAAGATTTAATAGATTTTAATAGTTTTTAGGAGTTTAAAAATAGTTTAATTTGGTTTTAAAATTTTTAAAAATAGTTTTTAGTTTAATTAGGTCATTTTTGAGGTTTACAAACTATTAATTCTTGTTTAGGGCTTTTTAATATTTAAAAGTGATTTTTAGGGCTTTAATTAGCATTAAAAAGTCATTATTAAATTAATTAAAAGGTTTTGGCAAGTTTGGATTTTTTTTGTAAACTCTTAAAATATTATTGTGTATTTTTAGTAATTTTTTGGAATTTTTAGGTTAAAATTTTAATTCTAGTCATTTTTACGTTTCTACGTCTTAACTTTCTAGTAGTGTTTTTGTCTATTTTTCTATTTTTTTCGTCTTCGTCATTTTCCCTTCTCCTTTCTTGTTAATAATCAAAAACAAATCAATCAAATCAATTCAATTCACAACACACGTGCCTCCTCGAGAACGAACTCACTTCATTGGGTCATAACTTGTGGTTTTCCTAAACAAGTGTATTTCTACGACTATCATTTTTGGCGACGCTGCCGGGGAGGCGTGTTGTGTTTTGATTGAACATTGTTGTTTTTATACTAACCATAATTAGTATTTGTATTAATAGCACTCTATCAATACGTATTATCGCTTTTCGGTTTTTGTGTGAATATTATTACTATATTGTATACGTAGAACAATAAATACACAAGTACTCCAAATACGTGAGCAATCACAACCTTGATTCGGGATTTCATCACTCGGTCATTGTATTCGAATCTCAAACCAAAGAAAAAAAAAAGCAAAAAATAGATAAATACTTTCGTGAAGCTTAATCTTGATAATACAAACTATAAGGTGGGTATAAGGTGGTTGTATTTCACGACCTAAAGGAAAAAGGCTCTTAAGTGCTTCGCGCCGCCTCGTTTCCTCCGCTTGCTTGTGCGTATTTGATTTTGAGAGTGAATCGAGGGTTTTGCCTCCCAAAGTATTATTACATATCATATATATTTTCTTGGTTTCTATTTGATTAAACCCTCTTGAACGATTTGGTGTTCCACCATCGTTCTAAAGTCATCGAAGGCATTCACTCTACGTGATCGTTTTCATTCCTTGAGGCCTTTTTAATCAAGAGATTTGATTGAGGAGGAGATTTGTGGACTTTTTGTCTACTTAATACATTCACCAATTTCCAAAAAGTTAATACAATCAAAAACCACAAAAAAATTTAAAAAACACAAAATACCAAAAAGAATCTTCTTTGCTCGTCTCCACGTTGTACGTAACGTTTATGCTCACTCGTAATCAAGCAAAACGTGCACGTAGACTCAAGAACAAAACTCCCACTCCAACTCATTCTAGTGAGGAGTCTCCTATTGACGAACCCATTGTACGAGAAGAACCAACCATGGCGAATCGAACTATGATGGAGTTACTTCAAGCACCCACCGAGGGTTATGGAGAAGCTATTGTGATTCCCGCAATCCTTGCGGAGAATTTTGAGGTGAAAACGGGTTTGTTGTCGATGATCCAAAACAACAAATTCCGAGGTGATGAGAAGGACAATCCCCACAACCATATCCGCCAATTTAATCGTCTTACCGCCACGTGCAAATTTAAGGATGTCTCGAATGACTCGATTAAGATGATGCTTTTTCCGTATTCCTTAGCGGGGCCCGCTAAAATTTGGTTAGAGAAAGAGCCACCCAATTCTATATTGACGTGGAAGGATCTCGTTTCAAAATTTGTGAACCAATTTTTTCCGCCCTCAAAGACTACGCATTTGAAGAATGAGATTTCTGAATTTTCACAAGAATCAAATGAAAGTTTTTCTACGGCTTGGAATAGGTTTAAGGAGATGTTACATGAATGTCCTCATCACGGTTTTTCCGATTTGCACCAAATCGACACGTTTTACAATGGACTTAACGATCATGAAAGAGATTATTTGAATGCCACTGCGGGTGGTAATTTTTTGTGTAAAACGGTTGAAGAAGCTTTGGTCATAATCGAGAATAGGTCTAAGGTTTATAGCCCTCGTCACACACCGAGTGTTGCCAAAAGGGGCTCATCATCGTCTCAAAGTATCAATGCATTACATGATGAAGCAAATGAAGAAAACCGATTTTTCGATAGATTTGCTAACCTTATGTCCCATTGGAAGGCTCAAGAAGCTTCCAATTCCGCTTCGGTTAAAGCGGTTTCTAAAAGTTGTTTGTCGTGTGGGGGAGCTCATGATCTTTCCGAGTGCATTACCGCGGATGGTAACACTTCGAATGCTTTTGTAGCCACGGGAACTTATAACCAAATCGGTCAAGGTTCTCGTTCAAATCAAGCTCCACCCAATCAAAATGCTAATAATTATCGCAACAACAACCAAGGTGGAAATTACCAAGGAAATCAAAGAAATTATAACAAAGGTAATTACCAAAGTGGAAATGGGCAAATTTCAAACCAAAACCAAAACCGTGATTTTCAAACTAATGCCCAAGGTTTTCAAAACTATCACACCAAAAATCTTCAAGGAGAATTTTTGAATTATGTTAAGGCTAATGATGCTAAGTTTGACAACATGCAACGTGAGATGGTTAGCTTAAGATCCGAGTTGAAAAACGAGCTTAAAAACGAACTTGCTAATGAACTTAAAACTCATGCTAATAAAATGGAAGGAAATGTCACACGACTCCAACAAAATCAACAAAAAATGGAGCAAGGACAACATGAGATTAAGAAAGAGTTGTTAAAAGCGGATGCTAGGCAATCTAAGTTTGAAGACCGAATGGCTAAAATGTTTGAAGCTATCATGTGTAAGCCCTCTTCTTCGGGTGGTCTTCCTAGTGATACCATCGTGAACCCTAAAGGAGAATTGAAGGTTATTACTACTCGTAGGGGTAAAACTTTCAAAGAACCCATTTCTCGTCCAAGTACTTCTATAGAGAAGGAAAAAGAGAAAGAACCCGAGGTTGTGGTTGAAAAGGAGCAAATTCAAAGTCCACGAAGTACCGCTCAAACCCCACCTACGGTTGAACCTACACCAATCATGGAACCCGAGATTCCAAGGCCGATGCCTATGCCTAATTTGCCCCAACCCACACCACCTTTACCCTACCCATCAAGACGAGACAAGGAAAAGGCACAAGAACGAAATAATTATCAATTTGAACTTTTTATGAAAATGTTTCGTGACTTGCATTTTAATATAAGTTTTGCCGACGCCTTAGTCATGATGCCTCGATTTGCCGCGAACTTCAAAAGTATGTTATACAACAAAGAGAAATTGCAAAAATCGTCTAGTTGTTCATCGGTTTTTCTAAGCCGCATACCTCAAAAAGTCGGTGATCCTGGAAAGTTTTTAATCCCATGTGCTATCCAAGACATGGAAGAATGCTACGCCTTGGCCGATCTTGGTGCTAGTATTAATTTGATGCCTCTTGAGATTTTTAAATCGCTCAATCTTCCAAATCTCACTCCTTCAAGAATGTCAATCGAAATGGCCGATCATTCTACGATTCTAGCTTGTGGAGTTGCCGAGGACGTCTTCGTGAAAGTTGGGAAATTCTATTATCCCGTGGACTTCATTGTTGTTGATATCCCCATCGATCCTAAAGTTCCGTTAATTTTAGGTCGATCTTTTTTGGATACCTCGAGAGCACTTATCGATGTGCATGCTAGAAAAATCACTCTTCGTTTCAATGAGGAAGAACTCGTCATTAATGCAACCCAAAACTCCACTCTTTCTCATGTGTATTCTATCACATCTTTGTACAATGTCAATCCTATCAAAAGCATTTGCAAAAGGATTTCAAATAGTGTTTTAGGAGTTGTTGAGAAAAATGAAGTTCCGTCCCCTCCGCCGATGGAGGTTAAGAGTGTTAAGCCTATGATTCCAATCTCGAGTGATTCTTCGGATGATGAATACGTTGATCCCGATGGGGAGGTTTTCTTTGTTGACAAAAGATTTGAAAACTTACCACCACCTAAACCAAAAAGATTTCAAAATGTGAGAATTTTTAGTGTGACTAACATTGTTCTAGATACACCAAATATTTTTGACATAATTAAATCGGGTTTTCACAAGGAGAGTGTTAAAGATGAAAAAGGAAAAGATTTTGAATTTAATTTAAAAGATTTTTCTACAATTGTAACTCCGTCATCACCGCGTGTCTTGAGTACTACAAGCTCGTCTTCTCCTTTTGACGATGCTTTGTGTGGACTTAGTGTGGGGGAAGCCCCTTATGTTCCCTCCCCTTTCTCCACCGAGGACGAGATATTTGATCCTGGAATTGCTTATATAGGGAAATCTCGGTCTTCCACCGATGCAATAAATGGAAAATCTTTTCATTTGATTGGTGCGAGTCTACCTCGAGTAGCTCAATGTTTTGACTTACCCATTGTCCCACCCTTCTATTTCTTCTCTCCTATTTTCTTCTACCCCATTGGGGTTGGTGTTGGAGTAGCATTATCTCGTCTTTCATCCGAAAACGAAGACGCTATCTTTGACCCCGGTATACGTTTATCGGGTTTTTAAAGTACTCCACGTACTTTTGGGCCTTGTTTATCATGTAAGCCCCACCAAAAATTGACCAAACCATGATTATCCCTAAATAATCACATTTATGGGGATTCGAGTCGAGCTTTTAACTCGGTTATCAAAAACAAGGTGCCTCGTGGGGGAGACCCATGCTTATCCATGTACATATTATTGCTTTCTAATTAGTGTAATGTGAGGGGATTTGTGCCCTTCCAACCTTTGTTCTGTGGTTGTTTGTGCATTGTGGTTTTTAGATTATCATCTTCACGATTGGAGCCTCTCGTGTTCGTTTTATGGGAGCACTCGATCGTTTGCTTTCGAGGCCTTTCCCAATATCCATATGATATATCCTTTTATGTTCTAACCTTAGGTTTTTAGCACACTTCATAAACGGCTATTACTTATTGGTTACACCCTTTCCATGCTAGATTAGGCATTCGACTACGTCTCTAGTATGGGGGTGTTTGCACCCCTAGACTCGAAACATTGAGGACAATGTTTAACTTTAGTATGGGGGGGTGAATAGATACTTGCCTTGCCAAACCTTCACGCTTTCCAAAGTTTATCGTTTTGTTTATCGTTTTCTTGCAAAATAAGGCTAAAAATGGCAAAATTTTAAATTTTTCTCATGTTTTATAAGTGTTTGAAGACACGAATGTAGATTTTCCGATGACGAGAATAAGAGTAATTTTTTACTCGACCGTGCGTGTTGAGCACTTAGCTTTGATTCCTTAACTACACATTAGGCTAAGTCTCTTAAATGAGGACGAGAAATGATAGAGTTAATTATAAGTTACTATGCTAAACGTAGATTACTCGTATTCTTTCAAAAACTCATGTGTTCTCGTTATTTGCTTATTCTCCCTTCGCTTGTAAATATTTTTTTTGCTTAATAAATATTGACTTAGCGGTTTAGTTCGGATTGTTGGGTTTCTAGTCTTTTCTAGTAGCTTCCGTGTAATTAAATTGGGAAGACATTAAGGTATCGCCAGCGTCACGGTTTTGAAGTATTGGCACCCTAATAATCGAAAGCTTCACCTAATAATAAGATTTCAAGTGCTCACCTAAATCAAGCAAACAATTTGAAGCCCCACAAGGCCTAAAATCTATGCAAAAATTGAAAGTGAATCAAGCCTTAATCTTCGAAGCTTTAAAGATCTAAAATTCGCTTTAGCGTGAGGATATACGTCTTTGGCTAATAAAACCACCGATGAGGCGGATAATAAAAGGCAAGGCAAGACCGAAGTCACATTAAAAGCTTCATGGCGAAGTTGAATAAAAGATGGAGGTAAACCAAAGATAATAAGGCCCTTCCATTAGGGGGCGTATAAAAGTCTTGGTAATAAGTCTCATGTTCAAAACCGTTATAAAACCGTGTTTATCGATCCTTCTTGTCAACTTAATTTTTTAACATCGTCGTCTATTAGGAGGGGTTATTGATTTGATGGTCTTAGTTACACCGTTAGGACTCTATTTTTAGACCTAAATCTCTATTATCGCATAAGTCAAACGATGTATCCTCGTGAAACATTCAAGACATAATAAAATATAAGAGATACAACTTAGGAATAACGGGAGAATAAGTACGTGATTAGGGCATATGAGTAGTGTTAGCATTATTAACTTATAATGACAATGATCTCGTTGCACGCTTGGCATGGAATTAAGGTGAAAATCGAGGACGATGAAATTATTTCTAACGAAGCATTCACATGTTCTTATTCTATGAACCTAAACGTCCCATTTTGCGATGAAAATCATACATTATGTCTAAAACGCTAGTAGTGGAAATAGTAGTAGTGTAGCTAGTTTATCATTTCAATAAATTGAATAAAATTAAATTTTGGAGATGCTATGATACTTAATTCTTGCATTGCGTGTGGGCACGGCAATGGTTTAGTATGGGGGAGTGATGAGACTGCTTTTATACATGGTCTCATCGTCCAAAACGGCCTTAAAATGCATAAAATATCATAAAATATGCCAAATATATGCTCGTGTTTGTTACTTGTGTATTTTTTGGTACGGATATTGAGGAAATGGCAAAAGATCACAAGAATCATTCAAAAACGAACACGGGAAACGAAGTCGCACAATGAACCGGGCCCAAGTTTGGAATTTTACAAAAAAGCCCTTGAAGAATTGAAGATTGTCAAGTTTGGTCCCTCAACTTTTGAAGATTTACACTTTATACCCCTCAAATATTCAAAAGTATGAATAGGGTCCCTAAAGTTTGAAGACTATACAAGTTCAGTCCTTGAAGAATCCAAGAAGTACAAAAGAAACCCTTGGAGAAGTTTTGAAACAAGTTGTGCCATAAAAGACAAGTTTGCGAAAGTTGTTAAGACATAAATAGGCGTTGATGGCTGTTTAAAACAAAATGAAGAGAATGTGAATCATGGGGGGCTAATATTGCCAGACACTAGAACCTATCCCAACCTATCAACCTTACACATCATCACCACCAACCAATCACACGCCACCCTCACTCCATGTCACCTTCCACCCACATTTTTTAAATCAGATTTAATTAATCTGATTACTTTTGGTGGTAAACATTAAGTTTAAAAACTTAATCCTTCTTTTCAGATTAAACTTCACTATAATCCTCCCAAGAACCCTAAACTCCCCAGGTCCTAATCACCCTAAATCAAAGGGGAAATGGATGATTATTTCCAGATTGCTAATTAGGGTATCTCTCATCCTAAACCCACTCACAAACCTTCTCCCAACACACCCATGTGAGCAGTAGGGACCTCCCCTGCTGCGTCACTTTCCACAAGACACCAAAAAGAGACAAGATGGAGGGCTATGATGATCCAACTTGTTCCCCACACAAAATAAACAGCCAAGATGCACTCTCCATAGCTGGCCAAGTACAACATCACATGTTGCTAAGTTGACTAAAGATTGAAGATTCAAACAAAGGGCTTTCTAGGAAATTCAATTAGCTAGGGTTACACATTGTAATATTTTATTATTATCTAGAAGGATCCATAGACTAGTATATATATGAGTGGTATGTGCTCATATACGTTTTGTTCCAGTTTTTAGCCAAAAAACCTTGTAATTCCTTTTTTAAATTAATGAAGTTTGGTATTTGTGTTTAAACAATTGTAATTCCTTTTATTAGATTTAAAAAGTTGTGTGTTGTGTTAAAAGCTAAAACTAAGTTCCATTTTAAAATTGTGTGAACACTTGTGTGTTTTGAGGATTTTCAAAAGTTTTTCAAAAGTTTTAAATTTGATTCAAATTTCAGAAATCAAACTCCCTTGAAGTGAAAGTGGAAAGGAAGTTTTGATTTGTGAGTTTGAATTTGATTAAAACCTGTTAAGTTTCAAAGGTTATTGGGTTTCAAAAGATTGTAAGTTTCAGAAAATCAGTTTCATTGGATATTTTGCATTTTTTTTGTGTTTTCTTCTCTTAGCAGGTTGTTGATTTGTTGTTGATTAAGTTCAGCATAGGCCCGGGCCTATAAGGAGGTGGTTTTTCAACCACAAGGGACTTGGATGTAAGTCCCTTAGGTAAAAATCCTTTCCCCTTTTAGTTTTTCAGTTTTGATGATGATTTAAGTGATTTTGGTTAATACTGCATGAAAGGTGTTTTTATGTGCTTGAATGAAGTTTATTTGGTAGTGTATGCATGTTAGATGATTAAGAAAGCAGTTTGGAGTTGTTTTGATTGGACTGTGTTTGAAAAATCTTGGTTAACTGCTTTTAAAGGGGTGTTTGGGATAAGGGGTTAATCAAATTTGGTGACAAAGATTTGTGTTAAATCCTGTTTAAAAACACTTCTCAAGTAGCTGGTAAGTGATACATGTACTAGGGTTTAAGTTTGGTAAGTTTTTAAAGCATTTGCAAGTCAAAAATTTGGAGAGAATAGCTAAAATCAGCAAACTGCTTTTGTGCCTATTTTGGTTGAGATTTTTGCCTGAAATCTGGTAGACTGTTAGGAGATAGGACATTGGAGGTTTGTGAATTGTTTGAATGCTGTTTGGAGTCCTTGTATGCAAGTTGTTGAGCTTTGAAACTCATTGGTGTGCAAGTAATCAAGAAAAACATTCCCCAGACCTGCATATAGACATCAGCAACCTTACTTGATCATTTGTGCTTAATTGGAGTGTTGATTTGCTTGTTTCCTATTTATTTGTGACTCCCTATACTCCAAAGAGTATAGGGGTGCCTTTGTTCCACAAAATTCACCATAAACAATCAAGCCAAGCCCCTCTTGGCTCCAATTTGCACAAGTGTAAACAATCACACTTGTTCATCAGTCACCAAGCCCAACTGGGCACGTTTTTGGGATCATTTATCTTAATCTTTGGTCACTTTAGGATTGTGTTTGTGTTTTTGTGTGTTGACAAGTTACTGGAATCAAGTGTGAAAGAAAAAAAAAAGAAAAAAAAAAGTAAAAACTTCACCCTGCCTGGACTCGAACCCCCGACCTGCAGCTCAGGAGTGAGGGGTTCTACCAGTGATCTAGATGAGTTTTTACGTTAAGGTTCCATTTCATTAGTTATTTAAGAAGGTTTTGGTTTTGGATTATTTAAATAAGCCGTAGCTTATTCAGTCGTTTTTAGCTTATTTAAGTAGCTTATTTGTTATAGCTTATTTTTCCTAGGATTCTTTTGTCGTTTTAGACTTTTCTGCTTTTGAAATTTATTTTTCCCTTTATTAAATCATTTATTAGAATTATTTTTAGTTTTATTTTTAGAGAGTAATTAAAAATAGTAAACAGTAATATAAAAATCCAAAAAATAGTTTTTAGGTTTTAGTTAAGTTATTTGAGGTTTACATATCATAAAGTTTTCAAAAACTAAAATTTTTAATTTTATTTGATTTTAGGTTTTTTATTAAACTTTAAAAATTAATATAAAATTAATTAAGAGGTTTTAGGAGCTTTAATTTACATTTTTGTCTTAGTTAGAATATTTAGGATTTTTGAGAATTTTTTAGAATTTATTTAGGAACTTTTTATTTTTTGGAATATTTTAATATTATTTTATTCATAAAAATTCAAAGTTTTATTTTTAACTTTTTTTCATTTTTCCTAGATTCTAGACATTAAAATAGGAACTTTGTCACTTTCCAATTAATTTTTAGGCTTTTCAATTAAATTTTAGAATTAATATAAGATTTAATAGATTTTAATAGTTTTTAGGAGTTTAAAAATAGTTTAATTTGGTTTTAAAATTTTTAGAAATAGTTTTTAGTTTAATTAGGTCATTTTTGAGGTTTACAAACTATTAAATCTTGTTTAGGGCTTTTTAATATTTAAAAGTGATTTTTAGGGCTTTAATTAGCATTAAAAAGTCATTATTAAATTAATTAAAAGGTTTTGGCAAATTTGGATTTTTTTTGTAAACTCTTAGAATATTATTGTGGATTTTTAGTAATTTTTAGGAATTTTTAGGTTAAAATTTTAATTTTAGTCATTTTTACGTTTCTACGTCTTAACTTTCTAGTAGTGTTTTTGTCTATTTTTCTATTTTTTTCGTCTTCGTCATTTTCCCTTCTCCTTTCTTGTTAATAATAAAAAACAAATCAATCAAATCAATTCAATTCACAACACACGTGCCTCCTCGAGAACGAACTCACTTTTAGGGTCATTCACACACGGTTTTCCTAAATCGTCGTGCACGCTTGCCCTATTTACGTTCTTTTTCCTAAAAGACGTATTTCTACGACTATCACATACACCTACAAAGGAAAAAGAAAAAAATACCAAACGCAAAGACAATATATATACACAATGAAAATAAAATCTTTTTGGATTTTTGAAAATTTTAATTTTTATGGTTTTTTAACAATTTATAATTTTTATGGTTTTTTTTTGAATTTTTGTGCAAGAAAAGTAACGATCACAAGTGAACGGATCCCAAAAAGCAACGCGTCTTTCACAGAAAACCGTTAATCTTTACGAAAAGAGCCGGCAGCGGCGCCATTTTAATACATAGGTTTTACTATGGTTAAAAGTTAAGTTCTCGTTCTCGGTATCTTAACGAATTGATTCCCGGTTCACAGTGCGACTCTATTGTTTTTGGTGAAACAAATATTTTTGGTTGTTTTTAAAATAAAAGTGCAAAACAATCAAAAGTAAAAGGGCGTTAACGTAAATCTAAGTCTAATTTAAAGTAAATGGCGAGTATTTAAAAGTGTGACTAAAATTAAAGGCAATTAAAAGAAATAACGCAAACTTAAAACTAACTAAGGCAAACTTAAAACTTAAACTAAGGAAAGGTTAAAAATAATCTAAGGCAATTAAACTTAAAGTGCGACTAAGGAAAAAGGCGGGAAAAATAAAGCTTGAAATTAAAAAGCAGAAACTTAAAAACTGAAATTAAAGAAACCTGAAAAATTAGCTCATCCGGAATAATACCCTCAATCGGAATAAACACTCATCCGGAATGTCACCTTCGTTCGGAATGTTTTTCTTTACTCGGAATATCAACCAAAGTCTTTGATCCGCAATAAATTGCTTACTCGGAATATGTCACCTATCCGGAATAACTTCTCTATTCGGAATAAAACCTTGATGCGGAATATTGCCCTTGATCCGGAATAATTCTTGATCCGGAATAATATTCCGGATAGAACCCTTGATTCGGAATGTCAAAATATTCCGAATAAACTCCTTGATCCGGAATAATAAATTATTCCGGATGAACTTGCTTGATCCGGAATATTATTTGATTCGGAATGTTAGGTTGATTCGAAATATCCTGCTGATCCGGAATAAAAGGTTGATCCGGAACTTTTGGTTGATCCGGAATATTGTTCCGAACGAAGCACCTTGATTCGGAATGTTTTAATATTCCGAATAAAGCACCTTGATGCAGAATAAATATTATTCCGAATAAACTCAACTGATCCGGAATATCCAATATTCCGGATGAACAGCCTTTGAAATCCTTCGTTCGGAATATCTGGGAAGATCAGAACCTGGGAATACAGTAACAACACAAGCGAAGAACAAGGAACAAGAAAAAGATACGGATCTAATAAAAATTAAGCAAAATCAACCACAAGATTAAATCAAACTAATCACAAAACATCTATTAATCATAAACAATCAATCCAAAACAACAAAACTAACAAAACTAATCAAGATAATCAAAACCCACTTAAATAAATCAATAAAAATCAAGAACATGAACATAAACAAATCAACATAAAGATTAAAGAAAGGAAGAAGGAGATCAAACAATAAAGATAAAGATTAACAAGATGAACACTTACTTGAAATTAAATGGTAATTAAGGTGCAAGACAAATAATGTAAATGGACATGAAATTAAATGTGCATAAATTTAAAATGGAAGAAATGGTTTGTCAATCCACCCAACAAAGAAAAATGCTAATCTAGTCTAATCTATATATAGGGGAGGATTAGGGAGTGCTTAGGAAGCTTCCTTCCCTTTCCTTTCTCCTTAATTGCATGCTTAGTCCTTCTCTTCTTAATCTTTTGTTAATTGCACCATTAGTCCATAAGCCTTCTAATCTTCTTTAATCTTGGACTTTAATGACTTTTGGCTCGGGATTTCTTTAAAATCGTCTTTTAATTCTTCAATAAATTATACTTGAGTTTTTCGGTTTTTGATAAACTTCCGTCTTTTGACTTTTTCTTCGATAAATCTTCAGAATTGGTCTTGGACTTCCGTTCTTTTTGCACTCTTGACTTCTTGACTTCGTCTTTCGTATTTTTCTTCGATAAAAGCCCGTGAATGTCGTGTTTTCGCCACTTTTAACCTTTTCGTCCTAAATCACATCAAAAACACAAACCACGCATAATTTCGACATAAAAGACATAAAATACACGTTTTGGCTCGGTTATTATTGTAATTAAGTGGTAAAAAGGATGGGTGTTTACACACCTATCACAGGGCTTTCATGGCTATAGCTGAGGATGAACCAGCTGTTGGGAAAGGTGATGCAAGATCAGGACAATGGGCTGACATCACAATGAAAAAGGTACATAGGCTTTTATCTATGTCTGATAGTGATGAACGCAAACATGTCCTTGATTACACCATTGTTGATTTACACTTTGTTGAAGAACAAAGAAAGAACCTGCTTGATAAGTTTCACTCTGTTAAAAATGAACTGCTAATTGCTAAATCTGAATGTGAAACTCTCAGACGGGTTAATTTAGAGAAAATATCCCTTCAAAATGAAGTCACTAGGTTAACCTTGAAAAACATTGCCTTAAATAATCAAGTATCTGAATTAAACAAGGTTATTGAAAAATGGTTGTGTAGTAGGTTCACTATAGATCAGTTGCTTAATGATGAGCTGCCTGCTGACATTAAAAGGGATGTATCTGCTAAGAAAAATAAGCTGAAAATTCTCACCAAACCCAAAGAGATTGTTTTCAAATCTATAGAGACTATTCATATGTCAGATCCCACTTTGACTGATGACCCTGTCTCTGAAGATATGGTTGAATTACCACCTTTGCCCAAACTCTCTGGAGTTGAACCCAGCAGTTCCTCACGAGCTGCTAAGGGTGAACTTAAAACAGATGTTGAGAAACCACCAACTAAAATATTTTCTATACCTGCTAAACAATCTGGTAAGCAAGTTGCATTTAAGCCAGTCTCAACAAAAGTTGTGAACAAGGTTGACCCTTCCACTAAAGAACGCATGTTGTCTCTAATGAAAGAAGTAGAACTCTTAAAACAACACATTAAGCCTTCCGCTGAATGCTCTACTTCTCGTGAACCTAAGTTAGTCCTAGGTGAATCCAAGGGGGAAAGGTTAGTCAAACCCTATTGCAATATCTGTAAGAACTCTCACCACATGACCTTAGATCATGATAAACATATGGCTGTTAAGAGAGCTCAGACACCTTCTAGGGATAAACAACAGGGTTCTAAAAGACAACAAGGAAACTACAGACCTTATCCTCCCTGTAAATTATGTGGATTCACAGACCATCACTCAGACGAGTGTGGTGACTTCCTAGGTTGTGATATCTGTGGAAGTTTTACCCATGAGACAGCTAATTTTCCCTCCCATCGCCAAAAGTTCTACAGGAACACAAGAATTGCTAATCAGCAATTCAGGGAACCCACTAGAAAGTGGGTTCACCATAGGAACTAACTTGTTTCTATGTATCTGTGCAGAAACATCTTAAGGAATCGGTATGGTATCTAGACAGTGGCTACTCTAGACACATAATAGGGATTCAACAAAACCTGCACATATACTCAAGGGAGCCAGGTCCTAAAGTGGTATTTGGAGATAATTCTTTAGGTGACACAGAGGGATACGGCTCAGTGAACTGCAATGGGATTACGTTTACAAGGGTTGCTTATGTGAATGGTCTTAAACACAATCTTATTAGCATCAGCCAATTGTGTGATGCTGACTACAAGGTTTTGTTTACTAAGACTCAGGGAACCATATTCAACAAGAACAATGATGTTGTGCTTATTGCACCTAGAAGGAGAGATGTTTATGTCATCAACATGGTTGTTTGCTCTGAAGACAACTCAAATTGTTTTCTTGCTAAAGCCTCTGAAAGTGTCAATTGGCTGTGGCACAAAAGACTGTCTCATCTCAACTTCAAGAACATCAAAAAGATAGCCACACAAAACCTGGTTGCTGGTCTACCTTCAGTGATGTTTTCTAAAGACAAGACTTGTTCTGCCTGTGTCAAAGGAAAACATCACAGGTCTTCATTCAAGACCAGGCAATCATTCTCTATTGACAAGTGCTTACATCTCCTTCACATGGATTTGTTTGGGCCTGTCAAACCACAGACCATTAATCACAACAAATACACCTTGGTCATAGTTGATGAGTTTTCAAGATACACATGGGTGTTCTTCCTCAGAAGGAAAAGTGATGCAGCTGATACCATCATGTCCTTCATCAGACAGGTTGAAAATATGAATGATGTTAGAGTCAAAGCTCTAAGAAGTGATAATGGTACTGAATTCAAGAATCATCAACTTGAATCTTTTTGTGATGAAAAGGGTATTTCACAAAACATCTCTTCAGTTGGCACCCCTGAACAAAATGGTGTGGCTGAAAGAAGAAACAGGACTTTGATTGAAGCAGCCAGAACTATGTTGAATGGTGCAGCCTTACCAAAGCAATTTTGGGGAGAAGCTGTTCACACTGCCTGCTACACACAAAATAGATCAATCATTGTCAACATGGTAAAACTTCCTATGAAGTTTTCAGAAACAAATCTCCAGATGTCAGCTATTTTCATGTTTTTGGATGCCCTGTGTTCATTTACAACTACATGGACAAACTTGGAAAATTTGATGAAAAAGCTGATGATGGTTTCTTCTTGGGATACTATCCAACAGCCAAAGCCTTCAGAGTATTCAACATCAGAAGACAAGAAGTAGAAGAAACCTTTCATGTCAGATTCAATGAAGATGATGATGTCATACAGAGAACTGGAACAGAGGGTGATGAAATTGATTTTAATGAAAATGTGTCTTTCCCAAGTGATGAATTCTTCGAACCTAGACCTGCCAGTCATCACCATCATCACTCCAACACTCTTACTCCTTATGTTCCTGCTTTTGACCCTCTGTATACTCACAACTATGAAGTTCCTACCTCTCAGGAGCTTGATGAGGAAGAACCACAGACCTCTTGTAGTCCTTCTTCGTCTACTGCTATTGATGACTCACCAATTCTTTAAATCCCTGAAGAATCTCCTACTGGTAATGAGCTTGTACCTCTTGATATGGCTGAAGAAGACTCAAACACCGAAGTAGTCTTTGAAGAAAGCCCTCCTAGTAAACAGGATGAAACTCAAATTGTACCAGCTATCCCCACAAGTGTTCCTGTCCATGAGTCCCCAGCTCCTCAAAACAAGTGGTCAAGAGATCAACATATTATTCTTGTCAACATTATTGGGGAACCTAATGCAGGGGTTACCACTAGATAGCGAATTCATGACTCAGAATCGGCCTCAGCCAATGAATGTCTCTTTGCTGAATTTCTCTCTCAAATTGAACCTAAGAGAGTAGTTGAGGCTCTTGTAGAAGATGGGTGGGTAGCTGCTATGCAGGAAGAAATCAATCAGTTCAAAAGAAACAAAGTATGGACACTAGTGCCAGCTCCACCTGGAAAGGATATCACAGGCACTAGATGGATCTATAGAAATAAGATGGATGAAATTGGAAAAATCATCAGAAACAAGGCCAGGCTGGTGGCACAGGGGTATACTCAGACTGAAGGAATTGACTATGATGAAACATTTGCTCCTGTAGAAAGACTTGAAGCCATCAGAATCTTCCTGGCTTATGCTGCTTATATGAACTTCACTGTGTATCAGATGGATGTTGAGAGTGCATTCCTCAATGGAGATTTAGCTGAGGAAGTATATGTTGAACAACCTGAAGGATTCGAGAATAGCGAGTTTCCCAATCATGTGCACAGATTACACAAAGCCATGTATGGGCTGAAACAAGCTGCAAGAGCATGGTATGAAACTCTTTCTAATTTCTTAACTGAAAACAAATTTGTCAGGGGTTCTATTGATAAAACTATATTTACCTTCAAGGATAAGAGTCATTTCATCATTGTGCAGATTTATGTGGATGATATCATCTTTGGGTCAACAAATGTTAATCTTAGTAAACGATTTTCTGAATTAATGACCAAGAAATATGAGATGAGTATGATGGGTGAATTAACTTACTTTTTGGGTTTTCAAATTAAACAATGTCCTAAGGGAATTTCAATTTGTCAAGAAAAGTATGTTAAAGATTTACTTAAAAAATATGACTTAGCTTATTGTGCATAAGTGAAATGCCCCATGGTTCCACCCAACAACTTGGGTCCTGATGAGTCAGGGTCTCTATTAATGAGACTTTATACAGAGGCGTGATTGGGTCACTCATGTATCTAACAGCTAGTTGTCCTGATATCCAATTCTCCACATGTCTCTGTGCACGGTACCAAGCTAACCCAAAAGAATCCCATCTAGTCGTTGTTAAGAAAATTTCCAGGTATCTCAAAGGAACACCCTCCCTAGGTCTATGGTATCCCAAGGAATCAGGCTTTGATCTCAAGGCCTATTCAGATTCAGACTATGATGGATGCTGTATTGACAAGAAAAGCACCTCAGGTAGCTATCAAATCCTAGGAGGAAAATTGGTTGGATGGAGTGCTAAGAAGCAAAACTCTGTGGCCATGTCTTCAGCTGAAGCAGAATATGTCGCTTGATGAGACTGCTTTTATACATAGTCTCATCGTCCAAATCGGGCTTAATATGCATAAAATATCATTAAATATACCAAATATATGCTCGTGTTTGTTACTTGTGTATTTTTAGGTACGATATTGAGGAAATGGCAAATTATCACAAGAATCATTCAAAAACGAACACGGGAAACGAAGCCGCACAATAAACCGGGCCCAAGTTTGGATTTTACAAAAATGTCCTTGAAGAATTGAAGATTGGCAACTTTAGTCCCTTAACTTTTGAAGATTGACACTTTATACCCCTCAAATATTCAAAATTATGAATAGGGTCCCAAAAGTTTGAAGACTATACAAGATCAGCCCTTGAAGTTGAAGAATGAGCATTAATGGCCCTTGTTTCAAGTTTATTATGTTTTTGTGCCATTTTTGACAAGATGTCCAAAGTTGTTAAATGGAAAATAGGCGTTGATAGCCATTTATTACAAAGTGAAGTAAAGAAGAAAGCTTGGGGGTAAATTCTTCCAACTAACCAAACCCTCACACCCAACCAAAAGCTGCCACCTCAGCAAACCCACCCATTTACCCAAACCCTTGCCCATTCATCCTACCCAACCCGTCCATTAACCCAACACCCGGTTTAGTTTATTAACCCCAGTCAAACACTCAGTCAACCCCTCTTTAATTTCCCTCCCAAACACATTTTTTAAATTAACCCCACCCAAATCCAGATTAAACCACCCCCTAATTTCCTATAAACCCTAACCCAACCCAGACCTAATTTGCCTTAAATCAAGGGGTTTTTACCCCAATCTCTCCAGTTTACTAATTAACCATAACCTCACTTGATCCCACCTCTCAAACCACCACAAGACACACCCATGTGTCTTGTGGGACCCTCCCCTGCACCCGTCTCTTTCCCACAAACCCAAAACCCGACCAATTAAACGTCCAAGCTTAATTCCTTTGTCCCCAAGTCCATTCAAACGGCCAAGATCACAAGATGCAAGCTGGCTACAAGTACAAGATCACATGGGAGAAAATTGACCCATTTTTCAGTCAAAGACTCAAGGGCTTTATTGGCAATTCAAGAATTAGGGTTTTAGCTTTCTACATTATTCCTTTAGTTGTATAAATAGAGACGCATGTGTCTCTATTTCAGTTGTTCCAGTTTTTCTAGCAAAACTTGTAATTCCTTTTTATTTAATGAAGTTGGTAATTTTTATGAGAAAAGTGTAATTCCTTTTGTTTGATAAAAGTTGGTAAATGTTTTTAAGCTAGAAACTCTGAGTTCCATTAAAATTTGTAAACACTTGTGTGTTTTGATTTTCAGAAAAAAGGTTTTCTGAAATTGGGATTTTGTGGTGAAAGTTGATTCAAGGTTTGGTTTTGCAGGGATTTAAGTTAATTTGTTTAGTGTTTTGAAAGAAAAATGTGAAAGTAATTTTTAAGAAAGGTTTGAAAAAAGTAAAAAAAATAAAATCAGAATATAGATTATTGCTTGTTCTTCATTTTTGTCTTAGCAGGATTCAAGTTTGCATGTTGATCAAGGGTCAGCTCAGGCCCCAGCCTGAAGGAGGTGACCTTGCTGTCACTGTGGGACCTGGATG
Source organism: Glebionis coronaria (assembly GCA_025667525.1). Classification (NCBI taxonomy): domain Eukaryota; kingdom Viridiplantae; phylum Streptophyta; class Magnoliopsida; order Asterales; family Asteraceae; genus Glebionis; species Glebionis coronaria. The sequence continues at coordinate 468,056,941 of CM046879.1, forward strand.
TGGGTCCCACAAGGTAGAAATTCCTTGTTTGAATTTTCATTTTCAGAAAATGTGATATTACATTACTTTTGTGAAAAATCTGTTAAGTGTTGTTTTACCTGTTTGATTTGAGTTCATTTGGTGTTCTATGCATGTTATAGGTGATTAGATTCGTTTTGGTTGGATTTTATAAGCATTCACTTTGATAAAGTTTCAATTTCAGTCATAAAGGGGTGTTTGGATTTGTGTCTTAAAGCAGATTTTGTGACAAGTTTGTGTATTAAAACCTGTTTAGACAAACTTCATAGGGTATTAAAAGGTTGCTTGTTAGCTCAATTTTCAGATTGGTGTTGATTTAAACAAAGTTGTATGATAAAAGTTGGAAAAAATAGCAAAAATTCAGTAACTGCATTTAAGGTGTAATTTTGTGAGAAATTGTGCTTGAAAGGTTGAAGTCTGTTAGATTTAGGGTTGTTGGAGGATTGTGAATTGGTTGCATACTGATTGGTGATCATGTATGCAAGATCTTTTAGCTTAAAGTTCATTTTTGTGCATTTAAAATTAGCAAAACACCCCCAGACCTACAAAAGCTTAAACAAAAACTTTCATTGTGCAATTTGGTTTGATTTAGTGATTGATTCCTGCTTATTTGTGTTTGTATTGACTCCTTGTACTCAACAGAGTACAAGGGTGCCTTGTTGTCCACCAAAAACATCCAAAATCAGCAAGTCAAGACCTCTTGACAAACATTTGCACAAGTGAAGAAACACTTGTGCTTTGTGTTCATCAAAAAGCTAATCTGAACCCGTTTGATTCTTTTGACTTAATCTTTGTACAAATTGGATTGTGTTGGAGTTTTTGAGGATTAAAAGGGTATACAAGTTTGGGTTTTAAAAGCTTAAAAAAAATATAAACACCAAAAAGGACGTGGCCAGGACTCGAACCTGCGCCACTCCTCTCACAACACAACACACTCACCACTGCGCCCTTGGGTCTTTTACTGACCAAGGGTGCAATTTAATTCTACTTAAGCACTTTTTGAGTTGGGCTTTTAATTAAAAGCCGTAGCTTATTCTTGGCTATTTGAGCTTATTAGTTAAGCTTTTTGGCACTAGCTTATTTTTCCTAGGAAAGTTATAGGGTTTAGCACTATTCTGGCTAAGTTTGAATTTTTGTCTTTCTTTATTTATTTTTTATTCATTTTTCTTTAGCCGTTTTTAATTAATTAGATAAAAAATAGTTAAAATAGGTTTTAATTTTTAGAAAAATAGCTTTTAGGTTTTGATTTATATTTTTGAGGTTTACATCACAAAAAGTTTTCAAAAAGTCTTATTTTTAATTTTATTTGATTTTAGGGTTTTTAAACAACTTTAAAATTTAATATAAAATTAATTAAAAGGTTTTAGGAACTTTAATTTGCATTTTTGTCTTAGTTACATTATTTAGGATTTTTGGTAATTTTTTAGAATTTATTTATAAACTTTTTATTTTTTTGATTATTTTAATATTATTTTATTACTAAAAATAGAAAGTTTGTTTTTTCTACTTTTTTCATTTTTCCCAGATTGTAGACATTAAATTAGGAACTTTGTAACTTTCCAAATCTTTTTAAGACTTTTCATTTATTTTCTAGAATTAATTTAAGTTTTAATAGATTTTAATAGTTTTTAAGTGTTTAAAAATAGATTTATTAGGTTTTAAAATTTTTAAAAATAGTTTTTAGCTTAATTAGGACATTTTTGAGGTTTACAAACTATTAGATCTTGTTTAGGGCTTTTTAATATTTAATTGTGATTTTTAGGGCTTTAATTAGCATTAAAAAGTCATTATTTAATTAATTAAAAGGTTTTAGCAAGTTTTGATTTTTTGTAAACTCTTAGAATTTTATTGTGGATTTTTAGTAACGTTTAGGAGTTTTTTGGTTAAAATTTTAATTTTTGTAGTTTTTACGGTTTTACGTATTCGCCTTTTTCGACTTAGTTTAATCCGTCTTCGTAACCGTCTTTTCTTTCCTTTCTATTTTCTTTTCTCTTTTCTTCTTAATAAAATCATCAATCAAAATCAACTCATTACACAACACACGTGCCTCCTCGAGAACGAACTCACTTCATTGGGTCATAACTTGTGGTTTTCCTAAACTACTCGTTAATACTTGCCCTATTTACGCTCTTTTTCCTAAAAGACGTATTTCTACGACTATCATTTTTGGCGCCGCTGCCGGGGAGGCGTGTTGTGTTTTGATTGAACCATTGTTGTTTTTTATACTAGCCATAAATAGTATTTGTATTAGTAGCACTCTACTAATACGTATTATCGTTTTTCGGTTTTTGTGTGAATATTATTAATATATTGTATACGTAGAACAATAAATTCACAAGTACTCCAAATACGTGAGAAATCACAACCTTGACTTGGGAGGTCATTACCCAATCATTGTATTCGAATCTCAAACCAAAGAAAAAGGCAAAAATAGATAAATACTTTCGTGAAGCTTAATCTTGATAATACAAACTATAAGGTGGGTATAAGGCGGTTGTATTTCACGACCTAAAGGAAAAAGGCTCTTAAGTGCTTCGCGTCACCTCGTTTCCTTCGCTTGCTTGTGCGTATTTGTTTTTGAGAGTGAATCGAGGGTTTTGCCGCCCAAAGTATTACTAAGTATCATATATATTTTCTTGGTTTCATTTGATTAAACCCTCTTGAACGATTTGGTGTTCCACCATCGTTCTAAAGTCATCGAAGGCGTTCACTTCACGTGATCGTTTTCATTCCTTGAGGCTTCTTTAATAGAGAGATTTGATTAAGGAGGAGATTTGTAGATTTTTGTCTACTTAATACATTTCACCAATTTCCAAAAAAGTTAATACCATCAAAAACCACAAAAAAAATTGAAAAAAAATACAAAACACCAAAAAGAATCTTATTTGCTCGTCTCCACGTTGTACGTGACGTTTATGCTAACTCGTAATCAAGCAAAACATGCACGTAAACGAAAGAACAAAACTCCCACTCCAACTCATTCTAGTGAGGAGTCTCCTATTGACGAACCCATTGTACGAGAAGCACCAACCATGGCGAATCGAACTATGATGGAGTTACTTCAAGCACCCACCAAGGGTTATGGAGAAGCTATTGTGATTCCCGCTATCCTTGCGGAGAATTTTGAGGTGAAAACGGGTTTGTTGTCAATGATCCAAAACAACAAATTCCGTGGTGTTGAGAAGGACAATCCCCACAACCATATCCGCCAATTTAATCGTCTTACCGCCACGTGCAAATTCAAGGATGTCTCGAAGGACTCGATTAAGATGATGCTTTTTCCGTATTCCTTAGCGGGGCCCGCTAAAATTTGGTTAGAGAAAGAGCCACCCAATTCTATATTGACGTGGAAGGATCTCGTTTCAAAATTTGTGAACCAATTTTTTCCGCCCTCTAAGACTACGCATTTGAAAAATGAGATTTCTAAATTTTCACAAGAATCAAATGAAAGTTTTTCTACGGCTTGGAATAGGTTTAAAGAGATGTTACATGAATGTCCTCATCACGGTTTTTCCGACTTGCACCAAATAGACACGTTTTACAATGGACTTAACGATCATGAAAGAGATTATTTAAATGCCGCCGCGGGTGGTAATTTTTTGTGTAAAATGGTTAAAGAGGCTTTGGTCATAATTGAGAATAGGTCTAAGGTTTATAGCCCTCGTAACACACCGAGTGTTGCCAAAATGGGCTCATCATCGTCTCGTAGTATCAATGCCTTGCAAGATGAAGCTAATGAGGAAAATCGGTTTTTCGATAGGTTTTCGACCCTTATGTCCCATTGGAAAGCTCAAGAAGCTTCAAATTCCGCTTCGGTTAAAGCGGTTTCTAAGAGTTGTTTGTCGTGTGGTGGAGCTCATGATCTTTCCGAGTGCATTACCGCGGATGGTAACACTTCGAGTGCTTATGTAGCCACGGGAACTTATAACCAAATCGGTCAAGGTTCCCGCCAAAATCAAGCTCCACCAAATCAAAATGCTAATAATTATCGAAACAACAACCAAGGTAGAAATTACCAAGGAAATCAAAGGAGTTATAACAAGGGTAATTATCAAAGTGGAAATAGGCAAGTTTCAAACCAAAACCAAAACCGTGATTTTCAAACTTCTACTCAAGGTTTTCAAATTGATCACACCAAAAATCTTCAAGGAGAATTTATGAATTATGCAAAGGCTAAGGATGCTAAGTTTGATAATATGCAACGTGAAATGGTTAGCTTAAGATCCGAGTTGAAAAACGAGCTTAAAAACGAACTTGCTAATGAACTTAAAACTCATGCTAATAAAATGGAAGGAAATGTCACACGACTCCAACAAAATCAACAAAAAATGGAGCAAGGTCAACATGAGATTAAGCAAGAATTGTTAAAAGCGGATGCTAGGCAATCAAAATTTGAGGACCGTATGGATAAGATGTTTGAAGCTATCATGTGTAAGCCCTCTTCTTCGGGTGGTCTTCCTAGTGATACCATCGTGAACCCAAAAGGAGAGTTGAAGGTTATTACTACACGAAGTGGTAAAACTTTCAAGGAACCAATCTCTCGTCCAAGTACTTCTATGGAGAAGGAAAAAGAGAAAGAACCCGAGGTTGTGGTTGAAAAGGAGCAAATTACAAGCCCACGAAGTACCGCTCAAACCACACCTACGGTTGAACCCACACCAATCATGGAACCCGAGATTCCAAGGCCGATGCCTATGCCTACTTTGCCCCAACCCACACCACCTTTACCCTACCCTTCAAGACGAGACAAGGAAAAGGCACAAGAACGAAATAATCATCAATTTAAACTCTTTATGAAAATGTTTCGTGACTTGCATTTCAATATAAGTTTTGCCGACGCCTTAGTCATGATGCCTCGATTTGCCGCGAACTTCAAAAGTATGTTGAATAACAAAGAGAAATTGCAAAAATCGTCTAGTTGTTCTTCGGTTTTTCTAAGCCGCATACCTCAAAAAGTCGGTGATCCTGGAAAGTTTTTAATCCTATGTGCTATACAAGACATGGAAGAATGCTACGCCTTGGCCGATCTTGGTGCTAGTATTAATTTGATGCCTCTTGAGATTTTTAAATCGCTCAATCTTCCCAATCTCACTCCTTCAAGAATGTCAATCGAAATGGCCGATCATTCTACAATTCTAGCTTGTGGAGTTGCCGAGAACGTCTTTGTGAAAGTTGGAAAGTTCTACTATCCTGTAGACTTTATTGTTGTTGATATTCCCATCGATCATAAAGTTCCGTTAATTTTAGGTCGATATTTTTCGGATACCTCGAGAGCACTTATCGATGTGCATGCAAGAAAAATGACTCTGTGTTTCAATGAGGAAGAACTCGTCATTAATGCAACCCAAAACTCCACTCTTTCTCATGTGTATTCTATCACATCTTTGTACAATGTCAATCTTATCAAAAACATTTGCAAAAAGATTTCCAATAGAGTTTTAGGAGTTGTTGATAAAATGAAGTTCCGTCCCCTCCGCCGGTGGAGGTTAAGAGTGTTAAGCCTACGGTTCCAATTGTGAGTGATTCTTCGGATGATGAATACGTTGATCCCGATGGGGGAGTTTTCTTTGTTGACAAAAGTTTTGAAAACTTACCACCACCTAAACCAAAAAGATTTCAAAATGTGAGAATTTTTAGTGTGACTAACATTGCTTTAGATACACCAAATATTTTTGACATAATCAAATCGGGTTTTCACAAGGAGAGTTTAAAAGATGAAAAAGGAAAAGATTTTGAATTGAATTTAAAAAAATTTCTACAACTCTAACTCCGTCATCACCACGTGTATTGAGTACTACAAGCTCGTCTTCTCCTTTTGACGATGCTTTGTGTGGACTTAGTGTGGGGGAATCCCCTTATGTTCCCTCCCCTTTCTCCACCGAGGACGAGATATTTGATCCTGGAATTTCTTATAAACGGAAATCTCTGTCTTCCACCGATGCAATAAATGGAAAATCTTTTTATTTGATTGGTGCGAGTCTACCTCGAGTAGCTCATGTTTTTAGAGACTTACCCATTGTCCCACCCTTCTATTTCTCATCTCTTTTCTTGAAACTCTTTGAGTTTTTGTTGACCATTAATGAAGTGGCGTTGATTAGTTTTTCCAATGAAAACGAAAACGCCATCTTTGATCCCGGTATTTTGCACCATCAAAGGACGTAGTCCTTAATACCGGTTGTTTTTGGGCCTTGTTTATCATGTAAGCCCCACCAAAAATTGACCACACCATAATATCCCTAAATGATCACATTTATGGGGATTCGAGTCGAGCTTTTGACCCGGTTATCAAAAACAAGGTGCCTCGTGGGGGAGTCCCATGCTTATCCATGTACATATTATTGCTTTCTAATTAGTTTAATGTGAGGGGATTTGTACCCTTCCAACCTTTGTTCCATGGTTGTTTGTGCATTGTGGTTTTTAGATCATGATCTTCACGATTGGAGCCTCTCGTGTTTGTTTTATGGGAGCACTCGATCGTTTGCTTTGAAGACTTTCTCAATATCCATGATATATCCTTTTGATGTTCTAACCTTAGGTTATTAGCACACTTCATAAACGGCTATTAATTTATTGGTTACACCCTTTCCATGCTAGATTAGGCATTCAACTACGTCTCTAGTATGGGGGTGTTTGCACCCCTAGACTCGAAACATTGAGGACAATGTTTAACATTAGTATGGGGGGTGAATAGATACTTGCCTTGCCAAACCTTCACGCTTTCCAAAATTTCATCATTTTGTTGCAAAATAAGGCTAAAAATGGCCAAATTTTAAAATTTTTCATGTTTTATAAGTGTTTGAAGACACGAATGTAGGTTTTCCGATGGCGAGAATAAGAGTAATTTTTGACTCGACCGTGCGTGTTGAGCACTTAGCTTTGATTCCTTAACTACACATTAGGCTAAGTCTCTTAAATGAGAACGAGAAATGATAGAGTTAATTATAAGTTACAATGCTAAACGTAGAGTACTCGTATTCTTTCATAAACTCATGTGTTCTCGTTGTTTGCTTATTCTCCCTTCGCTTGTAAATATTTTTTGCTTAATAAATATTGACTTAGCGGTTTAGTTAGGATTGTTGGGTTTCTAGTCTTTTCTAGTAGCTTCCGTGTAATTAAATTGGGAAGACATTAAGGTATCGCCAGCGTCACGGTTTTGAAGTATTGGCACCCTAATAATCGAAAGCTTCACCCAATAATAAGATTTCAAGTGCTCACCTAAATCTAGCAAACAATTTGAAGCCCCACAAGGCCTAAAATCTATGCAAAATTGAAAGTGAATCAAGCGTTAATATTCGAAGCTTTAAAGATCCAAAATTCGATTTAGCGTGAGGATATACGTCTTTGGCTAATAAAACCACCGATGAGGCGGATAATAAAAGGCAAGGCAAGACCGAAGTCATAATAAAAGGTTCATGGCGAAGTTGAATAAAAGATGGAGGTAAACCAAAGATAATAAGGCCCTTCCGTTAGGGGGCGTATAAAAGTCTTGGTAATATGTCTCATGTTCAAAACCGTTATAAAACCGTGTTTATCGATTCTTCTTGTCAACTTAATTTTTTAACATCGTTGTCTATTAGGAGGGGTTATTGATTTGATGGTCTTAGTTACACCGTTAGGACTCTATTTTTAGACCTAAATCTCTATTATCGCATAAGTCAACAATGTATCCTCGTGATCATTAAGACATGATAAAATATAAGAGATATAACTTAGGAATAATGGGAGAATAAGTACGTGATTAGAGCATATGAGTAGTGTTAGCATTACTAACTTATAATGACAATGATCTCGTTGCACGCTTGGCATGGAATTAGAGTGAAAATCAAGTACGATGAAATTATGTCTAACGAAGCATTCACGTGTTCTTATTCTATGAACCTAAACGTCCCATTTTGCGATGAAAATCATACATTATGTCTAAAACACAAGTAGTAGTAATAGTAGTAGTATAGCTAGTTTATCATTTCAATAAAGTGAATAAAAATGAATTTTGGAGGTGCTACGATACTTTATTCTAGCATTGCGTGAGGGCACAGCAATGGTTTAGTATGGGGGAGTGATGAGACTGCTTTTATACATAGTCTCATCGTCCAAATCGGGCTTAATATGCATAAAATATCATTAAATATACCAAATATATGCTCGTGTTTGTTACTTGTGTATTTTTAGGTACGGATATTGAGGAAATGGCAAATTATCACAAGAATCATTCAAAAACGAACACGGGAAACGAAGCCGCACAATAAACCGGGCCCAAGTTTGGATTTTACAAAAATGTCCTTGAAGAATTGAAGATTGGCAACTTTAGTCCCTTAACTTTTGAAGATTGACACTTTATACCCCTCAAATATTAAAAATTATGAATAGGGTCCCTAAAGTTTGAAGACTATACAAGATCAGCCCTTGAAGTTGAAGAATGAGCATTAATGGCCCTTGTTTCAAGTTTATTAAGTTTTTGTGCCATTTTTGACAAGACGTCCAAAGTTGTTAAATGGAAAATAGGCGTTGATAACCATTTATTACAAAGTGAAGTAAAGAAGAAAGCTTGGGGGTAAATTCTGCCAACTAACCAAACCCTCACACCCAACCAAAAGCTGCCACCTCAGCAAACCCACCCATTTACCCAAACCCTTACCCATTCACCCTACCAAACCTGTCCATTAACCCAACACCCGGTTTAGTTTATTAACCCCAGTCAAACACTCAGTCAACCCCTCTTTAATTTCCCTCCCAAACACATTTTTTAAATTAACCCCACCCAAATCCAGATTAAACCACCCCCTAATTTCCTATAAACCCTAACCTAACCCAGACCTAATTGGCCTTAAATCAAGGGGTTTTTACCCCAATCTCTCCAGTTTACTAATTAACCATAACCTCACTTGATCCTACCTCTCATACCACCACAAGACACACCCATGTGTCTTGTGGGACCCTCCCCTGCACCCGTCTCTTTCCCACAAACCCAAAACCCGACCAATTAAACGTCCAAGCTTAATTCCTTTGTCCCCAAGTCCATTCAAACGGCCAAGATCACAAGATGCAAGCTGGCTACAAGTACAAGATCACATGGGAGAAAATTGACCCATTTTTCAGTCAAAGACTCAAGGGCTTTATTGGCAATTCAAGAATTAGGGTTTTAGCTTTCTAGATTATTCCTTTAGTTGTATAAATAGAGACGCATGTGTCTCTATTTCAGTTGTTCCAGTTTTTCTAGCAAAACTTGTAATTCCTTTTTATTTAATGAAGTTGGTAATTTTTATGAGAAAAGTGTAATTCCTTTTGTTTGATAAAAGTTGGTAAATGTTTTTAAGCTAGAAACTCTGAGTTCCATTAAAATTTGTAAACACTTGTGTGTTTTGATTTTCAGAAAAAAGGTTTTCTGAAATTGGGATTTTGTGGTGAAAGTTGAATCAAGGTTTGGTTTTGCAGGGATTTAAGTTAATTTGTTTAGTGTTTTGAAAGAAAAACGTGAAAGTAATTTTTAAGAAAGGTTTGAAAAAAGTAAAAAAAATAAAATCATAATATAGATTATTGCTTGTTCTTCATTTTTGTCTTAGCAGGATTCAAGTTTGCTTGTTGATCAAGGGTCAGCTCAGGCCCCAGCCTGAAGGAGGTGACCTTGCTGTCACTGTGGGACCTGGATGTGGGTCCCACAAGGTAGAAATTCCTTGTTTGAATTTTCATTTTCAGAAAATGTGATATTACATGACTTTTGTGAAAATCTGTTAAGTGTTGTTTTACCTGTTTGATTTGAGTTCATTTGGTGTTCTATGCATGTTATAGGTGATTAGATTCGTTTTGGTTGGATTTTATAAGCATTCACTTTGATAAAGTTTCAATTTCAGTCATAAAGGGGTGTTTAGATTTGTGTCTTAAAGCAGATTTTGTGACAAGTTTGTGTATTAAAACCTGTTTAGACAAACTTCATAGGGTATTAAAAGGTTGCTTGTTAGCTCAGTTTTCAGATTGGTGTTGATTTAAACAAAGTTGTATGATAAAAGTTGGAAAAAATAGCAAAAATTCAGTAACTGCATTTAAGGTGTGATTTTGTGAGAAATTGTGCTTGAAAGGTTGAAGTCTGTTAGATTTAGGGTTGTTGGAGGATTTTGAATTGGTTGCATACTGATTGGTGAACTTGTATGCAAGAGCTTTTAGCTTAAAGTTCATTTTTGTGCATTTTAAATTAGCAAAACACCCCCAGACCTACAACAGCTTAAACAGAAACTTTCATTGTGCAATTTGGTTTGATTTAGTGATTGATTCTTGCTTATTTGTGTTTGTATTGACTCCTTGTACTCAACAGAGTACAAGGGTGCCTTGTTGTCCACCAAAAACATCCAAAATCAGCAAGTCAAGACCTCTTGACAAACATTTGCACAAGTGAAGAACCACTTGTGCTTTGTGTTCATCAAAAAGCTAATCTGAACCCGTTTGATTCTTTTGACTTAATCTTTGTACAAATTGGATTGTGTTGGAGTTTTTGAGGATTAAAAGGTTATACAAGTTTGGGTTTTAAAAGCTTAAAAAAAATATATATATAAACACCAAAAAGGACGTGGCCAGGACTCGAACCTGAGCCACTCCTCTCACAACACAACACACTCACCACTGCGCCCTTGGGTCTTTTACTGACCAAGGGTGCAATTTAATTCTACTTAAGCACTTTTTGAGTTGGGCTTTTATTTAAAAGCCGTAGCTTATTCTTGGCTATTTGAGCTTATTAGTTAAGTTTTTTGGCACTAGCTTATTTTTCCTGGGAAAGTTATAGGGTTTAGCACTTTTCTGGCCAAGTTTGAATTTTTTGTCTTTCTTTATTTATTTTTTATTCATTTTTCTTTAGCCGTTTTTAATTAATTAGATAAAAAATAGTTAAAATAGGTTTTAATTTTTAGAAAAATAGTTTTTAGGTTTTGATTTATATTTTTGCGGTTTACATCACAAAAAGTTTTCAAAAAGTCTTATTTTTAATTTTATTTGATTTTAGGGTTTTTAAACAACTTTAAAATTTAATATAAAATTAATTAAAAGGTTTTAGGAACTTTAATTTGCATTTTTGTCTTAGTTACATTATTTAGGATGTTTGGTAATTTTTTAGAATTTATTTATAAACTTTTTATTTTTTTGATTATTTTAATATTATTTTATTACTAAAAATAGAGAGTTTGTTTTTTCTACTTTTTTCATTTTTCCCAGATTGTAGACATTAAATTAGGAACTTTGTAACTTTCCAAATCTTTTTAGGACTTTTCATTTATTTTCTAGAATTAATTTAAGTTTTAATAGATTTTAATAGTTTTTAAGTGTTTAAAAATAGATTTATTAGGTTTTAAAATTTTTAAAAATAGTTTTTAGCTTAATTAGGACATTTTTGAGGTTTACAAACTATTAGATCTTGTTTAGGGCTTTTTAATATTTAATTGTGATTTTTAGGGCTTTAATTAGCACTAAAAAGTCATTATTTAATTAATTAAAAGGTTTTAGCAAGTTTTGATTTTTTGTAAACTCTTAGAATTTTATTGTGGATTTTTAGTAATTTTTAGGAATTTTTAGGTTAAAATTTTAATTTTTGTAGTTTTTACGGTTTTACGTATTCGCCTTTTTCGACTTAGTTTAATCCGTCTTCGTAACCGACTTTTCTTTCCTTTCTATTTTCTTTTCTCTTTTCTTCTTAATAAAATCATCAATAAAAATCAACTCATTACACAACACACGTGCCTCCTCGAGAACGAACTCACTTCATTGGGTCATAACTTGTGGTTTTCCTAAACTACTCGTTAATACTTGCCCTATTTACGCTCTTTTTCCTAAAAGACGTATTTCTACGACTATCATCGCTGCAGCCAGCTGTTGTGCTCAGGTGCTCTAGATGAAAAGTCAATTGGTTGACTATGAAATCTTATATGACAATGTGCCAATCTTTTGTGACAATACCAGTGCCATTGCCATCTCCAACAACCTTGTTCTTCACTCTCGTACCAAACACATTGATATCAGGTATCATTTTATCAGGGATCACATAATGAAGGGAGATATTGAGCTGCACTTTGTTCCCACAGAGCTGCAACTAGCTGATATTTTCACAAAGCCTTTGGTTGAACCTTCGTTCAACAGGCTAGTTGCTGAGCTAGGGATGCTCAATATCTCAAAGCTTGTGGCTTGATATTAAATGTGTTCATTAAATGACTGATTCTATATTAAATATTTTTCACATGAAACTAGGTAGTTACTTTCCAAGTAAATGCTAAAAAACATTCTCAATATTTAATCATTTATTTTCGAATAACGAGGAGACAAATAAGTTTTGAAAGGTCAAGGGACCCACATGAGCAGTCTTTTTCCCACTTTGCATTAAATGCGGTTGAATAACTGTTTTCATATTTGAATATATATATTGTCTCTCGTCTCTCCTCACCTACCACTATTCTCATTTCACAAATCAATTTCTCTCTCTAAGCTTTCTCTCTCTAAACCCATCCTCCATTTTCATTCTTCTTCGACCTTGAATCCATGGCATTCCTAGTTCCCAAGGCAACAAACGTTAACTTTGAACTCAACGAAAGCATCCCTGTATCAAACAACTCCATTGGATGGATCAAGGCTCCAAATGAATCCTACTAAGATCTGGTTAACTTCATGTAGAATTGTGATGTAAGTGAAGCATTCACAAAATCCCTAACCACCTTCTACCAAGAATACCTTAGGGAATTCTGGTACTCTGCTGAAGTCGTTGATGACACAATAACCATTATCCTCTCTTGCAACGAACACCCATTTTCCTTCTCACTCAAAGATTTCTCTAGTGTGGTTGGGTTAAAACATGGTGATGAATGCCTAAAGGTGGTTGACAGAAAGGCTGTTAAGGATGCTCTGGCCACACTTAAACCCTTTCATGATGCGAACCCTGCTCTTACACCCGCTGAGGTCCTCTCGAAGTCTCCTCTGAAGATTAAGTATTTTACCCCTATGTGGCGTGTCCTCTTCACCCACATAGTAAAATCCTTGGGAGGAATGCAGGGATCCCAAGATCAGATGTCCTTCAACCACCAATCTATAACTTATGGGCTGATCTAGGGAGCTGATGTTGATGTAGGAAGTATTCTATTCTCCAATCTAGTTGAACAGCTGAAAGGAAGGAACCAAGTCAGGGAAAAGAACATTTATTACGTTCGCTTTCTATCGCTGATCTTTGAAATCCTGTTGGGGACAACTATCATAACTCTGCTCTCACTTCACTGAAGCCCTATCGCATCACATGTGCCATCTACAAAGAAATTGGAGCTGAAGATGTCCCTGTCACCTCCCACATGATGAACGTTGCTAAAAAATAATCCTCAACTGAGAAGTCCTTGTTCCCTTCTTCTGAGAAGGTGATAACCTCTGGTGTGTCTGGCAAGTCTAAGTCTTTGACCTCTGGGCAGCACCCCACGACGTCCAAGGTTTCAACTGGCCAACAACCTAAGAAGAAGAAAAACCCATCTTCTTCCGACACCAAATCTGTTGCAAAGGCCAGGGGAAAGAAGACTGTGAACCTAGATGCCTCCTCTGTTCCAGATACTCATGTGGAATCAGAGACTTCAGCTGACCAACAACAAGGGTCTAGCGTCTCGATGTCAGCCAAGATAACAAATAACCAGCCGAATCCTGCTGATATCACACAGGTAATTAGTGTCAATTTTTAGAGGTCCACAAGCAGCCACTCTCAAATGTCTGTAGGTGAGAGTGGTGAAGTTAGGGTAATCCTCGACCCATAGAAGTCTGTCTATGCACTTAGAACTCTTTAAGACTTCTGTACACCTTGTCTATGCACCAGGGAATGATTCATTTGTGTTTATAAAGCACCCCGATGACCCTGTACCCTCTAGACAGTATTCAGGCTAACAACAACCTGAATACACATATGTTACAACCTTGATCAGCTGTACCTCACACAGCCTCTTGGTTCCCTTAGAAAAAGAATCCCAAAAATTTTAGTTTTAGGGGAGCTGAATAATCATCCTCACCTCTTCTAGGGACAGCGTAATAAGACGATCTTAACCTATATCTTTTTCACCTTAAAAGAATCCCAAAGGATTTATCCTTTTCAAAGGGAGCTGAATTATCACCCTCACCTTTCCTAGGGGCAGCGTAACAGGCGACCTTCACCCACATATGTTTCATTATTAAAAGAATCCCAAAGGTTTCTTAACCTTTTGGGGGGGCTGAATAATCACCCTCGGCCTTCCTAGGGGAAGCGAATGGCGATCCTTAACAACATATGTTTCACAATCAAAAGAGTCCCACAGGTTTAAACCTTTTGGGGGGGCTGAATAATCACACTCAGCTTTCCTAGGGGCAGCGAATGGCGATCATTAACCATATACCTTTCACTCTTAAAATAATCCCAATGATTTATCCTTTGGAGTGGCTGAGTAATCACCCTCAGCCTCTCTGGGACAGCGAAATGGCGACCATTCTCCTTACTTATTTCCTTGTTACTAATAACAACAACTTGCAGGCTAAGATTTTCCAGCCAGACACAGAATCACTGGAGCAACAGGATAAAGAGGCTGATACAATTATTCAGGACCAACCAAATGATGAAGAGCCCCTGTTTGATATTGAAGAAGTGTTGTCATTAGTTGATGATGTCTCTGATCCTGAATCCATGCCTGAGGATGAAATCCCTATGGGGATGTTTGAGGAGGAGGATGAAGAAGAGGAAGATGATCAACAATCTGTCTCTCCTCCCAAGGAAATAGATGTGTCTACTCCAGCTGATAATAATACTCCTCCTCCCAAGGAAGCTGTTGTCACTCCCACCTCTGCTACCTCCACCACAACAGTCTTCCAACGCCCTGCTTATTATCCAACTACTGAATTTCTCATGTTTGATCATCCTGCCCAAACCAACTTTGATCTTTTGCCAAGGGGGGATGATTATGCTCAACAAAGCCCGAACATCCATAATCTATAGCCTGTTCATCATCAATCTGATATTGAACGCCTATCAAGCAAGCTGGATGTTATCAAGTCTGAAATGCATAACTTTACTGTCACATTTCCAGGGATCATCAAAAAGGCAGTCGCTGATGCAGTCACTGAACCCATCAAGGATGGTGCAAGAAAAGGTGTATCACAAGGACTTAGTCATTTATCCACAAGAATCAAGGATGTCGTTGACACAGAGGTCCATGCTTTATTTCATGAACATGAGTTAACAATGCACAGGGAGTTTGAAGCTGTTCGAAGCAGGAAATATCGTCATACAAACTTCATCATTAATCCTGTTCAGGGCAATACAAATGGAAACTGTAACCTTTTGCTGAAGATTGCCAGAGCTTCAAGAACAAGGCAACGTGTTATGGCTGCCTCTGTTGAACAGATTGCAAGACACTTTCAAACACGTTCAGCCAAACGTCTGAAGAGACAGGCTGAACGTGAGGGGGAGAAGGAAAAGGTACTTAACCTTGAATCTGCCAAACAGGGCTCAACATTTGCTGACACCACCATCTCTTCACCTGTTCCCCTCCAAGTCATCACACCTGTTATCATACCTGATGATGAGGATAACACTCAGGGGGAGCAACAGAATAAAGATGGAGTTGATTCATCAAAGTCCTTGACTTTGGTTAACACCAGCGAGTCTGTGGATAATGGTGAACCAGCTGCCAAGAAGCTAAAGTTCACTGTTAGATCCCTTCCCAAAGCAATACAAACTCAAGGTCAGACAGTGTTTATCAAAAGAGCTGAGGTTTTGAAAAACATGAAATGGAATCCTCTGTCTCGAAGAAAGGAAAGGAGATAGTTTTGGTTGACACAGACACAAAACTAAAGAAAATAGCTACGATGCTAGAGACAGGAGGATCCACCACAGACCTTTCCCATTTCTCAACCTTCACACCTTCCAATGAGAATCCCTTAACACCTGAAAAATAGAGAAACAGGCTGAGGAATTCCAGAGATTAAATGAAATCAAGAAAGCTAAGGAACTGAATAAGGCAACTCTGAGGAAGATGACTCCACCTGAAAGGGAGAAGCAGAGACAAAGGTTGAGGGAAATGGAAGCTAAACGCGCAGAGGCACTAAGAAAAGTAAAAGTTGATTATGATGCATGCGTTAACAACAGGTATGCACCTGGCAAGATAACCAAGTTCAAATACACAATCCACAAATCCTCCAACACACCACAGATGATCCTATGGAGAGACAACCAACAGGGAAATATGAATGTATTTGAAGACTTCAGGCTAAAGAAACTTGGGTTATCTGAATGGTTTAAACTTGAAGCCTTAGCTGCCAAAAGAACTGGCCAGGCTAATTTTATTCTGCTTAAAACTCTTAAGGCTAAGTTTACCTGGATCAAAGAAACGGCTGCCAAACTCAAAATAGATCACCCACCACAGCTTTTTGAACAAGAACCCCCAAAGTCTGGAAAGAAAAGAAGAAGAGTTTCTCAACTTGTTAAGGAAACATTTTTCACAAATGATGTTCAAGTGGATGGAATGCACAGGGATTTGACCCTACCAAATGGTATCGTTGGCCCTGTTGATGGTCAGACCTACACTGAGCCTGAAAGAGGAATGGCACATGAACAGAGCTTGCCAATATGCATTTTGAAGAGAAGATGAGCTTGGTTTAGCTTCAACAATTCAGCTGCTTTGTCTCAAGAAGGGACTCAAGATTAATTCAGAGTATTCCATAGTTTTTGCAAAAGCTTTGCAGGCAGAATAGGATACTAGATCAGACATAGCTGAAGCTGAAGAAAAGATCAAAAATGATGACTATTGAAGAAATTCATAGTTCAATTTTACCTTCACATTTTATTTCACTTTTGTAATGTACTTGTAATTTTTCTCTTTAAGTATGAATAAAATCATGAGGTATGTTTGTTTAGATCTGTTATGAGTAAGAAGAAGTTGTTATCTCACTTACTTAACTTAGATAGATCTAGCTATATTTATGTTTAAATAGGGGGAGATTGTTGGGAATCTAAGTTTGTTAGATTCCATGATCATAGATTTAAACACAAAGTAAGCTGTTAGATAGTCACTTGCCTGTGCCTAGGAGACATGCAAGTATCACAAGACTCACAGAGATCCAAGTCTCTATGAGCAACCTCAGAGGAGTCCATGTCAGAGACATTGTCAAGAAAGTTAAAGATTACTTGAAGACATACTCATTGGCTGTGATAGATAACAGCCAAGATGTATCAGGGACTCTGAGGGGTTGAGGGTTAACAGGGGTGGCAATACCCTGTTAACACTCAGCACACTTTGGACATGCCATTTGTGTGTTCGACACAATAAAGAAAAAGGAAACTGTTTCAAGATCTGTTTCCTTAAAGCATTATGACAGACTACCAAGAATAGACGAGCATTATGTGACTGATGTCTGAAAAGTGAATGTCTTGTGAAGTCACCATCAAGTACTACTTGGGTCAACCTCGTATCACTATAAATAGGATGTGTATCCCAACATTAATGTTTAACACTTTGATAATATTCATAACATTAATGCTTAGAACTTATTGAATCAAACAGCTGTGACTGTATTCATAAGTTAGGGTTTATAGTTGTCCAAAGTGTGCACAACACTTGTAATTCTTTATTATACAATAATAAGATTACGTTTGAAAAGTAATAACTTGTGTTGATTAGGTAAGTTTAGTGTTTCTAGCATTGATTAGGGACTTACAGTTTATGATGATATTAGGATGTTAGAATGATGATAAAAATGATTGGTTTTGATTAAAAACATGATTTTGTATGGTTTTTAAATGGTCAATTTTAGGCAGTAGGTTTGAGGCCACTTTCGGAGATATTAAGACTGAATATAGGATGATATGATGGGATTATGTTGTAGAGAATTTCGTTAGCTTCGATTTGATATAAAGTAGGCCTTCCAACTCTAAACGAGGTGGAAGATACACTAGTTTGATTTTCGTGTACCGGGAAACGAGTGTTGACACAATCCGAAAATTGTTGTCGATATTTGGATCGAATCTCGGGGACTATAAAATGAGTTTCAAAAGGATTCAAGGGATTTTCCCAAGCTCAAAGTTTAGTATTTTGAATCTATTTTTAGAATCAAGTGTCGATTTTATAAATGGAGTTCTTTAGAATGGTCAAAATGGTTTCGTAAGTCAAGGTCGCTAAACTGTCCGGATTTTGTAAATCAAAGATGTGTCGGGCAGGGAACATTAGAAGTAAAATATTTCGATGGGCTCTTGAGAGTACTTTCTACATATAGTATGTGAGTTCCTCGGGTAGTATCATGAAATATTGAGGTGTCTAAGTATGGGAAAACGGCTTGGACATTCGGTATGTTCCGGCAAATTTTTATTAAAGGCATAGAATAATAAAATGAATATATAGGAGAGTATAATAGAATCACTTGTATAATTTTCTCTCGAGTTGTCGTGGTTTTATACTTGAGTTTGATTTTATTATGTATTATTTATTTCTCGAGTCTATTATTAATGTACGCACCTTATTTGCTAGGTTGCGGTTGTCGTGTTTACCGGGCATCTACTATCGTCGACGATCGTCTTCAACTACTTCTACTACTTAAGGTGAGTCTATAGCCTCGCTTTATACTAGATATTAAATGATTTTAAAACCCGCGAGGGGGAATACATGTTTTTCATAAACTTAGAACACAAGTCTTTTATGGTATGCTTGTCCCTCTATGAATGGACCCGTGGTTGCCTTTAAATTGCATAAAGAGATTGCCTTTGTTAAAGCCTCATTTATGGACCATTAATTAACCTTTGATGGGTTAACCGCTAGTACAATTAATAGATCTATGGGGGAAGCCGCCCCGGTTCAGTTTGTGTGGACTTGTCACATAAGCTTAGGCCCGACCTCCACACTGTTTGAACATATTGTATTGAGAGGTTAGGTATACGGTAATGTACCAATGATCTGGAGGTAACGACAATAAATAAATCTCTTGTATTATTAGACCTAACGGAGTGTCTAAGGGCTCGGTTCCATGAGCTTATTGCAATTTATGTTATATACAATTATTATTGTTGATGCAAATTATTATTCGATGCTTATTAAGCATGCCACAAACTTATAATCTTTGCTTGTGTTCAAACTGATTACATAAACCTATAGGTTTCACTCTGCATTTTTGCTGTTTGTTTTACTCACATGTATTTCAGGTAATCATGAAGTGGAAGCTTGGAGGTCACGGGAATGAAGTTGTGCACTGCTTTTGTTGTTCAAACTCTTTGATTTATTTATCGTTCCATTTTTAAAACAAACTAATATGTTGTTTAAGTTATCTTTTAGTAACGATTACTTGGGACTACGCTACACTGATAAATGTTTTAGGAACGATAAATTTGAAACGTCTCTTTTCGAGTCGTTCTTTATAAATTGTGTGTTTTTATACCATTGTTTAGCACCCAAAGATATATTCCGCAACGTGTAAATTTGGGGGTGTTAAAGATTGGTACCAGAGCCATGAGTTATAGAGAACTAGGTCTTTATTTTAAAAACCTAAACTATAACTGTCAGTTTTTATTTTTCAAAGAGTCGGTGCACAGGACTTCGTGTGTCTTCAGGTTCAAGCTACTTCTGAGATTTCAATTTTAGTAATACGTTATTACGTATACCTTATTGGTAAGTATTTATAAATAAATACTATGATACATTTATGGATATATGTTTATATCTAGGATCCCTTTATCGATATATATTTATGTCGTTAAACTTTTCGATAAAAGTTTATCATTTATTAATGATTAACTTTAATAAATACAATGAATTTTCAAGATCTTTCTGTATTTATTTTTGAAGTATTTAAACTGCTTTTATTGCAAAAAATTTATATTATGACCTTACATACCTTCATTTGCGTGTGATATGTTCATTATTTAACCCTTTGAGATATCTATATAGATATCCAAATCGTTTTCCGGCTATTTTTTCTTGGACGTCTTGAAACGTAGTCTCTAGACCATTGTGTAACTCAATGTGTCCCTGGAAAAGACTAAACGCTATCGTGTGAGTAACACATTTTGAAACACTTCCTATAATCGTGTTGAATAATATAATGGTTTTTCATAATATTTTGTTGATTTTTATCACCGTTTTACACGGCATGCGAAGATTTAATTCATTGACATTTATATGTATCGACTCCAAAATGTATTGTCCGCTTATATCTCAGTAACGTCATCGTCATTTTATAAATCATCGTCTAGATTATGGCGCTAGATTGGAATACGATTTCAAATCTATAAACTCGTATTATCCGCTTTCATTAACTTTCTTGCTCCCGGAGTGCAACCCGTTAATGTTCTATTCTTTTCTTGTTATGTGTTGTGTTTTTGGACAATCGTGGCACCAAGGAGATTTGCCTACATTGCACCCTGAAACTTAAATTATGAACGTCATTCACCGTTTTGCTTCCTAAATTTCGTGTTAGATATCTTGAAGGATCTTCTGTCATTCATTATGCTATATTTTTATTTGATGCTCATTATGAGATTTATTTTTCGTTGTTTTAAAATCCACAAGACATGTATATATATATATATATATATATATATATATATATATATATATATATATATATATATATATATATATATATATATATATATATATATATATATATATATATATATATATATATATATATATATATATATATATATATATATATATATATATATATATATATATATATATATATATATATTTTGAGCGGTTAGGAAGTGTCGAAAAATATATTTAATGGAGAAACTGCAGGGGGTGTAGAAACAGGTCAAAAGTTAAAAGTAAAACCTGCGTTTTTAAAATAAAATAGTCAAACCTGCACAGAACTTGTAGGGGTATTTTGGTCATTTTATATTGGGTTTCAGGTCTCGGGTAAAACTAGAAAGTCGTCTGAAACGTCGTTTTGCATCAAAATGCTCTAGACTCCGAGTCTTGGAGATGTCGTTTATCGGGTCAATTAATCGTCTCATATTTAAAAGTTAAATCTAATAGAAAATTTGGAACATGGGTTTTAAACGTTTCTAAGCAGTTTTGAGTTCATTTGAGATCGTAAAATTTTAACAAATATTATTTTACAACTAACTAATACTAGTTGCATCTGAAAATGTTTAAAAATAGAAACGTTACAGGATTAGCAATTAACGGATTAATGGTGTAATTTGAAAACGAATAATATACTTTCTTAAAAGCATGTTGTGTCGAGTATCTTATGTAGAATACACATATGGATTGATTTATTCTTTTTATATATTTGACTCATTTGTCATTCGATGTTATTTTATTTTTATTTTCTTCTAACCTTCCACTGATTTGGGTTGAGTTTTGAAGTTTCGCCTTCACATTCTTTGTGACAATCCGTCATATTATGATTGATATTTTATTCTCAATATTTATTTTAAAATATTATTTTAATGTTACAATATGAACTCACATATTTTTGGGAAGAAATTTGGATTTACGTCTTGAAGTAGCGTCGACTACGTTTAAACCGGAGGATTCAACGTTACGTGCTTACGTTTACATACACCGTCTTTGGTGACAGTCCGACATTTCAGAAAATAAATTTATCAGTAAATATTATTTTGGAGTTTTAAATTTGTGTTGGTTTATAAACTCACAAATTTACGAGAAGAGATTAGGACTTACGATTTTATTTTAACGTCCTTTACGACTAAACCGGAAACCTTAGGATTTCGTATTTACGTTTTCGAACTCCGTTTTTGATGAGACAATTTTTATTGGATTCGTTTTGTGACGTTGATTCATAATTTATAAAAACGTTTTTCGTAAAGCGACCCGAGGGCACGCAAATCGAGGAAACTAGAATCGAGGAGTACCCGTAAATAAATGGGGATGAGACAAAATAACTTTTTCCCCACCCCCATATATGGGACGGCCAACACATTCCCTATGTGTCAAATGGTAGCTAATAAAACTAACACATGTCACTTGAGCTTAATGTGTAAGCTAAGTTTACACCAAAACCATCTACCCTAAACAAACTAGCTCATTCAACATGCAAACCAATCTATCATAACTCTCTCTTCCTCTTGTTTGTGCCGTCCCCTTCACCATCCATAACCATCATTTGATCTAAAATTTAACCATAAACCTTATGTTGTTTCTACATATGTTGAAGCCCCTTTGAAACCCTATTGATTGGTGGTGTTTATAACATCCAAGGAGGAGTTTTCATGGTGTCTTGAGGCTGATTTTCCACAAGGTTTCTATGAAGAATGGAGGTCATGAAGGTGGTCTTGGTGCATCATAAGTTTCTCCATCCAAAACCATGTCAAACTCACAACCTACATCATCATGGTGGTATAAAGATTGTCCTCCTCATCTTCTTGTTATTTTGATTTTGTAAACATGTATTTTATTTCCTATTGTATGTATTTATGATGATTATATGATGATAAAAATGTTATGTGGGGATTTGTTGTTGATAATCATGGATAAAAAGGTGAAAAACCATAAGAAACAAGGTTAAAATCTTGGTTAAATTTGATGGCTGTATAAAACAGTAAAGAAGTAAGTCATGAACTGATAAAATGATGAAGTAGGATGGATTTACAGTAAGCTATGGGTCTTGTACACATGTGAGAGTTGGCCATGCAATGGAATCAAAATAATGAGTGAGATATGATCAAAACAAGTTTAGGGTATAAATCTGAAGTTACTGTTTTGGACGATTTTTAGAAAATATTTAGAAGATTATTCAACAGTAGCTATAGTAGAGTTAAATGTAGCACATATCATTTAGTTTATGTGATAAAAATTTGAGCTTCTATCTCCATGTAGAACTCAAGATATGGCAGTTTTGGTGAAGATGAAGTTAAAAATCAGATTTTTGGAAATTAAAGAATAATACTATTATATAAGCACTCACATTTTAATATATAAAATGTAAAATAAAAACCCAATAACTTATAAAACTTATTTATATAAATATATATATATAAGGTTAATCAAATGGATAAATTATATAAATGGTGGTGAAATAATGTTTATAAGTAATAAAAACTATAAATATGATTTTTACGACTTTTTCGGCTATCGCCGTAAAATTAACGTTTTTCGCCAAATAAAACTTAGACGACCAAACCCGTCTAATGTAAAGTTTATAAAAGTCATATACTGATGTATAAGTAACTAATACAAGTAAAAACCGATAAAACCCGAACTATAAGAAATACGGACGTTAACGGACTAAATTAACGTTATTGGACTAATAATAAAACAAAAATGGACTAGAACACTTATAAACTTATTATTGGACTTAACCCATTTGGGCCCAACTTGAAAGTGTATGTACTGATAATATAAGTACAAAAAGGATTAATACAAGTTAAGAACTTATAATAAGCCTATTGGACTTAAAACGTGTAAATGGGTAAAACTAGTAAACTAGTATAAAAATTATCGACATATAACACTAAAATGAGTAAACGAGAATATGTAAACCCACTTGATCATCATATATATATAATCATCATATGTATACATAATTGTTATTTTTATAAAGTCATTGGACAAACGTCTAAGACCGAGTATTATTTGTCTAGGTTTCCGTGATTGAAGCACGCACCGTACATCCGAATCGCCGATAACCGTCTTCCCACATCAACGTGAGTTCATAGCCTCGCACTCTTTTAAATGTTTTTATAAATGTTTTATAAACCCGCGAGGGAGATAACATGTTAGTTTTTATAAAATAGGACACCATTTGTCCCGATTGTTTGTTTATTGATTTTGGACCCGAATGATTGAATGACCCGATTGTATGACCCGATAAATGATTAAAGGACCCGATAGATGAAATTAAATGGATTATTAAAGTTAGGTTATGTCACCAAAAGTCCCATTAGCATGAATTGTGAACTACCTGGAGTTGGTAGACGCTTATGCATTTAATAGTACTATTTGGGGACGATCACCCCAGTTCGCGCCTTGACGGTTGATCCCCGTCGTGCCACATTGATTGGTAAGCGAATTAATGTATGAGAAGATTTCAATAGCGTGACCTTTGTGACGACACGCTACTTTAGATGGGCAAAATTGGTATCGGGTTAGCTACCCGTTTTGGTTTTAGTAAGGTAACAATGTCATGCGGCTTATAATAATCCAAAACTTAACGAAATACTACTAGACGCTCCGAATTACGAGGTATTGCCTGACTAGCAATACAGGGTCATACTATTGATATTATGTTTGTATTTTGGTTTTCATAACCATACTCATATAAAGGTTTTTATTTTCATACAACGTCATAAGACGTATTGTATGATGTTTTTACGACATTGGCTCGTATATTGATTTTAAGGCAAATGCCTATATTATGATTTTCGATAAGGATTTGTATAAAATGATTTTGGCTATGTTATGGCTTATTACAAAGTTTTGTATAAAATGATTTTGGCTATTTTACGGCCTATTACAATGATTTGTACGAATTGATTTTTGGTACTAATTTTATACCAAAGTTATATTGATGGAATTTATTAAACTCTATGAATTCACTCGGCGTTATCGCTGACCTTTTCTTTTAACATGTTTTATCTCAGGTACTTGAAGGTAATTCTCGGGAAGACGACAAGAATTCATGGCCCGCACTTAAAACAATATTTTCCATTCAAATACTTTGTAAAACTTGTATGAAATGTAATGACTTGGGACCGATGTAACTTTGATATTTATGAATGGAAATGATTTATAAATAAACGACGCGATTTTTATGCGTTGTCTATGATTTGAGTAATGTGCTATCCCGTAACACCAACTAGTCTTCCGCTGTACTGTGTTGTATAAATTTGGGGGTGTTACAGTTTGGTACCAGAGCTCTCGTTATAGAGAACGAAATATTTTTAAAACTAAGGTTTTGAATAAAACTTTTCAAAATCTTTTAACTATAAACATTTTTCTAAAAATGTCTAAAAATCTTTTGACTATAACGGTGCCGAAGAATTCCCGAGTTACCGACAAGGCCAGACTGAGAAGTGTTATTTTAATATATATATAACTTGGATTATATATATATATGATGTAATTTTATTACATGATTGTTTGATGATTATTTTGATTTTTATACGAGGTATTTATACAACGTAGATTGTCACAAGAAACCCTAAATCCCCTAGTAAATTAATCGAAGCTATTCTCGTAGGAATTCTAGCTATCCTAGATCTAAACCAAGTTGTGGATATTTATGATCCCAACAACTGGTTGATATTTGTAGAATGTAGATATTAGTTGATTGTGAAATCGAAGAAGAATTGGCGAGATTAAATACGATATCGATGTCATGACGATCTTTCCATATAGAGTGGAGTTTGACAAGACGTTACCACCTAGGAAGATGTCATCTGATTCGTTGTCATCCAATTCTTAAATTGAAATCGAAAGGGTGAATGTTGCACTTGAGGCTGTTATTGGAACCATTACCCAAAAGCCTCATGCCACTAATACCTTTCCGAGAAGTTTAGTTGAATGATCAAGTCATTTCATATTAATGACTCATTTGATAATTATTGATAAAGGAGTTATAGGATTGGAAATTAAGTGTTGACTCATATTGAGATTGTATTGCCTATTAAGGCCTAAGAATAAGATTGAAAGTATTGGAGAATGATGTAGAATATCGAATTGAGTATAAGATTGGTTGAAACTTGGATAAAGTAAAATTTAACCTGTATGGAATATGAGATTGTTAAGAGGAAGTCATTAAGTTCTTTGATTGAATTATAAGGTTTTAATTGATTGTTGATTCGTATTAAGGGTTGTTCCTAGGCCATTGTCCACTAACGAGGATGCCCAGTGTCCAAGAAATAAATTGAAGAAATCTTCTTCTGAATTGAGACCGATGGATCTTCCAGGACATGTGGAACACCTAGTGACTCTTGTAGATTATTATTCATTATGGTATCTTTTAAAAATAATCCCTAACTTAACTGAGATATCAGTTGGTAGGATGAGTTCTGAGAATTGTATGACATAGTGACACGTAATGTGTTACAGTACAATTTTGACTTGTTTGTGATTAATGAAAAGACTACCTTTGATTGCTAAATTCTACATGTATCGATGATATCTATCTTTTCTTGCTTCATCCTAATGTTCGCATTAGTGATGCAACCATTGAACAAGTACTCATCTCGATTTGATTTACGTTGTGGATTATTCTTTTTGAGTGCCATCGAGATCATGAACCTCATGACTATTTGGCTAAGCTCATTTCTTATCATATCATAGTTAATTCTTGGTGAACAAGCTTTCATCACTCTTTTGCAGATCACTCATTGTTTTTATAAGATAAAACAGTATCATTTTGAGGAAATTGAATTTTCATCACTATAAGGATTATTCAAAGTAAGATTTATAAGTGATTGTTATCAAAATGAAGTTGTTTATGAAAAGCTTTGGAAACTTAATTGTTTTCATAACAAAGAAAATCTTTGTAAATATATTTTTGATTCTTATTTAAGAATTAAGCATGTAAATGTTTCTATTATAAACATGATGATAAAATTTTGACGAACTGAGTATTGCATCGTTAATCTTGAAATTGTATATAGTTGCGCGCCTACATACAATTTGGAATGGACTATGCAAGACTGATTAGTAGTCACCATAGAACTAATGAATAAACACTACATTTTCTTTGAAGATCGTGAAAGATTAAATTTTATGAGATCTGCAAGAAGTGAAAAATAGGGACATAGTGTTAGGGACACCTACATATGTGCCTATAGCATCTATTCTTCTGAGTTGAATTTACTCATCTGTGAAATTTGTCTTATTTGACAATTGATATTCCGTTCTTGTCCCATTCTCCCGTGGTGAGATTCTTAGGAAAAGTATTTGATTACCGAGTGTTGATACCCGACTGGATGTATTGACATTTGTATCATTTCTTATGATTTGATTTCATTTGAATAACCTGGGTAACGATCCGAGGAGCTTTCGAATGCGTACTCAAATTATGAAAACCTGGGATATATTCATATTCGTTAAATGTTTTCATCTGTATCTGATTTGAAATTCTCTCGCATAGATTATGCGTTGACCTTACTCTTTTAAGGTTAGTTATGTATCCTAATATCCCTGAATTTGTGAAGGATTATGAATTATTATTATTTTGAGAAGTTCACATCTTATCGACGGCAATGAAACTGAAAAGTTGGTTATGCCGGTAGAATGGATTGATTGATTATGACATGACGACATTGTCTTAATTGATGGGAACTCGAGTAGAATTCCCTAAATGATAAGATGTTGACTATCGAAAGTGATCTAAATAATTCTTGATGGATGACCATATCCTGTATTAAGACTTGAAGTATTACCACGAATGGTTGTGAACTAGTTATAGATATTATAATCTAGAAGAACTTAATATGAATTTATTAAAAGATGTTTATGTTATCTGAAACTTTAGGAAGTATTTGTTGGTGAACTACCTAGACTTTCGCCATTAAGGCAAGTTTAATTTGGTATTTGATTATATTCTCGGTGCTGCACTTGTGGCTTGTGCACTGTACGTCAGCACCATCTGAATTTAAAGAATTACCGTACAACTAAGAGAGTTGTCGGAGAAAGATTTTATTATACCAAGCCTGTCATCCTGAAGAGCTATGGTGTTATCTTTCCTTATATTAGATTACTGTGACTGAGTAAATTGACAATCGAAAACGATATCCATAACTCGAAATGGAAGAATTGTTCGATCATTTACAAGGTTCTAGCAAATTTGATCCATAGCATGGTTATAATCAACTTCGCATCTGCGAAAGAGATTATCTTTTCCAATCACTACATCCGGTGCTTGTAATGAACATTATGAGTTTCACGTGATGTCGTTTGGATTGACCAATGCACATGTAGCATTCATAAATTGGTGAATCACGTGTGTAGGCTGTAATTTGATAAATTCATGCTCGTGATCATTAAGGACTATATGTTTGTTTATCCGAATAAGAATGAGTTAATAATTATTTATAGATTGCCCTGAATTGGCCGAACAGTGTAAACCTGAACCTTGAATAATTAACACGTGATTAAAGACTTGAACCTTTACATGATTTGACTATGTGATTAAAAGGATAATGGGATATAAATTGACTCTTTAAAAACTAAGAGCCCTTTTAAAGACTTTGGATTTTACCAAAAAGAAATGGAAATATGTTTTGACAAATATTTTAACAAAGGATTTTAAGGGATTATTCCCTTATACACAAACCATTTAACTAAACTTCTGTTTAGGGGTAAATGTTTGTGTATACTTTTAGACAACTTAAGGAGATTGAGAAAACCCATTAAAACCATAACTTGAAATTTGAAACGATAATTTCTGCCTTTTAACTAAGAAAATTTTGACCAAAGTATAAACAAAGGTTTTTCGAACATTTACGAATCTTATTAATTATTTTCGATAAATCAACCAAAAATCTTGTTAATTAAATTCAAATTTATTTTGAACATTTTATATAATTGGTCGAACTAAGAAATTTAAACTTTTAACGTTTACATTTCATAAAAATTGAATACTTAATATTTAATTAGTTATAATAATTATTATTTAATTAATTGTAATAATTATCGACGCTTTAAACGTCGGATTGAGTAAAACGGATAAAGATGATAGTTGAGAAGAAACTAAAACTCAGAAAATGTGAAGAAATAATTTTTGAATAAATATGGACATGATAATTACATCATCATGAGAAGTGAATATAAATACCGACACATTATGTAGGAAAGATAAAGAACCAGTTAGGACATGTTCCTTAATAATGAAGGTGCAAATAAACTGCCGAACAATATAAAAATAAACGATGTTTGTAAAAAGGATAATATAGATAATAAAAGGAGTTCGCGGCTAATGTGAACCATTAAAATTGAGAAGCCGATAGCGTTAAATGTTTTAAAAGGCCACTTATGGTTGCTTAAATATGGAAAAATTGTGAGATATAGTTATGTTGGAATTTGTAAGTATAAGTATTCTATTTATGTCATTTCTGACTAAAAGTATCTTTGTCTGAAGAAGTTGTACTAATGGCAAATTATGAAGGCAGACATCGCCTCATACATTAGTAAACGTCTAGCTATTGCAAAGGTCATCATCTGAATTTGATTCGATTTGGGTCACCGTCGACAGACTGACCAAATCTGCTAATATCATTCCCGTTAAGGATAAATGCAAAAGAATTATGTAAACATGGTGTGCTTGTATCGAACATCTATATCAAGATCCTCGCTTCGCATCGAATTTCTAGAGATTTGCTCAGAAATCATTAAGAACGAACCTTGATGAGAGTACTATGTACCACCCCAATCGAAGGGACGAGGTAAAGTAACGATACAGAATACTATAAGTGCTGTTTTATGTTTGAATGATTGACCTTTGGTAATAGACCGTATAATCGTTTTCCTTTGGAGAGATTATCATTGATAATCATCATATTAGGATCGAGATCGAATCTTGTTAGGATCTAAATATTAGAACATCTGTAAGCAAGAGTTGAGATAAAGACATCCGACATACACCCATTGTGAGTTGGACATGTCTTTTAGGTTTAAGGTTTCCTATGATGGCGAACCTAACCTTACAAAACACCCGACCCGCGAGATCTGAAATGATCGTTGAAATTAGGATTTGATTATTGACAGCCGGTGGTGGGCTAGAGGTTATGTGAATGTGGAATGTAGATCCTGAAGTGCCAAATGGGTAGCGAAGTTATGCCATAATTTTTAACCTTGGAAAAATGAATTCATGATCTGACAAATCATGGGATATAAGTCCCCGTTGTATGGGACCATTGAAATGATGTAAAAGTTGGGATTGAAAGGCATATAAGCTGGATCTACCCTAGGACTTCAAGAACCGCGTGAATTATGTTTCGTAAATCGCACTTGATGGAATATCTATCAAGTGAAATTCTGATTATTCTTAATAGAGCTTAGATCGGCGAAAAGTTGCATTCATCAAAAACCCGTGAACATCATGGATAGAGAAAGTAAGTCAACATTAAGCCTGATCTTATTCCCGTAGTTATGCTTGATGAAACTCGCGTATTGTAATTGCACTTGTGAGAAAAGACCGAATGTGGAGGAAATACCCACATGGCTTTAACTCTATAAGAAGCGAGTAGTAAGGTAAGATGATATTTGAGGACAAAGATCCTGTTTAGGGGTAAATGTTGTGACAATCCGTCAATTTATGATTGATATTTTATTCTCAATATTTATTTGAAAATATTATTTTAATGTTACAATATGAACTCACATATTTTTGGGAAGAAATTTGGATTTACGTCTTGAAGTAGCGTCGACTACGTTTAAACCGGAGGATTCAACGTTACGTGCTTACGTTTACATACACCGTCTTTGGTGACAGTCCGACATTTCAGAAAATAAATTTATCAGTAAATATTATTTTGGAGTTTTAAATTTGTGTTGGTTTATAAACTCACAAATTTACGAGAAGAGATTAGGACTTACGATTTTATTTTAACGTCCTTTACGACTAAACCGGAAACCTTAGGATTTCGTATTTACGTTTTCGAACTCCGTTTTTGATGAGACAATTTTTATTGGATTCGTTTTGTGACGTTGATTCATAATTTATAAAAACGTTTTTCGTAAAGCGACCCGAGGGCACGCAAATCGAGGAAACTAGAATCGAGGAGTACCTGTAAATAAATGGGGATGAGACAAAATAACTTTTGCCCCACCCCCATATATGGGACGGCCAACACATTCCCTATGTGTCAAATGGTAGCTAATAAAACTAACACATGTCACTTGAGCTTAATGTGTAAGCTAAGTTTACACCAAAACCATCTACCCTAAACAAACTAGCTCATTCAACATGCAAACCACTCTCTCAAAACTCTCTCTTCCTCTTGTTTGTGCCGTCCCCTTCACCATCCATAACCATCATTTGATCTAAAATTTAACCATAAACCTTATGTTGTTTCTACATATGTTGAAGCCCCTTTGAAACCCTATTGATTGGTGGTGTTTATAACATCCAAGGAGGAGTTTTCATGGTGTCTTGAGGCTGATTTTCCACAAGGTTTCTATGAAGAATGGAGGTCATGAAGGTGGTCTTGGTGCATCATAAGTTTCTCCATCCAAAACCATGTCAAACTCACAACCTACATCATCATGGTGGTATAAAGATTGTCCTCCTCATCTTCTTGTTATTTTGATTTTGTAAACATGTATTTTATTTCCTATTGTATGTATTTATGATGATTATATGATGATAAAAATGTTATGTGGGGATTTGTTGTTGATAATCATGGATAAAAAGGTGAAAAACCATAAGAAACAAGGTTAAAATCTTGGTTAAATTTGATGGCTGTATAAAACAGTAAAGAAGTAAGTCATGAACTGATAAAATGATGAAGTAAGATGGATTTACTGTAAGCTATGGGTCTTGTACACATGTGAGAGTTGGCCATGCAATGGAATCAAAATAATGAGTGAGATATGATCAAAACAAGTTTAGGGTATAAATCTGAAGTTACTGTTTTGGACGATTTTTAGAAAATATTTAGAAGATGATTCAACAGTAGCTATAGTAGAGTTAAATGTAGCAAATATCATTTAGTTTATGTGATAAAAATTTGAGCTTCTATCTCCATGTAGAACTCAAGATATGGCAGTTTTGGTGAAGATGAAGTTAAAAATCAGATTTTTGGAAATTAAAAAATAATACTATTATATAAGCACTCACATTTTAATATATAAAATGTAAAATAAAAACCCACTAACTTATAAAACTTATTTATATAAATATATATATATAAGGTTAATCAAATGGATAAATTATATAAATGGTGGTGAAATAATGTTTATAAGTAATAAAAACTATAAATATGATTTTTACGACTTTTTCGGCTATCGCCGTAAAATTAACGTTTTTCGCCAAATAAAACTTAGACTACCAAACCCGTCTAATGTAAAGTTTATAAAAGTCTTATACTGATGTATAAGTAACTAATATAAGTAAAAACCGATAAAACCCGAACTATAAGAAATACGGACGTTAACGGACTAAATTAACGTTATTGGACTAATAATACAACAAAAATGGACTAGAACACTTATAAACTTATTATTGGACTTAACCCATTTGGGCCCAACTTGAAAGTGTATGTACTGATAATATAAGTACAAAAAGGATTAATACAAGTTAAGAACTTATAATAAGCCTATTGGACTTAAAACGTGTAAATGGGTAAAACTAGTAAACTAGTATAAAAATTATCGACATATAACACTAAAATGAGTAAACGAGAATATGTAAACCCACTTGATCATCATATATATATAATCATCATATGTATACATAATTGTTATTTTTAGAAAGTCATTGGACAAACGTCTAAGACCGAGTATTATTTGTCTAGGTTTCCGTGATTGAAGCACGCACCGTACATCCGAATCGCCGATAACCGTCTTCCCACATCAACGTGAGTTCATAGCCTCGCACTCTTTTAAATGTTTTTATAAATGTTTTATAAACCCGCGAGGGAGATAACATGTTAGTTTTTATAAAATAGGACACCATTTGTCCCGATTGTTTGTTTATTGATTTTGGACCCGAATGATTGAATGACCCGATTGTATGACCCGATAAATGATTAAAGGACCCGATAGATGAAATTAAATGGATTATTAAAGTTAGGTTATGTCACTAAAAGTCCCATTAGCATGAATTGTGAACTACCGGGAGTTGGTAGACGCTTATGCATTTAATAGTACTATTTGGGGACGATCACCCCAGTTCGCGCCTTGACGGTTGATCCCCGTCGTGCCACATTGATTGGTAAGCGAATTAATGTATGAGAAGATTTCAATAGCCTGACCTTTGTGACGACACGCTACTTTAGATGGGCAAAATTGGTATCGGGTTAGCTACCCGTTTTGGTTTTAGTAAGGTAACAATGTCATGCGGCTTATAATAATCCAAAACTTAACGAAATACTACTAGACGCTCCGAATTACGAGGTATTGCCTGACTAGCAATACAGGGTCATACTATTGATATTATGTTTGTATTTTGATTTTCATAACCATACTCATATAACGGTTTTTATTTTCATACAACGTCATAAGACGTATTGTATGATGTTTTTACGACATTGGCTCGTATATTGATTTTAAGGCAAATGCCTATATTATGATTTTCGATAAGGATTTGTATAAAATGATTTTGGCTATGTTATGGCTTATTACAAAGTTTTGTATAAAATGATTTTGGCTATTTTACGGCCTATTACAATGATTTGTACGAATTGATTTTTGGTACTAATTTTATACCAAAGTTATATTGATGGAATTTATTAAACTCTATGAATTCACTCGGCGTTATCGCTGACCTTTTCTTTTAACATGTTTTATCTCAGGTACTTGAAGGTAATTCTCGGGAAGACGACAAGAATTCATGGCCCGCACTTAAAACAATATTTTCCATTCAAATACTTTGTAAAACTTGTATGAAATGTAATGACTTGGGACCGATGTAACTTTGATATTTATGAATGGAAATGATTTATAAATAAACGACGCGATTTTTATGCGTTGTCTATGATGTGAGTAATGTGCTATCCCGTAACACCAACTAGTCTTCCGCTGTACTGTGTTGTATAAATTTGGGGGTGTTACATTCTTCGTCGATATTTTTATCACGTGTCTCATGGCGTTTCCGTCTAAACCTTATAACCTTTTGAAACCTTATTAACTCGTGACCATTTCATTGATTTTCCTATGAGCTACTATTTGCAACTTTTTACAAACCTTTGGTTATTATATACTTTATCAAAATGTCACCTTATAACTTTAATTGACATTTTTATTACAATTATTGTCACAAATTGTTTTACTTTGATATTATGAAATAATTTTGTAACATTTAAGTTGTTGCTTAAAAATCTCGCAAATTACTTGTATCCTATAAATTTATAAAATATTTTTAAATTCCAATATACAAATGGCATGGTTTATATATAAACATAAGAAACATAATACTCTTCGACGAAATGGAGTACTGCATTGCTAGCCCTAAATTATACATGGCCTGATCAACTATGTCTAATTTAGAAGGAGCCATGCTAGGCTGAATAGTAGTCACCTTAAAAATCTTGATAATAATCAACTTTTTACTTGTATTTATGCTAAAGATAAATAAAATGAAGTAAAGTGAAAAGAAGTTTTGAAAACCTATATATTTTATGCAAGTAACACAATTTCTATGCATCCGCATACGTTTTCTTGCCTTTTCTTGAAAGAATTACGCGCTTACGAATACGTTTTTACTCGACGATCGTTTTTCCACTTGTTACTTCATTTTGTCTTATAACTGATTTCTTTTGACCATTCGTCTAACTACTGACTGTTGATAAATAACTTTAAAGTCTTGATGTTTTATCCTTCCTTCTCGTCCAATCTTCTTTATGCGACTGGGTAGATCTTTGGAATGTCTCCGCACGTGAATAATGAATTATCACTAGAGTGATTTCCGTATATCCGGGATGACATCCGTCACTCTCGTTTGTCTCGAAATCCACTCTTGTGAACCGTGCTTTGACTTATCTCTTTAAACACTAACATCGTTCATTTGATTTATTTTAATTTCAAGTGATTATTAGGAATTTTCTTTGATTAAATTTTTTGTATGGATCTTATTTCCGATCATGTATCAACCACCGCTAAGTTAACGAGCTGATGTTGGTGAACCACCGACCGCACTAACAAAATTGACAACTTGTTTAATCTATTATTTCTTATCGTCTTACCATCAACGCCTTTATTTTATTATTCTCTTTAAGAATTCATACAACATTTGCTTCGTCCCGTTTTGTACCTGCTAATTTCGTACTAGTTGTTGACCATTATTTCCATTCGTATTCGTTTGTTATCTTGTAACATTTCGAAACCCGAATATATCCCATGTTTATTACGAAATAATAAACACCTTTATGTATTTCTACAACGCATTATAAATTTTTTGATGAACTTTTATACATTTTTCAATGGTTTTCAATTATCGAAATAACCATCACAAGTAAAAGGTTAAATTTATACATCATATTTTGTATATTAAAACTAATGTTTAAAATGAAATTATGCTCTGTCTTTTGAACTAATTGACTTATCATACTTTACTTTTAATGTAATGAAATTACCGGTTTAACTTATATTCCTAATAATTATTTAATTTGGAAATCAAATTTTTCTAGTTGTAACCATCAATATGAGTTTAATTAATAAATTCATGTCATTCTTTCAAAGTTTCTTAAAGACGACCAAAATAAATTATGAAGCTATTTAACTTCTATTTTTAATATATCATCCTTATTAAGAAGGTACCTCAACTGAGTTTTAAGGTAATACAAATCCGGGACGGATAATTGTGACAAACGTTATTTTAATGTTAATATTTAATTCATTCTTCGCCCTCATTTTCCTAGTATTGTGAATTATTATGTTTTACGGTTACTTGATTCGAGATCCCTCGTCGATCGTTAACCTTATATTATTTTAGCACGTCGTCTCTGTTTATGCGTTTATCGAATTCATTCTATCTCACTATGTTACTTGTATTGAAGATCATTATTTTATTCTGAGTTTCAAATAAATCTCGGGAAATAGTGTATAAGAAGAAACGAGCCCCGGGACGGTGCTCCCTTAAGGTGGTGAGGATGTAAAACCCGTAAAAATAAGGTAATAATTTAATTCTATTTTCAATTATTTTGAAGTATTTTATAACGTTAAATACTATTATGCTTAACGGTTTAAGTTGAAACCGATATTGAATATTATATTTTAATATTTTGACGAGCAACAAGAACTACTAGTGATCGCGATACCGACGGATGCCTAAATTTTATATTCTATTATCGATCGTTTCGATATTTAATACTTTCGACGATATAGTTTTAATTACGTATCGAGTCGTTATATTATTATTTTTCATGTGCGTTTAAACATTTAAAAAGTATTTTACGAAACCCGAGTCCCGTAAATATTTGTAAAATTTACTAATAATCATTTCTCACTTTTTCATTTTGGACCAAAACTATCACAAATTGGCAAAATTAACCTTTCCACCACCATATAAAATGATTTTTTTCTTACCTAACATCACACACACAAAACTAGCTACAAAAATTTTTCTCATCTTTTCTTCTTTCTTCATTTTGCCGAAACCCACACACCACCACAATTCATCAATTTTCATGATCAAAACTTTGATCCATCAAAAAACAAAACAAGTCCACCTCCTAATTTTTCAAGGTGATTCTAATGGTACCATTTTTAACAACATGTATTAAGTTTTTAATTTTGATAAAAACTAGGCTTGTTAGGTGGAGATTTTGATCATGCATGTGTTACTAGTGATGATCAAATGATGTTTATGCTATGTTTTTGTTAAAAAGTTGATTTTTAATTTTTGGGTTTTTGATTTTGATGATGATACAAGTGTTAGGATTGGTTTATGATGATATTAGGATGTTAGAATGATGATAAAAATGATTGGTTTTGATCAAAAACATGATTTTGTATGATTTTTAAATAGTCAATTTTAGGGAGTAGGTTTGAGGCCACTTTCGTAGACCTTAAGTCTGAACATAGGATGATATGATGGGATTATGTTGTAGAGAATTTCGTTAGCTTCGATTTGATATAAAGTAGGCCTTCCAACTCCATACGAGGTGGAAGATACACTAGTTTGATTTTCGTGTACCGGGAAACGAGTGTTGACACAATCCGAAAATTGTTGTCGATATTTGGATCGAATCTCGGGGACTATAAAATAAGTTTCAAAAGGATTCAAGGGCTGTTCCCAGGCTCAAAGTTTAGTATTTTGAGTCTACTTTTAGAATCAAGTGTCGGTTTTATAAATGGAGTTCTTTAGAATGGTCAAAATGGTTTCGTAAGTCAAGGTCGCTAAACTGTACGGATTTTGTAAATCAAAGATTTGTCGGGCAGGGAACTTTAGAAGTAAAATCTTTTGATGGGCTCTTGAGAGGACTTTCTACATATAGTATGTGAGTTCCTCAGGTAGTATCATGAAATTTTGAGGTGTCTAAGTATGGGAAAACGGCTTGGACATTCGGTATGTTCCGGCAGATTTTTATTAAAGGCATAGAATAATAAAATGAATATATAGGAGAGTGTAATAGAATCACTTGTATCACTTTCTCTCGAGTTGTCGTGATTTTATACTTGAGTTTGATGTCATTATGTATCATTTATTTCTTGAGTCTATTATTAATGTACGCACCTTATTTGCTAGGTTGCGGTTGTCGTGTTTACCGGGCATCTACTATCGTCGGTGATCGTCTTCAACTACTTCTACTACGTAAGGTGAGTCTATAGCCTCGCTTTATACTAGTTATTAAATGATTTTAAAACCCGCGAGGGGGAATACATGTTTTTCATAAACTTAGAACACAAGTCTTTTATGGTATGCTTGTCCCTCTATGAATGGACCCGTGGTTGCCGTAAAATTGCATTAAGTGATTGCCTTTGTTAAAGCCTCAATATGGACCGTTAATTAACCTGTGATGGGTTAACCACTAGTACAATTAATAGATCTATGGGGGAAGCTGCCCCGGTTCAGTTTGTGTGGACTTGTCACAGAAGCTTAGACCCGACCTCCACACTGTTTGAACATATTGTATTGAGAAGTCAGGTATACGGGAATGTACCAATGATCTGGAGGTAACGAAAATTAATAAATCTCTTGTCTTATTAGACCTAACGGAGTGTCTAACGGCTTGGTTCCATGAGCTTATTTCAATTTATGCTATATACAATTATTATTGTTGATGCAAATTATTATTCGATGCTTATTAAGTATGCCACAAACTTATACTCTTTGCTTGTGTTCAATATGATTACATAAACCTATAGATTTCACTCGGCATTTTTGCTGATTGTTTTACTCACATGTATTTCAGGTAATCATGAAGTGGAAGCTTGGAGGTCACGGGAAAGAAGTTGTGCACTGCTTTTGTTGTTCAAACTCTTTGATTTATTTATCGTTCCATTTTTAAAACAAACTAATATGTTGTTTTAACTTATCTTTTGGTAACGATTACTTGGGACTACGCTACTCTAATAAATGTTTTAGGAACGATAAATTTGAAACGTCTCTTTTCGAGTCGTTCTTTATAAATTGTGTATTTTTATACCATTGTTTAGCACCCAAAGATATATTCCGCTGCATGTAAATTTGGGGGTGTTAACCAAATTCGAGGACGAAATATTTTTTTAGAGGGGAAGAGTTGTAAAACCCGCATTAAAACACCATCAACAGTCACTATGAACAGTAAATACACGAAAACACGAATAAAATAAAACTTTCCAATTATAATATACGACACGTGTCACGACATTAAATTAAAAGTATTACGTATATATATGATTGTATCATGAACATTATGTAAAATATTTTATATTCACGACACTTAGACACGAGAATACGAATAATATTTAATCACGAAAAACGTACGGTTTGGTCTTGGGCTTTCCTTGTGGCCGCAGTATAAGACAAAGAAAGGAAGTGATGGGCTTTTGGCCCAACCCATTTAGGAATCCTTATTGTAAAACAAAAACACAGGGGAATTAAATCATTATTAGTTTTTAAGGAAATCAACCAAAACCCTAGCAACCATTTAGGCCGCCGGTTTTGATCAAGAAAACAAGGGGTGTGAGTTGATATTGATCTTGGGTTTTTACGTGATTTTGTTCGTGTCTCAATTCCTTAAACATTCAAGCATTGGTAAACTAATCAAACTCTTTTTCTTTTCTTTATTCATGGTTTCATCTTAATTACTATGTCATGTCATTAAATTAGTAATTAAACCATGTTTAGATTAGGGTTTGGTGGGGATTTTGGTTCGGCCGAGTGTAAAACCGAGAGCCCAAGGTTCTCGGTGGCTGTTTTGCACCACCAGCCGAGACCCATATAGGGCTCGGTGTGGTTTTGATCTCGGGCAGCAGCAAGAACAAAACCCCAGTGGGGGACTTGTTGAGTTTTAGTGTCAACTTAGACCATTAGGGTCTCGGTGGGACTTGTTGACCAAGCAGGGGGGACCGACACTCTAGCCGGTGCGTGGTTTGAACCAACAGTGGGAACCTGGCTAGAGCCGGGGTGAGTTTGGGCTGAGCAGTGGGAACCGGCACAGTCGGTGGTAGCCACGGCTAACCTCCAGCCGTCGGCTAGAGGGTGGTTATGGCCCGGTTTGTGTTTGACTCGGGTTCGGGTTTGTTTTTGTCTATAAGTTTTTTTTAATTAATTGATTAAATTAATTTCCATGGCTAGCTAACTTAATTAATGAAAATCCAAGACATAGGTTTATTATTTAAATTAAATAATCATGTTTTAACCTAAGTATTTTATTAGCATAATTAAATTAAAAACGATGTTTATTTAAATATTATTTTAAGGTAAAGTCTTATTGATATTTTCATGACATTATTATTAATTATTAAACCATGTAATTCCATTAATAATTAATAATCACTTAACCTATAGTATATATTTAATACGCTTTACTATATTAATCCCATGACTTATAGCTTTTAACCAATAAGCACTAGCTTATTTTTTTTAACTTATTAAGCCATCTTATTTCTATTTATGGAAACTTACTATTTTTGTAAACTTTCTATTTTAGAAAACCTGCTATTTTTTTTTAGAAAGTTACTCAGTATTACCATACAAGTACAGTAATACAAGAATACACTACTTATTAATCAGAATACACGTCAGATAACACATAAAACAGTAAAACATGACAAAACATGAATAATAAGTTAAGAACACACTGAACCAGTAAAATACACAGTATATCGGACAACTCATACACGTCCCTTATCTTATGTGGTATTATCCGTAAAGGCGAAGTAGTTTCGTCAGCTCTTTCATCTAGCTTATACTAGACATAAGGTACGGATATTCCGTCCTTCAGTATGGACATTTTTTTTCCTTATTAGGATTCCCCGTTTGTAGATAACTATTTTCCCATGTATTTGCTTTATATTTTTTGAACTGCTTACGTTAGTTTTAAATGCCTAAGCCATATACACGCATGACCATGTCACCTAGTTATAGAGGTACCATTACCATAACATTTGAGGCATCGGTGTTATGACTTCCCCACGGCGGAGTGATTGCTCGTGGCGTACCTTTACAGTTTTGGCGTTATATTTATATTATCATGTGGGTCGTATGGGTGCATCCTAGTTACATGTTTTTTTACCGGAATTACAAGGTGAATGTGGTGTGTGCCTTGCATCCTTCACAAGGAGTTGATCCCTCATACCCAGACTAACTAATTAGAGGCATCCCCTCTAATTGCATGATGAGGTATCCCCTCCAAGTATTCATGCACGTGGAACTTCATGACCTATATGGGCTATTGGCTAATTAATATAGTTTCATATAAAACATGTCTTTTCAAACTATAAAACCAGTTTTATAAACATATTTCAGGTTTTACAGGACGTATACATTTCCACTGCTTTTCATTTTTTATTTATATTTCAGTCATTCATCCTATGTCATATAATGCGTTGATTATAATGCTTTTCATCCTATGTCATATAAGGCTTTTTATTTTTTATTTATATTTTCGCTACCTTGATTATAATATCATTGTGATGGACCCGCGTTGTTTTGATTTTGAAAATTTTTGTTTCCATTTAACGCGTTTACACTCGACGTTTGGCCATCCGTAGCCGCACACTCGTAATAATTATGAGGTCCACCACACAATGTACACAATGCCTCAACCGCTTTCACAATAGCGGGAGAGTTTTTCTTTTGCATCTCAATGAAAAATGACGTAAACACATTCGTCAATTTATCGACGTTCGCATCAACCCTCTCAAAATCGCAATTAGAAGTACTAACATTGGCGACATTGTCAAAACCAGAGTGCTACGGAGTTGGGAAACCTTAGATCTATTTTCCATAATCATTAAAGCGTCTTTCGAAGTTTTACAAAAAAAAGTTGCCACTGGAGGGGGAATTTAATGAATCTTGATCTTGAAAATTAAGAACGTTATAAAAAGTGTCAATTTGGTGTAACTCGGAAAATCCATGGTGAGGACATTGCCTAAGCAACTCCTTAAAACAATCCCACGCGTCTCTAAACGACTCATTCGACTTTTGTTCGAACCTCGTGATCTCGTTTTGAAAAACGTGGTCTTAGACGTTGGAAAGAAAGATTAACGAAATTGGAAACGAGATCCTTCCACGTAATTATGCAATTAGGTGGCTCTTTCTCATACCAATACTTGGCGGCACTATCGAGCGAGTACGAAAAAAGTATAAGCTTAACGACATCGGTGTCGACATTTTTAAACTTGCTCGTGGCCAAACGATGATCAAAATTTCGAATGTGATCGTAACAATTATCCCCCTCACG
This sequence comes from Glebionis coronaria, assembly GCA_025667525.1. NCBI lineage: Eukaryota > Viridiplantae > Streptophyta > Magnoliopsida > Asterales > Asteraceae > Glebionis > Glebionis coronaria. The sequence goes on from CM046879.1 coordinate 468,098,405, forward strand.
ACCTCTAAACTTTGTTGCTTGAATTAAACTCAACATGCCACTTTTGATTTCAAAATTCTCCACTTCGATTGCGGGAATAACGATCGCGTCTCCATAACCCTCGGTGGGTGCTTGGAGCAACTCCGTCATCGTAAGATTCTCGGCCATCTCGTCTACGTTTCGACAACAAAATTAGGAACGTTCGTTTCTAAATCACGTTTTCGTTGGCGATTCTTCGATTTCGATTTTTACGATTCGACACGTTGCAAGAATTTGGATAATCACACGAAAGAGTGAGCATGCACTAAACGTAGAATGGGGGTAGCAAAGAAGAATAACATTGGGATTTTTAAGATTTTCAATTTTTTGGTTTTTGATTGTTTTTTAATTTTTTTTGGATTTTTGATGTATTATGTAGAAATTAATCCACAAAAATTATCCACAAATCAAAGTCTTGATTAATGAATCCAATGAGGAAAGAAGGAATTTACGTCAAGTAAAAATCCTCGTCGACTTTGGAACGCTGGCGGAACGCCAAAACTTTTCGAGGTTCAATAATATAAGATCACAAAATAGATGTATTAATACTTGAATGGCAAACCCTTAATCAATCGTCACTAAACTGATACGCACAAGCGTGTGGGGAAAACGAGGCGGCGCGAAGTACTTAAGAGCCTTTTCTCCTAAGGTCGTGAAATACAACCGCCTTATACCCACCTTATAGTTTGTATCAATTGAGATTAAACTAATTAAGAGTATTTATCTATTTTTTCTTTTCTTTTTTTGTTTGAATTACACTCGATAATGACCGGAACGCCCACTATCGAGGTGCAATTTCTCGCGTATTTGGATAATATTGTTTATTAATTGTGCTTTGTGATATAATATAGTATTCACAAAAAGAAAACAAAAACGATGAAATGAAAAAGATTTGTGTGTTAATTGAGGAACAATTTACAAGTTTTTATTTGGATATTTATGATATAGTAGAAAAAACCGAGTATGTACGATATTTACGCTTTTAAAAAATGAAAAGAAAAAACGCTCTACTCACACAAACACGATATATATAAGGCACAAAAAAACACCTCTCCGGCAGTGGCGCCAAAATGATTATAATATTTATATACGCTTTTAGGAAAAAGACGTAAAATCGACAAGTATAAAATATTACGTTTTAGGAAAAGCGCAAAATCGAATAAATACAAGTTCATTATCGAAGGAGGTGTTTGTTGTGTGCCAATATTATAAAATCAAGTTTGGATTAGTAACGTTTTTGGTTGTGAGAAGAAAGAAAATTAAATGACGAGTTAAGCTAAATTAAACTACGATGTACAATTAAAACATATACGTAAGAATACATAAAAAAGTGACGAAGTCTAAAATTTAAACTAAAAACTAATTAAAAATCAAAATTAAGTCTAAAATAATATAAATAAGAATAAAAATTCAATAAATATATTTTAAAACTTATTATCGATTTAATATTTAATTTTAAATGCTAACTAAAGCCCTAAAATTAAATAAAATCAACAAAAAGTCGAAAATATAATTTTCTCAAATAAATAACTTACTTATATTAATTAAAAACTAAAACGTATTTTTCTTAAATTTTTAAAGCTACTTTTCTATTTTTAAGCCACTAAATTTATTTTAATAAAAATAATACTAAAAATTAATAAATAATGGGAAAAATAAAATGACTTTTCTAAAAATTCTATTTAACTAAATTAACAAGGGAAAAAATGAAAAAGTTTGAAAATACTAAAAAAAATGACCAACTAATAACTTATATGAGCTAAAAACAAAAGTACCCCAAAGTACTCCACCTTTTTTTGGGGGTACTTCTTTGTTGTCGAATAAATCACCAGATAAATGTTCATTGTTGTCCAATATCTTTTTTAATGCTGGACCATATCGGGCAGAACTAAAAAATCCAAAAAAATGCAGCGTTCTTGGACAACAAAGAGAAATGTTACTGTATGGATTTTTGGAGTTGTTATGAGTCATTTGATGTTGTTACTTGGTACAAGGGGGCACCCTCACAACCTTTGGGTTGTGAGGAGTCAAGTACAAGCAAAGATACACAATTAAAACACAACTACAAGCACAAATATCACCAAATGCACAAACTGTAACAGAAGCAAGGGTTGTGGGTTTGCTTTGCTGGTGCGCAGTATGTTTTAAGCTACGTATGACCACCCAAAACCTCTTAAAACTTAGATACCAACTGATGAACACCAACCAAAAACTCTAGAAACCTATTGTAAACTAATGTGCCCATAAGTCCAAAAACTATACTATTGGAGCACCAAAAAACTAACACAAGAGCACAACAATCTTGCTGGTGCAATCACTGTTCAACAAAATTGGGGAGGTGGGCAATATTGCTACGTAGTGGGCTGTTATGGTGTTTTTGACCCACCAAAAACCTATCCAAACCTTATAACTAGATAGTGCACAATTAATATTACCTAAAACCTAAGTTCTCACTAAAAATCAAGCCTTGAACACACAAAATTAAACAATAAAATTTTTCTGGTGCGTTGTGCACAGAAAAAGGTGTTTGCTGATCTTTTTGGCTATTTGGTGAGATTCTAACTAAAATATCTTGGACATAAACCAACCAACCTAAAATCTCTAGCATATAACCCTAAACCTAATCTAACTCTAACTGATCACCAAGTTTTAAGTTACAAAACATAACAACAAACTCACACAGGACACTATTATGTTTTGGCAGTCTTCATCTAAAAACATAAAAACTTGAATACTAACTTAACTGATGAAAACAGTAAAATACAACCTACTAACATAGACAAATTAAAAGGTTCAAGCTTATATAAGTCAGTTCTGGTGTCACCCCACCCCTAAACATACACGGTCCCAAACACCCTAAAAAAACTTATAATGAAATTTAACAAACAATTTTTTTACAAACAAGCTTCATAACCTTCTAATCAAACATGAAAATACTCTAAGCATCACAAGAACATAAATGAAACACAAACTTATACGTGAAAATTCCAAATAAACATGCCAAATAAGCATATTACAAAAAATAGGGTTCAAGCCATACCTTTAGCTGATGCCATCTATTTAAGTCCTATCTAGCTTATAAGATGCCATTTATAGAGAGCTCTTGCTGAGGTTCTTCAACAGAACCAAGATCATGACCAAATATCTTCAAAAATTTTCAACTAAACTTCTTCTTTGGTGTACCTGTTTTAACACAACCACAACAAACCATAAAAACAATTCAAGCTTCAAAAAGCTAAGCCCACAAGCTGGTGTCAAGAGCTTGTGGGTTTGGCTTTTGAAACAGTAAGTGGAATAAAATAAAAATAAAAGAGATTATGAAAAATATTTCAAACCAAGATACTTGTAAAATAAAAAAGGCGTAACCAACAAAGAAAGTAACAGCTTTTATGAGCTTGTTTAACTTGTTTAAGTGTCAATTCAACCAAGAAACCAAGCTCATAATCACTGATTCTCAAAGTATTTTGACCAAGTGTCCTTGAACCAAAATACTTTGATACAAAATTACACTAAATTTTTGCAGAAAAGTAAAGAGATTTAAACTAAAACAAGTTAGTAAAATGGAACTCAACTTTTGAAAAATTAAAAGGAAATACTTTAAATATTCATAAACTTAAAAATTTACAAAAGTTGGAACAAGAAGTATGGGTACATAACACCTCATACTTGTACTACCCTCTAGATTAGTCTAGAAAACTTGAAAAACATGAAACACTCAACATGAAATCCTAAAATACCCTTTGGTGATGTCTTTAATAAATCTGGAATTTCCCCGTGTGAAGTTGTTGGTGATGTACAGCTGTGTTTAAATGTGTGAAGTTGTTGGTGATGTACAGTTGTGTTTGAATTCATCCTGGCCCTTGTTGGATAGCTTTGGATGAAAGCAAACTCCAAAACCGTTGATCTTTCTGCCATTGTTTAGAGTCTTCCCATTTTGGTGCAGGGGACCATTGGTGTGGGTCACAGCCCATCTGGTGGTTTGTTTGGGAGTGGGAATGTGATTAGGTGATAGTGAATTAGGTATCTGGGTTGAGTCAAGTCAAAACCCTTTGATTTTTTAATGACATAGGTTTAGGGTTCATGTTGTTCATACTTGGGGATTAGAGAGGAGATTATCACATTAATTGTTTCCCGGTTTCTAATAATCAAGTATTTTTTTAAAACGTGTATTACTAAATAATCGGGTAGTGGATTAGGCTTGTGAGTGGATTTGGGTTGTTGGGTAGTAAACTAGGTATGGTATGGGTAAGGGTTTATTTTGTAGGTTGTGGGTATAAAGTTGGGTCTGGTTTTGCATATTTGGTCCTCCCCTTAACGATTTTTATAGCACTGCTAGTCCTTATGCCTTTCACCGTTGGTCCTTTTGCCTTTAAATCTTAGTCCTTTTCTTACAATGGTTGATTTAAGGACCTAGCTTATATTTTGATCAATCTTCAAGGGCTGAAAGTGTGATGTCTTCAAACTTTAGGGACCCCATTTGTATTTTTAAGATTCTTAGGGGTATAAAGTGTAAATCTTCAAAACTTGAGGTACCATTTTTTGACAAATCTTCAAACTTCAAGGGTATCTTTAGAAAATCAATGATCGTGTCTGGTGCTTTGTGCGGCTTCTTTCCCGTGTTCGTTTTTGCTTGTTTCTTTTGATCTTTTGTTGATTTCACGATATTCGTACCTAAAATACACAATGAACAAACACAAGCATATTTTGTGGTATTTTATGATATTTTTAAGTATTTTATGCCCGATTTGGACGATGAGACTCTGTATAAATGTTGTCTCATCACTCCCCCATACTAAACCATTGATGTGCCCTCACGCAATGCTAGAATTAAGTATCATAGCACGTCCAAAATTCATTTTAACGACAATTTATTGAAATGTAAATTTAATGTAACTATGATTTGTGTTTTAGACATAATGTATTGTTTTCATCACAAGTACATGAGTTTTAGGGTCAAAGAATAAGAACACAGAAATGCCTCATAGAGATAAGTTCGTCATCCTCGATTTTTACTCAATTCCATGCTAAGCGTGAAACGAGATCATTTTTTTTACAAGTTAGTAATGCTAACACTACGCATATGCGTTAATCATGTACTTAGAATCCCTTATTCCTAATTGATATCTATTATATTTTATTCTTGTCTTAATGATCACGAGGAATATTTTCGACTTATTTCAATATTTATTTAAGTCGAAAATAAAGTAGGACGGTTTAATTAATAAGTAGCTAAAGGACACGATGTTTTAAAACATTTCTTCTAATCATTTAAAGTTCATATCTTAGCATAACTTGTTTCACGATTTGAGACCTTTCTCGGACCGATATCTGGCATGTGTTTCGAACTTCAAATCTTGAGAGATGATCTTGAAATTATGGTCTTCTCTTCATTTTTGGTATACATCTTCCACTTGATACGAGATGCTTCAACATTTGACCACGACTTCTTCATTTATCCTCTTCTTCATTTAGAATTTTTGAATAACAACGATCAACCTCTTTATAGGACTTAGATTTATTTATCCTCATGTCTTGTTAGGGCCTTTTTAGATTACTTTTCCGCAACCTTTTTGGGAGTATTGCTTTTTGTCATGTGTCTTGATCCTTCATTTAGATTTGGATTAATGACTTTTCACATTATCTTTGGATCTTTAGCAAAAAAAGGTAATCCTCATGCCTTGTTAGGGCCTTTTTGGATTCGCCAATCTTCGCGTCCCGTTTCAATAAGTTATGCCTTGGCTATGTACTTTATTTAATTACAAGTAACTTTTAAACGATCTTGGGCTAGAAGCTAACATATTTTATAAACCGTACGACCTTATTTATTGCAATTATTTATACAAAAGCGTGGTGAGAATAAGTAAATAATTAAAACACATGAGTTTTTGAAAGAATACGAGTACTCTACATTTAGCATAGTAACTTATAATTAACTCTATCATTTCTCTTGCTAAATTCAATGAGAGTTAGCCTAATATAGTTAAGGAATCAAAGCTAAGTGCTCAACACGCACGGTCGAGTGAAAAATACTCTTATTCGCACGGTCGTGTCTTAAACACTTATGAAAAACAAGAAAAAGTTTAAAATTTGGCCATTTTTAGCCTTATTTTGCATAAAACATTAACAAAAAGATGAATATTGGATTGCGTGATTACATAAGCAAGGTATAACGAATAACCTAAGAGCCGTTTATGAATTATGCTAAAAGAATAAAAGTTAGAACGTAAAAGGATATCGTCGTATATCGAAATCTTAAAAGGCAACAATCGAAGCTCTAGTGATACGTAAAACGAACATGAGAGGCGTCAATGATGACGATGAACCTAATAAATCACAATCACAAAAAACCACGGAAAAAAAGTTGGAAGAGCACAAGTCCCCGCATTACACTATTAGAAAAACAATAATATATACAAGGATAAGCATGAGAATCCCCCACGAGGCATGTGACAACCGTGGTTTTGGGTTTGTCACTTGGTCTTACTTTTAGGTTATTTTATGTGTGCTTACTTGAATTTTGTGTTTACGTGTTTATTTTGTGTGAACGAGGTTTGTGTGGTTATCGTTTATGAGTATAGAGTACTCATAAGTAAATCGATGAACGGTTATTTCATGTTCATGAGCTCACAAGTGGTGACTATGAAATGAAATAGTGATATTTTGGTGTTTACGTATACGTATAAGTATTATAGTAATAGTGTATTTTTTTTTAGGATTTACGGTTTAGCATTTAGAGGTCTCGAATGAGGTAATTAGTCATATGAATATTTTTCGGGATAGTTTTAAGTCATTTAGGACTTAGTTATAAAGTTTATTTCAAAATTTGAGATTTTTTTTAAAAGTGTATATTTTACTCTTTTACGGTAATCGCGTAAAAACTGACTAGTTTTACGGTTTTGAGGTTTTGGAGGCTTTAGGAGCTGAAATAAATTAAGGAAAATTAAGGTAATATTACTAATACATATATTAATAATAAAAAGGAAAAAAAAAACAAATTTTAAGGGTGCATAGTTGGTTTTGGACGCAGAAAAGAAGGGAAAAAGGGAAAAAGAGGGAAAAAAGGAAAGTGGGCTTATTTTTGGACTAGGATTTTATGTACACCCTATATAATGTTTTTAATCACAATCAAAATTCACTATTATTCCCTGGAGATTAAAAAAATTCGTGGGTTTTCATGAGGGTTTTTAGGGTTCTTCATAATTTTGGGGGTTTTCATAAATCAAAGGTAAACCTTCATAACCCTTTTTAATTTAATTGTTTGTGTTTAATTAATCATTCTTATAATGGATTAGGGTTAGGGTTTTTATAAAATCAGTAAAATAATGATGTGATAATCATAATATGATGATCATATAATCTAGGGCTTGTATTAGATGGGGTTATGGGTAATTAATTTGTTCAATTTGTTTAAACCCGTTTTTAAAAACTGGGCAGATTTCTGAGTCAATTGTTTTGATCATATCGGGAGTTCTATAAACTCTTATTTTACGATCCAAGTACCCCTAGAAATATATTTGAAGTGGCTTTCCAATGCAAGAAACGAGAACTAAATTGAAGATAGGGAAGTGGGTCAAAAACAGGTTACAACAGTCAGAGGTCAAAACAGTTTTGAATTCAGCCTGTTTTCTTTTTAAGTTTTGGGTTGTTTGGGGTACTTAGGGTTGCATTGGGATCTTCTCACGAACGTGAGAGATGGTTTATATATTGTAGTAAGTATCTGCACTTGGTCTAAGGTTGTGGTTTAGGGTAAGACCCCTTAATGGTAACAAACTTTTGGTACGTTTAAAATCAGGAAATCTAGAATGACAAAAGTAGATATATGTATATCGGAGCCTTAACAGTAGCTTTAAGGTTAGGGCAAGTGGGAGGTGTTAGCAAACATAAGTAAGGGTATGAATATTCCTTTTACAGAAACCATGGGTATGTTTAAGTGGACGTTTGACTTAAAGTTTTGAGACCTAAAAACTGGGACTGTTTTGGGTAAAATATGAACGGGTTAGTTATTAAACTTAACCAAGTTAAGGATTTGTTAAGGAAGGGTAATGGGGTGATTAGAGCTTATCTATGAGGTATTTATATGGGAATAGGATAGATGTCCATCATAGGTTGATGAGCCATCTTAGTGATTGGTTCGTGTATTGATTTCGTGTTTTTGGTTTGTTAGCTTGTTGCTAGTGCGAGGACTTGTGAAGAAGCTATCAGGTGAGTTTCATAGACCCATGTTTACTATTGTTTTTTACTTCCAGATGGGATGGAAGAGACACTATGTTGAATTATTTTCTAAATTAATGCTGTGAATGTTTTAAGGTTTGAGATGGACTTGTGTGTACATTTATGTGATTAACTGCTATGTGATTCTTGTTTTTGTGTGATCTGGATTGGAAAGGTACATAGGTGTACGGGCGCCTATGGGACCTATGGTTAATGATAAGGCGTGATGCGTTGGAAATTGTGATTTTTTGTAAGGCGTGATGCCTTGGAAGTTGTGATTGTTGGTAAGGCGTGATGCCTTGGAAATTGTGATTATTGGTAAGGCTTGATGCCTTGGAAATTGTGATTGTTGGTAAGGCGTGATGCCTTGGAAATTGTGATTGTTGGTAAGGGTGATGCCTTGGAGTTTTAATGATTGATTGAATTTGAATGCTAGTTGTTAGTACATGGTTGTAGCGCATTGTCCTTATGTTTATTGGTTTATGGTATTCACAGCTTATGACTTGTCTTGTGTTGGAGTCTAAACCTATGACTCTCACCAACTTTATGTTGACGTGTTTTAGTGTCTCTTTAAGGTGATACTATGGTTAAGCATGAGAACATAAGTGGCTAGGATTGGAGAAGCTTAGGAATGCATATAGAAGGAGAATCCCCGTTTCCTTCTTAGTTTTATTTGATTGTTCATTTTAATAAGTGATACCTGTGGCACACATATGATTGTTTTGGTATGTTATTTGTTGTCTTGGTAAGAAGTAGGACTGTTACTTACTTACCTAGACCCCTTCATTTGTTGAGATATTGTCATGACATTCATGTCACCATTTTTATGACATTTCTTATATCATATAGTTATCTCTATAGACACGCCATGTTGTGATGATATCCATACGTTGCGCCCCATATTCCGCCATGGTGGGATGTGACAGAATGGTATCAGAGACAATGGTTATAGCGAATTAGGTTGCCTAGTCGTGTAGCCTAGTCTATAGCTTAAGGGTCCCTGCATATAGGCGTCATAGGAGTATGTGTGCATTTTATAGTAATTGATGTGTTTGATATTATTTTCGCAGTATTTATTAGGTTATGAACTACTATGGTTCATACTTAACTACATGTTATTTTCTTTACGAGTTTTGATTAGTGTGGGTGGAACCATGGTTGTATACGCTAGTCATTGTCGGATTTCGCTTAATTATGTTTTCATGTTTTTATACATTTTGAAGTTTGTCTACGCTGGTTCAACTAGACTATGAGTTTATGTGTTTCGTGCATTGGCTATGTTATTTTAATAGATGGAGTTTTGGACCTTATTTTGTGTAGTTATGTGCTTGTGAGTTGGTGAATTATGTGTTATGTGTAGTATTAATTTCTTATAAGTGTCATCATAGGAGGGAGTACATTGGTGAAATGGAACATGTTTAATTATGGAGGCCTACATAATTATATATGTGCCACAACACCACTGGACTTTCAAGTATGATTACATGAAAGAGAGTTAATACATGCTTGTATAGTATATGTTGGATGGATTTTAGTGTATGTACGCTTATGCCTATGTATGTAAAATTATTTTCTACTTACCGGTTGTATTCTTGGGATGGTTGCTAGCTCGTTTCTCTTTGAGATGTTCAACTTCTGTAGTAGCGCATTTCTCGGGTCCTCATTTCACGTGTTTGTTTGTACGGTACTTTTGGCGTGAAGGATTTTGAGATGGTGGAGATTTCTTTTTGGGGTAACGATGTCTTTTGTTTTGAGTTATACATGGTAAAAAAATAGAACTTGCAAATTGAAAAAAAAATAGTTGTTGGTAGTCAATGAAATAAGGAAGTGTCGGGATCATGTTTCAAATAAGGTGGAATATAAATCTTTAACATATAAGCATGACTCAGTTATTTTAAAATATTTTGGTTTTGATCACCTAAAGTTATTGTTCTTAAGTTAAAAATTTTGTTCTTATTTAGTGAAATACGTTAAAATCATGTAATTAATAGAGTTTTAATTTTCTGGAATTAAAATAAATTAGGTTCTAGTTTTGGTAATTAATGGGGGGTTTTAGGGTTTAAAAATCGTTTTTTTGGTATAAATCGGAGTAGGCAGAAACTGTCGCTAAACTGTCAAAATATGTCGCTAACTGTCAGAAACTGTCGCTAATGCCTAGGCAGATTTTGAGAAAAATCGTTTTGGTCATAACTTATTCGTTTTTAAAGCTTGTTGTGTGATTCAAAAGCCTAAAATTATGTAATCGGAATGTACTTTTCGAATATTCAGAAAGTTTGGTAATTAGAAGTCAGTAGCTTTGTCGAATTAATTGTGCAAGTGTCGAGTTCAAGGTTAATTTTCGGACAACATTGATTAAACTTGTGTTTTGGGTATTTTGTGGTAATGAACACTTGGAGGGTTAACATAGATATGAGTTGGGATGGAATGTGAGAGTTCATTAGACTTTAGAATACGTGGTTATATTTGATGAGTTTTGATTTATGGTTTTTATGAGTAAGACTGAAATCTGGGTGACAGTTTTAAACCCGTCGAGTTATGTGATGGCTCCTAACTTGGTTTCAAGACAGTTCTTGTTTGATGATTTGTGAGATTTAGTTAGGTTGGTTACATAAATTTATGGTTTTGATAAGTTTCCTCGCGGACGGTTAAGGCTCATGTGTTGTTGGTTGAGATTATTTTCGTGTAAACTGAGTTCACGTTTGAACGTGAAGGTTTTATCAGGGATATGCATCCTCGTTTGTTTGCTGAGAATAAGTTTGAGTTTGGGAGTGAATCTCGGGACGAGATTTCTATTAGGAGGGAGTGATGTGACAACCGTGGTTTTGGGTTTGTCACTTGGTCTTACTTTTAGGTTATTTTATGTGTGCTTACTTGAATTTTGTGTTTACGTGTTTATTTTGTGTGAACGAGGTTTATGTGGTTATCGTTTATGAGTATAGAGTTCTCATAAGTAAATCGAGGAACGGTTATTTCATGTTCATGAGCTCACAAGTGGTGACTATGAAATGAAATAGTGATATTTTGGTGTTTACGTATACGTATAAGTATTATAGTAATAGTGTATTTTTTTAGGATTTACGGTTTAGCATTTAGAGGTCTCGAATGAGGTAATTAGTCATATGAATATTTTTCGGGATAGTTTTAAGTCATTTAGGACTTAGTTATAAAGTTTATTTCAAAATTTGAGATTTTTTTTAAAAGTGTATATTTTACGTCTTTTACGGTAATCGCGTAAAAACAGACTAGTTTTACGGTTTTGAGGTTTTGGAGGCTTTAGGAGCTGAAATAAATTAAGGAAAATTAAGGTAATATTATTAATACATATATTAATAATAAAAAGGAAAAAAAAAACGAATTTTAAGATTGCATAGTTGGTTTTGGACGCAGAAAAGAAGGGAAAAAGGGAAAAAGAGGGAAAAAAAAGAAAGTGGGCTTATTTTTGGACTAGGATTTTATGTACACCCTATATATTATTTTTAATCACAATCAAAATTCACTATTATTCCCTGAAGATTAAAAAAATTCGTGGGTTTTCATGAGGGTTTTTAGGGTTCTTTATAATTTTGGGGGTTTTCATAAATCAAAGGTAAACTTTCATAACCCTTTTTAATTTAATTGTTTGTGTTTAATTAATCATTCTTATGATGGATTAGGGTTAGGGTTTTTATAAAATCAGTAAAATAATGATGTGATAATCATAATATGATGATCATATAAACTGGGCAGATTTTTGAGTCAATTGTTTTGATCATATCGGGAGTTCTATAAACTCTTATTTTACGATCCAAGTACCCCTGGAAAGATATTTGAATTGGCTTTCCAATGCAAGAAACGAGAACTAAATTGGAGGTAGGGAAGTGGGTCAAAAACAGGTTACAACAGTCGGAGGTCAAAATAGTTTTGAATTCAGCCTGTTTTCTTTTTAAGTTTTGGGTTGCTTGGGGTACTTAGGGTTGCATTGGGATCTTCTCACGAACGTGAGAGATGGTTTATATATTGTAGTAAGTATCTGCACTTGGGCTAAGGTTGTGGTTTAGGGTAAGACCCCTTAATGGTAACAAACTTTTAGTACGTTTAAAATCAGGAAATCTGGAATGACAAAAGTAGATATATGTATATCGGAGCCTTAACAGTAGCTTTAAGGTTAGGGCAAGTGGGAGGTGTTAGCCAACATATGTAAGGGTATGAGTATCCTTTTACAGAAACCATGGGTATGTTTAAGTGGACGTTTGACTTAATGTTTTGAGACCTAAAAACTGGGACTGTTTTGGGTAAAATATGAACGGGTTAGTTATTAAACTTAACCATGTTAAGGACTTGTTAAGGAAGGGTAATGGGGTGATTAGAGCTTATCTATGAGGTATTTATATGGGAATAGGCTAGATGTCCATCATAGGTTGATGAGCCATCTTAGTGATTGGTTCGTGTATTGATTTCGTGTTTTTGGTTTGTTAGCTTGTTGCTAGTGCGAGGACTTGTGAAGAAGCTATCAGGGGAGTTTCATAGTCCCATGTTTACTATTGTTTTTGACTTCCAGATGGGATGGAAGAGACACTGTGTTGAATTATTTTCTAAATTCATGCTGTGAATGTTTTAAGGTTTGAGATGGACTTGTGTGTACATTTATGTGATTAACTGCTATGTGATTCTTGTTTGTGTGTGATCTGGATTGGAAAGGTACATAGGTGTATGGGCGCCTATGGGACCTATGGTTAATGATAAGGCGTGATGCCTTGTAAATTGTGATTGTTGGTAAGGCGTGATGCCTTGGTAATTGTGATTGTTGGTAAGGCGTGATGCCTTGGAAATTGTGATTGTTGGTAAGGCGTGATGCCTTGGAAATTGTGATTGTTGGTAAGGCGTGATGCCTTGGAAATTGTGATTGTTGGTAAGGGTGATGCCTTGGAATTGTAATGATTGATTGAACTTGAATGCTAGTTGTTAGTACATGATTGTAGCGCATTCTCCATATATTTATTGGTTTATTGTATTCACAGCTTATGACTTGTCTTGTGTTGGAGTCTAAACCTATGACTCTCACCAACTTTATGTTGACGTGTTTTAGTGTCTCTTTCAGGTGATACTATGGTTAAGCACGAGAACATAAGTGGATAGGATTGGATATAGAAGGAGAATCCCCGTTTCCTTCTTAGTTTTATTTGATTGTTCATTTTAATAAGTGATACTGTGGCACACATATGATTGTTTCGGTATGTTATTTGTTGTCTTGGTAAGAAGTAGGACTGTTACTTACTTACCTAGACCCCTTGCATTTGTTGAGATATTGTCATGAAATTCGTGTCACCATTTTTATGACATTTCTTATGTCATATAGTTATCTATATAGACACGCCATGTTGTGATGATATCCATACGTCGCGCCCCATATTCCGCCATGGTGGGGTGTGACAAGGCACCTTTTTTTGATAACCGAGTCAAAATCTTGACTCGAATCCCCATAAATGTGATCATTTAGGGATTATCATGGTTTAGTCATTTTTGTTGGGGCTTACATGATAAATAATGCCCAAAAGCACATGGAGTACTTAAAAACCCGATATACGAATATCGGGGCCAAAGATAGCGTCTTCGTTTTCGGATGAAAGACGAAACAACGCTACTTCAATCGATAGTGGAACCCCGAAGGGGTAAAAGAAAGTAGATGAGAAGTAGAAGGGTGGGTCAATGGGTGGGGCAACATAATGAGCTACTAGAGGTAGACTCACACCAAGCAAATGAATAATATTTCCATTTATTGCATCGGTGGAAGACCGAGATTTCCCTAAAAATGAGATTCCTGGATCGAATATCTCGTCCTTAGTGGAGAAATGTGAGGGAACATAAGGGGCTACCCTCACACTAGATCGACACTCACACTCGTCAAAAGGAGTAGACGAGGTGGTAGCACTCATAAAACACGGTGATGACGGAGTTAGTCTTGTAGAAAAATCATTTAAATCAATTTTAAAATCTTTTCCTTTTTCATCATTTTTTAACTCTTTATGAAAACCCGATTGAATTATGTCGAAAATATTTGGCGTTTCTAAGACGATGTTAGGAACACTAAAAAATCTCACATTTAAGTCACAGGTGGGGGTGGTGGAGTGTATAAGTTCTCAAAACGTTGATCAACAAAGAACACCACCCCTTCGGGGTCAACATATTTGTCATCCTCATGAACGTCGATCTCATCAATTTCTTTATCATAGATAGGCTCGTCAAACCATGGTTTGTCGTTCCCCTCATTAACAATTTTAGAAACTCTCTCGAAGAGATCACGATCAAGCACAAAACCATCATTCTTTGGTGGGGATCATTGATAAGTTAGATCCTCAGGAATGTGGTAAACGTCATCCTCATACGAGGAGTGTTGATTAGGTAACTCCTCGAGAATGGGATTTTGGGTCACGTGAGTTGGTTAGTCATTATAAATGATAAGTTTCAACTCATCAAGTTCGGCGTCGATATTGGAAAAATCTACCTCACTTGTAGGTGGAAGTGGAGGTAAAAGAGCAAGCTCTTGTTCAATAATTTCCTCAATCTCGGGCTTGAATTCAAAATCATCATACTCACCACACGAAGAATTCTTTTTGGGAGAATCAAAAATAGCTTGTGGATTTTTTAGTATGTGATCAATTTCGGAAAAATCGTCCTCATCGTCTTTAACAAAGAAAGTGTCGATGTAAGAACTCACAACCATGGTCTTACAATTCGAATGACTATGCTTAGGTGATATTTCAATGACGAGAGGATCGATATCAATAAAACATTTTGCCTCAATGAATATTGGGCTAGGAAATGGAGGCACTTCAATGGAATTAGAAGTTGAAGCCTAAAAGACGTGGTCCTTTGAAGGTGGTGAAAACGAGTCATATTGGTCATTGTTCTGATGGCACTAACGTCTCCCTTCGGAATTGTTTGTTCACTTTGTTCGCCGAATACCTCCCAAAATGATTCTTCCTCCATAAATTTACGAATACCCTTTTCATATAAGTACACGTATTCTTTATCATTAAAATCTTCATCTTTAAAACTGTTACTTTTAATTCTTTCAAAACATTAATTCTTTCAAAAGTGTGAGCTTTGAAATTATCAAATTTTGAAACCTTGGTTTTTTCATGATCATTTGAAAATTGGGATCTACTCGCGAAAAAAGTACATATTATCCTCCCTATATTTCATAGTTAATTTCCCACTGTGAACTTCGAGTACGGCTCGAGCCGTCGATAAAAAGGGTCGACCTAAAATAATGGGACATTTACGGGTCACACTCATAATCGGAAATGACGAAGTCCGTGGGAAAAAATAACTTTCCAATTCTAACATAAACATCCTCGGCTATTCCAATTGGTTTTAATGGTGTACAATTTGCTAGCTCGATTGTCATGTTCGTGGGGGTAAGTGTAGGCAAATTCATCAATTTACAAAGAGAGTGAGACATGAGATTGATGCTAGCACCTAAATCGGCAAGGGCTAAACATCCCTCAATCTCAAAAAATCACAAGGTAAAATAAATTGGCCTGGACCCTCTTCCTTTCTCGGCATATGCCTTTTAGGTTATTTAAGAAGGATCGAAGCACAAGTTTCCTCAAGGGTCACATTGGTAAGGTTGATAAAGCTCTCTTTTTGAAGCGTGGATGGAATTTGAGGTACACGAGGATGTGCACTCTTTTCCTTGGTCACCATGTTCACCCCCTCGACTTTAGGACATGAAGGCGTTTTAGAAGTCGAGGGTTGAGAAAAAGGAACAACTCTAAAATTATCAAGGGTAGGGGTAATCACACGACCTTTTCCACGAGACGAGGCGACTTTAACATGTTCCTTCGGATTTGTAACGGTGTCACTAGGTAACGTACTCGATGACGCACCCGAAGTCTTGTTAATTATGGTCGAGTACATCTTTTTAATGTCGATTTGTCCTTCTTCAATTTTAGTATTTTGATTTTTCAACGTATTGGAAAAGTCATTTTTCAAAGTACTAATTTGTCCCTCTAATCGTCTCATATTAGCCTCATTCGTTTTCATATATTCTTGAAACTCGTTTGACGAACTATTTTGATTAGAATTAAAGTTCCCTTGGGTTTGATTATTTCTGTAAAAATTTCCTTGATTACGACTTGAAAAATAGTTACCTTTATTGTTGTTGTTTTGAAAATTCGAGTTTTAATTGTTGTTGTCATCTCGATTTTGCCAACTCAAATTTCGACCTTGATTATAAGCTCCTTGATTCGAAAAATATCCTTGTTGATTATTATTCCCTTGAAAATTGTTACGGTTTTGATATTGAAAATCATTTCCATGATTAAAATTGTTGCCTTGATTATAATTTCCTTGTGATGGACCCGCGTTGTATTGATTTTGAAAATTGTTGTTTCCATTTAACGCGTTTACCCTCGATGTTTGGCCATCCGTAGCCGCACACTCGTAATAATTATGAGGTCTACCACACAACGTACACGATGCCTCAACCGCTTTCACCGTAGTGGGAGCGTCTTTCTTTTGCATCTCAATGAGAAACGACGTAAACACATTCGTCAATTTATCGACTTTCGCATCAACCCTCTCAATATCGCGATTAGAAGTACTAACATTGGCGAAATTGGCAACACTCGGTGTGCTACGGAGTTGAAAAAACTTGGATCTATTTTCGATAATCATTAAAGCGTATTTCGTAGTTTTACACAAAAAATTGCCACCGGCGGCAGAATTTAACGAATCTTGCTCTTGAAAATTAAGACCGTAATAAAAAGTGTCGATTTGGTGTAACTCTAAAAATCCATGGTGAGGACATTTCCTAAGAAATTCCTTAAAACGATCCCACGCGTCTCTAAACAAATCATTCGGCTTTTGTTCGAACCTCGTGATCTCGTTTTTGGAAAACGTGGTCTTAGACGGTGGAAAGAAATGATTAACGAATTTGGAAACGAGATCCTTCCACGTAATTATGGAATTAGGTGACTCTTTCTCGTACCAATCCTTGGCGGCACCATCGAGCGAGTACGGAAAAAGCATAAGCTTAACGACATCGGTGTCGATGTTTTAAAACTTGCTCGTGGCCAAAAGGCGATCAAAATTTCGAATGTGATCATGAGGATTATCCGCCTCACGACCTCTAAACTTCGTTGCTTGAATTAAACTCAACATGCCACTTTTGATTTCAAAATTCTCCACTTCGATTGCGGGAATAACGATCGCGTCTCCATAACCCTCGGTGGGTTCTTGGAGCATCTCTATCATCGTACGATTCTTGGCCATCTCGTCTACGGTTTCGACAACAAAATTAGGAACGTTTGTTTCTAAATCACGTTTTCGTTGTCGATTCCTCCAATTTCGATTTTTACGATTCAACATGTTTCTATAATTTGGATATTCACACGAACGAGTGCGTATGTACTAAACGTAAAATGGGGGGGGGGGGGGGAGGTAGCAAAGAAAAATATTTTTGGGATTTTTAAGATTTTCATTATTTTGGTTTTTGATTGTTTTTTAATGTTTTTTTTGGATTTTTGGTGTATTACGTAGAAATTAATATACAAAAATAATCCATAAATCAAAGTCTTGATTAATGAATCCAAAGAGGAATGAAGGAATTTACGTCAAGTAAAAATCCTCGTCGACTTTGAAACGTTGGCGGAACGCCAAAACGTTTCGAGGATCAATAATAAAAGATCAAAAAAATAGATGTATTAATACTTGAATGGCAAACCATTAATCAATCATCACTAAACCGATACGCAAAAGCGAGCTGAGAAAACGAGACGACGCGAAGCACTTAAGAGCCTTTCCTCCTTAGATAGTGAAATACAACCGCCTTATACCCACCTTATATTTTGTATCAATTGAGAATAAATTAATTAAGAGTATTTATCTATTTTGCCTTTGATTTTTTTGTTTGAATTCGATACACTCGATAATGACCGGAACACCCACTATTTAGGGAGATTTCTCGCGTATTTGAATAATACTGTTTATTAATTGTGCAACGTAATATAATATATTATTCACAAAAAGAAAACAAAAATGATAATATAAAAAAGATTTGTGTGGTAATTGAGGAGCAATTTAACACCTTTTATTTGGATATTTATAATACAGTAGAAAAATAAAAACGAGTACGTACGATATTTACGCTTTTTGAAAATGAAAAACAAAAACACACTACTCACACAAACACGATATATATAAGGCACTAAAAACACCTCCCCGACAGCGGCACCAAAATGATTAGTATTTTTATACGCTTTTATGAAAAAGACGTATAATCGGCAAGTATTAAATAATACCTTTTAGGTAAAACGTAAAATCGAATAAATGCAAGTTCGTTCTCGAAGGAGGTGTGTGTTGTTGATCCCAAAATCAGATCTTAAACCTTAGCTTGTTTAAGGGTTGTGATAGAAAGAATGAATTCCAACTAACACTAGAGAAACTTTGCAATACACAAAGTAACTAAACAAGATGCGGAATATAGTGTTTAACACAAGAACAAGTATTAAGATCGAACGTTAAACTTAAATATATCAAAGATATACGAATACCCAAAAGTTGTATTAGGGTTATACAACCTTAAAGTATGAAATGAAAAGAACAGAGAAAGATATGTTTACATGAAACCCTAGTGAGTCCTTTTATAGCACAAAGACTCACGTACAAGATCACTACCAACAAACTAGGAAACTATCATGGAGTAGTAACAGAAACGCGTTATAATCTCTTCCAAGTTTATCTTTGTAGCAGGGTCTTTGACTTCCAGCAGGGGGGCCAATCCCCCTGCCTTTTTTATTTAGCTGGGGGAACTTACTCTAGCAGGGGGAACTCTGACCAACCAACAGGGGGAACTAATACTCATGCATTTATTTCCAACAATCCTCCCCTAAACTTGTGGTTTACCCTAGACACAAGTTTCTGAATAAATGCTGGTTGATGAGGATGCTTACAAACTTCCTGGCCAAAGCTGACTATGAATAAACCTTACCAAATCATAAGCAACAGGTTCTTTGGCATCTACAATTAAATCAGCTTGTGCCAGTGTGACAATTTTTAGGTAGTAAATTATTTTACCGTATATTATTTTGAAACTTATTTTTGTGTTGGTTGATGAACTCACAATTTACGGATTTAAATTTGGGCTTACGTGCATAATTTAACGTCCTTTACGACTAAACCGGAAACCCTAGGATTACGTATTTACGTTTTTGAACTCCGTTTTTGATGAGACAATTTTTATTAGATTCGTTTTTTGCCGTTGATTCATAACTTATAAAAACGTTTTTCGTAAATGACCCGAGGGCACGCAAATCGAGGAAACTAGAATCGAGGAGTACCCGTAAATAATTGGGGATGAGACAAAACTACTTTTGCCCCACCCCCACTACATGGGACGGCTAACTTAGCCACACCTCTCATGAGGTGTCAAGCATACAAAGTAAGCTAAGACACTTGTCTTAGCTACTTCACCAAACTTGCAACTTAACAAAAACCACAAACTCTAAACCATTCACTCATTTTAAACTCATGCAAAACACAAAAATCTCTCATCTCTTTCTCTCTTTGCCGTCCCATTCTCACACAAAACACCCCATTTTGATCAAAAGTTAACCATAAAATCTTATGTTATTCACACATATGATGAAACCCTTTTGAAGCTCTATTGATTGGTTGTGATTTTAACATCCAAAGAGAAGTTTCCTTGGTGTCTTGGGGCTGATTTTCCACAAGAAGTTTTTGGAGATTGGTGATCTTGACGTTGGTTTTGGTGTACCCCAAGGGTTGTCATCAAAAGTCAAGTTTTTATTCTTGGTTGGTAACAAGATCATCCTTCCCATTTCCTCTAATGTTTGTAAATATAAATTGTATTTTCTTTCTTAATCTATATGTATATGATGATATATGATAATAAAAATATTATGTAGGGATCATGTGTTGATAAACTTGGTTAAAAAGATTGAAAACTACTTATAAAAAGGTTAAAATCATGCTTAAATTAGTAGGCTGTATAAAACAGTAAAGAACCTTATGATAAATTGTTAAAATGGCTTGGATAAATTAATATACAGTAAGATATGAGACTTGTACACATGTGAGAGTTGGCCACACAATGGAGTCCATAAAAATTTTACATTAAACGGGTCCGACCGTCTAAGTTTTATTTGACGAAAATGTTAGTTTTACGGTTTATACCATAAGTTTTACGTCTTTTTCGGCTAAAACCGTAAAACTAACGTTTTCATCAAACAAAACATAGACGGTCGGACCCATCTAATGTAAACTTTTTACAACTCATATAATGATATATAAGTACATATTACAAGTAAAAACCAAAGAAACCCGAGCTTTATAACATATGGACATTAACGGATCAAATTAGCCTTATTGGACTATTAACCCAACTAATTTGGCTAGACACTAATGGACTTACTCATTGGACTTAACCCACTTGGGCCCAACATGTACGTATAGGGCTGATGTTAAATGTATAAAATGGACTAATATAATGTAATGGGCTTATTGGACCTTAACATGTAAACAAGTTAAACTAGTGAAACTAGTATAACAATTTACCAACACATGACACTATAATGAGTGAATAAAGAGGTACAATCCCACTTGATCATCATCATATATATACATAGTTATTATTTTTATAAAGTCATTGGACAAAAGTCTAAGACCGAGTATTATTTATATAGGTTTCCGTGATCGAAGCACGCCCGTCACCGATAATCCGCCTTTCATAATCAACGTGAGTTCATAGCCTCGCACTCTTTTAAATGTTTTATAAAATGTTTTGTAAACCCTCGAGGGAGATAACATGCTAGTTTTTGATAAAAATAGAACACAAGTAGTCCCGATGGTATGCTTAATGATATGGACCCTAATAACCAGAGATTTTTCCTGTATGTCGTTGTTGTTCGTTCACGATTCAAATCGAATTGATCTCCGGTTTAAAGTGGTCTCAATTGGTTTTGCTAACGAAAAAGGGAGGTTTGGTTTTCTATTTCTACTTAAAAGGTAAAAGCGAAACGTAGTAAAAATAAACCAAAAACAAATAACTAATAATATAGGAACAAAACAAATAATAAAACGTAAATTAAAGCAAAACAATTAATTAAAATAAAACTAAACGAAGAAATTAACTTTCGACTTGAAAATAAAATTTACTTAATAAAAAAGGAGAAAATAAAAATAAGTGGCTACTTTAAAACTAGAAGAGGCAAAAACTAAAGCGGGCGCTAAATAAAAGATAAAACTTAAACTTTACGAAAAAAATACTAATATTAAAATTTGACGAAAAATTCAACCAAAAATACGTGACTTTCAGAATTAAAATCGGAACATCTTTCAGATTAAACTAAACGATTATGGAACAATATAAAATAAAAAACAAGCAACCAAGCAGGCAGCTCAAGCTAGCAAGCAGGTAGCTGGAGTTTGGCGGGAAAATGGGAAGCTCCCAAGCAAGCTGCTCAATTGTATAACTTATTCGGTAATTTGCTTCATTCGGTATTTTGGTTCATTCGGAATGTTCCAAATTTACTCATTCGGGATTTCTAAAAAAAACTCATTCGATATATTTTTTTTATTCATACGGGAAATTTACAAAAACTCTTTCATTCGGTATTTAAAAAAACTCATTCGGGATTTTTGCTCATTCGGGAAATCTACTTGGTTCGGGAAAATTAAAAACTCATTCGGGAAAAATACTTGGTTCGGGAAAATAATAACAGTGGATAGTTTGAATACGAATTTAACCAAAATCAACCATAATCAATCTAAAAATTAAACTAAACTAACCACTAATAATCAACTAACAACAATTAATCAAACCAAATCAATAAAACTAACAACTAAAGCTAAACTAATCAAAACCCACTTAATAAAACTATCAAAAACTCAAGAACACAACCAAATCAATAAAACTAAGAACACCAAATCAACACTAATTAAGATCTACCAAACACTAAAACATCTAAATCAACATACTTTTTGAAATCAAAATCATTAAAACTATGTAACCCACTTGATTAATCAAAACTAAATCAACCAAATCAATAAACCAAACACTTAATTAAAATCAAACAAGAAAGGAAGGATGAGATTCAAAGTAAAACTTGATTAAATGATAAAGATCCAACAATTAAAATATGCAAATTAAAGATCCTAAATATTAAAAGCAATACAAGAAATTAAAGACAATAAATTAAAAACATAAAAATAAAAGGGGTGGAGAGCTATGTGTCAAATAGCTAACAAGAGAAAATGAAAATGGGTGTGGAGTATTTATAGGGGAGTTGGTAGGTGGCTTGGTTGCTTCCTTCCTTCTTCCTTTCTTCTTTCTTTTAGTCGTCTCGTCCTTAAATTAAATTAAAGGTCTCGACTTTGGCTCGGGATTTTTCGATAAAATCTTGAACTTGTCTTGTAATTTATTCATTAATTAGACTTGGGTTCTTCGACTCGTAAATCTTCCGTCTTTGGTCCTTTTCTTCAATAAATCTTCTAAATAGGCCCATCAACTTCCAATCTTTTGCACTCTTGGTCTTTTGACTTCGTCTTTTATCTTTTTCTTCGATAAAAGACCGTGCAATCCCCTGTTTTCTTCCTTTTTCATCTTTTTGTCCTAAAACACAACAAAAACACAAACCACGCATAATTCCGCCTTTTACGACATTAAATACGCGCTTTGGCCTCGTTTTTAATTGTTTTAAGTGGTAAAAGGTGGGTGTTTTCACACCTATCAAATCCCCTACACTTGACCATTGCAATGCCCTCATGCAATGCATTAATTACAAAGTAAGTTTTACATTTTCCATCATAATCAATCCACATTGCCTTTAATAAACACAAGAAATTAAAGAGATTATAAAATATTCAAATGAAGAAAACAAGTAAAGAGATAAAAGACTTACATTAGGGTTTTGGATTTCATGAATGTTTATCACCCTCAAGTTTCACGTTCCCCATACCAAGCTTAAAAACGAGATAATTGTTATTATAAGTTAGCAAACTAACACAAACTGATGTGGGCCAATTATTCACTTGGACTCCCTTATTCCTAGGTGTATCTCTTATATTTTATTGTTGTCTTTAATGATCACGAGGATGCATTGTTTACTTATTTCGATAGTTTATTTAGGCCGAAAATAAAGTATGACGATTTAATCAATAGTTAGCTAAAGGACAAAATCTTTTAAAAATGCTTCTCGGGACCTCATAAAGTTCATATCTTGGCATAACTCGCTTCACGATTTGAGACCTCTCTCGGACCGATATTTGGTAGTGACTTCATACTTCGAATCTTGAGAGACGTTCATGAAATAATGGTCTTCTCTTCATAATAGGAATTTCTTCACTTGAAGTTTTGAGAGATTCTTCATACTTGGACCACGACTTCTTCATTTTTCTCCAATATTTATTTGGGATTTTGATTTACAACGATCCGCCTCCTTTTAGGACTTGGATCTATTTATCCTCATACCTTGTTAGGGATTTTTCGGATAGACTTCTCCATGATCTTTAGGGGAGTATTTGCTTTTCATCGTGTGTCTCGATCCTTCATATTGATTTTTGATAAATGATTCTTCACATCACTTTGGATCTTTAGCCAAGGCTATGAACTCATGCATTGTTAGGGCCTTTTCGGACTCGCCAATCTTCGCATCCTGCTTAAATAAGTTATGCCTTGGCTATGAACTCTAATTAATATCGAGCAACTTTTAAACGATCTTGGGCTAGAAGCTAAGTAATTTTTCAATCGTACGACCTTACTTATTGCAATTATTTATTTACCAGTGATGGGAGAAAAAGATCATAATTAACTCACATAAGTTAATGAAAGAATACCAAACTTATAACTAACTCTATCATCTCTCGTTCTCCACAATTTAAAATCTCAAGAAATGAGACTCGTGGATGCTTAGCCTAATAAACCAATTAAGGTCTACATGGTTAAGGATACTAGCTAGAGTAAACTTAGATAAGTAAACTCGGGTTGAGTCAAAACATTCACGACGGGCCTAATATATTAAAGACATCTAAACTCGCTAAAACCATTTTATTTAAATAAAAGAAAATAACAATAACAAAGGAAACTACTACTAGGCCAAAATAGATAAAAAAATTTGAAAAATGTCGAAAAATCAATTTTCCGGATAAAGTGAGGTCAAATTAATGGAAAAGCCCACTTAAATTCGATAGAAATCCCCCTACACTTGATATAAACATTGTCCTCAATGTTTAAGCATGTGGGAGTAAACTCCCCTACACGTTGTGCACGTTGTTTAAATCTTGCTAAGGAAGAGACAACTAAAGCGATTCCTATTTTTATATTGAAAAATATAAAATAGTGAATCAAAAGAGTTTAGGATAGAACCGGGAAGACGGGTACACGGAATCATAGATCGTCAAAAGTCATCAAGCATGGGTCTTTGAAGCTCTAATCCCTGCACATCATAAGAAAGTAAACAACAAAACCTACGGGGCTCCCCCTACACTTATTATGAAAACGGATAAAAGGATAGATACTCGGGTTGCGTCCCGAGAAGCGCTTGTTTTTGTTAACCGAGTCGTGAGCGTGACTCGTCCCCGAATTAAATGGTCCATGAGGAAACCTCGAATTTAATACCGGGATCAAAGACCTTGTCCTTCTTCCCGGAGGACATTAATAAGGGAGAGGCCGGAGGATAAGTCTTGAAGGGTAGAAAAGTCCTTTCAACATACGAAAAGTATGTGAAATCATGATCCACGGGAGGTGGGGTGGGTAAAGGAAGAAAATTGTCATCCCCCAAAGACAATGGATGCTCACCAAGCGGCAAAGCCGTAAAGTTATCACTCATAGAATAGTCAATGTTACCTCCCGGGTCAAAGCACTCATCCTCGGTAAGGATTTCGAAAGGTTGGGATAAAAGGTGCTCGGGAGGGGGACTGGGGACAATATTTGTATGTAGCAAAGTATCAAAAAGAATATCCCCCTCCGTGTCGTCATCATCAATACCTAGAGTTATTGAGAGATTGTCGATTTCTTCCTTAAATGGGTCATTATTCTCAACGGGTGTAAAAGACGGAGGTAAAGATTCATTGATAGGATTAGAATCCAACGCTTCAATTTGCGAAATAAGAAGATGAACTTTCAATAAACGGTCGCGAAGAATAATGTCTTCCACCTCATCTACAAGAGCAAGTTCATTGGTGAATTTCTCATAAGCCGGGGAGAAAAAATCGACATCGCCCTCATCTCCTGATGGAAATGGGTGAAAAGGAGAAATTTCGAACGTGAAATTCTCATAACATGGAGAAATGTCATCCGTAAGAGCGATCTTTTCCGTAGGCTCCACAAAATTCGGTGCATCACAAACCTCATCAAAGAATTTATCAAGACCAAAATCACTAATCTCACTCGATGTATCACTATCCTTAGACGCATTAGGGATATCAAGAGAAGGAAATGAAATTGCACTAGGACATTGAGCAACAAGATCATTCCAAGAAGTAGTATTCTCATCGTCATCATCATCATAATAGTATGGACGCACAAGAGGAGGAGTATAAGCCTCGATATTCGATATTCGCTCTTGTCGCTGATCCGCTTGACATTTTTCGAGATATCTATTGAAACTTTCTTGGAGTTTTAGAAATTGAGTACAAAGAGTGGCTAGTGGCTCATTAGGAATTGAAAAAGAGGGTTGATGAACGACGGAGCATTGTGGGGGTTGAACATATTGAAAACCGGAATTATAACACGGATGTGGCTCATAATAAATCATCGGCTCACAAGAAAAGGTATCGTGAGGGCCCCTACAATTGTTTCAACACGGGTATTGAGAAAAACCCGGTGCATTTGACAGATAGCTAGGACCATTGTCGTAATTATAACCCGGTTCTTGCTCGTCAAGAGACGGGTATCGAATAGGACACACAATACACCAATGAGAATCGCTTGTTGGGAATAAATTAAGGCCAGATCACTTGAGCGCTGACAAGAGTAAAACAAGCGTTGACAAGAACAAAACAAGCGCTGACAGCTCAAGCGTTGACAAGATAAAGTCAAGCGTTGACACATTGAAGACAAGCACTGATGGAAAGATATACTCTACGCGTTTATTAGATTACTTCTAGTAAAGATAGGAACAACAATGTATTTTCTATATTTATCTTTACCTAGAATAGCTGATACGTATATTATTGTACAAGGCTTCTTATGTCTATAAAAGAAGACCTTTAGGTTAATGTTTCATATAAGTTTTTCATTCGTAAACTACTTTCATTGTAAGCAAGTTTAATATTATTAATCAAAGTGAATGTTTGTTTATATCATTGTGTGTTCTTGTTTAAGTGTTAAATTCCGCATAACACTTAAATTCATAAGCATATACAAAGGTTTCTCTAAGTGTATTACTTGATCTAATCTCGTATACATAAAGCTAAATCGATCTAAGTTTGGGATCAACAAGTGGTATCAGAGCTTGTTGAGGAACTTTTGATCTTAAAGAACTCAAGAACCCTAAAAATCACCAAAACACTAATTTTCTCAAAAACCCTAACAACATCATGTCTGAAGCAATAACCTCCTCCTCCTCATCTTTACCAAACATCAAGATTCCTATGCTTGATGCAACCAACTTTGATTTGTGGAAATTCAACTTTGAGCAATATATGGGAATCTATGACTACACACTCTGGGAGGTTGTTGAATATGGAAACACATTCAATAAAGCCCAAAAGATTGCTAATGTTATTGCTCAAAGATCAGCTGTTGCTGGATGTTCTGAAGAGGATAAGAGAGAAAAACCTGGAGATGGTAGAGCTGTGGCTGCTGATGACATAGCAAAGAAAAGGGTCGACATGAAAGCCCTAAATATTCTGAAAGTCTCTTTGGGACAAGAGAACCAGCATAAATATAGAGGCTATGAATCTGCTAAAACCCTTTGGGAAGCTCTTGAAGTTGCATATGGTGGCAATGCAGACACTAAGGAAGAAAAGAAAAAGCAACTCATGCATGACTATGTTGTCTTCAAAGCTCAACCCAATGAGAAACTGAGTAGTGTGAGAAGCAGATTGCTTGACATTACAAGCAAGTTGTCCTTCATGGGGACACAACTTGGTGATGTTGACATTAATGCTACCTTTCTTAAAAGTCTTGGTGAGGCATGGAAGATTGAGGCAAGATCTATTCTTGCCAACAATACTTACAAGAGTTCCTCGTTTGATGACATCTACAACAAACTAAGGCTGTTGGAAGATAAAACTCTTTTAGAGCATGGAAGAAAGTCTACCAACAGTAATATGACCTTCTTCTCTCATAGTAAAGGTCAATTCAATCAGAAGGACTCTTAAATGCATCCAGTTACTGGATCATCATATGTCAGCGCTGGAACAAGTCCTGTCAACGTCTCCTATTCAGACGCTGACACATTCAAGAGTGACTCCCCAAGAGTTAAACCTGCTGGTTTAGATTTGGATACTGTATGTGCTTATATTGTTTCTTTGCCCAATGGTTCAGTGATTACATATGAGGACCTTGAGCAGATAAGTGATGAGCACTTGGAAGAGATGGACATTAAGTGGAACCTGGCTCTTGCTAGTATAAGAGCAAATAGATGGAATAGAAGGGTTAAGAAGAAGATGACCTTTAATGCAAAAGACACAGCTGGATTTGATAAATCCAAAGTTGAATGCTACAACTGTCATCGTATGGGGCACTTCATGAGGGAATGCAGATCTCCTAGAAGATCTGATGCTGGTAAACCCTCAAGTCAGGTTGTTAAAGCTCAGGATTCCAAAGCCATGGTTGCAGTTCAAGGAATTAATGGTATGGGATGGGATTAGAGCTATCTGGCTAAGAATTTTGAAGAGGATAAAGATTTGATTGCTGAGGTTGAAGAAGAAGAGCATGTTGAATATGCTCTCATGGCACACTCCTCCTCTTCATCTGATAATGAGGTATACAATGATGCTTTTTGTAGTAAAGGTTGTAGGTTAAACACTGAGAAACTTAACAAAGAAGTGTTAAGATTAATGAGTGATGTGAGTACTGAAAAGTGCAAATTGTCTAATTACCATGTAGCCCTCACTCAAACTGAGAAAACCGTTTCTGAATATAAGAAAATGGAATTTGACTTAAAAGATAAAATAAATATCTTAAAACATGAGTTATAGGCTAGTATGGATATTAGAAACATCATGGAAAGGGTTAATGGTGAGTTACAGGCTAAATTAGATGAGGCCATTAAGAATAAAGACAATGTTGGCCTTAAAATTCAAAGATTTGATAGAGCCACCCAAACCCTAGGAGACTGTGTGGGTAAACAAAGGGATCCCAAGGACATGACTGGGATTGGGATGAATGATTACTCTTTGGTTCCACCACCAGCTGGTGACTTCTATGGTGTCCAACAAAAGGACTTATCTCGGACTGGTTTGCCAGAATTCCAAGAGGAGGAATTCATTCCTCCACCAAGAGTTGTCACTCCAGTTGAAGAGTACCAACAAAAGTTGACTGATCTGAATGAATGGAAGAAAGCTAACCCTACTTTGTTTGTTAAGGGTGGCTTACTATGGGAAAGTCCCAATGAGTCAACCCCCATTAAGGTTACAAACCCAGTCACTGGTAAAGCTGTTGACCTAGGCTCAAACACTGATAGAAAACCTAGCATTAAATATACAGAGATGTATAGGAATACTAGGTCACCCAAGAGCCAAGTTAGCAATAATGGAACAGGCTTCTTCTCTTCTAGACCTAAGGTTATGTCTAGAAAAGCTTGTTACACTTGTGGTAGCTTTTCACACTTGGCATACAAGTGTGTCAACGCTCCCAAAGCCAGCGCTGACAGGAACAATTTCAGCGCTGACAGGAACAAAGTCAACGTTGTTAGGAAGTCAAACGTTGTCAGACCCAAACCTTGTGTGCAGCAAAGTCCACAAGTGATTAGACCTGCCCCATTCTTTACTAGAGGGTCGGTCTAACACTCATGAACAAAGACCATTTCAAAAGACAAACACCTGGTCTAATAGGCTATGGGTTTGTGTAGCAAACCCTAGGTTCAACGCTGACAAGGGTAATTTCAGCGTTGCCAAGACTAATTCCAACGCTGACAGAAACGTGACCAGACCTAAATATTTGCAACCACAGGGTAAGAGGTCTAAAGCTTCTTCAAGCTTAACATGGAGACCCAAGAAAGATCAAAACCCTAATGATAATGGGATTTCAATGACCTGCAACAGATTTAATTACATTTCAAAGGTCATTACAAAACCTATTGGGATTAACTGGGTATTTCATCCTAAGAAGAATGAGAATGGGGTTGTTGTGAGAACTAAGTCTGTTCTTATTGAACAACCAGATGAATCCAAGTCTTTTAAGACTTGGGTTCCCAAAGAAAACTAATTTGTTTTCTTTATGTGTAGGGCATTCAAAGACAGGTAAATGATTATGGATATTGGGATAGTGGATGCTCAAGGCACATGACAGGGAAGGAAGACTACTTGACCAACTTCACTCCCATTAAGGATGGTGATAAGGTATACTTTGGAGGCGGATATGGTACTATCACAGGCAAAGGAACCCTTCTCACCAAGAATTTGCGTTTTGAGAACGTCTTTTTGGTAAAAGAACTTGATTACAACCTTTTTAGTGTATCACAAGTTTGTGATAACCAAAATAAAGTTCTGTTTACTGATACTGAGTGTTTGGTGTTAAGCAAGGATTTTAAGATCCCTGATGAGAAATATATTGAGTATAGAACACCTAGGCATAAGGACATATATAATGTGAATTTGAATGGGATTAAAATGAACAATAATATGTCTTGTTTTTATGCTAAAGCCTCAGTAGATGAAAGTAATTTGTGGCACAGGAGACTAGGGCACATAAATTTTAAAAATATAAATAGACTTGTGAGACTTGGTTTGGTTGATGGTTTGCTTGAGAAGGCCTTCCACAATGACCACTCTTGTGTTGCATGTCTTAAAGGCAAGCAACACAAGGTCTCATTCAAGTCCAAATAGGTGCATACTAGTTCTAGACCTCTTCATATGCTACACATGGACCTCTTTGGTCCAACCAATATAGAAAGTTTGAATGGTAAGTCATATTGCTTTGTTATCACAGATGACTTCTCTAGATTTACTTGGACATTCTTTCTAGCTATAAAGAGTGACACAACTGATATTCTAATTGATTTTATCACTCAGATTGAAAAGAGGTCTGGCAATGAGGTTAAAATGCTTAGGAGTGATAATGGTGGTGAATTTAGGAATAAGAAGCTAGATGATTTCTGTGCCAGGAAAGGAATTACTAGGCAATTTAGTATTGCTAGAACCCCACAACAAAATGGGGTTGCTGAGAGGAAAAATAGAACCCTAATTGAAGCAGCCAGAACAATGTTGGCTGATGCTCATTTTACTATAGCCTTTTGGGCTGAGGCTGTTAATACAGCTTGTTATGTTCAAAATAGAGCATTGGTTAACAAAATTCAGAATAAAACACCTTATGAGTTGCTTTGGGGAAGAAAACCTAATATTGGTTTTCTAAGACCTTTTGGTTGTCATGTAGTAGTTTTGGACACTAGTGATGCCATTTAGTGCAAAAGGTGATGAAGGCTACTTCATGGGGTACTCAGTGCAGAGCAAGGGATATAGGGTTTATCTTAAAGAGGAAAAACGTATACTTGAAAGAGTACATGTTAGGTTTTTAGAAAATAAACCTAGTGATCCTGAAAGTGGTCCTAATTGGTTGTTTGACTTGGAACCCTTATCTAGAACTTTAAATTATATGCCTGTCACTAATCCAGACATTGTGAAGGTAGCTTCAAATGTTGTGGAGGAACAAGTTGTTGATGTTTCAGGTACACAGGTTCATGAAAATGTTGGATCACAAGCAGAAAAGGCATCTCCTATACTAGAATATGTCACAATTCCCATTTGGACAGATGCTTTTGCTGCTGATGCTGCTGCTGGTAAAGATAATGGTGGTCCCCAAGTACCACCAGATACAAACATGCATGGTCCTTCAGGCGCTGACAAAGGGAAATCTAGCACTGACAAGACCAATTCAGACGTTGATGGTTCAGACGTTGACAACAATAGTTCAAGCGTTGTTAGCCCAAGCGCTAACAATCAAGCTTCAGGCGTTGACAACACCTTTGTACATCTTTTCTCTTCCACTTTTGAACAAGGTGAACCTTCCAATTCATATGAAGAAGGTCATCCTTATGTTGATATAAGAGAGTCTAATGAAGAAGATATTGGCAACATGGAGAATGAAGTTGAAGATACCCGACTTTTTGAGGGAGGAGTACTTACTTTATTCATAAAGAATCATCATCCTTCTCAAATCATTGGTCCTGTTAATACTCCAGTTCAGACTAGAAGATCTCATCAAGGTCTTGGTGGGTTTATTGCCAATATACACAAGAAGGTTGATACCCCTCTTGTGCAAGCATGTTTGTTTGCCTGTTTTCTATCATAACAGGAACCCAAGAAAATATTTGATGCTCTCAAAGAACCAAGTTGGGTGGAAGCAATGCAGGATGAGCTTCACCAATTTGTAATTTAGGATGTTTGGGAGCTGGTTGATTGTCCCAGATATGTCACACCTATAGGGACAAGATGGGTTCTAAGGAACAAGAGAGATGAAAGAGGCATTGTGGTCAGAAAAAAGGCAAGGTTAGTGGCTCAGGGATATACACAAGAGGAGGGGATAGACTATGAGGAGGTCTTTGCACCAGTTGCAAGGATTGAAGCTATTAGGATTTTTCTAGCCTATGCATCCTGCATGGGCTTCACTGTCTATCAAATGGATGTCAAGAGTGCCTTCCTCTATGGAACTATTGTTGAATAAGTATATGTAATGCAGCCTCCTGGTTTTGAGGATCCAGAGCATCCAGATAAAGTGTATAGAGTCAAAAAGGCTATGTATGGCCTTCATCAAGCCCCTAGAGCATGGTATGGTACTTTGTCTACCTACTTGGTGGACAATGGATTCAAGAGGGGAACCATAGATCAGACACTGTTTACAAAGAAGAAAGGCAAGGATGTGTTGCTTGTCTAGGTCTATGTTGATGATATCATTTTTGGGTCTACTGATCCAAAGATGAGTGAGGATTTCTCCAAGCTTATGACAGACAAATTCAAGATGAGTGCTATGGGGGAGATGAACTTCTTTCTTGGTTTACAAGTTCAGCAGAAAGAAGATGGTATCTTCATCTCCCAGGATAAATATGTGGCTGAGATCTTGAAGAAGTTTGGCTTTTCTCCACATGAAAAGAGGGCTACTACTCTTATGGATAGAGAACACCCTTGGGGAAAGATTGGATATGGGAAAGATGTTGATGTCAGGCACTATAGATCCATGATTGGATCCTTGATGTATCTTACTGCCTCCATACCTGATATCATGTTTTCTATGTGTGCTTGTGCACGCCATCAAGTGACTCCCAAGAATGTCACCTTTATGCTGTGAAGAGGATCTTTAGGTACCTAAGATGCTATCCTAGTCTTGGTTTGTGGTATCCAAAGGATTCACCATTGGAGCTGATTGCATATTCAGATAGTGATTATAGAGGTGATAAATTTGATAGGAAATCCACAACTGGTGGATGTCAGTTTCTTGGGAGCAGGTCGATATCTTGGCAATGCAAGAAACAAACAGTGGTGGCTAATTCTACAACTGAAGCTGAGTACGTGGCTGCAGCTGCTTGTTGTGGACAAGTTTTGTGGATTCAGAACCAGCTGTTGGACTATGGGTATAATTTCATGCATACCAAGATATTTGTTGACAATAACAGCACTTTATGCATCATTAAGAATCATGTACATCATTCTAAAACTAAACACATAGAAATTAGACACCATTTTATAAGAGATTGCTTTGAAAAAGGTTTAATACAACCAGATAGGGTTAACACTGAGGAAAATGTGTCAGATTTAGTAACTAAACCTTTTGATGCTGTGAGATTTCAATACTTGGTAACAAGCATTGGAATGGTCAATCTCACATAATATGTGTTTTGGAGTCTTTTTGTAAAAGTATGTACAGGATGATGCATTGGTATTGGTCTTATTTTTATTTAGATTTTCCACTATAGTTTTCTAACACTGACAAAGGTTGCTTGAACGCTGATAAGTTGTAACACCCCCACAATTGCTATGCGCAACGGAACTACAACAATGGGTGCTACACAGTATTCATTGCACACAAGATATATCAAACGACGCTAAAAAGACGTCAACTTAAAACTTGAATTTAAAATTGTTAGATGATACATGTCCACGGTTTTTCCAACCCCAATTAGTACAACAGAGTTTAGCGTTTTCGGTCCCCATGAATCTCAACCCAAGAATTTCAGTTTTACAACAACATAACATTAAACTTAAAAATTGTTTAAGTAGAAAAAGGAGGAAAAACAAGCGGACTCCAAGCCATACACACAACGTCCATCCCATGCATGCTCCATTCTACACTTCAGCGGTTACCTGAAACACACGCCAAAATTTTGGTCAACGAAAACGTTGAGTGGAATTCATAGGTTTTACAATCAATTTGAACGTATATAAAATAAAAACCATTCGTGATCATTTATAGACTTGTCGATCAAACAATCTATAATCAGGATACTGACAATTGT
Organism: Glebionis coronaria; assembly: GCA_025667525.1. NCBI lineage: Eukaryota > Viridiplantae > Streptophyta > Magnoliopsida > Asterales > Asteraceae > Glebionis > Glebionis coronaria. The sequence continues at coordinate 468,132,250 of CM046879.1, forward strand.
GTTTAAGCTCATGACACTAATCCGTTAACTCAATCACCCGCGTAATAAATACCGGCGTGATTCAGATGAAACCGGTGCCCCTTCTAAAGGCATCAGTTGCAATTATACCTTATCTCTCATACAAGATAATCTACCGCAGAACTTACTTAACGTACAGCTTCTCGGCTAGCATTGGGTCGTTAGCCCCGTAGTACTACAAGTTGTATAAGCGGCTATTTCCCCCTACTCGAGGGCAGGACAATAGTTAATAGTTCATGAATTTAGGGACTTTTGCAACTTTGGTACTCAACACAATTTCTAAGGCAACTTTCGGGTCTAACAATCATTCATGATATACGTTCCTTTTAAAAACTAGCATGCATTTCCCTCGCGGGTAAAACAATTTGAAATAAATATAAGCGAGGCTATAAATTCACACCTTATATCTTAAGTAGTCGGTAGTTCGAGGGATGATCACTGACGACGAAACGGATGCCCGGTTAAATCAACACCTATCACAAATAACGCGTAATGAGTAATCTCATTTTAAATACTTTACGGTGCTGTATAAAATACATATATACTAGTCACTTAGGACAAGTATAACTCACGCCAAAAACAAAACAACAAGCATCACTCATTTTATACCATTCGTTCTCATTATTTACGCTATCCATTTTTACTCATTCTCGCCGGTACTTGCCGAAAGTACGGGCTGTTTTACCATATTTAACCATACTTATAAAATTTGACAAAATTCTCAAAAATCCTATAAGACCTGTAGATAACATGTTTTTAAGCCCAATAAAAGTTTTTGCTTTTACGACTCGTTACTCGACGCTTTTCCAAGACTACATTTTACGGGCTGAAATTGTACTTCGACCAACTTTGACCTCTTTGACCTATATGAAATGTACCTTTGACTTCTTTGACTCCTAAGTCAACTTATAGACTCATTTATACAGGTTTGTGACCAAATTTTGACCCTTGACCATTTACCAATTCATACTTGTGGTCCTCGGGATTTGACTAAAACTTTACATAAATTCGGATTACGAAAGTCCTCGTGTCCCGGTACTCGATCTTTAAAACCTCATAACTTTTAGCTCGTTTTGAGTCACGGGCTCTACCTTATACCAAATTAAAGACAAAAAGACCCTCTATAACTACATTTTGTTTTCAAGACCTGTAGGAAAAATAAATTTTATGAAATGACCTCAAAGTTTCTGCCTAAATTTTGCTACTCCAAAATCATGCTTAGACTCGATTTCAAACCTTCTAACCACCACTAGGCAACATCCTAAGCCTCCCTAAACATATCCAAACACAAGTTTTCAGTCCTACCCCTATTGATCAACCAATCTCATAATCCTAATCATCTAAAAATGAACATGCAACCATTTAAACCTATGTAAAACATCATTAAACACATAACCAAACACAAGGAAAAGCTCAAAATCCATCAACCACCATGGCTCCCCAAACACCCCTTGTGCCGTGGGGTTTGGGTGACCAAGTCACCACAACCAAATTGATTTTGGTGGGTTTTTATTGGTGATTATGCTTCCATAACACATGAATTTAACATGCATTACAACAATTAGTCTCAAAAACGATTTTGGATCATCTTGAAAATTTTTGGAAAATTTTTGTTAGTGCATGTGGGATTTAAGTACATAGAAATGTGGGGAATGACAAGATTAGATGTGGTCTAACCTTAATTTTAATGAAAATAAAGTGAAAAAAATTTTTGATGGTGTTCTTGGTGGGTTTGGGGTAACCGTCGGCTAGAGAGGGCAAGAGAGGAGAGTTTGATTTTTGTTTTGTCTAAAATGTTCTATGTGTTTGTGTTTATGGCTTTTTGGTATATTGGGAGGGACCAATTTGGCAATTTTTGATTTCTTTTGGCCTTAAGTAAAAACATCCTCAAAACTTTGCGGTTTCGACTCACTAGTCAATTTTGAAAATTTTACGGGAGTCGGAAATCATCCCGAACACTCCAAAATATTTTTGGGATACTTTAAATGTACTCGGAAGGCTATAAAACTCACCCGACTCAACTTAACACGAACCGTAAATAAAATTCTCGAAAAATTACATTATCGATAAATCGTCAATAATTATATAAAATTGGGCATCCCTCGGGATCGTAATCGTCATCGTCCTTCTTAAATCGTCAATCGTAAAAATTATAACCTCGAACATCGGCTTTAACCAAAATACTTATAAATATAGAAATTAAAATCTATTAAAAATTTCAAAAATTAGCGTAATTTAGGGTAACGTTAATGACCTCGATTCTAGGGTGTCACATCCACCCCTCCATAAAGAGAGCGACGTCCCGGCGCTCGCCTCTTCTTGTACTCACATTTCGTTCTACTGGAACAGATGAGGATACCTTTCCTTGAAAAAGTCCTCACGTTCCCAAGTGTATTCCGGTCCACGCTTAGAATTCCATCGGACCTTCACAATAGGAATCCTACTACGCTTCAACCGCTTGACCTCTCGGTCCATAATTTCCACAGGTTCTTCCACAAAATGCATTTTGTCGTCTAGTCGAATCTCGTCCAAAGGAATCACCAATTCCTTGTCCGCCAAACTCTTCTTCAGGTTCGATACGTGAAACGTGTCGTGAATAGCACTAAGCTCGCTCGGCAATTCTAACTTGTACGCTACTGGTCCAATTCGTTCGACGATCTTAAATGGTCCAATATACCTTGGACTCAACTTTCCTTTCTTCCCAAAACGAATTACACCCTTCCACGGCGATACCTTGAGCATAACCATATCTCCAACTTCAAACTCCAACGGTTTCCTTCGGTTATCGGCATAACTCTTTTGTCGTCTTCTCGCAGCAAGTAGTCGGTTCTTGATTTGCACAATCTTCTCTGTCGTTTCTAAAACCATTTCGGGTCCAGTCAATTGACTTTCCCCCACCTCACTCCAACACACAGGCGATCTACACTTCCTTCCATACAATGCTTCGAACGGTGCTGCTTTGATACTCGCATGATAACTATTATTATATGAAAATTCCACCAGAGGCAAGTGGCGTTCCCAACTTCCTCCAAAATCAATCACGCATGCTCGGAGCATGTCCTCCATCGTCTGAATAGTTCGTTCACTCTGGCCGTCAGTTTCCGGGTGATAAGCCGTGCTTAAACTCAATTCAGTGCCCATCGCACGTTGAAGCGATTTCCAAAATTCCGACGTAAATCTACTATCGCGATCCGAAATGATCGATAACGGCACTCCATGTCTACAGACGATCTCCTTCACGTACACGCTGGCGAGTTTTTCCATGTTGTCCGTCTTCTTCATAGGTAAGAAATGAGCAGATTTCGTCAACCTATCCACAATTACCCATATCATATCACATCCACTAGGAGTTCTAGGTAAACCCGTCACGAAATCCATAGCGATTTTCTCCCATTTCCATTCTGGGATCTCTGGTTGTACCAACAATCCAGATGGTTTCTTATGTTCTGCTTGAACCTTCGCGCAAGTCAAACACTTACTAACGTAACGAGCAATATCCGCCTTCATATTCGGCCACCAATAGACTTTCTTCAGGTCGTGATACATTTTATCCGATCCAGGATGTATCGAATACTTCGACTTATGCGACTCATTCATAACCAATTCTCGAACTCCAGGCTTTCCTTCCTCAGATGAACACAATGGTAACCAAATCCGATTTTCAAAATATCTCAGTCCGTCAGACCTAATCACGAAAAGAGGTTTCAACATTCGTCCTAAGTTTTCGGCTTCAACATTCTCTTTCATTAGTCCTCTCTCTTGAGCCTTCAGTATAGTTTCGGTTAAGTCAACGCTCTCACTCATCACTAAAGCTCTAACCCTCAAAGGTTTCTCCCGTTCCTTCCTACTCAGTGCATCCGCTACAACATTCGCCTTGCCAGAGTGGTAGCGAATTTCACAGTCATAATCACTCAGTAGTTCAACCCATCGTCTCTGTCGCATATTCAACTCCTTTTGATCTAAAATGTGCTGCAAACTCTTGTGGTCAGTGAATACAACACACTTCGTTCCATACAAATAATGTCTCCACAACTTCAACGCAAAAACTACAGCTCCTAATTCCAAATCGTGCGTCGTGTAGTTCTTCTCATTCTTCCTTAGTTGCCTCGACGCGTAAGCTATCACCTTTTCACGTTGCATTAATACCGCTCCATAACCCTTACGAGACGCATCACAATACACTACGAAGTCTTCGGTTCCTTCAGGCAATGACAATATCGGTGCGGAACATAACTTATCCTTGAGCGTTTTGAAAGCAAGTTCTTCCTCATTTCCCCATTCATACACCCTATTCTTTTCGGTAAGCCTCGTCAATGGTTTTGCAATCAACAAAAATCCTTCAATAAACCTTCGATAATACCCCGCTAAACCAAGGAATTGTCGAACTTCAGTCGGCGTCGTCGGTGCCGACCATTCCCTGATCGCTTCGATCTTGGCAGGATCCACACGAACTCCCTTACTATCAATCACATGACCTAAGAACTGCACTGATTCCAACCAAAATTCACACTTAGAGAATTTTGCATACAGCTTCTCCTTCCTTAACAATTCCAAAATCTTCCTCAGGTGCTTCTCGTGCTCCTCCTTACTTTTAGAGTAAATAAGTATATCGTCGATGAAAACAATAACAAACTTATCTAGATACGGCTTGCACACGCGATTCATGAGGTCCATGAATACAGCAGGCGCGTTCGTCAACCCAAACGGCATCACTCGAAATTCAAAGTGTCCATACCGCGTACGAAAGGCAGTTACAGGAATGTCCTCCTCTCTTACACGCAGTTGATGATACCCTGATCTTAAATCGATCTTTGAGTATACACTGGAACCTTGCAATTGATCGAACAAATCGTCAATCCTCGGCAATGGGTACCGATTCTTAACCGTCAGCTTATTGAGTTCCCTATAGTCAATACACATCCGAAACGAACCATCTTTCTTCTTTACGAACAACACTGGCGCTCCCCAAGGTGATGAGCTCGGCCTAATAAATCCTTTGTCCATCAATTCCTTCAATTGATCCGATAACTCCTTTAACTCAGATGGTACTAAGCGATAAGGTGCATGCGCAACCGGCGCAGCTCCTGGCACCAAATCAATTCGAAACTCGACCTCACGGGCAGGCGGTAAACCCGGCAACTCGTCTGGAAAAACTTCCGGATACTCGCAAATAACTGGTACCTCTTCAATTCTCGCCTCTAAATCACCATCACTCGAAACTTGTGCCAAAAACACATCGCATCCGCTCTCTACGTACTTCATCATTTTCAAACAGGAAATCACTTTCAAACGAGAAGTGCATTCGTCTCCCTTCACCGTCAAAACTTTATTCCTCAACGGAATCTGAACCAATCTCTCGCCACAGACGATCATAGCACTGTGCGCCATTAGCCAATCCATTCCCACAATCACATCAAACGATCCTAGCTCTATAGGCATCAAGTCGATTTTAAAAGCGTAATTTCCTAACTTCAGGGTACACCCTTTCAGTATAGAATTCGTACTAACAATTTTTCCATCGGCTAACTCAACGTTATAACTAGTCGCTAATAACACCGGTTCTCTATCAATATGACGACTAAATTTAACATCTACAAAACTCTTGTCGGAGCCAGAATCAAACAAAATACTAGCATAACAAGCGTCTAGCAAAAACGTACCGGTAACCACATTAGGACCCTGTGGTTTATCAGCCGTTCCCACTTGATACACAGCAGCCGCGTTGTTACCTCCCCGCTTGTTTCCTGCCTTCGGGCAATTCACTTGCACATGACCCCTTTCTCCACAACCATAACATCCCCTCATTCTGATAGCATTAGCCCCAGTGGCTACTCCTCCCGTTCGGCAACCAGATGTCCTATGACCTGCTTTCCCACATTTGCCGCATGCAGGCGGGCAATTTCCAACATGATACAAATTGCACTTACCACAATGGGGATTCACTTTTACTCCTCTAGGGTTCGTCACTGCCCTCATCCCTTCGTTCCTTCTCTGGTTAAACTGCTGATTTCGGTTTGGACCATGGTTGTTTCGATTTCCACCTCGGTTCTGGCCTTGGGATTGATTGCTTTGTGCCGCTTCCCATTTCCTCTTGTTGCCTTCAGCAATGGAGTTCTGCTTGTCCTGGAGCTTGACGTCCATCAATGCGTGTGCCATCTGGACCGCTTCATCAAACGATCCAGGTTTCGACGAAGTTGTTTCACCTTTAATATTGCTAGATAAACCCTTAATGTACTGCTTCATCTTCTTGGCATCATTGGCAAAAATATCTGGACATAAAAGGCTTAATTCATTGAACCTCCTGGTGTAAGCAGCTATATCGTTGTTCTTCAAGGTCAAGTGCCTCAACTCATCCTCCAATTGCCCCAATTCCTCTTCCGGGCAAAACTTCTTAGTCAACAGAGCTTTTGTCGCATTCCACGTCCTTGCATTCGCTACAGCCAATCCAACCGTAGCTACCTGGGTATTCCACCAACTTAACGCATCATCAAGAAACGTAGCGGCTGCAAACTTCACTTTATCCGCTTCTGCACAACCACTGATTTCGAACGTACTTTCAACCTTTTCCAACCATCGTCTAAGTTCTAAAGCTCCACCCGTTCCACGAAACTGCGTGGGACCGCACTTCATAAAACTAGAATAGGTACACACTCTCGGGGCTTGCTGTCTCCCCGCGTTCCTTCCTTGGTCCTGATTTCTCCCAGCTCGGTCCGCTTCCAACGCATTTGCTATAGCTTCCTGAATCATGGTGTTAACACGATCGGCGGTCAACTTTGGAGGCATGGTGTTATCGAATATCTCTTTCTGCAAGACAGGAAAAATAGAAAAACAATGTAAGTATACATATCAAGTTTCCCAGACATAATATACATACAACGACACATCACTACAGAGTCACTAATATTCATCAATTCACATCACAAAAGATCAAATTTAAGACATATCACAGATCATGAAAGGTAACATAGATTGTATTGATAATTAACCAAAATTGTGACAAGTATTGCCACTACAATCGTTCACCACAAAACTCAAGTACTTAAGTTTCTCGTCATAATACCATCATACAAAAGTCTAAAACAGTTCTATTACAATGATCAAAGAAAATACAAAGCAAGTAACTAGGCATGTGGTGATCCACACGGCCTCTTGGATGGCGGCTCGTCGTCGTCTTCCTCAGGTTCCTCATCACTATCGTCCTCATCCACATCATCCATTTTTCTCTTTCCTTTATCATCCGGCCCACATTCCGTTTCCTTTTTCGTCCCTGATGTGGATCCACACTCAATCGCTACCTGACTTCCCACCGTAATACAAGCACCTCTAGTAGGCGGCTGAATCATGAAGTCATTCGCCTCCATCTCCAAATCGTCCACGAATCTCCAATCCGGGGGCAATGATGCTCTCACACGATGCTCCCAACTCTGCATCCTCGACAACCTCATTTGATCTTCCCTAACACGGTCAAGACTAGCGCTTAAATTTGCAACCATTGATCTTAAACTGTTGATGTCACTTTTGTTCACATTTCCATCATATTCAATTCTTGCAGTCCTTTCCAACAGTCTTTGGTCTGCCTTTTCTTTCTCGTCGAATCTACTGATCACCCTTGATTCCACTACGTACCGCATGCACATCGATTCGTCCAAACCTCTCACAACCCGTCGTACGTCATGATAAATTCTCGGTCCGGGACAGCAAATTCTTGGGATGCCTTGATGAAGAGAATTTGCGCTCACTGCACCTTCGGCTCTTCTGGGGATACCTGGTACACCAACCAGATGGGAAGTACGCATAGGCCTGGGGCAAGTAGTTCTCCTTTGGTCGGGGTCCTGGGCTTGTACATCGTTCGTCTCAGCTTGTCCTTCAGCTGCTGTTCCAACACTTCCCCCTTCGCGACCTACGACGTAATCGTTTCCATTATCATTAGGCGGTACCTCGGCCATTCCTGCAATAACAGCGAATTTCGGAGGGTACATAAGTAATTATACAATAGTTATAAATACATGCATGCAAATGCAATGCAAAGGTGGTACATATGCCCGAAATGTAATAATATGATGCTCATGCATGATTAATACAAAAATTACGATGTCGGATATTCCACGTAAAATTCAACGTCTACATATAGTAATCTCCATACTTACGTAATAATTACCCACATATATACTTCACTCAAAAGTATACGTTAAATGCCATAAATACAAAAATAAATCTTACCGGAGCCATGCAGGATAGTTGTGTGTGCTTGGACCATTTCTTACGACACCAAAAGTTATAGTTTAGGATTTTCAAAAACGACCTAGTTCTCTATAACTCATGGCTCTGATTACCAATCTGTAACACCCCCACAATTGCTATGCGCAGCGGAACTACAACAATGGGTGCTACACAGTATTCATTGCACACAAGATATATCAAACGATGCTAAAAAGACGTCAACTTAAAACTTGAATTTAAAATTGTTAGATGATACATGTCCACGGTTTTTCCAACCCCAATTAGTACAACAGAGTTTAGCGTTTTCGGTCCCCATGAATCTCAACCCAAGAATTTCAGTTTTACAACAACATAACATTAAACTTAAAAATTGTTTAAGTAGAAAAAGGAGGAAAAACAAGCGGACTCCAAGCCATACACACAACGTCCATCCCATGCATGCTCCATTCTACACTTCAGCGGTTACCTGAAACACATGCCAAAATTTTGGTCAACGAAAACGTTGAGTGGAATTCATAGGTTTTACAATCAATTTGAACGTATATAAAATAAAAACCATTCGTGATCATTTATAGACTTGTCGATCAAACAATCTATAATCAGGATACTGACAATTGTGTTTAAGCTCATGACACTAATCCGTTAACTCAATCACCCGCGTAATAAATACCGGCGTGATTCAGATGAAACCGGTGCCCCTTCTAAAGGCATCAGTTGCAATTATACCTTATCTCTCATACAAGATAATCTACCGCAGAACTTACTTAACGTACAGCTTCTCGGCTAGCATTGGGTCGTTAGCCCCGTAGTACTACAAATTGTATAAGCGGCTATTTCCCCCTACTCGAGGGCAGGACAATAGTTAATAGTTCATGAATTTAGGGACTTTTGCAACTTTGGTACTCAACACAATTTCTAAGGCAACTTTCGGGTCTAACAATCATTCATGATATACGTTCCTTTTAAAAACTAGCATGCATTTCCCTCGCGGGTAAAACAATTTGAAATAAATATAAGCGAGGCTATAAATTCACACCTTATATCTTAAGTAGTCGGTAGTTCGAGGGATGATCACTGACGACGAAACGGATGCCCGGTTAAATCAACACCTATCACAAATAACGCGTAATGAGTAATCTCATTTTAAATACTTTACGGTGCTGTATAAAATACATATATACTAGTCACTTAGGACAAGTATAACTCACGCCAAAAACAAAACAACAAGCATCACTCATTTTATACCATTCGTTCTCATTATTTACGCTATCCATTTTTACTCATTCTCGCCGGTACTTGCCGAAAGTACGGGCTGTTTTACCATATTTAACCATACTTATAAAATTTGACAAAATTCTCAAAAATCCTATAAGACCTGTAGATAACATGTTTTTAAGCCCAATAAAAGTTTTTGCTTTTACGACTCGTTACTCGACGCTTTTCCAAGACTACATTTTACGGGCTGAAATTGTACTTCGACCAACTTTGACCTCTTTGACCTATATGAAATGTACCTTTGACTTCTTTGACTCCTAAGTCAACTTATAGACTCATTAATACAGGTTTGTGACCAAATTTTGACCCTTGACCATTTACCAATTCATACTTGTGGTCCTCGGGATTTGACTAAAACTTTACATAAATTCGGATTACGAAAGTCCTCGTCTTCCCGGTACTCGATCTTTAAAACCTCATAACTTTTAGCTCGTTTTGAGTCACGGGCTCTACCTTATACCAAATTAAAGACAAAAAGACCCTCTATAACTACATTTTGTTTTCAAGACCTGTAGGAAAAATAAATTTTATGAAATGACCTCAAAGTTTCTGCCTAAATTTTGCTACTCCAAAATCATGCTTAGACTCGATTTCAAACCTTCTAACCACCACTAGGCAACATCCTAAGCCTCCCTAAACATATCCAAACACAAGTTTTCAGTCCTACCCCTATTGATCAACCAATCCCATAATCCTAATCATCTAAAAATGAACATGCAACCATTTAAACCTATGTAAAACATCATTAAACACATAACCAAACACAAGGAAAAGCTCAAAATCCATCAACCACCATGGCTCCCCAAACACTCCTTGTGCCGTGGGGTTTGGGTGACCAAGTCACCACAACCAAATTGATTTTGGTGGGTTTTTATTGGTGATTATGCTTCCATAACACATGAATTTAACATGCATTACAACAATTAGCCTCAAAAACGAATTTGGATCATCTTGAAAATTTTTGGAAAATTTTTGTTAGTGCATGTGGGATTTAAGTACATAGAAATGTGGGGAATTACAAGATTAGATGTGGTCTAACCTTAATTTTAATGAAAATCAAGTGAAAAAATTTTTTGATGGTGTTCTTGGTGGGTTTGGGGTAACCGTCGGCTAGAGAGGGCAAGAGAGGATAGTTTGATTTTTGTTTTGTCTAAAATGTTCTATGTGTTTGTGTTTATGGCTTTTTGGTATATTGGGAGGGACCAATTTGGCAATTTTTGATTTCTTTGTTGGGTCAAAAAGTTGATGTGGCAGAAACTCAAAATCGAAGAAAATATCAAGTAATATATTCAGGCACTGACAAGAGCAATTCAGGCACTGACAGGAGCAATTCAGGCACTGACAGAAAGTCAACAAAAGTCAAACGCTGATGAATATTGAAGATTTGATGGAGAATTCTATTTAGGGAATATATTGAGTATATTATTTATGATATACACAATATATAGTTTATCTAAATAGAAGATTTAGATGTTTATTTGATATTATCTCTTGTAGATTCTGTTCCTTCCACTATAAAAGGAACAAGAGTCTTAGGTTTTAATCATATTATTCATTCACAATGTAAACCTAAAGTGTGTGTCGCACTAGACGTGGGATTCAATGTATACACGTCTAGTGGATGTTTGTTATTAATATAATGAACATCCCATTTGTTTTAATTCGTGTCTTTGTTCCTAAACACCTTGTCATGATCATTGTTCTATTCCGCTATGTTATCATATGAACGATGATCAAACCTAGATATATGGTTCATAACCATTGAGCCCAACGATCATAGGACTCCACAATTGGTATCAGAGCCTAAGGCTCATGATATCTAGGTCCGACGAGGTGTTCGTGTATGGTGAAGAAGAAAAATTCGTATTGAATTTTTCTGGACGTTTTTGTGTGCGCAGCAGTATTCAGAAGGTCATAACCTTTGATCTAACCGTTGGATCGTCACGAAATTTTAGATGTGTGTTCTACATACATAGATCTAAACATCCACCGGAGGGATTGTCGAGTTTTATCCCCAGGCAAAAGTTATTAAGCGTCGAAGTTGGCAGCAGAGGTGATTTTCAGATTTTTATATTCACATGAAATCATGATTTAGGGTTTCTGAAAACCCTAGATCATTGCATATAATGGAAGATCTGATGTTTTATGACGAATTGGTGGTGATAAAGTTTTAGGGTTTCATCCAAAACCCTAGATCTACGATTCGATTTTAGAGTTTTATATAAACCCTAAAATAAATCGTTGCTGATGTAACCTAATTCGATCCTCTACATGCTGGTCTAGGTTTGTTCTCGTGGGGGCTAAGTCAGGTTACAAATCTTTCACTTTTGATTGGTTCTTGCTCTTATGTTCACACGAGTACTCGTTCCTCATTGGTGGAATAAGTTGCATTCACACGGCCAAATAGCAAACCCTAATTTGTTATAATGTTCGAATCCACTACATGCATGTTCATTGTAATCTCGTGAGCCTTCATTCCCATTGGTTACAGATCTTGTGTTCACACGGTTTGATAGCTATAATTGGACGATCTACATATAGCTTGTGTTCACACGAAGAAACAATTTCTATTGGTGGAAATAGATGTGTTCACACGATTAGGTATGGTATACATGAGGTCACTTGATCAAAGCCTATTCGAAAAGAATATTAAGAGTTAGACGCTGATAAGAATTTAGACGCTGACAAAGTAAAGAATGAACGCTGACAGATTATAGGTTGGCGCTGACGTTTGTTATTTGGGCGCTGACAGGAAGAGTTTCGACGCTGACAAGGAATAAGTCAACACTGATAGGTTGACAGTGTCGTCCGATATATGTTCTTCAACGCTGACACGTATTGTCCGATATCGGACAATACATCTGACCAAGATATTGGACAGAAGAGATATTGGACAACACATGGATAGCTGCTGTTTGAGAAAACTGGTACGTTTTAAGCACACAAAAAGAAGGGAAAGACACACAAAGGTACATGGAATCTCCGTTTTATTCAGAATATCAGGATGATATTTATGGCTCGGATATTTTTGAAAGGGATTAATGATTTTAAAGCGAGTTAGCAACGATTCATGAAGTTATTTATTGGAGTATGTAATCGGGATAGCCTTGTGAAAGAGTTATTCGTTAACATCTTTTACATATGAAGATATTGATTTGTCATGAAGAAGTGTTAGCTTAAGGGGAAGAATTCTTATGGGAAGTTTGATGTTTGAAGAAGATTTTCGCGAGTTTATGTTCTATCATATCTTAAAGTCATGGACTTCCAGCCACTGACTTTAAAGGTAACTTGTTTATGCTTACATGGTTACTGATGAAGTGATACAAGGTCTAGGAATATGTGATTTTTCTTATGGTTCTCTATGCACATATTTGCTATCACTTGAAGGAGTTACATTATCGTGCTCAGTGTCTCACAAAGGATGAGGATTTTTGTATCAGCAACACACTTCATCACATCATCGTACAAGATATGGAATATAAGTTTGGGTTATTTTACTTCTACATCAAGAATACTTTATTTATTTTTCTTCAGGATCATTACATAGAGCCTACTTCTGGAGAATCTTCAACATTGCAACATTGTTTACTTCCTTGTTGATGTGACAAAAAGGGGAAGAAAATACATGCTACATTTGAGGGGAAGCAATTTGAAGATCATGTACAACTTACAAGAGATACACATAGAGTTTTGCCACTATCAACTAGGGGAAGATTGTTGGGTCAAAAAGTTGATGTGGCAGAAACTCAAAATCGAAGAAAATATCAAGTAATTTATTCAGGCACTGACAAGAGCAATTCAGGCACTGACAGGAGCAATTCAGGCACTGACAGAAAGTCAACAAAAGTCAAACGCTGATGAATATTGAAGATTTGATGGAGAATTCTATTTAGGGAATATATTGAGTATATTATTTATGATATACACAATATATAGTTTATCTAAATAGAAGATTTAGATGTTTATTTGATATTATCTCTTGTAGATTCTGTTCCTTCCACTATAAAAGGAACAAGAGTCTTAGGTTTTAATCATATTATTCATTCACAATGTAAACCTAAAGTGTGTGTCGCACTAGACGTGGGATTCAATGTATACACGTCTAGTGGATGTTTGTTATTAATATAATGAACATCCCATTTGTTTTAATTCGTGTCTTTGTTCCTAAACACCTTGTCATGATCATTGTTCTATTCCGCTATGTTATCATATGAACGATGATCAAACCTAGATATATGGTTCATAACCATTGAGCCCAACGATCATAGGACTCCACATTCTTTTGGCCTTAAGTAAAAACGTCCTCAAAACTTTGCGGTTTCGACTCACTAGTCAATTTTGAAAATTTTACGGGAGTCGGAAATCATCCCGAACACTCCAAAATATTTTTGGGATACTTTAAATGTACTCGGAAGGCTATAAAACTCACCCGACTCAACTTAACACGAACCGTAAATAAAATTCTCGAAAAATTACATTATCGATAAATCGTCAATAATTATATAAAATTGGGCATCCCTCGGGATCGTAATCGTCATCGTCCTTCTTAAATCGTCAATCGTAAAAATTATAACCTCGAACATCGGCTTTAACCAAAATACTTATAAATATAGAAATTAAAATCTATTAAAAATTTCAAAAATTAGCGTAATTTAGGGTAACGTTAATGACCTCGATTCTAGGGTGTCACATAAGTGTTTTTGCAACGTTGTCAGAAATATAATTGTCTAACGCTGACAAAGCTTCCCTAAACACTGTCATGTGTTATCGGGGCGTTGTCAGCAACAATGTTAGTTTTGTGGTTTTTAATCTAAATGTGCAGATGGTGTTAGCAGTATACCATTGGATACAGAGTTGCTTATGGATCTTTGAAGCTACTAGGAATGCATCTATTTGGACATGTTTTTGTTTATGGATGATGGTTGGAATTTTCAATTCCTATCTTGACATAAATTTTTATGTTCATGCATATTTTTGGCAACTCATGTATCATAGTTTAAGGGGATGTTTTAGGAACCTTTAGGATGTTTGGGTATCCATATGATACTCTTATCACAATTCTAGATTGTGTCCACAGGTGAGTATGAGTTAGTTTTACTAAATCATGAGGCACTGTAGCATGCAAAGTTAATATACTATGCATGCTGCCAAGACATTTTTGGCCTAGAATTGGTTGTGGTCTGTTGGGAGACATGGGAATAATTTTGTTATGGGATTTATCTAGGAGTAACAAGGAATTTTATAAGGTAACTTGGTTGTTAAGAGTTTTGGTTAGCAAGGGACACTAGAGGACTGTTATGTCTATCTTGCTTAAGCAAGTGTGCATAACTGGACAGTGCTTGCCGCCCTATAATAATTATCAGCTTTTTGGTTATCTTCTCTAGGATAAATTACTTTGTTAAGGTCATTTTTCATTTTTAAAGATTTTTATTTTTAGACGCTGACAAGAATTTTCCAAGCGTTGTTGTGACCAAATTAGACGCTGACATGGCTATAGGCAAACGTTGACAAGATTATAGCCGTTGGGCGTTGATAGGTTATTTTTGACCGTTGACACTCAATGGGACCTACCCATTTGTTACTTTTTGACAAATTTTTAGGCCGTAATTTTGGGAGTTGTTTCTTTTCATTTAATGCATGAGATAAACTTAAAATTTTTCAATATTTTCATGATTACTTTTTGAAAATACTTGCCTATTTTTGGGCCTATCACATGCAATTTATTCTCCTATAAATTTGGCTCCTATTTTTAAACAGGGTATCTATATTTCTTGTCTAACACAATTTTCTCTTATCAACTTCATCTTCATCACTTAAATTTAACAGCTTTCAACAATGGCACCAAAGTTTAGACCATCAGATTTGGAATTGGGGTTCAGAAGTCAACATAACATGATCGCGTATCTTGAAGCTGATGATACTCTGTTTCCCCAATACACACAAATGGTGGCGTATTTGAACGCATCTCCCTTAAGGTATGCTCTTTCTCATGCACCACTCATTCCAGTCACACATATTAAACAGTTTTGGAACACTGTTAGTTCCTCAACAGTTAATAGAGTGACTACATTGACTTCTATTGTTCATGGGAGACCTTGGGTGGTTACTGAGGCTTTGGTACGCCAAGCCTTGCATCTTGATGATGCTGATGGT
Source organism: Glebionis coronaria (assembly GCA_025667525.1). NCBI lineage: Eukaryota > Viridiplantae > Streptophyta > Magnoliopsida > Asterales > Asteraceae > Glebionis > Glebionis coronaria. The sequence continues at coordinate 468,147,916 of CM046879.1, forward strand.
ATAGCCACCCTTCCCATCAATGAAATAGAACAAGGGCTAAGGGTTTTGGGATATCCTTTTCCTGATGAAGGTACCTTAAACAAGTATCATAAACAGGAATTTCCCCCAGCCTGGAAGTACCTGATACATGTCCTCCTTCAATGTTTGAGTCCCAAATGCACTGCACACAATGAGATCAATAGATCTATTGCAAGTGCTATTGTGTGCATTGCAACAGGGCAAAAATTTAATTATTCTAAAATGATTTTTGATGGCATGTGTAAAAATAAGGGGAACAAAATGACTTTAGCTTATCCCCGTTTTTTACAAATGGTTTTTGATGTCCAAGGATACTGCACAAGGGATCATAATTATATTTATAAGATCCCTGGGCAAAAGAAAGCTATTTTTATGAAGATGAACTCACCACCCCATCGTGACCTACCTTTAACCCAAGCTATGCTTGCTGTTATTGCAGCAGCACAACCTCAACCAGACCCCCAACCTCAAATTGACCCCCAACCACAACTTGACCCAATACCTGAACTCATACCTTCACCTGAACATATGCAAATTGACCAAAATCCCTTCAACGCTGACACATTAAATGTTGGCGTTGATGTGCCTATTTCCAACGTTGACACACAACCTTCACAAACCCAAACACCCCTTAACCAACCCCCATCCACCCATTCTTCCACATCATCTTCTACACCCCCTGAATATAGGTTGATGAAACGCCAAAGGACTACTGGAGTGTTCTCCTCTGGTGGTCCTAGCCATGTAGCAGAGAGAACCACCACCACAAGTGTGGCTGGTGACCTGGATGAGGCTGGGACTATTGGTTCTGGCTTAGATGCTGGCCAAGACACTCCCACCATCATTAAGTCCTCATCCATGCCCAATGAATCTGACTTGGGAGGTCAAATCCCCATTTTAGAAGAGGGCAGACTGGAACCAATGACTCTTATGGAATTGACGGCAGTCTGCATGAGCTTGCAAAAGCAAAATGCAGACTTAGTACAAGTTGTCAGCTCACAAGGCCTTGAACTCAAGCAATTGAGGGAGAGGATTGTTGTTTTGGAGAATGCTAGTGCCAGGAGGAGTATGGAGGAATCTTCCAAAGGGTAGGAAGATCCAATAAATCTGAGTGATAAGGGCAGCCATGATGGTCAATCTTTAGATGTTGCTGAGGCCCTTACAACTTTGAAGAAACAAACAGGTTTTGATACGTCCTTAGTCTCTCCTACCAACTTGAATTTATCATTTACAGCCATGTTGGAAGAGGTTACAAAAGGCGCTGAGGTAGGATATTTGGGCGCTGACAAGGAGAATTTGGACGCTGACAGAAATATTTTGGGCGCTGATAGAACAAAATTGGGCGTTGACAGACCTGCACATGAAGGTGATGTATCCCAGTCATCATCTATCATCAAGGAGGTTTCTGCACAGGTATCACCATCTACCTTACCAACCATTGCACCATCAGATAAGGGTAAGGGTATTATGGTAGAAGAGAGAGTTCTAAAGGATGCAGCTCAAGTTGAGTTTGATAGAAGATTAGCTGCACAAATCATGGAACAGGAAAAGGAGGTGAAAGAGTCACCATTTGTTGCTACTTTAGAAGAAGGAAGTGATGGAGCTAGCTCAGACTCAAGTGTGATGATTATAGAACCAGAAAGACTTGAGTGTGGAGAATAGTTGGCCAAGGAGAAATTGAGAGAATTGAAATTGCAGGTTGACTTTGACATGCCAGAGGTGGTTCAAATGTACAATGCTTGGGAAGAAAGATGTATGGAGAATCCACACTTGACCACTTCAGATCAAATATGGGGATTGGAGATTCTCCTCAGAGTTCAGAAAGATTGCCAGGTAATTTTGAAACACAAGGCAAGTAATATTCTCTCAGAATTGAAAAGGGATAGAAGGGAGCTATACTGCATGTTGCTCAGATGTCATGGAGTAGGATGGACTTATCAGAAGTTGAAGGCATTGACATTTGATGAGCTGGAATGCAAGGCTTATCCTATTTGGGTGAGAGTGCAGGAAGCAAACACTCTCATACTTCTTTCTGATGAAAGAAAGGAAGAACTTGCAGAAGAAATGGAGCTCAAGAAAGCTATGTTTGATCCTAGGCCAGTGAAGAAGGGAATTTCTCTTGAGTTTCCCAAAGATATGGATACACTATATCCAAGTGAAGCTGTCATAAGAAAGAGCCTCAAGAGTCATTGGAAGGATCTTGAAGATGACCTCAGTGGTCTTCAATGGAGGTTATATTCAGCTGCTGGTGTTTACCATTTGAGTTCTACAAAGTTTGCTGAGTATCTACTTGTGGATGGTCAGTATTTCATATCCAAAGCTATTTTGTGAGCTATGAAGAAGATGAATGTGGGTTTTGGAAGATTGGCAGATATGGCAAAGAGGTACACACTTTTACCACTCTCATATCTTTGTTTGCAAGTTGTGATAGAGAAGACTTGGTGGACCTTTGGAGGTTGCTGGAGACCAAGTATGAGGCTGAAGCACCAACTTCAGCTAATGGAATAAAACTGTGGTCCACATTCAAAAGCATGTGTGGACCAAAAGACGAGGATCCTGCTATTTGGAAGGATCTTGAAGATGACCTCAGTGGTCTTCAATGGAGGTTATATTCAGCTGCTGGTGTTTACCATTTGAGTTCTACAAAGTTTGCTGAGTATCTACTTGTGGATGGTCAGTATTTCATATCCAAAGCTATTTTGGAGAAGATGAAGGACACTCAGCTGGAAATAGATTATTCAAGTGACGTGGCAAAAGATTTGATCAGATTTATTCATTACCAATATGAGAAGGTTTGTAAGATTCCTCCTAGTCCTTAATACTTATTCAGAAACTTGATCATAAGAGTGGATATCAAGTTTAGGGGAGGATTGTTGGGAATAAATTAAGTCCAGATCACTTGAGCGGTGACAAGAGTAAAACAAGCGTTGACAAGAACAAAACAAGCGCTGACAGCTCAAGCGTTGACAAGATAAAGTCAAGCGTTGACACATTGAAGACAAGCACTGATGAACAGATATACTCTACGCGTTTATTAGATTACTTCTAGTAAAGATAGGAACAACAATGTATTTTCTATATTTATCTTTACCTAGAATAGCTGATACGTAGATTATTGTACAAGGCTTCTTATGTCTATAAAAGAAGACCTTTAGGTTAATGTTTCATATAAGTTTTTCATTCGTAAACTACTTTCATTGTAAGCAAGTTTGATATTATTAATCAAAGTGAAAGTTTGTTTATATCATTGTGTGTTCTTGTTTAAGTGTTAAATTCCGCATAACACTTAAATTCTTAAGCATATACAAAGGTTTCTCTAAGTGTATTACTTGATCTAATCTCGTATACATAAAGCTAAATCGATCTAAGTTTGGGATCAACATCGCTGCCACAGTATATGCAAGGGGGAGGAATAGGTGGATTAGAAGAAAAGGATGAATTAGTCGAATTGCACGATGGACAAAATCCAAAATGGGAAAATTGTGAATCGGAAACGTTTGGAAGATCTTTTCCGCATTGCTCGCAATAACAAAATTCACATAATTCGCCATCATATAATGGACCCTTACACCTTCCGCAATGGACATAAGAATCCATGAGGAATTAAAAAGAAGAGGGGTAGAGAAAAGAATTAAACACAATAGAGGACAAAGAGGAATATTTTTTGTTGCAAAACTTAGAAAAGATATGCATTTTATGATTTTAAAGATTTTTTTTGGATTTTCGAAAATTTTATATTTTTTTTGATTTTTTTAAATTTTTATGCTTTGAAAATAACGTTCCCAAGAGAACGGATCTCAAAATCCATGTTTTCCCACAAAAAACCGTTAATCTTCACAAAAAGCGCCGGCAGCGGCGCCATTTTATACTTGGCTTTACCAAGTATGAAAATTTGTTCGTTTCTCTCGGTTCTATTCGAATTGATTAAGGTTAAAAGTGGAGCTAATTGTAATATTGGTGACTAAAAGGGGAGTTTTGGTTTTCTATTTCTACTTAAAAGGTAAAAGCGAAACGTAATAAAAATAAACTAAAAACAAATAACTGATAATATAAGAACAAAACCAATAATAAAACGTAAATTAAAGCAAAACAATTAATTAAAATAAAACTAAACGAAGAAATTAAATTTCGACTTGAAAATAAAATTTACTTAATGAAAAAGGAGAAAATAAAACTAAGTGGCTACTTTAAAACTAGACGAGGCAAAAACTAAAGCGGGCGCTAAATAAAAGATAAAACTAAAACTTTACGAAAAAAATACTAATATTAAAATTTGACGAAAAATTCAACTAAAAATACGTGACATTCATAATTAAAATTGGAAAAACTTTCAGATTAAAATAACGATTACGGATAAATATTAAATAAAAAACAAGCAACCAAGCAGGCAGCTCAAGCTAGCAAGTAGGTAGCTGGATTTTTGCGGGAAAATGGGAAGCTCCCAAGCAAGCTGTTCAATTGTATAACTGATTTAGTAATTTTCTTCATTCCGTATTTTGGTTCATTCGGAATGTTCTAAATTTACTCATTCAGGATTTCTAAAAAAACTCATTCGGTATATTTTTTTATTCATTCGGGAAATTTACAAAAACTCTTTCATTCGGTATTTTAAAAAAAACTCATTCGGGATTTTTGCTCATTCGGGAAATCTACTTGGTTCGGGAAAATTAAAAACTCATTCGGGAAAAATACTTGGTTCGGGAAAATAATAACAGTGGACAGTTTGAACACGAATTTAACCAAAATCAACCATAATCAATCTAAAAATTAAACTAAACTAACCACTAATAATCAACTAACAACAATAAATCAAACTAAATCAATAAAACTAACAACTAAAGCTAAACTAATCAAAACCCACTTAATAAAACTATCAAAAACTCAAGAACAAAACCAAATCAATAAAACTAAGAACACCAAATCAACACTAATTTAGATCTACCAAACACTAAAACATCTAAATCAACAAACTTTATGAAATCAAAACCATTAAAACTATGAAACCCACTTGATTAATCAAAACTAAATCAACCAAATCAATAAATCAAACACTTAATTAAAATCAAACAAGAAAGGAAGGATGAGATTCAAAATAAAACTTGATTAAATGATAAAGATCCAACAATTAAAACATGAAAATTAAAGATCCTAAATATTAAAAGCAATACAAGAAATTAAAGACAAGAAATTAAAAACATAAAAATAAAAGGGGTGGAGAGCTATGTGTCAAATAGCTAACAAGAGAAAATGAAAATGGGTGTGGAGTATTTATAGGGGAGTTGGTAGGTGGCTTGGTTGTTTCCTTCATTCTTCCTTTCTTGTTTCTTTTAGTCGTCTCGTCCTTAAATTAAATTAAAGGTCTCGACTTTGGCTCGGGATTTTGTCGATAAAATCTTGAACTTGTCTAGTAATTTATTCATTAATTAGACTTGGGTTCTTCGAATCGTAAATCTTCTGTCTTTGGTCCTTTTCTTCAATAAATCTTCAAAATAGGCCCATCGACTTCCAATCTTTTGCACTCTTGGTCTTTTGACTTCGTCTTTTATCTTTTTCTTTGATAAAAGACCGTGCAATCCCGTGTTTTCTTCCTTTTTAATCTTTTTGTCCTAAAACACAACAAAAACACAAACCACGCATAATTCCGCCTTTTACGACATTAAATAAGCGCTTTGGCCTCGTTTTTAATTGTTTTAAGTGGTAAAAGGATGGGTGTTTTCACACCTGTCAGACCCGAATGATGCTATGACCCAATAAATGAGATGAAATGGATTATTAGTAGTTAGGTTATGTCACTTAAAGTCCCATTAGCATGAATTGTGAACTACCGGGATTTGGTAGATGCTTATGCATATGATGTACTATTTGGGGAAGATCACCCTAGTTCGCGCCTTGACGATTGATCCCCGTCGTACCACATTGATTGGTAAGCGAATTTATGTATGAGAAGATTTCCATAGCGTGATTTTTGTGACGACACTCTAACATAGATGGGCAAATTGTTTTTCGGGTTCGCGGCCCGTTGTTTGTGATAGTAAGGTAACAATGTCATGCGGCTAGTAATAATCCAGTACAATCCACTATAATTCAATTATCCAAAAGTAATAATGTTACCTATAATGGTAATATTGAGACTACTGTCTCATGGACAGTTTAAGATGTATGATTTGATTTATATATTGCCTGACTAGCAATACGAGGACTTACTTTTGATATTATACTTGTGTTCTGATTTCAATGATTGTTTTATATTCGGTTTTATTAAACTCTATAAATTCACTCGGCATTCTCTGATATGATTTTTGCATGTTTTTATCTCAGGTGCTTGAAGGTAATTTGGATAGAGATCGACTCTGATGGCCCATATAATAAAAGTTGTTCATTCGATCTATGTTTTAAACTTAAAGACTATGTAATTTGGGGACCTGTTGTACACTTAAAACTTTTTATTTCGAATGAATGTATGTTAAACCTTGTACAACCATTTTTATGGGTTGTATATGATTGGAGTTATTGTGCTATCCCGTAACACTCTAATGACTCTTCCGCTCTACCGATATGAAATTTGAGAGTGTTACAGTTTGGTACCAGAGCTGTCGTTATAAAGAACGAAAGATTTTAAAAACCAAGGTTTTAAACAAAACTTTTCAAAATCTTTTAACTATACACATTTTCTTATAATGTTTGAAAAATATTTTGACTATAACGGTGCCAAAGATCTCTGACGTTACCAACAAGCCTTATTGAGAAGATATATATTTTGATATATATAATTTAATTTATATATATTTATGTATCGTGGTTTCAGTATGTAACTGTTTAATAAATATTTTTATGCTAATACGAGATATATATAAATGCAGATTGTCATGGCTGACCCTAATATTCCTGTAGAGAACCATGCTATTCCCGAACCTAATGTAGAGGATAACCCTTATTTAGACTTAGTGGATTATGATGTAAATGAGGATATGGATGATGATGAGGAGGAACCATTTAAGGATCCCGAGCCCGAGATAGGACTAGGAGATCAGATTGCCCCTCAGGTTGATGTTATAGAGAATGAGAATGATAACGTTGGTAGTGAGAATGATGATGAGATTGGGATAGATAATGTAGATAATGAGGATGACGAAGAGGATGTCTAGGAGGAGATAGGTATAGATGATGAGGTTGATGATGATGATGAGGCTGCGCTTATTTTCCCTTATCACGTAGCGGAGGGTGAGCCCTTACCCCCTCCAGTTGATTGGCCTGACTCTGAGTTTGAGCTACTTAGAGATGAATTGTCTGAATCATTTGAATCTGATTCTAAATTAGATGATGATGAGGATGATGATGCACCTGATGGTACCGATGGGATTGCTGCTCGTAGACATGTGATAGGAGAGTCGTCTAGGGTTTGAGAGGCTACTCATATTTATGGCCTTGCACCTTGGGCCTTGAGACGTGATTTAGATGCTTCCCGTGTTCAGAGTAGTATGACAGAGGTTGGATTAGGTGTTGTTCAGACTCATGTTGCTTATTTGGAGTCGAAGACTAAGGTTGGTGAGAAAGAGCGGGAATTGCTTAACTTGGATTTGACTAATGTAGAGCGTGGTTTGAATGGGGCGTTTGGGAGGTTATCTATGTTGGAAAGCGGTGAGTACGCTTAAATGAAGAAAAAGGTGAATACTATGGAGATTCAGTTTAGTGTAGCTCGTGCGATGCGTGAGAAGGCTGAAAAAGAGTTGAATATATCTGTTTGTTGGAAAAGTAGGTTTTATACTAAGATGGTTGAGAAAGGAGTGATTCGTAAGTGCCCAGCTGAAGATGTGTCTTGTGATCGTCCGACGAAGATACCGAAGACGATGGATGATGGACCATCTGGCGGTTCTCAGTAGACCAGTCTATCTTTAGTAGTTACCTTTGTATCTTTTGTATCTTTTGTATCCTTTGTAACTTTGACTGAACCGACTTATTAGTTAGTAGACCAGGCACGAATTTTGAGTTTGTATAGTGCTAGAAACTTTGATGTGGAATGTAATTAAGACAATACGTTTGTTTCTAATCCAATGAAATATGTATCTTGTCTTGAATTCCATATTGTGCCTTATTCATATCTTGATTATGAATTTAATCCATATTATATGAATCCCTTGTTGGGTGAATGTTTAATATACTTTGAAATTGTGAAATTATAGAACCATGTCGCCCAAGATGGCTGTGACTGAGGATGATGAACGTAGGATCATTGCGGAGCAAGTTGCCTCATCTATGACTGAATTTGTGGCAAATGCTAGAAATGGAGTTGGCAGTAGTGGAGTTGGCGGTAGTGGAGCTGGCGGTAGTGGAGCTGGCGGTAGTGGAGTTGGCGGTAGTGGAATTGGTGGTACTAATGTGAATGTGAATGCTAATAATGTGAATGCTAATGCTGGAGGAAATGTAGGAGGACTTGGACCTAATGCACCTGAAATCGATGGTTGTACTTATGTGACATTCATGAAGTGTGAACCTCTACCTTTTAATGGAGCTGAAGGTGCTGTAGGATTAAGCCAATGGATTGAGAAGATTGAGTCGGTGTTTCGGATTAGTAAGTGTAAGGAGGAAGATAAGGTGACTTTTGCTATGGCTACTCTTAAAGGTCATGCGTTGACTTGGTGGAACAAGAGAATTGCTTTCATGGGTATTGATGTTGCTAATGCTACTCCTTGGGCTGAAATTAAGAAGTGGATGACTATGTAGTTCTGTCCCCGTAGTGTGATCATTAGGTTGGAACAAGAGTTGATTCATCTGAGAATGAAAGGTGTGGATATCGATAGCTACACAAACTGATTCCGTGAGTTGGCCTTGCTGTGTCCTCGTTTGGTGGAACCCGAAGAAATCTGAATTGAACAATACATTAAAGGGTTGACCAAGAACATCCGAGTGGACGTGACATCATCAAAACCACTGACCATTGATGAGGCTGTTCGAATGGCTTACCAACTCATTGGGCAGATAATTCAGGATAGGGAAGATGAAGCACGTACTGGTGAGAAAAGAAAGGGTGATGGTGATCGTGGAGATCGAGGTGATACTAGGAAGAATTTCAATCATCGTCAGAACCAGAGAAAGGGGAATGCAAACGCTCTTACCAACAACACACCGCGCAATGATGAAAAGTGTCCTATGTGTGATAATAAGAGGCATGCTGGCTACTGTTGGAAGTGCCGAAATTGCGGAAAGCTTGGACACAAAGTTGAAAAGTTTAGGAAGGGAGTTATTTGCTTCAACTGTAACGAACAAGGTCATAAGAAATCGGATTGCCCTAAGTTGAAAGCGATTAGACCTGGAATAAACCCCTAGGGTGGTGCTTATCAACTTGGAATGGTTGAGGTTAAGAAAGAGGATCTGAATGTTTTTACTAGTACGTTTTTACTCAACAATCATTATGTTGTTGCTTTATTTGATTCGGGTGCTGATAGGAGCTTTGTATCCACTAAATTTAGTGCCCTTATTGACATTGAACCTGTTGAGATAAATACCAGTTACGAGTGGAATTGGCTGATGGTAAATTAGTGAAAACTAATAAGTTGTTAAAAGGATGCTCTCTAAATCTCTTAAACTATTCCTTTCCGATTGATTTGATGTTGATAGAACTAGGTAGTTTTGATATTATTATTGGTATGGATAGGTTATCGTTGAATAATGCTACTATTTTATGTGGAGAAAAGAAGGTTAAGATTCCTCTTAGGAATAGGACGTTAGTAATTGATGGTAATCGAGGCGAATCCCGTTTGAAAATCGTTTCATGTATTAAAGTCCAAAAGTACATCAGGAATGGTTGCGAGTTATTCTTAGCTCAAGTGACTGGGAATGAGTCTAAGGAGAAACGATTGGAAGATGTACCTATTATCTGTGAATTTCCATAGGTATTTCCTAAAAATTTACCGGGACTTCCGCCGATAAGGCAATTCGAGTTTCGAATCGATTTAATTCCTGGTGCTGCATTAGTGGCACGTGCGCCTTACCGATTAGCACCTTTTGAATTAAAGGAATTATCTGAACCACTCAAAGAGCTGTCTGATAAACGTTTTATTCGACCGAGCTCGTCGCCTTGGGGAGCTCCAGTCTTTTTCGTTAAGAAGAAGGATGGATCTTTCCGTATGTGCATTGATTATAGGGAACTGAATAAGTTGACGATTAAAAATCGATATCCTTTACCAAGGATTGATGATTTATTTGGTCAACTACAAGGATCTAGTGTGTATTCTAAGATAGATTTGAGGTCTGGATCTCACCAACTTCGCGTCCGTAAAGAAGATATTCCTATAACTGCATTTAGAACTCGTTATGGACACTATGAATTTCAAGTAATGCCATTTGGGTTAACTAACGCACCTACGGTCTTCATGGATCTAATGAACCGAGTGTGCAAACCCTACTTGACAAATTTGTGATCGTGTTTATTAACGATATTCTAATCTATTCTAAGAATAAACATGAACATGGAGAATATTTAAGGATTATCTTGAGTTTGTTAAAGGATGAAAGGTTGTATGCTAAGTTTTTGAAATGTGACTTTTGGTTAGATTCTGTGCAATTTCTTGTTCAAGTGATTAACAAAGATATAATTCATGTTGATCCTGCAAAGGTTGAAGCCATTAAGAATTGGTCTTCACCATCAACGCCAATGGAAGTGCGATAATTTTTAGGATTGGCTGGCTATTATAGGCGATTCATTAAAGAATTTTCTTTAGTAGCTAAACCCGTGACTAAGCTAACTCAGAAAAATAACCTTTCGTTTAGGGAAGTGAAGAAGATGGATCATTTCAGATATTGAAGCAAAAATTATGTAGTGCGCCAATTCTATCATTACCCGACAGAAGTGACGATTTTGTAGTGTATTGTGATGCATCTCTTAGAGGTTATGGAGCTGTTTTGATGCAGCGAGAAAAAGTAATAGCTTATGTGTAACACCCCCAAATTTAAACAACTCAATACAGCGGAAGACTAGTTGGTGTTACGGGATAGCACATTACTCACATCATAGACAACGCATAAAAATCGTGTCGTTTATTAATAAAGCATTTCCATTCATAAATATCAAAGTTACATCGGTCCCAAGTCATATTATTTCATACAAAGTTATACAAAGTATTTGAATGGAAAATATAGTTTAAGTGCGGGCCATGAATTCTTGTTGTCTTCCCGAGAATTACCTTCAAGTACCTGAGATAAAACATGTTAAAAGAAAAGGTCAGCGATAACGCCGAGTGAATTCATAGAGTTTAATAAAATCCATCAACATAACATCGGTATAAAAATTATTACCGAAAATCATTTTGTACAAATCATTGTAATAGGCCATAAAATAGCCAAAGTCATTTTATACAAATCTTTATCAAAAATCATAATATAGGCATTTGCCTTAAAAACCATTATACGAGCCAATGTCGTAAAAACATCATACAATACGTCTTATGACGTTGTATGAAAATAAAAACCATTATATGAATATGGTTATGAAAACCAAAACACGAACATAATATCAATAGTATGACCCTGTATTGCTAGTCAGGCAATACATCGTAATTCAGAGCGTCTAGTAGTAGTTCGTTAGTTTGGATTATTATAAGCCGCATGACATTGTTACCTTACTAAACCAACAACGGGTAGCTAACCCGATACTCAATTTGCCCACCTAAAGTAGCGTGTGGTCACAAAGGTCACGCTATGGAAATCTTCTCATACATAAATTCGCTTACCAATCAATGTGGCACGACGGGGATCAACCGTCAAGGCGCGAACTGGGGTGATCGTCCCCAAATAGTACTATTATATGCACAAGCGTCTACCAAATCCCGGTAGTTCACAATTCATGCTAATGGGACTTTTAGTGACATAACCAAACTTTAATAATCCATTTGATTTCATCTATCGGGTCCTTTAATCATTTATCGGGTCATACAATCGGGTCATTCAATCATTCGGGTCCAAATCAATAAACAAAAAATCGGGACAAATGGTGTCCTATTTTATAAAAACTAACATGTTATCTCCCTCGCGGATTTATAAAACATTTCATAAAAACATTTAAAAGAGTGCGAGGCTATGAACTCACGTTGATGTGGGAATGCGGGTTATCGGCAGTTCGGACGTACGGTACGTGCTCCAATCACGGAAACCTAGACAAATAATACTCGTCTTAGACTCATGTCCAATGACTTTATAAAAATAACATTTATGTATACATATGATGATTATATATATATGATGATCAAGTGGGTTTACATATTCTCGTTTACTCATTTTAGTGTTATGTGTCGATAACTTTTATACTAGTTTACTAGTTTTACCTATTTACGTGTTCTAGGTTCAATAAACTTATTATAAGTTATTTAACTTGTTTTAATCCATTTTATACTTATATTATCAGTATTTATACTTTATAAGTTTGGCCCAAATGGGTTAAGCCCAATAAGTTCTTTTTATAAGTGTTTAACTTATTTAGTCCAATTATTAGTCCAATATGTTTACTTAGCTCGTTTATGTCCGTATGTCCTATAGTTCGGGTTTTATCGGTTTTTACTTGTTATATATGTTTATATATAAGTATATTAGTTTTATAAAGTTTACATTAGACGGGTCCAACCGTCTAAGTTTTATTTAGCAAAAACGTTAGTTTTACGGTAATAGCCGAAAAAGTCGTAAAAATCAAGTTTATAGTTTTTATAACTTATAAATATTATTCCACTACCATTTTTATAATTTATACACTTATTCAACCTTTTACATATTCATATAAATAAAATCCATAAGTTAGTGGGTTTTTATTTTACATTTTATACAATATAATTTTGAGTGCTTATATAATAATAATAAACATTAATTCTCAAAATCTGATTTTTATTTTCATCTTCATCAAAACTGCCATATCTAGAGTTCTATATGGAGATAGAAGCTCAAATTTTTATCACATAAACGACATGATATGTGCTCCATTTAACTCTACTATAGCTACTGTTGAATCATCCTCTAAGTATTTTCTAAAAATCGTCCAAAACAGTGAACTCAGATTTGTACCTTAAACTTGTTTTGATCATATCTCACTCATTACAATGATTCCATTGCATGGCCAACTCTCACATGTGTACAAGACCCATAGCATACTGTATATTAATTCTACTTCATCATTTTATCAGTTCGTGACATGTTTCTTTACTGTTTTATACAGCCAACAAATTTAAACAAGATTTTAACCTTGTTTCTTATAGTCTTTCATCTTTTTAAGCATGTTTATCAACAACAAATCCCCACATAACATTTTTATCATCATATAATCATCATATACATATACAATAGGAAATAAAATACATGTTTACATAATCAAAATAACTAGAAGATGAGGAGGACAATCTTTATACCACCATGATGATGTAGGTTGTGATCAAAACATGGATTTTGATGGAGAAACTTGTGATGCACCAAGACCATCTTCATGACCACCAATATTCATAAACTCCTTGTGGAAAATCAGCCCCAAGACACCATGAATACTCCTCCTTGGATGTTATAGTCACCACCAATCAATAGGGTTTCAAAAGAGCTTCATCATATGTAGAGATAACATATGAATTCATGGTTAATTTTTGATCAAAATGAATGTTTATGGTGTAGGAGTGGACGGCACATATGGGAGAGTAGAGAGGAAATTGTGTTGTTTGCATGATGATGAGATGGCATTTATACATGATCTCATCGTTCTTTCGGGCTTTAAATGCATAAAAATGTCATAAAATACCATATATATGCTTGTGTTTGTTTACTTGTGTATTTTAGGTATGGATATCGTGAAAAAGACAAAAGATCACAAGATACAAGGAAAAACGGACACGAGAAACGAAGCCGTACAAAGAACCGGGCCCTAATCATGGAATTTTCAACAAATACCCTTGAAGACTTTAAGACAAACAAGATTGATCCTCCATTAATGAAGAAATGACACTTAAAACCCTTGTATATTAATAATTACAAGTTTGGTCCCTTAAGTTTGTCAAAATTGCAAAAAGGTCCTTCAACTTTGAAGAAATGACAAGATTGGTCCCTCAACAAAATCAAATTGTCAATTATGGTCCCTCATGAAGATTAAGAGACATTGAAGACCTTTGAAGATCAAGATTGTCCAAGTTCAGTCCCTGAATTATCCAAAAACATCAAAAACAACCCTTTGATAACCTTTTTCCAAAGTTGGTGCCAAAAATGACAAAGTGTGGAAGATATTAACAAAGCAAAAACGTTTTCTAGGGCTGAAAACTTGATTTGCCAAAAATCTCAAAAGATAAGGACCAAAAGTGCACCATTTGAAACATTCAAACTAAACTGGCGCCTAACAACTCTTTTTCCCCTAAAAACGGATCAAATAGGAGTTACTGTGCATCTTTTTCACCCCAGGTTCTATCTCACTTAAACCTTGGGTAAAAACCAATTAACCCAGCCCACGTGTGATTCACACACGCAGGAACATTTCCCACACACAAAACCCTCTTCCCACTCACTGTGGACCCTACCCCCAAATTCCCATTCCACCAATCAGAGAACACCTTAGTCCCCAAGGCATGTGACGTGTCCACAATCAAAGGCCATGATGTATAGCTTACTCACAACGCAAAAACAAACGTCCAGGATCAAATTTAACAGCTCACCACTCAAACACGTCTAAGGGCATTTTGGAGATTTTCTTTGATTAGGGTTTTGTGTTTAAGCAGCCTAGAATGTTCTTAGCTTAGTATAAAAGGAGACTCCAACCTGTGGATGTCCCTTGTTCCAGTTTCAAGCTTTTCCTTGTAATTCCTTTTTAAAAAAATAAAAGTTTGGTTTTTGATTTAATCAAGTGTAATCCCTTTTTATTGTTTTTAAAAGTTGTGTATTGTGTTGAAGCTTGATTCTGAGTTCCACTTTGTTATTTGGTGAAGTAATTTTGATTTTCAAAATTTATTTCAAAGGTTTCTGAAAATTGAGATTTCTTGGTTAGAAATTTGTTTCAGGTTTGGATGTTAAGAGGTAAGTTTTAATTAGTGACTAAGAGGTTATTAAAACGTTTTGAGAAGTGTTAAAAGGTTTTGGATAAGTTTTAAAAAGAAAGAAAAAGAAACAGAAAGATAGTTTATGCTTGTTGTTTTGTTTTGCTTTGATCTGTCTTAAACAGGTGTGGAAGGTTGTTGATCCAAGGATCTGCACCAACCCCAGTTGGTAAGGAGGTGGATTATACATCCACTAGGGCCTTGGATGTAAGGCCCTAAGGTATTCTCTTTTCCCTTTTGAAAAATTTCAGAAAAAGTTCAGAAAAAGTGATATGCATGATTGTTTGATTATGTGTGTTATAGCTGCTTGATTTGTGTTCATGTGGTGTCATATGCATGCTAGATGCTAAGGGAAACAATTTGATTAGGTTTTAAAGTGTTTTGGTGTGTTAAAAGTTGCTTAGAGAATTTTAAAAGGGTGTTTGGAAACAGGTTTTAGCAGGGTATTTGATTTAATCTTGTGTTTAAAAAGGTGTTAGCTAGGTAGAAAAAGATTGATTAAGGTTGCTAGTTAGTTAGTAGTGAGTTTGGAACAAGTTTTGAGTAGTTTGTGTGCTTGAAAAGTGAAAATCATAGGTAGAAACCTGCATATCATCTTTCTGCCTGTTTTTCTTCATTTTTGGTGATTGATTTTGTGAAATCTGGTAGGTTCTAGGGTGATTTAAGGTTTGTTTTGGTTTGTATGCTGATTGGTGATTGTGTGTGCATAAGCTTGAAGCTTGAATCTCATTGGAGTGCATTTGGTTTAGCTAAACAGTCACAGACCTAGCCATTTGTGCATCAGCAACTTGACATAGCTTGTGTATGCTTGGTTTTTGATCTGTTGGTGTGCTAGTTGTTTAATTCTTGTTTGTGTTGACTCCTTGTGCTTTAATAAGCACAAGGGTGCCCCCATTGTCCAATATTCATCACCAAATAAGCTCATACCAAGCTCCTCTTGGCTGAATTCATCAAAGCAAGAACACATAGCAAACTGCTAAGTGTTCAACTCAAACTTGGCACGTTTCTAGAATCAATTTGGCTTAATCTTAGCTAAAAAGTGATATTGGATTGGATTGTAAGGTTAACCAGGTCATAGATTGGTTTGGAAAAGAAAAAAAATAAAAAGAAAATAAAAGCAAAAAACTTACCCGTAGCAGGACTCGAACCCCAGACCTCTCGTTGGAGGAGTAGGAGCTCTACCGCTAATCTAGATAAGTTTTTTACGTTAGCCTTCCAATTCCATAAGTATTTAACCACGTTTTCCTTTTGGCTTAAATAAATAAGCCGTGAGCAAATAAGCTCATTTTAGCTTATTGGTTAAACGTTTTTGCTTATTTTCATTTTTCCTAGGACCCTTATTAGATTTGTGACTTTTCTAGCTAATTTTTTATATTTTTCCTTTTATTAGATTATTTTCTAGAATTTATTTATTATACGTTTTTTAAAAAATCAATAAAAAATAGAAAAAATAGTTTTAATTTTCAGGAAAAATAATTTTTAGTTTTTAAATAAGTATTTTGAGGTTTACATTAAGTTTTGGTTTTATAAACTCTAATTTTTAATTTTATATTATTTTAAGGTTTTTTATAAACTTTAAACATTTTTATAAAATTATTAAATAGGGTTTAGGAGCTCTAATTTTTGTTTTTCTCTTAGTTAGAATATTTTAAGATTTTAGAAATTTTTTAGAATTAATTTTAGAAACTTTTTATTTTTAGTATTATTTTAATATTATTTTATTATTAAAAAATCAAAATTTTATTTTTATTTCTTTTTCATTTTTCTTAAGTTCTTTAGCATTAATTAGGACCTTTTCCATTTTTAGAATATTTTTATAACCTTTAGATTTATTTTTATAATTATTTTAAGTTTAATTAGTTTTTAATCATTTTAAATCATTTTTAGAGTTTTAAAAATAGTTTTAATAGGTTTTAATTTTTAGAAAAATACTTTTTAGTCTTCTAATAATATAAGTTAAGTATTAGTTTAATAAAATCATATTTTAGACATTTGAATTAGTTATATTTAATTTTAGGGCTTTAATTAGCATTTAAAATTAAATATTTAATTAATAAAAGGTTTTAAAATATCTTTATTGGATTTTTATCTTTATTTATATTATTTTAGACTTCTTTTTAGTCTTTTTAATTATTAATTTTGTTTTTGGTCTTAGTATTAATTTTTTTAATTTGGGTAGTTTTTCACGACTTTACGTTTACGTCTTTTACGTTGTAGTTTAATTTTAACGTAACCGTCTTTTCATCTTCTCATCCCCATTCTCCTCAATATTAATCTCAAAGAAATACAAGTTAACTCACAACACATATACCTCCTTGGGAAACGAACTTTTTTTTCTCATTTTATTTGATTAAGGGTCATTTGTGCACGGTTTTCCTAAACCGTCGTACTTAATACTTACCGCTATTTACGCTCTTTTCCTAAAGAGTAGTAAAACACTACAATCATTTTTGTCGCCGCTGCCGGGGAGGTGTGTTGTGCTTTAATTTGTAATCTTTTGTTTTTGATATTATCCATAATAAGTATTTGTGTTAAGTGGAACTCCCTTTACACGTATTATCGGTTTTCTTGGTTTTTCTTGTAGAAATATTACTATATTGTATTAAGTATCACAATCAAAATACAATATCTCCAAAAGTGTGAAAACACAACCTTAATTGGGATTTGATCTCCTAATTATTGTATTCGAATCTCAAACAAAAAGAAAAGGCAAAAATAGATAAATACTTTCGTGAAGCTCGATTTTGAAAAAATACAAACTATAAGGTGGGTATAAGGCGGGTATTATAAAATATACCCTAAGGAAAAAGGCTCTTAAGTGCTTCGCGCCGCCTCGTTTCCCCGCTTGCTTGTGAGTATTTTGAGATTGAAGGCTAATCGAGGGTTTTGCCGCCCAAAGTATTAATACGTATACTATATTTGCTTGGTTTTCTTTGTGATTAAACCCTCGTGAACAATTTGGTTTTCACCAAAGTTCTAAAGTCATTCGAAGGCGTTCACTCCACGTGATCGTTTTCATTCCTTTGAGGCTTCTTTAATCAAGAGTTTGATTCGAGGAGAGATTTTGTAGATTGTTGTCTACGAAGATACACCAAAATCCAAAAAAATTAAATATCATCAAAAACACAAAAAAATTGAAAATTCACAAAACAACCAAAAAGAATCTTCTTTGCTCACCTCCCATTCTTCGTGTAGTTTATGATCACTCGTAATCAAGCTAAACGAGCTCGTAAACGTCTTTTAAAGCAAGCAAATCAAGGATCGTTGATTGTTGAAGAACCTCCAATTGTTGAACCTATTGTAGAACAAGAAGTCGTCATGGCTAATCGTACTATGATGGAGTTGCTACAAGCACCCACCGAGGGTTTTGGAGAGGCTATTGTTATTCCCGCCATCCTTGCGGAGAATTTCGAGATTAAGACGGGTTTAATGTCTATGTTGCAAGCAAACAAGTTTAGAGGTCACGAGAAAGACAACCCGCATTACCACATTAGGAATTTCAACCGTCTCACCGCTACTAGCAAATTCAAGGATGTTCCACATGACGCCATTAAGATGATGTTGTTTCCATATTCGTTGGATGGACCCGCAAAAATTTGGCTCGAGAAAGAACTGCCAAATTCGATTTTGACATGGGCCGATCTCGTTTCTAAGTTTGTGAACAAGTTTTTTCCACCATCTAAAACAACACACTTAAAAAATGAGATTTCACGATTTGTGCAAAGAAACAATGAAAGTTTTTCAATGGCATGGGAACGATTTAAAGAGATGTTACATGAATGTCCTCACCATGATTTTTCGGAATTACATCAAGTGGATACTTTTTATAATGGGCTTAATGATCATGAACGAGATTATTTGAATGCCGCCGCGGGTGGTAATTTTTTGTGCAAGACGACAAATGAGGCTTTACAAATCATTGAAAATCGATCTAAGGTTTATAGCCCTCGTAACACACCGAGTGTTGCCAATATGGGTTCGTCATCTTCGTCACAATCGTCTCGTAGCATTAACGCCTTACATGATGAAGCTAATGAGGAAAATCGGTTTTTTGATAGATTTGCTAATCTAATGTCCCATTGGAAGGCTCAAGAAGCTTCCAATTCCGCTTCGGTTAAAGCGGTTGCTAAGAGTTGTTTATCTTGTGGGGGAGCTCATGATCTTTCCGAGTGCATTACCGCGGATGGTAACACTTCGAGTGCTTATGTAGCAACGGGAACTTATAACCAAAACGGCCAAGGTTCTCGTCCAAATCAAGCTCCACCAAACCAAAATGTTAATAATTATCGAAACAACAACCAAGGTAATTACCAAGGCAACACACGCAATTACAACAAAGGGAATTATCAAAGTGGGAATGGACAAATCTCTAATCAAAACCAAAACCGTGATTTTCAAAACACTACACAAGGTTTTCAAAATGCTCACACAAAAAATTTGCAAGGAGAATTTTAGATTATGCAAAAGCAAATGATGCTAAATTTGATAATATGCAACGTGAGATGATTAGCTTAAGGTCCGAGTTGAAAAACGAGCTTAAAAATGAACTTGCTAATGAACTTAAAACTCATGCTAACAAAATGGAAGGAAATGTCCAACGTCTTCAACAAAACCAACAAAAGATGGAATTAGGACAACATGAGATTAAGCAAGAGTTATTAAAAGCGGATGTTAGGCAA
This sequence comes from Glebionis coronaria, assembly GCA_025667525.1. NCBI lineage: Eukaryota > Viridiplantae > Streptophyta > Magnoliopsida > Asterales > Asteraceae > Glebionis > Glebionis coronaria. The sequence goes on from CM046879.1 coordinate 468,167,654, forward strand.
TCAAAATTTGAGGACCGAATGGCTAAGATGTTTGAAGCAATCATGTGTAAGCCCTCTTCTTCGGGTGGTCTTCCTAGTGATACCATTAACAACCCGAGGGGAGAATTGAAAGTTGTTGCTACACGAAGTGGTAAAACTTTCAAGGAACCAATCTCTCGTCCAAGTACTTCTAAGGAGAAGGAAATCGAGAAAGAACCCGAGGTGATGGTCGAAAAGGAGCATATTACAATCCCACGAAGTACCGCTCAAACCACACCTACGGTTACACCAATACCAATTATGGAACCCGAGTTTCCAAGGCCGTTGCCTAATGACCAACCCACACCACCTTTACCCTACCCTTCAAGACGTAACAAAGAGAAGGCACAAGAACGGAACAATTATTAATTTGAGCTATTTATGAAAATGTTTCGTGATTTGCATTTTAACATAAGTTTTGCCGATGCTTTAATCATGATGCCTCGATTCGCCGCAAACTTCAAAAGTATGCTTAACAACAAAGAGAAGTTACAACAATCGTCTAGTTGTTCATCGGTTTTTCTAAGCCGCATACCACAAAAAGTCGGTGATCCCGGTAAATTTTTGATTCCGTGTGCTATTCAAGATATGGAGGAATGCTACGCCTTGGCCGATCTTGGTGCTAGTATTAATTTGATGCCTCTCGAGATTTTCAAATCGCTTTCGCTTCCGGCTCTTACTCCTTCGAACATGTCCATCGAGATGGCCGATCATTCTACGATCATGGCATGTGGAGTAGCCGAGGACGTTTTTGTTAAAGTCGGAAAGTTTTACTATCCCGTTGACTTTATCGTTGTAGACATTCCCATCGATCGAAAAGTTCCTCTCATTTTGGGTCGTTCATTTTTGGATACATCAAGAGCACTTATCGATGTTCATGCTCGAAAAATCACCCTTCGTTTCAATGAAGAAGAACTTGTCATCAATGCAACACAAAACTCCAATCTTTCTCATGTTTATTCTATTGCAACTTTAAACCATGGTGACTCGACCAATGTCATTTGCAAAGAATTTTCACCAAGAGTTTTAGGGAATGTCGCCAAAAACAATTTACCATTTCCTCCGCCGGTGGAGGTTATGAGTGCTAAGCCTACAAAGAAGAAACCGTCAATACTTGAATCGAAAAATCCTTCGCCTCATCTCGAACATTCATTCTTGAAAAGTGTTGACAAGTTGCCGGTTTCTACGGAAGATCTTTCGGATGATGAATATGTTGGCCCCGATGGGGAGGTTTTCTTCGTCGATAAACGTTTTGAGAACTTGCCACCACCAAAACCAAAACGGTTTCAAAATGTGAGAATTTTTAGTGTGACTAACATCGTCTTAGAAACACCAAATATTTTCGACATAATCAACAAGGGTTTTCATAAGGAGAGTTCAAAAGATAAAAAAGGAAAAGATCTTAAATGTGATTTAATTGATTTTTCTACAAATCTAACTCCGTCATCACACCGTGTTTTGAGTGCTACAAACTCGTCTACTCCTTTTGACGATGTTTTGTGTGGTTCTAGTATGGGGGAAGCCCCTTATGTTCCCTCATCCTTGTCCACCGAGGACGAGATATTCGATCCCGGAATTTCATGTAAAGGGAAATCTCGGTCTTCCACCGATGCAATAAATGGAAAATCTTTCTATTTGCTTGGTGCGAGTCTACCTCGAGTAGCTCAAACGTTTGTCTTACCAATTGTCTCACCCTTCTACTTCTCATCTATTTTCTTCAAACTCTTTGAGTTTATGGCACATGTTGAAGTTGCGTTGAATTGTTTTTCCAATGGAAACGAGAACGCCATTTTCGACCCCGGTATTTTGTATCATTTAAGGACTTAGTCCTTTTTACCGGTTGCTTTTTGGGCCTTGTTTATCATGTAAGCCCCATCAAAAATTGACCATATCATGATTTCCCTAAATGTTCACATTTTAAGGGGATCGAGTCGAGCTCATGACTCGGTAATCAAAAACGAGGTGCCTCGTGGGGGAGATCCCATGCTTATCTTTTATATTCACTAATAAGGGGACTTGTACCCTTCCAACTCGTTGTCTCGTGGTTGTTTGTGATTGTGTTATCTAGATCATCATCATCATCTACGATTGAAGACTCTCGTGTTCGTTTACGTGAGCCTCCATCGTTCGTTTGAAGAAGTTTTTCACGATTCCATGACATATCCTTTATTGTTCTAACAATTATCTTTTAGCATAATTAATAAACGGCTTTAGATATATTGTTGATCACCCTTTCCATGCTAGATCCTAAGCATTCGACTCTTCGTCTCTAGTATGGGGGTGCTCCACCTTTAGACTCGAAACATTGAGGACAATGTTTACTTTTAGTATGGGGGGGTGAATAGGTACTTGCTTTGCTACACCGTCACGTTTTCCAACTTTCAATGTTTTGTTTTGCTAATAAGGCTAAAAATGGCCAAATTTTAAAATTTTTCTTAGTTTTCATAAGTGTTTTTAAGACACGAATGTATATTTTCCGATGGGTAGAATAAGAGTTAATTTTTGACTTGATGGGCATTTGGAGCCATTTACATTCCTTAACCCACTCAATTCAAGTTTTGCTAGACTTTTATATAGGGAGCTTTAAAACGCGAAAGTCTTAATTCATTCGGGTTAAGAACAAGAACTTTTCGCAAGTTCCTATAATTGATTCTAGAAAGTCACTTATCAAGGGAACTATAAAACGCATTCTCTAAACTTGAAAAAGTCCAAGAAAGTGCAAGATCCTATAGGTGGCTTGAAAACCCAAAACTTTGATTTGATATAGTCTTAATGAAAGCTAATCCAAATTTGGCTTAATTTTGACTTGCATGGCTAAGTATTCACGAGTCTCTTTAATTAGAGGTCTTTATATAGTGAAGAACGAGAAATGATAGAGTTAGACAAGTGATCATGCTAAACGTAGAACATGAAAGTGTTCTTTCAAAAACTCATATGTTTTTAATTGTGGCTTTTTCTTCCCATAAGATCAATGCATTAGGAATAAATCATAATTGCAATAAGTAAGGTCATACGATTTGAAAGGTTACTTAGCCTCTAGCGCCAGATCGTTTAAAAGTTGCTCGGGGTTGAATAGAGTTCATAGCCAAGGCATAACTTATTGAAGCGGGACGCGAAGATTGGCGATCATCCAAAAAGGCCCTAACAAGGCATGAGGAGCTCTATTTTTGCTAAAGATCCAAAGATGATGTAAAGTATCATTATTCCAAAATCAATATGAAGGATCGAGACACACGACGAGAAGCAATTACTCCCCTAAAGAATGGAGAAAGTCTATCCAAAAAGACCCTAACAAGGTATGAGGATAAATATATCCAAGTCCGAAAAGGAGGCGGATCGTTGTATATCAAAATCCAAAGTAAAGATTGAAGAAAAATGATGAAGTGGTGGTCCAATATGAAGAATCTCTCAAAAACGTCAAGTGAAGAAATTCCAATTATATGAAGAGAAGACCATTATTTCAAGAACGTCTTCCCAAGATTTGAAGTATGAAGTACATGCCAAATATCGGTCCGAGAAAGGTCTCAAATCGTGAAACGAGTTATGCCAAGATATGAACTTAAGGAGATACACGAGAAGCCGTTTTAAAAGATTTTGTCCTTCGGCTAACTATTGATCAAATCGTGCTACTTTGCTTTCGGACTAATAACTACTCAAATAAGTCAATATGAATCACTTGTGATCCATGACAAATAGATAAAAAATGCTAGTAACCCATTTCCTTTTATAATAACTAGGATTGCGGGGAGAAAAAGTATTACACAATTTGGACGTATGAGTAGTGTTAGCATTGTGACTTGTACCAACAATGATCTTGTTTTTACACTTAGCATGGAATGTATGACAATCAAGGATGACGAAGTTTACTCTAAGGGACATTAACTTGTTTCTATTCTTTGACCCTAAAAGTCACTTTTTAGTGATGAAAATCATACATTATGTCTTTACACATTCTCGTAGTATGTTGCAAGTCTTTTACTCTTCAATAAAGGTTAATAAAATTGAACTTTGGTGATGCTTAGATACTTTATTCTAGCATTGCGTGAGGGCACGGCAATGGCTTAGTATGGGGGAGTGATGAGATGGCATTTATACATGATCTCATCGTTCTTTTCGGGCTTTAAATGCATAAAAATGTCATAAAATACCATATATATGCTTGTGTTTGTTTACTTGTGTATTTTAGGTATGGATATCGTGAAAAAGACAAAAGATCACAAGATACAAGGAAAAACGGACACGAGAAACGAAGCCGTACAAAGAACCGGGCCCTAATCATGGAATTTTCAACAAATACCCTTGAAGACTTGAAGACAAACAAGATTGATCCTCCATTAATGAAGAAATGACACTTAAAACCCTTGTATATTAATAATTACAAGTTTGGTCCCTTAAGTTTGTCAAAATTGCAAAAAGGTCCTTCAACTTTGAAGAAATGACAAGATTGGTCCCTCAACAAAATCAAATTGTCAATTATGGTCCCTCATGAAGATTAAGAGACATTGAAGACCTTTGAAGATCAAGATTGTCCAAGTTCAGTCCCTGAATTATCCAAAAACATCAAAAACAACCCTTTGATAACCTTTTTCCAAAGTTGGTGCCAAAAATGACAAAGTGTGGAAGATATTAACAAAGCAAAAACGTTTTCTAGGGCTGAAAACTTGATTTGCCAAAAATCTCAAAAGATAAGGACCAAAAGTGCACCATTTGAAACATTCAAACTAAACTGGCGCCTAACAACTCTTTTTCCCCTAAAAACGGATCAAATAGGAGTTACTGTGCATCTTTTTCACCCCAGGTTCTATCTCACTTAAACCTTGGGTAAAAACCAATTAACCCAGCCCACGTGTGATTCACACACGCAGGAACATTTCCCACACACAAAACCCTCTTCCCACTCACTGTAGACCCTACCCCCAAATTCCCATTCCACCAATCAGAGAACACCTTAGTCCCCAAGGCATGTGACGTGTCCACAATCAAAGGCCATGATGTATAGCTTACTCACAACGCAAAAACAAACGTCCAGGATCAAATTTAACAGCTCACCACTCAAACACGTCTAAGGGCATTTTGGAGATTTTCTTTGATTAGGGTTTTGTGTTTAAGAAGCCTAGAATGTTCTTAGCTTAGTATAAAAGGAGACTCCAACCTGTGGATGTCCCTTGTTCCAGTTTCAAGCTTTTCCTTGTAATTCCTTTTTAAAAAAATAAAAGTTTGGTTTTTGATTTAATCAAGTGTAATCCCTTTTTATTGTTTTTAAAAGTTGTGTATTGTGTTGAAGCTTGATTCTGAGTTCCACTTTGTTATTTGGTGAAGTAATTTTGATTTTCAAAATTTATTTCAAAGGTTTCTGAAAATTGAGATTTCTTGGTTAGAAATTTGTTTCAGGTTTGGATGTTAAGAGGTAAGTTTTAATTAGTGACTAAGAGGTTATTAAAACGTTTTGAGAAGTGTTAAAAGGTTTTGGATAAGTTTTAAAAAGAAAGAAAAAGAAACAGAAAGATAGTTTATGCTTGTTGTTTTGTTTTGCTTTGATCTGTCTTAAACAGGTGTGGAAGGTTGTTGATCCAAGGATCTGCACCAACCCCAGTTGGTAAGGAGGTGGATTATACATCCACTAGGGCCTTGGATGTAAGGCCCTAAGGTATTCTCTTTTCCCTTTTGAAAAATTTCAGAAAAAGTTCAGAAAAAGTGATATGCATGATTGTTTGATTATGTGTGTTATAGCTGCTTGATTTGTGTTCATGTGGTGTCATATGCATGCTAGATGCTAAGGGAAACAATTTGATTAGGTTTTAAAGTGTTTTGGTGTGTTAAAAGTTGCTTAGAGAATTTTAAAAGGGTGTTTGGAAACAGGTTTTAGCAGGGTATTTGATTTAATCTTGTGTTTAAAAAGGTGTTAGCTAGGTAGAAAAAGATTGATTAAGGTTGCTAGTTAGTTAGTAGTGAGTTTGTAACAAGTTTTGAGTAGTTTGTGTGCTTGAAAAGTGAAAATCATAGGTAGAAACCTGCATATCATCTTTCTGCCTGTTTTTCTTCATTTTTGGTGATTGATTTTGTGAAATCTGGTAGGTTCTAGGGTGATTTAAGGTTTGTTTTGGTTTGTATGCTGATTGGTGATTGTGTGTGCATAAGCTTGAAGCTTGAATCTCATTGGAGTGCATTTGGTTTAGCTAAACAGTCACAGACCTAGCCATTTGTGCATCAGCAACTTGACATAGCTTGTGTATGCTTGGTTTTTGATCTGTTGGTGTGCTAGTTGTTTAATTCTTATTTGTGTTGACTCCTTGTGCTTTAATAAGCACAAGGGTGCCCCCATTGTCCAATATTCATCACCAAATAAGCTCATACCAAGCTCCTCTTGGCTGAATTCATCAAAGCAAGAACACATAGCAAACTGCTAAGTGTTCAACTCAAACTTGGCACGTTTCTGGAATCAATTTGGCTTAATCTTAGCTAAAAAGTGATATTGGATTGGATTGTAAGGTTAACCAGGTCATAGATTGGTTTGGAAAAGAAAAAAAATAAAAAGAAAATAAAAGCAAAAAACTTACCCGTAGCAGGACTCGAACCCCAGACCTCTCGTTGGAGGAGTAGGAGCTCTACCGCTAATCTAGATAAGTTTTTTACGTTAGCCTTCCAATTCCATAAGTATTTAACCACGTTTTCCTTTTGGCTTAAATAAATAAGCCGTGAGCAAATAAGCTCATTTTAGCTTATTGGTTAAACGTTTTTGCTTATTTTCATTTTTCCTAGGACCCTTATTAGATTTGTGACTTTTCTAGCTAATTTTTATATTTTTCCTTTTATTAGATTATTTTCTAGAATTTATTTATTATACGTTTTTTAATAAATCAATAAAAAATAGAAAAAATAGTTTTAATTTTCAGGAAAAATAATTTTTAGTTTTTAAATAAGTATTTTGAGGTTTACATTAAGTTTTGGTTTTATAAACTCTAATTTTTAATTTTATATTATTTTAAGGTTTTTTATAAACTTTAAACATTTTTATAAAATTATTAAATAGGGTTTAGGAGCTCTAATTTGTGTTTTTCTCTTAGTTAGAATATTTTAAGATTTTAGAATTTTTTTAGAATTAATTTTAGAAACTTTTTATTTTTAGTATTATTTTAATATTATTTTATTATTAAAAAATCAAAATTTTATTTTTATTTCTTTTTCATTTTTCTTAAGTTCTTTAGCATTAATTAGGACCTTTTCCATTTTTAGAATATTTTTATAACCTTTAGATTTATTTTTATAATTATTTTAAGTTTAATTAGTTTTTAATCATTTTAAATCATTTTTAGAGTTTTAAAAATAGTTTTAATAGGTTTTAATTTTTAGAAAAATACTTTTTAGTCTTCTAATAATATAAGTTAAGTATTAGTTTAATAAAATCATATTTTAGACATTTGAATTAGTTATATTTAATTTTAGGGCTTTAATTAGCATTTAAAATTAAATATTTAATTAATAAAAGGTTTTAAAATATCTTTATTGGATTTTTATCTTTATTTATATTATTTTAGACTTCTTTTTAGTCTTTTTAATTATTAATTTTGTTTTTGGTCTTAGTATTAATTTTTTTAATTTGGGTAGTTTTTCACGACTTTACGTTTACGTCTTTTACGTTGTAGTTTAATTTTAACGTAACCGTCTTTTCATCTTCTCATCCCCATTCTCCTCAATATTAATCTCAAAGAAATACAAGTTAACTCACAACACATATACCTCCTTGGGAAACGAACTTTTTTTTCTCATTTTATTTGATTAAGGGTCATTTGTGCACGGTTTTCCTAAACCGTCGTACTTAATACTTATCGCTATTTACGCTCTTTTCCTAAAGAGTAGTAAAACACTACAATCACATGAGTAGTAAATGAACAAATGGTTTTGGTTTGTGGTTTTGAGGTTTGGTTAGCTTATCTTGTAAGCTTACTTACACATGTAAGTATTAAGCTACATGGTTGCCACATCTTGTGATGTGGTGCCTTGTTGTAGCCGTCCCATATAGTGGGGTGGGACAAGTGTATACTTGTCTCATATCCCTAATTTACGGGTATTCCTCGATTCTAGTTTCCTCAATTTGCGTGCCCTCGGGTCGTTTTACGAAAAACGTTTTTATGAATTATGAATCAACGGCACAAAACGAATCTAATAAAAATTGTCTCATCAAGAACAGAGTTCGAAAACGTAAATACGTAATCCTAAGGTTTCCGGTTTAGTCGTAAAGGACGTTAAAATAAAATCGTAAGTCCTAATCTCTTCTCGTAAATTTGTGAGTTTATGAACTAACACAAATTTAAAACTCCAAAATAATATTCGCGAATAAATTTATTTTCTGAAATGTCGGACTGTCACCAAAGACGGTGTATGTAAACGTAAGCACGTAACGTTGAATCCTCCGGTTTAGACGTAGTCGACGCTACTTCAAGACGTAAATCCAAATTTCTTCCCAGAAATAAGTGAGTTCATATTGTAACATTAAAATAATGTTTTTAAATAATATTCGAGAATAAAATATCAACCATAAATTGACGGATTGTCACAGCATTTACCCCTAAACAGGATCTTTTTCCTCAAAGATTATCTTACTACTCGCTTCTTATAGAGTTAAATCCATGTGGGTATTTCCTCCACATCCGATCTTTTCTCATAAGTGTAATTCATTACAATACGCGAGTTTCATTAAACATAACTACGGGAATAAGATCAGGCTAAATGTTGACCTACTTTCTCTATCCATGATGTTCACGGGTTTTTGATGAATGCAACTTTTCTCCGATCTAAGCTTTACTAAGAACAATCAGATTTTCACTTGATAGATATTCCATCAAGTTCGATTTACGAAACATAATTCACGCAGTTCTTGAAGTCCTAGGGTAGATCCAGCTTATATGCCTTTCAATCCCAACTTTTACATCATCTCAATGGTCTCATACAACGGGGACTTATATCCCATGATTTGTCAGATCATGAATTCATTTTTCCAAGGTTAAAAATTTTGGCATAACTTCGCTACCCATCTGGCACTTCAAAATCTACATTTCATATTCACATAACCTCTTGCCCACTACCGGCAGTCAATAATCAGATCCTAATTTCAACAATCATTTCAGGTCTTGCGGGTCGAGTATTTTGTAAGTTTAGGTTCGCCATCATAGGAAACCTTAAACCTAAAAGACATGTCCAACTCACAGTGGGTGTATGTCGGATGTCTTCATCTCAACTCTTGCTTACAGATGCTCTAAGATTTAGATCCTAACAAGATTCGATCTCAATCCTAATACGATGATTATCAATGATAATCTATCCAAAGGAAAACGATTATACGGTTTATTACTAAAGGTCATTCATTCAAACATAAAACAACACTTATATTACTCTGTATCGTTACTTTACCTCGTCCCTTCGATTTGGGGTGGTACATAGTACTCTCATCAAGGTTCGTTCTCAATGACTTCTGAGCAAATCTCTAGAAATTCGATGCGAAGCAAAGATCTTGATATAGATGTTCGATACAAGCACACTATGTTTACATAACTCTTTTTGCATTTATCATTAACGGGAATGATATTAGCAGATTTGGTCAGTCTGTCGACGATGACCCAAATCGAATCAAATTCAGATGATGACCTTTGCAATAGCTAGACGTTTACTAATGTATGAGGCAATGTCTGCATTCATAATCTGCCATTAGTACAACTTCTTCAGACAAAGATACTTTTAGTCATAAATGACATAAATAGAATACTTATACTTACAAATTCCAACATAACTATATCTCACAATCCTCCATATTTAGACAATCACAAGTGGCCTTTTATACATCTAACGCCATCGGCTTCTCAATTCTAATGGTTCACATTAGCCGCAAACCCCTTCTTATTATCTATATTATCCTTTTTACAAACATTGTTTATTTTTATATCGTTCGGAAATTTATTTTACACCTTCACTATTAAGAAATACATCCTAATTGGTTCTTTATCTTTTATACATTATGTGTCAGTAAGTACGTTCACTTTCCTGATGAAATAAATATCATAACCGTATTTATTCAAAATTCTTTCTTCATATCTTCTATGTTTTAGTTTCGTCTTTACTATCATTTTTATCCGTTTTACTCAATCCGTCGTCTAAAGCGTCGATAATTATTATAATTAATTAAATAATTATTAGTTAATTTTTATGAAGCGTAAACGTAAAAGTTTTAAATTTCTTAGTTCGACCAATTATATAAAATGTTCAAAATAAATTTGAATTTAATTAACAAGATTTTTGTTGATTTATCGAAAATAATTAATAAGATTCGTAAATGTTTGAAAAATCTTTGGTTATACTTTGGTCAAAATTTTCTTAGTTGAAAAGAAAAAATTGTCGTTTTAAGTTTTCAGGTTATGGTATAAATGGTTTTACTCAATCCTTCTTAAGTTATCTTGAGGTATACACAAACATTTACCCCTAAACAGAGGTTTAGTTAAATGTTTAGTGTATAAGGGAATAATCCCTTTAAAATCCCTTGTTAAAACATTTGTCAAAACATATTTCCATTTCTTTTTGGTAAAATCCAAAGTCTTAAAAGGGCTCTTAATTTTTGAAGAGTCAATTTATATTCCATTATCTATTAATCACATGGTTAAATCATGTAAAGGTTCAAGTCTTTAATCACGTGTTAATTATTCAAGGTACAGGTTTTTATTTCTCAGTCATCTAAGGGCAATCTATTAATAATCATTAACTCATTCTTATTCTTATAAACAAACATATAGTCCTTAATGATCACGAGCATGAATTTATCAAAATTACAGCCTACACACGTGATTCACCAAATTTATGAATGCTACATGTGCATCGGTCAATCCAATCGACATCACGTGAAACTCGTAATGTTCATGACAAGTTCTGGATGTAATGATTGGAATAGATAATCTTTTTCGCAGATGCGAAGTTGATGATAACCATGCCATGGATCAAATCTTTACAACATACGCTAGAACCTTGTAAATGATCGAACAAATCTTCCATTTCGAGTTATGGATATTGTTTTCGATTGTCAATTTACTCAGTTCACAGTAATCTATAAATATAAGGAATGATAACACCATATCTCTTCATGATGACGAGCTCGGTAGAATAAAATCTTTCTCCGACAACTCTCTCAGTTGTATGGTAATTCCTTTAATTCAGATGGTGCTGTCGTACAATGCACATGCCATAGGTGCAGCACCGGAAATATAATCAATACCAATTTCAACTTGCCTTAATGGCGAAAGTCTAGGTAATTCATCAATAAATACCTCCTAAAGTTTCAGATAACAGAAACATCTTTTAATTAATTCATATTAGGTTGTTCTAGATTACAATATCTATAACAAGTTCACAACCATTCATGGTATAATTTCAAGTCTTAATACAGGATATGGTCATCCATCAAGAATTATTTAGATCACTTTTGATAATCAACATCTTATCATTTAGGGGAATTCAATTCGAGTTCCCATCAATTAAGACAATGTCGTCATGTCATAATCAATCAATCCATTCTACTGGGACTATCAACTTTCCAGTTTCATTGTCGTCGATAAGATGTGAACTTCTCAAAAGACTAATAATAACTCATAATCCTTCACAAGTTCAGGAATATCAAGAGACACAACTAACCTTAAAAGAGTAAGGTCAACGCATAATCTACGCGAGAGAACTTCAAATCAGATACAGACGAAAACATTTAACAAATATGAATATATCCCATGTTTTCATAATTTGAGTACGCATTCGAAAGCTCCTCGGATCGTTACCCAGATCATTCAAATGAAATCAAATCAAAAGAAATGATAAAAACGTCGATACACCCAGTCGGGTATCAACACTCGGTAATCATATATTTTTCCTAAGAATCTCACTACGGGAGAATTGGACAAGAAAGAATTGTCAATTGTCAAATAAGACAAATTCCACAGATGAGTAAATTCGACTCAGAAGAATAGATGCTACAGGCACATATGTAGGTGTCCCTAACACTATTTCCTTATTTTTCACTTCTTGCAGATCTCATAAAATTTATTCTTTCACAATCTTCAAAGAAAATGTAGTATTTATTCATTAGTTTTATGGTGACTACTAATCAGCCTTGCATGGTCCATTCTAAATTGTATGTAGGCGCGCAACTATATACAATTTCAAGATTAACGAGGCAATACTCATTTCGTCAAAACTTTATCATCATGTTTATAATAAAAACATTTACATGCTTAATTCTTAAATAAGAATCAAAATAAATTTACAAAGATTTTCCTTGTTATGAAAACAATTAAGTTTTCCAAGGTGTTTTAAAAACAACTTCATTTCGATAACAATCACTTATAAATCTCACTTTGAATAATCCTTATAGTGATGAAAATTAAATTTTCTCAAAGGATACCGTTTTAACTTTATAAAAACAATGTGTGATCTGCAAAAGAGTGATGAAAGCTTGTTCACCAAGAACTAACTACAATATGATAGGAAATGAGCTTTAGTCAAATAATCATGAGGTTCATGACCTCGATGGCACTCAAAAGAATAATCCACAACGTAACTCAAATCGAGATGAGTACTTGTTCAATGGTTGCATCACTAATGCGAACATTAGGATGAAGCAAGAATAGATAGATAACATGGATACATGTAGAATTTAGCAATCAAAGGTAGTCTTTTCGTTAATCACAAACAAGTCAAATTGTACCGTAACACATTATGTGTCACTATGTCATACAATTTACAAAACTCATCCTACCAACTGATATCTCAGTTAAGTTAGGGATTTTTAAAAGATACCACAATGAATACTAATCTACAAGAGTCATTAGGTGTCCCACCTGTCCCGGAATATCCATCGGTACCAATTCAGAAGAAGACTTCTTCAATTTATTTATTGGACTCTGGGCATCTTCGTTAATGGACAATAGCCTAGGAACAAACCTTAACACAAATTACAATCAATTAAAACCTTATAATTCAATCACAGAACTTAATGACTCCTCTTAATAATCTCATATGCCATACAAGTTAAATTTTACTTTATTCAAGTTTTCAATCAAGTTATACTCAATGCGATATCCTACATCATTCTCTAATACTTTCAACCTTATTCTTCGGCCTTGTAAAGGCAATAAAATCTCAATATGAACAACACTTAATTTCCAATCCTATAGCTCTTTCAACAACAATTATCAAATGAGTCACTAGTATTAAATGACTCACACATTCAATAAGACTTCTCGGAAAGGTACTAGTGCCATGAGGCTTTTGGGTAATGGTTCCAATGACAACCTCAAGTGCAACATTCACCCTTTCGATTTCAATTTAAGAATTGGATGACAACGAATCAGATGACATCTTTCTAGGTGGTAACGTTTTGTCAAACTCCACTCTATAAGGAAAGATCGTCATGACATCGATATCAATTTTAATCTCGCCAATTCTTCTTCGATATCACAATCAACTACTATCTACATTTCAACGAATATCAACCATTTGTTGGGATCATAAATATCCACAACTTGGTTTAGATCTGGAATAGCTAGAATTCCTACGAGAATAGCTTCGATTAATTTACTAGGGGAGTTAGGGTTTCTTGTGACAATCTACGTCGTATAAATACCTCGTATAAGTATTAAATAATCATCAAACAATCTTGTAATCAAATTACATCATATATATATATATATATATATATATATATATATATATATATATATATATATATATATATATATATATATATATATATATATATATATATATATATATATATATATATATATATATATATATATATATATATATATATATATATATATATAATATATATATATATATATATATATATATATATATATATATATATATATATATATATATATATATATATATATATATATATATAATTCAAGTTATATATATTAAAATAACACTTCTCAGTCTGGCCTTGTCGGTAACTCGGGAATTCTTCGGCACCGTTATAGTCAAAAGATTTTTAGACATTTTTAGAAAAATGTTTATAGTTAAAAGATTTTGAAAAGTTTTATTCAAAACATAAGTTTTAAAAATCTTTCGTTCTCTATAACGAGAGCTCTGGTACCAAACTGTAACACCCCCAAATTTATACAACTCAATACAGCGGAAGACTAGTTGGTGTTACGGGATAGCACATTACTCACATCATAGACAACGCATAAAAATCGTGTCGTTTATTAATAAAGCATTTCCATTCATAAATATCAAAGTTACATCGGTCCCAAGTCATATTATTTCATACAAAGTTATACAACGTATTTGAATGGAATATATAGTTTAAGTGCGGGCCATGAATTCTTGTTGTCTTCCCGAGAATTACCTTCAAGTACCTGAGATAAAACATGTTAAAAGAAAAGGTCAGCGATAACGCCGAGTGAATTCATAGAGTTTAATAAAATCCATCAACATAACATCGGTATAAAAATTATTACCGAAAATCATTTTGTACAAATCATTGTAATAGGCCATAAAATAGCCAAAGTCATTTTATACGAATCTTTATCAAAAATCATAATATAGGCATTTGCCTTAAAAACCATTATACGAGCCAATGTCGTAAAAACATCATACAATACGTCTTATGACGTTGTATGAAAATAAAAACCGTTATATGAATATGGTTATAAAAACTAAAACACGAACATAATATCAATAGTATGACCCTGTATTGCTAGTCAGGCAATACATCGTAATTCGGAGCGTCTAGTAGTATTTCGTTAGTTTGGATTATTATAAGCCGCATGACATTGTTACCTTACTAAACCAACAACGGGTAGCTAACCCGATACTCAATTTGCCCACCTAAAGTAGCGTGTCATCACAAAGGTCACGCTATGTAAATCTTCTCATACATAAATTCGCTTACCAATCAATGTGGCACGACGGGGATCAACCGTCAAGGCGCGAACTGCGGTGATCGTCCCCAAATAGTACTATTATATGCACAAGCGTCTACCAAATCCCGGTAGTTCACAATTCATGCTAATGGGACTTTTAGTGACATAACCTAACTTTAATAATCCATTTTATTTCATCTATCGGGTCCTTTAATCATTTATCGGGTCATACAATCGGGTCATTCAATCATTCGGGTCCAAATCAATAAACAAACAATCGGGACAAATGGTGTCCTATTTTATAAAAACTAACATGTTATCTCCCTCGCGGGTTTATAAAACATTTCATAAAAACATTTTAAAGAGTGTGAGGCTATGAACTCACGTTGATGTGGGAGTGCGGGTTATCGGCAATTCGGACGTACGGTACGTGCTCCAATCACGGAAACCTAGACAAATAATACTCGTCTTAGACTCATGTCCAATGACTTTATAAAAATAATATTTATGTATACATATGATTATTATATATATATATATGATGATCAAGTGGGTTTACATATTCTCGTTTACTCATTTTAGTGTTATGTGTCGATAACTTTTATACTAGTTTACTAGTTTTACCTATTTACGTGTTCTAGGTTCAATAAACTTATTATAAGTTATTTAACTTGTTTTAATCCATTTTATACTTATATTATAAGTATTTATACTTTATAAGTTGGGCCCAAATGGGTTAAGCCCAATAAGTTCTTTTTATAAGTGTTTAACTTATTTAGTCCAATTATTAGTCCAATATGTTTACTTAGCTCGTTTATGTCCGTATGTCCTATAGTTCGGGTTTTATCGGTTTTTACTTGTTATATATGTTTATATATCAGTATATTAGTTTTATAAAGTTTACATTAGACGGGTACAACCGTCTAAGTTTTATTTAGCAAAAACGTTAGTTTTACGGTAATAGCCGAAAAAGTCGTAAAAATCAAGTTTATAGTTTTTATAACTTATAAATATTATTCCATTACCATTTTTATAATTTATACACTTATTCAACCTTTTACATATTCATATAAATAAAATCCATAAGTTAGTGGGTTTTTATTTTACATTTTATACAATATAATTTTGAGTGCTTATATAATAATAATAAACATTAATTCTCAAAATCTGATTTTTATAATCATCTTCACCAAAACTGCCATATCTAGAGTTCTATATAGAGATAGAAGCTCAAATTTTTATCATATAAACTAAATGATATGTGATCCATTTAACTCTTGTATAGCTACTGTTGAATCATCTTCTAAGTATTTTCTAAAAATCGTCCAAAACAGTGAACTCAGATTTGTACCTTAAACTTGTTTTGATCATATCTCACTCATTACAATGATTCCATTGCATGGACAACTCTCACATGTGTACAAGACCCATAGATTACTGTATATTAATTCTACTTAATCATTTTATCAGTTCATGACATGTTTCTTTACTGTTTTATATAGCCAACAAATTTAAACAAGATTTTAACCTTGTTTCTTATAGTCTTTCATCCTTTTAAGCATGTTTATCAACAACAAATCCCCACATAACATTTTTATCATCATATAATCATCATATAAATATTCAATAGGAAATAAAATACATGTTTACATAATCAAAATAACTAGAAGATGAGGAGGACAATCTTTATACCACCATGATGATGTAGGTTGTGATCAAAACATGGATTTTGATGGAGAAACTTGTGATGCACCAAGACCATCTTCATGACCACCAATATTCATAAACTCCTTGTGTAAAATCAGCCCCAAGACACCATGAATACTCCTCCTTGGATGTTATAGTCACCACCAATCAATGGGGTTTCAAAAGAGCTTCATCATATGTAGAGATAACATATGAATTCATGGTTAATTTTTGATCAAAATGGATGTTTATGGTGTAGGAGTGGACGGCGCATATGGGAGAGTAGAGAGGAAACTGTGTTGTTTGCATGAGTGGTAAATGAACAAATGGTTTTGGTTTGTGGTTTTGAGGTTTTGTTAGCTTATCTTGTAAGCTTACTTACACATGTAAGTATTAAGCTACATGGTTGCCACATCTTGTGATGTGGTGCCTTGTTGTAGCCGTCCCATATAGTGGGGTGGGACAAGTGTATACTTGTCTCATACCACTAATTTACGGGTATTCCTCGATTCTAGTTTCCTCGATTTGCGTGCCCTCGGGTCGTTTTACGAAAAACGTTTTTATGAATTATGAATCAACGGCACAAAACGAATCTAATAAAAATTGTCTCATCAAAAACAGAGTTCGAAAACGTAAATACATAATCCTAAGTTTTCCGGTTTAGTCGTAAAGGACGTTAAAATAAATTCGTAAGTCCTAATCTCTTCTCGTAAATTTGTGAGTTTATGAACTAACATAAATTTAAAACTCCAAAATAATATTCGCGAATAAATTTATTTTCTGAAATGTCGGACTGTCACCAAAGACGGTGTATGTAAACGTAAGTACGTAACGTTGAATCCTCCGGTTTAGACGTAAATCCAAATTTCTTCCCAGAAATAAGTGAGTTCATATTGTAACATTAAAATAATGTTTTTAAATAATATTCGAGAATAAAATATCAACCATAAATTGACGGATTGTCACATTATGCTTCTGGGCATTAAGGAAGAATGAGTAGAATTATACTACTCATGATCTTGAGTTAGGAGATGTAGTCTTTGCTCTTAGGTTGTGGAGACATTATCTGTATGGCACCAAGTGTACGGTATTCACTGATCACAAAAGCCTACAGTATATTCTCGATCAAAAGGAATTGAGCATGAGGCAACGAAGATGGATAGAACTGTTAAGTGATTATGATTGTGATATAAAATATCACCCAGGAAAAGAAAATGTTGTTGCCGATGCATTAAGCAGAAAAGATAGAGAGCCTATCAGGGTACGTTCTCTAGTCTTGACCGTGCACAATAATTTTCCTGAGCAAATTAGAAATGCGCAAATAGAAGCCTGTAAGAAAGAAAATTTTGTTAATGAAGGGTTTCGAGGAGAAGGAGATCCTTTAGAGGTTAGAGCTGATGAAGTGAAATGCTTAAGAGGTCGTATGTAGATACCTAAGTTTGGAGGCTTAAGAGATTTGATTATGTTGGAATACCTTAAATCTAAATATTCCATTCATCCTGGATCTGATAAAATCTATCATGATTTGAAGAAGTTGTACTGGTAGCCGAATATGAAAGCTGATATTGCTATGTATGTTCTTCAATGCTTGCCTTGTGCTAGAGTCAAAGCTGAACATCAAAAGCCATCAGGACTACTTCAACAACCAAAGATTCCTTAATGGAAGTGGGAGCGAATTTCGATGGACTTTATCACCAAGCTTCCTAGAACATCATTTGGAAATAACTCGATTTTGGTCATTGTCGACAGACTAACCATATCAACACACTTCATTCCGGTTAAAGAGCAGTTCTCACTGGAGAAGCTGACTCGTATTTATCTTGAGAATGTTGTATGCAAGCATGGAGTGCCTGTATCGATCATCTCAGATCGAGATCATAGATTCGCATCGAATTTTTGGAAATCTCTCCAAAGATCTTTGGGAACAAATCTTGACATGAGCACTGCTTATCACCCCCAGACTGATGGGCAGAGTGAAAGAACGATACAAACACTGGAACATATGTTGAGAGCTTGTGTGATAGCTTTTGGTAAAAATTGGGATAAACATTTACCTTTAGCAGAGTTTTCGTATAACAATAGTTATCATGCTAGTATTAAGGCTGCACCCTTTAAAGCTTTGTATGGTAGGAAGTGTAGATCTCATGTATGTTGGAGTGAAGTTGGGGATACCCAGCTCACTGCCCGAAGTAGACAGAAAAGTTATGCGGATGTGCGGCAGAAACCGATGGAGTTTGAAGTGGGTGACCGTGTAATGTTGAAAGTATCGCCATGGAAATTTGGAAAGCGAGGGAAATTGAATCCCCGCTATATTGGACCCTTTAAGATTTTATCTAGAGTAGGTCCGGTGGCTTACAAACTAGAGTTACCCCAAGAACTTCATGGTATTCACCACACATTCCATGTATCTAATCTGAAGAAATGTTTAGCAGTGAGTGATGAGAAAATCTCGTTGGATAAGGTCCGAATTGATGAGAAGTTGCATTTTATCGAAGAACCCGTAGAGGTTATGGATCGTGAGGTAAAGCAACATAAACAAAGTCGGATACCTATCGTCAAGATCCGATGGAATTCAAAGCATGGACCGGAATTTTTGTGTTGGTTGATGAACTCACAATTTACGGATTTAAATTTGGGCTTACGTGCATAAGTTAACGTCCTTTACGACTAAAACGGAAACCCTATGATTACGTATTTACGTTTTTGAACTCCGTTTTTGATGAGACAATTTTTATTAGATTCGTTTTGTGCCATTGATTCATAATTTATAAATGGAGATGAGACAAAACAACTTTTTCCCCACCCCCGCTACATGGGACGGCTAACTTTGCCACACCTCTCATGAGGTGTCAAGCTTACAAAGTAAGCTAAGACACTTGTCTTAGCTACTTCACGAAACTTACAACTTAACAAAAACCACCAACTCTAAACCATTCACTCATTTTCAACTCATGCAAAACACAAAACTCTCTCATCTCTTTCTCTCTTTGCCGTCCCACTCTCACATAAAACACCCCATTTTGATCAAAAGTTAACCATAAAATCTTATGTTATTCACACATATGATAAAACCCTTTTGAAGCTCTATTGATTGGTGGTGGTTTTAACATCCAAAGAGAAGTTTCCTTGGTGTCTTGGGGCTGATTTTACACAAGAAGTTCTTGGAGATTGGTGATCTTGAAGTTGGTTTTGGTGTACCCCAAGTGTTGTCATCAAAAGTCAAGTTTTTAATCTTGGTTGGTAACAAGATCATCCTTCCCATTTCCTTATTATTTTTGTAAATGTAAATTGTATTTTCTTTCTTAATGTATATGTATATTATGATATATGATGATAAAAATATTATGTGGGGATCATGCGTTTATAAACTTGGTTAAAAAGATTAAAAACTACTTGTAAAAAGGTTAAAATCATGCTTAAATTAGTAGGCTGTATAAAACAGTGAAGAACCTTATGATAAATTGTTAAAATGGCTTGGATAAATTAATATACAGTAATATATGAGACTTTTACACATGTGAGAGTTGGCCACACAATGGAGTCCATAAAATGAGTGAGATATGATCAAAACAATATTGAACTTCAATTCTGAGTAGTCTGTTTTGTATCGACCGTTAGAGACATTTAGAGATTGATTGAGCAATAGCTATAGCAGAGTTAATCGTAGCACATATAATTTAGTTTGTGCTGCCCAAAAATGAGCTTCTATCTCCTTGTAGAACTCAAGATAAGGTAAAAATGGTGAAAGTAAAAATCATAATCAGATTTGTAAAATAAATGTATATATTATAAAATTAGCACTCAAGTTAATATAATATAAACTGTATACCTAAAACCCACTAAATTATATATTACATATAAATAACTATGTACTTTAATAAATAAAAGGGACATTTTATAAAAATGGCAATTTGATAAGTTTTATAAGTTATAAAACTATAAACATAAGTTTTACGTCTTTTTCGGCAAAAACCGTAAAACTAACGTTTTCGTCAAATAAAACTTAGACGGTCGGACCAGTCTAATGTAAACTTTTTACAACACATATACTGATGTATAAGTACATATTAGAAGTAAAAATCGATAAAACCCGAGCTTTATAACATATGGACATTAACGGGCCAAATTAGCCTTATTGGACTATTAACCCAACTAATTTGGCTTAACACTAATGGAATTACTCATTGGGCTTAACCCACTTAGGCCCAACATGTAAGTATAGGGCTGATGTCAAAAGTATAAAATGGACTAATATAATGTAATGGGCTTATTGGGCCTTAACATGTAAACAAGTTAAACTAGTGAAACTAGTATAAAAATTTACCAACACATGACACTATAATAAGTGAATAAAGATGTACAATCCCACTTGATCATCATTAATAAGGGTGAAAACACTTATCCTTTTACCACTTATTTCCAATAATAACAAGACCAAAACGTGTATTTTATGTCATAAAAGTCAAAATTATGCGTGGTTTGTGTTTTTATTGTGTTTCAGGATAAAATTATGCAAAAAGAAGAAAACATGGGCTATCACGGGCTTTTATCGAAGAAAAAGACAAAAGTCGAAGTCAAAAGATCGAGAGTGCATAAAGAACGGAAGTACAAGGCCTATTCTGAAGATTTATCGAAGAAAAAGTCTAAAGACGGAAGTTTAGTGAAGTCGAAGAACTCAAGTCTAATTATAGAAGCAAATTATAAGACAAGTTCAATTTATATCGACAAATCACGAGAAAGACAAAGAAATTAAATCGAGTGGAGACGAGAAGAAAGAAAGAAGGAAGCATAAACACTTAACCTCCCCACCTCCTATAAATACCCTCCTTATATGTCATTAGGAGGGTGTTAGTGTTAGTTTGTAGTTAGTTGTTAGTTAATTTTTAGTTTTTATTAAGTGTGTTTTTATTTTCTCTCTAGTTTTGCTTTCAAGCTTATTAAATCTTTACTTTAATCTTGTAATCTTTTGATCTTAATCTTTAATCAAATCAAGCTTATTTCTTAATTCTCATTCTTCCTTTCTTAATCTTTTTAATCTTGATAATCATGTAGTTTATTTAATTTTGTTGATGATATGATTGTTTAGCTTATTTGATTGTGCTTATTGAATTGGTGATTTTAAAAGTTGTAGATTAAAGTGCTTACTTTCTTATTTTTAATGCTTAATAGTTTTTAAAAATAAGTTGATTTTGATAAATTTATTATTTTTATAAAAAGTTGATTTTCATTATTTAGATTATTTAGTGTTTTAATAGTTTTTAAATTGTGGCTTATTAGTTTTTCTTAAAAATCTTTTTGGTTTTAGTTTTGGTAACTGCTTATTTTAGATTGGCTTATTTGCTTGATCTTAGTAATATCCATTTTCCTTAAACCCTTGTTTTCGGAATAGTTACGAGTTTCCATCATTCCGGATAAGGGATCGAATTCCCATATTCCGGATATAGTTCATTTCATCATTCCAGATAGCCTCCTCAGTTTTGTAATCCGGATAAGCTGCAAAGAAACAATTCCGGATAAAGAATCGTAAGCAATTCCGGATAAGGTTCCTCTAAGTATTCCGGATAAATCCCTCAATTTATTTATTCTTGATAAGCTTTATAACCAATTCCGAATAACAACCTGAAATTGATCATTCCGGATAGCAAGCTTGAAAACATTCCGGATAAGACATTCCGGATAAGCCTAAGAATAAAAGATTCCGGATAACACCTCCAAACCGATTCTGGATAAGCCACTTTATTTCCATTCTGGATAGGCTGCAGAAACCGATTCTGGATAAGGATAAGTTGTGGATTCCAGATAGCCTCTCAGTCTCAGATTCCGGATAATGAGAAGTTAAACATTCCGAATAAGGATTCAAAGTAATTATTCCGGATGAGCCTCAGAATTTTGTATACCGGATAGTTATCAGAAGAATTATTCAGGATAAGGTTTTGTTATTTCTAGTTTTTAATTTAAACTTTATTTTTCCCGCCTTTTTACTTAGAATTATTTTAACTTGACTTGTTTTAACTCAATCAGTGAAGTTTACATTTTTATAAGTTTTAATCATTTACTTTTCAATTTTTAAAGTCTTTGATTTTTAGTCTAAATATTTTCAAGCTTTAATTTTTACTTATTTACTCAAGGACATTTTCACTTTTAGATTAAAATAGATAATCAAACCTTTTTATTTTCCACCAAGAACGACCGAGTTGCACTCTTAACTAGTACTCAATTCGAAAAGATCGGACGATAACTAATGTATACTTGGTAAACCCTTGTATTAAATGGCGCCGCTGCCGGCTCTTTTCGTTAAGATTAACGGTTTTAAGTGAGAGACGCGTTGGATTTTGGGATCCGTTCACTTTTGAACGTTATTTTCCTTGCTTAAAAATTTTCAAAAAATCCATAAAAATTAAAAATTTTCAAAAGTACAAAAAAAAATAGAAAAACAAAAAAAACCAAAAATATTTCTTGTCTATTTTTCTCTTCCTTTTGTAGGTGTGCATGCGTACTCGTGCTCGTAAGTGGAAAGCAATTCAAGCCGAAGTCATAACTCCACCTATTGTCACCATAGACAATCAAACAATGATCAAGCTTTTGCAATCGCACGTAGAGGGCAACACTGATGCTATTGTCATACCCGAGATTGGAGCCAATAATTTTGAGCTCAAATACGGCTTCATTCAAATGGTCTCTGTTCAACCTTTCTTGTGGCGTTCGCTTGATGATCCTCATGACCATATAAAAAGGTTCCTTCAACTCACTAATACGGTTAAGTATAATGGGGTTTCACAAGAAGTGATTCGCTTGCAACTTTTTCCTTTCTCCTTAGAGGGACAAGCCCAGAATTGGCTTGATAAGGAACCGCCACAAAGTATTCTTACGTGGACGGATTTAGAGACTAAATTCATCAACTACTTTTTCACACCCTCACGTACTACCGCTTTGTGGAATGAAATCATTACCTTTGAACAAAAGTACGGTGAGACATTTAGTGAATCTTGGGACCGTTTTAAGGAACTTTTAAGAAAGTGTCCACAACATGGTTTCACAAAAGTACATCAAATTAATACTTTTTACAATGGTTTAAGCATGAATGACCAAGATTCACTAAATAGTGCCTCGAGGGGTAATATTTTGGTTAAGTCTTCTAATGTCTCATGGGGCATTATTGAGAATAAGTCTAGAGTGCAAACCAAAAGTGTTAGGACCAATATGGCTAGTGATAGCACTAATGAGAGCGACTAGAGAATTGATAAGCTTACTTCGCTTGCTGAAACACTTGCTCTCCAAACCGCTAACAATACCAAAGCTATCAATGCTCAAGTTAATGCTTTAAGTCAATCATGTGAAATATGCGGGGGATCTCATTCATACTGTTGATGCAAAAGTTGGTTGATCCTTGCTAGACCCGAATTAGGCTTAATTCGGGTTGGCTGGGCTCCGGCTCCTGCACCAAGTGAATTGTTTGGTTGGGATCCTGCACACTAAACAACACGCGTTAAGCTTACCGTGGGAAGGTTTCCCACGATTAGACTTCGACGTGAGAGTAAGTAATCGATTTAGGGTTATATGAGTTTAGAGTGAGTCGTAATACCTTTGTGGAACCCTTGGGGGTTCCTTTTATAGGCAGTGAAACCCTAGTGGGCTTTCACTGATCCTTCGGCCCTAAGGAAGAGATAAGCACCAGAATTAGAATGATTGTTATCTTCTAATTATGGTAGTGAATATCCTCTCCTTATTGGGGTAAAGATATTCCTAGACAGAATATTATTCTGTCTAACCCTATGTCGGCCGTGTCGGGCGTACCGGGCCGTGGGCCGCACACATGTGTGCGGTTACTGTTCATTCAAGCCCATAAGCCTGACATTATCCCACCCATCTGTGATGGGCCGGATACGGGTAGTACCCTTGGGCCGGGTCCATGACCCGGCTGGGGACTATACGTCATCATGTCCCCCCAGTCTAGTTGTTACAACCGTAGGTGGAACCTCTAGACTACAAAGATGCTCCCGAACGTACCAAGGAAACCATAGCAAAGGACCATTTTGTTCAAGAATTTATGTTGGCCGCACGTGGCAACCTGGCTTAAGAAGTTATCTTATCACTACTTCATCCATACATAGCAGCCGAGACAAATTAAATATATCATTAAATGTCAAGTCTTACGTAAGAGCCGCATAACCCGACATGAACAACTGCTCATCTGACTTGTTTGACTGACAAAAGTGCAGACAGTCAGAACCTTGAGCAGTGCAAACGTGTGGGTCAGATATGACCCGTGGGTCCCACCTGACGTTTCACTTGCCACTTGCCCCCTAGCCACACGATTAAGAATAGTGGCAGACACGTGTCACACATCCAACAGGATGTGACCCACGAGGCAACCCTATAAATAAGCCACCCCTACGGCTGTGTGAAACACACAGTTCATAACCTCCATTTCTGCCATTAAAGCTTTTCTCTTAGCTTGAACCAAGTACGCACGGATCCCTTCACACGCAGGTTAGAATACCACGTCCTTACACTCTTTTTTAGTAATGGCTCATAGAAACAGCCCTACCATCGGATCCGTGCTAAATGTCATGACCCAAGACCAATTAAACCATTTTTTTACAAATTACTTCATCCCTACCAACCTACACCCCTCACTTCCTGGCGCCGGAGACCTCATAACTGAGGCTCCAGCGGGTAAGATAGGCCTTTATACTCGCCTGTTTGACGCGGCTAATTACCGCATCCCTTTCACCCACTTTCTCGTAGATCTGCTAGGATATTATAATGTACACATTAGTCAGCTCCACTGCATAGGTGCCTGTAAGATTAGCCAATTCGAGATTCTTTGCCGTGCTAGGAGAATCCCCCCAACCGTAGAGTTATAGAGGTTGTTTTATACCCCCAACTTAGTGAACGGTTGGGTATCTTTCAAGAAACGAGCCTCCAACAGTCCACAATCACACAACAAACCAATGGATTCACTGAAAAATTGGTATGATCATTACTTTTTCATTGACGCAGTGGTATGGCCGGGTGATTATGTCATTAGAACCAGAATCCCGCACGACCCCAAGCCGCACACCAGTACATACAATCCTCGTCACTCCCAAGATTTAGATCTAAATAGGACTGGATTCCACAGAAACCTACCCGAATCATTCCTATGCTTGCTAGGAATTAGCCGCAATTACTTTGGTCCTTCCAATAGATATCCCGTTTTTTGGAGAAGGCAGGGCGAAGGTAGGCTAAACATCCGTACGCCAAGAAGAATGTATACATGTGTTTGCATAATAACTAACATTTATTGTTTTGTGCTGGACAGAAATGAACTTTTTTGGACTGTTGCGCCAGGGCGATCCAAGGCTTGTGCCGGAAGGTCTCCGTCCTCTTCGTGAAAATGAACAACCCCTTCTCGAGCACACCCGACCAGTGACGGTTGCCTTGGAAGCCGTGCCTGATCCCCATTCTGACGAGGAACATGGAGACAACGGCGGTGGTAACAACCAGATGAACCAAGGAGGGGCCGGGCCCTCCTCACCACATAGAGAACAACAGGGAGACAATATTGAACAAACCGACTCCAGCATTCGTCGACTGATGGGCGATGATGATGATGAAGTGCAACAATATGTCAACCTGGAAGAAGAGGAGGAAGCCGAGGAGGAGATTGCTGAACTAACAACGCAGCCCATCACCAGGCGTACCCGGAAGAGGGGAAACCGTGCGAGAGGGACTGCCTCGGTCGAGATTGGTGAACACAATGCTCCCGCCAAGAGGCTTCGAGAAGACCACCCCATGTATCAATCTGTTGGGAGTGCTACCCAGGGTTTCGAGGCTAACCGGGCCGCTCATGTCGATCCCGTCACCCAAATTGCCCCAACCGCCTCCGAAGTAGCAAGAAGCAATATGTAAGAAACCATCTCAATATGCAAGAATTTCCGCTTCCCTTTTTTTTTGTAAGCAATACTTAAGATATTTCGTAATACTTGTGTCGCAGGGACAACCAGGCTGGTGCCGCGCCTCCTTCTGACACCCAAGTGGATAAGGGGAAAGGAAAAGTTGTCGAAGAAAACCCCACGGCCCCCACAAGGTCCGGCCCTGTTTTTGAAGATGGTTCACCCCTAGCTTCCCAAGACTTCCCCACGTCCGGCGCTCCCCAACCTTTTAACCCGGTATGGACTATTACCACGGCGTCGCGATTGAGGAATGCTGACGAGTGCCGGGAGTACCTCAATAACTGCATACCACCAAGCTTGGTGCAAGAGGTAAACTCGCTCAGTCATGCGGATTTGGCGGATGAGTATAATGGCACGCTGGTACATCAAATGGCGATGGGAACCTCAATGAGGGTTAGGTTTGAAGCTGCGCTTGGGCATGTTGACTCTCTCAAGAGGAAAGTAGGACGGAGAGAAAAAATGATTGAAGATAATGAAGCCCTGATTGCTGACCTCCAATCCCAACTAGTGAATGCCGAGGCGACTATCAAAAAACAGTCAGCCCGCGCGAGTGAAACTGATCAGCAAGTAACCCACCTTGAGTCTCAACTAGATGCTGCAAACACCAAGGTACATATCCGTGCCGCGCCACCCATATTAAAAAAAATGAATGTGCTAACACGTTTGTCCCTATAGGTAACCACGGCTGAAGCTTCTGCCCACTCTTACTCCAGCCAAGTAGATGTTTTGAACCAGAAACTAGAGGACGCGCACCTGGCCGTCCAAAACATGGAAAAAGTGCAGACAGACCTTGCTGAGGAGAGGGCCGTCATCTAAGAACTGAAAGAGGCAGTTGCCCAAAAAGAATTGATGATTGATGCCCTGACCGCTGAGCGTGACAACGTACTATGCCCCCAACTGCTAACAGCCATTGCCGGCCGTAGGTGGATGGTTGGGCATGGAGCACGCCTAGCCGTTATGAAGGTGTTAGAGGCCCCATCCTTTGTACAACAGTTCGCCAACCTTGTATCTGATGGTATTGACCACGGATGACACGAAGGAATGGTTGAGGCTGCTGAGCTTATCACGAAAGGGGGAGACATCGCCCATCATACCTTCTTTAAGCCCGAAGCTGCCAGCAAGATGACTGCCTCCATGGCCGCGATGCAAGATCTACATTACCCATTCCTGGATGAGCTGGAGGCCACCAAAGATGCCCCAAACACTGAAATCATGGAAAAGCTCAGTCTTAGCACGCCTTCCAATGCTTCCTTTCCTCTAACCCTTCCTATATACGAGGACGTAACCAGGGTCGTGCTTGATGAGGAACCCTTAGGTGTGGTGTTGGAAAGAACTGCGGCTCAAGCCCAGAAGCGGGGAGAAAGTGATGAATGGTTGTCGCGTCTGATCGAAGAGCAAGCTGAAATGGGTAGGTTTCTCCCCTCTATTTAGGATGCTCCGTTTTCATGATCAAACACTTGTTTTGTAATCTATGAATATGTATTGTTTCTATTCGTCCGTGCATGTACACGGCTAACAATATTTGTGTTTTATAAGTCCGTGAGTAACCACGACAATTTTGACATGTATAGAAACCTGTGTATTTTACTTGTGTTTGAAATATTGTAGATCAATACTGCATGATATATCACGTCGTACACACAAAGAAAATGCATACAAGTCTATAATTTACTAGACATGCGACGTGCGTCTTTGTTTATGCGGAGCACCATGTGGCTATAGCATATGAAACTTACCCCAACGTCTTGTGAGTAAGGTGTCTAGTAAGGATACGTGATCCGTGCGGCTGGGGTTGCATCCCTCTTACGCGGCAAGTTGAATTAGTAGGTTCACTTAATCCTCTTACCCCACCTGGAGGCGTATGGTACATGTACAGTAATTTGAGAGAATGCATACGAATGAAACATGGCATATTATAATACAAGTAAAATTCATACGGCTAACAAAAAATCTAACAAAGAAGGAAAAATGGTTTGCACGAAACAGGTCGTGGAGCTAGCTAGGCACCACGGCATTTTATTAGAACGTTTACACTTTTGTTTGAGTAATGACGACAAGTCCTAAAAAAAACAATAAAGGAAACTTAAACAATCATAAGAAGAACAAACAAAACAAATAACCCGCATGGTTCTTTATTAAGACCGCCTATAGCGAAGTACCCATGCGGAAGCCGTAGCTTTCAAAGATAGCACCTTTTGAGATTGGAAATGTTCCATGTGCGCTCTAGGTCGCGGCCATCCATGTCACGTAACTTGTACGCGCCTCGTCCCAAGGTTTCAGTAACCTCATACGGTCCTTCCCATTTAGGGCCCAGTTTTCCTGTGTTCTCCACTCGACTCGCTTCGTTAGCACGATAGACGTAGTCTCCCGGTCGAAAAGAAACACCCTTGACCTTGGCGTCATAATAAGCCTTCATCTTAGCCTTGGACTTAGCCTCATTGATGGCTACTATTTCCCTTTTCTCTTCCAACAGATCCAGGTTGATTCTCAGTTGTTCATCATTTGTGACGACATTAACCTCCGCCGTGCGGATGGTAGGCATCCTTATTTCTACTGGTATAACGGCTTCAGTGCCGTAAGCCAATGCAAACGGAGTATCTCCGTTGGCTGTTTTTATCATGGTTCTATGTGCCCATAGCACGTGTGACAACTCATCGACCCATTTGCCCTGTCGTTCATCCAGCCGCGCCTTGATTCCATTCCCCAAGCTCCTATTTGCTCGTTCGACAAGGTCGTTCGTTTGTGGATGCTTAACAGACGCGAAGCGTCGTTTGATGTTCAATGATGCACACCAGTCTTTGAATGGGTTGTCCGTGAACTGCTTGCCGTTGTCCGATATAATTTCTCCTGGTAGACCGAAACGGCATACGATGTGTTCCCACACAAACTTCTTGACCTGCTTACCTGTGATAGACTTGACTGCCTTGGCTTCTATCCATCGTGTGAAGTAGTCCATTGCAACAATCAAGAATTTAACCCCTCCCGCAGCTACAGGTAATGGTCCTGCAATGTCAATTCCCCACTTGTAAAATGGCCATGGGGACGTGATAGGTGTAAGCTCCTGCTGCGGGTGTCGCGGTACTGGCCTATGCACTTGGCAATCATTGCACCTGCGAATCATGTCGCGCGCGTCTCTGTGCATAGTGGGCCAATAGTATCCTGTTCGTAAGGCTCGGGCTACCACGGATCGTGGGCCTGCATGCATGCCGCACAACCCTTCGTGTATGTCACTGATGACGTAAGCCGCCTGGCGTGGTCCAACACACCGCAGCCACGGCTGCAAGAAAGAGCGTTTGTAAAGGATGCCTTCTCGGAGTTCGAAATGTCGTGACTTCCTTTTAACGCGCCTTGCTGCTTTTTCCTCGTCTGGAAGGGTTTCATTAGTCAAATAGTTGATGATTGGGGTCATCCACGTAGGTCCCTCCTCCTCAACTATAGCGGCCACTTCCCCTTCCGTGATAGATTTCTCCTTGAGTATTTCCACCAAAACCTGTTTAGACAAGTGGGCGAAGCTCGTGGATGCGATCTTGCTGAGAGCGTCCGCTTTCTTGTTCTCGCCCCTTGGCACCAGCTTGATGGAAAACTTACTGAAAGTTGTGTTTAACGACTTTACTTTTTCCAAATACCTGACCATGTTGTCCTCCTTAGCCACATACCCACCTAGAATATGGTTCGCGACAAGCCGTGAGTCCACGTAGGCCTCAAGGTTGCGGACTCCCATTCTAGCGGCGATTTTTAAACCCGCAATTAATGCTTCATATTCCGCTTCGTTATTGGTGGCCGTGAACTCAAAACGGAGGGCGTATGTGAATTCCATTCCTTCTGGATTTGTGAGGATGAGACCTGCCCCGGACCCGTCTGTGCATGAGGATTCGTCCGTGAATAGCACCCAAGGTTCTGCTGGGACCTCGTCTTGCTTAATGATTGGTTCTTCCTCCTCCGGCTTCTCGATCAGGAAATCTGCCAAGATCTGGCCTTTAACCGCCGTCCTCGGTCTATAAGATATATTGTGCCCCCCAATAGGATGCTCCATTTCTCCAGCCTCCCTGCCACGTCTGGCCTAGAGATAACCTGCTTGATTGGCTGATCCGTAATCACCACAATTGGGTGCGCCTGAAAGTACCGGCGCAACCGCTTTGTAGCAAATACTAGTGCTAACACCAATTTTTCCATGGAGGAATAATTCAGCTCCGCCCCTTGTAGTGTTCTACTTATAAAGTAGACCGGAGTTTGTATTGTATCTCTATCCGTCATCAGTACCGTGCTTATTGCGCCATGAGTAGCTGAGAGATACATAACGAGTTCCTCCTTTGGTCGGGGAGCTACTAGCATGGGTAGAGATGCGAGGTGCTGCTTGAGTTGGCAAAAAGCTTCCTCAGCTTCCTTCGTCCAACGGAAGTCTCCCTTTCTAATACACTTCTTGAGTGTCTTAAATAGGGGTAATGACTTTTCTGCGGATTTAGATAGGAATCTATTCAGCCCGGCTAACTTCCCATTCAGGGACTGCACCTCCTTCCGTGTCTGCGGGGACGGTAGTCGTATCACTGCGTCCGTCTTCTCTGGACAAGGTTTGATGCCGTTTGGGTCAATCAAATATCCCAGGAACATTCCTTCTGTTGCACCAAACGTACATTTCTTTGGATTTAACTTCATGTTAATCCTTCTCAGCGTGTCGAATGTCTCCTGGACATCCCGGAGAAGTGCCTCCTCCGTGTGGCTTTTTATCACCAAGTCATCAACATATACTTCCAAGTTGCGTCCTATTTGTGATTCGAAAGCTTTATCTACCAACCGCTGATACGTAGCGCCGGCGTTCTTCAATCCGAACGGCATTTTCGTATAGCAATATACGCCCTGGCTCGTGTGGAACGCCGTTTTTCTGCATCCTCCTCCGCCATCTGGATTTGGTGATACACTTTATATGCATCCAAGAAGCATTTGAAAGGATATCCACACAAGGACTCTACTTTCCAGTCGATTTCTGGTAACGGGTAACAGTCCTATGGGCAGGCCTTGTTCAGATCCGTGAAATCCACGCACATGCGCCAACTTCCGTCATGTTTCTTGACCATGACCGGATTAGATAACCACTCGTGGTAGTATACCTCGCGCATGATGCATGCGTCCACCAGCTTCCGCACTTCCTCTAGTATAACTTGACTGCGCTCGGGCGCCTGGCCGCGCTTCTTTTGCTTGATGGGTTGGTACCCTTGGCGGATTTGGAGCTTATGCTCTGCTATCGCACGTGGCACACCCGTCATATGTTTTGGCTCCCATGCGAATATGTCCAGGTTTGCACTTAAAAGAGAGCACATGGCCCTTTTTCCGCTATCCGAGAGCGCCCCTCCTATGGATACCTCCTGTTCCGGATAGTCAGGGTGAATGGCCACCTTCCAATTGGGTGGTGGTGCTCCATCCTTGGGTGGGACAGGTGGTGCCGGTGTTGTCACATTGTGACACTCGGATGTTGGTACGACTGTGTTGTAAATAGTAACGATTCCCCCATCAACGGGGAATTTGATCATTCCGTGTGCCGTAGAGGGTACTGCCCGGATAGCCAAAATGCCTGGTCTGCCTATGATTCCATTATAAGGAGAGTGTGAACGTATCACCATGAAGTTCATCCACGTTGTAGTGGAATGTTCCTCATTCCCAATGGTGACAAGCAAACGCAACTGCCCTATCGGCCAGATAGTGTCTCCACTAAAGCCAGTAAGCGGCGACGTGGCCGGTACTAATTGGCTTCTTATTTCTGGGCATAACTGCACA
The DNA here is from genome assembly GCA_025667525.1 of Glebionis coronaria. Classification (NCBI taxonomy): domain Eukaryota; kingdom Viridiplantae; phylum Streptophyta; class Magnoliopsida; order Asterales; family Asteraceae; genus Glebionis; species Glebionis coronaria. The sequence goes on from CM046879.1 coordinate 468,199,968, forward strand.
AAGCAGTGTTCATACAGCACCTCTGCTGACGACCCTCCATCCACATACATGCGACGAACATTGTGTGTTCCAATGCTTATCTCAATAGTGAGAGGCGCATCAATCACGTCGCTTGCTGTAATGAGAGGGAATGAGATTTCCTTGCCGCGTGAAAATTTTTGGCCAATTTTCTTTCTCGTGCGGCGCTGTCTGGATTGGATCATGTATATGGTAGAAGGCTTGTCCTTTTGGGGATCCTTCTTATCATACTTCTTGTTGTTGTCTTTTCCGTCTTTCCAATCCTTAACTAGGTGCTTGAGTTTGCCTGATTTGATTAGCGACTCAATATGCTTCTTGAGCTGGATACACTCCTCCGTGCCGTGTCCTTTGTCATTATGGAACTCGCATAAGCGACTTCCTTGCCGACGTTCCGGGGGTGTGGTCATTGGGGGAGGCCTTGGAAAGTTCGCCCCTTCAGTCAACAAGATCTCCCGGTAGGACATCTTTAGGGGGGTGAACTTGTCGTCCGACCGTCCGCCTTTGCTTTGGCTCTTATAGTCCGAGCCCTTGTTATTGTTCTAGTTGCCTTGACCGCCCGACTGTCTCCGGGACTGGTCATTTGACCAGTACCCATTTCCTCGGGATGGGTAGGCTGCGGCAACAGCTGTCTCTCCCTCTATGAACTTTCTGACCCTTTCCATGAGGTCATCATATCTCTCGGGGCGCTTGTCGTTGAGACGCCTGATCAGTTCTCTGTCTGTTATGGCGTGCATGTAGTCAGAGATTTTCAGGAGCTCTGGCATGGTTCTTGTACGTGTGCACTCATCATTGAAGCGCTCAGTGAAGGCTTCTGTGGAATCCCCCGGCCGTTGCTTAACGGTTGCCAATGAGACCGGATCCCTATTATACTTCTTCCTTTGAGTATAATTGTTCTCGAATGCAGTGCGTAGTTCCGTGAAACTATCAATGCTCCGTGGGGGGAGTGCCTCGAACCAGTCACGGGCGTTTCCAATCAAGGTCGAATTAAACATTTGGCACCATATAGGCATGGGCCATCGCTCAATTTTAGCCTGAGTATCAAATATTTTGAGGTGATCTACAGGATCACCAGACCCATCATAAGTCTTGATACATGCCGGCATGCGACGTTTGGTGTCCTCAGAATAGTTCAGTATGCGGAGGGTGAACGGATCTTCCCTGGGATCAGCCCATGGCCGTGTGAGCCTAGGGTCATCCCATGGTTCACACCATGGACGTGAGAGGTCCTCTGCTTCCGTATCCCGATAGTAAGGGCCACCATAATATTCCTCATTGTTTGGTGGTGGAGGCGTGCGCCTTGGCCGGCGGCGCTTAGGTGGATGGTCATCCGAGTCCTCCCCAGACGGATCTGGGGACGGTGGTGGTGCCCCGCCCTTTGAATAGGGACCACTTTTTTGAGACGAACCAGGAGCCTTTCTCCCAGTGTTCATTCTATCCCACACACTTGGGCGGCGTATGGTTCTGGTCAGCTCTCGATCTGGCCGCTCGGGTGAGCCATCCGACCTTTCTCCTTCTTGAGACTGTGTTAGTTCTTGTATAAGGCGATCCCCTATGCGCTCAAACACATTCCGGGGTTGAGGGTTTTCCTCAAAGGTTCCCTGCTCTTGAGGCCGGGTTCTCCTTTTCCTCCGATTTTGGGAGGGGGTGGTTGGTCCACTGTCACCAAAGTTGAGTCTGGCTTGGAGGTTCCTCCCCAGACTCAATCTTGATGCGATCCCTGGGACGATCCTTTCGAAGTTCTGAGTGAGAACTCGAGTAAGATCCTCCTCACTGAGTGGCAGGGCTTCCACTTCTTCCTCCGTCGAGGGTCTGCGCGGTTCCTTGTTAGGAGGGTCTGGCGCACTCCCTGGATCAGGGTTGTCCAGGGTTGAAGTAGGCGGGGGTGTCACCGAGATCGTGCTCGTCACCCCCGCGGGTTGAAAACTGCTACGGTTACCCAGCCCGCCTGCGAGGCGGTTAGGTGATTGGTTGGGGATGAGAATCCCTTCCCCTTGGGACTTCCGGGTCCCAGGATTCACATTCCTGGGGTTAGTAGGCGGATGCCCCTTCGTCATTGGAGATTCGAGATGAGGTTTTGTTCTAGCTTAGTGTTATGGTCCCACGGATGGCGCCAACTTGTTGATGCAAAAGTTGGTTGATCCTTGCTAGACCCGAATTAGGCTTAATTCGGGTTGGCTGGGCTCCGGCTCCTGCACCAAGTGAATTGTTTGGTTGGGATCCTGCACACTAAACAACACGCGTTAAGCTTAACGTGGGAAGGTTTCCCACGATTAGACTCCGGCGTGAGAGTAAGTAATCGATTTAGGGTTATATGAGTTTAGAGTGAGTCGTAATACCTTTGTGGAACCCTTGGGGGTTCCTTTTATAGGCAGTGAAACCCTAGTGGGCTTTCACTGATCCTTCGGCCCTAAGGAAGAGATAAGAACCAGAATTAGAATGATTGTTATCTTCTAATTATGGTAGTGAATATCCTCTCCTTATTGGGGTAAAGATATTCCTAGACAGAATATTATTCTGTCTAACCCTATGTCGGCCGTGTCGGGCGTACCGGGCCGTGGGCCGCACACATGTGTGCGGTTACTGTTCATTCAAGCCCATAAGCCTGACATTATCCCACCCATCTGTGATGGGCCGGATACGGGTAGTACCCTTGGGCCGGGTCCATGACCCGGCTAGGGACTATACGTCATCACATACACCGATTGTCCTTCGACTCATGACAATCCGGAAAATGTGTATGCCGCCAACGGTAACTTTTCTACAGGAGGCTATCAAGCACGTCCTCAAGGTGACCGCAATTTGCTCAGTTATCGTTCAAACAACTTTCTTTCACCACCCGGTTTTACACCTCAAAACCCAAACAACCTAAATCGCAACAATCAAAACCAACCTCGAGCTCCAAATCAATATCCAACCCAAAGAAACCCATATCCACCTCAAGGAAACAACCAAGTTTACCAACAACCCGCTTATCAACCACCTGCCTACCATGCTCTTCATCCCACCCAACCCACCGCATTTCATCAAGACGTTGAAACGTACATGAGGACTAATAACGCAATAGTGTAGAATCTTCAGCGGCAAATGGCCAGCTTGAAAGGAGATATGGTGAAACAAGGGAATGATCTTCGAGCCGATATGCGAAACTCTTTGAGCAGTCAAACGAATGACTTAAGGGATATGATGGCTAGTTTTTTCCAAAGTAATCAAGCCGCTGGTTCGGGTTCTCTTCCGAGTAACACCGTTGCTAATCCAAGAGGGGAGATGAAAGCAATCACCACTTGCAGTGGAAAAGATTTAAAGGAACCCGAGCTTCCTACACCTACACCGGTGATTGTGACAAAGGAAAACGAGTCCCCTACTCCAATTCCTCGACCTTGTATTTCTCCAATTCCTCCACCTCCTACTTCTACCCCTCCACCACCCAAGGATGTGAGTGAGAATTCCATTCCAAAGCCTTCATCTCAACCCAATCTACCTTATCTCTCAAGGTTGAGGGAAAGAGAAGTTGAAGAACAAGGATGATATTCAGGTTTCTAACTTTCTCAAAATGTTTAAACAACTGAATTTCAACATATCCTTTGTCGAGGCTCTCGCTCACATGCCGAAGTATGCCAAAATGTTTAAAGATCTTCTCAGTGATATGGAGAAACTCCTTGATATCGCTCAAACCCAACTTAATGAGAATTGCTCCGCAGTGCTCTTAAGGAAATTACCAACCAAACTTGGTGATCCGGGTCGTTTTCTCATTCCTTGTAACTTAACCGGGGTAGAGAATTGTATGGCCCTAGCCGATCTAGGTGCTAGTATCAACCTATTTCCTCTATGCGTTTGGAAACAATTGTCTCTTCCCGAGCTAGTCCCCACACGAATGATATTGGAATTAGCTAACCGTACGGTTGCTTATCCAGTGAGGATAGCCGAAGATGTCTTCGTTGGTGTCGACAAATTCACCTTTCTGGCGGATTTTGTTGTCGTTGACTACGAGATAGATCCCCGTGTTCTATTAATCGTTGGACGTCCATTCTTGAGGACCAGTCGCACTCTCATTGATGTAGCCGCGGGCGAATTAATCATGAGAGTTGGTGACGATAAAATCGTTTTCAACATTGGTAAACTTTCTAAGCAGCCTTCTAAAAACGAGAGCGTTAATTTCATTGACGTTCTTGATGAGGCTTGTGAAGAACATTTCAAAGACGCTTGTAAAAGTGGTTCTTCTTCTCTACCTATTGTTGAGACCATTGCCTATATTGCTCCCTCACTAACTCCATTTGGAGAAAGTGATTTCATTTTGAAAGAATTTGAAGCAACTTTGGGAGATGTGGACTTGCAATATGACGATTCTCCCTCCAATTGGGATGAAGACATTCGTACCATTGAGAAACTTCTCAAAGAGGACCATATTTCTCCACCATCTCCTAAGGATATTTTTATCGATCATCCTAATTTGACTACGCCTTCCATCGAAAATCCGTCGGATTTAGAGCTTAAGGACCTACCGTCTCATCTCGAGTACATTTTCCTTGAAGACAACAAAAAGTCACCCGTCATCATCGCAAAGGACTTGAAAGAAGAAGAAAAATCCCGACTTATCGTCGTGCTGAAGAATCATAAGAAAGCGATTGCTTGGAAAATCTCCGATATTCGTGGAATTGATCCTCACTTTTGCACAGATAAAATTCTCATAGAGGACGACTTTAAACCCACTATTCAAAGCCAAAGAAGGGTGAATCCCAAGATCCATGACGTTATCAAAAAAGAGGTTATCAATCTTCTTGATGCGGGAATGATCTACCCTATCTCGGATTCACCATGGGTTAGTCCGGTGCATTGTGTGCCTAAGAAAGGCGGAATCACCGTTGTGCCCAATGAAAACAACGATCTGATTCCTACTCGTCTTGTTACATGGTGGAGAGTTTGTATATACTATCGCAAACTCAATGATGCTACGAGAAAGGATCATTTTCCCCTTCCTTTCATGGATAAAATGCTTGAACGTCTAGCGGGTAATGACTATTACTGCTTTTTAGACGGTTTCTCTGGGTATTTTCAAATTCCCATCGATCCCAAAGACCAAGAGATAACCACATTCACTTGTCCTTATGGAACATTTTCTTATAAAAGAATGCCTTTCGGCTTATGCAATGCTCCTGCGACATTCCAAAGGTGTATGATGGCTATCTTCCATGACATGGTTGAAGAAACTATGGAAGTCTTCATGGATGATTTCTCGGTCTATGGTGATTCTTTCTCTCATTGCCTTGCCAATTTGGAACGTATGCTTAAGCGGTGTGAAGACACTCGCCTTGTTCTAAATTAGGATAAATGCCATTTCATGGTAAAAGAAGGCATTGTGCTTGGACATAAAATCTCAAAAGCCGGTCTTGAAGTGGACCGTGCTAAAGTTGATGTCATAGCCAAATTACCTCCACCTTCAACCGTGAAGGGTGTAAGAAGTTTCCTTGGTCATGCGGGCTTCTATCGTCGATTCATTCAAGATTTTTCTAAAATCGCTCGCCCGATGACCCACCTCTTGGAAAAAGATACTCCCTTTATCTTTTCTTAAGAGTGTCTTGAATCCTTTAATTTTCTTAAGGACAAGCTAACTAAGGCACCGGTCTTGGGTACCCCTAATTGGGAGCTACCTTTTGAAATGATGTGTGATGCTAGCGACTTTGCTATTGGAGCGGTTTTGGGCCAAAGAGTGAACAAACACTTCCAACCAATCCTCTATGCTAGCAAGACAATGACGGGGGCTCAATTGCATTATACCACTACCGAAAAAGAGCTTTTAGCTATAGTGTATGCTTTTTAGAAATTCCGCCCCTATCTTGTTCTTTCCACCACAATCGTGTACACCGACCATTCCGCGTTGAAGTACTTGTTAACTAAACAAGATTCCAAGCCAAGACTTCTTCGGTGGGTTTTCCTCCTTCAAGAATTTAAAATCGAAATTAGTGACAAAAAGTGAGCTAAAAACCTAGCCGTGGATCATCTAAGTAGACTTGAGGATCCTTATCAAGGGGATCATCTGAATCCAGAGATCAACGACTCTTTTCCCCTTGAGGCCTTAATGTCTATCAATTCCAATCTTGATGATAACCCGTGGTTTGCGGACATTGCAAACTACTTAGCAGGTGGTATTCTCATCGAAGGGTTAACATCCCAACAAAAGAAGAAGTTCATTAAAGATGTTAAGACTTACTTTTGGGATGACCCTTATCTCTTCAAACAATGTGCTGATCTGATTATTCGTCGGTGTGTTGATGGACCCGCAGCTTTAGACATTCTCGAAGCTTGCCATAAAGGACCCAGCGGTGGTCACTTTGGTCCCAACTACACCGCGAAGAAAGTGTTTGACTCGGGATTCTATTGGCCCACCATTTATCGTGACGCTCACGAGATGGTTAAAAATTTTGATGCTTGCCAACGCCAAGGCAAGATCACACATAAAGATGAGATGCCTCAAAATTTCATACAAGAATGTGAAATATTTGATGTATGGGGTATCGACTTTATGGGGCCATTTCCATCATCTAAAGGGAACAAGTACATCCTCGTAGCCGTTGACTACGTATCCAAATGGGTTGAAGCTAAGGCTCTCCCTACGAACGATGCGAGGGTGGTTGTGAACTTTCTGAAGCAACTTTTTGCTCGATTCGATGTTCCTCATGCTATAGTCAGTGACCGCGGGACTCATTTTTGCAATGATCAATTTGCTCGAGTCATGGCTAAGTACGGTGTCAATCACCGTCTTTCCACTGCTTATCATCCTCAATCAAATGGTCAAGCCGAGATATCTAACTGTGGATTGAAGTGAATTCTTGAGCGTACTGTAGGAGAGCATCGTGCCTCGTGGGCTGATAAGTTAGATGATACTTTGTGGGCTATTCGTACCGCATATAAGACCCTGATTGGTTGCACTCCATATCGTCTTGTGTACGGGAAGGAATGCCACCTCCTTATTGAGCTGGAATATAAGGCATACTGGGCCTTGAAGTGGGTGAATTTTGATATCAACAAAGCCCGTGATCTTTGGAAGATTCAACTCAACGAGCTAAATGAACTAAGGAATGAAGCTTATGAGAACTCATTGATCTACAAGGAGAAAACCAAGATCATCCATGATGCAAGGATTACGAACCGAGAGTTCCACGTTGGTGATCAAGTTTTACTCTTTAACTCTCGGTTGAAGATCTTCTCAGGCAAGCTGAAGAGTCGTTGGTCTGGTCCATTCACCGTCTCCAAAGTCTTCCCATATGGCACCATTGAGCTTTCTCAACCAAATGGGCCCAATTTTAAAGTGAATAGCCAACGCGTGAAGTTGTACTTTGGTGAGGACATCTCTCATGAGATGATTCCATCCGTCACCACGTTTCCCTTGAATTAAGTTCTGGGTCGAGTCAGGCTCGTGACTCGGTTAACAAAAACAAGTGCTTCTCGGGAGGCAACCCGTGATCTATCCTTTACCATTTTCATAATAAGTGTAGGGGGGAGCCCCGTATGTGTTTGTTGTCTTGTTTCTTCTAACGTGCAGGGATTAAAGCTTCAAAGATCCATTCTCTATGACTTTTGACGAACCGTGATTCCGTGTACCCGTCTTCCCGGTTCTATCCTAAACTCTCGTGATTCAATATTTCCTATCTTATATGTTCACATTGATATCACTATAGTTGTCCTTTCCTTAGCAAGATTTAAACAAAGTGCACAATGTCATAACTCATAAGTGTAGGGGAGTTTACTCCCACATGCTTAAACATTGAGGACAATGTTTATATCAAGTGTATGGGGACTTCTATCGAAGTAGGTGGTCTTTTCCATGAATTTACCCTCATTTTAACAGAAAAATCTAATTTTTTGACATTTTTCAAAAATTTTAATCAATTTTGGCCTAGTAGTATAGTAGTATTTTCCTTTGTTATCGTTATTTACTTTCCTTGCTAAAATAAAAGTTTAATAAAGTGGTTTTAAAATTTTCAAAGTCGTGAATATTTTGACTCAACCCGAGTTTACTAATCTAAGTTTACTCTAGCTAGTATTCTTAACGTGTTTAAGTCAAGTTTTGCTAGGCTTTTATATAGGGAACTTTAAAATGCGAAAGTCTTAACTATCACGGGTTAAGAACAATAACTTTTCGCAAGTTCCTATAATTGATCCTAGAGAGTCGTTTATCAAGGGAACTTTAAAATGCGATTTCTAAACTTGAAAAAGTCTAAGAGTTTGCAAGATCCTATAGATGACTCGAAAACCCAAAACATTGATTTAATTGGCTAAGCATCCATGAGTCTCATTCCTTGAGATTTTAAATTGTGGAGAACGAGAGATGATAGAGTCAATTATAAGTTTGGTATTCTTTCGTGAATTTATGTGAGTTGATTATAAGCCTGTTCTCTCATCGCTTGTTAATAAATATATCTGCAATAAATAAGGTTGTACGATTTGAAACGTTACTTAGCTTCTAGCACAAGATCGTTTAAAAGTTGCTCGGTATTAATTAGAGTTCATAGCAAAGGCATAACTTATTGAAGCGGGATGCGAAGATTGGCGAGTCCGAAAAGGTCCTAACAAGACATGAGGGCTACATTTTGTTGCTAAAGATCCAAAAGTGATGTGAAGAATCATTTATCAAAAATCAATATGAAGTATCGAGACACATGACGAAAAGCAAAAACTCCCCTAAAGATCATGGAGAAGTCTATCCAAAAAGTCCCTAACAAGGTATGAGGATAAATAGATCCAAGTCCTAAAAGGAGGGGGATCATTGTATATCAAAATCAAAAATAAAGATTTGAGAAAAATGAAGAAGTCGTGGTATAAATATGAAGAATCTCTCAAAAAGTTCAAGTGAAGAAATTCCTATTATGAAGAGAAGACCATTATTTCAGGAACGTCTCTCAAGATTTGAAGTATGAAGTCGCTGCCAAATATCGGTCCGAGAAAGGTCTCAAATCGTGAAACAAGTTATGCCAAGATATGGACTTTATGAGGTCCCGAGAAGCAGTTTTAAAAGATTTTTTCCTTTAGCTAACTATTGATTAAATCGTCCTACTTTATTATCAGCCTAATAAACTATCAAAACAAGTCAACAATGCATCTTCGTGATCATTTAAGACAACAATAGAATATAAGAGATACACCTAGGACTAAGGGAGTCTAAGTAAATAATTGGGCCACATGAGTTCGTGTTAGTATGCTAACTTATAATAACAATGATCTCGTTTTTAAGCTTGGTATGGGGAACGTGAAACTTGAGGATGATAAACATTCATGACAAACAAAACCCCAATGTAAGTCTTTGATTTCTTACTTGTTTTGTTCTTTCAGTCTCCTTAATGTTTAGTATTTAATAAAGGACAAGGTAGGTTATTTATGATGAGAAATGTAATCTGTGTTTTGAAATTAATGCATTGCATGAGGGCATTGCAATGGTCAAGTGTAGGGGATTTAATAAGTGTGAAAACACTTATCCTTTTACCACTTATTTCCAATAATAACAAGACCAAAACGTGTATTTTATGTCGTAAAAGTCGGAATTATGCGTGGTTTGTGTTTTAATGGTGTTTCAGGATAAAATTATGCAAAAGGAAGAAAACATGGGCTATCACGTGCTTTTGTCGAAGAAAAAGACAAAAGTCAAAGTCAAAAGATCGAGAGTGCTTAAAGAACGGAAGCCCAAGGCCTATTCTGAAGATTTATCGAATAAAAAGTCTAAAGACAGAAGTTTAGTGAAGTCGAAGAACTCAAGTCTAGTTATAGAAGAAAATTATAAGACAAGTTCAATTTATATCGACAAATCCCGAGAAAGACAAAGAAATTAAATCGAGTCGAGACGAGAAGAAAGAAAGAAGGAAGCATAAAAACTTAACCTCCCCACCTCCTATAAATACCCTCCTAATATGTCATTAGGAGGGTGTTAGTGTTAGTTTGTAGTTAGTTGTTAGTTAATTTTTAGTTTTTATTAAGTGTGTTTTTATTTTCTCTCTAGTTTTTCTTTCAAGCTTATTAAATCTTTACTTTAATCTTGTAATCTTTTGATCTTAATCTTTAATCAAATCAAGCTTATTTCTTAATTCTCATTCTACCTTTCTTAATCTTTTTAATCTTGATAATCATGTAGTTTATTTAATTTTGTTGATGATATGATTTTTTAGCTTATTTGATTGTGCTTATTGAATTGGTGATTTCAAAAGTTGTACATTAAAGTGATTATTTTCTTAATTTTAATGCTTAATAGTTTTTAAAAATAAGTTGATTTTGATAAGTTTATTATTTTTATAAAAAGTTGATTTTCATTATTTAGATTATTTAGTGTTTTAATAGTTTTTAAATTGTGGCTTATTAGTTTTTCTTAAAAATCTCTTTGGTTTTAGTTTTGGTAAGTGTTTTTTTTAGATTGGCTTATTTGCTTGATTTTAGTAATATCCGGGTTCCTTAAACCCTTGTTTTCCGAATAGATACGAGTTTCCATCATTCCGGATAAGGGATCGAATTCCCATATTCCGGATATAGTTCATTTCATCATTCCGGATAGCCTCCTCAGTTTGGTAATCCGGATAAGCTGCAAAGAAACAATTCCGGATAAAGAACCGTAAACAATTCCGGATAAGGTTCCTCTAAGTATTCCGGATAAGTCCCCCAATTTATTTATTCTGGGTAAGCCTTATAACCAATTCCGGATAACAACCCGAAATTGATCATTCCGGTTAGCCAGCTTGAAAACGTTCCGGATAAGACATTTTGGATAAGCCTAAGAAGAAAAGATTTCGGATAACACCTCCAAACCGATTCCGGATAAGCCCCTTTATTTCCATTTCGGATAAGCTATAGAAACCGATTCCGGATAATGATAAGTTATGGATTCTAGATAGCCTCTCAGTCTCTGATTCCGGATAATGAGAAGTTAAACATTTCGAATAAGGCTTCGAAGTAATTATTCCGGATAAGCCTCAGAATTTTGTATTCCGGATAGTCATCAGAAGAATTATTCAGGATAAGGTTTTGTTATTTCTAGTTTTTAATTTAAACTTTATTTTTCCCGCCTTTTTACTTAGAATTATTTTAACTTGACTTGTTTTAATTCAGTCTTTGAAGTTTACATTTTTATAAGTTTTAATCATTTACTTTTTAATTTTTAAAGTCTTTGATTTTTAGTCTAAATATTTTCAAGCTTTCATTTTTACTTATTTACTCAACGACATTTTCACTTTTAGATTAAAATAGATAATCAAACCTTTTTATTTTCCACCAAGAACGAATGAGTCGCACTCTTAACTAGTAATCATATATATACATAGTTATTATTTTTATAAAGTCATTGGACAAAAGACTAAGACCGAGTATTATTTATATAGGTTTCCGTGATCGAAGCCCGCCCATCACCGATGATCCGCCTTTCATAATCAACGTGAGTTCAGAGCCTCGCATTCTTTTAAATGTTTTATAAAATATTTTGTAAACCCGCGACGGAGATAACATGCTAGTTTTTGATAAAAATAGAACACAAGTAGTCCCGATGGTATGCTTAATGATATGGACCCGAATGATGCTATGACCCAATAAATGAGATGAAATGGATTGTTAGTAGTTAGGTTATGTCACTTAAAGTCCCATTAGCATGAATTGTTAACTACCAGGATTTGGTAGACGCTTATGCATATGATAGTACTATTTGGGGAAGAACACCCCAGTTCACGCCTTGACGGTTGATCCCCGTCGTACCACATTGATTGCTAAGCGAATTTATGTATGAGAAGATTTCCATAGCGTGATTTTTGTGACAACATGCTAACTTAGATGGGCAAATTGTTTGTCGGGTTTGCGGCCCGTTGTTTGTGATAGTAAGGTAACAATGTCATGCGGCTAGTAATAATCCAGTACAATCCACTATAATTCAATTATCCAAAAGTAATAATGTTGCCTATAATGGTAATATTGAGACTACGGTATCATGGACGGTTTAAGATGTATGATTTGATTTCTATATTGCCTGACTAGCAATACGTGGACTTACTTCTGATATTATACTTGTGTTCTGATTTCAATGATTGTTTTATATAACGGTTTTATTAAACTCTATGAATTCACTCGGCATTCTCTGACATGATTTTTGCATGTTTTTCTCTCAAGTGCTTAAAGGTAATTTGGATGGAGATCGACTCTGATGGCCCATATAATAAAAATTGTTCATTCGATCTATGTTTTGCAAACTTAAAGACTGTGTAATTTGGGGACCTGTTTTACACTTAAAACTTTTTATTTCGAATGAATGTATGTTAAACCTTGTACAACCATTTTTATGCGTTGTCTATGATTGGAGTTATTGTGCTATCCCATAACACTCTAATGACTCTTCCACTGTATCGATATGAAATTTGAGAGTGTTACAGCCAGCTTCTTCAAAGTTGCTTGAGTGAAAGGATAATAACGATTATTAAGCAAATAAACACTTACACCTTCCATGGCTACCTCATAAACACTAGAATTGGTAAACAACTTCCAGTACAGCATCTCTGCCCCATTTACTACATCAAAGAGAGGATCATTCAACTCATGTGCATACATTCTGTGCATTAAGTCCCAAATTACACAGTCTTTCTCTACACCATATAAAGTAGGAGGATTTACAGCAAACATCCCCTTCAAAATCCTCCAAAGATCATCTAGGTCTTCTATGTCCAATATTTGAAATAACAGATCCAGGCTTAGAAACATTTGTGCTGTGTTGTCAGCTCTAGTAAGCTTCCACCAAGACATCCCTTTGTGCTCATGAACTGCATACTCTACAATGGTGTATTTCTTCCCAGACTCACTTGGTTCAATTTCATCACTCTATTCCATAATCAAATGCTTCTCTATTTCTTCATTGGAAGGATGCTGAGTTTCTTTAGTAAATGGACCAATCTTCTCCATCCTCTTTAATCTTTTTGTTGTTCTTTGTGAATTGAGGATATATCTTTCACCTGCTGCTTGGGATGATGCACCTGCTTGTGTTGATGCACCTTCTTGTGTTGTTTCCACTGCCACTCCTTCGGCCTTTCTCTTTCTAGACTCCCTAGCTTTCTGTATCACCTTTTCTTTCCTCCTGAGATACTCAGCTTCTTCAGGAGTACGTATGCCTATGAAGTCATCCACATTTGTCTCCCTTAGTACTGGCCTAGCTGCTCTCTTTATCTACTCAAAAGTCTTATCTTTGAAGTCAGCATCAGTCCACCTCTTGTGTCTTTTAAGCATAACCTTGTAACGTGCCAGCCTTCCTTTTTCAGATCTCAAGTACTTATCCTTCTGAATCTAACTCATTCTTCTTTCCAAGTAATCTTTTTGAAAATTGAAGACTAGAAGAACCAGTTCATACCTTTCTTTCAAAGGAGCATTCACCAAATCCTTGTCCCATTGTTCTAGAAATTCTTTAACATGAGGTACCCTGTCATCCAACTCTCTATGCATGATTTCAACATGTTTAAGCATTTCTCTGGGCCTCATTCGTTTCATTCTCTGCACCTGCATGTGTAGCTCTTCTTCTTGAATTCAAAGAGCCACCTGTTCATCATGTTCCTCTTGAGCCCTTAGTTGTTCAGGCGTTTTGTGTTTGTACTTCCTCTTGGGTTGTTCAATCATCTTCCCCTTTCCTTTATCTTTTGGATCCACTGCTGGTTTTCCTTTAGGTGCAGCTTCTATAATCTTTATCCCCTTCTGAGCTGGTTGCCTTCTGTTCTTCCTAACAAATGTTTGAGTAATATGTTTAGCAGGGGAAGAACTTACAGCAGGGGGATCAATTATAGCAGGGGAAACTTTTGTAGAAGCAGGGGCTTCCTCTTGATTGCCCATATTCAATAAGGCTTGGGCTATATCTTTTGTAGAACTCCCCTTATCACTCCCTTTCTCCTCACTTGCCAGCTTCTCTTGTCCTAGATCATGTCCACTAGGAAATGCATACCAATGAGTAGAATCATCTGTTTGAGGAACTTCCTCCCCTTTGGAAGCATCATCATCTGTAGAAAAAATCGGATTTGATCTTCTCATCCCCTCAAGGGTAGCAAGTCTAGTCTCCAAATTATAAATAACCAGACCTTGCTTTTTGACAGTTTGTACCAGTTGTGCATTTTACTCTTTCAAGCTAATGCACATATTCGTCAATTCCAATAAGGATAGTGGTTTCAGTCTGTTATCAACCCTATGAGAATATTTCTCTCCTATTTGGGTATCACTGAGTGAGGGAGAGGACTTACTTGTGGTGTCACTATCCTGCTCATCCCTTGGGGATGAGACAGTAGTGGCAGCCAAACCCCCAGTATGCTCCAACCTTTTGAAGACTCTCCTCTCTACTACTTTTGAAGATTCACCAGGCAAGGGAGACCTAGCAAACCTGGTTTTGGTTCTCCTTTCATGTCGTGGGTTGGCAGGGGGAAGTTGACTGACAGGGGCATCACTAGTAGCGGCATCAGCAAGAGTGGTTTGGGCTGCTCTTGGTTTGGAAGCAGCTTCTATTCTGATCTGGTCCATCATTATTTGTGTAAGGGGAACTGCCCTACCAGAAAATTATATGGTTGGTGATGCAAGAGTGGTGAACAATTTGGTTGTACAGGGGTTAGCTTCAAAATAGTCATTGTGACGAATTTTACCATGTTACCTCATACCTAACAAAATTTCGACAAACCTCTGATACATACAAAATTTTGAATGACTTGTAACATTTTTGACCATACCTTCAAAAATCATTTGAGAAAAATGATATTTCCTCCCTGTTGCCAAGCAAATCAAGGCAGAAGCAACTTGACTCCCAAATTCATTAAAAGCTGTAGTTTTTGATGCTAAGCATTGCAAAATAGTGTGAATTAAAAACTTTCAATGGGGTGCAAAACTGACCTTTAGCAAATTTACATTTTTTATCAGTATAAATATTGTACCCCAAGTTTGTAAGACCCTAAAAAATATCAGCCTCTTTAAAAGCAACCACCCCACCCTCATCATCCAAGACTAATTTGTCTCGAATGGAGGCAAGTGTAACCACCTTGGGATGGCCATCAACCAGGCTCTTAATTGTGACCTCTTTATCCACTATTTCAACCTTGGCATTAGAACAAAACTGTTAGATGTGTGAGGTGTATATTCTAGGACTGATTACCAGAGCTAACCTAAAATAGCAAGATTTAAGATAAGCAACAACATCAGTGAATTCAGGAGGCTCTTGAGATAAAAGAGCAATTTGATTATGGTTAGCAGCAATTTTGAGAGTCGATGAAGACATTTTAAGTGTAAAAAGGTTTATGTTTGTGAAAAATTAGTGGTATTTGATCGAGAGAGTGAGTTAAGCCTGCTGGTTAAGGGAATTGAGTTTATATAGCCGAATTGAAGAGCTGTGATTGGACGAAATTATCAATTTGAAAAAAGATCAGAAATAAGTCTTGATAAGAAAGTAATTTATTTGAAATAATAATAAAAAGGTTACCAATCAGCGAAGAAAGTGCCTTAAATATCTTTTGAATTGAATAAAATATTCCCTAACCAAAAAGTTAGCAAGCAGGCCCAACGGCTATAAGCAGGGCAACGGTATTGTCGGTCAACGGTCAAACAGGGGAATGTTTTGCAAAGCAAGGGAAAGTTGTATTAGCAGGGGTATCAAAAATTAAAGCTGGGGAAACTTTCCTAAGGGTATTAAACTTATCCTGAATAGATTAATGCTAAACAACTCTGCTCTAATGCACACCCTTGTAAAAACAAGTTAGATACATAGAAACTCAAGAGTCCTCCATTCAGCAAATTTCCAACCTGAAAAAGTTAACACATAAATAACCCTACACCTGGTCAACCCAATAAAATAAGCATACTCTAGACTCCATCCCTACCATTTCCTTGCTATGGTTAGTTGGTCTTGGAAATATGCACTAAAAATCTTAAATTAGGCAGCAAGCTGCTCAATAAAGAATTTGAAGTACACATTACAGTGCCTCAAGGTTTCAGAACTCCAACAGGCCTTACAGCATGTCTTCATTGTTCCAAACCCCTACTCACCAGTGGATATGATCTAGAATCATATATGAGTATCCTAAGGATACCCTAAGTCCTAAAGGTGTGACCTAACCTCCCCTGAAACATAGAGCATATACCTGATCCTCCCATAATATAGTATGCTCCATTAGGATCTCTCCATTGTTAGTCTAAAACCACATATAACCACTTTAAAAAGAAGAATCCCAACTTAAGAGAAAAACTCTTAGCAGGGAAAAATGCCTTAGTAGGAGGATGAACCCCGTCAGGAGAATCTTTGTTTAAAAGCAGTAGCATGAAGAATAATGGGAAAAAGTGACTAACATATGTATAACAACAGCAATAATACAATCCTGAATACACAAGACAAATTAGACATCGATTTTTATGGAGTGGTCATTCCAATACTTGCAACCAAGTACTGGAACCTCCCTACATCAAAAGATTTTGTCAAAAGATCAGCAACATTAAGTTCTGTATCAATTGCCTCTGGTACAATCAATCCTTTTTTCAAAAAAATCTCTAATGAAATGATGTCTGATTTCAATATGTTTAGTCTTGCTATGAAAAAAAGGATTTTTAATAATGCAAATGGTGTTGTTATTGTCAATGAATATCTTGGTTTTAAGAAAATTGTACCCATAATCAAGCAGCTGGTTTTGAACCCAAAGAACTTATCCACAGCATGCAACAGCTGCTACATATTTAGCTACAGTTGTGGATGTGGCCAGAATAGTCTGCTTTTTACACTGCCAAGATATAAGCTTGCTTCCCAAAAACTGACATCCACCTATTGTAGACTTCCTATCATTGTTGTCACCAGCATAATCACTCTCTGAATAGGACACTAGCTCAAATAGTGACTCCTTGGGATACCTAAGTCCTAAAGTTAGATGACACTTCAAATACCTAAAGATTCTCTTCACAACAAACAAATGACACTTTGTGGGTGTCACTTGGTATCTTGCACATAAGCAGACTGCAAACATTATGTCAGGTCTTGAAGCTGTAAGGTACATGAGAGATCTAATCATGGATCTATAGTTCCTGACATCAATAGGCTTCCATGGGCCATCTATTCCCCAAGGATGATCCTTATCCATAGGAGTGGAGACTTTCTTTCCTTCACACATTCCAAACTTCTTCACAATCTCAGCAACATACTTGTCTTGTGAGATAAAGATCCCATCTTTCCTTTGTTGAGCTTGTAACCCCAAAAAGAAGTTGAGTTCACCCATTGCACTCTTTTGAAATTTGTCTTGCATCAACTTGGCAAACTCTTTGCTAAGCAGAGAGTTTGTGGATCCAAAGATGATATCATCCACATATACTTGCACCAAAAGAAAGTCACCCTTCTGTTTCTTAATAAACAGGGTCTGGTCAATTTTATGCCTGTTGAAGCCATTATCCATCATGTATTTAGAGAGAGTTCCATACCAGGCCCTAGGAGCTTGCTGAAGTCCATACATAGCCTTCTTCACTTTGTAAACTTTGTCTGGGTGTTTTGGGTCTTCAAACCCTGGAGGTTGCATCACATAAACTCTTCATCAATGGTGCCATATAAAAAGGCACTCTTAACATCCATTTGATATACTGTGAAGTCCATGAAGGAAGCATAAGCCAGAAACAATCTAATGGCTTCAATTCTGGCAACAAGAGCAAATACCTCTTCATAATTAATACCTTCTTCCTGAGTATATCCCTGTGCTACCAGTCTTGGTTTGTTTCTGACTACAATTACCCTCTCATCCTTTTTGTTCCTGAGCACCCACTTTGTCCCGATAGGTCTTGCCCATTTTGGACAATCTACGAGAATCCATACTTCTTGTACGTCAAAGTGCAAGAGTTCTTCTTGCATAGCTTCAACCCAGCTTGGATCATGAAGAGCCTGAAAAATCTTCTTTGGCTCTTCTTGTGATAAAAAAGCAGTAAACAAACAGCATTACATATTTTCATGGTTAAACTTCATAGTAATGTTGGTAATGAAGTTGTGTTCCTTTGTTGAATACATTGTTTGTCTGGGAGTATCAAGATCACCTATGATATGGGATTGGGGGTGATCTTTATTGATTTTGTAGGTAGGCTGCATGCTCAGGATTACCTCTGTTTCATCCTTTTCCAAATCAGGATCTATAGTACTATCTTGATTGGTGATGAGATGGCATTTATACATCATTTTGTCGTTCTTTTCAGGCTTTAAATGCATAAAATGTCATCAAAATACCATATATATGCTTGTTTTTGTTTACTTGTGTATTTTAGGTATGGATATCATGAAAAAGACAAAAGATCACAAGAAACAAGGAAAAACGAACACGAGAAACGAAGCCGCACAATGAACCGGGCCCTAGTTATGGATTTATCAAAGAATAACCCTTGAAGACTTGAAGATGTAAAATAATGATCCCTAATTTATGAAGAAATGACACTTAATACCCTTGTATATTCATAATTACAATTTTGGCCCCTTAAGTTTGTCAAAATGACAAAAAGGTCCCTCAACTTTGAAGATTTGGCAAGATTTATCACTCAACAATTCCAAATTTTCAACAATGGTCCCTCATGAAGTCAAACATACAATAAATACCCTTGAACTTCAAGAATATTACACATTAAGTCCTTTAAAAATGGATAAAGTATCAAAAGGACTAATGTTGTAACTATGCCAAAGTTATAAAAGTCCAAAAATCCCTTTTCCTAATCTTTTTGCGGCCAATGTCTAAAATCAGAAACTTATTTAACAAAGGATACGGATTTATAAGGCTGAAAACTTGCTATACAACCTTTCCCAAAAACGAAGGACCAAAACTACCAATACCCAAAGTTTAAACTCCTATAAACGCGGGTAACACTTACTGTAGAAAATTTACCACACCAAGAACACCCTTTTTACCCCGGATTAAAAACAATGAAAACAAAGGGGAAAATGAAATTAGCTATACCCACGTGTGATTCACCTCACATCAGACACATCCCACACCAAAAACCCCAAACTCCACTACCAGAAAGACCCCACAAGCAAACCACATGGCGACACTTGGCAAGGATCTCTGACATGGAAAAATCAAAGGCACACATTCATTCCTTGGTAATCAAGAAGTAATTTGACGTCCAATATTTTATCCTCACAGCCTGTCAACACGCAAATGCATTCTGGAAGCTTCATAAGGTAATTTTAGGGAATTTCATAGCATTAGGGTTTGTGTAATGTGCCCAATTCGTGGCCTATATAAGGAGCCTCAACTTGTGAGTAGCCCTTTGTTCCAGATTTTAGTTTTAATCTTTGTAATTCCTTTTTATAAATATAAAGTTGGTATTTTAAGAAAATTGTAATTCCTTTTATGTTTTTATAAAAGTTTGGTGTTTGATAAGCTAAGATTTAAGTTCCATTTATCTGTTTGTTGAGTTTTGAGGAAAGGTTTTATGGATTAAAATCCTTGTTTTCAAAAATCAGTCATTATTTGTTCATCCTTGTGTTTGTTGATCTTAGCAGGTACCAGGAAGCTAGTGGTTGTTCTGCTACCACTTAAGCTCACACATCCCAAAGCATGGATGTATGTTTTGGAGGTGCACGTTTTTTTATCTCTTTTATATTTATGCATATTTCTATGATTTATGATGAATATGAGTATTTGTTTATGAATTTGTGATTTTGTGGTTGAATCTTGTTTATTTGTGGGTACTTGTTGTTTCTGAGTTGATTTGAACTTGATTTGTGGTTTGAATCTAACATATCATTTGAAAAATTGTGAAATTGGTGATTTAAGGGGTGTTTGGGTTTACTGCAATATTGAGGTTTGGGTTGCTTTAGTAGGTGTTATTGGATGTTTTGTGTTTGCTCTTATTTTATATGTGCTTTTAGGTGTTTATCTACAAGTTTTGAGTTCTATATCACCATAATCCATAGATTGGCCATAAAATCTGTTTTACTTGTTGTTTTAAACTGAAATTTTGGTACACCTAGATCTAAGGGTAGACTAGGGTTAACAAGTGCTAAATCTTAGTTTATGCAACCTGTGTAGTAGATTTGAGGTGTTGAAATTGGATCTGTGGTCATCTAGTTTAGCAAAACGTTTTGTGTTCTTCATTTTGTTCATCAGTAATCCGCATAAGCTTTAATCTGTTTCAAATCTTTGAAACAGTGTATGAAACAAGTTTATATGTGCTTATCAATAAGTTGCTCTAGCTTATTTTAACCTGCAACAACTTCAATTTGGTAATAGGTCTTCATCATTTGACCCATTTGTTCATTATGGAGCATTTGGGTGGTTGAGTTTAGGTTTTTACTAGAAAGCCAACTTGTTTGACTTTTACATAAGTGCTTATTGATTCATTCAGCTTATTTGGCTTTGCTTTCTGATTTTTCTTGATTGATTTGGCTTATTTAAGTCATTTAGAGTCTTTTGCAAGTTGAATCAAGTTCTGAGGTGGTCTAAAACTCTAAGTCGACTATTTTGTCGTTTAGTGATTTTATACTTGGCTTATTTCTGGCTTATTGGTTGTGCTTTTTCAAAATTTCTTTTCACAGATCTCTTAAGCATCCCAAAAGAAGGTTGTTTGTCAAATTAGAGGTTATGGCATTGGCTTATAGCTTAATGGGTCAAAAAGCCCATTAAGAATAAGCTGTTGTACATTTAAGCTATGATAAGCTCATATTCAGCTTTTGGGCCTTCAGAGTTTTGTGTTTAGAATTGAATTTTAAGCTAGACATGTGATTTTCAGCTTATTTGGTTGAGTTTGATCTTATTGGGCAAAAAGCCCATTTCATTGGACTGTTTTTTATTTCAGCCCAATAGGGGTATTTTGGTAATTTCACTTTCATTTTCTGTTTACTTAGGTTAAATCAAACTAGTTTTCAAGTTTTTAGAAATTTTTAAAATTTTTGGATTTTTAATATTATTTTATTATTAAAATTAGTTTTTAATACTTTTGGAACTTTTACATTTTTCGTAGGTCAAATACATTAAGTTAGGATTTTTAAAACTCTTAGATTAATTTTCTCATCATTTTATTAATTTTTAGAATTATTTTAATATTTTAATAGTTTTTAATCATTTAAAAACAGTTTTCATTAGATTTAAATTTAATAAAAATAGTTTTTAGTCTTATTAAGTCATTTTAGAGTTTTACATAGTGAAAAATATTTATTTCGGATTTTTATTAATTATTTGGATTTTTAGGGCTTTAATTAGCATTTAAAAATTAATATTTAACTAATTAAAAGGTTTGAAAAATTTTTGATCATTTGTAAACTCTTAGTTTGTTTCTAGCTATTTTTTTTAATTTTTGGGATATTTTTAGAATTAATTTTTATTTTGTCACCTTTTACGGTTTTAGTTTTGTCGTCGTAGTATACTTTTAACGTATCCCTCATTCTAATTTCTCATCTCTTCTTTCTTTCAATACTAATCTCAAATATTTAACAAGTTTTTCACAAACATATACCTCCTTGGGAAACGAACTTTCACCTTTGGGTCATTAACACTTGATTTTCCTAAATAATTTTTTTAATACTTACCGTTTTTACGCCTTTTTCCTAAAGGGTGTAATTTTACCACAATCATTTTGACGCCGCTGCCGGGGAGGTGTGTCGTGATTAATTTGTTCATTTTATCTTTAATATCTAACCATAAATAGTATTTGTATTAGTAGAACTCTACTAATACGTATTATCGTTTTTTCGTTTTTCTTGTGAAATTATTATTACTATATTGTATAAGTATCACAACAAATTCAAAATATCTACAAAAGTGTGAAAACACAACCTTAATTGGGATTTTATCTCCTAATTATTGTATTCGAATCTCAAACAAATAGAAAATGGCAAAAATAGATAAATACTTTCGTGAAGCTTGATTTTAAAAAATACGAACTATAAGGTGAATAGATAGGCAACGTGCTATAAAAGGCCGTTAAAGGGAAGCTAGGTAATTAAGTGCTTCGCGCCACCTCATTCCCCCCGTTCACTTGTGAGTATTTGAGATTGAAGGCTAATCGAGGGTTTTGCCGCCCAAAGTATTATTACGTATCATATATATTTGCTTGGTTTCTTTGTGATTAAACCCTCTTGAACAATTTGGTTTTCACCAAAGTTCTAAAGTCAATAGAAGGCGTTCACTCCACGTGATCGTTTTCATTCTTTTGAGGCTTCTTTAATTAAGAGTTTGATTCGAGGACAGATTTGGTAGATTGTTGTCTACGAATACACACAAAATCCAAAAAAAATTAAAAATAATCAAAAACACAATTTTTTTTTGAAAATTCACAAAACACCCAAAAGAATCTTCTTTGCTCAACTCCACATTCTACGTCACATTTATGCAATCTCGTAATCAAGCAAAACGAGCTCGCAAACTTCGTCAAAACCAAGGCAATTTGGTTGAAGAAGAAACTCCAATTGTCGAACCCGTTGTAGAACCAATAGTCACCATGGCTAATCCTACTATGATGGAGTTGCTTCAAGCACCCACCGAGGGTTTTGGAGAAGCTATTGTGATTCCCGCCATCCTTGCGGAGAATTTCGAGATTAAGACGGGTTTAATGTCAATGTTACAAGCAAACAAGTTTTGAGGTCATGAAAAAGACAACCCGCATTATCACATAAGGAATTTCAATCGTCTCACCGCAACAAGCAAGTTTAAGGATGTTCCGCATGACGCCATTAAGATGATGTTGTTTCCATACTTGTTGGATGGACCCATAAAAATTTGGCTCGAGAAAGAACCGCCAAATTCGATTTTGACATGGGGTGATCTCGTTTCTAAGTTTGTGAACCAATTTTTCCACCATCTAAAACAACACATTTGAAAAATGAAATTCAAGGTTTACAAAACGTAATAATGAAACTTTTCAATGGCAATGGAACGATTTAATGAAATGTTACATGAATGTCCACACCATGATTTTCGGAATTGCATCAAATTGATACTTTTTATAATGGGCTATATGATCATGAAAGAGATTATTTGAATGCCGCCACGGATGGTAATTTTTTGTGCAAAATGACCGATGAGGCTTTCAAGATTATCGAGAATAGATCTAAGGTTTATAACCCTCGTAACACAACGAGTGTTGCCAATATGGGTTCATCGTCATCGTCATCGTCTCATAACTTGAATGCCTTACATGATGAATCAAATGAGGAAAATCGGTTTTTCGATAGTTTTTCGACGCTAAGCACAAGATGCTTTGAATTTCGCATCGGTTAAAGCGGTTGAAAAGAGTTGTTTATCTTGTGGTGGAGCTCATGATCTCTCCGAGTGCATTACCACCGGTGGTAACACTTCTACGTAGCAACGGGAACTTATAACCAAAACGGCCAAGGTTCCTGCCCAAATCAAGCTCCCAAAATCAAAATGTTGACAACTATCAAAAAGAACAATCAAAATGGTGGTTATCAAGGCAATTCACCTAACTACAACATGGGAAATTACCAAAGTGGGAATGGGCAAGTTCAAAATCAAAACCAAAACCATGATTTTCAAAACAGTACAGAAGGTTTTCAAAATTCTCACACTAAAGATCTTAATAGAGAATTTTTGGTTTATGCAAAAGCAAACGATGCTAAGTTTGATAACATGCAACGTGAGATGATTAGCTTAAGATCCGAGTTGAAAAACGAACTTAAAAATGAACTTATAATGAATTGAAAAATCATGCTAACAAAATGGAAGGAAACATTCAACGTCTTCAACAAAATCAACAAAAGATGGAACAAGGTCAACATGAGATTAAGCAAGAGTTGTTAAAAGCGGATTTAAGGCAATCAAAATTTAAAGATCGAATGGCTAAAATGTTTGAAGCAATCATGCGTAAACCCTCATCCTCGGGTGGTCTTACTAGTGATACCATTGCAAACCCAAAGGGAGAAATGAAGGTTATTACTACTCGTAGTGGTAAAACTTTCAAGGAACCAATCTCTCGTCCTAGTACTTCTACGGAGAAGGAAATTGAGAAAGAGCCCAAGGTGATGGTCGAAAAGGAGCATATCACAAGCCCATGAAGTACCGCTCATACCACACATATGGTTGAACCAATACCCGTTATGGAACCCGAGATTCCAAGGCCGTTTCCTATGCCCCAACCCACACCACCCTTACCTTACCCATCGAGACGAAACAAAGAGAAAGTGCAAGAACGTAACAAACAACAAATCAAGATTTTTATAGAAGTGTTTCAACAAGTTCATTTTGATGTAAGTTTAGCCGACGCGTTGTTATACATGTCTCGTTTTGCTTCCACTTTCAAAGGTATGATGAACGATAAGGAGAAGCTCTCTATACTATCTAATTGTTCTTCGGTTTATCTTAATCGAATACCGGAAAAAGTTGGTGACCCCGGGAAGTTTCTCATTCCTTGTGACATACAAGATATGAAAGAATGCCTCCCCTTGGTCGATCTTGGTGAAAGCATTAATTTGATGCCATTTTCCATTAGGAAATCGCTTTCGCTTCCGGCTCTTACTCCTTCTAACATGTCTATCGAGATGGCCGATCATTCTACGATTTTAGCATCTGGAGTAGCCGAGATGTTTTCGTGATAGTGGGGAAGTTCTACTATCCCGTTGATTTTATAGTAGTTGACATCCCCGCGGATCCTCAAGTTCCTCTAAATTTAGGTCGTCCATTTTTAGACACCTCGAGATCGCTTATCGATCTTCTTGTAAGAACTATTACTTTGAGATTCAACGAAGAGGAACTTGTTATAAACGCTACTCAAAACTCGAAACCTTCTCATGTTTATGCAATCGCTACCATCAATCACTTTGATTTAGTTGATGTGGTTTGCGATGAGTTTTCACAAGAAGTGTTAGGTTTTTCCGATAGTTCGTCAAGTGGCAATCCCACTATTTTGGATCCGATTCTTGCTAATTCTACACCAAATCTCACTCCATTCCAAGGAGGCGATTTTACTTCAAATGAATTTGACGATGAAGATGAGGTGATTATTGGTAATAATACTCTTATTCCACCATTTCTTCCGCCGATGGAAGTTATGAGTGTTGAACAAAAAACTTAGATCGAGGAACCACCAATCCTTGAATTGAAAGATCTTCCATCTCACCTTGAATACGTATTCTTGGAAGGTGACGACAAGTTGTCGGTTATTATTGCAAAAGATCTTGCTAATGATGAAAAAACCGCACTTTTGAAAGTTCTTAAGGCTCATAAAGGGGCAATTGCGTGGAAAATTTCCGACATTAAGGGTATTGACCCAAAATTTTGTACTCACAAGATTTTAATGGAGGAGGACTACAAACCCGCAATTCAAAGTCAAAGAAGGGTAATTTTTCGTTTTTAGTGTAGTTGTTCTCTGTATCTAAACGAATTGATATAACAATTCATGTTTCACTTAATTGTTTTTGGTTATAAAAGGCTTGATTGGTTTTTAAGCTACTTGGACACAAAGCATGTAAAAATGTAAAAATACTCTATTACCTACGTATATATACTACGCTAAAACATTTAGCAATTACCACACTTAATGCATAAAATATAAAAATGTAAAATGCAAATTTAACAAGAATAACAAACTATTCAAAATTTAACCAACTAATGAATTTTATAACAAAATGTAATTTTTTTTCAAAATTAACGAATTAAAATGCCACAATCAAAATTCTAAATTCTAATTTTACAAATCTAACACATCTAACAAATTTATTCTATAAACTAATACTAATCCTAATCCACTAATTTTATTAATACAAATCCTAATCTTCTAACTAGCCCAACAGAAGCTATGGGCCAATTTCACGTAATTTCAAACTACACGTATTTAAAGAATGGAAACTTTACTAAACTACATGGCCCAATAACAGAATACAGTCCAGCAAGAATTAATTAAAAACTAATTAGAAAAATCAATTCCTAATGTTACATCTTATGTCTACAACTAACAGGTTCTACTCAACTTACAAGAACAGTTTACAAAAGTCTTATACTCAAACGCTAGCTATGATAATTACACTAAAGCGGTTTAAACCAAACACTCTAATAGGAAAGACTACAAAGCTCAATTAAACATTCAAATAAACTGATCTATATGCGATCAAGTAAACAGATTACACGAATTCTAATCACTATATTACAACTAGCACAGATCATACGCAAATAAAAATACAGAAAAATTCACAAGAGATTAACCATAAGATTTTGAAGCCTCCGTTGTGGGCGAAGCGGAGTGTTGAGCTCGCTTAAAACCAACCACACCTTCACTTCGAACCTACTGCTATAGTAATTGCAAAAAAACAAACAAACAGCCTATCCTACTACAAAGATTGAACGGAACTGATATTGAAACTATACGGAGCTATACTCGAACCAATTCCATCCGAAACTAAAATATTCAAACAAAATGAACAGCAATCTTTTAACAGATTAACTACTATATGAACAATCTCATCTCGTGAACAGTAACCGTTCTAACAAGTTCGAACAGTATATCAAAAAACTGTGTACCTTAATTTCTAAAATCTGTGAAAAGTAAATTGACCTAACAAGCTATTTTTCCAAAAGTTGTCATCAAACTCACCTAAACAGGACTAAACCAAAAGCTCGAAAATTGTTACAAAACTTGTATCTAAAGCTGAATTATGAATCAAAAATCTAATCTAACTGTATTTTATAAAAATATCTATCTCGAAAAGAAGCTTCTCATAAGCTCTTAATGAGCCTATGAACAATAATAAAAAACTCAATTAAGCTGATGAGTAAACTGACGAGCTTATGAAATCAGTAAATGAAAAGCTTATTAATTATAGAAATCAAAATCTTAAAAGAACTCTACCAGATTTTAACTGCTTATCGGACCTGAAAACTGAATTCGCTATGACATAACTACCTATACAACTAAATATCGAAGCCGAGTATAGAAATTTTCACAAACAGATTTACTACACGTTGTTTATTTGAAAAGAGTAAGTCCACAAAAGCTGTTAAACAATGCAATTAGTTTCACTGATAAAAATCAGAATCTAAACAACATCTAACTGAAGAACTAAACATCATAGAGAACAATAAAGGCTTTAATAAACTTCTGAAAACAGATTTTAAAAGAAAAGAGATTATGAAAACTCAAGCTTTCATTAATGATGAAAGAGGAAACGGTTACAACTGTATCAGTTACAAAAATAACTAACTAGCTATGTCACTATGAAACTTATAACTAAATAATTCTACTCCTACACCTAACTGTGTGAAACTTGGTGTAATCTACTCCTATGCTAACCATCTGAAAATGAGGGCCTTCATTTGTATTTATAGCCATTTGAGAGGAAAGGTGAAATGCTGGTGACGTGCAATCTCCAATCCCTTCGTGCCACGTGTAAATACGAGGTTGATCTCGTTCTTCATTCTTTAAATTGGATTTGGGCGTTTCTTATGTTCTCGATCTTGATCCAATTAAATGGTATCTCCTTTTAGAGGAGATAATAAGGAGTACTTTTCCTTCTTTGAGCTTTGCCTGAATCCTTCTTTATTGTTCTTGAATGGGACTTGAAGTCCTTGGTGGAGAAAAGAGATAAAACGTCTGTTTCTTCTTTTTTTTTCTCTCTCTATCTGGTGATGAAGACTTTAACACCCCCAAATTTACACGCAGTGGAATATATCTTTGGGTGCTAAACAATGGTATAAAAACACACAATTTATAAAAAACGACTCGAAAAGAGACGTTTCAAATTTATCGTTCCTAAAGCATTTATCAGAGTAGCGTAGTCCCAAGTAATCGTTACCAAAAGAATAGTTAAAACAACATATTAGTTTGTTTTAAAAATGGAACGATAAATAAATCAAAGAGTTTGAACAAAAAAAGCAGTGCACAACTTCATTCCCGTGACCTCCAAGCTTCAACTACTTGATTACCTGAAATACATGTGAGTAAAACAATCAGGAAAAATGTCGAGTGAATCTATAGGTTTATGTAATCAATTTGAACACAAGCAAAGATTATAAGTTTATGGCATGCTTAATAAGCATCGAATAATAATTTGCATCAACAATAATAATTGTATATAGCATAAATTGCAACAAGCTCATGGAACCGAGCCCTTAGACACTCCGTTAGGTCTAATAAGACAAGAGATTTATTATTTGTCGTTCCCTCCAGATTATTGGTACATTGTCGTATACCTGACTTCTCAATACAATATGTTCAAACAGTGTGGAGGTCGCGCCTAAGCTTCTGTGACAAGTCCACACAAACTGAACCGGGGAGGCTTCCCCCATAGATCTATTAATTATACTAGCGGTTAACCCATCATAGGTTAATTAACGGTCCATAATTGAGGCTTTAACAATGGCAATCACTTAATGCAATTTAAAGGCAACCACGGGTCTATTCAAAGAGGGACAAGCATACCATAAAAGACTTGTGTTCTAAGTTTATAAAAACATGTATTCCCCCTCGCGGGTTTAAAATCATTTAATAACTAGTATAAGGCGAGGCTATAGACTCACCTTAGCCAATAGTGGTAATGAGACGATCGCCGACGATAAATGATGCCTTTCAAACACGAGAACCGCAGCCTATCAAATAAGGTGCGTTTATTAATAATAGACTCGAGAAATAAACCATACATAAGAATATAAAACTCGACTCATAAAATCACGACAAACTCGAGAGAAAACGATACAAGTGATACTACTACACTCTCCTGTATATTCATTTTATTATTCTATGCTTTTAATAAAAATCTGTCGGAACATACCGAATGTCCAAGCCGTTTTCCAATACTTAGACATATCAAATTTTTATGATACTACTCAGAGAACTTACTTACTATATGTAGAAAGTCCTCCCAAGAACCCATTAAAAGATTTTACTTCTAAAGTTCCCTGCCCGACTCATCTTTGAATCACAAAATCCGGACAGTTTAGCGACCTTGACATACGAAACCATTTTGACCATTCTAAACAACTCCATTTAGAAAAACGACACTTGATTCTAAAAATAGACTCAAAATACTAAACTTTGAGACTGAGAACAGCCCTTGAATCATTTTGAAACTCATTTTATAGTCCCCGAGATTCGATCCAAATATCGACAACAATTTTCGGATTGGGTCAACACTCGTCTCCCGGTACACGAAAATCAAACTAGTGTATCTTCCACCTCGTTTGGAGTTGGAAGGCCTACTTTATATCAAATCGAAGCTAACGAAATTTTCTACGACATAATCCCATAATATCATCCTATATTCAGACTTAAGGCCCCCGATAATAGCCTCAAACCTACTGCCTAAAATTGACCATTAAAAAACCATACAAAATCAATTTTTCAACACAATTTACCCATTTCTATACCACTAATATCATCATACTAACATCCTAACACCTTGATCAAACCACTAACACACTTGCATGACCCTTTTACAAAATTTATTCAAAAATTTAAACACAACAACTAGCAAAAACACTAGGCATAATATAAAATTAATATATATACATGATCATACAAGCATCAACTTGATCAAAATTCATCAAAATTTAAAATGTAAT
The DNA here is from genome assembly GCA_025667525.1 of Glebionis coronaria. NCBI lineage: Eukaryota > Viridiplantae > Streptophyta > Magnoliopsida > Asterales > Asteraceae > Glebionis > Glebionis coronaria. The sequence goes on from CM046879.1 coordinate 468,229,466, forward strand.
GCATGTATAAATTTTTTATACCAATGTGTAGCCCTTTGAATTCTAAGGATGGGACTTTGATTTGGTTTAGAAGATTCAAACAAGATAATCAAGAAAATTGAAAGATTTGGTGGTGGTGTTCTTGGGGTTGTACAGCAAAGAAGAAAGAAAAAGGGTGGTGGGTTTGTTTTTATTTTTTAATTATTTTGTATGTGTAAAAGTGTAAGTAGAAAAAGCTTATATAGTCCAAGGTTAGGGTAGTTTTTGCCAATTTGTGATAGTTTTGTTACAAAATGTAATAAAATAGTTTAAAAGGGTAGAAAATGTAAATTGTGAATTTTTAAATATTTACGAGACTCGGGTTTCGTAAAAATATTTTTATTTTTTTTAAAGTTTAAACGCACACGAAAAATAATAATATAACGACTCGATACGTAATTAAAACGATATCGTCGAAAGTATTAAATTTCGAAACGATCGATAATAAAATATAAAATTTTTGGCATCCGTCGGTATCGCGATCACTAGTAGTCCTCGTTACTCGTCAAAATATTAAAATATAATATTCAATATCGGTTTCAACTTAAACCGTTAAGCATAATAGTATTTAACGTTATAAAATATCTTCAAAATAATTGAAAATAGAATTAAATTATGACCTTATTTTTACGGGTTTTACATCCTCACCACCTTAAGGGAGCGACGTCCCGGCGCTCAACTCTTCTCATACTCGAGTTGTTCACTACCCGGAAGGATGAGGGCATTCCTTATAAAGAAGTCCTCACGTTCCCACGTGAATCTCGACCCACGATCTCCACTGGTTCTTTTACCAAAACGCAAATTGTCGTCAAGTTGTATCTCACCAAAAAGAAATAAATAAATCCTTATCCACAAGTCACCCGTCAAGCTCGACACATGAAATTTTATGAATCACACGAACCTATTTTGACGACAAGAATAGATGACAGGATTTTCGGGTAAGTCCAGTTAAAAGAAATGTTGCAAATTAAAGGATATCCATCGGCCGGATAGCCATGGACACACATCAAAAACTAACAAGAAAAACATTTTCGTCATCGGAGGGTGCTCACACGCGGGTCCCTACTCAAAAGATAATACAAAGACACCATCTCGCTTTCGCCAAAGCGCATTCAAATACTCAATAAACATCGTCGTTGAAAGTCAAAAAGATATTGATTAATATGTGTTCTGCATGATCGGACGTCATCGGATGATGCCGTCTCAAGTTCTCACAACTTACGATCATTTGACTAGATCACAAACCACATAAGTACATAAAAATAAAAGGTCGAACAATAACATCGAGTATAGATTTCCACCGTTAATCATCGATAAAACTTTGAACGAACCCTTGATAATAATCACTTGATCTCAAGAGTCTTTCCACTTGCGGTGTCGGATTCAACATACTCCTCGAAGTCGTAACAAATTTATTAACTCCATTCATTAAGAGATTCGGTCCTCAATCATTCCACAAGTACACGCATAAATCCTGGTGACACTTATCGTTTCTTCTTATACACTGCTTCCCGAGATTCATTTTAAACTCAGAATAAAATAGTGATCTTCAGTACGAGGAACAGAATGAGATAAAAATGAATTCAATAAACGCATAAACGAACAAGATGTGGTAAAATGATTTAAGGTTGATGATCGACGAGGGATCTCGAATCAAGTAACCGTAAAACATAATACTTCACAATACTAGAAAAATGAGAGCGAAGAATGAATTATATATTAACATTAAAGTAACATTTGTCACAATTATCCGTCCCGGATTTGTATTACCTTAAAACTAAGTCGAGGTACTTTCTTGATAAGGATGATATATCAAAATAGGAGTTAAATAGCTTCATAATTTATTTTGGTTGTCTTAAGAAACTTTGAAAGAAAGACATGAATTTATTAATTAAACTCATATTGATGGTTACAATTAGAAAATATAATTTCCAAATTAAATCATTATTAGGAATATAAATTAAACCGATAATTTCATTACATTTAAAGTAAAGTATGATAAGTCAATTAGTTCAAAAGGTAGAACATAATTTTATTTTAAACATTAGTTTTAGTTATACAGAATATGATGTATAAATTTGACCTTTTTCTTATGATAGTTATTTCGATAATTGAAAATCATTGGAAAAATGTATAAAGTTCCATGAAAATTTTATAATACATTGTAGAAATACATAAAGGTGTTTATTATTTCAAAATAAACATGGGATATATTCGGGTTTCAAAATGTGACAAGATAACAACGAATACGAATGGGAGTACTGGTCAACAATTAGTACGAAATCAATGGTACAAAAGAGGACGAAGAAAATGTCGTATGAATTCTTAAAGAGAATAATAAAATTAAGGCGTTGATGGTAAGACGATAAGAAATAATAGATTGAACAAGTTGTCAATTTTGTTAGTGCGGTCGGTGGTTCACCAACATCAGCTCGTTAACTTAGCGGTGGTCGATACATGATAGGAAATAAGATCCATACAATAATTTTAATCAAAGAAAATTCCTAATAATCACTTGTAATTAAAATAAATCAAATGAACAATGTTAGTGCTTAAAAAGAGAAGTCAAAGCACGGTTCACAAGAGTGGAATTCGAGACAAACGAGAGTGACGGACGTCATCCCGGATATACAGAAATCACTCCAGTGATAATTCATTATTCACGTGCGGAGACATTCCAAAGATCTACCCAGTCGCATAAAGAATATTTGACAAGAAGGAAGGATAAAACATCGAGACTTTCAAGTCTTTTATCAACAGTCAATAATTAGACGAACGGTCAAAAGAAATCAGTTATAAGATGAAGTAACAAGTGGAAAAACAATCATCGAGTAAAAACGTATTCGTAAGCGCGTATTTCGTTCAAGAAAAAGGTAAGAAAACGTATGCGGATGCATAGAAATTTCGCTACTTGCATAAAATATAAAGGTTTTCAAAACTTCTTTTCACTTTATTTCATTGTATTTATCTTTATTATATTTACAAGTAAAAAGTTGATTATTATCAAGATTTTTAAGGTGACTACTATTCAGCCTAGCATGGCTCCTTCTAAATTAGACATAGGTGATCAGGCCATGTATAATTTAGGAATAGCAATGCAGTGCTCAGTTTCGTAGAAAATATTACGTTCCTTATGTTTATATATAAACCATGCTATTTGTAAAATGGAATTTAAAAATAGTTTATAAATTTATAGGATACAAGTAATTTGTGAAATACTCAATAAGCAACTTTTAATGTTACAAAAAGTATTTTATAAGATCAAAGTAAAACCAATTGGTGAAAATAATCGTAAAACAATATCATATTTATTTATAATGTGACATTATGACAATGTATAAAGTAGCCAAAGGTTTGCAAAAAGTGGCAAATAGTAGCTCATAAAACAACCAATGAAATGGTTACAAGTTGTTAAGGTTTCAAAAGGTTATAAGGTTAGACGGAAACGCCATGAGACACATGATGAGAATGTCGAAGAAGAATGTGAAGGCAAAACTTCAAAACTCAACCCAAATCAGTGGAAGGTTAGAAGAAAATAAAAATAAAATAACATCGAATGACAAATGAGTCATATATATAAAAAGAATAAATCAATCCATATGTGTATTCTTTGTAAGATACTTGACACAACATACTTTTAAGAAAGTATATTATTTGTTTTCAAATTACACCATTAATCCGGTAATTGCTAATCCTGTAATGTTTCTATTTTTAAACATTTTTACATGCAACGAATATTTGTTAGTTGTAAAATAATATTCGTTAAAATTTTACGATCTCAAATAAACTCAAAACTGCTTAGAAACGTTTAAAACTCATGTTCTGAATTTTCTATCAGATTTAACTTTTAATATGAGCCGATTAATATGACCCGATAAACAACATCTCCAAGACTGGGAGTCTAAAGCATTTTGATGTAAAACGACGTTTCAGACGACTTTCTAGTTTTACTCGAGACCTAAAACACAATATAAAATGACTAAAATACCCCTGCAAGTTCTGTGCAGGTTTGACTATTTCATTTTATAAACGCAGGTTTTACTTTTAAATTTTGACTTGTTTATACTGTCCCTGCAGTTTCTGCATAAAATGTATTTTTCGACACTTCTTAACGGCTCAAAATATATATATACACACATGTCTTGTGGATTTCACAACAATGAAAAATAACTCTCATAATGAGCATTAAATAAAAATATAGCATAATGAATGACATAAGATGCTTCGAGGTATTCAACACGAAATTTAGGAAGTAAAACGGTGAATGACATTCATAATTTAAGTTTCAAGGTGCAATGTAGGCAAATCTCCTTGGTGCCACGATTATTCAAAAACACAACACATAACAAGAAAAGAATGGAACATTAACGGGTTTCATTCCGGGAGCAAGAAGGTTAATGAAAAACAAATGATACAATTTTATAGAAGTAAAATCATATTCCAATCTAGCGCCATTATCTAGACGATGATTTATAAAATGACGAAGACGTCACCGAGATATAAGCGGACAATACATTTCGGAGTCGATACCTATAAATGTCAATGAATTAAATATTCACATGACGTGTAAAACGGTGATAAAAATCAACAAAATATTATGAAAAACCATGATATTATTCAACACGATTATAGGAAGTGTTTCAAAATGTGTGACTCACACGGTAGAGGTTAGTCTAATCCAAGGACACATTGAGCTACACAATGGTCTAGAGATTACGTTTCAAGACGTCCAAGCACAAACAGCCGGAAAAACAATTTGGATATGTATATAGATATCACATAGGGTTAAACAATGAACGTAATGCGCGCAGATGAAGGTATGTAAGGTCATAATATAAAATTTTTGCAATAAAAGCAATTTAAGTACTTCAAAAATAAATACAGAAAGATCTTGAAAATTTATTGTATTTATTTAACTTTTATCGAAAAGTTTAACGACATAAATATATATCGATAAAAGGGATCCTAGATATAAATATATATCCATAAATGGATCATAGTATTTATTTATAAATACTTGCCAGTAAGGTATATGTAATAACGCATACTAAAGTTGTAATCTCAGAAGTAGCTTGAACCTGAAGTCACGCGAAATCATGTGCACCGTCCTTTTGAAAAAAAACTGATAGTTATAGTTTAGGTTTTTAAAATAAAGACCTAGTTCTCTATAACTCATGGCTCTGATACCAATCTTTAACACCCCTAAATTTACATGCAACGGAATATATCTTTGGGTGCTAAACAATGGTATAAAAACACACAATTTATAAAGAATGACTCGAAAAGAGACGTTTCAAATTTATCGTTCCTAAAGCATTTATCAGTGTAGCGTAGTCCCAAGTAATCGTTACCAAAAGAATAGTTAAAACAACATATTCGTTTGTTCTAAAAATGGAACGATAAATAAATCAAAGAGTTTGAACAACAAAAGCAGTGCACATTTTCATTCCCGTGACCTCCAAGCTTCCACTTCTTGATTACCTGAAATACATGTCAGTAAAACAATCAGCAAAAATGCTGAGTGAATCTATAGGTTTATGTAATCAATTTGAACACAAGCAAAGATTATAAGTTTGTGGCATGCTTAATAAGCATCGAATAATAATTTGCATCAACAATAATAATTGTATATAGCATAAATTACAACAAGCTCATGGAACCGAGCCCTTAGAAACTCTGTTAGGTCTAATAAGACAAGAGATTTATTAATTTTCGTTACCTCTAGATTATTGGTACATTGCCGTATACCTGACTTCTCAATACAATATGTTCAAACAGTGTGGAGGTCGGGCCTAAGCTTCTGTGATAAGTCCACACAAACTGAACCGGGGCGGCATCCCCTATAGATCTATTAATTGTACTAGCGGTTAACCCATCAAAGGTTAATTAACGGTCTATAATTGAGGCTTTAACAATGGCAATCACTTAATGCAATTTAAAGGCAACCACGGGTCCATTCAAAGAGGGACAAGCATACCATAAAAGACTTGTGTTCTAAGTTTATAAAAACATGTATTCCCCCTCGCGGGTTTAAAATCATTTAATAACTAGTATAAAGCGAGGCTATAGACTCACCTTAGCCAATAGTGGTAATGAGACGATCGCCGACGATAAATGATGCCTTTCAAACACGAGAACTTCAACCTATCAAGTAAGGTGCGTTCATTAATAGTAGACTAGAGAAATAAACCATACATAAGAATATAAAACTCGACTCATAAAATCAAGACAAACTCGAGAGAAAACGATACAAGTGATACTACTACACTCTCCTGTATATTCATTTTATTATTCTATGCTTTTAATAAAAATCTGCCGGAACATACCGAATGTCCAAGCCGTTTTCCCATACTTAGACATATCAAATTTTTATGATACTACTCAGAGAACTTACTTACTATATGTTGAAAGTCCTCACAAGAGCCCATTAAAAGATTTTACTTCTAAAGTTCCCTGCCCGACTCATCTTTGAATCACAAAATCCGAACAATTTAGCGACCTTGACATATGAAACCATTTTGACCATTCTAAACAACTCCATTTAGAAAACCAACACTTGCTTCTAAAAATAGACTCAAAATACTAAACTTTAAGCCTGAGAACAGCCCTTGAATCATTTTGAAACTCATTTTATAGTCCTCGAGATTCGATCTAAATATCGACAACAATTTTCGGATTGTGTCAACACTCGTCTCCCGGTACACGAAAATCAAACTAGTGTATCTTCCACCTCGTTTGGAGTTGGAAGGCCTACTTTATATCAAATAGAAGCTAACGAAATTTTCTACGACATACCTCATAATATCATCCTATATTCAGACTTAAAGCCCACGAAAATAGCCTCAAACCTACTGCCTAAAATTGACCACTTAAAAACCATACAAAATAAAATTTTCAACACAATTTACCCATTTCTATACCACTAATATCATCATACAACATCCTAACACCTTGATCAAACCTCTAACACACTTGCATGGCCCTTTTACAAAATTTATTCAAAAATTTAAACACAACAACTAGCAAAAACACTAGTCATAATATAAAATTAATATATATACACGATCATACAAGCATAAACTTAATCAAAATTCATCAAAATTTAAAATGTAATGCATGTATAAAATTTTTATACCAATGTGTAGCCCTTTGAATTCTAAGGATGGGACTTTGATTTGATTTGGAAGATTCAAACAAGATAATCAAGAAAATTGAAAGATTTGGTGGTGGTGTTCTTGGGGTTGTACGACAAAGAAGAAAGAAAAAGGGTGGTGGGTTTGTTTTTATTTTTTAATTTTTTTGTATGTGTAAAAGTGTAAGTGGAAAAAGCTTATATAGTCCAAGGTTAGGGTAGTTTTTGCCAATTTGTGATAGTTTTGGTCCAAAATGTAATAGAATAGTTTAAAAGGGTAGAAAATGTAAATTGTAAATTTTTAAATATTTACGAGACTCGGGTTTCATAAAAATGTTTTTTTTAGTTTTAACGCACACGAAAATAATAATATAACGACTCGATACGTAATTAAAACGATATCGTCAAAAGTATTAAATATCGAAACGATCGATAATAAAATATAAAATTTTTGGCATCCTTCGGTATCGCGATCACTAGTAGTCCTCGTTACTCGTCAAAATATTAAAATATAATATTCAATATCGGTTTCAACTTAAACCGTTAAGCATAATAGTATTTAACGTTATAAAATATCTTCAAAATAATTGAAAATATAATTAAATTATGACCTTATTTTTACGGGTTTTACAAAGACGAGTTACGTTTTGAGTATAACTTTGACCTAATATGATAATGTACATAAACTTTTTCATCTTTTCCTTTTGGTCCCTCATTTCCATTATTTTATCAAATGTGTATAAAAGCTTTTAAGCAATTTCCTTTTTCATCCTTTGTCTTATGAGAAATTGCAACTTAAGCCCTCGATCTTGGTAAATAATGGCAAGTAAGGTCCTTGAAGCATGATTCATCCTTTTCTTCGTCTTTTATCATAAAAATCCATTGAAAACGCGTCTTTGTTCCAAAATGCATCTCGTTTACCTGAAAACACAAAAACACAAATACCCACGTAATTCTGATATTTTTTAGTTAAATATAATGTATTTGGCTGTGTTTTATGTGGTTTTTGGATCATAATTGATGAGTGTTTTCACACTAATCAAAGGGTAAACCCCAAAATTCACGATGTCATCAAAAAGGAAGTGTTAAAACTTCTTGACGCGGGAATGATTTATCCTATCTCCGATAGGCCATGGGTGAGCCTAATCCATTGTGTCCCTAAGAAGGGAGGGATGATCGTTGTGCCTAATGAAAACAACGAGTTAATTCCCACTCGTGTTGTGACCGGTTGTAGGGTGTCTATTGACTACCGAAAGTTAAATGACGCCACTCGTAAAGACTACTTTCCCTAGCCCTTCATGGATCAAATGTTGGAGCGACTTGCGTGAAATGAATTCTATTGCTTTTTAGATGGTTTTTCCGGTTACATTCAAATCCTTATCGACCCTCGTGATCAAGAGAAAACTACGTTTACGTGTCCTTATGGAATGTTTGCTTATCGTAGAATGCCTTTCAGACTTTGCAATGCACCGGGTAAGTTTCAACGGTGTATGATGGCTATTTTTCATGATATGATAGAGAAGTTGATGAAAGTATTCATGGATGACTTTTCGGTGTTTGGTGATTCGTTCACGTCGTGTTTATCTAATCTCGATAAAATGTTAAAACGTTGTGAAGAAACCAACTTTGTGCTTAATTGGGAAAAATGTAATTTTATGTGTAAACCAGGAATCGTCTTAGGGCACAAGGTCTAGAAAGCGGGGATTGAGGTCGATAAAGCTAAAATAGATGTCATCGCCAAGTTACCTCATCCCAAAACCGTTAAGGGAGTTAGGAGTTTCCTAGGCCACGCGGGCTTTTATCTTTGTTTCTTCAAAGACTTTTCGAAAATCACTCGACCTATGACACACCTTCTCGAGAAGGATGCTCCTTTTAACTTCAATGAGGATTGTGTTAGAGCTTTCGAAACTCTTAAAAGGAAACTTACCGAAGCTCCCATTCTTGTTGCTCCTAATTGGGAATTACCCTTTGAAATCATGTGCGATGCAAGTGATTATGTAATAGGGGACGTCTTAGGGCAACGCTATAAAAAGCACTTCCGTCCTATCCATTATGCTAGCAAAACGATGACTGAGGCTCAACTTAAGTACACCACAACGGAAAAGGAATTCCTTGCCGTGGTTTATGATTTTGAGAAATTCCGACCTTATCTCGTCTTGACTAAAAGCATCGTGTATACGGACCATTCGGCTATCAAGTAAATCTTAGCTAAGCAAGATGCTAAGCCGAGATTGCTTCGTTGGATGCTTCTCCTCCAAGAATTTGATGTCACCGTTCTTGACAAAAAAGGAGCCGAGAATCTAACGGCCGATCATCTCTCTCGTCTAGATTATACTCACAAAGATGTTTTCGAGAACAAGGAAATTACCAAAACATTTCCTCTCGAGACTCTCGGTGTACTGAATTCTAAAGACAACACCCCATGGTTTGCCGTCATTGCAAATTACCATGCGGGGAACTTCATAATCAAGGGTATGACGACACAACAAAAGAGAAAATTCTTTCGTGACGTCAAGTTCTATTTTTTGGGACAACCCTTATCTCTTTCGGGTTTGTGGGGATCAACTCGTTCGACGTTGTGTCTTTGGTACCGAAGCTTCTAATATCCTTAGAGCTTGTCACGAGGGACCCAAGGGTGGTCACCACCGTGCTAATATCACGGATAAGAAAGTGTTCGATGTCGGCTTCTTTTGGCCTACAATCTATCGTGATGCACACGCACTTGTGAAGTCGTGAGATTCTTTCCAACACCAAGGAAACTCGCCGCAAAAGGATGAAATGCCACAAAACATAATTCAAGTGTGTGAGATTTTCGACATTTGGGGCATTGAGTTTATGGGATCGTTCCCATCATCTCATGGAAACAAGTATATCCTTGGCGTCGTCGACTACCTATCAAAGTGGGTGGTAGCTAAGGCTTTACCTATGAATGATGCTCGTGTGGTAGTGATGTTTTTGAAGCAACTATTCTCTCGGTTTGGAACCCCTCGTGCTATTATAAGCGATCGTGGAACCCATTTTTGTAATGACCAATTCGAAAAGGTTCTAAAGAAATATGGAGTTACACATCGTCTTTCTACGGCTTATCACCCGCAAACGAGTGGACAAGTCGAGGTTTCAAACCGAACTTTGAAGAGGATTTTAGAGAGGTCGATTGGAGAAAACTATGCTTCATGGTCCGACAAACTCGATGACGCTTTATAGGCCTTTCGGACCGCTTATAAGACACCTATCGGTTGTACTCCTTATAAGTTGGTTTATGGAAATAATTGTCATTTGCCCATTGAATTGGAGCATAAGGCATATTGGGCCCTAAAGCATGCCAACTATGACTTGAAGACCGCGGGAGATCACCGAAAAATACAACTTAATGAATTGGATGAATTAAGAGATAATGCTTATTAAAATTCATTGATTTTTAAGGAAAAGACTAAAAAGTTTCATGATTCAAAGATTAAAAACTGGGTTTTCAACGTTGGTGATCAAGTGTTACTTTTTAACTCTCGTTTGAAGATATTTTCCAGGAAATTGAAATCTCGTTGGTCGGGTCCGTTCACCATAACACAAGTGTTTTCTTATGGGACCATCGATCTAGCTCAAGATGATGGTCCTAACTTCAAGGTGAATGGACATAGGCATAAGCACTACTTCGGTAGGAAAGTCCCTTCGTTGGACGACCTAGACCAAGTCACCTTCCCCAATGATAATTAGCATTGGGGGGATCGATTCGAGCTCATGACTCGGTAATCAAAAACGAGGTGCCTCGTGGGGGAGATCCCATGCTTATCCATTGTACATATTATCACTTTCTAATGTAGTTAATGAGAGGGGATGTGTGCCCTTCCAACTCATTGTCTCGTGGTTGTTTGTGAATGTGTTATCTAGATCATCATCATCTCCACGATTGAAGACTCTCGTGTTCGTTTACGTGAGCCTCGATCGTTTGCATGAATATTTTTTCACGAATCCATGACATATCCTTTATTGTTCTAACAGTTATCTTTTAGCATAATTCAAAAATGGTTTTAGATATATTGTTGATCACCCTTTCCATGCTAGATCCTAAGCATTCGACTCTTCGTCTCTAGTATGGGGTGCTCCACCTTTAGACTCGAAACATTGAGGACAATGTTTAATTTTAGTATGGGGGTGAATAGATACTTGCCTTCCTACGCCCTCACGTTTTCCAAATTTCAACGTTTTGTTTTGTTGCAAATAAGGCTAAAAATGGCCAAAATATAAAAAATTCTTAGTTTTCATAAGTGTTTTTAAGACACGAATGTATATTTTCCGATGGGTAGAATAAGAGCTAATTTTTGACTTGATGGGCATTTGGAGCCCTTTACATTCCTTAACCTGCTTGAATCAAGTTTTGCTAGACTTTTATATAGGGAACTTTAAAACGCGAAAGTCTTAGCTCATACGGGTTAAGAACAAGAACTTTTCGCAAGTTCCTATAATTGATCCTAGAAAGTCACTTATCAAGGGAACTTTAAAATGCATTCTCTAAACTTGAAAAAGTCTAAGAAAGTGCAAGATCCTATAGGTGGCTTAAAAACCTAAAACTTCGATTTGATATAGTCTTAATGAAAGCAAATCCAAATTTGGCTTAATTTTGACTTGCATGGCTAAATATTCACGAGTCTCTTTAATTAGAGGTCTTTAAATAGTGAAGAACGAGAAGTGATAGAGTTAGACAAGTGATCATGCTAAACGTAGAACATGAAAATGTTCTTTCAAAAACTCATATATTTTTAATTGTGGCTTTTTCTCCCATAAGATCAATGCATTAGGAATAAAATAATTGCAATAAGTAAGGTCGTACGATTTGAAAGGTTACTTAGCTTCTAGCCCATGATCGTTTAAGAGTTGCTCGGGGTTGAATAGAGTTCATAGCCAATGCATGACTTATTGAATCGAGATGCGAAGATTGGTGAAGATCCCAAAAGTCCCTAACAATGCATGAGGAGCTCTATTTTGTGCTAAGGATCCAAGATGATGTGAAGTATCATTATTCCAAAATCAATATGAAGGATCGAGACACGCGACGAAAAGCAATTACTCCCCTAAAGATCATGGAGAAAATCTGTCCAAAAAGACCCTTAGAAGGTATGAGGATAAATATATCCAAGTCCTAAAAGGAGGCGGATCTTTGTATATCAAAATCCAAAATAAAGATTGAAGAAAAATGATGAAGTCGTGGTCCAAGTATGAAGAATCTCTCAAAAGCGTCAAGTGAAGAAATTCCAAAATATGAAGAGAAGACCCTAATTTCAAGAACGTCTTCCGAATATTTGAAGTATGAAGTACATGCCAAATATCGGTCTGAGAAAGGTCTCAAATCGTCAAACGAGTTATGCCAAGATATGAACTTAAAGAGATACACGAGAAGCCGTTTTAAAAGATTTTGTCCTTGAGATAACTATCGATTGAATCGTGCTACTTTATTTTCGGGCTAATAAATACTATAATAAGTCAATATGAATCACTTGTGATCCATGACACATAGTTAAAAAATCCTAGAAACCCTTTCTTTTCTTAATAACTAGGATTGCGGGGAGAAAAAGTATTACACAATTTGGACGTATGAGTAGTGTTAGCATTTCGACTTGTACCAACAATGATCTCATTTTTACACTTAGCATGGAATGTATGACAATCAAGGATGACAAACTTTTATTCTATGAGACATTCACTTGTTTCTATTCAATTACCCTAAAAGTTACATTTGTGATGAAAATAATACATTATATCTTTAACATATCTTCGTAGTATTGTAGCAAGTTTTACTCTTCAATAAAGTTTAATAAAATTGAATTTTAGAGATGCTTAGATACTTTATTCTAGCATTGCATGAGGGCACGACAATGGTTTAGTATGGGGGAGTGATGAGATGGCATTTATACATGATCTCATCGTTCTTTTCGAGCTTTAAATGCATAAAATGTCATCAAAATTCGATATACATATGCTTGTGTTTATTTACTTGTGTATTTTAGGTATGGATATCATGAAAAAAAAAGATCACAAGAAACAAGGAAAAACGAACACGAGAAACAAAGTCGCACAATGAACCGGGCCCTAGTTATGGATTTCTCAAAGAATAACCCTTGAAGACTTGAAGATAAACAAGATTGATCCCTCATTTATGAAGAAATGACACTTAATACCCTTTTATATTCATAATAACAATTTTGGTCCCTTAAGTTTGTCAAAATGACAAAAAGGTCCTTCAACTTTAAAGATTTGGCAAGATTAGTCCCTCAATAATTCCAAATTGTCAACAATGGACCCTCATGAAGTCAAACTTACAATGAAGACCCTTGAAGCTCAATAATATTACACATTAAGTCCTTTTAAAATGGATAAAATATCAAAAGGACTGATGTAATTATGCCAAAGTTATAAAAGCCCTAAAATCCCTTTTCCTAAACTTTTTGCGGCAAATGTCTAAAATGAGAAACTTATTTAATAAAGGATTCAGATTTATAAGGATGAAAAACATGCTATACAACCTTTCCCAAAAACAAAGGACCAAAACTGCCAATAGCCAAAGTTTAAACTCCTATAAACGCGGGTAACACTTACTGTAGCAAATTTACCACACCAAGAACACCCTTTTTAACCAGGATTAAAAACGATTAAAATAAAGGGGAAAATGAAATTAGCTATACCCACATGTGATTCACCTCACCTCAAACACATCCCACACCAAAAACCCCAAACTCCACTACCAAAAAGACCCTACAAGAGCAAACTACATGGCGACACTTGGCAAGGATCTCTGACATGGCAAAATAAAAGGCACACATTCATTCCTTGGTCACCAAGAATTAATTTGACGTCCAAGATTTCTCCTCACAGCCTGCCAACACCCAAATGCATTCTAGAAGCTTCATAAGGTCATTTTAGGGAATTTCATATCATTAGGGTTTGTGTAATGTGCCAAATTCATGGCCTATATAAGGAGCCTCAACTTGTGAGTGGCCCTTTGTTCCAGATTTTATCTTAAATCTTTGTAATTCCTTTTTATAAATATAAAGTTGGTATTTTAAGAAAATTGTAATTCCTTTTATGTTTTTATAAAAGTTTGGTGTTTGATAAGCTAAGATCTGAGTTCCATTTAGGGCAAATGGCATAAAAAGGTACTCAAGTTGAGGTTTGTTTCCAATCAAGGTACTCTACTTTTTTTTGCACATAAAGGATGCCAACTTCATTTTTTAGCCAATTTGGGTTTTTTTATATTTCTTGTTAAAAAAACTAACAACCATTTTTTATTCCTTAAATGAATCTTTTATAAAATTGAGGGGTCTTTGTCACTATTTTATTTATTCTGGAACCACTTTTGATATTTCCCTAAATCCCCTAATTAGTTACGTGATAAGAAAAACCCTTGTATGCAATCCATGTTACCGAATGAAAAAAAACCTAATTTTTTACGTGAAAAAAAACGACTACATAGAACAACAAAGCTCTTTGCATATCCAGGTACACAATCCATCTTATATATTTTGTGGTATTTTTATGGATTCTAGTTTTTTTAAATTAGTTTATTGGCCCTTTAATTTAATTATACTACTGATGAACTTTGTTGTTCAACAGGATGGATGCTTCACCCTCAATGCCTCCATTTACATTGGATCTTTATTACAATGGGTATTTTAAGCTTAAACCTTTAGCCTATGTTGATAGTGAGATGGACACAATAAATATTAATGTAACTGGTTTCAAATTTAAGGATATGAAAGAATATGTTGAAACCAACACACATTCCGCAGTGACCGGGTTGTACTACTTTAATAATGGTTTAAACAATATCGAGTGTCATGCTGATTTTACTATATTTGTTGAAAAGTGGCAAAGGAATGAAGATAGATTGGTACAATTATATGTAGATCATAAGAGTGCTGATTTAGGCGATTATATAGGTAAATATTTGGGTGATCATATACTTGTTGAGTTAAAACCTGGTTATGATTTAGATTATGAAGATGATGAATTTAGTGATGTTGCATCACTTGATCATTTATCTGAGGGTGAAGAAGAGTTAACGCAAGTTAGGATTAAAAAAATAAAAAGCGAAGAGGAAAAGAACAAATCAAATGAAGATGCATATGATGAAAGTAGGCTAGTGTTGCATGAGGAAAGTGATGATAATGACAATGAAGTAGATCCTTTATTTTAAAAATTCGATGATGAAAGTCAAAAAGAAAAAGTTCATGTAGAACCACAATATAACTCAGATGAGGATATGCCTATCACGGATGAGGAAGAAATTGAGTATGACCCCAATAAAAGAGATTACCCTATTCATGACCCAAACATCCACTAGAAGTTAAAAAAAACAATATTAGGTGAATTGTATGTAGACCAGGATCAAGTTAAAGATTGTGTTACCTTTTATTTAGTTGCCAATGGATATCAACTTTGGTATGAAAAAAGTGATAGTCAAAAGTTGTTGGTTAGGTGTGGATTTGATGAAAAAGAAAGAAAAAACAAAAAACATCCAAGAGATCCTAATAAACCTTGTTGTCCTTTTAGATTACGGGCTGTGAAGATGCACGAAGAAAATTCTTGGCATATAAGAACCCTAGTTGATGAGCATACTTGCACTAGACAATATTATCTTGGGTTTTTAGTAACTTCTAAATGGATTGCCCGACTATATGAAGATAAAATAAGAATGAATCCTGATTTAAAGGTGGTTGATCTACAGCAAATGGTTATGAAAAAGTATAGTGTGAAAACATCATACAATTAGTGTAGTAGAGCTACAAGGATTGCACTTTATAATCTTAAGCAGAATGTTGGAAGTCAATATGACAGGTTGGTTGATTATAGCGCCGAGTTAGAAAAAACAAACCCTGGTACGACCGTGCAGCTGGCCATTGATCCTCTTGTAGATGGTACACACAGGTTTAATAGTATTTATGTTTGTTTTGACAATATAAAAAAGGGTTGGAAATCAGGTTGTAGAAAGGTTATAGGTTTGGATGGGTGTTTTCTGAAAGGGGTGTGTCAAGGTGAACTCTTAGCAGCTATTGGGCGGGATGGAAACAATCAAATCTACCCAATTGCATGGGCTGTTGTACAAGTTGAGAGAACAGAAAGTTGGGAATGGTTTATCAAACATTTAACAAAAGATCTTGGTTTAGTAAATGGCAATGGGTTTACATTTATATCCGATGGACATAAAGGACATATACAAGCAGTTAAGAGAGTGGTGCCCATGGTAGAACATAAATTATGTGCTAGGCATATTTACGCAAACTTTAACAAGGTATACCCTGGTGTTCTATGTGACAATCCGTCAAATTATGGTTGATATTTTATTCTCAAATATTATTTAAAAACATTATTTCAATGTAATATTATGAACTTACTTATTTTTGGGAAGAAATTTGGATTTACGTCATGAAGTAGCATCGACTACATCTAAACCGGAGGATTCTACGTTACGTGCTTACGTTTACATACACCGTTTTTGGTGACAGTCTGACATTTCAGAAAATAAATTTATCCGTGAATATTATTTTGGGATTTTAAATTTGAGTTAGTTCATAAACTCACAAATTTAAGAGAAGAGATTAGGACTTACGTGAATAATCTAACGTCCTTTACGACTAAACCTGAAACCTTAGGGTCACGTATTTACGTTTTTGAACTCCATTTTTTATGAGACAATTTTTATTAGATTAGTTTTGTGCCGTTGATTCATAATTTATAAAAACGTTTTTCGTAAAACGACCCGAGGGCACGTAAATCGAGGAAACTAGAATCGAGGAGTACCCGTAAATAATTGGGGATGAGACAAAAACAAGTTTTTCCCCACCCCCACACATGGGACGGTTTAACACTTAGCTACAACACCCTTGAGGTGTCAAATCTTCACAAGAAAGCTTATACACTTGTCACTAGCTTAACAAGAAAGGTATTACACCACCAAAACCACTCACTCCAAACCATTTCTTCATTTTACACATGCAATACCAAGAAAAACTCACAACTCTCTCTCTCTAGCCATTTTTTGCCGTCCCATCCTCACCTTAAACCACCCATTTGATCAATTTTCAACCATTAAATCTTGTGTTATTCACACATATGATGGAAACCCTTTGAAGATATGAAGATTGGAGGTGATCCTAACATCCAAGGAGGTGATTTGGTGATGTCCAAGGGCTGATTTCTACATGAAGTTCACAAGTATTGGTGTCCTTGAAGATTGGTGTTGATCTATCACAAGTTTTGCCATCAAAATCCAACCCTTGATCATAAACTACTTAATCTTGGTGGTATAAAGATTGTTCTTCCTATCCTCTTGTTATTTTGATTATGTAATCATGTATTTTCTTTCTTATTTTATATGTATATGATGAATATATGATGATAAAAATGTTGTGTGGGGATCAAGTGTTGATAAATATGATTAAAGAGATGAAAAACCATAGGTAACAAGGTTAAAATCGTGCTTAAAATGATGGCTGTATAAAACAGTAAAGAATCATATGATAAACTGATAAAATGGCTTGAATAAATTAATATACAGTAAGCTATGAGTCTTGTACACATGTGAGAGTTGGCCATGCAATGGAATCCTAAAAATGAGTGAGATATGATCAAAACAAGTTTAGAGTGCAAATCTGACTATACTGTTTTGGCAGAATTTTATAAAGTACTTAGAGGTTGATTCATCAGTAGCTATAATGGAATAAAATGAAGCACATATCATGTAGTTTCTGTGATAAAAATTTGGGGTTCTATCTCCATGTAGAACTCTAGATATGACCATTTTAGTAAACTAGATTTTTAGGACTGATTTTGTATAAATAATATATAATATAAGCACTCAAAATTTATATAAAATATATAAATATATAAAACTCACTAGTGGATAATAATTATAACAAAAGGAGTTATATAAATATTGATATTAAAATGGGACATGTTATATAAATTACAAGTATAAATGTTTTTCCAAGTTATAAAACTATATCCTAAGTTTTACGTCTTTTCGGCTAAAACCGAAAGATTAACGTTTTTGTCAAATAAAACTTAGACGGTCGGACCCGTCTAGTAAAATTTTTTATAAACTCACATACTGATATATGAACTTATATAACAAGTAAAAACCGATAAAACCCGAGCTTTACACCATGTAAACATTAACGGGCCAAAGTAGCCTTATTGGACTATAAACCCGACTAGTTAGTAAAACACTTATAAACTTACTTATTGGGCTTAACCCACTTGGGCCCAAAATGTAAAGTATAATACTGATAATAAAAGTATAATTGGGCTAATGAAATGTATTGGGCTTGTAATGGGCCTATTGGGCCTCCAAAATGTAAACAAGTTGAGCTAGTGTAACTAGTATAAAAGTTACCAACACATAAACACTATAATGAATAAGTAAAGATGTATAAACCCACTTGATCATCATCATATGTATACATAATTGTTGTTTTTATAAAGTCATTGGACTAGAGTCTAAGACGAGTATTATTTGTCTAGGTTTCCGTGATTGAAGCACGTACCGTACATCCAAATCGCCGATAATCGCCTTCCCACATCAACGTGAGTTCATAGCCTCGCACTCTTTAAATGTTTTTATGTAATATTTTATAAACCCACGAGGGAGATAACATGTTAGTTTTTTTTATAAAATAGGACACTAGTAGTCCCGATTGTCTGTTTATTGATTTGGACCCGAATGATTGTATGACCCGATGAATGATTAAATGACCCGATAGATGAATGAAATGGATTATTAAAGTTAGGTTATGTCACTAAAAGTCCCATTAGCATGAATGTGAACTACCGGGATTTGGTAGATGCTTATGCATATAATAGTACTATTTGGGGACGATCACCCCAGTTCGCGCCTTGACGGTTGATCCCCGT
This sequence comes from Glebionis coronaria, assembly GCA_025667525.1. Lineage (NCBI taxonomy): Eukaryota > Viridiplantae > Streptophyta > Magnoliopsida > Asterales > Asteraceae > Glebionis > Glebionis coronaria. The sequence goes on from CM046879.1 coordinate 468,248,517, forward strand.
CGTGCCACATTGATTGGTAAGCGAATTTATGTATGAGAAGATTTACACAAGCGTGATTATTATGATGACACGCTAATTTAGATGGGCAAATTGAGTTTCGGGCTAGCTACCCGTTGTTTGTTGTAGTAAGGTAACAATGTCATGCGGCTTATAATAATCCAATAACGAAAATACTGCTTTATGCATTGAATTACGATATATTGCCTGACTAACAATACAGGGTCTTATTATTGATATTATGTTCGTGTTTTGGTTTTATATAACCATATTCATATAACGGTTTTATTTAACTCTATACAACGTTATAAGACGTATTGTATTATGTTTTTACGACAATGGTTCGTATAATGATTTTGAAGGCAAAAGCCTATATTATGATTTTTGATAAGGATTTGTATAAAATGACTTTGGCTATTTTATGTCCTATTACAAAGATTTGTACAAAATGATTTTTGGTATAATTATATACCGATGATATATTGATGGTTTTATTAAACTCTATGAATTCACTCGGCGTTTTCACTGACCTTTTCTTTTAACATGTTTTATCTCATGTACTTGAAGGTAATTCTCGGGAAGACAACAAGAATTCATGGCCCGCACTTAAACAACAACTTCCATTCAAATGTTTTGTAAAAATTGTATGAAATACTATGACTTGGGACCTATGTAACTTTGATATTTATGAATGGAAATGCTTTATTATTAAACGACGCGATTTTTAAGCGTTGTCTATGATGTGAGTAATGTGCTATTCCGTAACACCAACGAGTCTTCCACTGTATTGAATTGTGTAAATTTAGGGGTGTTACAGTTTGGTACCAGAGCTCTCGTTATAGAGAACGAAAGATTTTTAAAACCAAGGTTTTGAATAAAACATTTCAAAATCTTTTAACAATAAATATTTTTCTAAAAATGTCTAAAAATCTTTTGACTATAACGGTGCCGAAGAATTCCCGAGTTACCGACAAGGCTAGACTGAGAAGTGTTATTTTAATATATATATATATATATATATAACTTGGATTATATATATATGTTGTAATTTGATTACATGATTCTTTGATGATTATTTTGATATTTATACGAGGTATTTATACGACGTAGATTGTCACAAGAAACCCTAACTCCCCTATCAAATCAATCGAAGCTATTCCCGTAGGAATTCTAGCTATTCCAGATCTAAACCAAGTTGTGGATATTTATGATCCCAACAAAATGGTTGATATTCGTAGAAATGTAGATATTAGTTGATTGTGATATTGAAGAAGAATTGGCGAGATTAAAACTGATATCGATGTCATGACGATCTTTCCATATAGAGTGGAGTTTGACAAAACATTACCACCTAGAAAGATGTCATCTGATTCGTTGTCATCCAATTCTTAACTTGAAATCGAAAGGGTGAATGTTGCACTTGAGGCTGTCATTGGAACCATTACCCAAAAGCCTCATGCCACTAGTACCTTTCCGAGAAGTCTAATTGAATGTATGAGTCATCTCATACTAGTGACTCATTTGATAACTATTAATGAAGAAGCTATAGGATTGGAAATTAAGTGTTGTTCATATCGAGCTTTTATTGCCCTTTCAAGGTTTAAGAATAAGGTTGTAAGTATTGAAAAATGAGGTAGAATATCGAATTGAGTATAAGTTGGTTAAAACTTGAATAAAGTAAAATTTAACCCGTATGGAATATGAGATTGTTAAAAGGAAGTCGTTAAGTTCTGTGATTGAATTATAAGGTTTTAAATGATTGTTGATTCGTGTTAAGGGTTGTTCCTAGGCCATTGTCCAATGACGAGGATGCCCAGTGTCCAATAAATAAGTTGAAGAAATCTTCTTCTGAATTGGGACCGATGGATCTTCCGGGACAGGTGGGACACCTAATGACACTTGTAGATTAGTATTCATTGTGGTATCTTTTAAAAATCCCTAACTTAACTGAGACATCAGTTGGTAGGATGAGTTCTTGGAATTGTATGACATAGTGACACGTAATGTGTTACGGTATAATTTTGACTTGTTTGTGATTAATAAAAAGACTACCTTTGATTGCTAAATTCTACATGTATCGATGTTATCTATCTTTTATTGCTTCATCCTAATGCTCGCATTAGTGATGCAACCATTGAACAAGTACACATCTCGATTTCAGTTACGTTGTGGATTATTCTTTTTGAGTGCCATCGAAGTCATGAACCTCATGATTATTTGGCTAAGCTCATTTCCTATTATATTGTAGTTAGTTCTTGGTGAACAACTTTTCATCACTCTTTTGCAGATCACTTATTGTTTTTATAAGATAAAACAGTATCCCTTGAGAAAAATTGAATTTTCATCACTATAAGGATTATTCAAAGTGAGATTTATAAGTGATTGTTATCGAAATGAAGTTGTTTATAAAACACCTTGGAAAGCCTAACTGTTTTCATAACAAAGAAAATCTTTGTAAATTTATTTTTGATTCTAATTTAAGAATTAAGCATGAAAATGTTTTTATTATAAACATGATGATAAAATTTTGACGAACTGAGTATTGCATCTTTAGTCTTGAAATTGTATATAGTTGCGCGCCTACATACAATTTGGAAGTGACCATGCAAGGCTGATTAGTAGTCACCATGAAATAATTAATAAACACTAAATTTTCTTTGAAGATTGTGAAAGAATAAATTTTATGAGATCTGCAAGAAGTGAAAAATAGGGACATAGTGTTAGGGACACCTACATATGTGCCTGTAGCATCTATTCTTCTAAGTCGAATTTACTCATCTGTGGAAATTGTCTTATTAGACAATTGACAATTCTTTCTTGTCCAATTCTCCCGTAGTGAGATTCTTAGCAAAAGTATCTGATTACCGAGTGTTGATACCCGACCGGATGTCTACAATGTTCCAATCATTTCTTTTGATTTGGTTTCATTTGAATGACCTGGGTAACGATCCGAGGAGCTTTCGAATGCGTACTCAAATTATGAAAACATGGGATATATTCATATTCGTTAAATGTTTTCGTCTTTATCTGAATTGAAATTCTCTCGCATAAATTATGCGTTGACATTACTCTTTTGATGATAGTTGTGTCTCCATATATCCTTGAATGTGTGAAGGATTATGAGTTATTATTAGTCTTTTGAGAAGTTCACATCTTATCGACGGCAATAAAACTAGAAAGTTGATAGTGCCAATAGAATGGATTGATTGATTACGACATGACGACATTGTCTTAATTGATGGGAACTCGAGTAGAAATCCCCTAAAAGATAAGATGTTGATTATCAAAAGTGATCTAAATAATTCTTGATGGATGACCATATCCTGCATTTAGACTTGAAAGTTTACCATGAATGGTTATGAACTAGTCATAGATCTTGTAATATAGAAAGAACTTAAAGTAAATGTATAAAATGATGTTTCTGTTATCTGAAACTTTAGGAGGTAATTGTTGGTAAATTACCTAGACTTTCGCCATTAAGGAATGTTGAAGTTGGTATTGATTGTATTCCAAGTGCTGCACCTGTGACATGTGCACTATACATCAGCACCATCTGCATTAAAAGAATTACCCAACAACTAAGAGAGTTGTATGAGAAGACTTTTATTCTACCAAGCTCATCATCATGAAGAACTATGGTGTTATCATTCCTTATATTTGTTGAATTACCATGAACTAGGTAAATTGATGATAAAAATCTATATCTACTACCCAAGATGATAGATTTGTTCGATCATTTACAAGGTTCTAGCGTATATTTAAGATTTGATCCTCGGCATGGTTATCATCAACTTCGCGTCCGCGAAAAAGATTATCTATTCCAATCACTACATCCAGAACTTGTAATAAACATTATAAGTTCCACGTGATGACGTTTGGATTGACTGATGTAGTGTTTTTACTACTCTTTAGGAAAAGAGCAATAGATAGGGCAAGTATTAAGTGTCGGTTTAGGAAAACCGAGCACTAATGACCAAGCAAGTTCGTTTCCTAAGGAGGCAAGTGCGTTGTGTTAAGAGTTGATATATGATGTTTGTGATTATGAACAAGAAGAAAAGAAATGAGAAAGGAAAGAAAAGACGGTTACGATTACGAATTAAACTATGACGAAAAAGGCGTACACGTAAAGTCGCAAAAAGCTACAAAATTAAAAATTTCAACCTAAAAATTAATTATGAGCTAAAACAAGTCTAAAATAATATAAATAAGGAATAAAATCCAATAAAAATATTTTAAAACCTTTTATTAATTAAATATTCAATTTTAAATGCTAATTAAAGCTCTAAAATTAAATATAATTAATCAAAATGTCCAAAATATGATTTTATTGAACAAATAACTTACTTATATTATCTAAAAACTAAAAAGTATTTTTTTATAATTTTTAAATGCTATTTTTCTATTTTTAAATTATTAAAAACTATTTTAAATTTAAAATAATTATAAAAAATAATAAAATAATGCAAAAAATAATCTATCAATTTTAAAAATCCTAAATAACTCTAATGAACAGTAGAAAAATGAAAAAGATTGAAAAATATATATTTTACCACTAAAAGACAAAACTAGTTTAATTAAAACCCTAATTAACTTAAATTATTTCTAAAAATTAACAAAAAGATGATCAGTAAAATATTTTTATACCAAAAACCTTAAAATATTATTCTAAGTCTAGGAAAATTGATTAAATTGAAAAATATTACTTTTTGGCACTAAAAGACAAAAACAGAAACTTTAAAGTTAATTAAAAATAGCTAATTAATCTAAAAATTAATAAATGAACAGTAATAAAAATTTTAATTAAACAGAAAAATCCTAAATTAAATAAGAAAAATAATGGAACTGGTTTCAAGATCTAATTCCACTTTTTGGGCACTAAAGACAAAAAAGGAAGAAAACAGATAGTGACATGTGCTGGACTTTTGTCCTTTAGCTTAGCAGTGGTAAAAAAGACACTAGCAGTGGGAAAGGAGTTCCCACTGACAGTGTAAATTTTTGGTCTGTTTTTCAATAAGCTTAGGAAAGCTTATTTTGATAGCTTATTTGGGACAATAAGGCACCCTTATACTCTTTGGAGTATAAGGAGTCAGATTATACAAAATAACAAACAATCACTTAACACAATAAGCACCAATCAAGCCAAAAAAGTTTCTGAAAAGTCACTAGCAGGTCTGATGAACAATTGCTGATGTTTCATGCACAAATCTGAATTTTAAAACCTTATATCTTGGAAATAAGCTCACAACCATGCATAAAAATGACATACAATCCTCAGACACCTTAAGATCTAACAGCTCACAAGATCTAAGCACAAAATTTCAACAGAATCATACACAATGGGCAAGTTTCTGAATTTTTGCTATCTTTTCAACTTTTTAACATACAAATAGTTTCAAACCTTTACCAAACTGATAACTAAACTTCACACTACCTATTTATCACTTAAGAAATATACCTAAACAAGTTTTAAGCACAAGCAATAATTTTTTATCCTACTTAAACCCGTATCCAAACAACCCTTTAAACTCTTATATCAACTTTTTTCAAACTGAATCAACATAAAACTTTACCAATCTGGATTAAAGAACTCAAGTCATGCATATAACATCCACATGAAGCAAATACAAGCACTTAAACAGATTCTTAACAACTTAACAAAAAAAATTCACATAAAGCATAAAAATTTCAGAAAAATGAAAATTGAAAATAGACAACAAGGACTACCTTGTTGGGCTTACTTCCAAGCCCAACAGTGGCTGATAAGCCACCTCCAATACACTCAGGTGTATGCAGACCCTTTAACAAATCAACTCCTTTAATCCTGCTAAGAAGAAAATAAAAGAACAAGCCAAATATCTATAATCTGTTTTCTTTCTTTCTTTCTTAAAATCTTTTCCACAACTTTTCCAATGTTTAAAACCACTTAACAACACTTGATTAATCCAAATGAAACAAACTTTGAAACAAAATCTTACCAAGAAATCTCAATTTTCAGAAACACTTGAAAACTTTTTTGAAAATTTAAAAACACAAACTTGAAGAAAAATGAACTCAGGAAAAACAAACTTTAAAACATGAATACTGGAAAGTAAATGGTTCTCAGTCATATGCAAGATAAAATTTTTTTCATTAATTCATAAGAGAAATTTTTTACATAAAACTGGAACAACTAAAATGGAATACAAGACATCCCATTTATACTATGCTAGAGACTATTCTAGAATGTAAATAAAATATTACAAATAAAAGAGAAACCCTAAACCCTAATTCGTGCTTTTCCAGTCTTGCCCCTTGTTGATTCTTGGTCAATCTTCATCATGTGATCGTCCTTGGTGTTGCCAGTTGGATTGGTGCATCTTGGACGTTTATTTTGAGTGGGGAATACGTTATTCATCTCAACCATTGATCCTGTCCCCTTTTTGGGACTTTGGGTGAAAGAGACGGGGCAGGGGAGTGCTTGGGTGAGGACCACAGCCCACGTGGCATGTTTCTGGGTGTGGGGATGGGTTTAAAAAGTGGTTAATTACTGATCTGGAGGAGCTTAGAATAAACCCCTTTGTTATGAAGGAGATTAGTGATTAGGGTTTGTTCTTAAGTGTGTGTTGAGTGTGTGTGTTTTAATCAGGTTTGGGGTGATTAGTTTTTAAAAACGAGTTTCCCCCACTTTTAATAATTAAATGTGTTTAATTAAAGTGAGTGGGTTCAAAAAGGTTTTGTGATAGGGTTAAAGAGTTGTGGACTGGTTCGTTTAAATAAAATGGACTGGTGGGGGTGATGTGTCAAATTTTGGTTGGGTGGTGGATTTTGATTGTCTGGCAGAAACACCCCCTGAACTCCTTCTTTCTTGTCTCTTTGATTTAATCAGCTCAAAACACAACTCCCTTTGTAAATAACTTTGTTGATTTGTCATTTTTGGCACAATCTTTTTATAATCTTGAAACAAGGACTAAACATGCAATTTCTTCATATTCCAAGGATTGATTTTGACATGTTTTCAAACTTCAAGGCTTTGACTTGTTGGTTGACTTCTTGGAGGACCATATTTGACAATTTAGATTTGTTTAGGGACTAAATTTTCCAATTCTTCAAAGTTAAGGGTCCTTTTTGTAATTTTGACAAACATTAGGGACCAAACTTGTAATTATGAAGATACAAGGGTATAAAGTGTCAATTCTTCAAACTTGGAGGACCAATCTTCAATATTCTTTAAATCTTCAAGGGTTTTCTTTGGAAAATTCCTCACTAGGGCTTGGTTCATCGTGCGGCTTCGTTTCCCGTGTTCGTTTTTTATTGATTCTTGTGATCTTTTGTCATTTTCTCAATATCCGTACCTAAAATACACAAGCAACAAACACAAGCATATATTTGGGTATTTTGATGATATTTAATGCATTTTAAGTCCAAAAAGAACGATGAGACCATGTATAAAAGCAGTCTCATCACTCCCCCATACTAAACCATTGTCGTGCCCTCACGCAATGCTAGAATAAAGTATCGTAGCATCTCCAAAATTCATTTTTATTCACATTATTGGAATGATAAACTAGCTATACTACTACTATTACTACTACTTGTGTTATAGACATAATGTATGATTTTCATCGCAAAATGGGACGTTTAGGTTCATAGAATAAGAACACGTGAATGCTTCGTTAGAAATAATTTCATCGTCCTCGATTTTCACTTCAATTCCATGCCAAGCGTGTAACGAGATCATTGTCATTATAAGTTAGTAATGCTAACACTACTCATATGCCCTAATCACGTACTTATCCTCCCATTATTCCTAATTTGTATCTCTTATATTTTATGATGTCTTGAATGTTTCACGAGGATACATTGTTTGACTTATGCGATAATAGAGATTTAGGTCTAAAAATAGAGTCCTAACGGTGTAACTAAGACCATCAAATCAATAACCCCTCCTAATAGACGACGATGTTAAAAAATTAAGTTGACAAGAAGAATCGATAAACACGGTTTTATAACGGTTTTGAACATGAGACTTATTACCAAGACTTTTATACGCCCCCTAACGGAAGGGCCTTATTATCTTTGGTTTACCTCCATCTTTTATTCAACTTCGCCATGAAGCTTTTATTATGACTTCGGTCTTGCCTTGCCTTTTATTATCCGCCTCATTGGTGGTTTTATTAGCCAAAGACGTATATCCTCACGCTAAAGCGAATTTTGGATCTTTAAAGCTTCGAAGATTAAGGCTTGATTCACTTTCAATTTTTGCATAGATTTTAGGCCTTGTGGGGCTTCAAATTGTTTGCTTGATTTAGGTGAGCACTTGAAATCTTATTATTAGGTGAAGCTTTCGATTATTAGGATGCCAATACTTCAAAACCGTGACGATGGCGATACCTTAATGTCTTCCCAATTTAATTACACGGAAGCTACTAGAAAAGACTAGAAACCCAACAATCCTAACTAAACCGCTAAGTCAATATTTATTAAGCAAAAAATATTTACATGCGAAGGGAGAATAAGCAAACAACGAGAACACATGAGTTTTTGAAAGAATACGAGTATTCTACGTTTAGCATAGTAACTTATAATTAACTCTATCATTTCTCGTCCTCATTTAAGAGACTTAGCCTAATGTGTAGTTAAGGAATCAAAGCTAAGTGCTCAACACGCACGGTCGAGTCAAAAATTACTCTTATTCTCGCCATCGGAAAACCTACATTTGTGTCTTCAAACACTTATAAAACATGAGAAAAATTTTAAAATTTGGCCATTTTTAGCCTTATTTTGCAACAAAATGATAAACAAAACGATAAACTTTGGAAAGCGTGAAGGTTTGGCAAGGTAAGTATCTATTCACCCCCCCATACTAAAGTTAAACATTGTCCTCAATGTTTCGAGTCTAGGGGTGCAAACACCCCCATACTAGAGACGTAGTCGAATGCCTAATCTAGCATGGAAAGGGTGTAACCGTTAAATTTAAAGCCGTTTATGAAGTGTGCTAAAAACCTAAGGTTAGAACATCAAAAGGATATATCATGGATATTGAGAAATGTCTCCAAAGCAAACGATCGAGTGCTCCCATAAAACGAACACGAGAGGCTCCAATCGTGAAGATCATGATCTAAAAACCACATATCACAAACAACCACGGAACAAAGGTTGGAAGGGCACAAATCCCCACACGTAAGCTACATTAGACTAAGAAAGCGATAATATGTACATAGGATAAGCATGGGACTCCCCCACGAGGCACCTCGTTTTTTATTACCGAGTCATGAGCTCGACTCGATCCCCTCAATACTAATTATCATTGGGGAAGGTGACTTGGTCGAGGTAGTTCAAGGATGGAACTTCCCCACCAAAGTAGTGCTTCAACCTATGTCCATTCACCTTGAAGTTAGGACCATCATCTTGAGCTAGCTCGATGGTCCCATACGGAAATACTTGAGTCACGGTGAATGGACCGGACCAACGGGATTTCAATTTACCGGAAAATATTTTCAATCTTGAATTAAAAAGTAAAACTTGATCCCCAATGTTAAAAACCCGGTTTTTAATTTTTGAATCATGCAACTTTTTAGTTTTCTCTTTGTAAATCAATGAATTTTCATAAGCAATATCCCTTAATTCATCCAATTCATTTAATTGCATTTTCCGGTGTTTTCCCGCGGTCTCCATGTCATCATTACAATGCTTTAGGGCCCAATAAGCCTTGTGTTCTAACTCGATAGGCAAATGACAATTCTTTCCATACACAAGCTTATAGGGAGTGCACCCAATGGGTGTCTTATGAGCGGTCCTAAAGGCCCATAAAGCATCGTCTAACTTATCCGACCAAGATTGTCGGTTTTCCCCTACGGATCTCTCCAAGATCCTCTTCAAAGCTCGGTTTGAAACCTCGACTTGCCCACTCGTTTGTGGGTGATAAGCCGTAGAAAGACGATGTGTAACCCCATATTTCCTTAGAACCCTTTCAAATTGGTCATTACAAAAATGGGTTCCACGATCGCTTATGATAGCACGAGGGGTTCCAAACCTAGCAAACAAACTTTTCAAGAACTTAACTACCACATGAGCATCATTAGTGGGCAAGGCCTTCGCCTCCACCCACTTAGAAAGGTAGTCAACCGCAACGAGAATATACTTATTACCACGAGATGATGGGAACGGCCCCATAAAGTCTATGCCCCAAACGTCAAAGATCTCACATACTTGAATGATATTTTGTGGCATTTCATCTTTTTGTGAGGCTTTTCCTTGTCGTTGGCATGAATCACAAGACTTCACAAGATCTTGTGCATCTCGGTAAATAGTAGGCCAAAAGAAGCCGGCATCAAACACCTTTTTAGCCGTGAGATTAGCACCGTGGTGACCACCCGTGGGTCCCTCATGGCAAGTTCTAAGGATGTTAGAAGCTTCGGTGCCAAATACACAACGGCGGATGATTTGATCCGCACAAGTTCGAAACAAGTAAGGGTCGTTCCAAAAATAGAACTTGACATCACGAAAGAATTTTCGTTTTTCTTGAGTTGTCATACCCTTAATGATGAAGTTACCCGCATGGTAATTTGCAAAATCCGCAAACCATGGGGTAGAAGAATCAAGTTTGGAATTCACTACACCAAGTGTCTCGAGCGGAAATGTTTCGGTGATTTCCTTAGGCTCGTAAATACTTTGGTGAGGATCTTCCAAACGAGAGAGATGATCGGCCGCTAGATTCTCGGCTCCTTTTTTGTCAACGATTTTGTGATCAAATTCTTGAAGGAGGAGAATCCAACGAAGTAATCTCGGCTTTGCATCTTGTTTAGCCATGAGATACTTGATAGCCGAATGGTCCGTATACACTATGCATTTTGTCAAGACGAGATAAGGTCGGAATTTCTCAAATGCATACACCACGGCAAGGAACTCCTTTTCCGTTGTAGTGTATTTAAGTTGAGCCTCGGTCATCGTCTTGCTAGCATAGTGTATAGGCAAGAAGTGCTTATCATGACGTTTCCCCAAAACGGCCCCAATAGCATAATCACTTGCATCACACATAAGTTCAAAGGGGAGGTTCCAATTTGGAGCAACAATAATGGGAGCTTCGGTAAGTTTCCTCTTAAGGATCTCAAAGGCTCGTACACAATCTTCGTCAAAGACAAATCGTGCTTCTTTTTCAAGAAGATGTGTAATGGGTCGAGAAATCTTCGAGAAATCCTTGATGAATCGTCGATAAAAGCCCGCGTGGCCTAGGAAACTCCTAACTCCCTTGACGGTTTTGGGATGAGGTAATTTGGCAATGACGTCTACCTTAGCTTGGTCTACCTCAATCCCCGCTTTCGAGACCTTGTGCCCTAAGACGATTCCACTCTTAACCATAAAATGACACTTTTCCCAATTGAGCACAAGGTTGGTTTCCTCACAACGTTTTAACATTCTCTCTAGGTTCGACAAACACGAAGTAAAGGAATCACCAAACACGGAAAAGTCATCCATGAAGACTTCCATCATCTTCTCGATCATATCATGAAAAATAGCCATCATGCATCGTTGAAAAGTTCCCGGTGCATTACAAAGTCCGAATGGCATTCTACGATAGGCAAACGTTCCATATGGACACGTAAACGTAGTTTTTTCTTGATCACGAGGATCGATGGGAATTTGGAAGTAACCGGAAAAACCATCTAAAAAGCAATAGAAATCGTTTCCCGCAAGACGCTCCAACATTTGGTCCATGAAGGGCAAGGGAAAGTGGTCTTTTCGAGTGGCTTCATTCAACTTACGATAGTCAATGCACACTCTCCATCCGGTCACGAGTCTAGTGGGAATCAACTCGTTGGCATCGTTTGGCACAACGGTCATCCCTCCCTTTTTAGGGACACAATGAATAGGACTCACCCAAGGGCTATCGGAAATAGGGTAAATCATTCCCGCGTCAAGGAGTTTAAGGACCTCCTTTTTGATGACGTCGTGAATTTTGGGGTTCACCCTCCTTTGACTTTGGATTGTTGGCTTGAAATCCTCCTCCATTAATATTTTGTGTGTACAAAATTTGGGATCGATTCCCTTAATGTCGGATAACTTCCACGCAATCGCCCCTTTGTGATCCTTAAGAACATCGACAAGTGCGGTTTTTTCATCATTCGAAAGTTCCTTCGCAATAATAACCGGCAACTTGTCGTCCTCCTCCAAATAGACATACTCGAGGTGAGGAGGTAAATCTTTCAACTCGAGAATAGGTGGTTCCTCAAGTGAAGATTTAGGCTCGATACTCATAACCTCCTCGGGTGGAGGAAATGGGAAATCGTTGAGAAAATCCTTGATAATCGAGAAGTCCTCATATTTGTCGAGGTCTTCGTCACAAGTACGTGGAACATCGAATTCTTCCAACGTAAAACCACCACCTTCGAAAGGAGTGAAGGTTGGTGTCGAATTATCAAGAATTGGATCTAACATAGTGGGATTGCCACTAGTTTCTTCATCACCAAACCCTAAAACTTCTTGTGAAAATTCCTCGCAAACCACGTTGATCATATCAACTAGGTTTATGGTAGCAACGGAATAAACATGAGAAGGTTGAGAATTTTGAGTTGCGTTTATAACAAGTTCCTCGTCGTTGAAACGTAAGGTGATCTTTCTAGCATGCACATCAATTAAAGCCATAGACGTATCTAAAAACGAATGACCTAAAATAAGAGGAACTTGAGGATCCGTGGGGATATCAACAACAATAAAGTCTACGGGATAGTAGAACTTCCCCACTTTCACAAAAACGTCTTCCGCCAAACCACATGCAAGAATCGTGGAATGGTCGGCCAACTCAATAGACATTCGTGAAGGAGTAAGATTAGGAAGATTGAGCGACTTGAAGATTGCAAGTGGCATCAAGTTAATGCTAGCACCAAGATCGGCCAAGGCATAGCATTCCTCCATATCTTGAATTGCACAAGGGATCAAAAATTTACCGGGATCACCGACTTTTTGAGGTATGCGATTAAGATAAACCGACGAACAACTAGACATTTGGTGTAACTTTTCCTTGTTGTTTAACATACTCTTAAAGTTAGCGGCAAATCGAGGCATCATGACCAAAGCACCGGCGAAACTCACATTAAAGTGCAAATCACGAAACATTTTCATAAAAAGCTCAAATTGGTAGTTGTCGCGCTCTTGTCGTTTCTCCTTCCTAAGCCTCGATGGGTAAGGCAAGGGTGGTGTGGGTTGGGGCATAGGCATAGCCTTTGGAATCTCGGGTTCCAATATGGGTGATGGGTCAACCGTAGGTGTGGCATGAGCGGTACTTTGTGGGATTGAAATATGCTCCTTTTCGACCACCACCTCGGGTTCTTCCTCAATTTCCTCCACCGTTGGAGTAATTGGTTGAGGAGTCGGTTCCTTAAGTGTCTTACCACTTCGTGTGGTAATCACTTTCATCTCTCCCTTCGGGTTTGAAACGGTGTTACTAGGTAAACTACCCGAAGTAGAGGCTTTGTTCCCCATGACGGCTTCTAAGATGGCATTAAGCTTAACATCAAAACTATTAAACTTCACATCTTGACTAGCACGGCTTTTTGGTCAATTCTTTGTTCAAGCCTAGCATGACTTTGCTCTATCTTGTTGTTTTGACCTCGAATTTGGTTAGCAAAATCATTTTTTAATTCATTTCTCATGGCTAGATTTTCCTTAATGAAATTAGCTAACTCCTTTGCGTTCTTAGCCGTGTCCTTAGCTTGATTAGCCATTTGCTCTTGAATGTTTTCCAAAATCTTATCATTTGAAGTAGCGTAATTCAAAAAGTCCATTGGAAGTTCTTTATTATTTTGAAGACCTTGACTCGTGTTTTGAAAATTACGGTTTTGATTTTGATTTTGCAATTGGCTACTACTACTCCCTTGATTCCCATAGTTGTTATTACCCTTAAAATTGTTCCTTTGATTGCTTTGGTAACCAACTTGATTGTTTCGATAATTGTTAGCATTTTGATTTGGTGAAAAACCCGGTGGAGTCAATTGATTAGTGCGAGGAACTTGACCGTTTTGGTTATAAGTTCCCGCGGCCGCGAAGGCACTCGAAGTGTTACCATCGTTGGTAATGCACTCGGAATAATCGTGAGCTCCACCACAATACATACAAGAAACCTCAACCGCTTTAATCGTAGCGGGAGCGGGTTGTTCACCAACTTTAAACTCAACTAACAAGCCTTTCAATATATCAAAAATTTTATTCTCCAAATTAGCCTCGACTTGGCAAGCATCAACGGTGTGTGACAAACTAGGTGAAGATGAAGACGAAGCCTTACGAAAACTCGACGTGCTACGAGGACTATACACCTTAGACCTATTCTCAATGATTAACAATGCTTCCTCGACCATTTTACACAAGAAATTACCACCCGCGGCGGCATTAAGATAATCACGCTCATGATCGTTCAAGCCATTGTAAAACGTGTCTATTTGATGCAAGTCGGAAAAACCATGATGAGGACATTCGTGCAACATTTCCTTAAACCTATTCCAAGCCGTTGAAAAACTCTCATTATACTCTTGTGAAAACTTTGAAATCTCGTTTTTCAAGTGCGTAGTCTTAGAGGGCGGAAAAAATTGGTTCACGAATTTTGAAACGAGATCCTTCCACGTCAATATAGAATTGGGTGGCTCTTTCTCTAACCAAATTTTTGCGGGCCCCGCTAAGGAATACGGAAAAAACATCATCTTAATCGAGTCGTTTGAAACATCCTTAAACTTGCACGTGGCGGTGAGAAGATTAAATTGGCGAATGTGGTTATGAGGGTTGTCCTTTTCGTCCCCTCGAAACTTGTTGTTTTGAATCATGGACAACAAACCCGTCTTAACCTCAAAATTCTCCGCAAGGATAGCGGGAATCACAATCGCTTCTCCATAACCCTCGGTGGGTGCTTGAAGCAACTCTATCATAGTTCGATTAGCCATGGGTGCTTCTTTCACTACAATGGGTTCGTCAATAGGAGAGTCCTCACTAGTAGGAGTGAGTGATTTGTTTCTTCGTTTACGAGAACGTCTTGCTTTAGAGCGAGTTTGCATAAACGTCACGTACAACGAGAAGGCGAGCAAAGAAGATTCTTTTTGGTGTTTTTACTTTTTCAATTTTTTGTGGTTTTTGATTGTTTTTAACTTTTTTGGATTTTTGGAATGTATTAAGTAGACACAAATCTACAAATCTCCTCCTTAATCAAATCTCTTGATTAAAGAAGCCTCAAGGAATGAAAACGAACACGTGAAGTGAACGCCTTCGATGACTTTAGAACGATGGTGGAACACCAAATCGTTTAAGAGGGTTTAATCAATAGAAACCAAGAAAATATATATGATACTTAAGTAATACTTTGGGCGGCAAAACCCTCGATTCACTCTCAAAATCAAATACGCACAAGCAAGCGAAGGAAACGAGGCGGCGCGAAGCACTTAAGAGCCTTTTTCCTTTAGGTCGTGAAATACAACCGCCTTATACCCACCTTATAGTTTGTATTATCAAGATTAAGCTTCACGAAAGTATTTATCTATTTTTGCCTTTTTTCTTTGGTTTGAGATTCGAATACAATGATCGAGTGATGAAATCTCGAGTCAAGGTTGTGATTGCTCACGTATTTGGAGTACTTGTGAATTTATTGTTCTACGTATACAATATAGTAATAATATTCACACAAAAACCGAAAAACGATAATACGTATTAATAGAGTGCTATTAATACAAATACTTTTATGGCTATATATAAAAACAACAATGGTTCAATCAAAACACAACACGCCTCCCCGGCAGCGGCGCCAAAATGATGTAGTGTTTTTACTACTCTTTAGGAAAAGAGCAATAAATAGGGCAAGTATTAAGTGTCGGTTTAGGAAAACCGAGCACTAATGACCAAGCAAGTTCGTTTCCCAAGGAGGCAAGTGCGTTGTGTTAAGAGTTGATATATGATGTTTGTGATTATGAACAAGAAGAAAAGAAATGAGAAAGGAAAGAAAAGACGGTTACGATTACGAATTAAACTATGACGAAAAAGGCGTACATGTAAAGTCGCAAAAAGCTACAAAATTAAAAATTTCAACCTAAAAATTAATTATGAGCTAAAACAAGTCTAAAATAATATAAATAAGGAATAAAATCCAATAAAAATATTTTAAAACCTTTTATTAATTAAATATTCAATTTTAAATGCTAATTAAAGCCCTAAAATTAAATATAATTAATCAAAATGTCCAAAATATGATTATATTGAACAAATAACTTACTTATATTATCTAAAAACTAAAAAGTATTTTTTTATAATTTTTAAATGCTATTTTTCTATTTTTAAATTACTAAAAACTATTTTAAATTTAAAGTAATTATAAAAAATAATAAAATAATGCAAAAAATAATCTATCAATTTTAAAAATCCTAAATAACTCTAATGAACAGTAGAAAAATGAAAAAGATTGAAAAATATAAATTTTACCACTAAAAACAAAACTAGTTTAATTAAAACCCTAATTAACTTAAATTAATTCTAAAAATTAACAAAAAGATGATAAGTAAAATATTTTTATACCAAAAACCTTAAAATATTATTCTAAGTCTAGGAAAATTGATTAAATTGAAAAATATTACTTTTTGGCACTAAAAGACAAAAACAGAAACTTTAAAGTTAATTAAAAATAGCTAATTAATCTAAAAATTAATAAATGAACAGTAATAAAAATTTTAATTAAACAAAAAAATCCTAAATTAAATAAGAAAAATAATGGAACTGGTTTCAAGATCTAATTCCACTTTTTGGGCACTAAAGACAAAAAAGGAAGAAAACAGATAGTGACATGTGCTGGACTTTTGTCCTTTAGCTTAGCAGTGGTAAAAAAGACACTAGCAGTGGGAAAGGAGTTCCCACTGACTGTGTAAATTTTTGGTCTGTTTTTCAATAAGCTTAGGAAAGCTTATTTTGATAGCTTATTTGGGACAATAAGGCACCCTTATACTCTTTGGAGTATAAGGAGTCAGATTATACAAAATAACAAACAATCACTTAACACAATAAGCACCAATCAAGCCAAAAAAGTTTCTGAAAAGTCACTAGCAGGTCTGATGAACAATTGCTGATGTTTCATGCACAAATCTAAATTTTAAAACCTTATATCTTGGAAATAAGCTCACAACCATGCATACAAATGACATACAATCCTCAGACACCTTAAGATCTAACAGCTCACAAGATCTAAGCACAAAATTTCAACAGAATCATACACAATGGGCAAGTTTCTGAATTTTTGCTATCTTTTCAACTTTTTAACATACAAATAGTTTCAAACCTTTACCAAACTGATAACTAAACTTCACACTACCTATTTATCACTTAAGAAATATACCTAAACAAGTTTTAAGCACAAGCAATAATTTTTTATCCTACTTAAACCCGTATCCAAACAACCCTTTAAACTCTTATATCAACTTTTTTCAAACTGAATCAACATAAAACTTTACGAATCTGGATTAAAGAACTCAAGTCATGCATATAACATCCACATGAAGCAAATACAAGCACTTAAACAGATTCTTAACAACTTAACAAAAAAAATTCACATAAAGCATAAAAATTTCAGAAAAATGAAAATTGAAAATAGACAACAAGGACTACCTTGTTGGGCTTACTTCCAAGCCCAACAGTGGCTGATAAGCCACCTCCAATACACTCGGGTGTATGCAGACCCTTTAACAAATCAACTCCTTTAATCCTGCTAAGAAGATAATAAAAGAACAAGCCAAATATCTATAATCTGTTTTCTTTCTTTCTTTCTTAAAATCTTTTCCACAACTTTTCCAATGTTTAAAACCACTTAACAACACTTGATTAATCCAAATGAAACAAACTTTGAAACAAAATCTTACCAAGAAATCTCAATTTTCAGAAACACTTGAAATTTTTTTTGAAAATTTAAAAACACAAACTTGAAGAAAAATGAACTCAGGAAAAACAAACTTTAAAACATGAATACTGGAAAGTAAATGGTTCTCAGTCATATGCAAGATAAAAAAAATTTCATTAATTCATAAGAGAAAATTTTTACATAAAACTGGAACAACTAAAATGGAATACAAGACATCCCATTTATACTATGCTAGAGACAATTCTAGAATGTAAATAAAATATTACAAATAAAAGAGAAACCCTAAACCCTAATTCGTGCTTTTCCAGTCTTGCCCCTTGTTGATTCTTGGTCAATCTTCATCATGTGATCGTCCTTGGTGTTGCCAGTTGGATTGGTGCATCTTGGACGTTTATTTTGTGTGGGGAATACGTTCTTCATCTCAACCATTGATCCTGTCCCCTTTTTGGGACTTTGGTTGAAAGAGACAGGGCAGGGGAGTGCTTGGGTGAGGACCACAGCCCATGTGGCGTGTTTCTGGGTGTGGGGATGGGTTTAAAAAGTGGTTAATTACTGATCTGGAGGAGCTTAGAATAAACCCCTTTGTTATGAAGGAGATTAGTGATTAGGGTTTGTTCTTAAGTGTGTGTTGAGTGTGTGTGTTTTAATCAGGTTTGGGGTGATTAGTTTTTAAAAACGAGTTTCCCCCACTTTTAATAATTAAATGTGTTTAATTAAAGTGAGTGGGTTCAAAAAGGTTTTGTGATAGGGTTAAAGAGTTGTGGACTGGTTCGTTTAAATAAAATGGACTGGTGGGGGTGATGTGTCAAATTTTGGTTGGGTGGTGGATTTTGATTTGTTGGGAATAAATTAAGGCCAGATTACTTGAACGCTGACAAGAACAACTCAAGCGTTGACAAGAGCAAAGTGAGCGCTGACAGCATAAGCGTTGACAAGTTAAAGTCAAGCGTTGACAGATTGAAGACAAGCACTGATGGAAGATGTGAGCTACACGTTTATTATATTCTAGAATACTTCTAGTAAGGATAAATGTATTTTCTATGTTTATCTTTACCTAGAATAGTTGATACGTAGCTTATTGTACAAGGCTTCTTAGTCTATAAAAGAAGGCCTTTAGGTTAATGTTTAATATCAAGTTTTCATTAAGTTTTTCATTCGTAAACATCTTTCATTGTAAGCAAGTTCGACATTGATAATCAAAGTGAAAGTATTGTTTACATCTTGTGTTCTTGTTTAAGTATTAAATTCCGCATAATACTTAGATTCACAAAGCATACAACAAAGGTTTCTCTACGTGTTATACTTGATCTAATCTCGTATACACAAAGCTAATCGATCTAAGTTTGGGATCAACAAGTGGTATCAGAGCTTGTTGAGGAACTTTTGATCTTTGAAGAACACCAGAACGATATACGAACACCAAAACCCTAATTTTCTCAAAACCCTAAAAACATCATGTCTGAAGCAAACATCATGTCCTCCTCTTCATCCTTACCAAACATCAAGATTCCCATGCTTGATGCAACCAACTTTGACTTATGGAGGTTCAACTTTGAACAATATCTGGGGATCTTTGACTACACACTCTGGGACATTATTGAATATGGAAACTCATTCAATAAAGCTCAAAAGATTCTGAATGCCATTGCGACAAGAACAGCTGTTGAAGGATGTCCTAAAGAAGATAAGAAAGAAAAACCTAGAGATGGTAGAGCTGTAAGTGCTGAAGATATTGCAAAGAAAAGGGCTGACATGAAAGCCCTAAATATTCTGAAAGTGTCTCTAGGACAAGAAAATCAGCACAAATATAGAAGCTATGAATCTGCTAAGGATCTTTGGGAAGCAATTGAAGTTGCATATGGTGGTAATGCAAAAACTAAGGAAGAAAAGAAAAAGCAACTTCTGCATGATTATGCTGTCTTCAAAGCTCAGCCCAATGAGAAACTGAGCAGTGTGAGAAGCAGATTGCTTGACATCACAAGCAAATTGTCCTTCATGGGGACACAAGTTGGTGATATTGACATCAATGCTACTTTTCTGAAAAGTCTTGGTGAGACATGGAAGATTGAGGCAAGATCTATTCTTGCCAATAATACTCACAAGAGCTCTTCGTTTGATGACATCTACAACAAACTAAGATTGTTGGAAGATGAGACTCTTTCAAGCAAAGCTAGCACCAGCAACATGGCCTTCTTTTCTCATAGTGAAGGTCAATTCAATCAGCAGGACTCTTTTATGCATCCAGTTACTGGATCACCATTTGTCAGCGCTGGAACAAGTCTTGTCAACGCCTCCTTTTCAGACGCTGACACATTCATGAATGACTCACCAAGAGTTAAACCTGCTGGTTTGGATTTGGATACTGTTTGTGCTTACATTGCTTCTTTGCCCAATGGTTCAGTGATTACATATGAGGACCTTGAGCAGATAAGTGATGAACACTTGGAAGAGATGGACATCAAGTGGAACATGGCTCTTGCTAGTATAAGAGCAAATAGGTGGAATAGGAGGTTCAAGAAGAAAATGACCTTCAATGCTAAAGACACTGCTGGATTTGATAAATACAAAGTTGAGTGCTACAACTGTCATCGCATGGGGCACTTCATGAGGGAATGTAGATCTCCTAGAAGATCTGATGCTGGCAAACCCTCAAGTCAGGTTGTTAAAGCTCAAGAATCCAAAGCCATGGTTGCAGTTCAAGGAATTGATGGTACTGGATGGGATTGGAGCTTTCTGGCCAAGGATGCTGAAAAGGACAAAGCTTTGATTGCTGACATTGAAGAAGAAGAGCATGTTGAATATGCTCTCATGGCACACTCCTCCTCTTCATCTGATAATGAGGTATATGATGATGCTTTTTGTAGCAAAGGTTGTAGTTTAAACACTGACAGACTTAACAAAGAAGTGTTAAAACTAAAAGAGGATATGAGCACTGAAAGGTGTAAATTATCCAATTACCAACTAGCTCTTACTGAAACTGAGAAAACCGTTTCTGAATATAAGAAAATGGAATTTGATTTAAAAGATAAGATAAATATCTTAAAACATGAGCTAGAGGGTAGTATGGATGTTAGAAATATCATGTCAAAAGTCAATAAAGACCTACAGGCTAAGTTAGATGAGGCCATTAAGAATAAAGATAATGTTGACCTCAAGATTCAAAGATTTGATAGAGCCACCCAAGCCTAGGAGACTGTGTAGCTAAACAAAGAGATCCTAAGGATATGACTGGGCTTGGGATGAATGAGAATGATTACTCTCTGGTTCCACCACCAGCTGGTGACTTCTATGGTGTCCTTAGAAAGGATTTATCTTGGACTGGTATTCCAGAATGCCAAGAAGAGGAATTTATTCCTCCACCAAGAGTTGTCACCCCAGTAGAAGAGTATCAACAAAAACTGACTGACCTAAATGAGTGGAAGAAAGCTAACCCTACTTTATTTGTTAAGGGAGGTTTGCTGTGTGAAAGTCCCATTGAATCCCCACCCATTAAGGTTACACACCCAGTTACTGGTAAAGCTGTTGACCTAGGCTCCAACACTGTTAGAAGACCTACCATTAAATATGCAGAGATGTATAGAAATAATAGGTCACCCAAGAGCCAAGTTAACAATCATGGAACAGGTTTCTTTGCTTCTAGACCTAAGAATGTGTCTAAGAAAGCCTGTTATACTTGTGGTAGCTTTTCACATTTGACATACAAGTGTGTCAACGCTCCCAAAGCCAGCGCTGATAGGAACAATTTCAGCGCTGATAGGAAGAAAGTCAACGTTGTTAGGAAGTCAAACGTTGTCAGACCCAGACCTGGTGTGCAGCAAAGTCCACAAGTGATTAGACCAGCCCCATTCTTTACTAGAAGGTCTAACACTTATGGACAAAGACCTTTTCAAAAGACAAATACCTGGTCAAATAGGCAATGGGTTCCTGTAGCAAACCCTAGGTTCAACGCTGATAAGGGTAAATTCAGCGTTGACAGGACAAAATCCAACGCTGACAGAAACGTGACCAGGCCTAAGTATTTGCAGCCACAAGGTAAGGGGTCTAAAGCTTCTTCAAGCTTAACATGGAGACCCAAGAAAGATCAAAACCCTAATAATAATGGAATTTCAATGACTTGCAACAGGTTTAACTATATTTCAAAAGTCATTACAAAACCAATTGGGGTTAACTAGGTATTTCATCCTAAAAGGGATGAGAATGGGGTTGTTGTGAGAACTAAGTCTGTTCTTATTGAACAACCAAATGAATCCAAGTCTTCTGAGACTTGGGTTCCCAAAGAAAACTAATTTGTTTTCTTTATGTGCAGGGCATTCAAAAGCAGATCAATGACTATGGATATTGGGATAGTGGATTCTCAAGGCACATGACAGGAAAGGAAGACTATCTGACAAACTTCACTCCTATTCAAGATGGTGATAAGGTACACAGGTTGAGGAAAGGGTTGGATCACAAGCAGAAAAGGCATCTCCTACATTTGAATATGTCACAATTCCCATTTGGACTGATGCTTTTGCTGCTGCTGGACAAGGTAATGGTGGTTTCCAAATACCACCAGATACAAACATGCATGGTTCTTCAGGCGCTGACAAAGGTAAATCAAGCGCTGACATGAGCAATTCAGACGTTGATGGCTCAGACGTTGACAACAACAGTTCAAGCGTTGTTAGCCCAAGCGCTGACAAACAAGGTTCAGACGTTGACAACACCTTTGCACATCTTTTCTCTTCAAATTTTGAACAAGGTGGACCTTCCAATGTCCATGAAGAGATCCCTGTTGATCAAAGAGAGTCTGATGAAGAAGATATTGGCAACATGGAACGTGAAGTTGAGGACACCAGACTTTTTGAAGGAGGAGTTCTCACTTCCACAATGAAGAATCACCCCCCATCTCAGATCATTGGTGATGTTATGACTCCAGTTCAGACAAGAAGATCCCATCAAAGTCTTGGTGGATTTATTGCCAATATACACAAGAAGGTTGATACCCCTCTTGTACAAGCATGTTTGTTTGCATGTTTTCTGTCACAAGAAGAACCCAAGAAGATATTTGATGCTCTCAAAGAACCAAGTTGGGTGGAAGCAATGCAGGATGAGCTTCACCAATTTGCTATTCAGGATGTTTGGGAGCTGGTTGATTGTCCTAGATATGTCAGACCAATTGGGACAAGATGGGTTCTCAAGAACAAAAGAGATGAAAGAGGTATTGTGGTCAGAAACAAGGCAAGGTTAGTGGCTCAAGGTTATACACAAGAAGAGGGGATAGACTATGAAGAAGTCTTTGCACCAGTTGCAAGGATTGAGGCTATTAGGATTTTTCTAGCCTATGCATCTTGCATGGGCTTTACAGTC
This sequence comes from Glebionis coronaria, assembly GCA_025667525.1. Classification (NCBI taxonomy): domain Eukaryota; kingdom Viridiplantae; phylum Streptophyta; class Magnoliopsida; order Asterales; family Asteraceae; genus Glebionis; species Glebionis coronaria. Next base: position 468,271,714 of record CM046879.1, read on the forward strand.
TATCAAATGGATGTAAAGAGTGCATTCTTGTATGGCACCATTATTGAAGAAGTTTATGTCATGCAACCTCCTAGTTTTGAGGATCCTGAGCATCCAGACAAAGTGTATAGAGTCAAAAAGGCTATGTATGGCCTTCATCAAGCCCCTAGAGCATGGTATGGTACTTTGTCTACCTATTTGGTGGACAATGGATTCAAGAGGGGCACCATAGATCAGACACTATTTACAAAGAAGAAAGGCAAAGATGTGTTGCTTGTGCAGGTCTATGTTGATGATATCATTTTTGGGTCTACTGATCCAAAGATGAGTGAGGATTTCTCCAAGCTCATGACAGACAAATTCAAGATGAGTGCTATGGGGGAGATGAACTTCTTTCTTGGTTTACAAGTTCAGCAGAAAGAAGATGGTATCTTCATCTCCCAAGACAAATATGTTGCTGAAATCTTGAAGAAGTTTGGCTTTTCTCCACATGAAAAGAGGGCTTCTACTCCTATGGATAGAGAACACCCTTGGGGAAAGATTGGAGATGGGAAAGATGTTGATGTCAGGCATTATAGATCCATGATTGGATCCTTGATGTATCTTACTGCTTCCAGACCTGATATCATGTTTGCTGTGTGTGCATGTGCACGCCATCAAGTGACTCCCAAAGAATGTCACCTTTATGCTGTGAAGAGGATCTTTAGGTACCTGAGATGTTTTCCTACTCTTGGTTTGTGGTACCCAAAGGATTCACCATTGGAGCTGATTGCATATTCAGATAGTGATTATGGTGGTGACAAGTTTGATAGGAAATCTACCACTGGTGGATGTCAATTTCTTAGGAGCAGATTAATATCTTGGCAATGCAAGAAACAAATAGTGGTGGCTAACTCTACAACTGAAGCAGAATATGTGGCTGCAGCAGCATGTTGTGGTCAAGTGTTGTGGATTCAGAACCAGCTGTTGGATTATGGGTATAACTTCATGCATACTAAGATATTTGTTGACAATAATAGTACTTTATGCATCATTAAGAATCCTGTGCATCATTCTAAAACTAAACACATAGAAATTAGACACCATTTTATAAGAGATTGCTTTGAGAAAGGTTTAATACAACCAGATAGGGTTGACACTGAGGAAAATGTGTCAGATTTATTAACTAAACCTTTTGATACTGGAAGATTTCAGTACTTGGTAACAAGTATTGGAATGGTTAATCTCACTTAATATGTGTTTTGGATTCTTTTTGTAAAAGTTTGTACAGGATGATGCATTACTATTATTAGTCTTATTGGTAATTTAGATTTTCCACTATATTTTTCTAACACTGACAAAGGTTGTTTGAACACTGATAAGTGTGTTTACAACGTTGTCAGCAATCTAATTGTCTAACGCTGACAAAGCTTCCTTCAACGCTGTTAAGTGTTATCGGGGCGTTGTCAGCAACAATGTTAGTTTTGTGGTTTTCGATCTAAATGTGCAGATGGTGTTAGCAATATACCATTGGATACAGAGTTGCTTATGGATCAAAGGAGAAGCATTTGGACATGTTTTTGTTTATGGATGATGGTTGGAATGTTTCATTCCTATCTTGACATAAATTTTTTATGTTCATGCATATTTTTAGCAAACTCTTTGTATCTTTGTTTAAGGGGAGGTTTTAGGAACCTTTAGGATTTTTGGGTATCCATATGATACTCTTATCACAATTCTAGATTGTGTCCACAGGTGAGTATGGGTTAGTTTTACTAAACCATGAGGCACTGTAGCATGCATAGTATATAAACTTTGCATGCTGCCAAGACATTTTTGGCCTAGAATTGGTTGTGGTCTGTTGGGAGACTTGGGAATCATTTTGATATGGGTTTTACCTGGGAGTAACAAGGATTTTATAAGGTAACTTGGTTGTTAAGAATTTTGGTTAGCAAGGGACACTAGAGGTCTGTTATGTCTATCTTGCTTATGCAAGTGTGCATAACTGGACAGTGCTTGCCGCCCTATGATAATTATCAGCTTTTGGTTATCTTCTCTAGGATAAATTACTTGTTAAACTCATTTTTCACTTTTTAAAACAATTTTATCTTTGGACGCTGACAAGATTTTTCCAAGCGTTGTTGTGACCAAATTGGACGCTGACATGGCTTTAGGCGAACGTTGACAAGATTATAGCCGTTGGGCGTTGATGGGTTATATTTGACCGTTGACAATCAATGGGACCTACCCAGTTGTTACTTTTTGACATATTTTCAAGCCGTAATTTTAGGAGTTGTTACTTTATTAAATGCATGAGATAACTTATAACTTTTTCAATATTTTCATGATTAGTTTTTGAAAATCTTTGCCTATTTTTGGGCCAATCACATGCCTTCATCCACTCCTATAAATTTGGCTCCTATTTTTAAACAGGGTATCTATAATTCTTGTCTAACACTTTTCTCTTATCAACCTTCATCTTCTATACTTCAAATTAACAGCTTTCATCAATGGCACCAAGATTTAACTCAACAAAATTGGATTTGGGGTTCAAGTCTCAACACAACATGATTGCTTATCTTGTTGCTGATAATACTTTGTTCCCTCAATACACACAAATGGTGGCGTATTTGAACGCATCCCCATTAAGGTATGCTCTTTCTCATGCACCACTCATTCCAGTCACACACATTAAACAGTTTTGGAACACTGTCAGTTCCTCAACAGTTAATGGAGTGACCACATTAACTTCTATTATTCATGGGAGATCTTGGGTGGTTACTGAGGCCTTGGTACGCCAGGCCTTGCATCTTGATGATGCTGATGGTATAACCATTCTTCCCATCACTGAAATAGAACAAGGGCTTAGGGCTTTGGGATACCCTATTCCTGATGAAGGTACTCTTAATAAGTACCATAAGCAGGAATTTCCCCCGGCCTGGAAGTACCTCATTCACATTCTCCTTCAATGTTTGAGTCCCAAATGTACTGCACACAATGAGATCAATAGATCCATTGCAACTGCTATTGTGTGTATTGCAACAGGGCAAAAATATAACTGGTCTAAAATGATTTTTGAAGGAATGTGTAAAAACAAGGGGACAAAAATGACTTTAGCTTATCCCCGTTTTCTGCAAATGATTTTTGATGCTCAAGGATATTGTTCAAGGGATCACAATGAGTTTTATAAAATCCCTGAACAAAAGAAAGCTATTTTTACCAAGATGAATTCACCACCTCATAGGGATTTACCTTTAACCCCAGCCATGCTTGCTGTTATTGTAGCAGCACAACCCCAACCAGACCCTCAACCTCATATTGACCCTCACCCACAACTTGAACCTATCTCTGAACCTTTACCCTCACCTGACCAAATGCAAATAGACCAAGAACCCTTTGACGCTGACACATCTAATGTGGGCGTTGATGTGCCTATTTCCACCGCTGACACCCAACCATCACAATCCCAAACACCACTTAACCAACCCACATCTACACCTTCTTCCACACCATCTTCCACACCACCTGAATATAGGTTGTTTAAACGCCAAAGGACTGCTGGAGTGTCCTCCTCTGGTGGTCCTAGCCATGAAGCAGAGAGAACCACCACCACAAGTGTGGCTGGTGACCTGGATGAGGCTGGGACTATTGGTTCTGGCTTAGAGGCTGGCCAAGGCAGTCCCACCATAATTAAGTCCTCATCCATGCCCAATGAACCTGACTTGGGAGGTTAAATCCCCATTTCAGAAGAGGGCAGACTGGAACCAATGACTCTTTTGGAATTGACGGCTGTCTGCATTAGCTTGCAAAAGCAGAATGCAGACTTGGTACAAATTGTCAGTAACCAAGGCCTTGAACTCAAGGAATTGAGAGAGAGGATTGTTGTTTTGGAGAGTGCTCATGCAAAGGGAGGTATGGAGGAGTCTTCCAAAGGGGAGGAAGATCAAAGAAATCTGAGTGATAAGAGCAGTCAAGATGGTCAATCATTGGATGTTGCTGAAGCTCTTACTACTTTGAAGGAACAAACAGGTTTTGATACGTCCTTGATCTCTCCAACCAATTTAAATTTATCATTTACAGATATGTTGAGAGAGGTTACACAAGGCGCTGAGGGAAAATATGTGAGCGTTGACAAGACAAGTTTGGACGCTGATAGAAGTATTTTGGGCGCTGATAGAAGAAATTTGGGCGTTGACAGATCTGCATATGAAGGTGATGTATTCCAGTCATCATCTATCATCAAGGATGTTCCTACTCAGGTATTACCATCTACCTTACCAACAATTGCACCATCAGATAAGGGTAAGGGTAAGTTGGTAGAAGAAATTGGTCCAAAGAATGCAGCTCAAGTTGAATTTGATAGAAGATTGGCTGAGCAAATGATGGAACAAGGTGAAAAGGAAAAGCCACCATTTGTTGTGACTTCTGAAGAAGAAAGTGATGGGGCTAGCTCAGATTCAAGTGTGATGATTGTTGAACCAGAAAGACTTGAGTATGGTGATGAGCTTGCTAGGGAAAAGCTGAGAGATTTAAAGTTGCAGATTGATTTTGATATGCCAGAGGTGGTTCAGATGTACAATTCTTGGGAAGAAAGCTGTATGGATAATCCAGACTTGACCATTTCAGATCAGATATGGGGTTTGGAGATTCTTCTTAGAGTTCAGAAGGATTGTAAAGTGATTTTGAAGCACAAGGCAAGCAACATTCTTTCAGAGTTGAAAAGGGATAGAAGGAAGCTCTACTTTATGTTGCTCAAATGTCATGGAGTTGGATGGACACATCAGAAGCTGAAGGCTTTGACGTTTGATGAGTTGGAACATAGGGCTTATCCCATTTGGGTGAAAGTGTAGGAAGAAAACACTTTCAGACTTCTTTCAAATGAAAGAAAGGAGCAACTTGCATAAGAAATGGAAATCAAGAAAGCTATGATAGTTCCCAGACCAGTGAAGAAGGGATTTACACTTGAGTTTCCAAAAGATATGAATCAACTATATCCAAGTGAAGCAGTTATTAGAAAGAGCCTCAAGCTCTCCCCATTAGAAGCTTCAGATATGGTGCATGTGTTACCACTAGATTCCAGGAATCCAATTGTAAGTTATGATGAAGATGAATGTGGATTCTGGAAGATTGGAAGATTTGGCAAGGAGGTACACACTTTTACCACTCTCATATCTTTATTTGCAAGTTGTGATAGAGAAGACTTGGTGGACCTTTGGAGGTTGCTAGAGACAAAGTATGAGGCTGAAGCACCAACTTCAGCCAATGGAATAAAACTTTGGAACACATTCAAAAGAATGTGTGGGACAAAAGAAGAAGATCCTGAAATATGGAAGGATCTTGAAGATGACCTCAGTGGTCTTCAATGGAGGTTATATTCAGCTGCTGGTGTATACCATTTGAGTTCTACAAAGTTTGCTGAGTATTTACTTGTAGATGCTCAGTATTTCATATCCAAGGCTGTTTTGGAAAAGATGAAGGACACCCAGTTGGAGATAGACTATACAAGTGACGTGGCAAAGAATTTGATCAGATTTATTTATTACCAATATGATAAGGTTTGTCAGACTCCTCCAAGTTCTTAATGTTTATTCAGAAACTTGATCATAAGAGTGGATATCAAGTTTAGGGGAGGATTGTTGGGAATAAATTAAGGCCAGATTACTTGAACGCTGACAAGAACAACTCAAGCGTTGACAAGAGCAAAGTGAGCGCTGACAGCATAAGCGTTGACAAGTTAAAGTCAAGCGTTGACAGATTGAAGACAAGCACTGATGGAAGATGTGAGCTACACGTTTATTATATTCTAGAATACTTCTAGTAAGGATAGAAACGACAATGTATTTTCTATGTTTATCTTTACCTAGAATAGTTGATACGTAGCTTATTGTACAAGGCTTCTTAGTCTATAAAAGAAGGCCTTTAGGTTAATGTTTAATATCAAGTTTTCATTAAGTTTTTCATTCGTAAACATCTTTCATTGTAAGCAAGTTCGACATTGATAATCAAAGTGAAAGTGTTGTTTACATCTTGTGTTCTTGTTTAAGTATTAAATTCCGCATAATACTTAGATTCACAAAGCATACAACAAAGGATTCTCTACGTGTTATACTTGATCTAATCTCGTATACACAAAGCTAATCGATCTAAGTTTGGGATCAACATGATTGTCTGGCAGAAACACCCACTGAACTCCTTCTTTCTTGTCTCTTTGATTTAATCAGCTCAAAACACAACTCCCTTTGTAAATAACTTTGTTGATTTTTCATTTTTGGCACAATCTTTTTATAATCTTGAAACAAGGACTAAACATGCAATTTCTTCATATTCCAAGGATTGATTTTGACATGTTTTCAAACTTCAAGGCTTTGACTTGTTGGTTGACTTCTTGGAGGACCATATTTGACAATTTAGATTTGTTGAGGGACTAAATTTGCCAATTCTTCAAAGTTAAGGGTCCTTTTTGTAATTTTGACAAACTTTAGGGACCAAACTTGTAATTATGAAGATACAAGGGTATAAAGTGTCAATTCTTCAAACTTGGAGGACCAATCTTCAATATTCTTTAAATCTTCAAGGGTTTTCTTTGGAAAATTCCTCACTAGGGCTTGGTTCATCGTGCGGCTTCGTTTCCCGTGTTCGTTTTTTATCGAATCTTGTGAGGATATATATTAGATCATCTGTAAGCAGGAGTTGGGATAAAGACACCCGACATACACCCATTGTGAGTTGAACATGTCTTTTAGGTTTAAGGTTTCCTATGATGGTGAACCTAACCTTACAAAATACTCGACCCGCGAGACCTAAAATTATTGTTGAAATTAGGATCTGATTATTGACTGTCGGTAGTGGGCAGGAGGTTATGTGAATATGAAATGTAGATCTTGAAGTGCCAGATGGGTAGCGAAGTTAGGCCAAAAATTTTAACCATGGAAAAATGAATTGATGATCTGAAAGATCATGGGATATAAGTCCCCGTTGTATGGGACCATTGAGATGATGTAAAAGATTGGTTTGGAAGGCATATAAGATGGATCTACCCTAGGACTTCAAGGGTTGCGTGAATTATGTTTCGTATATCGAACTTGATAAATGACTATCAAGTGAAAATCTGAATTCTTCTTGATAAAGTTTAGATCGGCGAAAAGTTGCATTCATCAAAAACCCGTGAACATCATGGATAGAGAAAGTAAGTCAACATTAAGCCTGATCTTATTCCGTAGTTATGTTTGATGAAACTCGCGTATTGTAATGAATTACATTTGTGAGAAAAGACCGTATGTGGAGGAAATACCCACATGGATTTAACTCTATAAGAAGCGAGTAGTAAGATGATCTTTGAGGACAAAGATCCTGTTTAGGGGTAAATGTTGTGACAATCCGTCAAATTATGGTTGATATTTTATTCTCAAGTATTATTTAAAAACATTATTTTAATGTTATATTATGAACTCACTTATTTTTGGGAAGAAATTTGGATTTACGTCTTGAAGTTGCATCGACTACGTCTAAACCGGAGGATTCTACGTTACGTGCTTACGTTTACATACACCATTTTCGGTGACAGTCTGACATTTCAGAAAATAAATTTATCCGTGAATATTATTTTGGGATTTTAATGATTAGGACTTACGTGAATAATTTAACGTCCTTTACGACTAAACCGGAAACCTTAGGATTACGTATTTACATTTTTGAACTCCATTTTTGATGAGACAATTTTTATTAGATTCGTTTTGTGCCGTTGATTCATAATTTATAAAAACGTTTTTCGTAAAATGACCCGAGGGCACGTAAATCGAGGAAACTAGAATCGAGGAGTACCCGCAAATAATTAGGGATGAGACAAAAACAAGTTTTGCCCCACCCCCACGCATGGGACGGTTTAACACTTAGCTACAACACCCATGAGGTGTCAAAGCTTCTCAAGAAAGCTTATACACTTGTAACTAGCTTAACAAATAAGCTATTACACCACCAAAACCACTCACTCCAAACCATTTCTTCATTTTACACATGCAGTACCACCAAAAACTCACAACTCTCTCTCTCTAGGCATTTTTGGCCGTCCCATCCTCACCTTAAACCACCCATTTAATCAATTTTCAACCATAAATCTTGTGTTATTCACACATATGATGGAAACCCTTTGAAGATATGAAGATTGGAGGTGATCCTAACATCCAAGGAGGTGATTTGGTGATGTCCAAGGGCTGATTTCTACATGAATTTCACAAGTATTGGTGGCCTTGAAGATTGGTGTTGATCTATCACAAGTTTTGCCATCAAAATCCAAGCCTTGATCATAAACTACTTAATCTTGGTGGTATAAAGATTGTTCTTCCTATCCTCTTGTTATTTTGATTATGTAATCATGTATTTTCTTTCTTATTGTGTATGTATATGATGAATATATGATGATAAAAATGTTGTGTGGGGATCAAGTGTTGATAAATATGATTAAAGAGATGAAAAACCATAGGTAACAATGTTAAAATCATGCTTAAAATGATGGCTGTATAAAATAGTAAAGAATCATATGATAAACTGATAAAATGGCTAAATTAATATACAGTAAGCTATGAGTCTTGTACACATGTGAGAGTTCGCCATGCAATGGAATCCTAAAAATGAGTGAGATATGATCAAAACAAGTTTAGAGTGTAAATCTAACTACATTGTTTTGGACGAATTCTATAAAATACTTAGAAGTTGATTCATCAGTAGCTATAATGGAATAAAATGAAGCACATATCATGTAGTTTATGTGATAAAAATTTGGGGTTCTATCTCCATGTAGAACTCTAGATATGACCATTTTAGTAAACTAGATTTTTAGGACTGATTTTGTATAAATAATATATAATATAAGCACTCAAAATTTATATAAAATATATAAACATATAAAACTCACTAGTGGATAATAATTATAATAAAAGAGTTATATAAATATTGATATTAAAATGGGACATGTTATATAAATTACAAGTATAAATGTTTTTCCAAGTTATAAAACCATATCCTAAGTTTTACGTCTTTTCGGCTAAAACCGAAAGATTAACGTTTTTGTCAAATAAAACTTAGACGGTCGGACCCGTCTAATATAAACTTTTATAAACTCACATACTAATATATGAACTTATATAACAAGTAAAAACCGATAAAACCCGAGCTTTACACCATGTAAACATTAACGGGCCAAAGTAGCCTTATTGGACTATAAACTCGACTAGTTAGTAAAACACTTATAAACTTACTTATTAGGCTTAACCCACTTGGGCCCAAAATGTAAAGTATAATACTGATAATAAAAGTGTAATTGGGCTAATGAAATGTATTGGGCTTGTAATGGGCCTATTGGGCCTCCAAAATGTAAACAAGTTGAGCTAGTGTAACTAGTATAAAAGTTACCAACACATAAACACTATAATTAATAAGTAAAGATGTATAAACCCACTTGATCATCATCATATATATAAAATCATCATATGTATACATAATTGTTATTTTTATAAAGTCATTGGACAAGAGTCTAAGACGAGTATTATTTGTCTAGGTTTTCGTGATTGAAGCACGTACCATACATCCAAATCGCTGATAACCGCCTTCCCACATCAACGTGAGTTCATAGCCTCGCACTATTTAAATGTTTTTATGAAATATTTTATAAACCCGCGAGGGAGATAACATGTTATTTTTTTTATAAAAAAGGACACTAGTTGTCCCGATTATCTGTTTATTGATTTGGACCCGAATGATTGTATGACCCGATGAATGATTAAATGACCCGATAGATGAATGAAATGGATTATTAAAGTTAGGTTATGTCACTAAAAGTCCCATTAGCATGAATTGTGAACTACCGGGATTTGGTAGACGCTTATGCATATAATAGTACTATTTGGGGACGATCACCCCAGTTCGCGCCTTGACGGTTAATCCCCGTCGTGCCACATTGATTGGTTAGCGAATTAATGTATGAGAAGATTTACACAAGCGTGATTATTGTGACGACACGCTAATTTAGATGGGAAAATTGAGTTTCGTGCTAGCTACCCGTTGTTTGTTGTAGTAAGGTAACAATGTCATGCGGCTTAAAATAATCCAATAACGAAAATACTGCTTTATGCATTGAATTACGATATATTGCCTGACTAGCAATACAGGGTCTTATTATTGATATTATGTTCGTGTTTTGGTTTTATATAACCATATTCATATAACGGTTTTATTTAACTCTATACAACGTTATAAGACGTATTGTATTATGTTTTAACGACAATGGTTCGTATAATGATTTTGAAGGAAAAAGCCTATATTATGATTTTCGATAAGGTTTTGTATAAAATGACTTTGGCGTTTTCGATAAGGATTTGTATACCGATGATATATTGATGGTTTTATTAAACTCTATGAATTCACTCGGCGTTTTCGCTGACCTTTTCTTTTAACATGTTTTATCACAGGTACTTGAAGGTAATTCTCGGTAAGACAACAAGAATTCATGACCCGTACTTAAACAACAATTTCCATTCAAATGTTTTGTAAAAATTGTATGAAATACTATGACTTGGGACCTATGTAACTTTTATATTTATGAATGGAAATGCTTTATTATTAAACGACGCAGTTTTTAAGCGTTGTCTATTATGTGAGTAATGTGCTATCCCGTAACACCAACAAGTCTTCCGCTGTATTGAATTGTGTAATTTGGGGGTGTTACATTCTATTTAGGAACTTGTTTTGGCAAGCATCAAAGGCATCTTATCGTCAGAAATTTAATAACACAATGGAAGAAATTAAAAAAGCAAGTGCAGAAGCTTATCAATATTTTGTCGATAAAGATCCATGGACATGGTCAAGAGCATACTTCAAAGAAGGAATGGATTGTGATGCAGTTGAAAATGGACTTAGTGAATCGTTTAATTCCCATATAAAGAATGCAAGGAGAAAACCTATAATTGGAATGCTTGAAGACATCAAATCATATGTCATGACAAGGAATTACACGCTAAGGGAGGAATGTGAAAATCGGTAAAGTGATATTTGCCCTAATATCAAGAATGTTTTGGATTTGCAAAAGAAAATACAAAGGTATGTTTTCTAAGATTATAGTATCAAATATATATATATATATATATATATATATATATATATATATATATACATATATATATATATATATATATATATATATATATAATCTGACCTAACTGCATACTTGCATTTTACTCATAGGAAATGGAGTTTGAGTCCAAGTGGATCGCATCAGTTTGAAGTAAGGTAAGGGAATCTAGAAGCATTTTTTGTGAACTTAGAGAAGAGAGAATGTAGTTGCCAGCAATGGCAATTAACAGGCGTACCATGCCCGCATTCAGTAACAGCCTTGTATTTCACTAACAAGAAGCCCGAGGATTATGTTAGTGACTCGTTCAAGGTAAGCACATACAAAAGTATTTACGCATTCAATATTTTACCAGTTGGTGGTATGAATATGTGGAGGAAAATTAAACATGTTCCATGTAAACCACCTTTAGAAAGAAGGATGCTAGGTAGACCCCCTGTGAATAGGAAAAAGGATAAATCTGAGAAGAAAAACCAAAAACATGTAGCAAGGCTTCCAAAATCAATGACATGTACAAATTGTGGTGAAATTGGTCATAACAAAAAAGGTTGTGAAAAACCTAAAGTACCTGATCAACAAGCTAACCCAACTAATGAGCAAGCAAATCTACAAGGTAATCCACCAAAAAAGAAGGGTAGGCCTATGGTTAACGACCCAGTTAATGCTAGAGTGCCTATTCGTAGTACAGATAAATTTATGACTGCTAGAGGTGGTATATGGATGGGAAGAACGAGTGCTAGTAGTTCAAACAGGGGCAGGGGAAGTGCTAACGATTCAAACATGGGAAGGGGAATTGCTTGTTGTTCAAACAGGGGAAGAGGAAGGGGAAGGGGAAGTTCTAGTAGTTCAAACAGGGGGGAGGGGGGGAGGGTAAAGGGAAGAGCTAGGGGATCAAATAAAGTGTTACTTGAAGGACAAGTTGTAAGTGTTCAAACTGTGTCTTTATTTTTTCTTTAGTTGTTTATAACTCTGATTAATTCACACACAATATACAGGTAGAGAAATACTTACTTATTGATGATGATGACATGGTTGATGTACAAGTCGAGGAAGAGGTTGTTACAACAGTTAAAAATGACGTTGCAGATGAAAATGAGACTATCGATCAAAACATAGATGCAAATGCAGGTGCTAACGCTGCAGATTGATGAGATGGCATTTATACATGATCTCATCGTTCTTTTCGGGCTTTAAATGCATAAAAAGGTCATAAAATACCATATATATGCTTGTGTTTGTTTACTTGTGTATTTTAGGTATGGATATCGTGAAAAAGACAAAAGATCACAAGATACAAGGAAAAACGGACACGAGAAACGAAGCCGTACAAAGAACCGGGCCCTAATCATGGAATACTCAACAAATACCCTTGAAGACTTGAAGACAAACAAGATTGATCCTCATTTATTGAAGAAATGACACTTAAAACCCTTGTATATTAATAATTACAAGTTTGGTCCCTTAAGTTTGTAGAAATTACACAAAAGGTCCTTCAACTTTGAAGAAATGGCAAGATTTGTCCCTCAACAATTCCAAATTGTCAATTATGGTCCCTCATCAAGCCAAAGATACATTGAAGACCTTTGAAGATCAAGAATGTCCAAGATCAGCCCTTGAATTATGCAAAAATGTCAAAAATAACCCTTGTAAACCTTTTTCCAAAAGTTTGTGCCAAAACTGCCAATGTATGAAAGTTATTAACAAAGGGAAATACGTTTTAGGGCTGAAAAACTTATTATACCAAAAATCCCAAAAATCAAGGACCTAAACTGCCAATTCCAAACTTCAGATTCCTAAAAATGCGCCAAACACTTACTGTTTGGATTTTTACCAGGCATGAACAAGCTTTTTACCCAGGATCAAAAAGGAGCAAAACAAAGGGGAAATCAAAATTGACTCAACCCATGTGTGATTCACATCACCTCAATCACATCCCAACCTCAAAACCCTCACTCCCACTCACCAAGAGACCCCACCATTCAACACGTCACCCAATCAGAATGCAACTTACCCTCCAAGTAATCCTATGTGGCCAAATCAACAGCTAAGGATCAATGCTTCATTCCAAAGATAAAATGAACATCCAGGATCACTTTGGACAGCTCACACCAAGAAAACGTCTAGAAGGACTTAGGGCATTTAGGGAATTTCACTTCTAGGGTTTTGTGAATAGTGTAGCCTTGGCATTTGCCTATATAAAGACTCCTCAACCTGTGAGAGAGCTTTGTTCCAGATTTTAGCTTTTAAATCTTTATAATTCCTTTTTATGAAATAAAGTTTGAATTTCTTAAAATTTTGAGTTCTAATCTGTTATTTATAAAATTTTGGTGTTGGATAAGCTAAAATCTGAGTTCCATTATCTTGTTTGAAGGTTTTTGAGGCAAGGTTTTAAGTGATAAAGCTTGTGCATGAAAAATCAGAAAGTTGGCATTATTTTGATCTCACCTTGTGGTTTGTTCTTCTTAGCATCTTTGAAGCTGGTACTTGTTCTGCTAGTACCTAAGCTCAAACAATCCAAGGCCTGGATGTAGGTATTGGAGGTTTGCATCCTTCTCCCTTTTCATTTTCTCTTTTATTTTTCTGAATTTGGTGATTATTGCATGTATCTGTGTTATTGTGGTTGATTATTGTTGCTTTGGTTTGGTTTGATGTTATTGAGGTGTTATTGATCTGATTTGTGGGTAAAATCTGCATGAGCCTTTGAAAAATTGTGAAAACAAGTTTTAAAAGGGTGTTTGGGATTACTACATAAGTTAGGATTGTGGTTTGTTAAGTGCTTGTTTTGTGTAAGCAAGTGTTGGTATCTGCTTGTTAGGTGTATTTGTTCATCTGTTTGCAGGTTTTGTGGGTTTGAACACATAGATTCATAATTTGGCTATAAAATCTTAAAAACTTGGTAAAATTGGCTAGGATTTTGAGGACACCTAGATCTAAGCTTAGGCTAGGGCTAACAAGTGCTAAATCTGAGTTAATCACACCAGGGAAGAAGTATTTGAGGCTTGAAATTGGATCAAGTGTCAAGTAGATCAGCAAAACTTGTCTGCATAATGTTCATCGTTCATCAGAAACATTTTGTCCTTTGATCTTGTTATTTACTTTGATTCAGTGTTTGATTCTTGTTGCTTTGTGTTTGTTCTTAGTTTATGTAGCTTGTGTATGCATCTTGTTAAGTTTGGTTGGCTTATTCAGTCTAAATCTGCTTATTAAGTGCTTAACTGCTTATTTCCATATCTGGTGCATATCTGGTGACTGTTTGGCTTATTGTGGCTTATTGTGTGGACCAATTTGTGATTTTATTGTTGCTATTGACTCCTTGTGATTCACTGATCACAAGGGTGCCTTTGTTTCCAATTGAATCAAACCAGAACTCTCAAATAAGCTTGGTCAAATAGTCAAAGCAGTGGGAACTCCTTTCCCCTGCTAGTTGCCACTGATAGTGTAAAATTGGGTTCGTCTTATCAATAAGCTATAATAGCTTATTTTAACTAGCAACAACTTTGTTTTTTTAATAGGTGCTCATATTTTGACCCATTTGTTCATACTGGAGCATTTGGGTGTTTGACTTTAGGGTTTGACTAGAAAACCCACTCCTTTGACTTTTTCATAAGTTCATTTGTGCTTATTCTGGCTTATTTGTTGTGCTTATTGGATTTTTGTTGATTGATTTTTCTTATTGAGTCCATTTGAAACCTTTTGCAAGTTGAATCAAGTCCTGAGGTGCTCTAAATCTCTAAAACGACTATTTTGTCATTTAGTGAATTTTTACTTTGCTTATTTCTGGCTTATTGAGTGAGCTTTTTCAAAATTTCTTTTTACAGATCTCATAAGCATCCCAAAAGAAGGTTGTGTGTCAAATTAGAGCTTATGGCATTAGCTTATGGCTTAATGGGCTGAAAAGCCCAATAAGAATAAGCTGAGTGTTAAATAAGCTGTGATAAGCTCATATTCAGCTTTTGGGCCTTTAGAGTTTTGTTCTTAGAAGTGAATTTTGAGTCAGATAGGGCTTTTCCAAGTCAATTGGGCCAAGTTTGACTTTTTGGGCCTAAAAGCCCAATTTGGTTGACTGTTTTTGGTTTTGGCCCATTTGAGGGCCCAATAGGGGTATTCTGGTAATTTCACTTTGATTTTCTGATTATTTAGGTTAAAATAAACTAGTTTGCAAGTTTTTAGAATTTTTTATAATTTTTGAATTTTTAATATTATTTTATTTTTATTTTATTATTATTTTTAAAATTTCACATTTTCCAACTTTTTACATTTTTCTTAGGTTTAATACATTAAAATAGGAATTTAGCAACTTTAAGAATAATTTTATCTCTTTTAGATTAATTTTTATAATTATTTTAAGTTTTAATAGTTTTTAAATCATTTTAAATAGTTTTTATTAGTTTAAAAATTTCTAAAAATAGTTTTAAATCTTTTTAGGTCATTTTAGAGGTTTACCAATTGAAAAATCTTTATTTGGGCTTTTTGATAATTTATTTGATTTTTAGGGCTTTAATTAGCATTTAAAAATTGAATATTTAATTATTTAAAAGGTTTGAAAAAGTTTTAATCATTGGTAAATACTTAGTTTATTTATTTTGAATTTTGGTGAATTTTTGGTAATTTTTGGAATTTATTTTTATTTTTGTGGTTTTTAAGGTTCTACGTTTTAACTTTCTAGTAGTACTTATTTTTATTTTTTTCGTCTTCGTCATCTTCTTTTCTCATCCCCTTCTAAACTAAATATTAATCTCAAATCTTGTACATCTTAGTCACACACATATACCTCCTTGGGAAACGAACTTTCATTTCATTAAGGGTCATTAGTGTTAATTTTCCTAAATCATCACTCGATACTTACCGCTCATTTACTCTCTTTGTTTTCCTAAACAAGAGGTGTAATTTACCACAATCACAGATGAAAATGTATATGTATCTGTTATTGCTGAACAAAATGAAAAAGAGGACGAAGCTGCTAGAGTTAAAAGGAACTATGAAGAATTCTGGGAATCTCAATACAATGCAGGTTATAAGAAGCCTAGAAGAACATCTTATAGATTAAGGGCGTAGTTGGGAATGTGTTTGAAAAACAAGTTTTGCATTTGTGTTCTGTGACACCCTAGAATCGAGGTCATTAACGATACCCTAAATTACGCCAATTTTTGAAATTTTTAATAAATTTTAATTTCTATACTTATAAGTATTTTGGTTAAAGCCGATGTTCGAGGTTATAATTTTTACGTTTGACGTTTTAAGAAGGACGATGACGATTACGATCCCGAGGGATGCCCAATTTTATATAATTTTTGACGATTTATCGATAATGTAATTTTTCGAGAATTTTATTTACGGTTCGTGTTAAGTTGAGTCGGGTGAGTTTTATAGCCTTCCGAGTACATTTAAAGTATCCCAAAAATATTTTGGAGCGTTTGGGAAGATTTCCGACTCCCGTAAAATTTTCAAAATTGACAAATGAGTCGAACCCGCAAAGTTTTGAGGACGTTTTTCATTTGAGGCCAAAAGAAGCTAAAAATTGCCATTTGGTCCCTCCCAACCCACCAAAAAGGCCAAAAGTGACAAACACACAAACACATACAAACTTTTCACCAAAAATCAAACACTCTCTCCCTCCTTTCTCTCTAAAGCCGACGGACACCCCCAACCCACAAGAAAAATTCACCAAAAATCTTTTTCCACTTGATTTTCCTAAAAACTAAGGTTAGACCACATCTAGTTTGGTCATTCCCCACATGTTCATGTGCTCAAATCCCACATGCATTAACAAAAATTTTTCAAGATTTTTCAAGATGATCCAAATTCGTTTTTGTGGCTAAATGAGCTAATGCATGTTGAATTTAAGTGTTATGGATGCAAGAACACCAAGAAAACCCACCAAAATTAATTTGGTTGTGGTGATTGGGTCACCCAAACCCCACGGCAATGGGGGTGTTTGGGGAGCCATGGTGGTTGTTGATTTTGAGTGTTGTTCTTATGATTGGTTTAATGTTTTAGGATGTTTTGCATAGGTTTAACTAGTTGCATGTTCATTTCTTTAAATTTTTGATATTGAGATTGGTTGATCAATAGGGTTAGGACTGAAATTTGATGTTAGGATATGTTTGGGAAGGCTTAGGATGATGTTTAGTGGTGGTTGGAAGGCTTGGAATCGAGTCTAAGTGCGTTTTTGGTATGGTCATTTTTAGGCAGAAACATTTGGTCCATTTCATAAAAATTATTTTTTTTCCAGGACTTGAAAACTAAATGTAGTTATAGAGGGTCTTCCTAGCTTTAATTTGGTATAAGGTAGAGCCCGTGACTCAAAACGAGCTAAAAGTTATGACATTTTAAAGATCGGGTACCGGGAGACGAGGACTTGCATAATCCGAATTTGTGCAAAGTTTTAGTCAAATCCCGAGGGTCACAAGTATAAATTGGTAAATGGTCAAGGGTCAAAATTTGGTCCCTAACCTGTGTAAATGGGTCTATATGTTGACTTAGGTGTCAAAGAAGTCAAAGGTATTTTTCATATAGGTCAAAGAGGTCAAAATTGGTCGAAGCGCAATTTCAGCCCGTAAAATGTAGTCGTGGAAAAGAGTTGCGTAACGGGTCGTAAAAGTAAAAACTTTTATTGGGTTAAAAACATGTTATCTACAGGTCTTATAGGATTTTTGGAAATTTTGTCAAATTTTATAAGTGTGGTTAAATAAGGTAAAACAGCCCGTACTTTAGTCAAGTACCGGCGAGAATGAGTAAAAATGGACAACGTAAGTAATGAGAACGAATGGTATAGAATGAGTGATACTTGTTGTTTTTGTTTTTGGCGTGAGTTATACTTGTCCTAAGTGACTAGTATATATGTATTTTATACAGTACCGTAAGTATTTAAATGAGATTACTCATTACGCGTTATTTGTGATAGGTGTTGATTTAACCGGGCATCCGTTTCGTCGTCAGTGATCATCCCTCGAACTACCGACTACTTAAGATATAAGGTGTGAATTTATAGCCTCGCTTATACTTATTTCAAATTGTTTTACCCGCGAGGGAAATGCATGCTAGTTTTTAAAAGGAACGTATATCATGAATGATTGTTAGACCCGAAAGTTGCCTTAGAATTGTGTTGAGTACCAAAGTTGCAAAAGTCCCTAAAATCATGAACTATTAACTATTGTCCTGCCCTCGAGTAGGGGGAAATAGCCGCTTATGCAATTTGTAGTACTACGGGGTTAACGACCCAATGCTAGCCGAGAAGCTGTACTTATAGTAAGTTCTGCGGTAGATTATTTTGTATGAGAAATAAGGTATAATTGCAACTGATGCCTTTAGAAGGGGCACTGGTTTCATCTGAATCACGCCGGTATTTATTACGCGGGTGATTGAGTTAACGGATTAGTGTCATGAGCTTAAACACAATTGTCAGTATCCTGATTATAGTTTGTTTGATCGACAAGACTATAAATGATCACGAATGGTTTTTATTATATATACGTTCAAATGGATTGTAAAACCTATGAATTCCACTCAACGTTTTCGTTGACCAAATTTTTGGCATGTGTTTCAGGTAACCGCTGAGGTGTAGGATGGAGCATGCATGGGATGGATGTTGTGTGTACGGCTTGGAGTCCGCTTGTTTTTCCCTCCTTTTTCTACTTAAACATTTTAAGTTTAATGTTATGTTGTTGTAAAACTGAAGTTTTTGGGTTGAGATTCATGGGGACCGAAAACGCTAAACTCTGTGTACTAATTGGGGTTGGAAAAACTGTGGACATGTATCATCTAACAATTTTAAATTTCAAGTTTTAAGTTGACGTCTTTTTAGCGTCGTTTGATATATCTTGTGTGCAATGAACACTGTGTAGCACCCATTGTTGTAGTTCCGCTGCGCATAACAATTGTGGGGGTGTTACAGATTGGTAATCAGAGCCACGAGTTATAGAGAACTAGGTCGTTTTTGAAAATCCTAAACTATAACTTTTGGTGTCGTAAGAAAAGGGTCCAAGCACACACAACTATCCTGCATGGCTCCGGTAAGATTTATTGTTGTATTTATGGCATTTGACGTATACTTTTGAGTAAAGTATATATGTGGGTAATTATTACATAAGTATGGAATTACTATATGTAGACGTTAAATTTTACGTGAAATATCCGACATCGTAATTTTTGTATTAATCATGCATGAGCATCATATTATTACATTTCGGGCATATGTACCACCTTTGCATTGCATTTGCATGCATATATTTATAATTATTGTATAATTACTTATGTACCCTCCGAAATTCGCTGTTATTGCAGGAATGGCCGAGGTACCGCCTAACGATAACGGAAACGATTACGTCATAGGTCACGAAGGGGGACCGTTTCCTCCGAACCCGCCGGACAATAATAATGGATGGATCGCTCCAGAAGACGAAATAGGGTCGGAAAACGACAATGACGAAAGTGAGGTGGATAACTTCAGCATGAGTAGTGACGAGAATGAGGATTCCGAAGAAGAGCCCGAGGAGCTATTGGATGATGGCATTCCCGAGGATGCCGTAGGCCAGACCGAACCCGATTTGTTTCAATCCCCGAATTCGCCGAAGGGTTATGAGGTACCACCGACCGGTCGTTATGAGCAGCAACCCTTTAATCGCCCGATGGAAAATTGTAAGGATTATTTGAGAACAGTGCCAGGATTGGTTAGAGTAAGTGATGGGAACAGTGGAGAGTCCAGCAAGTCATCCAAGTCGCCATCGATTCATGAGAACATTACAAGGGTCTACTTTCCGAGACCGAGACACTACTGGGATCCCGCAGGTCGTTTGGGGAGGATGGAAAGGTTGATGTATGAGCGGTTTGTAGTTGAGACTAGGGTGATTAAGAAGTTTGATAAGACTGAAAGGGAACATCAAAGACTGTTGGAAAGGACTGCGAGAATTGAGTATGACGGGAATGTGAACAAAAGTGACATCAACAGTTTAAGATCAATGGTTGCAAATTTAAGTGCTAGTCTTGACCGTGTTAGGGAGGATCAGGTGAGGTTGTCGAGGATGCAGAGTTGGGAGCATCGTGTGAGGGATTCATTGCCCCCGGATTGGAGATTCGTGGACGATTTAGAGATGGAGGCGAATGACTTCATGATTCAGCCGCCTACTAGAGGTGCTTGTATTACGGTGGGAAGTCAGGTAGTGATTGAGTGTGGATCCACATCAGGGACGAAAAAGGAAACAGAATGTGGGCCAGATGAGAAAGGAAAGAGAAAAGTGGATGATGTGGATGAGGACGTGAGTGATGAGGAAACCGAGGAAGACGACTACGAGCCGCCATCCAAGAGGCCGTGTGGATCACCACATGCCTAGTTACTTGTTTTGTATTTTCTTTGATCATTGTAATAGAACTATTTTAGACCTTTGTATGATGGTATTATGACGAGAAACTCAAGTACTTGATGTTTTGTGGTGAACGATTGTAGTGGCAATACTTGTCACGATTTTGGTTAATTATCAATACAATCTATGTTACCTTTCATGATCTGTGATATGTCTTAAATTTGATCTTTTGTGGTGTGAATTGATGAATATTAGTAACTCCGTAGTGATGTGTTGTTGTATGTATTTTGTGTCTGGGAAACTTGATATGAATACTTACATTGTTTTTCCATTTTCTTTGTCTTGCAGAAAGAGATATTCGATAACACCATGCCTCCAAAGTTGACCGCCGATCGTGTTAACACCATGATTCAGGAAGCTATAGCTAATGCGTTGGAAGCGGACCGAGCTGGGAGAAATCAGGATCCAGGAAGGAACGCGGGGAGACAGCAAGCCCCGAGGGTGTGTACCTATTCTAGTTTTATGAAGTGCGGTCCCATGCAGTTCCGTGGAACGGGTGGAGCTTTAGAACTTAGACGATGGTTGGAAAAGGTTGAAAGTACGTTTGAAATCAGTGGTTGTGCAGAAGCAGATAAAGTGAAGTTTGCAGCTGCTACGTTTCTTGATGATGCGTTAAGTTGGTGGAATACCCAGGTAGCTACGGTTGGATTGGCTGTAGCGAATGCAAGGACGTGGAATGCGACCAAAGCTTTGTTGACTAAGAAGTTTTGCCCAGAGGAGGAATTGGGGCAATTGGAGGACGAATTGAGGCATTTGAACTTAAAGAACAACGATATAGCTGCTTACACCAGGAGATTCAATGAGTTAAGTCTTTTGTGTCCGGACATATTTGCCAATGATGCCAAGAAAATGAAGCAGTATATTAAGGGTTTATCTAGCAATATCAAAGGTGAAACAACTTCGTCAAAACCTGGAACGTTTGATGAAGCGGTTCAAATGGCACACGCTTTGATGGACGTTAAGCTTCAGGACAAGCAGAACTACATTGCTGAAGGCAACAAAAGGAAATGGGAAGCAGCACAAAGTAATCAATCCCAAGGCCAGAACCGAGGTGGAAATCGAAACAACCATGGGCCGAACCGAAATCAGCAGTTTAATCAGAGAAGGAACGAAGGGATGAGGGCAGTGACGAACCCTAGAGGTGTGAAAGTGAATCCCCATTGTGGTAAGTGCAACTTGTATCATGTGGGAAATTGCCCGCCGGCATGCGGCAAGTGTGGAAAGGCAGGTCATAGGACATCTGGTTGTCGAACGGGAGGAGTATCCACTGGGGCTAATGCTATCAGGATGAGAGGATGTTATAGTTGTGGAGAAAGGGGTCATGTGCAAGCGAATTGCCCGAAGGCAGGAAACAGGCGGGGAGGTAATAATGCGGCTGCTGTGTATCAAGTGGGAACGGCTGATAAACCACAGGGTCCCAATGTGGTTACCGGTACGTTTTTGCTAGACGCTTGTTATGCTAGTATTTTATTTGATTCTGGCTCCGACAAGAGTTTTGTAGACGTTAGATTTAGTCGTCATATTGATAGAGAACCGGTGTTGTTAACGACTAGTTATAATGTTGAATTAGCCGATGGAAAAATTGTTAGTACAAATTCTATACTGAGAGGGTGTACCTTGAAGTTAGGAAATTACGCTTTTAAAATCGACTTGATGCCTATAGAGCTAGGATCGTTTGACGTGATTGTGGGAATGGATTGGCTAATGGCGCATAGTGCTACGATCGTCTGTGGCGAGAGATTGGTTCAGATTCCGTTGAGGAATAGGGTTTTGACGATAAAGGGAGACGAATGCACTTCTCGTTTGAAGGTGATTTCGTGTTTGAAAGTGATGAAGTACGTAGAAAGCGGATGCGATGTGTTTTTGGCACATGTTTCGAGCGATGGTGATGTAGAGGCGAGGATCGAAGAGGTACCAGTTATTTGCGAGTATCCGGACGTTTTTCCAGACGAGTTGCCAGGTTTACCGCCTACCCGTGAGGTCGAGTTTCGAATTGATTTAGTGCCAGGAGCTGCGCCGGTTGCACGTGCACCTTATCGCTTAGCACCATCTGAGTTAAAGGAGTTAGCGGATCAATTGAAGGAATTGATGGACAAAGGATTTATTAGGCCGAGCTCATCACCTTGGGGAGCGCCAGTGTTGTTCGTAAAGAAGAAGGATGGTTCGTTTAGGATGTGTATCGACTATAGGGAACTCAATAAGCTGACGGTTAAGAATCGGTACCCATTGCCGAGGATTGATGATTTGTTCGATCAATTGCAAGGTTCCAGTGTATACTCAAAGATCGATTTAAGATCAGGGTATCATCAACTGCGTGTAAGAGAGGAGGATATTCCTGTAACTGCCTTTCGTACGCGGTATGGACACTTTGAATTTCGAGTGATGCCGTTTGGGTTGACGAACGCGCCTGCTGTATTCATGGATCTTATGAATCGCGTGTGCAAGCCGTATCTAGATAAGTTTGTTATTGTTTTCATCGACGATATACTTATTTACTCTAAGAGTAAGGAGGAGCACGAGAAGCACCTAAGAAAGATTTTGGAGTTGTTAAGGAAGGAGAAGCTGTATGCAAAATTCTCTAAGTGTGAGTTTTGGTTGGAATCAGTGCAGTTTCTAGGTCATGTGATTGATAGTGAGGGAGTTCGTGTAGATCCTGCTAAGATCGAAGCGATCAGGGAATGGTCAGCACCGACGACGCCGACTGAAGTTCGACAATTTTTGGGTTTAGCTGGGTATTATAGAAGGTTTATCGAAGGATTTTCGTTGATTGCGAAACCATTGACGCGGCTTACCGAAAAGAATAGGGTGTATGAATGGGGAATTGAGGAAGAGCTTGCTTTCGAAACGCTCAAGGATAAGTTATGTTCTGCACCGATTTTATCATTGCCTGAAGGAACCGAAGACTTCGTAGTGTATTGTGATGCGTCTCGTAAGGGTTATGGAGAGGTATTAATGCAACGTGAAAAGGTGATAGCTTACGCGTCGAGGCAACTAAGGAAGAACGAGGAGAACTACACGACGCACGATTTGGAATTAGGAGCGGTAGTTTTTGCGTTGAAACTGTGGAGACACTATCTGTATGGGACAAAGTGTGTTGTATTCACTGACCACAAGAGTTTGCAGCACATTTTAGATCAAAAGGAGTTGAATATGCGACAAAGACGATGGGTTGAACTATTGAGTGATTATGACTGCGAAATTCGCTACCACCCTGGGAAGGCGAATGTTGTAGCGGACGCATTGAGTAGGAAGGAACGGGAGAAACCTTTGAGGGTTAGAGCTTTTGTGATGAGTGAGAGCGTTGACTTAACCGAAACCATACTGAAGGCTCAGGAGAGGGGTTTAATGAAAGGGAATGTTGAAGCCGAAAATTTGGGACGAATGTTGAAACCTCTTTTCGTGATTAGGTCTGACGGACTAAGATATTTTGAAAATCGAATTTGGTTACCATTGTGTTCATCTGAGGAAGGAAAGCCTGGAGTTCGAGAATTGGTTATGAATGAGTCGCATAAGTCGAAGTATTCGATACATCCCGGATCGGATAAAATGTACCACGACCTGAAGAAAGTCTATTGGTGGCCGAATATGAAGGCGGATATTGCTCGTTACGTTAGTAAGTGTTTGACTTGCGCGAAGGTTCAGGCAGAACATAAGAAACCATCTGGATTGTTGGTACAACCGGAAATCCCAGAATGGAAATGGGAGAAAATCGCAATGGATTTCGTGACGGGTTTACCTAGGACTCCTAGTGGATGCGATATGATATGGGTAATTGTGGATAGGTTGACGAAATCTGCTCATTTCTTACCTATGAAGAAGACGGACAGCATGGAAAAACTCGCCAGCGTGTACGTGAAGGAGATCGTCTGTAGACATGGAGTGCCGTTATCGATCATTTCGGATCGCGACAGTAGATTTACGTCGGAATTTTGGAAATCGCTTCAACGTGCGATGGGCACTGAACTGAGTTTAAGCACGGCTTATCACCCGGAAACTGACGGCCATAGTGAACGAACGATTCAAACGATGGAGGACATGCTCCGAGCATGCGTGATTGATTTTGGAGGAAGTTGGGAACGCCACTTGCCTCTGGTGGAATTTTCGTACAATAATAGTTATCATGCGAGCATCAAAGCGGCACCGTTCGAAGCATTGTATGGAAGGAAGTGTAGATCGCCTGTGTGTTGGAGTTAAGTAGGGGAAAGTCAATTGACTGGACCCGAAATGGTTTTAGAAACGACAGAGAAGATCGTGCAGATCAAGAACCGATTACTTGCTGCGAGAAGCCGACAGAAGAGTTATGCCGATAACCGAAGGAAACCGTTGGAGTTTGAAGTTGGAGATATGGTTATGCTCAAGGTATCGCCGTGGAAGGGTGTAATTCATTTTGGGAAGAAAGGAAAGTTGAGTCCGAGGTATATTAGACCGTTTAAGATCGTTGAACGAATTGGACCGGTAGCGTACAAGTTAGAATTGCCGACCGAACTTAGTACTATTCATGACACGTTTCACGTATCGAACCTGAAGAAGAGTTTGGCGGACAAGGAATTGGTGATTCCTTTGGACGAGATTCGACTAGACGACAAAATGCACTTTGTGGAAGAACCTGTGGAAATTATGGACCGGGAGGTCAAGCGGTTGAAGCGTAGTAGAATTCCTATTGTGAAGGTCCGATGGAATTCTAAGCGTGGACCGGAATACACCTGGGAACGTGAGGACTTTTTCAAGGAAAGGTATCCTCATCTGTTCCAGTAGCACGAAATGTGAGTACAAGAAGAGGCGAGCGCCGGGACGTCGCTCTCTTTAAGGAGGGGTGGATGTGACACCCTAGAATCGAGGTCATTAACGATACCCTAAATTACGCCAATTTTTGAAATTTTTAATAAATTTTAATTTCTATACTTATAAGTATTTTGGTTAAAGCCGATGTTCGAGGTTATAATTTTTACGTTTGACGTTTTAAGAAGGACGATGACGATTACGATCCCGAGGGATGCCCAATTTTATATAATTTTTGACGATTTATCGATAATGTAATTTTTCGAGAATTTTATTTACGGTTCGTGTTAAGTTGAGTCGGGTGAGTTTTATAGCCTTCCAGTACATTTAAAGTATCCCAAAAATATTTTGGAGCGTTCGGGAAGATTTCCGACTCCCGTAAAATTTTCAAAATTGACAAATGAGTCGAACCCGCAAAGTTTTGAGGACGTTTTTCATTTGAGGCCAAAAGAAGCTAAAATTTGCCATTTGGTCCCTCCCAACCCACCAAAAAGGCCAAAAGTGACAAACACACAAACACATACAAACTTTTCACCAAAAATCAAACACTCTCTCCCTCCTTTCTCTCTAAAGCCGACGGACACCCCCAACCCACAAGAAAAATTCACCAAAAATCTTTTTCCACTTGATTTTCCTAAAAACTAAGGTTAGACCACATCTAGTTTGGTCATTCCCCACATGTTCATGTGCTCAAATCCCACATGCATTAACAAAAATTTTTCAAGATTTTTCAAGATGATCCAAATTCGTTTTTGTGGCTAAATGAGCTAATGCATGTTGAATTTAAGTGTTATGGATGCAAGAACACCAAGAAAACCCACCAAAATTAATTTGGTTGTGGTGATTGGGTCACCCAAACCCCACGGCAATGGGGGTGTTTGGGGAGCCATGGTGGTTGTTGATTTTGAGTGTTGTTCTTATGATTGGTTTAATGTTTTAGGATGTTTTGCATAGGTTTAACTAGTTGCATGTTCATTTCTTTAAATTTTTGATATTGAGATTGGTTGATCAATAGGGGTAGGACTGAAATTTGATGTTAGGATATGTTTGGGAAGGCTTAGGATGATGTTTAGTGGTGGTTGGAAGGCTTGGAATCGAGTCTAAGTGCGTTTTTGGTATGGTCATTTTTAGGCAGAAACATTTGGTCCATTTCATAAAAAAAAATTTTTTTCCAGGACTTGAAAACTAAATGTAGTTATAGAGGGTCTTCCTAGCTTTAATTTTGTATAAGGTAGAGCCCGTGACTCAAAACGAGCTAAAAGTTATGACATTTTAAAGATCGGGTACCGGGAGACGAGGACTTGCATAATCCGAATTTGTGCAAAGTTTTAGTCAAATCCCGAGGGTCACAAGTATAAATTGGTAAATGGTCAAGGGTCAAAATTTGGTCCCTAACCTGTGTAAATGGGTCTATATGTTGACTTAGGTGTCAAAGAAGTCAAAGGTATTTTTCATATAGGTCAAAGAGGTCAAAATTGGTCGAAGCGCAATTTCAGCCCGTAAAATGTAGTCGTGGAAAAGAGTTGCGTAACGGGTCGTAAAAGTAAAAACTTTTATTGGGCTTAAAAACATGTTATCTACAGGTCTTATAGGATTTTTGGAAATTTTGTCAAATTTTATAAGTGTGGTTAAATAAGGTAAAACAGCCCGTACTTTAGTCAAGTACCGGCGAGAATGAGTAAAAATAGACAACGTAAGTAATGAGAACGAATGGTATAGAATGAGTGATACTTGTTGTTTTTGTTTTTGGCGTGAGTTATACTTGTCCTGAGTGACTAGTATATATGTATTTTATACAGTACCGTAAGTATTTAAATGAGATTACTCATTACGCGTTATTTGTGATAGGTGTTGATTTAACCGGGCATCCGTTTCGTCGTCAGTGATCATCCCTCGAACTACCGACTACTTAAGATATAAGGTGTGAATTTATAGCCTCGCTTATACTTATTTCAAATTGTTTTACCCGCGAGGGAAATGCATGCTAGTTTTTAAAAGGAACGTATATCATGAATGATTGTTAGACCCGAAAGTTGCCTTAGAATTGTGTTGAGTACCAAAGTTGCAAAAGTCCCTAAAATCATGAACTATTAACTATTGTCCTGCCCTCGAGTAGGGGGAAATAGCCGCTTATGCAATTTGTAGTACTACGGGGTTAACGACCCAATGCTAGCCGAGAAGCTGTACTTATAGTAAGTTCTGCGGTAGATTATTTTGTATGAGAAATAAGGTATAATTGCAACTGATGCCTTTAGAAGGGGCACTGGTTTCATCTGAATCACGCCGGTATTTATTACGCGGGTGATTGAGTTAACGGATTAGTGTCATGAGCTTAAACACAATTGTCAGTATCCTGATTATAGTTTGTTTGATCGACAAGACTATAAATGATCACGAATGGTTTTTATTATATATACGTTCAAATGGATTGTAAAACCTATGAATTCCACTCAACGTTTTCGTTGACCAAATTTTTGGCATGTGTTTCAGGTAACCGCTGAGGTGTAGGATGGAGCATGCATGGGATGGATGTTGTGTGTACGGCTTGGAGTCCGCTTGTTTTTCCCTCCTTTTTCTACTTAAACATTTTAAGTTTAATGTTATGTTGTTGTAAAACTGAAGTTTTTGGGTTGAGATTCATGGGGACCAAAAACGCTAAACTCTGTGTACTAATTGGGGTTGGAAAAACTGTGGACATGTATCATCTAACAATTTTAAATTTCAAGTTTTAAGTTGACGTCTTTTTAGCGTCGTTTGATATATCTTGTGTGCAATGAACACTGTGTAGCACCCATTGTTGTAGTTCCGCTGCGCATAACAATTGTGGGGGTGTTACATGTTCTGTCCTTAGATACAAGTGTTCATTTTTGTTAGTGTGTACTTTTCAAAGTCTAGTTTTTTTTATTTTGGAATCTGGTAATCATTAGATAGAAGTGTTTTGAGGTTTAAGACACCAACTCTTACTGTTCTTGCATTGTGTTTGAAAGCTTGAAAATTCTTTTTTCCTTGATGCGGGTTATTTTAAGCTCTTAGAATTCTTATTTTTTAATTATTTTAATTATTTAGATTTTTTAATTTTTTTTAATTTTTTTGAATTTTTCTAATATTTTTTAATATATTTTTTTTATTTTGTTAACTTTTTATTAATTTTTTAACTTTTTATTTTCTTTTAATTTTTTAAATTTTTTAGTTTTTTATAGCTATAATAAACTGAGTTTTTCTTGGATTTGAAGAAGAAAAAGCTGTTATAGGTGATCTTAACATGTTTAGTGGTGCAGCTGTTTCATATGGGTTCACCAAATGACATCATCTCCTAGACATGTCGTGGATAAAAGGTCAACCAAACACCCCCTTAGGTGCAGTAGTGCTACTTGTATACGTACGTGTACTAGTTAATATGTCTTTCTGGCGTGATTGACATTCTTGATGAAGAATGGTATTATCTGCGGGGAATTCTAATGAGAGAAAAGCTGGTGTAGTTCTTCGTCGCAGTCTGACGAGCAGTGAAGATTAAAGACTGATGCAGTTTCTTTAAGACTTATATCCATAGTTTGTTTATTGTTTTAACGATGATTAGTTCAAGACTTCGTAAAATCAGATACTTATTTGAATGAATGATCAGTTATTTTAATGCTTTAAAATCAGATACTTGTTTGAACATGTTTGTATGATTATTATCCAGCATTTTCTGAAATCATATACAGGGGTTATAAAGCATTTACAAAAGCATTTCTCAGATATCTTCCTCAGGTGAACAATATGATATGCGTTGAGAAAATCTCATGTTTTCAAAATCTTGGCCGGTTTACAGTGTGCTTGAGCTCAGAATGTAAAAATTTCAAGTAGTAAATTCGTTAAAGATAAAACAAATGCAGGAAAGTTCCAACATTAAAACAATTATTTGCTCTATGCGAGGAGGAAAAACAAGTGCTACAATATATGTTACTCCATTCTGGTCTAACAACCAAATGCCAAAGCACATTACCAAAACACATTTCCATTCATTCAAAAAAATTGCAAAGCTTTTACATTTAGATCCTATAATTACTTTTACATTCATCGAACAAACATCCACTACAAAGGAAATATTAAAAAACATAATCAAAATCATTTTAGTTAGTACACAAATACGTGCTCTACTATACTAACTTGTGAGTTCAACACTGTAACATGTTCTTCCAAGGACTTCCCATACAATACATGCCTAGTTGAGTTGCTGATGAAGTAAATAAAGAAGACGATTTAGTGAAGCTTACTCACTCTCGACTGGAGGTAACAGATTGCATAGTCAAAAAGATCAAAAGCGAAAGGTCCAACCTGGTTTTCTCTATCCGTGAACCAACTCTTTTAAAATCAAGTCTAGTAACATTCTCTTGAACTGTAAGTGCAATTTCCTACAACATTTGTAAGATCAGGCGAATTCTAACATCTTAACAAAACACGATATCTGACGATAGGTGACAATTTTGGGTATATCACTTTAATATGCAATTTGACGAAACAAACCTCGTTAGCTTTTCATAGTGTCCCAAAATTAAAGGTAGCAATGTGTTTGGGTCAAAACAGGTTATGTTGGCCGACCGACCTACTCTTTTTTTATATGTATCAAATCATAAACTTAATAAGCATATGCTTATAAATTGTTCTAATCAAAACTATATGAAGTAATAAAAGATTTTATAAAGAAGCTTTCTTGAGAAATCCACTGATATATTTAGATATGGGTTGGCATCAGTCCAATATGTCCACATAGCACTGAATCACCACATTTGCACCAAACTTCTGTAGCCTTCAACCTTCTTAGTCAATATCTTATAACTAATTACAGTATGTGAAATCATATTGAAGTCAATATGTTATTACAAAGTCACTATCTCATATCTAATTTGTACAAACTGTTTGAAAAATCCCACCACTTCTTCTTTCCAACTAGCATTTCTTCGATTCTAGTATACCCAATTTGATAAATTTATGAGTTTGGTAAAATTTGTTAGCAATTGATTTAAGAAAGTATATGCCCTAATTGATCACAAAAGGGGTTTATAATCCCGTTTCTTTTATTGAAATGTTATTTTAAAAATACCCCCTCAGATTTCAAAAAGATTTATTTATGAAACTAACGAAATAGTTGTTAGTTTTTTTAACAGGAAATAGAAAAAAAACCCAAATTGGCTAATTAATGAAGTTGGCATCCTTTATGTGAAAAAAAAGTAGAGTACCTTGATTGGAAACAAACCTCAAGTTGAGTACCTTTTTATGCCATTTGCCCTTCTATTTATCTGTTTGTTGAGTTTTATGGAAAGGTTTTATGGATTAAAATCCTTGTTTTCAAAAATCAGTCATTATTGTTCATCCTTGTGTTTATTCATCTTAGCAGGTACCAGAAGTGGTTGTTCTGCTACTACTTAAGCTCACACACCCCAAAGCATGGATGTATGTTTTGGAGGTGCACGTTTTTGAACCCTTATATATTTATGCATATTTCTATGATTTATGATGAATATGAGTATTTGTTTGTGAATCTATGACTTTGTGGTTGAATCTTGTTTATTTGTGGTTACTTGTTGTTTCTGAGTTGATTTGAACTTGATTTGTGGTTTGAATCTAACATATCTTTTCAAAAATTGTGAAATCAGTGATTTAAGGGGTGTTTGGGTTTACTGCAACATTGAGGTTTGGGTTGACTTGAGTAGGTGTTATTGGATGTTTTGTGTTTGTTCTTGTTTTATATGTGCTTTTAGGTGTTTATATGCAAGTTTTGGGTTCTATATCTCCATAATCCATAAATTGGCCATAAAATCTGTTTTACTTGTTGTTTTGAACTGAAATTCTGGGGACACCTAGATCTAAGGGTAGACTAGGGTTATCAAGTGCTAAAACTAAGTTTATGCAACCTGTGTAGTAGATTTGAAGTGTTGAAATTGGATTTGTGGTCATCTAGTTCAGCAAAAGGTTTTGTGTTCTTCATTTTGTTCATCAGTAATCTGCATAAGCTTTAATCTGGCTCAAATCTTTGAATCAGTGTATGAAACAAGTTTATTTGTGCTTATTGGAGTTTATTATAGCTTGTGTATGCATATGGTTCAATTTGGTTGGCTTATTATTGCTTAATCTTCTTATTTCTTCATAACTGTTCTTAGTTCATGTTTGTGTGATATTTGGGCACTGATTGAGTAAATTGTATCATTTGGCTGAGTGATTTTGTGATTTCTTGCTTGTTTATGACTCCTTACAACCCACTGGTTATAAGGGTGCCCTTGTTATCCATTGAATCCAAGTAAATCTCTCAATCATCAAAGGTCAAATAGTCAAAGCAGTGGGAACTCCTTGCCGCTGCTGCTAGCCACTGCTAGTGTTATTTTTGGTTTAGCTTATCAATAAGCTGTTCTAGCTTATTTAAACCTGCAACAACTTCAATTTGGTAATAGGTCTCCATCATTTGACCCATTTGTTCATTCTGGATCATTTGGGTGGTTGACTTTAGGGTTTGACTAGTAAACCAACTTGTTTGACTTTTACATAAGTGCTTATTGATTCGTTCAGCTTATTTGGCTTTGCTTATTTTATTTTTCTTGATTGATTTGGCTTATTTAAGTCATTTCGAGTCTTTTTCAAGTTGAATCAAGTTCTGAGGTGGTCTAAAACTCTAAGTCGACTATTTTGTCGTTTAGTGATTTTGTACTTGGCTTATTTCTGTCTTATTGGTTGTGCTTTTTAAAAATTTTGTTTCACAAATCTCTTAAGCATCCCAAAAGAAGGTAGTGTGTCAAATTAGAGCTTATGGCATTGGCTTATAGCTTAATCGGCCAAAAAGCACATTAAGAATAAGTTGTTGTACATTTAAGCTGTGACAAGCTCATATTCAGCTTTTGGGCCTTCAGAGTTTTATGTTTAGAATTGAATTTTAAGCTAGACTGGTGATTTTCAGCTTATTTGGTTGAGTTTGATCTTCTTGGGCTAAAAAGCCCATTTCATTGAACTGTTTTTTATTTTAGCCCATTTGGGGGCCCTATTAGGGTATTTGGTAATTTCACTTTCATTTTCTGTTTGTTTAGGTTAAAATAAACTAGTTTGCAAGTTTCTAGAAATTTTTATAATTTTTGGATTTTTAATATTATTTTAATATTATTTTATTATTAAAATTAGCTTTTAATATTTTTGCCACTTTTACATTTTTCCTATGTCAAATACATTATGTTAGGATTTTTAAAACTCTTAGATTATTTTTCTCATCATTTTATTAATTTTTAGAATTATTTTAATATTTTAATAGTTTTTAATCATTTAAAAATAGTTTTCATTAGATTTAAAATTCATAAAAATATTTTTTAGTCTTATTAAGTCATTTTTGAATTTTACAAAGTGAAAAATATTTATTTGGGCTTTTTATTAATTATTTGGATTTTTAGGGCTTTAATTTGCATTTAAAAATTAATATTTATTTAATTAAAAGGTTCGAAAAAGTTTTGATCATTTGTAAACTCTTAGTTTGTTTTTAGCTATTTTTGGTAATTTTTTGGGATATTTTTAGAATTAATTTTTATTTTGTCACTTTTTACGGTTTTTAGTTTTGTCGTCGTAGTATAATTTTAACGTATCCGTCATTCTAATTTCTCATCTCTTCTTTCTTTAAATATTAATCTCAAGCATTTAACAAGTATTTCACACACATATACCTCATTGGGAAACGAACTTTCACCTTTGGTTCATTAACACTTGATTTTCCTAAATCATTTGTTTAATACTTACCGCTTTTACACCTTTTTCCTAAAGGGTGTAATTTTACCACAATCAATTGGGAAAGAAATCCTCAAAAGAGCTTACAAATGATACTGCATCACTGACGAATGGTGCTAGTGAGGTGAATACAGCTCTGAATAACTTGGACCACCATTCCTAATTATTTTGCTTCCACTGCTAGATAAAGTGATTTGTGAAGATGAGGAAATGAGTGGGGATTCTCTTTCTTCATCATTTACATCTTTGAAAACTGGTTCTTTAGCAGCAGGGGAAACATTTGGTCCAACAGGGGAATCCTTAATTCCACTACTTTCAGCCATTCCACTACTTTCAGGAGTTGACTTAGCAGGGGAAGGGAATGACTGCTCCTTCCTTTGAGATGTGTAATTTTCTTCATCTGTTTTTGTCGTAGAATCGTCAATGGGAAACAATGAGGGTACAGTCATGTACCTCATTGGTGGCTTCTCAACAGCAGTTGGTTATTTTGTACCTGAAATGTTAGTATTCTCCAAAGCAACATGCACCTAATTCATTGATTTAGAAAGTACTTCAATGTCAAAGAACCAATCAGGACCTGTTTGTACATCTTCAGGCTTGTCTTCAAGAAAATCTACATGGAGATTTTCTGTCACTTTGCTTGTCTCCTTGTTGAAGACCCTATACCCCTTGTTGTTCAATGAATAACCTATAAACTACCCATCATCCCCCTTTTCATTGAATTTACCTAAATTGTCAATGGTGTTCAGAATGATCACATGACATCCAAATGGTCTGAAAAAGTCAATCAAAGGAGGTCTGCCATTGAACAGCTGATAGGGGGTCTTGTTGTATGCCTTTACCACCAAGGCCCTATTTTGAACATAACAAGCAGTGGCTACAACTTCAGCCCAAAAGATAACTGGAAGCTTGGAATCAGACAACATAGTCCTTGTAGCTTCAGTAAGTATCCTGTTTCTTCTTTCTGCAACTCCATTTTGTTGAGGTGTTCTTGCTATACTGTATTCCCTCCTTATTCCTTTGTTTATGCAGAAAGTGTCCAACTTATTGTTTCTGAACTCACCACCATTGTCTGATCTAATGGTCACCACCTTCATACTCTTGGAAAGTTCAATCTAATTAATAAAACCTATGAGTACATCTGTTGTGTCACTCTTTTCAAAAATGAAGAATGTCCATGTGAACCTTGAAAAATCATCAGTGATCACTAGGCAGTACAATTTCTTCATTATGCTTGCCACAGAAGTAGGACCAAACAGGTCCATGTGCAGCAATTCCAATGGCTTGGTGGTGGACAGACTTGTTTTTTACTTGCAAGAGGCTCTGTGTTGCTTCCCTTTCAGACAAGCAACATAAGTATGATCATTGGCAAAGGACTTGGAAGGAAGACCATGAACAAGATTAAACTTTACCAGGTTGTTCATGTTCCTGAAGTTAAGATGACCAAGTCTTCTATGCCATTTCTTGCATTCATCAACTGATGCTTTGGCAATTAAACAGTTTTCATTGTCTTGAAGAGTAATGTCCTTTAAATCAGTGGTGTACATGTTCTTCTGTCTTGAGGTTCTGAGCACAATAGGAGTGCCTGGTGGTAAAACAAACTCCTTTCCCAAAACAAGACATTCAGTATCAGTAAAGAGGACAAAATTCTTGTTATCGTCATCTGGGACACAGTAAAAGGATTGTACTTTAGCTCTTTCACCATGTAAACATTATCAAATGTCATTCCATTAGCGACAATAGTCCCTTTTCCTGTGATTGTACCATGCCCTTCTCCAAATGAGACACCATCATTGTCAAGCAGGTGAAAAAAGTTAGACAGATAGGATTTATGTCCAGTCATACTCGTTGAGCATCCACTATCCCAATAAGCTTAATCATTCCTGGTCTGCTTTGTCACCTGCAAAAAGAAAAACAATTTAGTTTCTCTTTGGGACCCAAGCCATAACTGACTTGGATCTACCTCGTGTATTAATGTAAGATAATTTGTCAAAGACTAAAGATACACCATTGGATTGAGTACCCCTTTTGGGTACCCAAACGCAACGAGCTGCGGCTTAAACAGCTTTTCCCCATCTTCCCATGTTTCTGGAGGGCAAAACTTTGCCTCAGGGATACCCTAGACTTAGCAGGGGAATCCCTATGCTTAGCAGACGGAACCCATTTTTTGTTTTGGCCTCTATTGGCGTGTTGGTAGGGTCTATAGACAGATTTATATAAAGTATGAGGTTCTGGTTTGGTCACATAAGAACTAGATTTGGGACATGCATCGTTCACTTTTCTTAGTGTAGGAACTACATACTTTTCAGACACCTTATTTCTCAAAGCAAGGGCAACATACTTAGCAAGGGAAAAAGATTTTGCCCCTACATTCAATTGAATGGCTTTTGGTTGCATTTCCTTTAAAGGATTTGCAACCACCATTTCCATTGGTGCTTGACAGCCTTGATAAATGTGATCAAAACTGCCACAGGTGAAACAAGGTATGGTGTTTTTCACAAAGTCCTCTCCTAATTGATGAGGCTATTGGTTGTTCCAATTCCTCTGATTACCTCAAATGGGTCTATACATACCATCATATTTAACAGTAGTTATAGGGGGTTTTGGTCTTGATTCAGATCTGCTAGAGGTTCTAGATGAACTACTTTTAGAATTGGAATCACTTCAAATAATCCTTCTCTTGAAAAGAGAACATGGTTATCTATTTTACATTGTTTTAAAGCAATTTGTTCCTTTTCAAAATCCCTAATGACACTAGCTGTTACTAGATGTTCTTCTGTTTCTAGATTCTTTGGTATGTAGGCATTTAAGTCAAACTCAATGTCCTCCTGCTTTTTGAAACAAGGAAGACCAGTCCAAGAAAGATCTTTCCTAGTCATGGGTGCATGTATATTAGCAGGTGGTGGTGGAATTGTAGCATGTTCATTTTTTACTCCAAAACCTGTTTTGTCCCTTGGAGATTGTCCAATTTCAACTGCCTTAGTGACATCTTTAGAAGCTTTTCCAAAATTTTCAACAGTTTGTTCATCTATCTCCTTGTTAGATCTAAAAACTTCTAATTCAGCAATTAATTCTTTAATGGAATCATCTTTTTCCTTAGCATCTCTTTCTAATATGACAATGTGATCTCTGTAATCATTTTCTCTTTGTTTATATTCTCTAATGGTGGACTCTAAATGTTCTAGAGCACGTTTGTAGTTATCTAAATCATTATCACAATTAGAATAATCAACTTTTAACTTTCTTATTTGATCATTCAATGACTCAATATTTTGTCTACAAGCTTTGGTACAATATGAATCATCATATACCTCATTGTTTGAACTAGATGTTGACATGGCCATAAGAGCAAACTCTTCCTCTTTCTCTTCAGCAACTAGGGCTTGATTCCTTTCAACACTCTCTGTCATAGCACTCCAGTCCCATCCACCTACTCCATGTATCTCTTGTATGGCTACCATAGCCTTAGCATCAGAATCCTCATCCCTGCTTTCCTTCCTATAGCTGCTTCCATTTGTTGGTCCTCTGCACTCCCTAGCAAAGTGGCCTTTCTTGGCATAGTTGTAGCATTCCACCTTTGATTTGTCAAATCCAGCTACATTAGAAGGATTGATGTAAATATTCTTCCCATACTTCTTTTAAAACATGTTGGCTCTCATGATGAGTAGGGCCATGTTCCACTTGATGTCCATCCCCTCCAGTCCTTGCTTACTGATTTGATTCAGATCTTCATGTAATACAATAGACACTTGAGATCCTTCAGATGCTATGAATGCACAAGCAGTGTCAAGGCTGAATGTTGCAGGCCTTTCTTCATCATAAGATAGTCCAGATCTTGCAGTAGGGGAATGGGTAGTAGGGGAAACTCCAATTCTACTGCCTTTGGAGATTCCACTGTTGTGAGATATATAGGCCATATTATTAGGGGAATCAATAGATCCATTTGAATTAGTGGGGATGGTTCCTGATGACTTCATCTCATTGACTACTGGCTCAAAAACTTTCAGGTTATTGTAGATGTCATCAATGTTCTTATCATCAATGTCATCTCTATTTTGCCAAATGGCTTTGTAAACAAACCATTCTTTTTGAAGACTGTTGAGGAATCTTGTATTCACCTGTTCTCTTGACACTTCTATGTCAAAGAACTCCAGTTGAGCAACCAGATCTTGAAGCCTATTGTAGATAGCACCAATTGCTTCATCACCATTTGCTTTGAAAGAAGCAAATTGGTCAAGCATCTGATTCTTTTACTTCTTCTTTGTGGCTTTATTCCCTCCAAATGTGTTTCCTATTGCTTCCCAAAGTTCCTTATCAGTCTTGTACTTCCTGAATCTTAGCTGATGTCTATCAGGTAGAGCCAATAGTATAGAACTGTGAGCTCTGACATCATTCCTTCTTGCTAGTATCTCCTTGTCAGCAAGAGCAGCAAATTTCTTTTTGCTGTCACCTTTGGAGCTTTTACCACCAGCCTCTCCTTTATCTTTTTCTTCAATTGCTATTGTTTTGGTGAATTGATCACCAAACTCTATGATCTCCCATAGAAGATAGTGTTCCATCTTGAGATATTATTTAATCCTGAATTCCCATAGTTCAAAGTTTTCAGGATCCAGAATAGGTAGATTGAGAGAGTTGTTGTTATTTGAGGATGAGTGAGAATCTGAATGGTTGATGTTGGTTGTAAGAGATGTTTTGTTCTTGGTTTAATAAAAGTTAGATTAGTTGTGATAATACCAATAAGCAGCATTCAACTTTTCAAAATACACCCCATGAAGCACATAGGCAATATCCTCCTAATAAAAAATGATTTTGGCAGTGGATACTCACATTAGTAGTAGTAATACTAACGAGCAGTAGCAAAAATCTTCACTTTGATGTCATATGTGAATGACTAACACTTTATCAAATGAGCTTCCCCTTGAAGTGTTCTAATCATTTATGAATCTTGAATTCTGTAGGCTTTATCTAATGATTACATATGAAGAAATCTGATCATAACTTACTTGATGATGAAGTAGAATAACCCGAACTTGCGTTCTATATCTTGCACTAACCACGTAACAAAGAGAGAAATTATACAAAATCCTCATTTTTGCTGAAAATGAGACACTGAGTACGATAATGTAACTCCTTCAAATGATAGAAAATATGTGCATAGAGTACCATAAGAAAAACCACACATTCCTAGATCTTGTATCACTTTGTCACTAAGCGTTTAAGCATAAAACCCATACCCGCGAAAATCTCCTTCATCTTCAAATAAATGATAAAAACTTTTCTGTGAATAACCCATACTCCAAAACATTGCTGTCCAAAAATCAGATTTGACAGCAGGGGGGACTTTCAAAATAGTGGGAATCCATTAATGAAAGCAGGGGGTACTGTTGAATGCAGGGGGATCGTAGGAGGGGGAACTTTTTCCAAAAGCAGTGGGAACTTTTTCAACAGCAGGGGGATCTTTTAATGCCCCTGTTTTTGTTATTAACTGTGCCAAACCCACACATAGTGGGAATGAATTTATAACAGAAGAATAAATAACAAAAACATGGTGAACTAAAAAAATTACCTTACTGCTGTAATTTGTTTTCTGCTTTCGCCTGTCTACCCGCTGAAACCCTTGTTGTATCCTCATCTCGACGTTCTGTTTCATTATTCTAATCATAAGCTATGACTTTAAACAATACAAAAACCAAGACTCCCTTCACATGATAAAAATGGGACCATGTCCAATCTTTGACTTATGTGCATCAAACTTTGAAGCTAATATTAATACTTTTCTTTTTGAAAAGTAATACGAGTGCACATCTGGGACTAAAAAAAATCGCATGACCCACATTATTACTCAATTAATGGACTAGAATCATGTACGAATAATCCAGTCATCAATTTAAAGTAAAACCGTCAGAAATGGGACCATATTTGCATTTTGTTCGTGTGAACACAACTAATTACACAAACCAAAAGTGCTTGTGTGAACACAACCAAAAATTTGTGAAATTTACCAATCATATCACGTGGGACCCCCCTTTTCCTTCGCTGCTATTAATGAATCACAACATGGCACCACGTGATCCCTGTTGCTACTACTTATTTTTCACCAGCAACTTCAGACTTTATCACTAATAAATTTAGGGCTTTTACGAATAAACCCTAAACATCAATTATTTCTTCACAGCAACATTAAGAACATGCAAAACATCTTGATTCTCCTAGATATCGAGCCACTCGCTCTGATACCACTTGTTGATCCCAAACTCAGATCTTAAACCTTAGCTTGTTTAAGGGTTGTGATAGAAAGAATGAATTCCAACTAACACTAGAGAAACTTTGCAATACAAAAAGTAACTAAACAAGATGCGGAATATAGTGTTTAGCACAAGAACAAGTATTAAGATCAAACGTTAAACTTTAATATATCAAAGATATACGAATACCCAAAAGTGGTATTAGGGTTATACAACCTTAAAGTATGAAATGAAATGAAGAGAGAAAGATATGTTTACATGAATCCCTAGTGAGTCCTTTTATAGCACAAGGACTCACGTACAAGATAACTACTAACAAACTAAGAAACTATCATGGAGTAGTAATAGAAACGCGTTATAATCTCTTCCAAGTTTATCTTTGTAGCAGGGTCTTTGACTTCCAGCAGGGGGACCAATCCCCCTGCCTTTGTTATTTAGTAGGGGAACTTACTCTAGCAGGGGGAACTCTGACCAACCAGCAGGGGGAACTACTACTCATGCATTTATTCCCAACATGTATTGTGTGCCAATATTAGATAATCATTTTTGGATTAGTAACATTTTTCGTTGTGAGAAGAAAGAAAATTTAATGACGAGTTACGCTAAATTAAACTACGACGTAAAATTAAAACGTAAATATACGTAAAAAACGTGACGAAATTAAAATTTTAAACTAAAAAATAATTAAAAATCAAAATTAAGTCTAAAATAATATAAATAAGAATTAAAATTCAATAAATATATTTTAAAACTTATTATCGATTTAGTATTTAATTTTAAATGCTAATTAAAGCCCTAAAATTAAATAAAATCAACAAAAATTCCAAAATATAATTTTATCAACTAAATAGCTTACTTATATTAATTAAAAACTAAAAAGCATTTTCCCTAATTTTTTAAAGCTATTTTTCTATTTTTAAACCACTAAAAACCATTTTTTAATTAAAATAATACTAAAAGTTACTAAATAATGGGAAAAATAAAATTACTTCTCTAAAAATTCTAT
Source organism: Glebionis coronaria (assembly GCA_025667525.1). Taxonomy (NCBI): domain Eukaryota; kingdom Viridiplantae; phylum Streptophyta; class Magnoliopsida; order Asterales; family Asteraceae; genus Glebionis; species Glebionis coronaria. The sequence continues at coordinate 468,311,920 of CM046879.1, forward strand.
TTTAACTAAATTAACAAGGGAAAAATGAAAAAGTTTGAAAAAACAAAAAAAATGACCAACTAATCACTTATATAAGCTAAAAACAAAAGTACCCCAAAGTACTCCACCTTTTTTGGGGTACTTCTTTGTTGTCCAATAAATCACCAGACAAATCTTCTTTGTTGTCTGATATCTTTCTTAATGCTGGTCCATATCAGACAGAAGTAAAAAACCAAAAAATGCAGCGTTCTCAGACAACAAAGAGAAATGTTATAGTATGGATTTTTGGAGTTGTTATGAGTTGTTTGATGTTGTTACTTGGTACAAGGGGGAACCCTCACAACCTTTGGGTTGTCAGGAGTAAAGTACAAGCAAAGATACACATTTAAAACACAACTACAAGCACAAATATAACCAAATGCTCAAACTGTAACACAAACAAAGGGCTGTGGGTTTGCTTTGTTGGTGCGTAGTAGGTTTTAACCTACTTATGACCACCCAAAACCTCTTAAGTCCTAACACTAAACTATTGGAGCACCCAAAAACTAACACAAGAGCACAAAAATTTTGTTGGTGCAATCACTGTTCAACAAAATTGGAGTTGTTGGCAATATTGCTACGCAGTGGGCTCTTATGATGTTTTTACCCACCAAAAACCTATCCAAACCTTATAACCAGATAGTGCACAATTAATATTACCTAAAACCTAAGTTCTCATAAAAAATCAAGCCTTGAACACACAAAATTAAACAATAAAAGTCTGTTGGTGACTTGTGCACAGAAAAAAGGTGTTTGCTGATCTTTTTGGCTATTTGGTGAGATTCTAACTAAAACATCTTGGACATAAACCAACCAAACCTAAAATACCTAGCATATAACCCTAAACCTAACCTCACTCTAACTAATCACAAAGTTTCAAGTTACAAAACACAACAACAAACTCACACAGGCCACTATTATGTTTTGATAGTCTTTATTTAAAAACTTAAAAACTTGAATACTATCTTAACTAATGAAAAGAGTAAACTACAACCTATTAAAGTAGACAAATTAAAATGTTCAAGCTTATATAAGTTAGTTGTGGTGTCACCCCACCCCTAAATATACACAGTCCCAAACACCGTAAAAAACTGATAATGAAATTTAACAAACATTTTTTTACAAACAAGCTTCACAACCTTATAATCAAACATGAAAATACTCTAAGCATCACAAGAACATAAATGAAACACGAAGTTATACCAAGAACAACAGGCTAGATAAAATTCCAAATAAAAATGCCAAATAAACATATTTTACAAAAAATAGGGTTCAAGCCATACCTTAAGCTGATGCCATCTATTTATGTCCTATCTAGCTTATAAGATGCTATTTGTAGAGAACTCTTGCTGAGGTTCTACAACAGAACCAAGAGCATGACCAAATATCTTCAAAAAAATTCAACTAAACTTCTTCTTTGGTGTACCTGTTTTAACACAACCACAACAAACAATAAAAACAATTCAAGATTCAAAAAGCTAAGCCGACAAGCTGGTGTCAAGAGCTTGTGGGTTTGGCTTTTGAAACAGTAAGTGGAATAAAATAAAAATAAAAGAGATTTATGAAAAATCTTTGAAACCAAGATACTTGTAAAATATAAAAGGAGTAACCAACAAAGAAAGTAACAGCTTATATGAGCTTGTTTAACTTGTTTAAGTGTCAATTCAACCAAGAAACCAAGCTCATAATCACGGATTCTCAAAGTATTTTGACCAAGTGTCCTTGAACCAAAATCCTTTTATACAAAATTACACTAAATTTTTGCAGAAAATTAAAGAGATTTAAGCTAAAACAAATAAGTAAAATGGAACTAAACTTTTGTAAAATTAACACGAAATACTTTAAATATTCATAAACTTAAAAAATTTACAAAAGTTAGAACAAGAAGTATGGGTATCTAACACATCATACTTATACTACCCTATACAATAGTCTAGAAAACATGAAAAACATGAAACGCTAAGCATGAAAAGTCCTAAAATGCCCTTTGGTGAAGTCTTCAAAAAATCTGGTCTTGCCCCATGTGAAGTTGTTGGTGATGTACAGCTGTGTTTGAATGCATCCTGGCCCCTGTTGGATAGCTTTGAAAGAAAGCAAACTCCAAAATTGTTGATCTTTCTGCCATTGTTTGGAGTCTTCCCATTTTGGTGTAGGGGACCATTGGTGTGGGGCACATTTGTGGTGGTTTGTTTGGGAGTGGGAAAGTAATTAGGTGATAGTAAATTAGGTATTTGGATTGAATCAAGTCAAAACCCTTTGATTTGTTAATGATATAAGTTTAGGGTTCATGTTGTTCATACCTGGGATTAGAGGGGAGATTATCACAGTAATTGTTTCCCGGTTTCTAATAATCAATTCTTTTTTAAGAAAACGTGTATTACTAAATAAGCGGGTAGTGGATTGGGCTTGTGGGTGGATTTTGGTTGTTGGGTATGGTATGGGTAAGGGTTTATTTGGTGGCCTGTGGGTGTAAAGTTAGGTTTGGTTTTGCATATTTGGTCCTCCCCTTAACGATTGTTATAACACTGCTAGTCCTTATGCCTTTCACCGTTAGTCCTTTTGCCTTTCAATCTTAGTCCTTTTCTAACAATGGTTGATTTGAGGACCTAACTTGTATTTTCATCAATCTTTAATGGCTGAAAGTGTGATGTCTTCAAACTTTAGGGACCCCATTTATATTTTTAATATTCTTAGGGGTATAAAGTATAAATCTTCAAAACTTGAGGGACCATTTTTGACAAATCTTCAAACTTCAAGGGTATCTTTGGAAAATCAATGCTCGGGTCCGGTTCTTTGTGCGGCTTCGTTTCCCGTGTGCGTTTTACTTGTTTCCTTTGATCTTTTGTTGATTTCATGATATCCGTACCTAAAATACACAATGAACAAACATAAGCATATTTTGGGGTATTTTATGATATTTTTAAGCATTTTAAGCCAGATTTGGGCGATGAGACTATGTATAAATGCAGTCTCATCAAGCCTCATGAGTAGGACATTTTCGGCTTGTCCTTCTCAATAGTTGAACATTTTGCAAATGTTGTTGGATTAGTGTATATGTTTGTGAGGATCGGTTTTTATTCGCCCATCAAATCGATTGTCTATTACAAGTGTCAAGTGATTTCCTTTGATGGAAAATTCGTTTACGACTTTAGAAAAACAATTGCGGAGCCAGGAGTTGGTGCGACAACACTTACGGCTGACCACATTGGTTCATCATCAGTCTCCGACATTGTATCGTGACGTTCGATGAGTCGAGTGAAAAACAAGGATTGGGATAAGTTATCAAATTTGGATAAACCACACGAGGTTGTTGGGGTTGTACGTGTCTTCTTCTGAAAGGTACACAGTGATGAAGTCCACGTAACCTTCGGTTAAATGTACGCTAAAGTTCAGGAAATGGTGGTATGAGGGTGGTTCCGGATGAACATGTGCAAATCCAACTAAAATTTTGGTTTACATAAAGGAAATTGCGGCGTACTTAATGAAAAGTACGGCATACTTGGGAACGCTACAGGAAGTGCGGCGCACTTTGGTGTAAGTGCGGTGTACTTTCTGTAATGACAGAAAAATTGGTGGTGAAAATGGTTCAATCTTTGAATATTATGAAAGGTTTGGTTATAAAATAAGATGATAAGTCCTTGGCAGCGGCGCCAAAAACTTGATACGTGTTCACAAGTGTTAAATTTATATTAACAAGGGATTACCAAACGAGGCACTAGAACACAAACACGGGCAAGTACACCTTTCATGTGTTGTATAATTTGTAGTGGTAAGCCAAGATCGTTCGCAAGGACTTAGTTTTGTATTGATAACCAAAATAATAATCAGAGATAAATGTGATCAAGTTTGAAACATTATGATTAAAATAATATGACTACTAATGGGATAGCTCATATAACTTCGTGATGATGATAATAATAATCAAGATATGATAAGGTAGGTAAAGAGTAATAAACCTTTTTCGTCAAAATGGCGTTTTTCAATCCACTTGGTTTGATGCAAGACTTATGTTTTATAAACAACTAAGCTTAAACAAGTTTCTATAATTTCAATGTCTATCCAATTATCTAAGCAGATCTCTCCAACTAAAGATTTTAAAACCATAGACAAGTTCTTTAAAAACTCGTTATAACAACTTGAACCTTTCGGACCTCAAGTTATCGTAACAAATATAGGTTGATAAAACAACGTGATAGAACTTAGATAGTAACGTGGTTCAATGACATAGCTTGAAATCAGTTTATAAAAGATCATATCATAGCATCGTCACTAATTATATTTACATACCCATGTAGTCCCAAATAGCTTAGCCTAACATAGCAATCAAGTATGAAACATCAAATGGAAAAGAGTAAGTAGAAATCATACTTAGGTTAAGTGGAACGAAGAGTACACAAGTGTCACGATTGTATCAACTTTCCGCTAACTCAAGAGTATATTACTCATGTTACAAGTATTTGCTAAGGAGCTAAGAAAATCGGACTAGATAAGTTAGAGAAGTGTGTGAAATGAGAAGTGAAGGCCTCTATTTATAGTGCTGGCTGGAGGTAAAAGTGTGCCGCACCATCCAAAATGTGCGCCGCACATTGAAGATGGATTTTATGCGCCGCACAATTGAGTCTGTGCGTCACACATTTCGTGCGTCCAAAATCTTCTATTCAATTAATTTCTTCTTTATTGCTTTTATGTATTATACTTTGGACTCCTTCACTTTTGGCCCTTCGACCTTTTGACCTGCATATAAAACACAAAGTTTAAGTATCAAAATTCCTTATTCTACGTAGATAATGGGTCGATAGTGACAGGTTAAATATGTGTAATTTGGGTGTTATCTAATGTATAGTAAACAACGTTCATAGAAATATATTAAGCCTGTTTTCTTTGAGAAATATATTGATTTAAATTTTAATTTATTACTAGTTATGATGGTATTTTTTGTATTATTTGATGTAATTGTAATATTAGAACACAAAAATTGTCATTTATTATAAGGTCTTCTATGTAACTTATTTATTGTAGTGTAAGTTGTTTGTAAATTAGTTGATGCAAATCTCCAAAACTCTCATCATTTGTATGATGAGAATGAGATATTCTTAAGGTATATTCGTATGGTTTTGTTTGCGACACTTCCCTTACTTACGAACTGTCATTTAACTTCTAAATCTATGTAAATGTGCTCTAGTATTGCTTTGATCCTTTATTTTATGTAATTGGCATTTGGGAAGCACTTTGATGTATTACACGTGACATAGGCTCGATTTGGGAAGAAACAAGGAAAAATTACAACTATTTAGCTTTGTGGCCACCTTCATGAGGGCGTCACCAAAAGTGCCTAAAAGTCGATTTTTGATGATGTTTTTTTGACAATTTAGTTAGTGCAGACACATGTCACCCCAACCATCATGACGGTGTCACATGTTCAAGGCGACGGCATCACCGCATTTTGTGACGACATTTGGTGTACTAGTTTTGGTTCCCTTTTTGGGTCATAAACTGCATTGATCTTGTGTGCTTGTTTGAACGGATTCATTTAAGTGTTTATAAAGCATCGGTTAATAAAATAGGTCTACGTTGCTAGATTTAAGTTTTATACGGTTATAGATTCATATGTCAAACAAGAAGGTCTAGTAAACGTAACCATACCACTATGCTAGATTTTAATTAATTCATATATGACTTTTAATTAATATAAAATGAACACTTCTACATTTAATCAACAAGGTGTGACGGGAAATGAACTTATAGGCAAAACATTGTAGGGAGCAATGTAGGATTAAATGAAAATGTTTATTTATCAAGTTAAATTCTCATGACCCTAGCGTAGATAATTAGATTATTAGTCAAAACATCCCTCTATACCGGATAAATTTTACCTACTTTCATAAAAATATAAAAAAGAAAACTCATCTTCCTTTACACCTCTAGGACTTGGTACGTTTGATATAGACCTCCCACACTATTCCTCGTGAGAAGGGTAACAACCGCGAGTCCTTGCCACGACTATCCTATACGACCAAGTACACTACCTAGGGGATGTAAAACTCTAAAAGCCGTGTGCTGCACCTGCGGTGCATGTGCCATCAAATTTTCAACTGTCTTCATTTAAGCACCAAATTGCGCAATTATTCACCATGTATTCCATAATTAGTGGAGTTCTAAAACAAATCAATTAAGTACCAATATCTTGCATAATTATAATTATATGACTAAAATATTTGGAATAAATGATGATATAAATATGTATTTATTTGATTTCATCATTGACCATGTTTGAATTTGGCAGTTAACATTTGATTGTTCATTTTGAAGTCATTAGCATATGTTATGGACTGATTTGGTTTTGGATCTGTTTTGGGAATTAGACGTTCATTCTGATTTTGGTAGCATCTATAGTATTTAGAAATGGAAATGGTTGGGAACTTCTGGAGTTCGAGTCATGATGTAAATTGTTAGAAAGTGAATTAATCATTAGAGTTTTTTTGTAAATTTGGTTTTAGATAAATATTAATTGTTGGTATACTTCATAATTCGGGTCACTTTAGATTTGATTGGTTTAAAGTTATTGGTAACATATAAATAGAGGATAATTACATTTGTTTTCTATGTACCTTTAAAATTCGAATTTAGTACTTTATAAGTTGTCTTGATATTTGGTTTGATCATTTTGAATAAAGTTTTTTTACTCCGTTTGTCAAATTTGTTTATTTGTTTCATTTTTAATTAATCAACGAAAACAAATAAAATAAGAAAAATGAAAGATTTTTACTATACTATACAAATCACTCGCATCACTATTGGTTAAAGTAGAACGATTCTAAAATATAACATCAACTGACTTTGAGAGGAAATAGAATAAAAGAAAAAAGAAAAACAAAACACAAAAAAGTAAATAAAAATAGATTTTATTCTAGCATAAGCCATGAAAATCGAAATATTCTCATTACTCTTGCTTACAATTAGCAAAAATTATTGGCTGGCCTAAGCAATGATAGGATACGACATTAATTAAAATTGAAATGGAAAAAAAAATAACATAAATCAAACACAACAACATAATACGAAGATAGAAATAGATGATAGGGACTCATAGCTTTCAAGCTAATGCAATACGCTTTTCATCAACGTCGTCTTTCAACTTCGTCATCATGAGCTTCAATTGCTCAAGATCTTCTAACCCAAGATTCTCTATGGGAGCACTCCACCACTTTTTTTCCACGTTCTCTTTCCTTTTCTTTTTAAGTTGTTCACCAACTTTTTTCTTAATTTCAAGTTGAGTAAGTAAATTGGCCAATTCATTGTTGAGATGTTCTATTTTGGCTTTGTGCAGCTCCTCTGCGCGCACAGATGTGCTTGAAGTTGTAACTACGCGGTTTTGTCCAAGGTAGTGACGCAGAACTGCGTCAACTGATGGAGCCCCAAACGAGTATACATTTTTTTTGTTTGGGGAAAACACAATAATGGCAACTTCCACCCCACACAAGATAGAAAGCTCGCTTGCTTTCTTAAAAATATTAGGGCGACGCTTGCTGAAACACACTGACAAATTGCTTTCTTTTGCTATTCTTTCCATTGCAACTTTTTGGCGGCCAGCAAAAGTTCGAGGCATCTTTTTTTGAATGTGCACTTTTATTTTATTTGAAAAAATTTGCCCGATAAAATTTTTTTTAGTTTTCTTGGGAAGAGAATGAGTTGTGTTTATATAGGATTGATATTGTTTTGAAAGGTTTGAATGCATTACTTTTTAATTAAAGCATGGTCCTTTTTATCAAAATAATAATTATTCAAATGTAAATTTACTACTATTTATGTTGGTTTTGTTTGATCGTATCTTGAAATGTAATAATAATTCTATGTACTTACCACCACTACATATGACATTATTTTTCGAATATTGATATAGAAAAATACTAAAAACAGGTGACTTAAATGTATACTAATTAACATATATAGAAAAATATTAAAGTCTTGTTTTTTTAAATATATTAATTCAAATTTTAATTTATTACTAATTATGGCGGTATCTTTTTTCGTATTGTTTAATGTAGTTGTAATGTAAAAACACAAAAGTGTATTTGCTATAGGGTCTTATATGTAACTTATGTATTGTTGTGTATATAGTTTGTAAGTTAGTCGATGTACATGTTCAAACCCTCTCACAATCTGTAGGAAGTGAAGGAGATATACTTAAGGAATATTCGGATGGTTTGGTTGCGACACTTTCCGTACCGATGAAGTGTCATTTTATTCACATTTCGGGGTCCATTTAACCTCTAAATCTAGGTCAATATGCTTTATTATTTAATTTGATCCTTAAAATACGTTGTGGTAGGTATTAATTTTACTCATGTATTAAATTTGGTTTCTTAGGACTTTACATAATAGAATGATTCTTACGGGTAGTATACCCGGCTGACCGTGGAGTAGTTTGGGAAGTAGGGTGTCAGATACTAAGAGTGAGAACATTAATTCTTATGTCTACCAGAATTTTAAGGATTCTACTTAATCTAATTAATTATCCCAAGACTCACATAAACTAAACCTAAGATAAAATGAGGTTCGTCCTGACAAACTGGAAAGTTATCAGTAGTAGCCTAAGTAATGAGAAAGGTAACGCACGCAAGAGGGAACCTACAATAAGATGAGCAGTCAAGCCTAATGTTCGGAAACATGCTAACTATATTCATCATATGCTAATATTGGTTCAATTGTAAGTGAAATGATTGTAATTGATGCGTATTTTTTAAAGTATATTTTTATCAAGTTTTAAATTTATAAATGCGGTCTATTGACAATGTACTAACCGAGGAGTTCAATATGGTATATCTAAGGTCTTCCAAGGAGCTAAGTTTGAGGTATTAAATAAGAGTTTAAATGTCACGTAATTAAAGTAGTTGATAAAGAGAAATGCAATAAATAATATAGCAAGAAAGAAAAAGTTTAACTTATCAAGAGGAGAAATAGTGTTATAGTTCAAATTATTTTTTTATGTTATGTCTAATCAATACTTTTTAGTGGTCATAATATCGACAAGTCCATTTTTTACTATATTACTTTCCGTATGTTTTCTAAATCCTAGCCATCGCCCTCGCGACTAGCCGAGTATAAAGTTAACAATGTTTGAATCACAACAACCCTTATGACCAAATTACTCAAATCATGGCACTATGTTTCTTATATTTTTATGTATTTAATTTTTCATAGGCTGTGATCCCTACACCAAGAACATTTTCCAACCTACCCAAGTAAACTCATTCCCAAAGTTTCCAATAGTTAGTTCCTATACACCAATCCTATAGGCCAAGGAGAATCTTAAATAAACCAAACACTACAAAACTATTAGAGTTTCATAATGGGCATAAGGATATCCTAAAATAAAACAATATGATGTGGAAACAATTATTAAAATAATAATATAATCATAACAAGGCTAACACATGAAGTAATCAGTCATTCATAATGTGAACTAAACAAACATATATAATAAAACACAGATTGAATTAGACATATTGTTTAATACAACTATTAATGAATTATTTTTTGTCAAGTGGTGGTTGGCGGCTGGAAAACTCATAGGGTTTGCCTCCTAGTCGTCCCCGAAGATGGGGTAAAGAATGGATTCTTCAAATGGCCGACTTTGGCCACTTTTTATAGGATTCAAACCTCCTACGACGTAGACAATATCTAGGTCTACATCATAGACATATAATCTTCTTTCCTTTCATAAACGTACTACCTATGGCGTAGCGGGGGCAAACACTTACTCTGTAGGCCTTCATTAATTCACTTTCCATCTGGTGTAAAGGGGAAAAGTACCTATGTCGTAGACTTTTTTTAAGAACTTTACTCGAATAGCCTTGAATTATTCGCCTTTTTTTTATAATGACAAAATAATAACTTCAACGGCGTAGAGGAACATATGGTTTACGTCATAGAGCCTTCAATCTTTGAAACTCTGACATCTTATTGTCTAAGGCGTAGGGTTGAAATGCATCGACGCCGAAGACACCTTTGATCTTGAACTTGGCTCCATTTTATGCCTAACTCGACTATTTACCTACGTTTTCTGTTACTTTAGCGTTTCTACTTGCAAAATACATAATAGAGGTTCACTTGCAATATCGGGTGTTATTAGTACTAAAACGAAGCATAATTGAAGGGATTTTATTATCAAAAACATTAAAATATTTGATGTCATCAAATATTCACCCACCTGAGTTCAACTAGTCCTCAAGTAGACCTTTAAAATCAGTTTTCAAAAAGATATTTCTTGAAAATCTAGAAAATGCGAAATTAAAAATATTCATATGTATATTCATACACTTAAAATGTACCATATCTACACACACTTAGGAATCTGAGATGGCAACGCGTTTACTCACGTAGGTAAATAATGTTAAGTAGTCATTACTTATACGAGGTTTGATAATTCTCAAGAGCTACAATCAAGTCCATGAAAGAGACATACAAACCAGCACTTTTCCTAACTTGAAGAAGCAAAATGTGAGATCATAGGGTAGGATATTTTCTAAAGATGCACATAAAACAGTTGTAAAATAAAAGACATGAAACAAGTAGTCGAAGTATAAACATGTCATCACCAGTCACCATCATTCTTCCATGAGTTTGAGCATCAAAGTGTGAGAACTCGATTATCAATAACAATTGGCTTATAAAAATACCCAGTTTTCATAATTAGTTGATTTATAATGCGTACCAACTAATAAATCATGCTACAGTTATAAATAATACACATTTTTTAACATCACTTTTGTAGCATGATCATTTTACATAAAAAAATACCTCCTCACTTGAGATAAACATTGATAATACTTAAGGGTCTTCTAAGATCATAATATATACCAGTAAGAATAATTCACGAACCAATCTTCAAAAATATGGCTGCCAAATAAGCCAATAACTCCTCCACGTAGATTCCACTACAAAAGGGTTTTATCAAAATAAAACAAGGAACTTAAAATGAGTGTGATCGGGTTTTAGAACGAGAGGTCGACAAGTGATTGAAACAAGTCGATAAATGTGTGACCACACACAACGTATGGCAATTTGGTTGTAATCCTAAAGTGGTTTCCATCCTTATTACAAAATTCGGTCTCGAAATAGTGATATAAGCCAAGTTCTAACTTGTAAAATACTACTGTCACGCTCATATGTTTATGGATTATGTAATGATAAAATGGAATAGGCTAACCTCGCCAATAATAATGGTTTAATTTGTACCCGATAAAGACCTGTTATAGTTTAAATGTGAAAAACATTTCCGAATTTTATAAAAAATGGCATAAATTTCTTAAATTTAACTAGAAAATAAAAATAAGTATCATTAAATTGGTACTCTGACCTCTGGGCACGTCGAAACCGCGTGAGTTCACAGGGGTGGAGCACGATGCGCCAAAATCGGTTCTTTCCCACCACCATTTGGTTTATATAGTGTCCTTATTCTAAATAAAAGAGATTAAAATAAAAATGTAAAAAGTAAAAATAACATGGAAACTTTCCCTAAGCATTGCTTACAATACATAGGAAAGTCAAATATCCATATAAACTTCATTCCTTAATATTTCCAAGCAATCTCATCCTTAGAATAAGCGGTCATTCCATAAGCATATATTGTACAAAGAGAGAAAACACAAAAACCAACAAAAAAACAGCTAAATCACTTTCAGAGGAACGAGGTTGCATTTCGCAAATGCAACAAGTGTGTTAGCCTTAGAAATATCAAATTCAAACAAGAATTTATTTGGTCAACATTATCGTTATTTATCTTAGTTTGTGTTAGGCTAGTCGATTTTTACGAGCTTGGAATATAAGCTAATATTGTCCATGTTTTCGGCCTTAGTCTGAATGTATGTGTAAAATCCGCATGCTTTTACCATGAATAATACATTTATAATCGTACGTACATGATTAAAACTTTCCTTTTATAACATGTTTACGTTTCACGTATATTAATTACAAGAATTACGTACGTGTTATTACACGATAAATATTAAGTATGTATTAATGCATGATAATTATTACCAACAATAATTATAATCACGAACATGAAAACATGAATGTAAATAATCACGAGCATATTATTATGTAATTACGTAATTATTATTACGACTACATACAAGTATATATAATAACACGAACATTAAGTAATAACGTCACGTAAATACGAGCACGGGAACACGTAAAATATTAGAACACAGAAAACTACCGGTTTCCCCTTGTTGGGCCCTAGTAGCCGCGGCACAAAAAGAAGAAGGGGCCCAGCCCATGTTTAATTTTTGCTAAATATCAAATTAGGGAAACATAATTTCATTCACAGTAAACTTTTAGAAAAATCAAAACCCTAGACCTCCTTCTCTCCTTCCTTGGCCGGCGGCTACCACAAGAACAAGGGGTGTTCATTTGATTTTTGCTTAACAAATCATTAATACGTGTTCGTGTGTTCATTCCTTATTGATTCCATGTGTATTGGCAATCTGAAAACCTTTATTTTTATTTACTTTTTATGTCTTATGCATAGTTAATCATGGGAAAATAAAAACAAGATTAAAAACATGCTAAAATCATGGTGGGGAAAATTATTGGGTTTGTTTTTGGATTTTGGGGTTCGGCCGCCACACAAACCGAGAGCCATGATGCTCTCGGTGGCGTTTGGTTCACACCACCACACGAGACCATGTCTCGGTGGGGTCGGGTGTTCGGTCGGCAGCAAGGACAAGGTACCCCGACGTGTGTCAGGGGTGTCCTTGTGGTTCGGTTTGTCTTGGCAGCCACAGCCCCACCACTGGCCAAAGCCGATGGCTAATTATGGTAAGCAGGGGGAACCGCAACAGCAGGGGTGAACCACTGGCAACTACCAGTGGGAACCCAATGTGGTAAGCGGCTGGCCGAAGGACAAGACCACCGGCGTACAGCCGGTGGCAACTTGCCGAGAGTAGGGGCAACCGGCTTAGGTCGGTTTGCCACTGTTTTCGGGGGTGTTTGTTCACGGGATTTCATGGGTTCACGGGTCTGGTTCACGACATTTTAATAGGAATAGCACACGGGATCTGGTTAATTATTTTTACAAGTTTAATTGTTTACATGTGCATATATTTTTTAGAAGTAATTAAATTAATTTAACATGGTATTTAATTAATTTAATTAAAACATTACTTAGGTTTATTATTATCATTATTATTATTACATGATTATAACCTAAGTATTTTATAATGTAATTTAGACTATAGTAATTAACTAATTATTAAAACATGACATATAATTAATTAATTTCCATGACTTAGGTTATGTTAATATAAATATTAATACATGTTTTAACCTAAGTATAATATGCACTTTAATTTAATTAAATCATGTTATATTTAATTAAATCTTATAACATATAGTTTATTTAATTTACATGCATTAGTTAATAAACTATACTATTAATCACATGACTTAGTATATTTAATCAGTAAAACTTAAGCTTATTTTATTAGCTTAATGATTCAGCTTATTTCTAAATATGGAAACTTTCTATTTTTAGAAACATATTTATTTTAAGCAGTTAATCTATTTATGGAAACTTTCTATTTTTAGAAACTTATTTATTTTAAGTAGTTAATCTATTTTTGGAAACTTTCTATTTTTAGACACTTTCTATTTTTGGAAACTTTCTTTTTTAGGAAACCTGATATTTTTATAAAGTTACTTATTATTACACAACAAGTATAATAATACAAGAAATACAAGTAATACTTAATCAGAATATCTAGACTACATGATAAGCACAACATAACGTTAAAAATCATTAAAACAAGACATGAACATATAAAACAAGCTAAGATATGATATAAAACGAGTTACGTACTCAGTAACAAGAATACTTATACACATATACTATTTATGAAGTATTAGTGAGATCGAAGTAGGACTCTCTTCCGTTCGTCTTCTTCGTTCACTGGACACAAGGTATGTTTTCCTAGTATATGTTCTATATGTTTTGATTTGCTTATGTTTAATTAAATGCCTAAGCCATATACATGCATGACCAGTCTCACCTAGTTATGGAGGTACCATAACCATAACACTAGAGGCACCAGTGTTATGACTTCACCACGACGGAGTGCTAGCTCGTGGCGTCCCTTTCAGTTTTTGGCCATATTATTATATTATCATGTGGGGCGTATGGGTGCATCCTAGGTTACATGTTTTTAACAGATTATTCAGGTGAATGTGGTGTGTGCCTTGCATCATTCACAAGGAGTTGATCCCTCCTACCCAAACTTATATTAATTAGGGGCAACCCCTCTAATTGCATGATGAGGTCACCCCTCCAAGTATTCATGCACGTTGAAATTTCATGACCTATATTGGCTAATGGTTAACATGTTAAACAGTTTTCATAAGATAAACATAAGGCTTTTCAAACTATAAAACCAGTTTTACTAAGTTATACTAGGTTTTCTAGGACTTAATCAATTTCGCTGCAATATGTTGTATATGCTTATGTTATTCATTCTATGCTTGTATATCCGTGCGCTGAGCGTTATGCTCAGCCGTTTTCCTTCCATGTTTCCCAAAACGGCAGGTACTCAAGGGCGCTCGTAGATTCTAAGCGTAGGTGCATATGGATTGGAAGCTTACTATCCTTCATTACTTTTGGCTTATCATCATACATTTTGCTACTTATTTCCATGGACATTGTTTAGTCGTTTTCCTTTACAATACTTATGTTTGTGTGTGATGAGCTTTTACTTTGTAGTACCGATGTTTGTTTCCGGTATTTCCTTTATGGTCATGTAAGGTTTAAGACATTTATCCTTGTATGCTTTGATGACACGCCATAATCACGCGTGACATTCCATTTATCAAAATGGGATGTTACAATTATGGTATCAGAGCCAAGGATTCGACCTGTAGGCTCTTAAAACACGACATGTGATTAGTGGGTAGTCACTATGGTCTTCCTAGAACTGACAGTCGGTTTTAATGCATTCATTGTTTTCATGCATTCACATATATGTCATTGTCGCAGGTTTATGAATAAGTAATGGTTGGTACAGGACTGGCCCTATTTAGTCGCATGTGCTTTTATCGAAACTTTTAACTTTGGGACAGACCCATTGGCATCCCCTCGCCATGTCTTTTGTTTTGAGTGAACTGACCATAGGTGTTCACTATCGCGCATATAAAAGTTTTCATAAAACTGCATCATGCATTCATATACTAGTTTTCCTAAATAAATTTTTTCTCATGATTTATTGGTATAAATTTTTTTTCATGTATATATTTTATGTTTTGATCAGTTTTATCATGTAATTTTTATGTTATACTGTCAGATGGTTCTCACACGAGCAGGAACAACTCAATGCAGCAGTCCAAGCTGTGATACGAGCTTTGCTTCCTCAGCTGAGGAACGAAATTAGGGCTGAGGTGCAGGCTGCCAACAATATGCAACAACAACTAGTACCTCCCCCTCCTCCTCCAGCAACGTTGGTCACATGACTGGAGAGATTTCACAAGAAACACCCTCGATCCTTCGAGAAAACTGATAGCCCCAGTGAAGTTGAAAGCTGGTTGTCTCACATTTAGAAGATCTTCGATGCAATGGGTTGTGACCCCGTCTTCAAGTGGATGTTGTCTTGTTACAAGTTCGAAGGTGATGTGCTAGGATGGTGGAAGGCACTCAAGCAGTCTGAGGGAGGTGATGATTGGGTGGCCGGTTTGACTTGGGCTCAGTTCAGGGAGTTAGTGATGGGATATTTATTCCTCAAGGTTGAGCAAGACAAGCTAAAGAGGGAGTACTACAGAATCAGGCAGAGAGCTGGGGAGAACAGCAACGAGTTCATGCAACGCTTTCTTCGTTTGGCTGGTTTTCTTGGCGCAGCAGCAGGTACTGCCAAAGAGCAAACATACCACTTCCGGTGGGCTCTTCGTACATCGGTCTCCAACAACTTGGTGTGTGCTACGTTCAACAGGGTGGCACAAGATTCCGCTGTAGCACGTAAGCTGGAGATGCTGCAAGAAAGAGAAGAGTTCGGGGAAGCAGAGAGACCCGAGAAGAGGTAAACATTCGTTATTCAGCGGTGACCATACCAAATTCTTTTAGTACATTTCAATATTTATATCTCTTTTAAACTGCAACTTCCAGGCAGAAGACTAGGGACCGGTCTCAGCCGGCTACTCAGCAACAGCCTACTCAGCCCAAGGGAAATGGTCAGACTCAAGACCGTTCTGCTACGGATAGGCGTGGCGGTAATGATAATTACCGTAACAACGCTGGAAACTCCAACAGCAGAAGGTCCTTACACTTACTCATTTTCTTACATTACATGCAATATTTCATAATTTTGACACATTAGCAATCTTCTACCAGAAATCATGGTAACGGGAGGGACCAGAACCATAGAGGTTCACAGCCTAACCGTCCAGCTATCACTTACGAATTTTCCGCATTGTCCTTTGTACCTATAACCATGTCTCATGTATACTGTTCTTAATAGGATCCCAGCCAACAAGGGCACCTACTGGAGGGTATACGCATCCTCTTTGCACCACCTGTAACCGTAGGCACCCAGGGCCATTTCGTCGTGACAGCGACGCATGCTACAAGTGTGGCCTTACTGGTCATCGCATGAAGGACTGCCGCAAGGGCGAGATGGAGGGCACATCTGGACATGCTGATTCGAAGTCGCCTCCTACTAGTGGACGCGTTTACACGACTTCTCGCGATTAGGCCAACAAGTCTACAAGTACCATCATGGGAATCTTGTACATGTACTAAATATCTCCACGCCTTTAAGAGGCTTTATACGCATAACCCATGTGTACAAGAGCCTTCCCTAGAGTTTGACGACAAGATCCGTCCTGTTGACGCACTTCCGCTAGACATGAATGATTTTGACATGATATTGGGCCTAGACACTATCCAAACATCATGCCACCATAGACTGCCATACATATCGGGTCATCTTTGGTGATGTTAATGCACCAGAGTACATTCACAACGGGTTCGTACCCGGAAGGTCTGTACAAATAATATCAACCCTGCAAGCACGTGCACTACTTTCACATGGTTGCGAGGGATATCTAGCTACTGTTCATTACATGGATGCTGAATCTCCATCAATTCAGAATCAGCCGATATTGTTAGAATTTCCAGACGTATTTCTAGAAGAACTTCCGGGAATACCACCTGCACGGGAAGTAGAGTTTAATATCGAGCTCATCCCAAGACCTGAGCCGATTTCCAAGGCTCCTTATCGCATGGATCCCATAGAGCTGAAGGAGTTGAAGGACCAATTGCAAGAACTTCTAGAACGAGGCTTCATTCGACCGAGCGCATCTCCATGGGGTGCACTGGTCTTATTCGTGAAGAAGAAGGACAGCAGTATGCGTCTTTGCATAGATTATCACGAGCTCAACAAGACCACCATCAGGAATATGTATCCTTTACCACGCATTGATGATCTGTTTTACCAACTCCAAGGGGCCAAACATTTCTCCTAAATTGATCTGAGGTCGGGCTATCATCAGCTACGGGTTAAGGAGAAGGATATCGCCAAGACTGCTTTACGTACACGTTATGGGTACTACAAATTTGTAGTCATGCCATTCGGCCTTACCAATGCTCCAACTGTGTTCATGGATTTGATGAACAATATCTTCCATGAATTTCTGGACAAGTTCGGCATTGTCTTCATTGACGACATCCTGATATTCTCCAAGTCCAAGGAGGAACACGAAAACCATCTTCGTACAATGTTATAGATTCTTCGCCAGAAGCAGCTGTATGCTAAATTCTGTAAGTGTGAGTTCTGGTTAGACAAGGTGGCGTTCTTAGGTCACTTTGTATCAGCAGATGGAATCACCATGGATCCAGCAAAGGTTGAGGCTATTACCAAGTGCCCAAGACCGACATCAGCGACTGAGGTTCGCACTTTCCTAGGCTTAGCTGGTTACTACCGTAGGTTCGTAGAGAACTTTTCCCTTTTAGCACTACCATTAACCAAACTGATGCAGAAAGGGGAGAAATTTGTCTGGACTGAAGAAAGAGAGAAGAGCTTTGAAGACCTAAAGCAGAAGTTAGTATATGCACCGATTCTTACTCTCCCATCTGGTACATGTGGATTTCAAATCTACAGTGATGCTTCAGGGAAGGGACTTGGTTGTGTTCTCATGCAACATGGGAAAGTGATCGCGTACGCTTCACGGCAACTTAAGCCTTATGAGGAAAATTACCCTACGCATGACTTGGAACTTGCAGCAATCGTGTTTGCATTGAAGATATAGAGGCACTACTTGTATGGAGAATCATGTGACATCTTCACAGACCACAAGAGCCTGAAGTACATCATCACTCAACGTGAACTAAACATGAGACAGAGGAGATGGTTAGAGCTGTTGAAGGATTATGACATTAATCTTCAGTATCATCCCGACAAGGCGAATGTAGTGGCAAATGCACTTAGTAGAATGTCCGGAATGATAAACGACATTAAAATTGAGGAGGAAATTATAAGAGACTTTGAGTGACTAGACATTGAGATCATGGTACGTGGAAAACATGGTTACTGGGATAATCTTAGAGTAGAACCTGGGTTACTCTCTAGGATCAAGGAAGCTAAGAAGGCTGATGGTGAAATATGGGCGATAATTCAGAATTTGGAGAAGCAGACAAAATTTCGGTAGACGCAGACGGTATCTTATGGCAAGGCACGAAACTTTGTGTCCCTGATGATCAAGAACTCCGGGAAGCATTGTTAGCTGAGGCTCACAGCTCCCCATTCTCTATTCATCCTGGTTCGACCAAGATGTACCACGACATCAAGCAATACTTTTGGTGGAGTGGTATTAAACAGGATGTTGCGACTTACGTCTCCAAATGTCTTACCTGCCAGCAGGTTAAGATCGAGCATCAGCGATTAGCGGTCTTCTACAACCATTAGATATTCTAGAGTGGAAGTGGGACAAGATCACCATGGATTTTGTTACCGGTCATCCGCAGACAAAGAGGAGGCATGATGCGATTTGGGTTATCCTTGATCGACTTACTAAGTCAGCTCATTTCTTACCGATCCACAAGGAAGATTCGGTCAGTAAACTCGCCGATATTTACAAGAAGGAGATTATGAGACTTCATGGTGCTCCATCCAGCATCGTCTCGGATAGAGATCCTCGTTTCACTTCGTGATTTTGGAGGAGTCTGCAGAAAGCTTGGGGTACAAAACTTAAGCTTAGCACGGCTTTTAATCCTCAAATAGACTGGCAATCGGAGAGAACGATTCAGACATTGGAAGACTTGTTGAGGTCATGTGCGTTGGAATGGACGAGAGATTGGGATGAGTACTCTGTCTGGTAGAGATTGCATACAACAATAGTTGGCACGCAAGTATTAAGTGTGCTCCATTCGAGATGTTGTATGGTAGAAAGTGTCACGCCCCAATATGCTGGGATCGGGTTGGTGAGCGAACACTTGAAGGACCAGAAATGATAGAGTTGACCAACGAGAAGGTCGTTGTAGCAAAGCATAAATTGTAAGAAGCACGGTCACATCAGAAGAGTTATGCCGACAAGCATCGTAGGGACTTACATTTTAACGTAGGAGATCACGTCTTCCTTAAGGTATCGCCGGCACGTGGTGTTAGACGTTTTGGAATCAAAGGGAAGCTCATTCCTCGATTCATTGGACCGTTTGATGTCATTGAGCGAGTCGGTGAAGTATCTTATCATTTAGCGTTACCTCCGCAGCTTTCTCACATTCATGATGTTTTCCATGTGTCCTTACTCAGAGGGTAGAAGTATCATCCCCTTCACATGGTTCAGTATCCACTAGAACAGATTCGTGAAGATCTTACCTTCATAGAGGAACCCGAACGAGTTCTTGACAGGCAAGAATGAGTCATGAGGAGGAAGACGATTCCATTCGTCAAAATCCTTTGGAGGGATCATACCGAGCGGGAAGACACTTGGGAGACCGAGGAGTCTATCTGAACTTCTTACCCTCATTTCAAGTTTTGAGTTCGGGTATGTTCCCCTTTTTCCAGTTTACGTTATCTATAATTTAGGGACGAATTATTTTTTTAGGGGGGAAGAGTTGTAAAACCCGCATGCTTTTACCATGAACAGTACATTTATAATCGTACCTACATGATTAAAACTTTCCTTTTATAACATGTTTACGTTTCACGAATATTAATTACAAGAATTACGTACGTGTTATTACACGATAAATATTAAGTATGTGTTAATGCACGATAATTATTACCAACAATAATTATAATCACGAACATGAAAACAAGAACGTAAATAATCACGAGCATATTATTATGTAATTACGTAATTATTATTACGACTACGTACAAGTATATATAATTACACGAACATTTAGTAATAACATCACGTAAATACGAGCACGGGAACACGTAAAATATTAGAACACGAAAAACTACGGGTTTCCCCTTGGTGGGCCCTAGTAGCCGCGGCACACAAAGAAGGAGGGGCCCAGCCTATGTTTAATTTTTTCTAAATATCAAATTGGGGAAACATTATTTCATTCACAGAAAACTTTTAGAAAAATCAAAACCCTAGACCTCCTTCTCTCCTTCCTTGACCAGCGGCTACCACAAGAACAAGGGGTGTTCATTTATTTTTGCTTAACAAATCTTAGTACGTGTTCGTGTGTTCATTCCTTATTGATTCCACATGTTTTGGTAATCCGAAAACCTTTATTTTTATTTTCTTTTTATGTCTTATGCATAGTTAATCATGGGAAAATAAAAACAAGATTAAAAACATGCTAAAATCATGGTGGGGAAAATTATTGGGTTTGTTTTCGGGTTTTGGTGTTCGGCCGCCACACAAACCGAGAGCCATGATGCTCTCGGTGGCGTTTGGTTCGCACCACCACACGAGACCATGTCTCGGTGGGGTCGGGTGTTCGGTCGGCAGCAAGGACAAGGCACCCCGACGTGTGTCGGGGGTGTCCTTGTGGTTCGGTTTGTCTCGGCAGCCACAGCCCCACCACCGGCCAAAGATGGTGGCTAATTATGGTAAGCAGGGGGAACCGCAGCAGTAGGGGGAACCACTGGCAACTGCCAGTGGGAACCCAATGTGGTCAGCAGCTGGCCGAAGGACAAGACCATCGGCGCACAGCCGGTGGCAACTTGTCGAGAGCAGGGGCAACCGGCTTTGGCCGGTTTGCCACTGTTTTTGAGGGTGTTTGTTCACGGGATTTCATGGGTTCACAGGTCCGGTTCACGACATTTTAATAGGAATAGCACACGGGATCGGGTTAATTATTTTTACAAGTTTAATTGTTTACATGTGCATATATTTTTTACAAGTAATTAAATTAACTTAACATGGTACTTAATTAATTTATTTAAAACATGACTTAGGTTTATTATTATTATTAATAATACATGATTATAACCTAAGTATTTTATTATGTAATTTAGACTATAGTAATTAATTAATTATTAAAACATGACATATAATTAATTAATTTCCATGACTTAGGTTATGTTAATATAAATATTAATACATGCTTTAACATAAGTATAATATGCACTTTAATTTAATTAAATCATGTTATATTTAATTAAATCTTATAATATATAATTTATTTAATTTACATTCATTAATTAATAAACTATACTATTAATCACATGACTTTATATATTTAATCAGTAAAACTTAAGCTTATTTTATTAGCTTAATGATTCAGCTTATTTCTAAATATGGAAACTTTCTATTTTTAGAAACTTATTTATTTTAAGCAAATAATATATTTTTGAAAACTTTCTATTATTTGAAACTTTCTATTTTTAGAAACTTTCTATTTTAAGAAACCTGCTATTTTTAGAAAGTTACTTATTATTATACAACAAGTATAATAATACAAGAAATACAAGTAATACTTAATCAGAATATCCAGACTACAGGATAAGCACAACATAACGTTAAAAATCAGTAAAACAAGACATGAACATATAAAACAAGCTAAGATATGATATAAAACTAGTTACGTACTCAGTAACCATAATACTTATACACGTATACTATTTATGTAGCATTAGTGAGATCGAAGTAGGACTCTCTTCCGTTCGTCTTCTTCGTTCACTAGACACAAGGTATGGATTCTCCGTCCTTTTAGTATGGACATTCTTTCCTTATTAGGATTTCCCCGTATGCAGCCAACTGTTTTCCCAGTATATGTTTTGATTTGCTTATGTTTAATTAAATACATAAGCCATATACATGCATGACCAGTTTCGCCTAGTTATGGAGGTACCATAACCATAACCCTAGAGGCACCAGTGTTATGACTTCACCACGACGGAGTGATAGCTCGTGGCGTCCCTTTCAGTTTTTAGCCATATTATTATATTATCATGTGGGGCGTATGGGTGCATCCTAGGTTACATGTTTTTAACAGATTATTCAGGTGAATGTGGTGTGTGCCTTGCATCCTTCACAAGGAGATGATCCCTACTACCCAAACTTATATTAATTAGAGGCAACCCCTCTAATTGCATGATGAGGTCACCCCTCCAAGTATTCATGCACGCTGATATTTCATGACATATATTGGCTAATGGTTAACATGTTAAACAGTTTTCGTAAGATAAACATAAGGCTTTTTAAACTATAAAACCAGTTTTACTAAGTTATACCATGTTTTCTAGCACTTAATCAATTCCGCTGTAGTATGTTGTATTTGCTTATGTTATTCATTCCATGCTTGTATATCCTTGCACTGAGTGTTATGCTCAGCCGTTTTCCTTTCATGTTTCCCAAAACGGCAGGTACTCAAGGGCGCTCGTAGATTCTATGCGTAGGTGCATATGGATTGGAAGCTTACTAGCCTTCACTACTTTAGGCTTATCATCATACATTTTGCTACTTATTTCCATGGACATTGTTTACTCCTTTTCCTTTACAGTACTTATGTTTGTGTGTCATTAGCTTTTACTTTGGAGTATCGATGTTTGTTTCCGGTATTTCCTTTGTGGTCATGTAATGTTTAAGACATTTATCCTTGTATGCTTTGATAACACGCCATAATCACGCGTGACATTCCATTTATCAAAATAGGGTGTTACAATATGCGTGACCCAAAGGAAAGTGTGTATGACCCTTAGGTTATGGCACTATATAAATCCTTTTCCAAGATGTAAAAGGGTATTGGTTCATTTGTATTCTTTTTTTTAGCACGTAGGCCTTTCATAATTCTTACTTTCTCTCTAGTTTTTCCACTTTCTCCCTCTTAATTTCACGCACTTAGATTCGTGTATTGTGATTTCTTGTGTTATAAATTAAACTTTTTAGGACAACATGTGGTATCAGTCGTCTCGAATAGATTGGTGATTTTTTTCGTGGTTTTTAGCTTACTTTTGTGGTCTCAAAATTAGTTTTTGTTCGAAGTTAAAGATTGTTTGGATCGTTTTTATAAGTTTAAAAGCATCGACCATGTTTTATGGTAACGTATATTTTCTTCATTAGCAAGAATCAGTCCTACTTTTTTGTTTATTTCTTTAGCTTGCTTTTGGTTCTTCAAAAATAATAAACAAAATTTGATTATAAAATACACCAATCAACTTTTGTTAATGGTTTAAAGTTTTAACGAGTCATTAATTATACACATGAATACTTAATCCATTGCTCTTGGTAATATACTTAATCTTGTATATCCCTTACTAGTGAAAAATGTGTTAACATATTACCATTGATCCATTGATCTTGGTCTTTTTTATTTCGTTGGTGTATTTTAACAGCATGCAGGGTTTAGCTTAAACTAGTTTTGTTTAAACTTTTGAAACTTTATTGTATTTTTCTAATCTTTATTGAAATTTTTTTATTCGTTTTGGATTAAAAATACACGTTTTGATCAATTTTGTTGTTCTAAAGTTTAAAGAAACATGTTTGAGAAAATAGCAAAAAAGACGAAAAGTGGTCTAGTCAAGTACCGAGGCTTGCCTATTTTAGAGGCTTGTCATTATCGAGGCCTGTCAGTTTAGAGGCACTTTAGAGGCTTTGATATTTAGATGCTTGAGAATTAGAGGCTTGAAAATTTAAATGCTTAGTTGTTTTAATCTAGACGCTTGGCATTTAAGAGGCTTGGTAGTTTAGATAGAGGCTTGGCATTCAGAGGCTTGTAAATTTTAAGGGCTTAGCAGATTTAATCCAGAGGCTTGGCTGTTTTAATCTAGAGGCTTGGTAGATTTAATCTACATGCTTTTCATATTTAATCCAACGACTTTGTTGTTTTAATATAGAGGCTTGGTAGATTTAATCTAAAGGCTTGACATAATTAGTTTAGAGGCTTGGCAATAATAGAATTTGGACTTGAACTAATTTTACACCTAAGAAATAACCTAGTAATAAACTCAACAACTTAATCATATTCACATAAACCACAACAACATCAGAACGTATCTTGTTAAAATCCGTTAACCATTCAAAACAATCAACAATGTCAAACAACATGAATCTTCAAACAAACACGTCAGGTACAATGGAAACGAACATTAATTCTTCTTCTTGTTCAGTTTTAGAATATCAAAAAATGTAACAAATGCAAGAGCAAGCAAAGGATTTGAAATAACGTTGCATACAAAACCTCACTCACAGCCACAAAAATCATTTAACATCTATATGATAAGAAAATCTCTACAATATGGTTGTCAAAATCATTTCAACCCCTCTTTGGTGGAGAACATATTACTTTCATGGATACGATTTTCCATAACATGAATAACCTAACAGATCAACTCAACAAAGACATACTTAACGAGACAGACCCCAAGACTGCCTTACTGTCATCAATTCATAGCTTGAGGTTTTTTTTCATTCAAAGTTATTAACGAATTTCCAAATTCACTAGTACGAGGCTGAAGAAGCAAGAGATGGATCTAGAAACTACACTCGAATGGAATCGCAATCCTTCATAGACATATTAATTCAAAACATAGGATTCGTTTGGCTAAATCTATATGAAAGATTACTTCATTAGTTGGAGAATGAGAAACACTTCAAGGAAAAAACATTTTGAATGATAAAGAGCGTCATCTTAAAAAGATTAATACATTGGATGCTATTAAAGTCTCAAATGAAAGAAATGAGACATTATTCAACAAAGGAATTGAAAGGTTCAGATTTGTGAATGTTGAGAATAGTTCTGGGAATGAAAAGAAGAGTTTACAAAATGATTACCATAATTCTATAAAGAATATCAGCTTGAATTCTAATACAAAATAGGTGCATGTGATATTTGTAAGTTTATGGTGTAGTATATGAATAGTACGAGAATATGAGGGTCTAAAACATAAAATCACAAACCACGAGGTTCGTTGTAAGTCTAGGTGAAGAGCAAGGCCAATGGATATGAATTACGATAATTACATTATTAGGAAACAAAGAATATAGATAAAAGACGAACCTACAATATGACGGCTAAAAACTAAGACGAATTGTGTTTTCATGCAAATCGAGAATAAAATAATAAAAAAATACAAAAAAAATTTAAAATTTTTAAAACTAATTAATTTTACCTAAATAAAACAAAAATCAAATTAAAAATTGCTAAAAAAGTCTTATTGGGCCTCAAACAACCTAAATCTAAAAACAGTTGGAGTTTAATGGGCTTTTTAACCCACTAAAAAAGCTTAAGAAAAACAGAAAAAAGTGTATCTAGGCTAAAAAGTGATTTTAAACAAGTTTTCCTAAGAGCCCAAAATCTATAAAGCTACTTATCACCCTCAAAAGGCAATAAGCTAACTTATTGGGCCTTATAAGCCCAATAAGCTCAAATTTTTTTTTTTATAACCTGAGTATTAAGCAGGCCTCAATCTTTTGGACTTATAAATTGTCGAGATTCCAATTCTTTTGACTATTTTGCTTCTAGTTTGGACCAGAGGATTTGTTTTGGGCTTATTAAGATGATGAAACAAGAAAAATGATAAAAAAAGACCAAGTAGAATAAGCTAAAAGAGGCAAATCACTTATTTAAAATTAAACTAAGTTCATTTTCTAATATAAAGCTAACCAAATATAACACAAAGCTTGAAATATAAAAAAGAAGTAAACTAAAGAGGAATGATCACAAAAACAAAGTTATCTCTGATCTAAATAAGCTGGTAATCTAAAATAAGCTGAAAAGGGGCTTATAGACAGTTTTGTATTTTATGAAATAAAAATAAAAGCCTTTGAGACTCGAACAGTAAAGTCCCAAGGGCAAATTGGTTATGTCGTATGTGTGACGAAGAGGTGGGTTCGAGTCTCGGGATGCTCTTTTTGCCTTGTTTATATATATATTTTTGGACAATAAGCTGGTGCAATAAGCCGTTGGCTTATGCACCAGGATATAAGACACAGAAAAACACAACTCAAGCACACAGATAACACCATTTACCATAGAAAATCAAAGAACAAAAATCAAGATGCAAATAATTTCATTAGGCTAACAGTGGCTGAGTAAACTAGCTAGGATAAGCACTGTGGGTAATTTTAGCTTATAAATAAACAAACATAAAAGCTACAAAATCACAAAAGCACCTAGTTCCCACTTGTATTTATCAAGAACCTGGCTATCAATCTTTTTCTCATGCTCTTAGTAGCATTACTAAGACTCTTAAACTTAAGTTCATTTCAAGTTTAGCAATTTCACTCCTTAGATTTAGTGTTGAGCTCGGTAATGTCCATACCCTGTTAAGCTATTTACCTATTTAGAACAATAATAGTGTCTTTAAAGGCACTTTCTTGTTCCTTATAACACTTGTTAGCCCTATATTTTATATAGTCGAACAGGGATGTAGTAGGTCATCTTAGTCGTAAATGGTCTTGTATTGTAATATGTTAGTCATGAAAACCGGGCTTGGACTTTAAGATAATATTGTCTAAGTTAGGGGCGTAAGCCCAAGACAAAGCCAAGCCCGGCTCATGTCACTTAAACCCACGGCCCAACAAGCCAAGGGTATATATACCCTCTTCCATGTGTGGAAGAGGGTGTTGGTTTATTTTACTTTCTCTCTCTAGTAAACATTAACCTTCCAAAATCTCTCTTGTTTCCCTCTCTACTTTTCTTCTCTTTCTGTCTCTAAATATCATTAGTATTGTGTGTTATAGATTAATATGAGATTAATCTTTGGTATCAAGAGCCCATAGTGGATAGGTGATTGAAGATTCGTGTGTTATGTTCTCGATTTTTCGTGGTTCTTTTTTTGATCTATATCTCACGTCCTAAATTTTTTTTTGTTTTTTTATGGTCTATTCTTGATACAAATCATCTACATACTAGTAGTAGTGGTTTGGGTATCTTGGTTTTGGTTAAAACACAAATATTTTGGATCAAAAGTTAAGAACTTTCTTGTTTTTCATCTTTCCGAAATTCTAGCAAGTGACACCATCGAAAAGTACAAGTGAGTGAGGATCGATCGCAATAACCCAAGGGTTTTACTTTGCGATCACAAGGATTCCGATACCTTATTCCGACGAGTTATTCTGATCGTACATCGCGATCGTGGATTCTGACGGAATTTAAGGCATATTGCGACGTTACTCTGCAAAAATTGCGACAGCCACATTCCGACAGAACATTCCGACAGCCACATTCCGCCAGACCATTCCGACAGAACATTCCGACAGAACATTCCGACAGCCACATTCCGACAGAACATTCCGACGGAACATTCCGACAAAACATTCCGACAGTACATTCCGACAAAACATTCCGATAGAACATTTCGACGGAACATTCCGACAGCCACATTCCGACAGTTATTCCGATAGGTATTCCGATGGACATTCCGATGGAAATTTTGTTCGAGTATTTTTCAGACTTAGCCACTATCTAGACTAGTCTCAGATCATAGTTTACACGAAGATTAAAAAAAAAATTATTTCAAATTTTGGCGGGAAAACTCTAGAAAAAATTATTTTTTCCTAGACCATTTTTACGCCATTTAAGCTTCAATTTCAAATTTTGGCGAAGCGAAAAATTTTTCGACCAAAAATTCGAATTTCGGACCAAAATTCAAATTTTTAGGCCAATTTTAGGTTTTATTTATGTCAACAATTTTCACTTTTCAAATTTTTTCCCTACTAGTTTTCGGCTATTTCTAACTCGATTTCAAAATTTGGTGATTAAAAATTTATTCGGCTTACCGTTTTGTCGGACTGAGGAATTTATTGTCAGACTGAGAAAAAATTGGAATTTTTCGGAATTTCAACCACAATAAAATCACAACACATCCACTAAGATCCATAATCCATACACATCATATGTTCTTCGTGACATCCGTTCAATGGACATATTCGTGGATTCAACAACAACAACGTCCATGGCTGAGATGAATAAACAGAAGATGCAGAATCCAAAGGTTCAGACAAATATTGAGACTCCAATAAGTATGTCGAAAGCAAAAGAAAGATGCATGGAACACTTTAAGTTGCTTCAGTCAGACCTTCAGGTTCTTTCAAGAGAAGACCTAAAAGGCACTCGTATTGAAATTGGATTCAAACGGGTATTCGTTCTACTATTTGGTCAAGATGTTGAGACATTCATCAAAACGATGCTATTTAATATGGACCATCTTCAACTTGAACTTAACGAAGATGATCTTCACGAGACTCTATCAATGGAAATCCTTTTATCTCTCAACATTCAGTTCCAGCAATTCATTGACTCAAGTGGCTTATCGAACAACGATCGAGAGTTCGCAAATACATACTTTACCAAATATACCCTCGTAGATCCTCAAACGTTTAAAGAGACACTTCTTCAACATTTGAGTAATCTAAAGAAGTCAATTGCTGAAAGAATACGCCATCAAAGGCAATTTGAACGAAGGGTGAATCAAAGACTAACAGACAACAACGTCGATAAAGATCAAGCATTGGATGCTTCTTCAGTTGATACATAGAGCAGCGTGACAGAATCAGAAACGCAGCATACCAGTACCAGCTCAGGGAATGATCAAACAACCAATGATGCGGATATCAGACCCATTTATGATGATCAGCCAATGGCTATGGTACATTTAAATGATGAATACGATGTTCCTCAACGTACTGAGCAATCTGAACCCATTCTTGACACGTATCTAGTGGAAAAGGTTGATAGAAATACCACACTTGATTCATCAGATACGAGTACTAATGAAGGAGAGACTTCTCAGGATGTTGATTCTAAGATTCATGAGCTTGAAATTCTGTTAGCTAAAAAGACTAAAGATTTTGAGGATGCCAAACTTTATTTTTCAAAGAAAAATAACAAATTTGAGGCTTACTTTGAAAAACTTGAAAAAGCAAATGTTGTTCTTGAACAAAAATTAGATCGTAAGATTCAAGATTTTAACGTGGAAAAAGAACATTTTGTGAAAAAAATAAATTTGTTAGAATCAAAGTTGGCTTCTCAAAATCCAAGTCCTCCGCCTACTTCATTAACTGAATTATCTGTGCAACCTATCGACATTGTAGATAGTAATGATGCGAATGCTGATAACGCCATATTTGATAATATGAACATTATGTTAGAACAATGTGTCGCTCAATTACTTCTACAAAATGAGCAATTAAAGGCTCAGATTCAGGAAAAGGTTTTTTCATTGACAGCGGTGAAAAATGAATTAAGGAAACTAAAAGGAAATAGTGTGGATACTAAGTTAGCAAAACAATCAGTCTTGGGGAAACCTCCTTCTCAACCAGTCAGAAATCGCTCAGTTGCTAGACAACTGAATGTGTTTAAATCTGAACGACTCAAAACGTCGAATCTGAGGTTTGCATCCCAAGTTGACGTGCGTAGCAATTTTCCTAAACCAGTCACTCCACAATCTAGACCCTCCTTAAGAAAATCTGCTTCTGCAAAGCCCGATCACATGAATGCTTCAACCAACTCTAGAAATAGCTCCAAGAACTTGCCTATGCGTAGTTGAAATGACGCGGGTCACAAAAGCTATCTTAGGATGCTAAAAACAAGACACAAGCAAGAGATAGGACCAAACCACAACCTAGGAGCGTTGTTCACACATCTAGGAATTCTAGACACTTCTATGATGTGCACAATTCTGCCAACCTTGGAACTCTAGAGCCTTCTCAGATGCTAAGCACTTTGTTTGCACGAAATGTAACAAATGCGTGTTTAATTCCATTCATGATGATTGTATCACTAAAGTCCTGAACAAGGTGAACCAAAAAGCTAGAGCACCTCAGAGACGGAACCCTAAAGGAAATACCCAACTAAGTCTTCCGCTGTGCATGAGAAAACAATGTCTCCTCGACCTTGTCTTAGGTGTATACCAACGGGTAGAACCTTCAAAACAATAGGTCTTAGGTGGGTTCCTACTGGAAAGATATTTCCCCCTAACTCGACAAAGATTCAAGGTGAACCCCCACATGGTTCTCATCAAGATATCACTCACCCACATGCAAGCATACAAACTACTGATGAAAGTGCATGTAATAAAGTAAAGGTTCAACAAGAACACAAAGGTTTTCCATATTCATACCGCTCAACAAAAGACACTCTCAGAGTTTGGTTGCTGAAGAAGCATATGTTAGAGAAACAAGCGTCTCAGGGGCTTCAAAATTAAGCTTCTACAATGACTTACAGTCACATATCAGACTGTAACTCGAATGTTAAAGAAATGGAACTTTATCTCTTCAACGATAAGTTACCCTCAAAAAGAGAAATTAATATTTCTTGGACACGAGCTTCTCTTAAAACTATTCAAAAGTTTTTAGCTCGTGTACAAGGCTTATAGTCAAATTACAGACTGTAACCCGGGCTCACAAGACAGGAAAGTTCATCCCGAGTATGACTTATCCTCAAAACGAGAAATTTGATTTTTCTCTCATAATGACTTCTAAGCACATCACAGCTTAGGACTCGGACCTCAAATAAGGAAAGTTTCTCATGGACGATAACTTATTCTTCTCAACGAGAAATTAATATTTCTCGGTCATGAGCTTCCTATAAAAACATTCAAAGTTTTTAAGTTCATGAAAAACGACTTCTAAGTAAATGTCAGCTTAGAACTCGTACTTCCACTTAAGGAAAGTTTATCACGGATGATAACTTATCCTTCACAACGGGAAATTAATTTTTCTGGGTCATGATCTAGTCACAAAACATTCGAAGTTTTGAGCTCATGTAAATCGGAATTTATTTTAAAACCGTTGAACACAATTTTTCAAGAATTTCTCAAAAGGTTTTTCTAAATCTTTCAAAATTGTGTGTTCAACACTCCCTTCCTCATATGTGGTTTTTATATCTCAGTATTGTCATATGTTATTTTGATCAACTTTTGAGGGGGAGTGTTTTAAAATCAAGCCTTTAATGCTGTTGGGTACATCTCTGAAATTGTCATATTTTATGTATCCAACACATTCCGAAAATGATATGAAATTGTCAAATGTAATATATTATATCGGAAAAGGCATCTCATCTCCGTACCTCAACATATTTTGTTGTGTCCTTTCTCCAAAATTTTGTCAAATTTTGTCTTAAGACACACATATATTGTTGAGGGGGAGCGTCCCGACTGAAAAAGTTCCATGATTCATGCGTGCACACATGTTTCTCTCCCGTCGATTTTTAGAAAATTGTCATATTTTAATCAATTGGTATCTATAATATTATATTTTTATATTAGAGATAGGGGGAGAAAATGTGATTAAAATGTAATATATCGCAACATGTGATCTTAAAGACTCAAGTGCAACTCTTTCCTTCACATGCTAAACTATTTCGTATATCGATGCATGTGTGTAGGGGGAGCTTTTCAAAAATATAAAACTTTCAAAGTGTTAAAAATTTTGATTTTTATCAAGCACTTTGAATGGTTTTCAATGGTTTTATGGTTACGATCTTTACCCAAAACAACCTACTACTATCCACGACGGAACGATGGAGTCAAAAGGTGGTTTAGGATAGGAAACTAAGTCCTATGATCCAACCAGAACCAGAGGGATCTACCCAAGGACATTCCATAGCTAGAAATAGTTGTCCTTAGGAAAGATGGAGTGGAACGAAGCTGAATGCGGACCAATTACTTAAGTTAGCACTAGAACAATCACAACAAGGTGCTAATGATGACGTATTGGTAAGCATTGAAGGAGTTGATTATTCTATGCAACTTAGGCAGAAACCGGGTTAACACATTTATCGAAGATAAATGTCATGGACCCAGTGATGCGATGCACAACCCTTTCCCAGCCATTCGAGTTTTCTCAAAAGAAACTTGTCTCATTGTCACGTAGATCAACACGTATCTATTGACTTTCTCACTCCGAGTTAGTCAATATTGAAAAAGGTGGCAGTTTGCTCCAGCCTCCGATTACCAAAATGCACTTATTGAGTCTAGAGCCAAACGAGATATATATATCATCTCATTAGGACACAATCGAGTCCTACGCATTATCCTTGTGATACTGCCAGAACATCTGAGTGATACGATTCACAATGAAGATGGAAATCCTGCTTGAGCCAGCATCAAACAAGCTCATGGTAGGTAACTTGTGCGATTCTACACGAATCAAACTTGTGAGAACTGGAAAGCAACTAAGTTTAGATTCTTAATTGATTCAAACTTGATTCCAGGTTTCTTCGCAAAATCCATGTGATCTGTTCAGAACATTGAGAGTGACACTCATTAGTGTTCATAGTGATGAATGGAAATCCTTCCAGTGTCAACATCAAATAGCACTGCGGTAGGTAACTCGCAAGATTCTCTATGAATCAAGCTTGTGACAAACTGGAAAGCAACAATGGTGCGATTCTTTTTGAATCAAACTTGTTCCAGGAACTCTGAATTGACGACTCTAATCAGACGGATAATTTATCCTAATGATTCACTCTTTACGTTCGTAGTCTGATTTGAGACGGTCGAGTAAAGAGAACTGGCTACTACCGCCAGGAAACCCTGTCAAGGAGATTCTTAATCGAATCTACCCGATCACAGGTACGGTATCTAATACCATCTAAACGATCTTCACCGACCGGAGGTAAAACGCTACCGAGTTAGGGTGAAATGTTCAAAGCCATTTCGTCTGTGTCTATATATGTTGATGCATATCAAGAAGGTGGCGTAGCTGTGTAACCGATGTCGATTCAGAAGTCACAAGAGCACAAGATGGCGATAATCAAGATACCTAAGAATGTAAGAATGTAATAGGTCATCTTAGTCACAAGGAGCACATATGAAGATCTCAAGCACTCAAAGTCAAATGACAAAGGCTCAAGATAAAGATCACGAAAGCATGAAGGAACAAAGCCGTTACAAAAAAGATCAAGACCAAGATACAAGACCAATGCAGGAAGATCTCCTCTACAGGAATGTATTCACTCAATCATCTTATGCTTTTTTAAGCTTTTTAAGATGACCGATACATTGGGGGAGATTGTTAGCCCTATATTTTATATAGTCGAACAAGAATGTAATAGGTCATCTTAGTCGTAAATGGTCTTGTATTTTAATAGGTTAGTCAGGAAAACCGGGCTTGGACTTTAAGCTAATATTGCCTAAGTTAGGGGCGTAAGCCCAAGATAAAGCCAAGCCCGGCCCATGTCACTTAAACCCACGGCCCAACAAGCCAAGGGTATATATACCCTCTTCCATGTGTGGAAGAGGGTGTTGGTTCATTTTACTTTCTCTCTCTAGTAAACATTAACCTTCCAAAATCTCTCTTGTTTCCCTCTCTACTTTTCTTCTCTTTCTCTCTCTAAATATCATTAGTATTGTGTGTTATGGATTAATATGGGATTAACATTTGGTATCAGAGCCTTCTCAGATGCTAAGCACTTTGTTTGCACGAAATGTAACAAATGCGTGTTTAATGCCATTCATGATGATTGTATCACTAAAGTCTTGAACAAGGTGAACCAAAAAGCTAGAGCACCTCAGAGACGGAACCCTAAAGGAAATAGGTTTTCTCCAACTAAGTCTTCCGCTGTGCATGAGAAAACTATGTCTCCTCGACCTTGTCTTAGGTGGATACCAACGGGTAGAACCTTCAAAAAAATAGGTCTTAGGTGGTTTCCTACTGGAAAGATATTTCCCCTAGCTCGACAAAGGTTCAAGGTGAACCCCCACATGGTTCTCATCAAGATATCGCTAACCCACATGCAAGCATACAAACTACTGATGAAAGTGCAGGTAATAAAGTAAAGGTTCTACAAGAACACAAAGGTTTTCCATATTCATACCGGTTAACAAAAGACACTCTCAGAGTTTGGTTGCTGAAGAAGCAGATATCAGAGAACCAAGCGTCTCAGGGGCTTCAAAATTAAGCTTCTACAATGACTTATAATCACATATCAGACTGTAACTCGAATGTTAAAGAAAGGGAACTTTATCTCTTCAACGATAAGTTACCCTCAAAAAGAGAAATTAATATTTCTTGGACACGAGCTTCTCTTAAAACTATTCAAAAGTATTTAGCTCGTGTACAAGGCTTATAGTCAAGTTACAGACTATAACCCGGGCTCACAAGACAGGAAAGTTCATCCCGAGTATGACTTATCCTCAAAACGAGAAATTTGATTTTTCTCTCATAATGACTTCTAAGCACATCACAGCTTAGGACTCGGACCTCAAATAAGGAAAGTTTATCACAGACGATAACTTATCATTCTCAACGAGAAATTAATATTTCTCGGTCATGAGCTTCCTATAAAAACATTCAAAGTTTTTAAGTTCATGAAAAACGACTTCTAAGTAAATGTCAGCTTAGAACTCGTACTTCCACTTAAGGAAAGTTTATCACGGATGATAACTTATCTTTCACAACAAGAAATTAATTTTTCTCGGTCATGAGCTAGTCACAAAACATTCAAAGTTTTGAGCACGTGTAAATCGGAATTTATTTTAAAACCGTTGAACACAATTTTTCAAGAATTTCTCAAAAGGTTTTTCTAAATCTTTCAAAATTGTGTGTTCAACACTACCTTATTTATATGTGGTTTTTACATCTCAAAATTGTCATATGTTATTTTGATCAACTTTTGAGGGGGAGCGTTTTAAAATCAAGCCTTTAATGCTGTTGGGTACATCTCTGAAATTGTCATATTTTATGTATCCAACACATTCCGAAAATGATATGAAATTGTCAAATGTAATATATTATATCGGAAAAGGCATCTGATAGGTGTGAAAACACCCATCCTTTTACCACTTATTTCTTGCTAAAACGAGACCAAAACGCGTATTTAATGTCATTTGTTTGGAATTATGCGTGGTTTGTGTGTTTGTTGTGTTTTCAGAGCTAACCGGATAAATATTGAAGAAAACATGGGATTGCACGGGTTTTATTGAAGAAAAAGACGAAAAGACGAAGTCTATAATCCAAGAGATGCAAAAGATTTGAAGTCGATGTGCCTATTTGAAGATTTATCGAAGAAAAGGACCAAAGATGGAAGATTTACATATGTCGAAGAACTCAAGTCTATTAAATGAAGAAATTAAAAGACAAGTTGAATTTATTCGTCGACAAATCCCGAATCGAAATCGAAAACGTCAACTTTTCTAAAAAGACGAGAAGACAAAAAGAAAGGGAGAAAGCCCACTCACCAACCAAAGAGAAAGCCTATAAATACTCCTCCCATTCACATTTTTGAGCAGCTTTTCTTTCTGTTATTTTTTCCCTGTTTCGTAGGTACCATCTCCCTTAAGGAGATTGGTGGTTAAGAACAAGAACTTTTCGCAAGTTCCTATAATTCATCCTAGAGAGTCATTTATCAAGGGAACTTTAAAACGCAAATTCTAAACTTGAAAGAGTCTAAGAAGATGCAAGATCCTATAGGCGACTCGAAAACCCAAAACGTTGATTTAATTGGCTAAGCATCCACGAGTCTCATTCCTTGAGATTTTAAAATGTGGAGAACGAGACATGATAGAGTCAATTATAAGTTTGGTATTCTTTCGTGAATTTATGTGAGTTGATTATAAGCCTATTCTCCCTTCGCTTGCTAATAAATTTATCTACAATAAATAAGGTTGTACTATTTGATAAGTTACTTAGCTTCTAGCCCAAGATCGTTTAAAAGTTGCTCGGTATTAATTAGAGTTCATAGCCAAGGCATAACTTATTGAAGCGGGATGCGAAGATTGGCGAGTCCGAAAAGGTCCTAACAAGGCATGAGGGCTACATTTTGTTGCTAAAGATCCAAAAGTGATGTGAAGAATCATTTATCGAAAATCAATATGAAGGATCGAGACACACGACGAAAAGCAAAAACTCCCCAAAAGTCATGGGGAAGTCTATCCGAAAAGACCCTAGCAAGGTATGAGGATAAATAGATCCAAGTCCTAAAAGGAGGCGGATCGTTGTATATCAAAGTCCAAAATAAAGATTGGAGAA
The DNA here is from genome assembly GCA_025667525.1 of Glebionis coronaria. NCBI lineage: Eukaryota > Viridiplantae > Streptophyta > Magnoliopsida > Asterales > Asteraceae > Glebionis > Glebionis coronaria. The sequence continues at coordinate 468,348,292 of CM046879.1, forward strand.
AAATGAAAGAAGTCGTGGTCCAAAGATGAAGAATCTCTCAAAACTTCAAGTGAAGAAATTCCTATTACGAAGAGAAGACCATAATTTCAAGAATGTCTCTCAAAGATTCGAAGTATGAAGTCGCTGCCAAATATCGGTCCGAGAAAGGTCTCAAGTCGTGAAGCGAGTTATGCAAAGATATGAACTTTATAAGGTCCCGAGAAGCAGTTTTAAAAGATTTTATCCTTTAGCTAACTATTTATTAAATCGTCCCACTTTGTTTTCAGCCTAAATAACTATCTAAATAAGTCAAACAATGCATCCTCGTGATCATTCAAGACAAAAATAAAATATAAGAGATACACCTAGGAATAAGGGAGTCTAAGTGAATAATTGGGCCACATGAGTTCGTGTTAGTTTGCTAACTTATAATATCAATGATCTCGTTTTTAAGCTTGATATGGGGAACGTGAAACTTGAGAATGAGGAACATTCATGACAAATCTAAAACCCCAATGTAAGTCTTTAAATACTTTACTTGTTTTGTTCTTTTGGTTCCCTTAGTGTTTAGAACTTAATAAAGGCCAAGGTGGGTTATTTATAATGAGAAATGTGAACCGTGCTTTAAAATTGTAGCATTGCATGAGGGCATGGCAATGGTTAAGTGTAGGGGATTTGATAGGTGTGAAAACACCCATCCTTTTACAACTTATTTCTTGCTAAAACGAGACCAAAACGCGTATTTAATGTCATTTGTTTGGAATTATGCGTGGTTTATGTGTTTGTTGTGTTTTCAGAGCTAACCGGATAAATATTGAAGAAAACATGGGATTGCACGGGTTTTATTGAAGAAAAAGACGAAAAGACGAAGTCTATAATCCAAGAGATGCAAAAGATTTGAAGTCGATGTGCCTATTTGAAGATTCATCGAAGAAAAGGACCAAAGATGGAAGATTTACATATGTCGAAGAACTCAAGTATATTAAATGAAGAAATTAAAAGACGAGTTGAATTTATTCGTCGACAAATCCCGAATCGAAATAAAAAACGTCAACTTTTCTGAAAAGACGAGAAGACAAAAAGAAAGGGAGAAAGCCCACTCACCAACCAAAGAAAAATCCTATAAATACTCCTCCCATTCACATTTTTGAGCAGCTTTTCTTTCTGTTATTTTTTCCCTGTTTCGTAGAAACCATCTCCCTTAAGGAGATTGGTGGTTTTTCATTTTCTTGGATTCTTCCACAATCTTGTAAGTTTAATCTTTCCATTTTGTTTGTTTGAATCTTATTCATTAATACAAGTTTCCATTTAATCTTTCTTTCTTCTCTTGTTGATTCAAAGTTCAAAGTTTTTATTTTATTGGTTTGATCTTAAAAAGTAAGTGGGTTTTATGTTTTTGTTGTTTTGGATTGATATTTATCATAGGTAAATGATTAGTGGTTAAATTGGTTTAAGTTTTGATTAAAAACTTGGTGGATTTTGGGTTAAAATCGTGATATTTAACATCCCCTGTTCTTCGCACCTTCAACTGCCCAGATTCCGAGTCAACACTATATTCCAGATCAAGGGTTTTGTGATTATATTCCGGATCAAGCTCTTTGGTTCGGAATATCAAATATTCCGGATCAACTCTTATATTCCGGATCAAGTTTTATTCTGAGTAAAAAATTTATTCCGAATCAGCTTGTTCATCCGGAATAATCAATATTCCGGATGAGTAGTTATTCCGAATAAAGGTTTCTTTTAAAATATTCCGAATCAGTTTATATCCCGAATGAAGGTCACTGTTTAAGTTATTCCGAGTAAGCACATTATTCCGGATCAAAAGTTATTCCGAACGAAGGCCAATATTCCGCATGAATCAATATTCCGCATGAAGGCCATTTATTCCGGATAGAATTTTATTCCGGATCAACAACTACATTCCGGATCAACAACTACATTCTGGATCAACCATATTTATTCCGAGTCAATCCATCATTCCGCATCAAGCAAATATTCCGGGTCAACGATTATTCCGAATGAAGGTGGTGTTAATTATTCCGAATGAAGCAGTTTTTTAGGTTATTCCGCATGAGTTGATTTATTCCGTATGAGCCAAATATTGCAAATATTCCGGATCAAGCAAACATTCCACATCAACCGTTTTTCCAAGTTTAGGTACTTTACTGTTTGATTTTCATTTTAGTTTTATTTTCAGTAATTGCTTTTAGTTTAACTTTATTACTTCTCGCACTTATCGTTTCAGTAGATATAGATCAAAAGCTCCCCCTTTTTAGTCACCAATTACAACTATTCCACTTTGAACCGTGATCGATTCGAGAAGATACCAAGAACGAAACAACGACATATATCATTAGGTACGAGCAACACAAAGAAAGATCTTGCAAAAGCATACATTTTTAATCAACTAAAATATCAGTTATTAAAATGGCGCTGCTGCCGGCTCTTTTCGTAAGGATCAACGGTTTCTTGTGAGAAAAATTAGATTTTGGGATCCGTTCTTTCGGGAACGTTATTTTCAAGCACAACAATTTTCAAAAACCCATAAAAATATAAAATTTTCAAAAATACAAAAACATTAAAAAACCTATAAAAACCAAAAATATTTTCTCTTTCATTTTCTTTTTAGTGTATACGTACTCGATCAACATCTTATTCAGAGCCCGAGACTCTCGAAGATTTGGACATGGCCGGTGTACACAACAACAACAATAATAATCCACCCCTCCCCAACAATAATAATTCACCCCACCCCAACATGAATAATCCACCCTTACCCGACCTACGAACCATGGAGGAGCTATGCCAACCTACGATGAACGGACGTGGAGGCCCGATTGCGCCGATGTATATCACGGCTCAGGAGTTTTCGTTGAAGCATCACATGATCCAACAAATGCAAACTACCCATTTCGCGAATTCCGGATGATGATGCCAACAAACACCTCGACAAATTCATTACCATCACCCAAAGCATGAAGTCCCCCGGTGTTTCTATGGATGACCTTCGCCTCCAACTATTTCCCCACTCGCTTTCTCACCATGCCGAAAAATGGTTTGACCGTCTCCCAAAGAATTCTATTCATACTTGGGACGACATGACTCAACACTTTTTGTCGCGCTACTTCCCACCATCCATGGTCACGAGCCTTCGTAACCAAATTAGTGGATTCATGCAAGACAATGATGAATCGCTCTTTGATGCTTGGGAACGATACAATGATTTGATCGACCGTTTTCCAAATCACAACATGCTCCCCGTCACTCTCATTGATACTTTCTACAATGGTCTCACTTTTCGTGATCGTGACACGATCAACGCCGCCGCAGGTGGTACTTTTATGAAAAGGAGACCGGAGGAGTGTAGAGAGTTGATTGATAACATGACTACTCACCACAAGAATTGGGATTCATCCGCATCCTCAAGATCTAATCAGAGAGTCAATGTTTCATCTACTTCTTCCACCACCGACATGTCCGTCATGGAACGTGCTATTCTTGATATTAACAAAAGTATCCAAATTTTGGCTTCTAACCAAACTCAACAAGCTAAAGCCGTTGCTATTTCTTGTGACACATGTGGTGGTTCTCATTCTTACAATGATTGTCCTTCTACTCAAGGCAATTTTTCTGAAAACGTTAACGCCGCATACGGTACTTATCCCACGGGAGGCTATCAAGCACGTCCTCAAGGAGACCGTAGCTTGCTAAGTTATCGTTCAAACAACTATCTTGCTCCACCCGATTTTCCTCCTCAAAACCAAAACCAACAACAAAGCTATAACCGAAACAACCAATCCTAACCTCGTACTAACAATCAATATCAATCCCAAAGAAACCCATACCCACCTCAAGGAAATTCTCAAGCTTACCAAGCTCCACCTCTCAATCAACCGATGGCATTGAATCAAGACGTCGAGACGTTCATGAGGACTAATAGAGAGATGGTGACGAATCTTCAGAGTCAATTTGTCAACTTGAAGAATGACATGGCGAAACAAGGCAGCGATATTCGAGCCGAGCTAAGGAATGACATGGTGAAACAAAGCAATGATATTCGTGCAGACATGAGAGACTCTTTCAGCACTCAAGCGGATAACATACGTGATATAATCGGTTCGCTCTTCCAAGGTAATCAACCCTCTTCTTCGGGTACTCTTCCGAGTAACACCGTTGCGAATCCAAGAGGGGAGATGAAAGCAATCACCACTGGTAGTGGAAAAGGTTATACGGAACCCGAGCTTCCTACACCGTCACCCGTGATTGTGAACAAGGAAAAAGAGCAAATTTCCTCACCTCCTTTGCCTTCTACCCCCATTCCCCCACCACCCGTGGTTGTGAGTGATCCTACTCCCCTAAAGCCTTCCTCTTCATCCGATATACCTTATCCTTCAAGGTGGAGGAAAGAGAAGCAAAAGAGCAAGGATGATATTCAAGTTTCAAACTTTCTCAAAATGTTTAAACAATTGAATTTTAACATCTCCTTTGCCGAGGCTCTCGCTCACATGCCTAAATACGCTAAGATGTTTAAAGATCTTCTAAGTGACAAGGAGAAGCTTCTTGACATTGCTCAGATGAAACTTAATGAGAATTGCTCCGCCGTTCTCTTAAGGAAATTGCCCACCAAACTTGGTGATCCGGGTCGCTTCTTAATTCCTTGCAAGTTCCCGGGAGTAGAGAATTGCATGGCCCTATCCGATCTAGGTGCCAGTATAAACTTAATGCCTTTATGTGTTTGGAAGCAATTATCTCTCCCCGAGCTAGTCCCCACCAAAATTACTTTGGAATTATCCAACCGTACGATTGCTTATTAATACAAGGGTTTTGGCCCGTATAAAAAAATTAAGTTCGTTTAAGTATGTCTCTTCGAATTGAAAAACTTGTGTTTAATGTGTGACTCAGTCGTTCTTTGGTGGAAACAAATAGTTGTCGTTGTAGTATTTTAAAGGGAAATGTGCAAAACAATTAAAGTAAATGACTTTAAAGTAAAAGTGCGTTAAAGTAAATCTAAATCTAATAAAGTAAATGGTGCAAGTAATTAAAAGCGAGACGGAAATTAAAGGGCACTAAATGTAAATGAAGCAAACTTAAATCTAACTAAGGCAAACTTAAAACGCAAGTAAAATTAAAACTCAAACTAAGGCACGACTAAAATAAATCTAAGGCGATTAAACTTAAAGTGCGACTAAGTAAAAAGGAGGGAAAATTAAAGCTTGAAATTAAAAACTGAATTTAAAGAAACGGAAAATAGCCTATCCGGAATATTACCCTTATTCGGAATATATGGCCTACTCGGAATATGCCCTATCCGGAATATTTAGCCTACTCGGAATGTGCCCCTATCCGGAATATTGTCACCCTATTCGGAATAAGAACTCTATCCGGAATAAACTACTATTCGGAATAACAATCCTACACGGAATAATTCGACCTATTCGGAATAAACGGCAACTCGGAATAATCCTTATGCGGAATATCCTCCTATGCGGAATAAATTCCCTATGCTGAATATCAAGCCTTACTCGGAATAAAACCTCTATTCGGAATATCAAATATTCCGAATAGATCACCTAGGACATGCTCCGTTCGGAATACTTAGAGATCAGGAACCTGGGAAGTTACAGTAACAACGAACCGAAGAACAAGGGAAAGAAATATAGCACGAATTTAACAAAAACTTAACCAAATCAACAAAAAGATTAAACAAAACTAATAACAAAACATCTATTAAGCATAAACAATCAATCCAAAACAACAAAACTAACAATAAAAATCAAGATAATCAAAACCCACTTAAATAAATCAACAAAAATTAAGAACATGAACATAAACAAATCAACACAAAGATTAAAGAAAGGTAGAATGAGATTAACAAGATAAAGATAAAGATTAACAAGAATTAAAAGAAAAACTTACTTGAAATTAAATGGAAATTAAGGTGCAAGACAAGGTATTTAAATTTGACAATAAAGTAAATGACAAGGTAATTAAATTGCAAGGTAATTAAAAGTGGAAGAAATAGTGTGTCAAACTATCCAACAAAATGAAAGTGATTAAAACTAAACTATATATAGGGGAGGATTAGGAAGCTTCCTACCCTCTTTCCTTTTCTCTTAATTACAAGATTAAGTCCTTCCTTCTTTAATCTTCATTAATTGCACCATTAGTCCTTTATTATTCTAATCTTCTTTAAACTTGGACTCTAATGACGTGTGGCTCGGGATTTCTTTTGAACTCGTCTCTTAATTAAACTTCCGTCTTTTGACTTTTTCTTCGATAAATCTTCAGAATTGGTCTTGGACTTCCGTTCTTTTTGCACTCTTGACTTCTCGACTTCGTCTTTCATCTTTTTCTTCAATAAAAGTCCGTAAATGCCCGTGAATTCCCGTGTTTTCTCCATTTTTCACCCTTTCGTCCTAAATCACAACAAAAACACAAACCACGCATAATTCCGACATAAAAGACATAAAATACACGTTTTGGTCCGGTTATTATTGTATTTAAGTGGTAGAAAAGATGTGTGTTTACACACATATCAAATCCCCTACACTTGACCATTGCAATGTCCTCATGCAATGCATTAGTTACAAAGCACGTTTACATTTTTCATCAAAATCAATCCACGTTGGCCTTTATTAAAGAAATAGAAAAATATAAACATTCAAAGTAAAGAAATAAAAAACATACCTTGGGTTTTAGGAGTGTCATGAATAATCATCATCCTCAAGTTTTCACTTTCTCCAAACCAAGCTTAAAAACGAGATCATTGTTATTATAAGTTAGTAAACTAGCACGAACTCATGTGGGCCAATTATTCACTTAGACTCCCTTATTCCTAGGTGTATCTCTTATATTTTACTGTTGTCTTGAATGATCACGAGGATGCATTTTTGACTTATTTCGATAGTTATTTATTCCCAAAATAAAGTGAACGATTTAATCAATAGTTAGCTAAAGGAAAAAATCTTTTAAAACTGCTTCTCGGGACCTCATAAAGTTCATATCTTGGCATAACTCGCTTCGCGATTTGAGACCTTTCTCGGACCGATATTTGGCAGCGACTTCATACTTCAAACCTTGAGAGACGTTCATGAAATAATGGTCTTCTATATAGGAATTTCTTCACATGAAATTTTGAGAGATTCATACTTGGACCACGACTTCTTCATTTTTCTCCAATCTTTATTTTGGACTTTGATATACAACGATCCGCCTCCTTTTATGACTTGGATCTATTTATCCTCATACCTTGTTAGGGTCTTTTCGGATACACTTCTCCATGACTTTCGGGGAGTTTTTTGCTTTTCGTCGTGTGTCTCGATCCTTCATATTGATTTTCGATAAATGATTCTTCACATCACTTTGGATCTTTAGCAACAAAATATAGCCCTCATGCCTTGTTAGGGCCTTTTCGGACTCGCCAATCTTCGCATCCCGCTTCAATAAGTTATGCCTTGGCTATGAACTCTAATCCATACCGAGCAACTTTTAAACGATCTTGGGCTAGAAGCTAAGTAACTTTTCAAATCGTACAACCTTATTTATTGCAGATAATTTTATTAGCAAGCGATGGGAGAATAGGCTCATAATTAACTCACATAAATTCACGAAAGAATACCGAACTTATAATTGACTCTATCATCTCTCGTTCTCCACAGTTTAAAATCTAAAGGAATGAGACTCGTAGATACTTAGCCTATTAAATTAAAGTTTTGGGTTTTCGAGTCGCCTATAGGATCTTGCAGATTCTTAGACTTTTTCAAGTTTAGAAATCGCGTTTTAAAGTTCCCTTGATAAACGACTCTCTAGGATCAATTATAGGAACTTGCGAAAAGTTCTTGTTCTTAACCCGTGAGAGTTAAGACCTTCGCGTTTTATAGCTCCCCATATAAAAGCCTAGCAAAACTTGATTTAAACACGTTAAGGATACTAGCTAGAGTAAACTAAGATAAGTAAACTCGGGTTGAGTCAAATGATTCACAACGTTTGAAAATTAAAACCACTTTATTAAACATTTATTCTAATAAGGCAAGAAAATAACTATACAAAGGGAAAAACTAATAGGCCAAAATAAATCAAAAATTTTGAAAAATGTCGAAAAATTGATTTTCCGGTTAAAATAAGGACAAATACAAGGAAAAGAGCCACTTAACTTCGATAGAAGTCCCCCCTACACTTAACATAAACATTGTCCTCAATGTTTAAGCATGTGGGAGTAAATTCCCCTACACTTAGGACATTGTGCACGTTGTTTAAATCTCGCTAAGGAAAAGACAACTAAAGAGATTCCTATTTTAATATTGGAAAATATAAAATAGTGAATCGAAAAGAGTTTAGGATAGAACCGGGAAGAAGTGGACACGGAATCACGGGTCGCTAAGAATCATCAAGAGTGGATCATTAAAGCTCGAATCCCTGATTAAGAGAGGAGAGGAGAGGAAATAGCAAACCAACGGTCTCCCCTACACTTATGATAAAGAAAGCGAAAAGATAGATGCATGGGTTGCCTCCCAAGAAGCGCTTGATTTTTGTTAACCGAGTCATGAGCCTGACTCGACCTTGATCATCAACGGAAGAAGCATGAAATATATCCACCAGGATCAAAGACATAGTTTTCGTCCATCAAATAGCACAAGCTTAAGGCGAACAAGGCAAGCCAAAGAAGAGTAGGCAAGGTTCCCTTAAGCAGTGATGGAGCATAGTAGAAGCAAGGGTGAAGTAGTGCAAGCAGATTTCCATAAGTTCCAAAGATATTTCCTTTTATTTCATCAGGTGGATACTGAGATGGCTGCAGAATGTCAATACCGGGGTCGAACACCTTTTCCTTTAAGGGAAAATAGCACTCAGGCTCAGCAGAATGGGAAGAAGATCCGCGAAGAAGCACAACCTCGTCCTCAGAAGATGGACAAAGAGGTGTTAACTCATACGTGCTGCGGATATTGGTGTCGACCGGTTTCTTCTCCTTAGAAAGAATGTTCTTCAAATCCAAAGTAGGATCAAGACGATAATCTTCAAAGTCATAAGGAGGAGCATCACTCTCATGAGGGAAGTAAGTGTTGAGAAATGCAGAGAAGTCTTCCTCAAATGAGTAATCGTCCAAAGTAGGATCGAGTGATGGCGGAGGATCTTCATCATGTGAAGAATCGCTCGAAAGAGTATCAGCCTCATCGAAATCATCATACGTGGGCAGATCGGGATACTAAGAAGTAAGGTCATCATAATCATCCGAATCTGAGCTAGAGTCATCATCATCATAAGCATCAAAGACCGGTGGCGAATCATAAATGGGAGAAGCGTCCAAATTGGGGCGAGAATCATCCACTTCATCTTGAAAAAGTGGATTATCGATGCAAGAGTCGAATAGAGGATTATCGTAGACGGTAAAGTCATCGAGCACATTAATCATATTCACTGATTCGCGGCCTCCAAAGGTTGTACTTGTAAGCTTCCCCATTTTAAAAACTTGTGCATCATCCCCGACTCTTAAGATTAACTCACCTTCGGCCACATCCATTAAAGCTCGTCCGGTTCTCAAAAATGGCCGACCAAGTATTAAAGGAATACGAGGGTCCATTTCGTAATCAACAACCACAAAGTCAATCGGGAAAGTAAATGTGCCAACTTTAATAAACACGTCTTCGGCTATGCCAACGGGGTAAGCGAGAGTGCGATTAGCAAGCTCAAGAGTCATCTTTGTTGTAGTGAGGTCGGGCAATGATAGTGTTTTCCAAACACTCAAAGGCATCAAATTAATACTGGCCCCGAGATCAGCAAGGGTAGTAAATTCTTCAGTTTTGTTGAACACGCAAGGCAACACAAAACGACCGGGATCTCCAAGTTTTTCCGGAAGTTCTTTAAGAATAACTACTGCGCAGTTTTCGTTTAAGCGTGTGTTGGTGAGTTCAATCAGCTTCTCCTTCTTGCTAAGCAATTCCTTGAATGCTTTGACAAATTTCGGCATGTGGACAAGTGCTTCAACAAGGCTAATGTTGATGTTCATTTGAGAAAGCATCTTCACATATTTCGACACTTGGCAGTCATTCTTGGTTAGCTCGTTGGTCTTGCCTAAGCGAGAAGGGTATGGGATGTTGGGTTTATAGGTGGAAGGTAAAGGTGTAGCAGGTAAAGGTTAAGATGTTGAAGGGTCCTTCCTAGGAACATCGTCATGACGAGGCGGAGACGGTAATGGTGCACTAATACTAGGTGTAGGAGGAGTAGGGATACATGGTGGTGGAGGAGGTGTAGATGATGGGGGTGGGATTGGTGGTCCTACGATGGTAACTCCACTACAAGTAGTAATAGCACTCACATTAGCTCGCGGATTAGTGACGGTGTTTGAAGGTAGAGAACTTGAAGTAGAAGGTTGAGTGGAGGGCAAGAAACTAGCCAACATATTCTTTAATTCATTCGTTTGAGTGCTGAAGGAGGATTGAATATTATCGCGAACCTCGGACCTTATCTCATTTCCTTGCTTCGTGATATCTCCTTTCAAATTGATTATTTGGCTCTGTAGATTCTTGATTTGCTCACCTTGGGTTCTCATAATGGCTTCAACATCGGAGTTAATGGGTAGGTTTTGTTGGGCGGGTGGGTTATAAGGATTAGAAGCTCTTGGTGGGATTTGGTTGCTTCTATTGTAGTTGTTGGCGGAGTTTTGGTTTTGAGGAGAAAAACCGGGTGAAAGGTAGTTGTTTGACCGGTAACTTAGCAGATTTCTATCCCCTTGAGGTCGAGCTTGGTAATTTTCCGGTGAATAATTACCATAAGCTGCATACACATTTTCCGAATTTCCTTGTGTCGAAGGACAATCGGTGTATGAGTGAGGACTGCCGCATGTTTCACAAGGAGCAGCAACAGCTTTAACTTGTTGTTGTTGTTGGTTTGAAGCCAAGAGTTGCATACTTCTGTTCATTTCAGTCAGCACACGGGTGAGTTCGGTCATATCAGGGTTTGCTGAGGTGGAGGAAACATTGACTCTCGGGTTGTTCCTAAAAGAAGCATAGGAATCCCAGTTTTTATGATGAGTAGTCATGTTCTCAATTAACTCTCTACACTCCTCGGGTCTCCTTTTCATGAATGTGCCACCGGCGGCTGCATTAATCGTATCACGATCTCGAAAAGTCAAACCGTTGTAGAAAGTGTCAATTAAGGTCACAGGGAGCATGTTGTGGTTTGGACAACGATCAATCAAGACATTATATCTTTCCCAAGCATCAAAAAGAGATTCATCGGGGTCTTGCATGAAACCGCTGATTTGATTGCAAAGCCTCGTGACCATGGATGGTGGAAAGTAGCACGACAAAAACCGTTGAGTCATGTCATCCCAAGTATGAATAGAATTCTTCGGGAGACGATCAAACCATTTCTCGGCATGATGTAATAAAGTATGTGGAAAGAGTTGTAGGCGAAGTTCATCCATTGTGGCACCAGCCAACTTCATGCTTTGGGTGATTGTAATGAACTTGTCGAGGTGTTTGTTGGCATCATCATCAGGCATTCCTCTAAAAGGATTTGTTTGCACTTGTTGAATCATGTGGTGCTTCAACGAAAACTCAGGAGCGTTGATTTGCATCAGCGCAATCGGTCCTCCTCGTCCAAACATGGTAGGTTGACAAAGCTCCTCCATTGTCCGAAGATTGGGCTGTGGAAGAACATTGTTGTTATTATTGTTGAGGTGCGGTGGATGATTATTGTTGTTGACACCTGACATACTTAAATCTTCTTGAGTCTCGGGCTCTTGATAATTAGAAGATCTAGTACGCATACACCTGAAAATGCAAAAGAAAAAGAAACCAAACACAAAGACAATATATATACACAATAAAAATAAAATCTTTTTGGATTTTTGAAATTTTTAATTTTTATGTATTTTTATCAATTTTTAATTTTTATGATTTTTTGAATTTGAAATTTTTATGCAAGAAAAATAACGCTCACAAGTGAACGGATCCCAAAAAAGCAACGCGTCTCTCACAGAAAACAGTTAATCTTTACGAAAAGAGCCGGCAGCGGCGCCATTTAATACAAGGGTTTTGGCCCGTATAAAAAAATTAAGTTCGTTTAAGTATGTCTCTTCGAATTGAAAAACTTGTGTTTAATGTGTGACTCAGTCGTTCTTTGGTGGAAACAAATAGTTTTCGTTGTAGTATTTTAAAGGCAAATGTGCAAAACAATTAAAGTAAATGAATTTAAAGTAAAAGTGCGTTAAAGTAAATCTAAATCTAATAAAGTAAATGGTGCAAGTAATTAAAAGCGAGACGGAAATTAAAGGGCACTAAATGTAAACGACGCAAACTTAAATCTAACTAAGGCAAGCTTAAAACGCAACTAAAATTAAAACTCAAACTAAGGTACGGCTAAAATAAATCTAAGCCGATTAAACTTAAAGTGCGACTAAGTAAAAAGGCGGGAAAATTAAAGCTTGAAATTAAAAACTGAATTTAAAGAAACGGAAAATAGCCTATCCGGAATATTACCCTTATTCCGAATATATGGCCTACTCGGAATATGCCCTATCCGGAATATTTAGCCTACTCGGAATGTGCCCCTATCCGGAATATTGGTCTACTCGGAATATAACCTATCCGGAATATTTAGCCTACTCGGAATGTGCCCCTATCCGGAATATTGTCACCCTATTCGGAATAAAAACTCTATCTGGAATAAACTACTATTCGGAATAACAATCCTACACGGAATAATTCGGCCTATTCAGAATAAACGGCAACTCGGAATAATCCTTATGCGGAATATCCTCCTATGCGGAATAAGTTCCCTATGCTGAATATCAAGCCTTACTCGGAATAAAACCTCTATTCGGAATATCAAATATTCCGAATAAACCACCTAGGAAATGCTCCGTTCGGAATACTTAGAGATCAGGAACCTGGGAAATTACAGTAACAACGAACCGAAGAACAAGGGAAAGAAATATATCACGAATTTAACAAAAACTTAACCAAATCAACAAAAAGATTAAACCAAACTAATAACAAAACATCTATTACGCATAAACAATCAATCCAAAACAACAAAACTAACAATAAAGATCAAGATAATCAAAACCCACTTAAATAAATCAACAAAAATTAAGAACATGAACATAAACAAATCAAGACAAAGATTAAAGAAAGGTAGAATGAGATTAACAAGATAAAGATAAAGATTAACAAGAATTAAAAGAAAAACTTACTTGAAATTAAATGGAAATTAAGGTTCAAGACAAGGTATTTAAATTTGACAATAAAGTAAATGACAAGGTAATTAAATTGCAAGGTAATTAAAAGTTGAAGAAATGGTGTGTCAAACTATCCAACAAAATGAAAAGTGATTAAAACTAAACTATATATAGGGGAGGATTAGGAAGCTTCCTCCCCTCTTTCTTTTTCTCTTAATTACAAGATTAAGTCCTTCCTTCTTTAATCTTCATTAATTGCACCATTAGTCCTTTATTCTTCTAATATTCTTTAAACTTGGACTCTAATGACTTGTGGCTCGGGATTTCTTTTGAACTCGTCTTTTAATTAAACTTCCGTCTTTTGACTTTTTCTTCGATAAATCTTCAGAATTGGTCTTGGAATTCCGTTCTTTTTGCACTATTGACTTCTCGACTCCGTCTTTCATCTTTTTCTTCAATAAAAGTCCGTAAATGCCCGTGAATTCCCGTGTTTTCTCCATTTTTCACCTTTTCATCCTAAATCACAACAAAAACACAAACCACGCATAATTCCGACATAAAAGACATAAAATACACGTTTTGGTCCGATTATTATTGTATTTAAGTGGTAGAAAAGATGTGTGTTTACGCACATATCACTTATCCAGTGGGGATAGCCGAAGACGTCTTCGTTGGCGTTGACAAATTCACCTTCCTGGCGGATTTTGTTGTCGTTGACTACGACATGGATCCTCGTGTTCCATTAATCGTTGGACGTCCCTTCTTGAGGACCGGTCGCACTCTCATTGATGTAGCCGCGGGCAAAATAATCATGAGTGTTGGTGACGATAAAATTGTCTTCAACATGGGTAAGATTTCTAAGCAACCTTATTCTTATGAGAGTGTTAATGCTATTGAAGTTCTCGATGAGGCTTGTGAAGAACACTTTCATGATGCTTGCAAAAGTACTCTCTCTTCTCTACCCAATGTTGAGACCGTTGCCTCAATTTCTCCGTCATTGACTCCTTTTGGAGAAAGTGACTTGGATGATTTTGAAGCTAGCTTGGGTCCTCTCGATCTTAAGTATGATGATTCTCCCACTGATTGGGATGAAGACATTCGTACTATTGAGAAACTTCTCAATGAAGACCCGTTTTCTCCTCCTTCTCGTAAAGAGGTGACTAATGATGATCCATCGTTAGTTACACCATCTATTGAGGATCCTCCTACTCTTGAGCTTAAGGACCTACCGCCTCATCTCGAGTATGTTTTCTTAGAAGGCATTGATCAACTTCCCGTTATCATTGCTAAGGACTTAAAAGACGATGAGAAAACTCGTCTCATTGAAGTTCTCAAGAAACATAAAAGAGCTATCGCTTGGAAAATCACCGATATTCGCGGAATTGATCCTCACTTTTGCACACATAAAATTCTCATGGAGGACGACTTTAAGCCCACAATTCAAAGCCAAAGAAGGGTGAATCCTAAAATCCATGACGTCATCAAAAAAGAGGTTATCAAACTTCTTGATGCGGGTATGATTTACCCTATTTCGGATTCACCATGGGTTAGTCCAGTCCATTGTGTGCCTAAGAAAGGCGGCATCACCGTTGTGCCCAATGCAAACAACGAGTTGATTCCTACACGTCTCGTTACTGGGTGGAGAGTTTGTATAGACTATCGCAAACTCAATGATGCCACAAGAAAGGATCATTTCCCTCTTCCTTTTATGGACCAAATGCTTGAACGTTTAGCGGGTAATGAATATTACAGCTTTCTTGATGGTTTCTCGGGTTATTTCCAAATACCCATCGATCCCCAAGATCAAGAGAAGACAATATTCACTTATCCCTATGGCACATTTGCTTACAAAAGAATGTCTTTTGGCTTATGCAATGCCCCCGGGACTTTCCAAAGGTGCATGTTGGCTATCTTCCATGACATGGTTGAGCAAACCATGGAAGTCTTCATGGAGGATTTCTCGGTCTTTGGGGATTCCTTCTCTTCTTGCCTTGCCTATTTGGAACGTATGCTTAAGCGGTGCGAAGACACTCGCCTTGTTCTCAATTGGGAAAAATGCCATTTTATGGTAAAAGAAGGCATTGTGCTAGGACACAAAATTTCAAAAGCCGGTCTTGAAGTCGACCGTGCTAAAGTGGATGTCATAGCCAAATTACCTCCACCTTCAACCGTGAAGGGTGTGAGAAGTTTTCTGGGTCATGTGGGCTTCTATCGTTAATTCATTTAGGATTTCTCTAAAATCGCTCTCCCGATGACCCACCTCTTGGAAAAAGATACTCCTTTTATCTTTTCTAAAGAGTGTCTCGAAGCCTTCAATCTTCTTAAGGATAAGCTAACTAAGGCACCGGTCTTGGTTACCCCTAATTGGGAGATACCCTTTGAGTTGATGTGTGATGCTAGCGACTTTGCTATTGGAGCGGTTTTGGGCCAAAGAGTTAATAAACACTTCCAACCAATCCATTATGCTAGCAAGACAATGACGGGGGCTCAATTGCATTATACGACAATCGAAAAAGAGCTTTTAGCTGTTTTCTATGCTTTTGAAAAATTTCGCCCCTATCTTGTTTTATCCACCACCATCGTATACACGGACCATTCCGCGTTGAAGTACTTAATGACTAAGCACGACTCTAAGCCAAGACTTCTTCGCTGGGTTTTACTCCTTCAAGAATTCAACATTGAAATTCGTGACAAGAAGGGTGCCGAAAACCTAGCCGCGGATCATCTAAGTAGACTTGAGGATCCATATCAAGGGGATCATCCGAACAAAGAGATCAATGACTCTTTTCCCCTTCAGATCTTAATGTCTATAAATCTCAATCTGGATGACACCCCGTGGTTTTCCGACATTGCAAACTACCTAGCGGGTGGTGTTCTCATCAAAGGGTTAACATCCCAACAGAAGAAAAAGTTCTTGAATGATGTTAAGACTTACTTTTGGGATGACCCTTTTCTCTTCAAACAATGCGCTGATTTGATTATTCACCAATGTGTTGACGGACCGACAACTTTAGACATTCTCAAGGCTTGCCACAAAGGACCCACCGGTGGTCACTTTGGTCCCAACTACACCGCCAAAAAAGTGTTTGACTCGGGATTTTATTGGCCCACCATTTATCGTGATGCTCACGAGATGGTTAAACATTGTGATGCTTGCCAAAAACAAGGCAATATCACACATAAAGATGAGGTGCCTCAAAATTTCATACAAGAATATGAAATCTTTGATGTATGGGGCATCGACTTTATGGGGTCATTCCCTTCTTCTAAAGGCAACAAATACATCCTTGTCGCCGTTGACTACGTTTCTAAATGTGTTGAAGCCAAAGCTTTACCCACTAAAGACGCGAGGGTGGTTTGTAATTTCTTGAAACAACTGTTTGCTCGATTCGGTGTTCCTCGTGCTATAATCAGTGACCACGGGACTCATTTTTGCAATGATCAATTTGCAAGAGTCATGGCTAAGTATGGTGTCAATCACCGTCTTTCCACCGCTTACCATCCTCAAACCAACGGTCAAGCCGAGATATCCAACCGTAGATTGAAGCGAATTTTGGAACGTACTGTGGGAGAGCATCGTGCCTCGTGGGCCGATAAACTTGATGATGCTTTGTGGGCTTTCCGTACCGCCTATAAGACACCGATTGGTTGTACACCTTATCGTCTTGTGTACGGGAAAGCATGCCAGCTCCCCATCGAGCTGGAACATAAGGCATACTGGGCCTTGAAGTGGGCTAACTTCGACATCAACAAAGCCGGTGATCTTCGCAAGATTCAACTCAACGAGCTACATGAATTGAGGAATGAAGCTTACGAGAACTCATTGATCTACAAGGAGAAGACCAAGATTATCCACGATGCTAGAATTAAGAACCGAGAGTTCCAAGTTGGTGATCAAGTCTTACTTTTTAACTCTCGGTTGAAGATCTTCTTGGGCAAGTTGAAGAGCCGCTGGTCTGGTCCATTCACCATCGCCAATGTCTTTCCCTATGGCACCATTGAGCTTTCTCAGCCAAATGGGCCCAGTTTTAAGGTGAATGGCCAGCGTTTGAAGTTGTACTTTGGTGAGGACATCTCTCATGAGATGATTCCATCCCTCACCATGTTTCCCATAAATTAGTTCGGGACCGAGTCAGGTTCGTGACTCAGTTAACAAAAACAAGCGCTCCTCGTGAGGCAACCCGAGTATCTATCCCCCTTTCCCGTTTTTCATCCTAAGTGTAGGGGGAGCTATATAGGTTGCTTGTGTTTGTATGGTGATGTAATTACAGGGATAAGTGCACTCTTGGAATCTTTGAAGAACCGTGCTCCCATGTTATCCGCAAATCCGGTTCTATCTCTCAACTATCGTGATTCAATTTTCTTCATACTCACATTTGAAATTGATCACTTTAGTTGTCTCCTCCTTAACTTGATTTAACCAACGTGCACAATGTCATAAGTGTAGGGGAGACTTTTCCCACATGCTTAAACATTGAGGACAATGTTTATATTAAGTGTAGGGGAGACTTCTATCGAAGTTTTAAGTGGAATTTTCCATTAAAGTGCCTTCATTTAACCGGAAAATTCGATTTTTCGACATTTTTCAAAATTTTGTATCTATTTTGGCCTAGTTGTATAGTTGCATTTTCCTTTGTTATGTTTATTTTCTCTCCTTGCTAAGAATAAAATTTCAATAAAGTGGTTTTAAATTTTTCAAAGTCGTGAATATTTTGACTCAACCCGAGTTTACTTATCTAAGTTTACTCTAGCCAGTATCCTTAACGTGTTTAAGTCAAGTTTTGCTAGGCTTTTATATAAGGAGCTTTAAAACGCGAAAGTCTTGACTCTCACTGGTTAAGAACAAGAACTTTTCGCAAGTTCCTATAATTGATCCTAGAGAGTCGTTTATCAAGGGAACTTTAAAATGCAAATTCTAAACTTGAAAGAATCTAAGAAGATGCAAGATCATATAGGCGACTCGAAAACCCAAAACGTTGATTTAATTAGCTAAGCATCCACGAGTCTCATTCCTTGAGATTTTAAATTGTGGAGAACGAGAGATGATAGAGTCAATTATAAGTTTGGTATTCTTTCGTGAAATTATGTGAGTTGATTATAAGCCTATTCTCCCTTCGTTTGCTAACAAATTTATCTACAATAAATAAGGTTGTACGATTTGAAAAGTTACTTAGCTTCTAGCCCAAGATCGTTTAAAAGTTGCTCGGTATTAATTAGAGTTCATAGCCAAGGCATAACTTATTGAAGCGGGATGCGAAGATTGGAGAGTCCGAAAAGGCCCTAACAAGGCATGAGGGCTACATTTTGTTGCTAAAGATCCAAAAGTGATGTGAAGAATCATTTATCGAAAATCAATATGAAGGATCGAGACACACGACGAAAAGCAAAAACTCCCCAAAAGTCATGGGGAAGTCTATCCGAAAAGACCCTAGCAAGGTATGAGGATAAATAGATCCAAGTCCTAAGGAGGCGGATCGTTGTATATCAAAGTCAAAAATAAAGATTGGAGAAAAATGAAAGAAGTCGTGGTCCAAAGATGAAGAATCTCTCAAAACTTCAAGTGAAGAAATTCCTATTACGAAGAGAAGACCATAATTTTAAGAACGTCTCTCAAAGATTCGAAGTATGAAGTCGCTGCCAAATATCGGTCTGAGAAAGGTCTCAAATCGTGAAGCGAGTTATGCAAAGATATGAACTTTATGAGGTCCCGAGAAGCAGTTTTAAAAGATTTTGTCATTTAGCTAAGTATTGATTAAATCGTCCCACTTTGTTTTCAGCCTAAATAACTATCGAAATAAGTCAAACAATGCATCCTCGTGATCATTCAAGACAAAAATAAAATATAAGAGATACACCTAGGAATAAGGGAGTCTAAGTGAATAATTGGGCCACATGAGTTCGTGTTAGTTTGCTAACTTATAATATCAATGATCTCGTTTTTAAGCTTGGTATGGGGACCGTGAAACTTGAGAATGAGGAACATTCATGACAATCTAAAACCCCAATGTAAGTCTTTAAATACTTTACTTGTTTTGTTCTTTTGGTTCCCTTAGTGTTTAGAATTTAATAAAGGCCAAGGTGGGTTATTTATAATAAGAAATGTGAACCATGCTTTAAAATTGTAGCATTGCATGAGGGCATGGCAATGGTTAAGTGTAGGGGATTTGATAGGTGTGAAAACACCCATCCTTTTACCACTTATTTCTTGCTAAAACGAGACCAAAACGTGTATTTAATGTCATTTGTTTGGAATTATGCGTGGTTTATGTGTTTGTTGTGTTTTCAGAGCTAACCGGATAAATATTGAAGAAAACATGGGATTGCACGGGTTTTATTGAAGAAAAAGACGAAAAGACGAAAAGACGAAGTCTATAATCCAAGAGATGCAAAAGATTTGAAGTCGATGTGCCTATTTGAAGATTTACATATGTCGAAGAACTCAAGTCTATTAAATGAAGAAATTAAAAGACGAGTTGAATTTATTCGTCGACAAATCCCGAATTGAAATCGAAAACGTCAACTTTTCTGAAAAGACGAGAAGACAATAAGAAAGGGAGAAAGCCCACTCACCAACCAAAGAGAAAGCCTATAAATACTCCTCCCATTCACATTTTTGAGCAGCTTTTCTTTCTGTTATTTTTTCCCTGTTTCGTAGGAACCATCTCCCTTAAGGAGATTGGTGGTTTTTCATTTTCTTTGATTCTTCCACTATCTTGTAAGTTTAATCTTTCCATTTTTTTTGTTTGAATCTTATTCATTAATACAAGTTTCCATTTAATCTTTCTTTCTTCTCTTGTTGATTCAAAGTTCTAAGTTTTTATTTTATTGGTTTGATCTTAAAAAGTAAGTGGGTTTTATGTTTTTGTTGTTTTGGATTGATATTTATCATAGGTAAATGATTAGTGGTAAAATTGGTTTATGTTTTGATTAAAAACTTGGTGGATTTTGGGTTAAAATCGTGATATTTAACATCCCTTGTTCTTCGCACCTTCAACTGCCCAGATTCCGAATCAACACTATATTCCGGATCAAGGGTTTTGTGATTATATTCCGGATCAAGCTCTTTGGTTCCGAATATCAAATATTCCGGATCAACTCTTATATTTCGGATCAAGTTTTATTCTGAGTAAAAAATTTATTCCGAATCAGCTTGTTCATCCGGAATAATCAATATTCCGGATGAGTAGTTATTCCGAATAAAGGTTTCTTTTAAAATATTCCGAATCAGCTTATATTCCGAATGAAGGTCACTGTTTAAGTTATTCCGAGTAAGCACATTATTCCGGATCAAAGGTTATTCCGAACGAAGGCCAATATTCCGCATGAATCAATATTCCGCATAAAGGCCATTTATTCCGGATAGAATTTTATTCCGGATCAACAACTACATTCCGGATCAACAACTACATTCCGGATCAACCAAATTTATTCCGAGTCAAGCCATCATTCCGCATCAAGCAAATATTCCGGGTCAACGATTATTCCGAATGAAGGTGGTGTTAATTATTCCGAATGAAGCAGTTTTTTAGGTTATTCCGCATGAGTTGATTTATTCCGCATGAGCCAAATATTCCAAATATCCGGATCAAGCAAACATTCCGCATCAACTGTTTTTCCATGTTTAGGTACTTTACTGTTTGATTTTCATTTTAGTTTTATTTTCAGTAATTGCTTTTAGTTTAATTTTATTATTTCTCGCACTTATCGTTTCAGTAGATATAGATCAAAAGCTCCCCTTTTTAGTCACCAATTACAACTATTCCACTTTGAACCGTGATCAATTCGAGATGATACCGAGAACGAAACAACGACATATATCATTAGGTACGAGCAACACCAAGAAAGATCTTGCAAAAGCATACATTTTTAATCAACTAAAATATCAGTTATTAGCATCTCATCTCCGTACCTCAAAATATTTTGTGGTGTCCTTTCTCCAAAATTTTGTCAAATTTTGTCTCAAGACACACATATATTGTTGAGGGGGAGCGTCCTGACTGAAAAAGTTCCATGATTCATGCGTGCACACATGTTTCTCTCCCGTCGATTTTTAGAAAATTGTCATATTTTAATCAATTGGTATCTCTAATATTATATTTTTATATTAGAGATAGGGGAGAAAATGTGATTAAAATGTAATATATCGCAACATGTGATCTTAAATACTCAAGTGCAACTCTTTCCTTCACATGCTAAACTATTTCGTATATCGATGCATGTGTGTAGGGGGAGCTTTTCAAAAATATAAAACTTTCAAAGTGTTAAAATTTTGATTTTTATCAAGCACTTTGAATGGTTTTCAATGGTTTTATGGTTACGATCTTTACCAAAAACAACCTACTATCCACGACGGAACGATGGAGTCAAAAGGTGGTTTAGGATAGGAAACTAAGTCCTATGATCCAACCAGAACCGGAGGGATCTACCCAAGGACATTACATAGCTAGAAATAGTTGTCCTTAGGAAAGATGGAGTGGAATGAAGCTGAATGCGGACCAATTACTTAAGTTAGCAGTAGAAAAATCACAACAAGGTGCTAATGATGACGTATTGGTAAGTATTGAAGGAGTTAAATATTCTATGCAACTTAGGCAGAAACCGGGTTAACACATCTATCGAAGATAAATGTCATGGACCCAGTGATGCGATGCACAACCCTTCCCCAACCATTCGAGTTTCTCTCAAAAGAAACTTGTCTCATTGTCACGGAGATCAACACGTATCTATTGACTTTCTCACTCCGAGTTAGTCAATATTGAAAAAGGTGGCAGTTTGCTCCAGCCTCCGATTACCAAAATGCACTTATTGAGTCTAGAGCGAAACGAGATCTATATATCATCTCATTAGGACACAATCGAGTCCTACGCATTATCCTTGTGATATTGCCAGAACATCTGAGTGATACGATTCACAATGAAGATGGAAATCCTGCTTGAGCCAGCATCAAACAAGCTCATGGTAGGTAACTTGTGTGATTCTACACGAATCAAACTTTAAGAACTGGAAAGCAACTAAGTTTGGATTCTTAATTGATTCAAACTTGTTTCCAGGTTTCTTCGCAAAATCCATGTGATCTTGCCAGAACATTCAGAGTGACACTCATTAGTGTTCATAGTGACGAATGGAAATCCTTCCAGTGTCAACATCAAACAGTACTGCGGTAGGTAACTCGCAAGATTCTCTATGAATCAAGCTTGTGACAACTGGAAAGCAACAATGGTGCGATTCTTTTTGAATCAAACTTGTTCCAGGAATTCTGAATTGACGACTCTAATCAGACGGATAATTTATCTTTATGATTCACTCTTTACGTTCGCAGTCTACTTTGAGACGGTCGAGTAAAGAGAACTGGCTACTACCGCCGGGAAACCCTGTCAAGGAGATTCTTAATCGAAACTACCCGATCACAGGTACGGTATGTAATACCGTCTAAACGGTCTTTACCGACCGGAGGTAAAACGCTACCGAGTTAGGGTGAAATGTTCAAAGCCATTTCGTCCGTGTCTATATATGTTGATGCATATCAAGAAGGTGGCGTAGCTGTGTAACTGATGTCGATTCAGAAGTCACAAGAGCACAAGATGGTGATAATCAAGATACCTAAGAATGTAAGAATGTAATAGGTCATCTTAGTCACAAGGAGCACAGATGAAGATCTCAAGCACTCAAAGTCAAATGACAAAGGCTCAAGATAAAGATCACGAAAGCATGAAGGAACAAATCCGTTACAAAAAAGATCAAGACCAATGCAGGAAGATCTCCTCTACAAGAATGTATTCACTCAATCATCTTATGCTTTTTTAAGCTTTTTAAGATGACCGATACATTGGGGGAGATTGTTATCCCTATATTTTATATAGTCGAACAAGAATGTAATAGGTCATCTTAGTCATAATTGGTCTTGTATTGTAATAGGTTAGTCGGGAAAACCGGGCTTGGACTTTAAGCTAATATTGTCTAAGTTAGGGGCGTAAGCCCAAGACAAAGCCAAGCCCGGCCCATGTCACATAAACCCACGACCCAACAAGCCAAGGGTATATATACCCTCTTCCATGTGTGGAAGAGGGTGTTGGTTCATTTTACTTTCTCTCTCTAGTAAACATTAACCTTCCAAAATCTCTCTTGTTTCCCTCTCTACTTTTCTTCTCTTTCTCTCTCTAAATATCATTAGTATTATGTGTTATGGATTAATATGGGATTAACAACACTCTATTTGTTCTTCTAAATCTTTAAACCCCTTTGATAAGCTGTTCGGGTAGACCTATCATAATTTAACTTAATGCTATCACTATAGGTTTCAAGCTCCTTATATGTTTTCAGACCTCCAGCAGTATAATTTTTTTATGAATTGCCTCATTGTCTGAAATTGCCATAAGTGCCATGTTAGTAATTGCTTCTTCATCTTCCATAAAGCTCCAGTCTACTCCAAATCCATCAATAGCTATCAATGCCTTGGTGGAAGGCTCTTCAACAATTACCTGATTCTTTGGAGTTCTACACTCCCTAGCAAAATATCCTTTCTTGTGACAATTATAGCATTCCACCTTTGACTTATCAAAGCTAGTCTTGTCACCAGCATTAAGAATGATCTTCTTTTTCTTCTTAAAAACCTCCTTGCCCTCATGTTGAGAAAAAAAAGTTGGTTCTTTATCTCCAGTTCTTCTAGATCATCATCATTTAACTATTGCAAATCATGAGCAACAAACTTTGCTACATTTTCATAGATGGAAAAGAATGTATAAAAAGTTCCATCACTTAATCCAGCAGCATTAGTAGTTGATTCATCATAATCAAATAATGCACTACCAGTATTGAAAGATACATTAACAGCATTAAGAGAACCTTTTGATTTTCCTTTACGGGCATAACTAGAACTTGATATAAATGCCAAGTTAGTATCATTGGAGACTAATCCATTCTTTTTCTTGAGTTTTTGCTCAACCACTTTAAATTGATTGTACAAATCATCAATATTAACCTGCTCAATATCCTCCTTGTTTTCCCAAATAGATACCTCTATAGCTATTTCAGCAGGCATACTCCTTAGCAACTTAGTATTTATATC
This sequence comes from Glebionis coronaria, assembly GCA_025667525.1. Lineage (NCBI taxonomy): Eukaryota > Viridiplantae > Streptophyta > Magnoliopsida > Asterales > Asteraceae > Glebionis > Glebionis coronaria. The sequence continues at coordinate 468,372,516 of CM046879.1, forward strand.
CTCATGTTCAGCCTTTCCTCCTTAAGTAATGAGTTTGCTCACAATCCCTTGAAGTCTATTGTGAATAGACTCAAGAGATTTTGATCCCTCAGCATTGATGTTTTCAAACATTGATTTTAACATTCTTTTATTGGCCTTCTTTATAGAGTCATTCCCAACAAACCTTAGAACAAATAAATGCAACATAGATTTAGCATCTTCATATTGTTGGAAGACAAGAATATGCTCATTTGGTATTGGTTGCATAACAATACTTCTAGCTTTCATATCATTAGACCTCTTCTTCTTTTCTACAAGCAATATTTCAGGTGATCTCCCATCAACCAACATAGGGTTAACCACGTCTTACTCAACATTAATGTAACTAGTACTAAGAATACTACTACTATAACACCCCCATTTTTCACATATAGCAGCGAAAGCTAATATGGGGTATTACTTCATGGAACAAAAGTCATAATAATAGAAAACAACCAAAAATAGTGTTTTAATCAAATTTATTTACTTATCATTTCAAAAATTAGAGTTTTACAACATGAGGTTCCCAAAATCTATGCCAATAATTTCAAGCTCGTGTCTTCATGCCATCCTTGTGCTGCTCCATGCTATCAGTCACTGATGATGTATAGTCCCCAGCCGGGTCATGGACCCAGCCCATGGGTACTACCCGTATCTGACCCATCACGAATGGGTTGGGTTAATCAGTTAAGCTTATAGGCTTGAATGAACAGTGGCCGCATAAAGTGTGTGCGTCCCACGACCCGGTAGAGCCAGGACAGGGTTAGACAGAATCACAATCTTATTAGGGTTGGGATTCACCCTAAAGTATAAGATATACACTAACAATAATTAGAAGATAACAATCAAGCTAATTATGTTGGTTATCCTATATGTGGGGCCGAAGTAAACAATGAGCCCATTAGGGTTTCACAAAATGGATCTTCAGTTGAGAAGTAGAGCACCGCCCCCTTCTCCCGGCCCCTCCGGGTCAGACTCGGATGACCATCCCCCCAAGCGTCGACGACCTAGGTACACTCCTCCAACACCATCAGATAATGGGGGATACTATGATGGCCCTTACTATCGTGATGTGGAGGGGGAAGACCTCTCCGGCCCATGGTGTGACCCTAGGGAGGATCCCTTCACCCTCTGCATACGGAACTACTCCGAGGATAAGAAGCGTCGTATGCTAGCATGCGTCAAAACCTATGATGGGTCTGGTGATCCGGATGATCACTAATACTTGGCTTTTTACACCTCGTATCAAAATTCGTTAGTCCCAAGTCTTTTCGAATTGAAAACCGGTCTTAAGTGCGACTTAATCGTCTTTTGGTGAATCAATGGTTTGGTTTGTTTGTCTAAATTAAACTATTAGCAAGTAATTAAAGTGTCGTTGAGTAAATTTGAAACTTGGACAAAATTAAAGTTAAAGTTAAATAAGAAAGTACTTGAAACTTAAAGTTTTGAAAAACTTAAAAACTTAAAAACCTAATCAATCGGAATAAAACAATTCATGTCCATCGGAATCACCAAAATAGCATCTATCGGAATAATTATCAAAATCCCTATCGGAATAATTAAGATCAATACCCATCGGAATACAACTATGCAAGGTCTATCGCAATGAGTATCTATCGGAAAGCTTACTATCTCAATGTGTATCAATCGCAATAACTCTATCGAAAAATGGGCAGCACTTCGTCTTAACCAAGACCTTGATCCCGTCGGAATATGCGATCGCAATAAGCGATCGCAACCCAGATCGGAATAAGGGGTAATTACCAACCGATCGCAAAGTAGAACCCTATTGGGTTATTGCGATCAAATACCAAAACCTATCGGAAAGTGTATAAGCCGTCGGAATGTGTACCAAAACCCTAGGATTGCGATGGAAGGTAACTGTTTCTGAAATTGGTGGCAAGAGTGAATCTCAATAAGCAAATGCAATAAGCTACTCTAAACTAATTCAAACAATTCAAAAAGCATAAATTTGATGACTTTTCAAAACTTAAAATCAAGAGCTTTATGAAATGCACTTAAAACTACTAAAAACCTTGAAGAAATCCGAAAATCAATAAGCTAGAACTCGAATAAGCCAATAAGCATTATGAGCTTATGGCCTAAACATGTAAGAACTTATGTGTAAACCGAGAAGAACAATCCTTTAATCACGAAATCATAAAATCACACGCATGAAGTATGCAATTCGGATCAAGGGTAAGATAAATCAAGAAGTGTAGAATGAGAATAAGGATTTAAAAGCTTAAAAATGGAACTTGATTAATGAAAATAAGCAATACAAGATGTTTAATCTTCAAAGATTAAAAGAGAGAATGAAATCTAGTGAGAGAAAGTTTAAGACTTTCTCTCTCTAAAAACTAGAAAGAAAACTTGAAAATAAAAACTAGCCAACTCCCTCCTAATGTGATTAGGAGGGTATTTATAACGAAGTGGGAGGCATGTGTGGTGCTTTCTTCTTTCTTTTTCTTCTCGACTCGACTTTAATTCTTCGTCTTTGTAGTCTCGGGATTTGAACTTGTCTTTTAATTTTCCTCTTCTATTAGACTTAAGTTCTTCGACTTCGTCAAACTTCCGCCTTTAGACTTTTTCTTCGATAAATCTTCAGAATAGGCCTTGGACTTCCGTTCTTTTTGCACTCTTGATCTTTTGACTTCGTCTTTTCCCGTTTTCTTCGATAAAAGCCCGTGAAAACCCGTGTTTTCTTCCTTTTTCATATTTTGGTCCTAAAACACAATAAAAATACAAACCACGCATAATTCCGACTTTTACGACATAAATCACATGTTTTGGTCTTGTTATTATTGGAAATAAGTGGTAAAAGGATAAGTGTTTTCACACTTATTAAATCCCCTACACTTGACCATTGCAATGTCCTCATGCAATGCATTAATTTTAAAGCACGGTTTACATTTTCCATCATAAATAACCCACCTTGGCCTTTATTAAATACTAAACATAAAAGATAGAAATAAGCAAGGAAATTAAAAACTTACATTGGGTTTTGGCGGCCATGAACGTTTATCATCCTCAAGTTTCACGTTCCCCATACCAAGCTTAAAAACGAGATCATTGTTATTATAAGTTAGCAAACTATCACGAACTCATGTGGGCCAATTATTCACTTAGACTCCCTTATTCCTAGGTGTATCTCTTATATTTTATTTTTGTCTTGAATGATCACGAGGATGCATTGTTTGACTTATTTCGATAGTTATTTAGTCCGAAAATAAGGTGAACGATTTAATCAATAGTTAGCTAAAGGACCAAATCTTTTAAAACTGCTTCTCGGGACCTCATAAAGTTCATATCTTGGCATAACTCGCTTCACGATTTGATACTTTTCTCGGACCGATATTTGGCAGCGACTTCATACTTCGAATCTTTGAGAGACGTTCTTGAAATAATGGTCTTCTCTTCATAATAGGAATTTCTTCACTTGAAATTTTGAGAGATTCTTCATCTTTAGACCACGACTTCTTCATTTTTCTCCAATCTTTATTTTGGACTTTGATATACAACGATCCGCCTCCTTTTAGGACTTGGATATATTTATCCTCATACCTTGTTATGGTCTTTTCGGATAGACTTCTCCATGACTTTTGGGGAGTTCTTGCTTTTCGTCGTGTGTCTCGATCCTTCATATTGATTTTCGATAAATGATTCTTCACATCACTTTTGGATCTTTAGCAACAAAATATAGCCCTCATGCCTTGTTAGGGCCTTTTCGGACTCGCCAATCTTCGCATCCCGCTTCAATAAGTTATGCCTTGGCTATGAACTCTAATCCGTACCGAGCAACTTTTAAACGATTTGGGGCTAGAAGCTAAGTAACCTTTCAAATCGTACAACCTTACTTATTAGAAGATAAATTATTTAGCAAGCGGAGGGAGAATAGGCTCATAATTAACTCACATAAATTCACGAAAGAATATCGAACTTATAATTGACTCTATCATCTCTCGTTCTCCACAGTTTAAAATCTCAAGGAATGAGACTCGTGGATGCTTAGCCTATTAAATCAAAGTTTTGGGTTTTCGAGTCATCTATAGGATCTTGCAAATTCTTGGACTTTTTCAAGTTTAGAAATCGCATTTCAAAGTTCCCTTGATAAACGACTCTCTAGGATCAATTATAGGAACTTGCGAAAAGTTCTTGTTCTTAACCCGTGAGAGTTAAGACTTTCGCGTTTTATAGCTCCCTATATAAAAGCCTAGCAAAACTTGACTTAAGCACGTTAAGGATACTAGATAGAGTAAACTTAGGCAAGTAAACTCGGGTTGAGTCAAAATGTTCACGACTAAGAAAAATCTAAAACCACTTTATTGAAAATTTATTCTAGCAATGGGAAGAAAATAAACATATCAACGGAAAATACAACTATACAACAGGCCAAAATAGATTAAAAATTTTGAAAAATGTCGAAAAATCAAATTTTCCGGCTAAAATGAGGGCAAATTCATGGAAAAGACCACTTACTTCGATAGAAGTCCCCCTACACTTGAGATAAACATTGTCCTCAATGTTTTGAGCATGTGGGAGTAAACTCCCCTACACTTAGGACATTGTGCACTTTGTTTAAATCTTGCTAAGGAAAGGCAAACTAAAGTGAATTCAATGTGAACATATAAAATATGAAATATTGAATCACAAGAGTTTAGGATAGAACCGGGAAGATGGGAACACGGTATCACGGTTCGTCAAAAGTCATCAAGGTGGATCTTTGAAGCTTTAATCCCTGCACAGCACAAGAAACAAGACAACAAACACATACGGGGCTCCCCCTACACTTATTATGAAAGCAGTAAAGGATAGAACACGGGTTGCCTCCCGAGAAGCGCTTGTTTTTGTTCACCGAGTCACGAGCCTGACTCGACCCAAATTTTAGTTCATGGGGAACGTGGTGAGGGATGGAATCATCTCTTGGGAGATGTCCTCACCAAAGTACAGCTTCAGACGCTGGCCATTCACCTTGAAATTGGGCCCATTTGGCTGAGAAAGCTCAATGGTCCCATATGGAAAGACTTTGGCGACGGTGAATGGACCAGACCAGCGGCTCTTCAACTTGCCAGAGAAGATCTTCAACCGAGAGTTAAAGAGTAAGACTTGATCACCAACGTGGAACTCTCGGTTCTTGATTTTAGCATCGTGGATAATCTTCGTCTTCTCCTTGTAGATCAGCGAGTTCTCATAAGCTTCATTCCTCAGTTCAGTTAGCTCGTTGAGTTGTATCTTGCGATGATCACCGGCTTTGTTGATGTCGAAGTTCGCCCACTTCAAGGCCCAGTGCGCCTTATGTTCCAGCTCGATGGGTAGGTGGCAGGCTTTCCCGTACACAAGACGATAAGGTGTACAACCGATCGGGGTCTTGTAAGCAGTACGGAAAGCCCACAGAGCATCATCTAACTTATCGGCCCAAGCGGCGCGATGCTCTCCCACAGTACGCTCCAAAATTCTCTTCAAGCCACGGTTGGAAATCTCGGCTTGCCCATTGGTTTGGGGATGATAGGCGGTGGAAAGACGGTGATTGACACCATAATTAGCCATGACTCGTGCAAATTGATCGTTGCAAAAATGAGTCCCGCGGTCACTGATGATAGCACGAGGAACGCCAAATCGAGCGAAAAGCTGCTTCAAAAAGTTCACAACCACCCTCGCATCATTCGTAGGAAGAGCCTTAGCTTCAACCCATTTAGAGACGTAGTCGACGGCAACGAGGATGTACTTGTTCCCTTTGGAGGATGGAAATGGCCCCATAAAGTCGATGCTCCATACATCAAAGATTTCACATTCCTGTATGAAATTTTGAGGCATCTCATCCTTATGTGTGATCTTGCCTTGACGTTGGCAAGCATCACAATGCTTAACCATTTCGTGAGCATCACGATAAATGGTGGGCCAGTAGAATCCAGAATCAAACACTTTCTTAGCGGTGTAGTTGGGACCAAAGTGACCACCGGTGGGTCCTTTGTGGCAAGCTTGGAGGATGTCAAAAGCTGCCGGTCCGTCAACACATCGACGAATAATCAGATCAGCACACTGTTTGAATAGATAAGGGTCATCCCAAAAATAAGTCTTAACATCATTCAAGAACTTCTTCTTTTGTTGGGATGTTAACCCTTGGATGAGAATACCACCCGCTAAGTAGTTTGCAATGTCTGCAAACCACGGGGTGCCATCAAGATTGAGATTTATAGACATTAAGGTCACAAGGGGGAAAGAGTCATTGATCTCTTTGTTCGGATGATCCCTTTGATATGGATCCTCAAGTCTGCTCAGATGATCCGCGGCCAGGTTTTCAGCTCCCTTCTTGTCATGAATTTCAATGTTGAATTCTTGAAGGAGTAAAACCCAGCGAAGAAGTCTTGGCTTAGAATCATTCTTAGTCATCAAGTACTTCAATGTGGAGTGGTCCGTGTATACGATGGTGGTGGATAAAACAAGATAGGGGCGAAATTTCTCAAAAGCATAGACAACAGCTAAAAGCTCTTTTTCGGTTGTCGTATAATGCAATTGAGCCCCCGTCATTGTTTTGCTAGCGTAGTGGATTGGTTGGAAGTGTTTATTCACTCGTTGGCCCAAAACCGCACCAATAGCAAAGTCGCTAGCATCGCACATCAATTCAAAAGGCAGCTCCCAATTAGGGGTAACCAAGACCGATGCCTTAGTTAGCTTATCCTTGAGAAGATTGAAGGCTTCGAGACACTCTTTAGAAAAGATAAAAGGAGTATTCTTTTCCAAGAGGTGGGTCATCGGGCGAGCGATTTTAGAGAAATCCTGAATGAATCGACGATAGAAGCCCGCATGACCCAGAAAACTTCTCACACCCTTCACGGTTGAAGGTGGAGGTAATTTGGCTATGACATCTACTTTAGCACGGTCGACTTCAAGACCGGCTTTAGAGATTTTGTGTCCTAGCACAATGCCTTCTATTACCATAAAATGGCATTTTTCCCAATTCAGAACAAGGCGAGTGTCTTCGCACCGCTTAAGCATACGTTCCAAATTGGCAAGGCAAGAAGAGAGGAATCCCCGAAGACCGAGAAATCATCCATGAAGACTTCCATGGTTTGCTCAACCATGTCATGGAAGATAGCCAACATGCACCTTTGGAAAGTCCCGGGGGCATTGCATAAGCCAAATGGCATTCTTTTATAAGCAAATGTGTCGTAGGGACAAGTGAATGTTGTCTTCTCTTGATCTTGGGGATCGATGGGTATTTGGAAATAACCCGAGAAACCATCAAGAAAGCAGTAATATTCATTACCCGCTAAACGTTCAAGCATTTGGTCCATAAAAGGTAGATGGAAATGATCCTTTCTCGTGGCATCATTGAGTTTGCGGTAGTCTATACAAACTCTCCACCCAGTAACGAGACGGGTAGGAATCAACTCGTTGTTTGCATTGGGCACAGCGGTGATACCGCCTTTCTTAGGCACACAATGGACTGGACTAACCCATGGTGAATCCGAAATAGGGTAAATCATACCCGCATCAAGAAGTTTGATAACCTCTTTTTTTATGACTTCATGGATTTTAGGATTCACCCTTCGTTGGCTTTGAATTGTGGGCTTAAAGTCGTCCTCCATGAGAATTTTATGTGTGCAAAAATGAGGATCAATTCCACGGATGTCGGAGATTTTCCAAGCGATAGCTCTTTTATGCTTCTTCAACTCAGCGACAAGTCGGGCTTTTTCGTCTTCTTTCAGATCCTTTGCGATGATGACAGGTAACTTCTCGTTGTTTTCCAGGAAAACGTACTCAAGATGAGGGGGTAGGTCCTTAAGCTCAAGAGTAGGAGGATCCTCAATAGATGGTGAAACTAACGATGGATCATCATTAGTCACCTCTTTAGGAGCAAGAGGAGAGAACGGGTCCTCATTGAGAAGTCTCTCAATAGTACGAATGTCTTCATCCAAATTGGTGGACAAATTATCATACTCAATATCGAGAGGACCCAAACTAGCTTCAAAATCATCCAAGTCACTTTCTCCAAAAGGAGTCAATGCCGGAGCAATTGAGGCAACGGTCTCAACATTGGGTAGAGAAGAAAGAGTACTTTTGCAAGCATCATGAAAATGTTCTTCACAAGCCTCATCGAGAACATCAATAGCATTAACACTCTCATATGAATAAGGTTGCTTAGAAATCTTACCCATGTTGAAGACAATTTTATCGTCACCAACTCTCATGATTATTTCGCCCGCGGCGACATAAATAAGAGTGCGACCGGTCCTCAGGAATGGACGTCCAACGATTAATGGAACACGATGATCCATCTCGTAGTCAACGACGACAAAATCCGCCGGGAAGGTGAATTTGTCAACGCCAACAAAGACATCTTCGGCTATCCCCACTGGATAAGCAACCGTACGGTTGGCTAATTCCAAATTCATTTTGGTGGGGACTAGCTCGGGGAGAGATAATTTCTTCCAAACACTTAAAGGCATTAAGTTTATACTGGCACCTAGATCGGCTAGGGCCATGCAATTCTCTACTCCCGGGAAGTTGCAAGGAATCAAAAAGCGACCCGGATCACCAAGTTTGGTGGGTAATTTCCTTAAGAGCACTGCGGAGCAGTTCTCATTAAGTTGGGTCTGAGCGATGTCAAGAAGCTTTTCCTTATCACTTAGAAGATCTTTAAACATCTTAGCGTATTTGGGCATGTGAGCGAGAGCCTCGGCAAAGGAGATGTTAAAATTCAATTGTTTAAACATTTTTAGGAAGTTTGAAACCTGAATATCATCCTTGCTCTTTTGCTTCTCTTTCCTCAACCTTGAAGGATAAGGTATATTGGATGAAGAAGAAGGCTTTAAGGGAATAGGATCACTCACAGCCACGGGTGGTGGGGAAATGGGGATAGAAGGTGAAGGAGGTGGGGAAAGTTGCTCTTTTTCCTTGTTCACAATCACGGGTGGAGGTGTAGGAAGCTCGGGTTCCATATAACCTTTTCCACTACGAGTGGTGATTGCTTTCATCTCCCCCCTTGGATTTGCAACGGTATTACTCGGAAGAGTGCCCGAAGAAGAGGGTTGGTTACTTTGGATGAGCGAACCAATCATATCACGGAGGTGAACAGCTTGATTATTAAAAGAGTTTTGCATGTTGGCATTAATTTCATTGCTGTGTTTGGCCATATCATTCCTTAGCTCGGCTCGAATATCGCTCCCTTGTTTTGCCATTTCTCCCTTCAAGTTGCGGACTTGACTCTGAAGATTCGTCACCAGCTCCCGATTAGTCTTCATGAATGTCTCGACTTCTGGATTTACTGCCATTGGTTGATTGAGAAGTGGAGCTTGGTAAGCTTGAGAATTTCCTTGAGGTGGGTATGGGTTTCGTTGAGATTGATATTGATTGTTTGCACGAGGTTGGGATTGGTTGTAGCTTTGTTGTTGGTTTTGGTTTGCAGGAGGGAAACCAGGTGGAGCAAGATAATTGTTGGAACGATAACTTAGCAAGCCACGGTCTCCTTGAGGGCGGGCTTGATAGCCTCCCGTGGGATAAGTACCGTATGTTGCGTTAACGTCTTCAGAAAAATTTCCGTGAGTAGACGGACACTCATTGTAGGAATGAGGACCACCACATGTGTCACAAGAAATAGCAACGGATTTAGCTTGTTGAGTTTGGTTAGAAGTCAAAATTTGGAGACTTTTGTTAATATCAAGAATAGCACGTTCCAGAACGGACATGTTGGTGGTGGAAGAAGTAGATGAAACATTGACTCTCTGATTAGATCAATCAACTCTCGACACTCCTCCGGTCTCCTTTTCATAAAAGTACCACCGGCGGCGGCATTGATCGTGTCACGATCACGAAAAGTGAGACCATTGTAGAAGGTGTCAATGAGAGTGACGGGGAGCATATTATGATTAGGACAGCGGTCGATCAAATCATTGTATCGTTCCCAAGCATCGAAAAGCGATTCATCATTCTCTTGCATGAATCCACTGATTTGGTTACGAAGGCTAGTGACCATGGATGGGGGAAAGTAGCGCGATAAAAAGCGTTGAGTCATGTCATTCCACGTATGAATAGAATTCTTAGGAAGACGGTCAAACCATTTTTCGGCATGGTGAGAAAGCGAGTGTGGAAAAAGTTGGAGGCGAAGGTCATCCATAGAAACACCGGAGCACTTCATGCTTTGGGTCATGGTGATGAATTTGTCGAGGTGTTTGTTGGCATCATCATCCGGAATTCCACGAAATGGGTTCGTTTACACTTGCTGGATCATGTGATGCTTCAACGAAAACTCCTGAGCCGTGACGTGCATTGGCGCAATCGGGCCTCCGCGTCCGTTCATGGTGGGTTGGCACAATTCCTCCATGGTTCGTAAATCAGGTAGGTGGACATTGTTGTTGTTGTTGTTGTTGTTATTCAAATTGGGTGGAGGTGGGTGATTATTGTTGTTGTTAACACCAGCCATATCTAAATCTTCACGAGTCTCGGGCTCAGAATAGTTCGAAGATCTAATACGCATACACCTGCAGAAGAAAAATATACACTAAGAGAATATCTATAATCTTTTTGGTGCAAAACCTGTTGAAAAGAATTGCTTTTTAATGATTTTTCAATGTTTTTGTATTTTTGAAGAGTTTTATATTTTTTATGGATTTTTGAAAATTTTTAAAGCAAGGAAAATAACGTTCAAAGAACGGATCCCAAAATTCAATGCGTCGCTCACTAGAAACCGTTTATCGTAACAAAAAGAGCCGGCAGCGGCGCCATTTAATAATTGGCTTTTTACACCTCGTATCAAAATTCGTTAGTCCCAAGTCTTTTCGAATTGAAAACCGGTCTTAAGTGCGACTTAATCGTCTTTTGGTGAATCAATGGTTTGGTTTGTTTGTCTAAATTAAACTATTAGCAAGTAATTAAAGTGTCGTTGAGTAAATTTGAAACTTGGACAAATTAAAGTTAAAGTTAAATAAGAAAGTACTTGAAACTTAAAGTTTTGAAAAACTTAAAAACTTAAAAACCTAATCAATCGGAATAAAACAATTCATGTCCATCGGAATCACCAAAATAGCATCTATCGGAATAATTATCAAAATCCCTATCGGAATAATTAAGATCAATACCCATCGGAATACAACTATGCAAGGTCTATCGCAATGAGTATCTATCGGAAAGCTTACTATCGCAATGTGTATCAATCGCAATAACTCTATCGAAAAATGGGCAGCACTTCGTCTTAACCAAGACCTTGATCCCGTCGGAATATGCGATCGCAATAAGCGATCGCAACCCAGATCGGAATAAGGGGTAATTACCAACCGATCGCAAAGTAGAACCCTATTGGGTTATTGCGATCAAATACCAAAACCTATCGGAAAGTGTATAAGCCGTCGGAATGTGTACCAAAACCCTAGGATTGCGATGGAAGGTAACTGTTTCCGAAATTGGTGGCAAGAGTGAATCTCAATAAGCAAATGCAATAAGCTACTCTAAACGAATTCAAACAATTCAAAAAGCTTAAATTTGATGACTTTTCAAAACTTAAAATCAAGAGCTTTATGAAATGCACTTAAAACTACTAAAAACCTTGACTAAATCCGAAAATCAATAAGCTAGAACTCGAATAAGCCAATAAGCATTATGAGCTTATGGCCTAAACGTGTAAGAACTTATGTGTAAACCGAGAAGAACAATCCTTTAATCACGAAATCATAAAATCACACGCATGAAGTATGCAATTCGGATCAAGGGTAAGATAAATCAAGAAGTGTAGAATGAGAATAAGGATTTAAAAGCTTAAAAATGGAACTTGATTAATGAAAATAAGCAATACAAGATGTTTAATCTTCAAAGATTAAAAGAGAGAATGAAATCTAGTGAGAGAAAGTTTAAGACTTTCTCTCTCTAAAAACTAGAAAGAAAACTTGAAAATAAAAACTAGCCAACTCCCTCCTAATGTGATTAGGAGGGTATTTATAGGGAAGTGGGAGGCATGTGTGGTGCTTTCTTCTTTCTTTTTCTTCTCGACTCGACTTTAATTCTTCGTCTTTGTAGTCTCGGGATTTGAACTTATTTTTTAATTTTCCTCTTCTATTAGACTTAAGTTCTTCGACTTCGTTAAACTTCCGCCTTTAGACTTTTTCTTCGATAAATCTTCAGAATAGGCCTTGGAATTCCGTTCTTTTTGCACTCTTGATCTTTTGACTTCGTCTTTTCCCGTTTTCTTCGATAAAAGCCCGTGAAAACCCGTGTTTTCTTCCTTTTTCATATTTTGGTCCTAAAACACAATAAAAATACAAACCACGCATAATTCCGACTTTTACGACATAAATCACACGTTTTGGTCTTGTTATTATTGGAAATAAGTGGTAAAAGGATAAGTGTTTTCACACTTATTAATCACCTAAAGATATTTGACACACAGGCAAAGATCGAATGATGGCCCATGCCTATATGGTGCCAGATGTTCAATTCGACCTTGATTGGCAATGCCCGTGATTGGTTTGAGGGACTTCCTCCCCGAAGCATTGATAGCTTCAGTGAGCTGCGCACTACGTTCAAAAACAATTATACTCAGCGAAAGAAGTATAATAGGGATCTGGTCTCATTAGCAACCGTCAAGCAACGGCCTGGAGAATCTCCGGAGGACTTCACGGAACGTTTCAACGATGAGTGCACGCGCATAAAAACGATGCCAGGGCTCCTAAAAAGTTCTAACTACATGCATGCCATAAGGGACAAGGAATTAATTAAGCGCCTCAATGACAAGCGACCGGAGAAGTATGACAACCTCATGGAAAGGGTTAGGAACTTTGTAGAAGGAGAAACCACGGTAGCCACGGCATATCCTACAAAGGGAAACCACAACTATCGATCAAACGACCAACCCAAGAGGCAGTCGGGTGGTCAAAGCAACCAAGGCAATGGAAGGGGTTCGGACTACAAGAGTCATAATAAATGAGGGCTGTCGGATGACAAATTCACCACCTAAAGATGACTTACCGGGACATCTTATTGAAAGAAGGGGTGAACTTCCCAAGTCCTCCCCTAATGACGACTCCGGTGGACCGCCATCAAGGAAATCGCTTCTGCGAATTTCACAACGACAAGGGCCACGGCACGGAGGAATGCATCCAGCTCAAGAAGCACATTGAGTCACTGATCAAATCAGGAAAACTCAAATATTTGGTCAAGGATTGGAAGGATGGAAATGATAACAAAAAACGATAAGAAGGATCCTCAAAAGGACAAACCTTCTACTATATATATGATCCAATCTTGGCAGCGCCGCAAAAAGCAAAAAATTAGTCAAAAAATCTCGCGTGGAAGAGAGATCTCATTCCCTCCTATTACGGCCAGCAACGTGGCTGATGCACCTCTCACGATTCAGATAAGCATTGGAACCCACAACGTTCGCCGTATGTATACGGACGGAGGGTCATCGGCGGAAGTACTCTACGGACACTATTTCGTACAGCTACGACCAGAGATAAGAAGCCAATTAGTACCGGCCACGTCGCCACTCATTGGCTTTAGTGGAGACACTATCTGGCCAATAGGACAACTACGTCTGCTAGTAACCATTGGGAATGAAGAACATTCCACCACGGCGTCGATGAACTTTATGGTGATACGCTCACACTCTCCATACAATGGAATTATTGGAAGACCATGCATCCTGGCCATACGGGCAGTTCCGTCTACGGCTCATGGCATGATTAGGTTCCCTGTGAAAGGGGGAATTGTTACTATTTACAATTCGATCGTGCCGGCATCTGAATGCCACGCCATGACAACACCAGTCCAGCCTGTTCCCATCAAGGAAAAACAAGACCTAATCATGTGTTTTATATCGTAAAAGTCGGAATTACGCGTGGTTTTGTGTTTTTGTGTTAAAATAGGTACCAATGATCAAAAGGAAAGAAAACACGGGATTTCACGGTCAAATGTTGAAGAAAAGTATAAAAAGAGACGAAGACAAAGTCAAAAGATCAAAAGGGTGCCAAGTTCACGAAAACCGGCTAAACCGACACGGTTTCGAAGAAATGATCAAAGAAGCCGAAATCGAGCTCATTCTTAGTTGATTTAATATCATTTGAGTTTAATGGGTATTGTGGGTCCCACATTACTTATTGGGCCCACAAGCCCATTTGGAAAAATGCTAAAATGGATCAAAGCCCAACAAGCCCATTTGCATATTTAAAACAAGTGGGACGGTTGTCATCTTGGGCCAAAGCCTATTTTAGCTAAACTAAATAAAACGGATGAAGTCCAATCCTTGGTCTATACGTTGATACAAAAATATTGGGTCAACACCCTTAGTCAACAATCCACACCTCACAAAATAAGCAATAATTTACCCCCCACACACGCGCCTGGTCAAACTGTCAGTCAACACTCATCGCACCCTCACACGTGTTTTCACACGTAACTCTCACCCACCTCACATTAATAATAAACGTTTGTTTATTTTTAACCCATTCACCCATGTTTCAATACAAAAGAAGAGACAAACTACCCACCTTTTCTCTCTCCCATTTTTTTACACAACCACCATTTTTACCAAAAACCCAAACCCTAATCTCCTATATCTCAAAAAATTATTCAAAAGATTTTAGGGTTTTTATCAAAAGTGTGTAATTCACACGGATGGGGATTAAATCCCCATCCTTTTCGCAGCAAACACCAAGGGTGGTCCTCCCTCTTGATCCAACGTGGCTTAAATCCTTTGCTTTTGATTGGTGAAAACACATCACCATCCCAATCCCTCCAATAATCTTGCTCCACCTCAGCCTAAACAAACACAAGAAACACACCAAATGCCATCCTGGCAATCCGTGTGGTGCTTGGATAATTTTCAGCCGTTGATTTGAAGAGAAGAGAGAGAAGAGAAGATTTAAAGGCCAAGATTTATTGCTTAATTGTTAAGCTATGAAGAGGGTTTCAGGGGTTTTGCCTATAAAAACCCCCTTTCCCATGTAATTTGGATAGCACTTTTTCTTTATTTAATTTATACAAAAAATAGTTTAGGTTTAATGTATTTTTAATTTTCAGTAATGTACTCTTTTTTTTAATTAATGAAAAATTTAATTTTATTTTAATTTTGTCTCAATTAAATTCTGTCAAAGTTTCATCTGCTTTCTTTTTATAACTGCTTGTTTTTAATATTATTATGCATCTTGTTTTTGTTACTGTTGCTTTTCATTTGGTTTAATAAAAAAAAGAGTAAAAAGAAAGTGGGTTAAGTAGATATAAGTTACTGTTCGAAAAAAAAAGGGGTTTGTTACTGTTGTTCGAGAGGCTTATTGCTTGGATCGAGTTACTGTTTGGTTCAAGATGGTGACAATGGTGTTGATATTCAAGGTGACGGTTTGATTCGGTTCAAAAGGAGGCACAACGCCTACCTTCGACTCAAAGGAAATCGACATCAAGGTTCTAAATCCTTCTTTTTTATTTTTATTAAGTTTATTATTTAGTTTAAGATTTGTGTAATCTACTTATGCTTGTTTTAGTTGTTTTGTTTGATCTGCTAGTTCTTGTCGTGTTTAGGATTATTATCTGCTTTTAGACTAGATATTATTTTAGTTTGTATCTGCATATCTATTTAAGTTTTTATCTGGTTTCGGTATCTGCTTATTGTTCATCTAGATTTTAGTCTGCTTAGTTTTGTTTGGATATTGCTTTATTTTTAGTTTTTGATATTTACTTATTTGGATTTATCTGCGTTCGGATCTGCTTCTAGTTTGTGTTTTTTTTTTTTTTTTTTTTGTTATTTGCTATTAAGATTTACTCTGCTTATTACTACTTATTTGTCTAAGCCTATCCTAGCTTATTTGGTTTGTATTTATAGTTATAGCTTATTTGCTTTTTTGCTTAGTCTGCTTATTTTATTCCTGCTTGTTGTGGCTTATTTCATTTACTGTTATTGCTGGGAAACCATTGATCTGTATGATACAATTTCCAAAAACAAACAAAATTCCAAGTAAAAAAATAATAGCCTAATTTCGTCTGTCAGGGGACTCGAACCCCTGACCTCTCGTCTAACAACATACGCCCCCAACCATCTCTTCTAGAGTACTTTTTGTGTTTGTTTATGCACCAATTAATTAATATAGTAGTTTTCTTTTCTTGCTGTCAGTTTTTAATATAGTTTTAAATACACATTTTTAGTTTAATTAAATTTTAATATAAAAGTTTTCTTAATTCACTTATTATAAAAGAAATAAAAAGATAAAAAATATTTTATTTACTTTTATAATTTTGAAATACTTTTCATTTTATTTTGTTTATTTAAAAATAGTTTTTATTTAAAAGTCTTTAGTTTAAAATTAATTAGTTTTCAATTTAGATTTAAAGTTTTATTTTTAAAAATAGTTTTTTACATTAGTTAAGTTTTATTTAAAAATAGATTTCAATTAAAGTTTTTAGTTTGATTAGATTTATCTTTTAAATAGCTTTTATTTTAAATAGTTTTAAATTAGTTTAAAAATACCCAAAAATATTATTCACCAAAAACAAAGTAAGTCTTACGTTTAAACAAGATATCAATTCGAGTGAGTCGAGGAAACGAACTTAATTGCAATACATACAAAATCCCAACATTAGTTCTAATTCCAAAAATACATCTTCGAAAAAGTGTTAATTATTCCGAAAAGGTCTTCAAAAGTTTTTATCCGAAAAACATTCTTTCACAACTTTATCCGAATATCCAATTAACCCGAAAATCAAGTTATCAGAAGATTCATATTATTCCGAAGATTCATAGTATTCCAAAGATTTAGAGTTTATCTGAAAATCCCATTATTCCAAAAATCCATCTTTATCTGAATATCTAGTTATTCCGAATATCCTATTTATCCGAATATCCTTCTTAATCCGAATATCCAATTTTTTCCGAAGATCCAAAGTTACCCGAAAACAGGGGTTATTCCTAAGAAAGGTACTTATTCCGAAGACAGGGGTTATTCCAAAGATAGGGGCTTATTCCGAATTTAGGTGTTTATTCCGAAGATTTGTGATTGGTTTAACTTAGAAGATTTTTCAAGGTTTCTTAGTGGATTTTAACATTGTTACATCAACATACATCAACAACAACACTTTTGACAACCTTATTTCATTAGACGATCAAAATATAATCTTTTTCCATCAAGTGTTAAAAAATTAATCCTCGTTCATTTATGTCGACAATGACATCGCTTACCGATATTTCTATCATCTCGGGTACCGATACCCGCCCGCCTTTGCTCATCAAAGAGCTATTTGAAGCATGGCTAGGTCGCATGAAAACTTACATTATGGGTAAACCCAATGGTAGATTTGTGGTTCAATCCATTGAGCAAGGTCCAATCGATTGGGGAGAAGTTAATGTCGAGAATGTGACTTGGCCAAGGTTATTTCATTAATTAACGGATGCTAACAAAATCATTGCCGATGCGGATGAAAGGGCCGTTCAGACCATACTTCAAGCTTTTCCATCCGATATTTATCGAATGGTAAGCGAACACAAAGTAGCAAAGGAACTTTGGGATCGCTTAACTGTTTTGTTCAAGGGACTTCACTCACCAAGCAGGAACGAGAGTGTCAACTTTATGACTTGTTCGATAGGTTCACATACATTCCAGGGGAAACACTTCATGACTACTACTGGCGTTTCACTACGTTGATGAATGATTTGAATGTCTATAATCTAAGCTTAGTTTCAACTCAACACCAAGTTCTTGAATACGTTACCCCAAGAGTGGAGCCAATATGTCATTGATATTAAAATGATTCAGGATTTGCACAAGTCAAATTTAGATCAACTCTATGCTTTCTTGCAGCAATACGAGAAGCACGTGATCCAGAAACGCATCTCTCAAGGATCTTATTCTGAACCATTGGCGTTAATGGCAAATCATCCAACTTTCTCATATCACAACTCTCCATATGCTATGGGACAACAATCTTCATATCAGCTCTTGTATCAAACTCCAAGCTTTCCTCAGTATTCGATTCTACCACAACCACCTACATCATATCAGCAACAATATCAGCAATCAACATTATCATCACAACATGCTCAACAACCATACTCTCCTTATAAACCACCAACAAATCCTGTTATCACATACCAGCAACATGAAGTTCCTCAACCTCACTACTCACAACATGTCAGTACTCCTTCCAGTGTGTATGTGGCTCCACCAGCACCAGATTTCTACTGTGATGATAAGGTTCCAATTCTTGAGTTCAGACAAGGGGATAATCCTACTGATGTACTAGCACAAATGTCTGCCTACATAACTCAAACGTTGAACAAAAGAGTTTATAGAGGACTATCTCCAACAAACAATCAGTTGAGAACTTCTTCTAACTCTCGTCAACAAGCAACAATTCAAGATGGTAGAGTTACCGTGCAACCACTTTAGGGGAGACCAAGCTCATCTAATACTGCTGCACGCCCATTCAACACCGCTCCAAGAGGGAACAACAGTGGCAAGGTGAAGATGATTATCTGCTATAACTGCAAAGGGGAAGGACACATGGCTAGGGAGTGTAAGCAGCCAAAAAGGAAGAGGGACGGTACCTGGTTTTAAGAAAAGATTTACTTGTGTGGGATCAACAAGTGGTATCAGAGCCAAATTTTTGCATTCATAGTGAAGGTCAATTCAATCAGAAAGACTCTTATATGCATCCAGTTACTAGATCATCATATGTCAGCGCTGGAACAAGTCCTGTCAACGTCTCCTTTTCAGACGCTGACACATTCAAGAATGACTCCCCAAGAGTTAAACCTGCTGGGTTGGATTTGGATACTGTTTGTGCTTACATTGCTTCTTTGCCCAATGGTTCAGTGATTACATATGAGGACCTTAAGCAGATAAGTGATGAACACTTGGAAGAGATGGACATCAAGTGGAACATGGCTCTTGCTAGTATAAGAGCAAATACGTGGAACAGAAGGTTTAAAAAGAAGATGAGCTTCAATGCTAAAAACACAGCTGGATTTGATAAATCCAAAGTTGAATGCTACAACTGTCATCGTATGGGGAACTTCATGAGGGAATGCAGATCTCCTAGAAGATCTGATGCTGGTAAACCCTCAAGTCAGATTGTTAAAGCTCAGGATTCCAAAACTATGGTTGCAGTTCAAGGAATTGATGGTACAGGATGGGATTGGAGCTATCTGGCTAAGAATGCTGAAGAGGATAAAGCTTTGGTTGCTGATATTGAAGAAGAAGAGCATGTTGAATATGCTCTCATGGCACACTCCTCCTCTTCATCTGATAATGAGGTATATGATGATGCTTTTTGTAGCAAAGGTTGTAGGTTAAACACTGAAAGACTTAACAAAGAGGTGTTAAAACTAAAAGATGATATGAGTACTAAAAGGTGTAAATTGTCTAATTACCCACTAGCTCTTACTGAAACTGAGAAAACCGTTTCTGAATACAAGAAAATGGAATTTGACTTAAAAGATAATATCAATATCTTAAAACATGAGCTAGAGGGTAGTATGGATGTTAGGAACATCATGACAAAGGTTAATAGAGACCTACAGGCTAAGTTAGATGAGGCCATTAAGAATAAAGATAATGTTGACCTCAAAATTCAAAGATTTGATAGAGCCACCCAAACCCTAGGAGACTGTGTAGCTAAACAAAGGGATCCTAAGGACATGACTGGGATTGGGATGAATGATTACTCTCTGGTTCCACCACCAGCTGGTGACTTCTATGGTGTCCTTAGAAAGGACTTGTCTTGGACTGGTATACCAGAATGCCAAGAGGAGGAATTCATTCCTCCACCAAGAGTTGTCACTCCAGTTGAAGAGTATCAACAAAAACTGACTGACCTAAATGAGTGGAAGAAAGCTAACCCTACTTTATTTGTTAAGGGAGGTTTGCTATGTGAAAGTCCCAATGAATCACCACCCATTAAGGTTACTCACCCAATCACTGGTAAAACTGTTGACCTAGGCTCAAACACTGTTAGAAGACCTACCATTAAATATGCAGAGATGTATAGGAATAATAGGTCACCCAAGAGCCAAGTTAGCAATCATGGAACAGGTTTCTTCTCTTCTAGACCTAAGGGTGTGTCTAAGAAAGCCTGTTACACTTGTGGTAGCTTTTCACATTTGGCATACAAGTGTGTCAACACTCCCAAAGCCAACGCTGACAGGAACAATTTTAGCGCTGATAGGAAGAAAGTCAACGTTGTTAGAAAGTCAAACATTGTCAGACCCAAACCTTGTGTGCAGCAAAGTCCACAAGTGATTAGACCTACCCCATTCTTTTCTAGAAGGTCTAACACTCATGGACAAAGACCATTTCAAAAGACAAACACCTGGTCAAATAGGCAATGGGTTCATGTAGCAAACCCTAGGTTCAACGCTGACAAGGGTAATTTCAGCGTTGACAGGACAAATTCTAACGCTGACAGAAACGTGACCAGACCTAAATATTTGCAGCCACAAGGTAAGGGGTCTAAAGCTTCTTCAAGCTTAACATGGAGACCCAAGAAAGATCAAAACCCTACTGAAAATGGGATTTCAATGACTTGCAATAGATTTAATTACATTTCAAAGGTCATTACAAAACCTATTGGGGTTAACTGGGTATTTCATCCTAAAAAGGATGAAAATGGGGTTGTTGTGAGAACTAAGTCTGTTCTTATTGAACAACCAGATGAATCCAAGTCTTGTAAGACTTGGGTTCCCAAAGAAAACTAATTTGTTTTCTTTACGTGCAGGGCATTCAAAGACAGATCAATGATTATGGATATTGGGATAGTGGATTCTCAAGGCACATGACAGGGAAGGAAGACTATCTGACGAATTTCACTCCTATTCAAGATGGTGACAAGGTATACTTTGGAGGTGGTTATGGGACTATCACAGGCAAAGGAACTCTTCTCACCAATAATCTGCGTTTTGAGAATGTCTTCCTGGTAAAAGAACTTGATTATAATCTGTTTAGTGTATCACAAGTTTGTGATAACAAAAATAAGGTTCTTTTCACTGATACTGAGTGCTTGGTGTTAAGCAAGGATTTTAAGATCCCTGATGAGAAATATATTGAGTATAGAACACCTAGGCATAAGGACATATATAATGTGAATTTAAATGGGATTAAAATAAATACAAATATGTCTTGTTTTTATGCTAAGGCCTCAGTAGATGAGAGTAATTTGTGGCACAGGAGACTAGGGCACATAAACTTTAAAAATATAAATAGACTTGTGAGGCTTGGTTTAGTTGATGGTTTGCCTAAGAAGGCCTTCCACAATGACCACTCTTGTGTTGCATGTCTTAAAGGCAAGCAGCACAAGGTCTCATTCAAGTCCAAACAGGTGCATACTAGTTCCAGACCTCTTCATATGCTTCACATGGACCTCTTTGGTCCAACTAATATAGAAAGTTTGAATGGCAAGTCATATTGCTTTGTTATCACAGATGACTTTTCTAGGTTTACTTAGACATTCTTTCTAGCCATGAAGAGTGACACAACTGATGTTCTTATTGATTTTATCACTCAGATTGAGAAAAGGTCTGGCAATGAGGTTAAAATGCTTAGGAGTGATAATGGTGGAGAATTTAGGAACAAGAAGCTAGATGATTTTTGTGCCAGGAAAGGAATTACTAGGAAATTTAGCATTGCTAGAACCCCACAACAAAATGGGGTTGTTGAGAGGAAAAATAGAACCCTAATTGAAGCAGCTAGAACAATGTTGGCTGATGCTCACTTTCCTGTAGCCTTTTGGGCTGAGGCTATTAATACAGCATGCTATGTGCAAAATAGAGTATTGGTTAACAAAATTCAGAACAAAACACCTTATGAGTTACTTTGGGGTAGAAAACCTAATATTGGTTTTCTCAGACCTTTTGGTTGTCATGTAGTAGTGTTGGATACTAGTGATGCCTTAGGGAAATTTAGTACAAAAGGTGATGAAGGTTACTTCATGGGGTATTTAGTCCATAGCAAGGGTTATAGGGTTTATCTTAAGGAGGACAAACGTATAGTTGAGAGAGTACATGTTAGGTTCTTAGAGAATAAACCTAGTGATCCTGAAAGTGGTCCTAATTGGTTGTTTGATTTGGAACCCTTATCTAGAACTTTAAATTTTATGCCTGTCACTAATCCAGACATTGTGAAGGTAACCTCAAATGTTGTGGAGGAACAAGTTGTTAATATTTCAGGTACACAAGTTCATGAGAAGGTTGGATCATAAGCAGAAAAGGCATCTCCTACATTTGAATATGTCATAATTCCCATTTGGACAGATGCTTTTGCTGCTGCTGCTGCTGCTGGACAAGATAATGGTGGTTCCCAAATACCACCAGATACAAACATGCATGGTTCTTCAGGCGCTGACAAAGGCAAATCTAGCGCTGACAAGACCAGTTCAGACGTTGATGGCTCAGACGTTGACAACAACAGTTCAAACGTTGTTAGCCCAGACGCTGACAACCAAGATTCAAACGTTGACAACACTTATGGGCATCTTTTCTCTTCCAGTTTTGAACAAGGTGGACCTTCCAATGTTCATGAAGAGGTTCATGTTGATCAAAGAGAATCTGATGAAGAAGATATTCGCAATATGGAGCGTGAGGTTGAGGACACCAGACTTTTTGAAGGAGGGGTTCTTAATTCCACAATGAAGAATCACCCCACATCTCAGATCATTGGTGATATTATGACTCCAGTTCAGACTAGAAGATCTCATCAAGGTCTTGGTGGGTTTATTGCCAATATACACAAGAAGGTTGATACCCCTCTTGTGCAAGCATGTTTGTTTGCATGTTTTCTGTCACAAGAAGAACCCAAGAAAATATTTGATGCTCTCCAAGAACCAAGTTGGGTGGAAGCAATGCAGGATGAGCTTCACCAATTTGCAATTCAGGATGTTTGGGAGCTGGTTGATTGTCCTAGATATGTCAGACCTATAGGGACAAGATGGGTTCTCAAGAACAAAAGAGATGAAAGAGGTATTGTGATTAGAAACAAGGCAAGGTTAGTGGCTCAAGGTTATACACAAGAGGAGGGGATAGACTATGAGGAGGTTTTTGCACCAGTTGCAAGGATTGAAGCTATTAGGATTTTTCTAGCCTATGCTTCCTGCATGGGCTTCACAGTCTATCAAATGGATGTCAAGAGTGCTTTCTTGTATGGCACCATTGTTGAGGAAGTATATGTCATGCAACCTCCTGGTTTTGAGGATCCAGAGCATCCAGATAAAGTGTATAGAGTCAAAAAGGCTATGTATGGCCTTCATCAAGCCCCTAGAGCATGGTATGGTACTCTGTCTACCTATTTGGTGGACAATGGATTCAAGAGGGGCACCATAGATCAGACACTATTTACAAAGAAGAAAGGCAAAGATGTGTTGCTTGTGTAGGTCTATGTTGATGATATCATTTTTGGGTCTACTGATCCAAAGATGAGTGAGGATTTCCCCAAGCTTATGAAAGACAAATTCAAGATGAGTGCTATGGGGGAGATGAACTTCTTTCTTGGTTTACAAGTTCAGCAGAAAGAGGATGGTATCTTCATCTCCCAGGACAAATATGTTGCTGAAATCTTGAAGAAGTTTGGCTTTTCTCCACATGAAAAGAGGGCTACTACTCCTATGGATAGAGAACACCCTTGGGGAAAGATTGGAGATGGGAAAGATGTTGATGTCAGGCACTATAGATCCATGATTGGATCCTTGATGTATCTTACTGCCTCCAAACCTGACATTATGTTTGTTGTGTGTGCTTGTGCACGCCATCAAGTGACTCCCAAAGAATGTCACCTTTATGCTGTGAAGAGGATCTTTAGGTACCTAAGATGTTATCCCAGTCTTGGTTTGTGGTACCCAAAGGATTCACCATTGGAGCTGATTGCTTATTCAGATAGTGATTATGGAGGTGATAAGTTTGATAGGAAATCCACAATTGGTGGATGTTAGTTTCTTGGGAGTAGGTTAATATCTTGGCAATGCAAGAAACAAACAGTGGTGGCTAATTCTACAACTGAAGCAGAGTATGTGGCTGCAGCAGCATGTTGTGGCCAAGTTTTGTGGATTCAGAACCAGCTGTTGGATTATGGGTATAATTTCATGCATACTAAGATATTTGTTGACAATAATAGTACTTTATGCATCATTAAGAATCCTGTACATCATTCTAAAACTAAACACATAGAAATTAGACACCATTTTATAAGAGATTGCTTTGAAAAAGGTTTAATACAACCAGATAGGGTTGACACTGAGGAAAATGTGTCAGATTTATTAAGTAAACCTTTTGATGCTGGGAGATTTCAATACTTGGTAACAAGTATTGGAATGGTTAATCTCACATAATATGTGTTTTGGATTCTTTTTGTAAAAGTATGTACATGATGATGCATTATTATTTTTGGTCTTATTGATGATTTAGATTTTCCACTATATTTTTCTAACACTGACAAAGGTTGCTTAAACGCTGATAAGTGTTTTTGCAACGTTGTCAGCAATATAATTGTCTAACGCTGACAAAGCTTCCCTCAACGCTGTCATGTGTTATCGGGGCGTTGTCAGCAACAATGTTAGTCTTGTGGTTTTCAATCTAAATGTGCAGATGGTGTTAGCAGTATACCATTGGATACAGAGTTGCTTATGGATCAATGGAGAAGCATTTGGACAAGTTTTATTTATGGATGATGGTTGGAATGTTTCATTCCTATCTTGACATAAATTTTTTATGTTCATGCATGATTTTAGCAAACTTTTTGTATCATAGTTTAAGGGGAGGTTTTAGGAACCTTTAGGATTTTTGGGTATCCATATGATACTCTTATCACAATTCTAGATTGTGTCCACAGGTGAGTATGAGTTAGTTTTACTAAATCATGAGGCACTGTATCATGCATAGTATATCAACTTTGCATGCTGCCAAGACATTTTTGGCCTAGAATTGGTTGTGCTCTGTTGGGAGACTTGGTAATGATTTTGATATGGGATTTACCTGGGAGTAACAAGGATTTTATAAGGTAACTTTGTTGTTAAGAATTTTGGTTAGCAAGGGACACTAGAGGACTGTTATGTCTATCTTGCTTATGCAAGTGTGCATAACTGGACAGTGCTTGCCGCCCTATGATAATTATCAGCTTTTGGTTATCTTCTCTAGGATAAATTACTTGTTAAGGTCATTTTTCACTTTTTAAAATATTTTTATTTTTGGACGCTGACAAGATTTTTCTAAGCGTTGTTGTGACCAAATTGAACGCTGACACACAACCTTCACAATCCCAAACACCCCTTAACCAACCCACATCTACCCATTCTTCCACACCATCTTCCACACCACCTGAATATAGGTTGATGAAACGCCAAAGGACTACTGGAGTGTTCTCCTCTAGTGGTCCTAGCCATGAAGCAGAGAGAACCACCACCACAAGTGTGGCTGGTGACCTGGATGAGGCTGGGACTATTGGTTCTGGCTTATATGCTGGCCAAGGCAGTCTCACCATCATTAAGTCCTCATCCTTGCCCAATGAATCTGACTTGGGAGGTCAAATCCCCATTTTAGAAGCGGGCAGACTGGAACCAATGACTCTTATGGAATTGAAGGCAGTCTGCATTAGCTTGCAAAAGCAAAATGTAAACTTAGTACAAATTGTCAGCTCACAAGGCCTTGAACTCAAGCAATTGAAGGAGAGGATTGTTATTTTGGAAAGTGATCATGCTAGGAGGGGTATGGAGGAGTCTTCGAAAGGGGAGGAAGATCAAATAAATCTGAGTGATAAGGGCAGCCAGGATGGTCAATCAATGGATGTTGCTGAAGCCCTTACAACTTTGAAGAAACAAACAGGTTTTGATACGTCCTTAGTCTCTCCCACCAATTTAAATTTATCATTTACAGCTATGTTGAGAGAGGTTACACAAGGCGCTGAGGGAAAATATTTGAGCGTTGACAAGACAAATTTGGACGCTGATAGAAGTATTTTGGGCGCTGATAGGATAAATTTGGGCGTTGACAGACCTGCACATGAAGGTGATGTTTCCAGTCATCATCTATCATCAAGGAGGTTTCTACTCAGGTATTACCATCTACCTTACCAACCATTGCACCATCAGATAAGGGTAAGGGTAAAATGGTAGAAGAGTTTGTTCCAAAAGATGCAGCCCAAGTTGAATTTGATAGAAGATTGGCTGAACAAATGATGGAACAAGGTGAAAAGGAAAAGTCACCATTTGTTGTGACTTCAGAAGAAGAGAGTGATGGAGCTAGCTCAGACTCAAGTGTAATGATTATAGAACCTGAAAGGCTTGAGTATGGAGATGAGTTGGCCAAAGAGAAGCTGAGAGACTTGAAATTGCAGGTTGACTTTGACATGCCAGAGGTGGTTCAAATGTACAATTCTTGGGAAGAAAGCTGCATGGATAATCCAGACTTGACCATTTCAGATCAAATATGGGGTTTGGAGCTTCTTCTTAGAGTTCATAAGGATTTTAAGGTAATATTGAAACACAAGGCAAGCAATATTCTCTCAGAGTTGAAAAGGGATAGAAGGGAGCTTTAATTTATGTTGCTCAGATGTCATGGAGTTGGATGGACACATCAGAAGTTGAAGGCTTTGACATTTGATGAGTTGGAACATAGGGCTTATCCCATTTGGGTGAGAGTGAAGGAAGCAAACACTCTCAGACTTCTTTCAGATGAAAGAAAGGAACAACTTGCAGAAGAAATGGAAATCAAGAAAGCTATGATGATTCCCAGGCCAGTGAAGAAGGGATTTAAATTTGAGTTTCCAAAAGATATGGATCCACTATATCCAAGTGAAGCAGTTATAAGAAAGAGCCTCAAGCTCTCCCCATTAGAAGCTTCAGATATGGTGCAAGTGTTACCATTAGATTCCAGGAATCCAATTGTGAGCTATGAAGAAGATGAATGTGGATTCTGGAAGATTGGCAGATTTGGCAAGGAGGTACACACTTTTACCACTCTCATATCTTTATTTGCAAGTTGTGATAGAGAAGACTTGGTGGACCTTTGGAGGTTGTTGGAGACCAAGTATGAGGCTGAAGCACCAACTTCAGCTAATGGAATAAAACTTTGGACCACATTCAAAAGAATGTGTGGGATAAAACTTTGAAGCACTAACGATCAATAGGACTCAACAATTGGTATAAGTGTCGTCCGATATCGGACAATGCATCTGATGAAGATATTGGACAGAATTGGTTATTGGACAACACACTGATTGCTGCAGTTTGAGAAAACTGGTATGTTTTAAGCATACAAAAAGGAGGATTATACACACAAAGGTACATGGAATCTCCGTTTTAATATAGAATATCAAGTTGATATTTATGGCTCGGATATTTTTAAATGGATTAATGATTTTAAAGCGAGTTAACAATTATTCGTGGGAATTTGATGGATATTTAAACTATGTAATCGGGATAGCCTTGTGAAAGAGTTATCCATCCAAATACTTTTACATATGGTATGAAGATGTGATTCCATTAAAATTGTCATGAAGAGATGTTGACTTAAGGGGAAGAATTCTTATGGTAAGAGTGATGATTGAAGAAGATTTTTGCGAGTTTATGTTTCATCATATCTTTAAATCATGGTTGGATAGCATTGGTTTAAAGGTAACTTGTTCGTGCTTACATGGTTGGTGATGAAGACTTGTCATATCTAGCAAACCAATTGCTATCACTTGAAGGAGTTACATTATCGTGCTCAGTGTCTCACAAAGGATGAGGATTTTTGACAAATGGATCGAGGTCTACTTATACTTTGTACCATGAGTATGAGTTCTTCATCACATAGATAGTACAAGACATGGAACATAGGTTTGTGGTATTCTACTTCTGCATCAAGACTACTTTATTTATTTTTCTTCAGGATCATTACACAGAGCCTACTTTTGGAGAATCTACAAGATTGCATACTTTCACATATTCCCTATTGATGTGTCAAAAAGGGGAAGAATATGTGCTATACTTAAGGGGAAGCTTCTTGGAGATCATGTACTACATACAAAGGATTCATGCTTAAGAGGAGTGTTTTGACATCATCAACTAGGGGAAGATTGTTGGGTCGAATTATTGAGTTGATAAGTCAAAACACAAAAGACAAGGACTAAATCTGACAATGAGGAATTCTACAAGCTGGTGGACAAACTTGTAGAAGATATTATCACAGAATAATAGAAGATTTAGTTGTCTTATTATTAGCTTTCTTTGTAAGCTATGTTTTCTAGTATATAAAGAAAACATACGTAGGTTTTTATTCATATTATTCATTCACAATGTAAACCTAAAGTGTGTGTCGCACTAGACGTGGGATTCAATGTATACACGTCTAGTGGTTGTTTGTTATTAATATAATAAGCAACCCATTTGTTTTAATTCATGTTCTTTGTGCCTAAACACCTTGTTCATGATCATTGTTCTTTTCCGCTATGTTATCATATGAACGATGATCAACCTAGATATAATGGTTCATAACCATTGAGTCTAACGATCAATAGGACTCAAAATAAAAGAGGAAGATCCTGCAATATGGAAGGATCTTGAAGATGACCTCAGTGGTCTTCAATGGAGGTTATATTCAGTTGCTGGTGTATACCATTTGAGTTCTACAAAGTTTGCTGAGTATCTACTTGTGGATGCTCAGTATTTCATATCCAAGGCTGTTTTGGAAAAGATGAAGGACACTCAGCTGGAAATAGATTATTCAAGTGACGTGGCAAAAGATTTGATCAGATTTATTCATTATCAATATGACAAGGTTTGTCAGACTCCTCCTAGTCCTTAATGCTTATTCAGAAACTTGATCATAAGAGTGGATATCAAGTTTAGAAGAGGATTGTTGGGAATAAATTAAGGCTAGATCACTTGAGCGCTGACAAGAACAATTCAAGCGTTGACAAGAACAAAGCAAGCGCTGACAGCTCAAGCGTTGACAAGTTAAAGTCAAGCATTGACACATTGAAGACAAGCACTGATGGAAGATATAATCTACACGTTTAGTATATTCTAGAATGCTTCTAGTAAGGATAGAAACGACAATGTATTTTCTATATTTATCTTTACCTAGAATAGTTGATACGTAGATTATTGTACAAGGCTTCTTGTATCTATAAAAGAAGGCCTTTAGGTTAATGTTTATTATCAAGTTTTATCTAAGTTTTCATTCGTAAACATCTTTCATTGTAAGCAAGTTCGACATTCATAATCAAAGTGAAAGTTTGTTTACATCTTGTTTGTTCTTGTTTAAGTGTTAAATTCCGCATAACACTTAGATCCATAAAGTATATACAAAGGTTTCTCTACGTGTATTACTTGATCTAATCTCGTATACACAAAGCTAATCGATCTAAGTTTGGGATCAACAAGTGGTTTCCGGATCTTTTAAGCTACTAGGAATGCATCATGCTCATATGATTTAACAATCAAAGCGGAATTAGAACACGATACATTAACAAGGTGTTTATGCACGAATATGAATTAAAACACAATTGGATTGCTCATTATATTAATAACGAACAATCACTAGGTGTGTGTACATTGAATCCCACACCTAGTCGACACACACTTTAGGTTTACATTGTGAATGAATTGATGATTAAAACCTAAGACCCTTGGTTCCTTTTATAGTGTAAGGATTAGGGTTTACAAGAGATAATGATGAATAAACAAGTAAATCTTCTATTTAAATAAACTTATGCAGAATATCTTTTGCATGTTTATCTAAATAGAAGCTTCCATAAGCTTCTTTGTCTATGTTTTGTCAATGCTTAAATTGCATGTGACAATGCTTGAATTGCACACGACAATGCTTGAGCCATCAACGCCTAATTTGCTCTTATCAACGCTTGATTAACTCTTGACAACGCTTGGACAATTTCTTCATGTTTTCTTCGTTTTTGAGTTTCTGCCACATCAAGTTTTTGACCCAACAATCTTCCCCTAGTTGATGGTGGCAAAACTCTATGTGTATCTCTTGTAAGTTGTACATGATCTTCAAATTGCTTCCCCTCAAGTTTAGCATGTATTTCTTCCCCTTTTTGTCACATCAACAAGGAAGTAAACAATGTTGCAATGTTGAAGATTCTCCATATGTAGGCTCTGTGTAATGATCTTGAAGAAAAATAAATAAAGTATTCTTGATGTAGAAGTAGAGTAACCCAAACCTATGTTCTATGTCTTGTACAATGTGATGAAGTATGGAACTAATACAAAAATCCTCATCCTTTGTGAGACACTGAGCACAATAATGTAACTCCTTCAAGTAATAGAAAATATGTGCATAGAGTACCATAAGAAAAATCACATATTCCTAGATCTTGTATTACTTCATCAGTAACAATATAAGCACAAACAAGTTACCTTCAAACAAATGGTATCCCTCCATGATTTAAAGATATGATAAAACACAAACTCGCGAAAATCTTCTTCAATCATCAAACTTACCATAAGAATTCTTCCCCTTAAGCTAACACCTCTTCATGACAAGTCAATATCTTCATATGTAAAAGCTGTTAACGAATAACTCTTTCAAAAGGCTATCCCGATTACATAATCCAATAAAATTCTTCATGAATGGTTGCTAACTCGCTTTAAAATCATTAATTCCTTTTTTAAAAATATCCGAGCCATAAATATCAACATGATATTCTAAATTAAAACGGAGATTCCATGTACCTTCGTGTGTAATTTCCTTCTTTTTGTGTGCTCAAAACGTACCAATTTTCTCAAACAGCAGCAAACCTTGTGTTGTCCAAGATCCTTCTCTATCCAATATATCTGGAATGTGTATTGTCACATATCGGACAATACCTAACAGCGTTTGAAAAACCATATCTCGGACGACACTGTCAACGCTGTCAGCGTTGACTTTATTCTGTCAGCGTCAAACCACTTCCTGTCAGCGTCTGGATTTCAAACGTCAGCGCCAACCATAAACCTTGTCAGCGTCCATTCTTATCAGCGTCAAACCATACTTTGTCAACGTTGCGTTCACTCTTTCTTGTCAATGTTTACACCAACTGTTGACGTCATCAACAGATTCTTAACAAAATCCATGTCTTTCACAAAGATAAGAATAAATCTTTTCTAAGTAAACATTTAGAAGATTCACGTCTTTAAAATAGGAGCCACGATCTTCGCTTGTTGACTTTTTCTCAATCGTATAATTCCAAAATTTTAGTCAATCTGACTTAAAACATGTCATAGCAACAAACGTCTCATCCAATCACAATGTAAGAACCGTGTGAACACATTGTAACATTACTTGCTTTGTTTCTTTGACCGTGTGGACATACTTTTCTCCACCAATGAAAATTAAGTAACCGTGTGAATAGAATCATTGCTTTGTACCTCTTTGTAGTCTCACGTGAATAGAATATCACGTACAGTACATAGGATCGATTGCAGCAATCCTCCACGTTTCTTTTGTCACCTGCTGGTTACGTCTTTTCCTAAATCACAATAATCTGCTCACCCACGTGAACATAATAAAACATATTGTTTTGGCAGCCTTGGAGACACGATCTTCAAACATCGCATAGACAATAAACTAGGGTTTATAAAATTTATGCATCGAAACCCTAATTAGGGTTTGTAAATAATCCTAGCTCGATTCTTCCATCATAACAGCCACAACCCTCGTAATATTCTGCTTCTTATGTCGATCTAGGGTTTGAGAAACCCTAGTTCATGATTTTATGTGAAAGCAAAAATTGAATACCTTTTACTGCAGCGAACTTCGACGGACTATAACTTGACAATGAAAGCTCAAATCGAAGATCACTCCGGTGAGATCCTAGACACAAGTGCCAAGAACCTACAGTTCAAAAATCACGATGATCCAACAGTTAATGAAGGAGAGATCGTGTTTTGAATATGGCTGTTTACAGAAAACTGCATATACTCCCTGCTGACTTTGACGCCCAATAACTTTTGCCTGGGGATAAAACTCGACAATCCCTCCAGTGGATGTTTAGATCTATGTATGTAGAACACACATATAAAATTTCATGACGATCCAACGGTTCAATCAAAAGTTATGACCTTCTGAATACTGCTGCGCACACAAAAACGTCCAGAAAAACCCTAGACGGATTTTTCTTTTCTTCTCGAAACACGAACACCTTGTTGGTCCTAGCATCACGAGCCACGAGGCTCTGACAATTGTGGAAACCTTGGTTTGCGGATCTTTTAAGCTACTAGGAATGCGTCATGCTCATATGATTTAACAATCAAAGCGGAATTAGAACACGATACATTAACAAGGTGTTTAGGCACGAATATGAATTAAAACACAATTGGATTGCTCATTATATTAATAACAAACAATCACTAGGTGTGTGTACATTGAATCCCACACCTAGTCGACACACACTTTAGGTTTACATTGTGAATGAATTGATGATTAAAACCTAAGACCCTTGGTTCCTTTTATAGTGTAAGGATTAGGGTTTACAAGAGATAATGATGAATAAACAAGTAAATCTTCTATTTAAATAAACTTATGCAGAATATCTTTTGCATGTTTATCTAAATAGAAGCTTCCATAAGCTTCTTTGTCTACGGTTTGTCAATGCTTGAATTGCATGTGACAATGCTTGAATTGCACACGACAATGCTTGAGCCATCAACGCCTAATTTGCTCTTATCAACGCTTGATTAACTCTTGACAACGCTTGGACAATTTCTTCATGTTTTCTTCGTTTTTGAGTGTCTGCCACATCATCTTTTTGACCCAACAACTTGGTGAATGCTCAGGCACAAGGTCGAGAACTCGATGAAGAGCAGTTAGCATTTCTAGCAGATCTAGGAGTTGCGGATACTAAAGGACTCACAGTAGCTTCTACCAACAATGCAACATACCAATGTGATGATCTTGATGTATACGATTCAGACTGTGATGATCTCAATACTGCCAAGGGAACTCTCATGGCAAATCTTTCACTTTATAGAGCTGATACAATCTCTGAGGTACCAAATATTGCCAATGATACTAGTATTGTACCTTATCAAGTTGAGCAAGTGTCTGAGTATCAAGAAAAGCCTCCGGTGGATAGTAATTCAAACGAGGAGACAAAAAATGATAGCAATATCAATGCAAGTCTCCAGGCTTTCAGTGAAACACAACCGGGAGCTATTATGTCTACATATTCATCGGCATCTATGCTTGGCCAAATGAATAACGGTCCTTGAAACCCTCGGTGTTAATCAGACATTATCTGTAACACCCCCACAATTGCTATGCGCAGCGGAACTACAACAATGGGTGCTACACAGTATTCATTGCACACAAGATATATCAAACGACGCTAAAAAGACGTCAACTTAAAACTTGAATTTAAAATTGTTAGATGATACATGTCCACGGTTTTTCCAACCCCAATTAGTACAACAGAGTTTAGCGTTTTCGGTCCCCATGAATCTCAACCCAAGAATTTCAGTTTTACAACAACATAACATTAAACTTAAAAATTGTTTAAGTAGAAAAAGGAGGAAAAACAAGCGGACTCCAAGCCATACACACAACGTCCATCCCATGCATGCTCCATTCTACACTTCAGCGGTTACCTGAAACACATGCCAAAATTTTGGTCAACGAAAACGTTGAGTGGAATTCATAGGTTTTACAATCAATTTGAACGTATATAAAATAAAAACCATTCGTGATCATTTATAGACTTGTCGATCAAACAATCTATAATCAGGATACTGACAATTGTGTTTAAGCTCATGACACTAATCCGTTAACTCAATCACCCGCGTAATAAATACCGGCGTGATTCAGATGAAACCGGTGCCCCTTCTAAAGGCATCAGTTGCAATTATACCTTATCTCTCATACAAGATAATCTACCGCAGAACTTACTTAACGTACAGCTTCTCGGCTAGCATTGGGTCGTTAGCCCCGTAGTACTACAAATTGTATAAGCGGCTATTTCCCCCTACTCGAGGGCAGGACAATAGTTAATAGTTCATGAATTTAGGGACTTTTGCAACTTTGGTACTCAACACAATTTCTAAGGCAACTTTCGGGTCTAACAATTATTCATGATATACGTTCCTTTTAAAAACTAGCATGCATTTCCCTCGCGGGTAAAACAATTTGAAATAAATATAAGCGAGGCTATAAATTCACACCTTATATCTTAAGTAGTCGGTAGTTCGAGGGATGATCACTGACGACGAAACGGATGCCCGGTTAAATCAACACCTATCACAAATAACGCGTAATGAGTAATCTCATTTTAAATACTTTACGGTACTGTATAAAATACATATATACTAGTCACTTAGAACAAGTATAACTCACGCCAAAAACGAAATAACAAGCATCACTCATTTTATACCATTCGTTCTCATTATTTACGCTATCCATTTTTACTCATTCCCGCCGGTACTTGCCGAAAGTACGGGCTGTTTTACCATATTTAACCATACTTATAAAATTTGACAAAATTCTCAAAAATCCTATAAGACCTGTAGATAACATGTTTTTAAGCCCAATAAAAGTTTTTTCTTTTACGACTCGTTACTCGACGCTTTTCCAAGACTACATTTTACGGGCTGAAATTGTACTTCGACCAACTTTGACCTCTTTGACCTATATGAAATGTACCTTTGACTTCTTTGACTCCTAAGTCAACTTATAGACTCATTTATACAGGTTTGTGACCAAATTTTGACCCTTGACCATTTACCAATTCATACTTGTGGTCCTCGGGATTTGACTAAAACTTTACATAAATTCGGATTATGAAAGTCCTCGTCTCCCGGTACTCGATCTTTAAAACCTCATAACTTTTAGCTCGTTTTGAGCCACGGGCTCTACCTTATACCGAATTAAAGACAAGAAGACCCTCTATAACTACATTTAGCTTTCAAGACCTGGAAGAAAAATAATTTTTATGAAATGACCTCAAAGTTTCTGCCTAAATTTGGCTACTCCAAAATCATGCTTAGACTCGATTTCAAACCTTCTAACCACCACTAGGCAACATCCTAAGCCTCCCTAAACATATCCAAACACAAAATTTCAGTCCTACCCCTATTGATCAACCAAACTCATACTCCTAATCATCTAAAAATGAACATGCAACCATTTAAACCTATGTAAAACATCATTAAACACATAACCAAACACAAGGAAAAGCTCAAAATCCATCAACCACCATGGCTCCCCAAACACCCCTTGTGCCGTGGGGTTTGGGTGACCAAGTCACCACAACCAAATTGATTTTGGTGGGTTTTTATTGGTGATTATGCTTCCATAACACATGAATTCAACATGCATTACAACAATTAGCCTCAAAAACGAATTTGATGATTCTTGAAAAATTTTGGAAAATTTACTTGAATGCATGTGGGATTTAAGTACATAGAAATGTAGGGAATGACAAGATTAGATGTGGTCTAACCTTAATTTTAATGAAAATCAAGTGAAAAAATTTTTTGATGGTGTTCTTGGTGGGTTTGGGGTAACCGTCGGCTAGAGAGGGCAAGAGAGGAGAGTTTGATTTTTGTTTTGTCTAAAATGTTCTATGTGTTTGTGTTTGTGTCATTTTGTGTGATTGGGAGGGACCAATTTGCAATTTTTGGTTTCTTTTGGCCTTAAGTTGAAAACGTCCTCAAAACTTTGCGGGTTCGACTCATTAGTCAATTTTGAAAATTTTACGGGAGTCGGAAATCATCCCGAACACTCCAAAATATTTTTGGGATACTTTAAATGTACTCGGAAGGCTATAAAACTCACCCGACTCAACTTAACACGAACCATAAATAAAATTCTCGAAAAATTACATTATCGATAAATCGTCAATAATTATATAAAATTAGGCATCCCTCGGGATCGTAATCGTCATCGTCCTTCTTGAATTGTCACTCGTAAAAATTATAACCTCGAACATCGGCTTTAACCAAAATACTTATAAATATAGAAATTATAATTTATTAAAAATTTCAAAAATTAGCGTAATTTAGGGTAACGTTAATGACCTCGGTTCTAGGGTGTCGCATCCACCCCTCCTTAAAGAGAGCGACGTCCCGGCGCTCGCCTCTTCTTGTACTCACGTTTCGTTCTACTGGAACAGATGAGGATACCTTTCCTTGAAAAAGTCCTCACGTTCCCAAGTGTATTCCGGTCCACGCTTAGAATTCCATCGGACCTTCACAATAGGAATCCTTACGCTTCAACCGCTTGACCTCTCGGTCCATAATTTCCACAGGTTCTTCCACAAAGTGCATTTTGTCGTCTAGTCGAATCTCGTCCAAAGGAATCGCCAATTCCTTATCCGCCAAACTCTTCTTCAGGTTCGATACGTGAAACGTGTCGTGAATAGCACTAAGTTCGGTCGGCAATTCTAACTTGTACGCTACTGGTCCAATTCGTTCAACGATCTTAAACGGTCCAATATACCTCGGACTCAACTTTCCTTTCTTCCCAAAACGAATTACACCCTTCCACGGCGATACCTTGAGCATAACCATATCTCCAACTTCAAACTCCAACGGTTTCCTTCGGTTATCGGCATAACTCTTCTGTCGGCTTCTCGCAGCAAGTAGTCGGTTCTTGATTTGCACAATCTTCTCTGTCGTTTCTAAAACCATTTCGGGTCCAGTCAATTGACTTTTTCCTACTTCACTCCAACACACAGGCGATCTACACTTCCTTCCATACAATGCTTCGAACGGTGCTGCCTTGATACTCGCATGATAACTATTATTATACGAAAATTCCACCAGAGGCAAGTGGCGTTCCCAACTTCCTCCAAAATCAATCACGCATGCTCGGAGCATGTCTTCCATCTTTTGAATAGTTCGTTCACTCTGGCCGTCAGTTTCCGGGTGATAAGCCGTGCTTAAACTCAATTCAGTGCCCATCGCACGTTGAAGCGATTTCCAAAATTCCGACGTAAATCTACTATCGCGATCCGAAATGATCGATAACGGCACTCCATGTCTACAGACGATCTCCTTCACGTACACGCTGGCGAGTTTTTCCATGCTGTCCGTCTTCTTCATAGGTAAGAAATGAGCAGATTTCGTTAACCTATCCACAATTACCCATATCATATCACATCCACTAGGAGTTCTAGGTAAACCCGTCACGAAATCCATAGCGATTTTCTCCCATTTCCATTCTGGGATCTCTGGTTGTACCAACAATCCAGATGGTTTCTTATGTTCTGCCTGAACCTTCGCGCAAGTCAAACACTTACTAACGTAACGAGCAATATCCGCCTTCATATTCGGCCACCAATAGACTTTCTTCAGGTCGTGATACATTTTGTCCGATCCAGGATGTATCGAATACTTCGACTTATGCGACTCATTCATAACCAATTCTCGAACTCCAGGCTTTCCTTCCTCAGATGAACACAATGGTAACCAAATCCGATTCTCAAAATATCTCAGTCCGTCTGACCTAATCACGAAAAGAGGTTTCAACATTCGTCCCAAATTCTCAGCTTCAACATTCCCTTTCATTAGTCCTCTCTCTTGAGCCTTCAGTATAGTTTCGGTTAAGTCAACGCTCTCAGTCATCACTAAAGCTCTAACCCTCAAAGGTTTCTCCCGTTCCTTCCTACTCAGTGCATCCGCTACAACATTCGCCTTGCCAGGGTGGTAGCGAATTTCGCAGTCATAATCACTCAGTAGTTCAACCCATCGTCTCTGTCGCATATTCAACTCCTTTTGATCTAAAATGTGCTGCAAACTCTTGTGGTCAGTGAATACAACACACTTTGTCCCATACAGATAGTGTCTCCACAATTTCAACGCAAAAACTACAGCTCCTAATTCCAAATCGTGCGTCGTGTAGTTCTCCTCATTCTTCCTTAATTGCCTCGACGCGTAAGCTATCACCTTTTCACGTTGCATCAATACCGCTCCATAACCCTTACGAGACGCATCACAATACACTACGAAGTCTTCGGTTCCTTCAGGCAATGATAAAATCGGTGCGGAACATAACTTATCCTTGAGCGTTTTGAAAGCGAGTTCTTCCTCAATTCCCCATTCATACACCCTATTCTTTTCGGTAAGCCTCGTCAATGGTTTTGCAATCAACGAAAATCCTTCAATGAACCTTCGATAATACCCCGCTAAACCAAGGAATTGTCGAACTTCAGTCGGCGTTGTCGGTGCTGACCATTCCCTGATCGCTTCGACCTTGGCAGGATCCACACGAACTCCCTTACTATCAATCACGTGACCTAAGAACTGCACTGATTCCAACCAAAACTCACACTTCGAGAATTTTGCATACAGCTTCTCCTTCTTTAACAACTCCAAAATCTTTCTTAGGTGCTTCTCGTGCTCCTCCTTACTTTTAGAGTAAATAAGTATATCATCGATGAAAACAATAACAAACTTATCTAGATACGGCTTGCACACGCGATTCATAAGATCCATGAATACAACAGGCGCGTTCGTCAACCCAAACGGCATCACTCGAAATTCAAAGTGTCCATACCGCGTACGAAAGGCAGTTACAGGGATATCCTCCTCTCTTACACGCAGTTGATGATACCCTGATCTTAAATCGATCTTTGAGTATACACTAGAACCTTGCAATTGATCGAACAAATCGTCAATCCTCGGCAATGGGTACCGATTCTTAACCGTCAGCTTATTGAGTTCCCTATAGTCAATACACATCCGAAACGAACCATCTTTCTTCTTTACGAACAACACTGGCGCACCCCAAGGTGATAAGCTCGGCCTAATAAATCCTTTGTCCATCAATTCCTTCAATTGATCCGATAACTCCTTTAACTCAGATGGTGCTAAGCGATAAGGTGTACGCGCAACCGGCGTAGCTCCTGGCACCAAATCAATTCGAAACTCGACCTCACGGGCAGGCGGTAAACCTGGCAACTCGTCTGGAAAAACTTCCGGATACTCGTAAATAACTGGTACCTCTTCAATCCTCGCCTCTAAATCACCATCACTCGAAACTTGTGCCAAAAACACATCGCATCCGCTCTCTACGTACTTCATCATTTTCAAACAGGAAATCACTTTCAAACGAGAAGTGCATTCGTCTCCCTTCACCGTCAAAACTTTATTCCTCAACGGAATCTGAACCAATCTCTCGCCACAGACGATCATAGCATTGTGCGCCATTAGCCAATCCATTCCCACAATCACGTCAAACGATCCTAGCTCTATAGGCATCAAGTCGATTTTAAAAGCGTAATTTCCTAACTTCAAGGTACACCCTTTCAGTATAGAATTCGTACTAACAATTTTTCCATCGGCTAACTCAACGTTATAACTAGTCGCTAACAACACCGGTTTTCTATCGATATGACGACTAAATTTAACATCTAAAAACTCTTGTCGGAGCCAGAATCAAACAAAATACTAGCATAACAAGCGTCTAGCAAAAACGTACCGGTAACCACATTAGGACCCTGTGGTTTATCAGCCGTTCCCACTTGATACACAGCAGCCGCATTATTACCTCCCCGCTTGTTTCCTGCCTTCGGGCAATTCACTTGCACATGACCCCTTTCTCCACAACCATAACATCCCCTCATCCTGATAGCATTAGCCCCAGTGGCTACTCCTCCCGTTCGGCAACCAGATGTCCTATGACCTGCTTTCCCACACTTGCCGCATGCAGGCGGGCAATTTCCAACATGATACAAATTGCACTTACCACAATGGGGATTCACTTTCACTCCTCTAGGGTTCGTCACTGCCCTCATCCCTTCGTTCCTTCTCTGGTTAAACTGCTGATTACGGTTTGGCCCATGGTTGTTTCGATTTCCACCTCGGTTCTGGCCTTGGGATTGGTTGCTTTGTGCCGCTTCCCATTTCCTCTTGTTCCCTTCGGCAATGGAGTTCTGCTTGTCCTGAAGCTTGACGTCCATCAAAGCGTGAGCCATCTGGACCGCTTCATCAAACGTTCCAGGTTTTGACGAAGTTGTTTCACCTTTGATATTGCTAGATAAACCCTTAATATACTGCTTCATCTTCTTGGCATCATTGGCAAAAATATCTGGACACAAAAGGCTTAATTCAAATCTCCTGGTGTAAGCAGCTATATCGTTGTTCTTCAAGGTCAAGTGCCTCAACTCATCCTCCAATTGCCCCAATTCCTCTTCCGGGCAAAACTTCTTAGTCAACAGAGCTTTTGTCGCATTCCACGTAGCATTTGCTACAGCCAATCCAACCGTAGCTACCTGGGTATTCCACCAACTTAACGCATCATCAAGAAACGTGGCAGCTGCAAACTTCACTTTATCCGCTTCTGCACAACCGCTGATTTCGAACGTACTTTCAACCTTTTCCAACCATCGTCTAAGTTCTAATGCTCCACCCGTTCCACGAAACTGTGTGGGACCGCATTTCATAAAACTAGAATAGGTACACACTCTCGGGGCTTGCTGTCTCCCCGCGTTCCTTCCTTGGTCCTGATTTCTCCCAGCTCGGTCCGCTTCCAACGCATTTGCTATAGCTTCCTGAATCATGGTGTTAACACGATCGGCGGTCAACTTTGGAGGCATGGTGTTATCGAATATCTCTTTCTGCAAGACAGGGAAAATAGAAAAACAATGTAAGTATACATATCAAGTTTCCCAGACATAATATACATACAACGACACATCACTACGGAGTTACTAATATTCATCAATTCACATCACAAAAGATCAAATTTAAGACATATCACAGATCATGAAAGGTAACATAGATTGTATTGATAATTAACCAAAATCGTGACAAGTATTGCCACTACAATCGTTCACCATAAAACTCAAGTACTTAAGTTTCTCGTCATAATACCATCATACAAAGGTCTAAAACAGTTCTATTACAATGATCAAAGAAAAATACAAAACAAGCAACTAGGCATGTGGTGATCCACACGGCCTCTTGGATGGCGGCTCGTCATCGTCTTCCTCGGTTTCCTCATCACTATCGTCCTTATCCACATCATCCATTTTTCTCTTTCCTTTATCATCCGGCCCACATTCCGTCTCCTTTTTCGTCCCTGATGTGGATCCACACTCAATCGCTACCTGACTTCCCACCGTAATACAAGCACCTCTAGTACGCGGCTGAATCATAAAGTCATTCGCCTCCATCTCCAAATCGTCCAGGAATCTCCAATCCGGGGGCAATGATGCTCTAACCCGATGCTCCCAACTCTGCATCCTCGACAACCTCGCCTGATCTTCCCTAACACGGTCAAGACTAGCGCTCAAATTTGCAACCATTGATCTTAAACTGTTGATGTCACTTTTGTTCACATTCCCATCATACTCAACTCTTGCAGTCCTTTCCAACAGTCTTTGGTGTTCCCTTTCATTCTCGTCGAATCTACTGATCACCCTTGATTCCACTACATACCGCATGCACATCGATTCGTCCAAACCTCTCACAACCCGTCGTACGTCATGATAAATTCTCGGTCCAGGACAGCAAATTCTTGGGATGCCTTGATGAAGAGAATTTGCGCTCACTGCACCTTCGGCTCTTCTGGGGATACCTGGTACACCAACCAGATGGGAAGTACGCATAGGCCTGGGGCAAGTAGTTCTCCTTTGGTCGGGGTCCTGGGCTTGTACATCGTTCGTCTCAGCCTGTCCTTCAGCTGCTGTTCCAACACTTCCTCCTACTCGAGGGCAGGACAATAGTTAATAGTTCATGAATTTAGGGACTTTTGCAACTTTGGTACTCAACACAATTTCTAAGGCAACTTTCGGGTCTAACAATCATTCATGATATACGTTCCTTTTAAAAACTAGCATGCATTTCCCTCGCGGGTAAAACAATTTGAAATAAATATAAGCGAGGCTATAAATTCACACCTTATATCTTAAGTAGTCGGTAGTTCGAGGGATGATCACTGACGACGAAACGGATGCCCGGTTAAATCAACACCTATCACAAATAACGCGTAATGAGTAATCTCATTTTAAATACTTTACGGTACTGTATAAAATACATATATACTAGTCACTTAGGACAAGTATAACTCACGCCAAAAACGAAATAACAAGCATCACTCATTTTATACCATTCGTTCTCATTATTTACGCTATCCATTTTTACTCATTCCCGCCGGTACTTGCCGAAAGTACGGGCTGTTTTACCATATTTAACCATACTTATAAAATTTGACAAAATTCTCAAAAATCCTATAAGACCTGTAGATAACATGTTTTTAAGCCCAATAAAAGTTTTTGCTTTTACGACTCGTTACTCGACGCTTTTCCAAGACTACATTTTACGGGCTGAAATTGTACTTCGACCAACTTTGACCTCTTTGACCTATATGAAATGTACCTTTGACTTCTTTGACTCCTAAGTCAACTTATAGACTCATTTATACAGGTTTGTGACCAAATTTTGACCCTTGACCATTTACCAATTCATACTTGTGGTCCTCGGGATTTGACTAAAACTTTACATAAATTCGGATTATGAAAGTCCTCGTCTCCCGGTACTCGATCTTTAAAACCTCATAACTTTTAGCTCGTTTTGAGCCACGGGCTCTACCTTATACCGAATTAAAGACAAGAAGACCCTCTATAACTACATTTAGCTTTCAAGACCTGGAAGAAAAATAATTTTTATGAAATGACCTCAAAGTTTCTTCCTAAATTTGGCTACTCCAAAATCATGCTTAGACTCGATTTCAAACCTTCTAACCACCACTAGGCAACATCCTAAGCCTCCCTAAACATATCCAAACACAAAATTTCAGTCCTACCCCTATTGATCAACCAAACTCATACTCCTAATCATCTAAAAATGAACATGCAACCATTTAAACCTATGTAAAACATCATTAAACACATAACCAAACACAAGGAAAAGCTCAAAATCCATCAACCACCATGGCTCCCCAAACACCCCTTGTGCCGTGGGGTTTGGGTGACCAAGTCACCACAACCAAATTGATTTTGGTGGGTTTTTATTGGTGATTATGCTTCCATAACACATGAATTCAACATGCATTACAACAATTAGCCTCAAAAACGAATTTGATGATTCTTGAAAAATTTTGGAAAATTTACTTGAATGCATGTGGGATTTAAGTACATAGAAATGTAGGGAATGACAAGATTAGATGTGGTCTAACCTTAATTTTAATGAAAATCAAGTGAAAAAATTTTTTGATGGTGTTCTTGGTGGGTTTGGGGTAACCGTCGGCTAGAGAGGGCAAGAGAGGAGAGTTTGATTTTTGTTTTGTCTAAAATGTTCTATGTGTTTGTGTTTGTGTCATTTTGTGTGATTGGGAGGGACCAATTTGCAATTTTTGGTTTCTTTTGGCCTTAAGTTGAAAACGTCCTCAAAACTTTGCGGGTTCGACTCATTAGTCAATTTTGAAAATTTTACGGGAGTCGGAAATCATCCCGAACACTCCAAAATATTTTTGGGATACTTTAAATGTACTCGGAAGGCTATAAAACTCACCCGACTCAACTTAACACGAACCGTAAATAAAATTCTCGAAAAATTACATTATCGATAAATCGTCAATAATTATATAAAATTGGGCATCCCTCGGGATCGTAATCGTCATCGTCCTTCTTGAATCGTCACTCGTAAAAATTATAACCTCGAACATCGGCTTTAACCAAAATACTTATAAATATAGAAATTATAATTTATTAAAAATTTCAAAAATTAGCGTAATTTAGGGTAACGTTAATGACCTCGGTTCTAGGGTGTCACATTATCTGCTGAGCTTGCTTTGTATAAGGAAAAGGTTAAAACCTTGGCTTTAACTCAAGTGACCACTACCTTACCAATCCAGAAATTGATAGGTTTAGGAAAGTTCAAATGGATAACTTGCTAGAAATTGAGAGTTTAAGAGCAAATCTTTTAAAAGAACTTAAAGAAAAAGAGTCAGTCGTTAATAATTTTCAAAAACTACAAACGGATTTCAAAATACTCGAGTCTAAAAGGGTTGAAACAGGAATTAAGGCGTCTAAGAAAGTTAAAAAGAATGAAGTTTTGCTTTTAAAACAATACTCTACTTCACATTTAGTACACTTGTTGCATTCATCTTTTAAGGAATTCACTCTATCGCGTCTAACAGACTTACCACCTAACCCGGGGTATGCAAAGCAAGCATTTAACCAAAACCCACGACTTTATGATGCAACAAAGTTAGGATTGGTCTTAGATCCGATTGTGTATTCAAGTGAATCCGAGAACCTGTCACTACATGAAGAGAATCGGTCAAAAGTGATTTTTACATATCCTGTTGGAAACTCACTTTATGTGACGACATTTAAGAATTCCCATTAGTTATCATAGTCACACACGTTTAGACTAGACTAGGTTCATGTATAGTTAAGCGTATCGTGTGTGACTATATATACCCCTCCTTAGCTTCCAAGGAGGGGTGTTGCTTGTGTTTTTCATTCATTAGCTTAATACATTTTCTATCTTTCACACATTCAACCTTTCCCTCTCAACTCAACAATGGCTTTTATCAGCTATCACCCTACTAGACCACCGGATTAGCTTTTAGCAAATCTTCAATTGGCACCAGAG
This sequence comes from Glebionis coronaria, assembly GCA_025667525.1. Classification (NCBI taxonomy): domain Eukaryota; kingdom Viridiplantae; phylum Streptophyta; class Magnoliopsida; order Asterales; family Asteraceae; genus Glebionis; species Glebionis coronaria. The sequence goes on from CM046879.1 coordinate 468,417,000, forward strand.
CCTCGGTTCCATCCTTGGATCATGTTCTTGTTTTCGATTTAGGTGGTCTATATAAAATTTTTTTGGTCCGAATCTATATCATTTATGTCACGATTTGTGTTTTTCTTTCAAAATTCACAAGTTCTTGTCACGTCCTGTTACTTTTGTCCACAAGTTTCATTGGTTTCATAAAAAAGGTGTCATCATATCTGGGTCCAAAGTTGTCATCATGTCAAAAAAATTGTCTAAAGTTGTATCATATCTGGGTATCTACTGTTTCCTGGTCTTGTCACTGTATTCTTCCTGTCTGGTTAAAAAGTTGTGCATGTTTTTTTCTGGTATAAAACCCAAGCTTTACATGTTTTTTCTGGTATTATTTTCTAGAAGATGAAGATTGTAACAAGAAAAACTTAGATCCAGAAAAAACGGGAAAAGTACACTCAGATATCCTTTCTACTTATTGTTTAGAACGCATTGATTGCGATGGTTGACCTGCGATGGTGCCATTCCGATGGCTCGCCGCGATGGTCTGTAGCGATGGTGCCATTCCGATGGCCCATTGCAATGGAACCATTGTGATGGGTACCATCGTGATGGTTTCCATCATGTTGTGATGGGGGTTCTACTAGACTACGATGACCATTTTACTTATGTTGCGATGGGTTTTTTAAAAAAAAAATAAAAAAAAAACAAACTCGTTGCGATGGACTCTCATTGCGATGGGTTCCATCATAATGGGTCAAAGTTTTAGACTGCGATGGACTACATAGTTTTGACTGCGGTGGGTCTATTTTTTTTTACTGCGATGGGACTGCGATGGTGTCCATCAATATACGATGGAACCATCATGATGATGATTTACACAGACTGCGATGGGTTTAAAATTTTGAGTACGATGGGTACACTTTTGACTTGCGATGGTAACATTTTTGAGTACTCTATTTGACTCGTCTGACCTCATTTAAAACCAAATCCATCGCAACCGAGTCAACTCGGTAATTACCGAGTTGACTCAGTTTACTCACTGAGTCGACTCAACATACACCTTTTAACTCCCAATCAACACCATAACTAACCTAAACCCTTCGTCTCCTAATCCCCATCGTTTCTTGACTCGACTCAAAACAAACAAATTAACTTGATCTCAGATCAGATTCGTGTCACAACATGCATGCTAAGATCTATTCAGATCTATACTCACAAAATCAGTATCATCATTGATCTATGTAGATGTTATTCCATCTCTTTAATATTCGAAAATTTAAATGATGGAACATAAACAAGGATGTTTAGTTCATCATTTGTTTCGATCTAGAACAAGATCATCAATTAATCATCATGCAATCATCTATTTACCTACCTAAGACCACATATTGAATCTTCATACCTTCTTTCGGTCATTAATTTGATTGGGATTCAAATATTAGGTGTTTGGTTGCGATGGGTACGTATATGTGTTGGCTGCGATGTGATAATGAACTAGGATTGATGGATTATTATGATGGTGATGTTTGATAAGGATGAGATGGTGATGTATGGCTGCGTATGTGGGAGGGTGAGGAGATGAAGGAGAAAACGAAGGGGATGCGATGAGTATTTGGGGGAGGATATTACTAGGAGAGGGGATGAGATGGTATGAGAGAGAGAATTTTCTTTGTGACTGCGTTTTTTCTAAAGAGTGATTAGGGCAAAGTTATGAGAGTGAAATTAGGGGTTGTGGGAGTTTTATTCCCAATTAATGGACCGGTATATTACTTTTGATATGGGCCTTGGACTCGAATTATTTTAACAATATATTGATTATGATTTGGGCCATGGTATCTCACTTGGGCCGGCTGTGTGAATTGGGCCATGAATACACGATTTTTAAATAATGCAATGGACTATCATTTGTAAAATCTTTATATCAAAAATTGTTATATCAAAAATTTTATTTATCATTTCATATTATAAATGTTAAATTTTTTGATTAACTATTTTTACAGTGACAAAAAGACGAGGACAAAGTGACGTGACAAATGTGCCGAGAATTTATTTTGACGAGACCAAGAAAAATTTGGGTATATTTTTAGTGACTACAGATTTTTTTGGATCGGGTATTAATTATGGGAAGTTGAAGACGGATTTTTCGAAGGCGTGAACTTATTTTATCTTTCAAAGATAACTTGCTCGTGCTTCATATTAGAATGAAGACTTGTTTATCTGGTTTTCGGGTTCGGGGTGGATGGTTGATGACTCGGATAACTATCACTTAAAGGGGTTACATTGTTGTACTCAGTGTCACGCGCTTAGTCGACGTGGATAATTTCAAGAGGTGTTGTGCTTATAGACTTCTTCAGTGATGCATTGAGTACTTAGAGATTTCTCCACCGTTTCTTCATTCATCAATAGTGCAAGCTTAAGTCACAAGATCGAAGGATTTTTATTCAGTTTCACGTTTGATGTATCCAGTTCATTCTATCAGTGGTCACTTCAAATTGCTTTCAAGTGGGTTGGTAAAGATGGCCACGGAGAGTTTATGAGTAGATATTTTCGATCAATAGCTGATTCTCACCGAATATAATAAAGCTTATTTATTATTCTCTCGAGATTTTCAGGTTCATGTGCTTACGATTTATTGATGGTTCCGAGTTTCGAAACCATCAAGGGGGAAGAAGAAGACACATTGAACGTACAACGAGTACATGTGATGAACTTCATACCTTCTTTTGATTTGAAGACATTCCGGGATGACATTTGTCATAGCCGCAGAGAAAATCAGTGTTTTAACTCGTGGCGTTATCAATCTCTAAACGGTACACTACTGATTCGATGTTTAATTGTTTGGTTGTTGCAATTATTCATCATCATTATCCTATATGCATTCCCGGGACTTAATTGACTCTGGTGCATCTCCGGAAGAAGATATGTGCATTTCCGGGACTTAATTGACTCTGGTGTTACGATGTCAACTTCATGAATAGGATAAAGTGTCCACTTCAGTATTTGAGCTTCATAATTGGGATTGATTTACTTTCTTCAACTATGTGGGGGAAGAAATGTCTTGATTCTTTCTCGTATGCATAACTTGAACTCTCAGGGGGAAGAAAAATTCAGAAGAATTATTCAAGCGTGAGAAGAGAAGTTGTTGATCTACTTGGTGTACCCCTTACTTTCAATTCCTCTTAGCAATGTTATCATGTTATATGATGGGATTTGCTTGTTAGATTCCGTTGTGCGCTTAATCATTCTAAGCTTTATTGAAAGCTTTGAAGTTGCTTACGAGGATTGTCGATTTAGGGGGAATCTATTTAAAAGCTTCTAAATCAAATTTATGTGGCATGAATTAGGGGGAAGCTAATTCAGAAGCTTCTCCTTAACCAGAAGTGTATGGGTTACTTAGCTCGTGCCGTTACAGTATTTCTACTACAAGTTAAAGATGAGTCGTTTTGAAGTCAAATGCCTCAGAAGACATCATCAGCATTGGACGCTTCATGAAAGCTCTTGTTCTTATCATTATGTACTTGTTAGGAAAAACATATTGTAAGGAATTCTACACGTCGTCCCATGGGGGAAGATTGTTGGAAACTTACTTTATGTGACGACATTTAAGAATTCCCATTAGTTATCATAGTCACACACGTTTAGACTAGACTAGGTTCATGTATAGTTAAGCATATCGTGTGTGACTATATATACCCCTCCTTAGCTTCCAAGGAGGGGTGTTGCTTGTGTTTTTCATTCATTAGCTTAATACATTTTCTATCTTTCACACATTCAACCTTTCTCTCTCAACTCAACAATGGCTTCTATCATCTATCACCCTACTAGACCACCGGATTAGCTTTGAGAAAATCTTCATATCCTAAGTATGATTACCACAGCTTAATAAAGAGAATGCAAAAACAGATCTTAGAATTCGCTTTAATATGCAAAGGGAATTTATCCATACACCAACTTACATGTCTACTAGAGAAAGCCTTAGTATATTTCCTACACTTGTCAATCCGGATAAACCTAAGGAAATTCCGAAGGATCTTCCACCGGTAAGTACGGTACTGCTAAGCTTGAAAGAGATTAGGCTATATCTTACCGGATTTGACAAGGTCATCAAGGAATGTACGACTTCAACGGCTCAAACGGCTGGAGAATGGGTTTTCGAACACATGAAAATGGTGTTTGAGAAAGAGATCGTTTTGTTTGTAAATAATGTTAAAGAGGGTCTTCTAGATCTTGGGGATAATCTTAACTTCGAAGTGGCTGAAGTTCGAAAAGTTTTCTATGAAATGGATGATAATTATGAGAGAATCATTAGTAGAGAAATTAGAAATAGAGGTTGCAGAGATTAAAAATCATGCACTAGAAGATAGAATTACTTCTATGCTAGGGGATTTTGAAAACGTAAAACAGGGTTTTCACAAATTTATGGTTCGTTAAAAGAACGCTTCGCTATTAATGCGGCAGAGCAAAAGTCAATTGTTGACCAATTGAACCATAAGTGTGAGGAAATCTCTGACTTAAATGTTCAACTCATAGACAAAAACACGGTTTTGGATGAATTAAAGGAGACACTTCAACTCAAAGGACATGAAGTTGTTGATAATCCAACTACAATCTTTGCCCCGATTTTTAGTGCTCCGAAAACCAAAAAGGTGGTGATCACTAAGAACCGGTACCATAAAAACAATCCACTACCATATAAGCTATATATGGAGCTTGCAGTTAAGCACACGGATCTTGATAGGGATGTTGTAGATGATATCTATGAAGTAGATCCCATGAATAGTGACTATTACTTTGCTCATGCTTACATTGAGAAGGTACAACAATTCTTAGAGCATTTGAATTCCATAGGACAACCGGGTTCTGCGCCACTTAAACAACAAACCTCCACCATTGCCATGACTCCATTCAATAAGAATCCAAGAGCTAAGCCTATTTTAAACACACCCATCAAGACTAAATCAAAATCTGTTACTAATGTTCCATTGGCTTATACAGGAGTAATTATATCTACTAAGGCTAAAGGATCTCAAGATAAGAAAGATAGGATCAAGCCTTCCACTAGTATGACTGCGAAGAAGAAAGTAGAAGTTCACCATAGGAACGTTATTTCAAATTTGAATAAAAAGAATCATGTAACTAAGACTAAAGGCCCTGCGCTTGTGCAGCAGCCTAAGAAAAATGTGAATTCTAATTTGTGTTGTTCAAATTGTAATGAATGCATGTTTTCTCAGCGTCATGATTCATGTCTTGTTGATCACGTGAATGAAATGTATGCAATTAGAAATAATCTTGAATGGACTCCAACAGGAAAGAAATTCACCCAAGTTGGATGGAAATGGAAACCCACTTGTAGGACCTTCACTACAAATGGAACTACGTGCCCTTTAACTAGGATCACATCCACAGAAGTTAGGTCTCAGCGTCCTTTAAATAGGAACACTAGCACTAAAAAAAGGAAAAATCGCCCTTTAACTAGGTCTGCCCCCACTATTGTGCCAACCAGTGAAGAAGTACCTCAGGGTCTTAGACAACTAGAATCTAAGCCGACATCTAGGAAAAAAATTTGGAAGCCTAAGAATTCTTCTGGTAGCAAATCTAAGATAAATAAATCTGTACCTGCTAGCACAGAGGAACTTCTAGATTCCGATACATCGTCTTTGTCTGGTGATCTTTTTAGGTGGTCCAAATCATCCTATGGTACTTGGACTTTGGATGCTCAAAGCATATGATCGGAGACCGCACGATGCCCACAAATTTCGTCAGCAAGTTTCTAGGAATGGTGAAATTCGGCAACGACCATATCGCGAAGATCATGGGTTATGGTGAATATCAAATTGGGAATGTTACGATTTCAAGGGTATATTCCGTGGAGGGACATGGTCACAATTTATTCTCAGTAGGACAATTTTGCGATTCAAACCTTGAGGTTGCTTTTCGACAAAATACATGCTTCATTCGTGATCTTGAAGGAAATGATTTGTTAAAAGGTTCTCGAGGGGACAGTCTCTACACACTGTCCATTCAAAACATGATGACTGCCTCTCATGTATGCCTTCTCTCCAAAGCATCTAAGACCAAGTCATGGTTGTGGCATCGCCGGTTATCTCATCTTAACTTTGACGCTATTAATCATTTGACTAAAAACGAGCTTGTTCGTGGTCTTCCAAAACTTAAGTTCGACAAGGTTCATTTATGCTCCGCGTGTTCTTTGGGGAAAAGCACCAAGAAATCATACAAACCAAAAGCTGAAGATACCAACCAAGAACCTTTGTATCTGTTGCACATGGATCTTTGCGGGCTAATGCGTACGGCTAGTGTGAGTGGTCGAAAATACATCCTCGTCATGGTGGATGATTATTCAAGATTTACATGGGTTAAGTTCTTAGCAACCAAGAATCAAGCACCAGCATATATTATTACTTTTCTTAAGATGATTCAGGTGCGTCTTAATGCTACTGTTCGCCGCATTCGAACTGAAAATGGAACTGAGTTCATAAATCAGCCTCTACGAGACTATTATGAAGAGGTCGGTATTTCACATGAAATTTCAGTTGCTCGCACTCCACAACAAAACGGTGTCGTGGAAAGATGTAATCGTACACTAATGGAAGCTGCTAGAACTATGTTGATTTATGCGAATGCTCCTTTATTCATATGGGATGAAGCAGTGGCAACCGCATGTTATACCCAAAACCGCTCCATTATTCGTAATTTTACACCCCCAAATTACATTGCGCAGCGGAAATACACATTTGGGTGCTAACACAAACATCGTTACACAAGACACTGTGAACAATCTCAAAATGATACATTTGAAATATAAAAGGATATAATTTAACCATTGTCTAAAACTTTCGATCCCAAGTAAAACAATTTTTGAAATATCAGAGTAACATTTAGGTCCCCCAAAGATTTCATCCAATCATCAAACAATTTACCAAAGTACATGACCGTACATTATAATTTTTATGACAAAAGGGAAAGAAATCTGTTTTAGACCAATCACCACAAAAGCAACCCGCAATCCTTCTCCAGCAAGCTCCGCAATTCATCAACTTCAATCACCTGAAATACATGCTTAAAATCATCAACATAACGGTTGAGCGAGTCTATAGGTTTTCCAAATCATCATTTGAACACAAGAGAAAAATCAATCAAGATCATTTAATAGAATTGTTGTACATACAATCTATTATTCAGGCATTCTAGCTTATAGCAATAGCTATAGAATTGTATTAAGCTCATGACACCGACCCCTTAACTTAGTCATCCATGCCTAATGCCGGCTTGACTAGATTAATTCCATTGCCCCTACTAGGGTATCAGTTGCAAGTATACCACATTCTCATTCTCGTAAAATTATCCTTCCCAGAGCTTACTCAGCGTAAAGCCGTGGTCTCAGATAGGGTCGTCAGCCCAATAGTACTATCATTATAATAAGCAGTTATTCCCAACTCACAACATCAAGTCAAAAGATAGTTAACGGCTCATGAATTTAGGGACTTTTGCAACTTATGTACTTATACAATTCCAGGCAACAACAGGAAACATTCGTGTCCAAACAATCAATCATGACTTATGTTCAATTTAATTTCAAATAGCATGTATCCCCCTCGAGGGTTTTAAAATCATTCAGAACAATTACAAAAGCGAGGCTATAGACTCACCTTGAGTAATAGCATTAGCAAGACGACCTTCGACGATTGCTGATGCCCGATAAACACAAAAACCGCAACCTATCAAATAAGGTGCGTTCATTAATTATAAACTCGAGTAAAATCCATACTTAATAACATCAAACTCAAAATCATAATATTAAGACAACCCCGTGTGGAAACCTTGGTTTCCGGATCTTTTAAGCTAATAGGAATGATCATTGTTCATATGATTAAACAATCAAAGCGGAATTAGAACAACTATCATTAACAAGGTGTTTAGGCACGAAACATGAATTAAAACACAATTAGATTGCTCATTATATTAATAACGAACAACCACTAGATGTGTATACATTGAATCCCACATCTAGTCGACACACACTTTAGGTTTACATTGTGAATGAATTGAATGAATAAAACCTATGACCCTTGGTTCCTTTTATAGTGTAAGGATTAGGGTTTACAAGAGATAATGATGAATAAACAAGTAAATCTTCTATTTAAATAAACTTATGCAGAATATCTTTTGCATGTTTATCTAAATAGAAGCTTCCATAAGCTTATTTGTCTACGTTTTGTCAATGCTTGAATTACATGTAACAATGCTTACATTGTACATGACAACTCTTGAGCTATCAACGCCTAAATTGTACATGTCAACGCTTGATTAACTCTTGACAACGCTTGGACAATTTCTTCATGTTTTCTTCGTTTTTGAGTTTCTGCCACATCAACTTTTTGACCCAACAATCTTCCCCTAGTTGATAGTGGCAAAACTCTATGTGTATCTCTTGTAAGTTGTACATGATCTTCAAATTGCTTCCCCTCAAGTGTAGCATGTATTTCTTCCCCTTTTTGTCACATCAACAAGGAAGTAAACAATGTATGCAATGTTGAAGATTCTCCATATGTAGGCTCCATGTAATGATCTTGAAGAAAAATAAATAAAGTATTCTTGATGTAGAAGTAGAATAACCCAACCTTGTGCTCCATGTCTTGTACTATCCACGTGACTAAGAACTTATATCAGACCAAGTATAAGTAGACCTCAATCCCTTGTCAATATTCTTATCCTATGTGAGACACTGAGCACGATAATGTAACTCCTTCAAGTGTTATGACAAGTCTTCGTCACCAATCATGTAAAGCACGAACAAGTTACCTTTAAAGTCAGTGAATGGTACGCCACGACTTTAAGATATGATAGAACACAAACTCGCGAAAATCTTCTTCAATCATCAAACTTACCATAAGAATTCTTCCCCTTAAGCTAACACCTCTTTATGATGAACCAATATCTTTGTATGTAAAAGCAGACATGGATAACTCTTTCACAAGGCTATCCCGATTACATACTCCAATAAATTACTTCATAAATGTTGTTAACTCGCTTTAAGATCATTAATTCCTTTGAAAAATATCCGAGCCATAAATATCAACATGATATTCTAGATTAAAACGGAGATTCCATGTACCTTTGTGTGTAAATTCCTCCTTTTTGTGTGATAAAAACGTACCAATTTTCTCAAACAGCAGCAAACCTTGTGTTGTCCAATATCCTCTTCTGTCCAATATCTTGGTCAGATGTATTGTCCAATATCAGACAATACTTATCAGCGTTGAAGTTCATATATCGGACGACACTGTCAACGCTGTCAGCGTTGACTTATTCTGTCAGCGTCAAAATCCTTCCTGTCAGCGTCTAACCATGCCTTGTCAGCGCTTCTTTCTGCTGATGTCATCTAGGGCAACAAATCAATGAAAACCATCCAGTATCTTCATAATACCTATATCACGTCCAAAAATAGATACTTGTGATGTCCTCCTTTTTCTTCAAACATGATCATTCTTGGTATACAAGATACCAAATAAATATCTTTTTACAGCTACGCCCAAGAACTATTATATCCAGCCCATGTAACGTCTTTTTTCTCTTTTATCCTTCCAAAAATCAAGCTAAATATCACATGAAGAATTTGTAGGAATAAATCCCTAAAAATCAGTAACTCAAAACCAACGTCTGAGTGAAAACTGAATCAGATCCCACAAATCACGGAAGTAATAATCTTAATATTAAATATCACACGTCCCTTTTCCTGAAAATCAGCCAATCACAATTATGGAGCAGACCTTGACTTTATCCTTTGTGTAATCATAACGTGATATAAACATGATCGTGTGAACACTGATATTTTTCCACCAATTAGAAAGCTATCACCGTGTGAACACTACATGCCTATTCTTTTGCTAAATCCTTCTCGTGAATAATATACTCATTTAACGTCAAGGCTATAAACGACTCATCCAATCACATTCCTAGCATCGTGTGAACACGCATACTCTTCATGTGAACACACAAATCATTCTTACACCAGATTCACGAGAAGCCACGCATCAAAGAAAAAGCTCATGTGATCAGTAGCGAATATAAATTATTCCTCCTTTGGCCGTGTGAATGCAGACGTAAATAACCAATCAAATACGTAGCCTCGTATTTATTCTTTGTGAATATCCCATGTGAACAGATCATAAATAAATACAAGCAGAACGCACCTTTTTCTCCTCCAATCTTAATAGCTAATACATAAACAGGAGTAGTATCGATCTTGAATCTAGGGTTTACTCAAAAACCCTAACAGCAAATATCACAAAACCAATGGATCTAGGGGTTTGGATGAAATCCTAACACTTTAACTCCTTTATTAGCCACAAAACTCCTTCTTTTCTGTTTAAAAATCGATTCTAGGGTTTAATATAAACCCTAATTCATTATTTTATGTGAAACAGAAAATCTGAAAATCACTCATCAGCCAACTTTGACGCCTAATAACTTTTGCCTGGGGATAAAACTCGACAATCCCTCCGGTGGATGTTTAGATCTATGTATGTAGAACACACATATACAATTTCGTGACGATCCAACGGTTCAATCAAAAGTTATGACCTTCTGAATACTGCTGCGCACACAAAAACGTCCAGAAAAACATATACGGATTTTTCTTTTCTTCTATAAATACGAACACCTTGTTGGTCCTAGAATCACGAGCCACGAGGCTCTGATACCAATTGTGGAAACCTTGGTTTCCGGATCTTTTAAGCTACTAGGAATGATCATTGTTCATATGATTAAACAATCAAAGCGGAATTAGAACAACAATCATTAACAAGGTGTTTAGGCACGAAACATGAATTAAAACACAATTGGATTGCTCATTATATTAATAACGAACAACCACTAGACGTGTATACATTGAATCCCACGTCTAGTCGACACACACTTTAGGTTTACATTGTGAATGAATTGAATGAATAAAACCTATGACCCTTGGTTCCTTTTATAGTGTAAGGATTAGGGTTTACAAGAGATAATGATGAATAAACAAGTAATTCTTCTATTTAAATAAACTTATGCAGAATATCTTTTGCATGTTTATCTAAATAGAAGCTTCCATAAGCTTCTTTGTCTACGTTTTGTCAATGCTTGAATTACATGTAACAATGCTTACATTGTACATGACAACTCTTGAACTATCAACGCCTAAATTGTACATGTCAACGCTTGATTAACTCTTGACAACGCTTGGACAATTTCTTCATGTTTTCTTCGTTTTTGAGTTTCTGCCACATCAACTTTTTGACCCAACACCCCGAAAGAAAACAAAACAAGTGACTTATTACTCCCTTCTATATGCTTATTCTATTAGTTAATTCTTTCGATAAAAATCTGCTGGTACACACCAAATGTACGAGCTCATTTACCCCACTTAAACACGTCAAATACTTATGATACTACTCAGAGATATCACTTACTATATAGAGAAAGTCCTCTTAAAAAGCCCATCAAAAGATTTTACTTTTAAAGTTCCCTGCCCGACACATCTTTGAATTACAAAAACCGGACAGTTTTACGTCACCGACTCATACAACCATTTTGACCATTCTAAACAACCCCGTTTATAAATCCGACACTTGTGTTTGAAAATAGACTCACAACCCTAAGTTTAGAACCAAACATCAGACCTTGACCATTTTCACAACTCATTCTATAGTCCACGAGATTAGATCCAAATATCGACAACAACTTCGGATTGTGTCGATACTCGTCTCCCGGTACACGAATAATCAAATCATCATTACTTCTCGCTCGTTTGGAGCTAGAAGCTCTGCTTTATATCAAAACGAAGCTAACGAAATTCTCTACAACCTTATGCAATTAGTTTAACCAATTTCAAAGAGTAAGGTAACCAAAATATACGTTTTTCCCACTGATCTAAAATACTTTTTTAAAAATCATACTAACTCAATTTTTCAACTCATTTTAATCAATCTCATACTACTAATATCATCCTACTATCATTATAAACAAATCATCTAAACCATAACACCCTTGAATAATCTTACAAAATTTACCCACTCAAAAATCCAAACATGCTATACTTAAAATATATATATATATATAATAGCACCAACAACAATTATATAACAAGAAACTAGATCAAACCATTTTGGATCCTCATCAAAATTTGAAAGTTGTTGCATGTTGTAAATTTTTACATCAAAATGATCACCATCAAATTTCCAACATGGGACTTGTCTTAGATTCTTTTGATTCAAAGTAGAAAAATTGAAGATCATGGTTTTATGTTTGAAGGGGTGGCGGAAATAGCTAGAGAGAGAGAGAGAGGTGGTTGATTTTTGATTAAAAAATTATAGATGTGTTTTCTCTAGTGGAAAAATTATGTATAGTAGTGGTGGAGGGGTAAATTTTGCTAATTTTTCATAGTTTTGGTCCAAAATGCAATAAACTAGTTTAAAAGGTAGAAAATATGAAGTGTCAATTTTGAAAATATTACGAGGCTCGGGTTTTGTAAAAATACTTTTCAAAGTTGAAACGCACTCAAAATATGATAATAATATGATCCCGGTAGGACTTAATACGCAATTAAAATAAAAACGTCAAAAATATAAACATCGAGTCAACAAATAATAAAACATAAAAATATGGGGCATCCGTCGATATCGTTGTAAAACCCGCATGCTTTTACCATGAACAGTACACTTATAATCGTACGTACCGGATTAAAACTTTCCTTATAAAACATGAAAACGTATCACGAATATTAATTTCAAGAATTACGTACGTGTTATTGCACGATAATAATTACGTACGTTTTAATATACGATAATTATTAACGATGACGAATAAATCACGAACATGAAATCACGAACATCTAACATGATTTTCGCATATATTAAATATACGCGACGAGTAATTATGTATATTTATTACGTACGGTAAGTAAGTACGTATGTTATGATTATTATTAATCTACGACATGAAATTACGTACAATAAATAAACCACAAGATAATAATCACGTCATTTAAAATCACGTGACACGAGGATTTAACACGACTATTATTACATAAATAATATTAACATTTCACACGGATAAGAATAACCTTGGGAAAATTCACGACATTTAAACTCGATCCTACTCGATTATATTTAAGTCACAAAACTAAGGAATGGGTGTTTTGGGGCCTACTGGGCTGCGACATAAACAAAACAAGGGTTATGGGCTGTTGGCCCAGCCCGACTTACAAGTCAACACACAAAATGGAACAAAAGCGGGTTCTCTCTTTTCATTCCAACAAACAGACAACAAAATTAGGGTTTCACCCAGGTGTGGCTGCCGGTTGTAGAGCAAGGATCAAGGGATTCGACTCAATCTTTTCCCCAAGATAATTTTGTGTGTTCGTCCCTTATCACCAGCCCCGTAACGGTAACCGTCTCCTCTCTTTAATTTAGTTCATACCACGGGTTTATTGGGTCCTTAAAGATCTACACAGATAAAAAAACATAAAGTAATCATGAATAAAACGTAATAGAGGGTCGGGTCTGAGTGAGTTTTGGTTCGGCTTGCACCAAACCGAGAGTATATGACTGTCGGTGGTGGTTTTCTTTCAAACTGCTACAAACCAAACAACCACGGTGGACTTTTTGCTCCATCAGCCGCAACCCTGCAGCCTGCAAGGGTGCGTTGGGCTTACTAGTGGCAGCAGCAGGGGCTGCGTAGGCAGGCAGTGGGAACCGAGAGCTTATTTCTCTCGGTGGGAGTTTTAGTCGAGCAGGGGAAACAAGCCACTGCCAGTGGGAAACTAGTAGTAAGGGGGTGTTTGGTTTTTGATTTTTGATAGAATTAAGGGTGCGTTTGGTTGGCAGATTAAGGAAATTAAGGGGGCTGTTTGTTTCGGTCCGGTTCAAGGGGGAGCCGGTCCGGTTCATTGTTTAGTATAATTAAAACACGAGGTTTGTCACGGGAACATTTTACGAATCATGTTTTCTACAAGTATAATACTTTTATAAGTTATATTTTTTACAAGCGTATTATTTTACCAAGAAAGTTAAATTAATTAAATCATGGCTATAATTAATTTAAGTAAGACATGAACTTAGGTTAATTATTATTATGTATAATACATGTTTTTAACCTAAGTATGTAATTATTTATTTTTACACTATAGTATTAATTAATTATTAAACATGACATATAATTAATTAATAAACATGACTTAGGTTATATTAATATTAATATTAATACATGTTTTAACCTAAGTATTTTTATACGTTTAATTTAATTAAATCATGATTATATTTAATTAAATCTGAAAACCTATAGTTTATTTAATTTACATGTATTAATTAATAAACTATATTATAGTGACATGACTTATGATATTTAACCAGTAAAACTTAAGCTCATCTTATTTGCTTATTAATCCAGCTTATTTCTAAATATGGAAACTTTCTATTTTAGAAACTTATCTATTTTAAGTACTTAATCTACTTATGGAAACTTTCTCTTTTTAGAAACTTATCTATTTTAAGCAGTTAATCTATTTATGGAAACTTTCTATTTTTAGAAACTTGTTTATTTTAAGCAACTAATCTATTTTTGGAAACTTTCTATTTTAGGAAACCTGCTATTTTTAGGAAGTTACTTATTATTACACAACAAGTATAATAATACAAGAAATACAAGAAATACTTAATCAGAATATACATAATACATGATAAACACATCATAATGTTAAAATCAGTGAAACATGACATGAACATATAAAACAAGCTAAGTCATGATATATAACCAGCTACGTACCCAGTAATCAGAATACTTATACCCGTATATTATTTATGTACCATTAGTGAGATTGAAGTATGACTCTCTTCCGTTCGTCTTCTTCGTTCACTGGACACAATTACAGATTCTCCGTCCTTTCAGTATGGACATTCTTCCTTATTAGGATTTCTCGTATGCAGCCAACTATTTTCCCTAGTATATGTTTTATATGTTTTTGAATTGCTTATGTTTAATTAGATACCTAAAGCCATATACATGCATGACCAGTTTCACCTAGTTATGGAGGTACCATAACCATAACACTGGAGGCACCAGTGTTATGACTCCACCACGACGGAGTGATAGCTCGTGGCGTCCCTTCAACTTTTGGCCATATTATTATTATTATCAGGTGGGGCGTATGTGTGCATCCTAGTTTACATGTTTTCAGCAGATTTTTCAGGTGAATGTGGTGTGTGCCTTGCATCCTTCACAAGGAGCTGATCCCTCCTACCCAAACAATTATATTAATTAGAGGCAGCCCCTCTAATTGCATGACGAGGTCACCCCTCTAATTATTCATGCACGTTGATATTTCATGACCTATAGTGGCTAATGGCAAAACATGTTAAACAATTTTTATAAGATAAACATAAGGCTTTTCAAACTATAAAACCAGTTTTACTAAGTTATACCAGGTTTTCCAAGACTTATTCATTTCGATGCTCTATGTTTTACATGCTTATTTTATTCATTCCATGCTTGTATATCCGTGCACTGAGCGTTATGCTCAGCCGTTACTTTCCTTTCCATGTCCCAAAATGGCAGGTACCCAAGGACAGACTCGAGCATTTGGAGGACGTGCATAGGATGGAAGCTGCCATAGACTTATTTTCCTTTTACCTCCATATATTTATGCTTGTGTAGTCTTTGTTCATTTCATTTACTTTATTTATGTTTTGGGCTTATGTTTGGGAACCGATGTTTAATTCCGGTTTTCCCTATGGTCATGTATGTTTTACTACATATTACCTTTCATGCTTTGATGACACGCCATAATTACACGTAACGGTCTAGTTATCAAATTGGGGTGTTACAATTATGGTATCAGAGCCTAAGGTTTCGACCTGTAGGCTCTAAAACTTGACCTGTGACTAGTGGGTAGTCAGTAAGAGCTTCCTAAGCCAACGTTTTTTATTCCACGTATTGATGTGTTCAGCGTATTGTTGTTTTAACTATGATGTTTTCACCACCTTGATGCTGTAACCTTGATGTTTTCATCGATATTGTTTTACTAATATGGATGGTTAACCGTCATTCATATTTAGTTATGTGTCGTTGTTTCATGCATGATGTTCTTCGTGAACCATGACTATGTGGACTGAATCCCAGTAGTTCATAATTAGTCACATAATTTTTTTTTTGTAAGTTTTGGACAGATGATTTTTTTTACTTATTTATGTTTCATGTATCATTGTTGCAGGAATTTTGACTAAGTAATGGTTGGTACAGGACTGGCCCTATTTAGTCGCATGTGCTTTTATCGCATGTATTTTGTTTTGGGACCGACCCATAGGCGTCCCCTCACGCATATAAGGTTTTATAAACTGCATCATGAATTCATGCATAAAAATTTTCTCATGATTTAGTGGCATAAATTTTTTTTTCATGTCCCCTCATAAGTTACGATGTCTTTTATGTCAAGTATGCTTTCATACTATCATGGTTAACTTCAGTTTCATGCTGATTATGTTATATACTCCTTCCTGTTTAGTTGTTTCATGTTTATTCATGATGATTTCGTCTTCATGTTGATTACGTCTTACGTCTCTTTTGTCGCTTATGCTTTCATGCAAGACACTGTTGGAATTCATTTAAATCCTGCTTTCATGATAGTCATGGTTAGTTTTCATTAATCATGCTTTCAGGAAAATCATCGTTGAAATTCTTTTAACCACACGTTAGCGTTTCTCTATGTAACCAGAATGAGGTATATACTGACATTGCCAGGTTATCATGATGTTTTTTTCTAACCGTTTAACCGATTATATTCCTTTAAAATCATGACAAATGATCGACCCCATACCGATCATTTCATGTGCATTCCATGTGTACTCCATGTATCCTATTCCATGTGTATTACACGTACCTTAATCCATGTTTATTTCACTTGCAATACTTCACGAGTATTGGCTTGTCGTTTCTGAATCATCTCAGGCGTATTTCCACTTGCTGATATTCTACAAGATTATTGACGCCGCTCATGACTAGGAGATTTTACTAAAGGTTGATGCGGCTGATCTGTGGAGACGCTACGAGATGCGGATGATGTTCACAGCCTGGAAATCCTTAAGACGAAGACAAAGGCGTCAGAGCAAAGCAATTGGACGAGAAGATGCTTCACCGTCAAAAGATTTTCATTAATCATTGTCCCTAATTTTTAGTTACACGTCACACGTCATTCAATTGTCATTTCTGTCATACGAGTACAAACCGGTACCAACCGGCCACTCAGCTGAATAGTTACATGAATCACAGTCATGAGAATGACCGTCATGGAACTGACAGACAAGACGATAGTTGTAAAACCCACATGCTTTTACCATGAACAGTACACTTATGATCATACGTATAGGATTAAAACATTCCTTATATAACATAAACCCGTATCACGAATATTAATTACAAGAATTACGTATGTGTTATATCATGATAAGTATTTAATACGTATTAAGACACGATAACTATTTCAATAATTATTATAATCACGAACATACGAACATGAAATCATGAACGTAAATAATCACGAGCTTAGTATTACGTATTTATGTATAATTATTACGATCATGAATAAATATAATAAGACACGAACGATAACCATTTTAATCACGTAAACACAACACGAGAACACGTAAATAATTAGAACACGGGAAAAACAACGGGTTTCCCCTTTGGGGGCCCACATGCCACGAAATTAGGAAAAGGAAAGGGCCTAGCCCATCATTTTTACTAAACAAGAAAAAGGAGAAATCATGTTTCATATTTACAAAATCTAGAAAATAATTAAAACCCTAGTTTTCTTTTCTGCTCCTTCTTTGACCGCCGGATTTAAGAACACCAAAGGGGTGTTCGGGTTAATTTTGATCTTTAAATTATTGCAAGGAATCGTGTGTGTACATCCTTCTTGACTTCACGTAATCGGTATAACCTTTAACCTTTTCTTTTTTATGTTTTGATTTATATAATTACATAAAATCATGATGTTTTTAATAAACTAATTAAAAACAAGTAATATAAACATTTTCAATTCATGGGGTTAAATCAAATCAAGGGTTAAGGGGTGTTTGTTGTTTAGCTGACGCCTAACCGAGCCCTAAGGGGGTCTCGGCTTGGCTTATTTCACACCACCGAGACCATATGGTCTCGGTATGGTGGTGGTGGTCTCACGGCAGCAGCAAGGCAAGGGGAAACCCCGACCTCGGTCGGGGCATGGTGATGGTTATGGGTCCGGTTCATGGGTT
This sequence comes from Glebionis coronaria, assembly GCA_025667525.1. Classification (NCBI taxonomy): domain Eukaryota; kingdom Viridiplantae; phylum Streptophyta; class Magnoliopsida; order Asterales; family Asteraceae; genus Glebionis; species Glebionis coronaria. Next base: position 468,435,266 of record CM046879.1, read on the forward strand.
TTAATCACGGGTCCGGTTCATGAATCATTTTTTTCAAGGTTTATGATTTTTACAAGTTATGTTATTTTTTAAGACTTAAATTAAATTAATTAAAAGCATGAACATGATTAATTTAATTTACATGACTTAGGTTATAAATTTAATTATTAATTCATGAATTTTAACCTAAGTATTTATCTTTAATTAGACTATATAATTAATTAATTATTAAAACAATGGCTTATAATTAATTAATTAACATGACTTAGGTTATATTATCATTAGATAATAATACATGTTTTAACCTAAGTATTTTACCTTATTTAGTTAAAATCATGTTATATTTAATTAAATGCTTTAACCTATAGTTTATTTAATTTACATGTAATAATTAATAAACTATAATATATAATCACATGACTTAGAATAATAATCAGAAAACACTTAAGCTTATATTATTAGCTTAATTAACTAGCTTATATCTATTTATGGAAATTTTCTATTTTTAGAAACTTATTTATTTAAGGCAGCTAATCTATTTATGGAAACTTTCTATGTTTAGAAACTTATCTATTTTAAGCTGTAATTTTCATTTTGCAAACTTTCTATTTTTGGAAACTTTCTATTATTGGAAACTTTCTATTTTGGAAACTTTCTGTTTTTGGTAACTTTCTATTTTTGGAAACTTTCTATTTTAGGAAACCTGCTATTATTAGAAAGTTACTTATTATTACACAACAAGTATAACAATACATGAAATACAAGTAATACTTAATCAGAATAGACAGAATATATGATAAACACAGTATAAAGATTAAATCAGTAAAACATGACATGAACATATAAAACAAGCTAAGACATGATATAAGACCAGTTACGTACTCGATAATCAAATACTTATACACGTATGTATTTATGTAGCATTAGTGATACCGAAGTAGGACTCTCTTCCGTTCGTCTTCTTCGTTCACTGGACATAAGGTACGGATTCCTGTCCTTTTAGTATGGACATTCTTTCCTTATTAGGATTCCCCGAATGCAGCCAACTGTTTTCCTAGAGTATAAGTTTATATGTTTGATTGCTTATGCTTATTTAGAATACCTAAATCCATATACATGCATGAACAGTTTCACCTAGTTATAGAGGTTCCATAACCATAACACTAGAGGCACTGGTGTTATGACTTCCCCACGGCAGAGTGATTGCTCGTGGCGTCCCTTCAGCTTTTGGCCATATTATTATATTTATCATGTGGGGCGTATGGGTGCATCCTAGTTACATGTTTCAGCAGATTACTCAGTATGAATGTGGTGTGTGCCTTGCATCCTTCACAAGGAGCTGATCCCTCCTACCCAAAACCTGTATATTAAATTAGAGGCAACCCATCTAGTTTGCATGACGAGGTCACCACTCCAAGTTTTCATGCACGTTGATATTTCATGACCTATATTGGCTAATGGTAAATATGTTAAACAGTTTTTACAAGATAAACATAAGGATTTTCAAACTATAAAACCAGTTTTACTAAGATATAACCAGCTTATCCAGGACTTAGTCTTTTCCGTTGCTTCATGCTATTAGTCTTATTTATGTTTCAGTCTTTCATGCTATATCGTATATCCGTGCACTAAGCGTTATGCTCAGCCGTTACTTTCCTTTCCATGTCCCAAAACGGCAGGTACCCAAGGACTGACTCGAGCATTTGGAGGACGTACATAGGATGGAAGCTGCCATGGACTTCTTCTCATTTTGCCTTCATATACTTATGCTTGTTTAGTCTTTCATTCATTTCATTTACTTTATTATATTTTGGGCTTATGTTTTGGAACCGATGTTTGATTCCGGTTTTCCCTTTGGTCATGTATGTTTTACTACATATTACCTTGCATGCTTTGATGACACGCCATAATCATGCGTGACATTCCATTTATCAAAATCGGGTGTTACAATTATGGTATCAAAGCCAAGGCTTCGACCTGTAGGCTCTAAAACTCGACCTGTGACTAGTGGGTAGTCACCAGGAGCTTCTTAAGAAAACGCTTGTTATTCCACGAATTGATGTTTTTAGCACATTTTTGTTTTAACCATGATGTTTTTTTAGCACCTTGAGGTTTTAACCTTGATGTTTTTCATCGATATTGTTTTACTAATATGGATGGACAACCGTCATTCATATTTAGTTATGTGTCATGGTTTCATGCATGACGTTCCTCGTGAACTAGGACTATGTGGACTGAACCTCAGTAGTTCATAATTAGTCACATAAATTTTTTTTTCTGATAAGCTTTGACAGATGAGTTTCATTTATTTATGTTTAATGTATCATTGTTGCAGGGGTTATGACTAAGTAATGGTTGGTACAGGACTGACCCTATTTAGGCGCATGTGCTTTTATTGAAACTTTTAACTTTGGGACCGACCCATAGGCGTCCCCTCGCCATGTCTTTTGTTTTGGGAGCGACCCATAGGCGTCCCCTCGCGCATATAAAGGTTTTATAAATTGCAACATGTATTCATGCACTGTTTTCATGCATAAAAGTTTTCTTATGATTTATTGGCATAAATTTTTTTCATGTCCCCTCATAAGTTATTATTTTTTTATGTCAAGTATGTTTTCATGCTACCATGGTTAACTTTAGTTTCATGCTGATTATGTTATACAACTTCAGTTTCATCCTTCATGTTAAGTTGTTGCATGTTTACCCATCATAATTTCGTCTTCATGTTGATTACGTCTTACGTCTCTTTTGTTATTTATGCTTTCATGCAAGACATTGTTGGATTTCATTGAATCCTGCTTTCATGATAGTCATGGTTGGTTTTCATTGATCATGATTTGAAGCAAGTCATCTTGAATTTTGTGTAACCACACTTTAACGTTTCTCTATGCAACCAAAATGAGATATATACTGGCGTTGCCAAGTTATCATGATGGTTTTTTCTAACCATTTAACCGATATATTTCCCTTAAATCATGACAAATGATCGACCCCATACCGATCATTTCATGTGCATTCCATGTGTACTCCATGTACCGTATTCCATGTGTATTACACGTACCTTAATCCATGTGTATTTCACTTGCAATACTTTACGAGTATTCGCTAGTCGATTCTGAATCATCTCAGGCATATGTTTACTTGCTGATATTCTACAAGATTGCCGATGCCGCTCATAACTTGGAGATGTTATTAAAGGTTGATGCTGCTGATGTTTGGAGACGCTACGAGATGCGGATGCTGTCACAACCTGGAGATCCTACGAGACGAAGACAAAGGCGTTATATCAAAGAAAATGGACGAGAAGATGCTTCACCATCAGACGATTTTCATCAATCATTGTCCCTAATTCTTAGTTACATGTCACACGTCATTCAGTTGTCGTTTCAGTCATATGAGTGCAAACCGGTACCAGTCGGCCACTCAGCTGAATAGTGACATGAATCACAGTCATGAGAATGACCGTCATGGAACTGACAGACAGGACGGTAGTAACCACTACTATGACAACAACTATCCTAGAAATCGCAACCGAGGCTCTGGCCACGGACGTGATCAGACATACAAATGATCAGTAGTCCAACCGATCCGCCAGTTCTGGCATAATAACCTAATATTGTAGCTTTATTTGTTTTCACATCTCTAGACACATGTCAAGACATCAGTCAAGACACATGTCTCATGCATACTTTCTGAAGATACATTTCAAGACATCAGTCAAGACACATGTCTCACGTATACTTTCTGAAGACACATGTCAAGACACTAGTCAAGACACTAGTCAAGACACATGTCATGCTTACATTTCGCAAGACACGAGTCAAGACACATGACTCACGTCCAATTATGGAACATTTCTAAGAAATTCAGGGTGCCCTCCAAGGGTATATCCATTTTGTTGTACCATGCAATAATCAGCCACAAGAATTTCAGTACCATTACTGACGCATCAGTGAGAACAGTCACGTTGCCCAATGACACTTTCATTTCTTGTACCCATATTTCATATATTCATGATCCTAAAGGACGCCATTCGTATTCCCCATGTATACGAGGGTTTCTTTCAGCCTAAGGATAAGATCCAAACTGCTAAGGCATTTCCTCGGACAGATGAGAGTTGAATTTAATCCTATTTATGGACTACGAACAACACACAATGCTACGATTCATGATTATGTACAGCGATGATCAGGCTCCTGAATACATTCAGCATGGTTTTCCATCAGGAAAACCTGTACAAATTATCTATGCTTTCCAAGCACGTGATTGTTAGCCATGAATGCTAAAATTTTCTAACTATCAGTTAAGACACAACCACTGAGGTTCCTTTTACGCATAACCAGCCGATCATACCAAAACTTCCTGAAATCTTCCCATACATTCCAGGAGAATCTTCAAGGAGAAGGACGGTAACATGAGATTATGTGTCGACTACCGTCGATTTAAAACAAATCACCATTCATAACCGTTATTCTCCTCCACGTGTTTACAGCATGTCCAATCGACTTTTGGGTGTTAATCACCTTTCCAAGATCGAATACATGATCATGCTGCCAACAGTAACGAGTGAAAAAGCAGGACATGTCCATGACTGCTATTCGTACACGATTCGGTCATGCTAGATTCATGATTGTATTAGTCTCATAAATGCTCTAGCAGCATTATGGACTTAATAAGATGAGTTTTCATGAATTCATAAACAAAATCATTAGTGTTTTCATCGAGGACAACCTGATTTCCTCCAAGTATAGAGAAGAGCAGTAAGACCATATTTGCGTTGTGCTGCAAATTCTACGACAAGGGAAATTTCTCATTGAAATTTTCTAATCTAAATTTTGGTTGATTACAGTGACACGCTGAATCATAGGGATTCCTACGGTTAATCTTACCATGGCTCAGCTTATGCGTAAAGGTGAGAACCCTACACTACGTTAGGTGTTCCAAGGAAATCCTACGCGAAGAAAAGTCTAACCTCGGAGACTCGGAGTTTCGCAAACTTCTATGTATCAAGTTTCTACGAAGCAGGATAAAGTTACGTTCATATCTATGTACCTGACATACCAACAGGCTATGATAGAACACCAACAGACTAGGATATGTTTCCATCATCAGAAATGGTGAACAGAAATGGGACAAGATCTCCATGGATTTTGGTTACCATATTAACGCAAACTCAGAAGAAGCATTATGCTATATGGTTTATTGTCAACAGTTTGATCAAGTCTGCAAAATACTTACATCCGCAAGGATTTCAAGAACCAACAGATAGATCAGACATGTTCCATCCAAGGCTCATCCGATCACTTGGTAATCCGTCAACTATCGGGCAAGACAAAGGTTCGCATTTTTGCTCCTTAGTTACGTCCACGTCCTTGTTCTAATTCCACGATTTGCTTTCACGCTCACGTTCATGACACTATTCACGTTCATGATCGTATCTTGGCTTACGATTTTACGTTCATCTTCGTTCTGGGAGGTTTTACAAGAACTGGAGACACCAGACTCAAGCGTAGTATAACTCCCTATCCTCTGATAGATGTTTCACGTCACATTCCACGTCTCACATTGTAGCATTTGGTGTTACCGCAGTTGTATTCCATGTTCATGATATGTTTCACATGTCATGTTCATCCCACATTCCTCATATCACGTTCACGATATGTTACACATATCATGGATCACGATATGTTTGCTCATATTACCCTCACCATATCTCCACGTATCACGTTCAAAATTTTTCCACGTAGAACGTTCAAAAATTTTCCACGTATCACGTTCAAAATTTTTCCACGTATCACGTTCAAAATTTTTCACGTATCACGTTCAAATTTTTTCACGTATCACGTTCAAAATTTTTCACGTACTACGTTTTAATGGTCGCGTGCATCGTTGCTAACTATAAGTTAAGTTAGATTGTTTTGCACCATAACGTTTCAGTTATCCTTGCACGTTAATTCATATTCCTTTGATCAAATTCAGGAGATCTATCTTACGTAGATGACAATGAACTTTGCGTGTTTTCAAGTCAAGGTCAGGAGGACCAAGATTATCATTGTGTCACGATCTTGTGAAGGAACCGTTCCAGGAGGGAAGCCACGTGGAAACGGACAAGTTCCTCCGGACTTCTTATCTGTTTTTCTCTTATCAATTGGATATGTCCCTTCAGTCACGTCACGTTCGATGTCCTTTCAAGACATGTCATGTTCCACGTTCCTTCTACCATGTCACCTGCACGTCCATTTATTTTACATACCCTCTCAGTTTGATTCGGGTATGTTTCACTTTTAGTTACTTATCTATAATTCGGGGACGAAATATTCTTTTTAGGGGGGGAAGAGTTGTAAAACCCGCATGCTTTTACCATGAACAATACACTTATTATCGTACGTATAGGATTAAAACTTTCCGTATATAACATAACCACGTATCACGAATATTAATTACAAGAATTACGTACGTGTTATATCACGATAAGTACAAAATACGTATTAAGACACGATAATTATTTCAATAATAATTATAATCACGAACATACGAACATGAAATCATGAACGTAAATAATCACGAGCTTAGTATTACATATTTATGTATAATTATTTCGATCATGAATAAATATAATAAGACACGAACGATAACCATTTTAATCACGTAAACACGACACGAGAACACGTAAATAATTAGAACACGGGAAAAACAACGGGTTCCCCTTTGGGGGCCCACATGCCACGAAATTAGGAAAAGGAAAGGGCCTAGCCCATCATTTTTACTAAACAAGAAAAAGGAGAAATCATGTTTCATATTGACAAAATCTAGAAAATAATTAAAACCCTAGTTTTCTTTTCTGCTCCTTCTTTGGCCGCCGGATTTAAGAATAACAAAGGGGTGTTCGGGTTGATTTCGATCTTTGAATTATTGCAAGGAATCGTGTGTGTTCATCCTTCTTGACTTCACGTAATCGATATAACCTTTAACCTTTTCTTTTATATGTTTTGATTCATATAATCACATAAAATCATGATGTTTTTAATAAACTAATTAAAAACAAGTAATATAAACATGTTCTATTCATGGGGGTTAAATCAAATCAAGGGTTTAGGGGTGTTTGTTCATCGGTTTTAATCACGGGTCCGGTTCATGAATCATTTTTTTCAAGGTTTATGATTTTTAAAAGTTATGTTATTTTTTTAAGACTTAAATTAAATTACTTAAAAGCATGAACATGAGTAATTTAATTTACATGACTTAGGTTATAAATTTAATTATTAATTCATGAATTTTAACCTAAGTATTTATCTTTAATTAGACTATATAATTAATTAATTATTAAAACCATGGCTTATAATTTATTAATTAACATGACTTAGGTTATATTATCAATAGATAATAATACATGTTTTAACCTAAGTATTTTATCTTATTTAATTAAAATCATATTATATTTAATTAAATACTTTAACCTATAGTTTATTTAATTTACATGTAATAATTAATAAACTATACTATATAATCACATGACTTAGAATAATAATCAGAAAACACTTAAGCTTATATTATTAGCTTAATTAACCAGCTTTTATCTATTTATGGAAACTTTCTATTTTTAGAAACTTATTTATTTAAGGCAGCTAATCTATTTATGGAAACTTTCTTTTTTAGAAACTTATCTATTTTAAGCAGTATATCTATTTTTGGAAACTTTCTATTTTTGGAAACTTTCTATTTTAGGAAACTTTCTATTTTTGGAAACTTTCTACTTTTGGAAACTTTCTGTTTTTGGAAACTTTCTATTTTTGGTGACTTTCTATTTTTGGAAACTTTATTTTTTAGGAAACCTGCTATTATTAGAAAGTTACTTATTATTACACAACAAGTATAATAATACATGAAATACAAGTAATAATTAATCAGAATAGACAGAATATATGATAAACACAGTATAAAGATTAAATCAGTAAAACATGACATGAACATATAAAACAAGCTAAGACATGATATAAGACCGTTACGTACTCTGTAATCAGATACTTATACATGTATGTATTTATGTAGCATTAGTGATACCGAAGTAGGACTCTCTTCCGTTCGTCTTCTTCGTTCACTGGACATAAGGTACGGATTATCGTCCTTTCAGTATGGACATTCTTTCCTTATTAGGATTCCCCGTATGCAGCCAACTGTTTTCCCATAGTATAAGTTTATATGTTTGATTGCTTATGTTTAATTAGAATACCTAAAGCCATATACATGCATGACCAGTTTCACCTAGTTATGGAGGTACCATAACCATAACACTAGAGGCACTGGTGGCTTCCCCACGGCGGAGTGATTGCTCGTGGCGTCCCTTCAGCTTTTGGCCATATTATTATATTTATCATGTGGGGCGTATGGGTGCATCCTAGTTACATGTTTCAGTAGATTACTCAGTGTGAATGTGGTGTGTGCCTTGCATCCTTCACAAGGAGCTGATCCCTCCTACCCAAAACCAGTATATTAAATTAGAGGCAGCCCCTCTAGTTTGCATGACGAGGTCACCCCTCCAATTATTCATGCACGTTGATATTTCATGAACTATATTGGCTAATGGTAAATATGTTAAATAGTTTTTACAAGATAAACATAAGGCTTTTCGAACTATAAAACCAGTTTTACTAAGATATAACCAGGTTATCCAGGACTTAGTCTTTTCCGCTGCTTCATGCTATTAGTCTTATTTATGTTTCAGCCTTTCATGCTATATCGTATATCCGTGGACTGACCGTTATGCTCAGCCGTTACTTTCCTTTCCATGTCCCAAAACGGCAGGTACCGAAGGACTGACTCGAGCATTTGGAGGACATGCATAGGATGGAAGCTGTCATGGACTACTTCTCCTTTTGCCTTCATATACTTATGCTTGTTTAGTCTTTCATTCATTTCATTTACTTTATTATGTTTTTTGTAAAACCCGCATGCTTTTACCATGAATAGTACCTTTAGGATCGTACGTATATGATTAGAACTTTCCTTTTATAACATGTTTACGTTTCACGTATAAGAATTACGAGTATTACGTACGTGTTAGAACACGATAAGTATTTATTACGTATGAACACACGATAATTATTCCAATAATAATTATAAACACGAACATGCGATCATGAAATCATGAACGTAATTTAATCACGAGCTAATATTAATTACGTATATATATATTTATCACGAACACGAATAAATATATTAAGTCACGATCAATAATTAATTAGAACACGTAAAACACGAACGCGATAAAACACGAGAACACACTTATTAATTAGACACATAAAATGTTCGGGTTACCCCATGTGGGCCCCATATACCACGAAATTAGGAAGAGAAAAGGGCCTAGCCCATTATTTTTGTTAAACATGGAAAAAGGAGGAAAACATGTTTCATATTTACAAAATATTGAAAATAAGAAAAAAACCCTAATTCTTCCTTCTTGCTCCTCTTTGGCCACCACTTTCAAGAACACCACAAGGGTGATTCGGTTTGATTTTAACCTTGGAATTTTTACAAGGATCGTTGTGTGTTCGTCCTTATTTGATCCACGTATTCGGTATAGCTTTTAACCCTTTTCTTTTTATGTTTTGATTTTGATAATCACATAAATCATGATGTTTTTAATGAAACTAATCAAAAACAATTATTTTAAACATGTTAATGATCATCGGGTAAATTAAACAAGGGTTTTAGGGGTGTTTGTGTTGTAGCCGACGTCTAACCGAGCCCTTAAGGGTTCTCGGCTTGGCTTATTACACACCATCAAGACCATATGGGCTCGGTATGGTGGTGATGATGTCATGGCAGCAGCAAGCAAGGGGGAACCCCGACCTTGGTCAGGGTATGGTGATGGTTACGGGTCCGGTTTATGGTTTTAGTCACGGGCCCGGTTCGTGAATCATTTTTTTAGGTTTATGATTTTTACTAGTTATGTTTTAGACTTAAATTAAATTAATAAAAACATGACATGATTAATTTAATGTACATGACTTAGGTTATAATTTAATTAGTAATTCATGAATTTTAACCTAAGTATTTATATTAAATTAGACTTTATAATGAATCAATTATTTAAAACCATGACTATAATTAATTATTTAACATGACTTAGGTTATATTATTAATAGTTAATAATACATGTTTTAACCTAAGTATTTTAACTTTATTTAATTAAAATCATGTTATATTTAATTAAATACTTTTAACCTATAGTTTATGTAATTTACATGTAATAATTAATAAACTATACTTTATAATCCCATGACTTAGAATAATAATCAGAAAAACACTTAAGCTTATATGATTAGCTTATTTAACCAGCTTATATCTATTTATGGAAACTTTCTATTTTTAGAAACTTATTTAATTAAGGCAGCTAATCTATTTAGGGAAACTTTCTATTTTTAGAAACTTATCTATTTTAAGCAGTAATTCTATGTTTGGAAACTTTCTATTTTTGGAAACTTTCTATTTTTGGGAACTTTCTATTTTTGGAAACTTTCTGTTTTTGGAAACTTTATATTTTTGGAAACTTTCTATTTTTGGAAACATTCTATTTTTGGAAACTTTCTATTTTTGGAAACTTTCTATTTTTGGTAACTTTCTATTTTTGGAAACTTTCTATTTTAGGAAACCTGCTATTTTTAGAAAGTTACTTATTATTACACAACAAGTATAATAATACATGAAATACAAGTAATACTTAATCAGAATAGACATAATATACGATAAACACAGTATAAAGCATAAAACAGTAAAACATGACATGAACATATAAAACAAGCTAAGACATGATATAAAACCAGTTACGTACTTAGTAATCAGATACTTATACACGTATGTATTTATGTAGTGTTAATGATACCGAAGGAGGACTCTCTTCCGTTCGTCTTCTTCGTTCACTGGACATAAGGTACGGATTCCCGTCCTTTCAGTATGGACATTCTTTCCTTATTAGGATTCCCCGTATGCAGCCAACTGTTTTCTCGTAGTATAAGTTTAGATGTTTGATTTCTTATGTTTAATTTAGAATACCTGAAGCCATATACATGCATGACCAGTTTCACCTAGTTATGGAGGTACCATAACCATAACACTAGAGGCACTGGTGTTATGACTTCCCCACGGCGGAGTGATTGCTCGTGGTGTCCCTTCAGCTTTTGGCCATTATTATTATATTTATCGTGTGGGGCGTATGGGTACATCCTAGTTACATGTTTTTCAGCAGATTACTCAGTGTGAATGTGGTGTGTGCCTTGCATCCTTCACAAGGAGCTGATCCCTCCTACCCAAAACCAGTATATTAAATTAGAGGTAGCCCCTCTAATTTTCATGACGAGGTCACCCCTCCAAGTATTCATGCAACGTTGATTTTCATGACCTATATTGGCTAATGGTAAAATATGTTAAACAATTTTTACAAGATAAACATAAGGCTTTTCAAACTATAAAACCAGTTTTACTAACACTTAACCGGGTTATCCAGGACTTAGTTTCTTCCAATGTTTCATGTTTATATGCCTATATTATTCAATTCATGTTTGTATATCCATGCACTGAGCGTCATGCTCAGCCGTTACTTTCCTTTCCATGTCCCAAAATGGTAGGTACCCAAGGACAGACTCGAGCATTTGGAGGACATGCATAGGATGGAAGCTACCATAGACTTCTTCTCCTTTTGCCTTCATATACTTATGTTTGTTTTTTGTCATTCCTCATTTCATTTACTTTATTTATGTTTTGGGCTTATGTTTGGGAACCGATGTTTGATTCTGGTTTTCCCTATGGTCATGTAATGTTTAGACATTTATCCTTGTATGCTTTGATGACACGCCATAATCACGCGTGACATTTCATTTATCAAATAGGGTGTTACAATTATGGTATCAGAGCCAAGGCTTTGACCTATAGGCTCTAAAACTTGACTTGTGACTAGTGGGTAGTCAACAGGAGCTTCCTAAGCCAACGCTGTTATTCAACGTATTGATGTTTTCAGCGCATTGTTGTTTTAACCATGATGTTTTCAGCACCTTGAGGTTTTAACCTTGATTTTTTCATCGATATTGTTTTACTAATATAGATGGACAACCGTTATTCATATTTAGTTATGTGTCATTGTTTCATGCATGATTTTCCTCGTGAACTGTAGCTATGTGGACCGAACCCTAGTAGTTCATATTTAGTCACATAAAAATTTTTCTGATAAGCTTTGACAGATGTGTTTCATTTATTTATGTTTCATGTATCATTGTTGTAGGAATTATGACTAAGTAATGGTTGGTACATGACTGGCCCTATTTTAGTCGCATGTGCTTTTATCGAAACTTTTAACTTTGGGACCGACCCATAGACGTCCCCTCGCCATGTCTTTTGTTTTGGGACCGACCTATAGGCGTCCCCTCGCATATATAAAGGTTTTTATAAACTACATTATGCATTCATGCACTGTTTTTCATGCATAAAATTTTTCTCATGATTTATTGGCATAAAATTTTTTTCATGTTCCCTCATAAGTTACTACGTTTTATATCAAGTATGTTTTCATACTATCATGGTTAACTTCATTTCATGTTGATTATGTTATACACTCCTTCATGTTAAACTGTTCATGTTTCTTCAGGATAATTCCGTCTTCATGTTGATTACATCTTACGCCTCTTTTGTTATTTATGCTTTCATGCAAGACATTCTTGGATTTCATTGAATCCTGCATTCATGATAGTCATGGTTGGTTTTCATTGATCATGATTTTAGGCAAATCATCGTTGAATTTTGTGTAACCATACTTTAACGTTTCTCGATACAACCAGAATGATGTCTATGCTAATATTGCCAGGTTATCATGATGGTTTTCTAACCGTTTAACCGATATATTTCCTTAAATCATGACAAATGATCGACCCCATACCGATCATTTCATGTGCATTCCATGTGTACTCCATGTACCCTATTCCATGTGTATTACACGTACCTAAATCCATGTGTATTTCACTTGCATTACTTCATGAGTATTCGCTAGTCGCTTCTGAATCATCTCAGGCGTATGCTCACTTGCTGATATTCTACAAGATTGCTGATGCCGCTCATAACTTGGAGATGTTACTAAAGGTTGATGCTGCTGATTTTTTTTGGAGACGTTACAAGATGCGGATGCTGTTCACAACCTGGAGATTTTATAAGACGGAGACAAAGGCGTTAGATCAAAGCGATCGGACGAGAAGATGCTTCACCATCAGACGATTTTCATCAATCATTGTCCCAAAATCTTAGTTACATGCCACACGTCATTCAGTTGTCGTTTCAGTCATATGAGTGCAAACCGGTACCAGCCGACCACTCAGCTGAATAGTTACATGAATCACAGTCATGAGAATGACCGTCATGGAACTGACAGACAGGATGATAGTAACCACTACTATGACAACAACTATCCTATAAATCGCAACCGAAGCTCCGGCCGTGGACGTGATCAGACATACAAATGATCAGTAGTCCAACCGATCCACCAATTCTGTCATAATAACCTAATATTGTAGTTCTATATGTTTCACATCTCGAGACACATGTCAAGACATCAGTCAAGACACAAGTCTCACGTATACTTTCTGAAGACACATGTAAAGACACAAGTCAAGACACATGCCATGCTTACATTTCCCAAGACACGAGTCATGACACATGACTCACATCCAATTAAGGAACATTTCTAAGAAATTCAGGGTACCCTCCAAGGGTATAGCCATTTTGTCGTGCCATGTATAAATCAGGCCACAAGAATTTTAGTACCAGCACCGGCATATCAGTGACATCTGTCATGATTGTTCGATGATACTTTCCTTTCTTGCACCTATATTTCATATATTCATGACCATAAAAGACGCCGTTTGTATTCCCCATGTATACGAAGGTTTTCCTTCAGCCTCAGGATGAGATCCAAGCTGTTAACACATTACCTCGGGCAGATACGAGTTGAATTTAATCCTAATCGTGGACTACAAGCAGCACACCCCGCTATGATTCATGATTTTGTACAGTAATATTCAGGCCCTTGAATACACTCAGCATGGTTTTCCATCAGGAAAATCTGTATAAATTATCTATGCTTTCCAAGCACGTGCTTTGTTAGCCACGACTGATAAAATTTCTAGCTGTCAGTAAGACACGACCACTTAAGTCCTTTTATGCATAGCCAGTTGATTATTCCAAAATCTTCCCATACATTCCAGAAGAACCTACATGGAGAAGGACGGTACCATGAGATTATGTGTCGACTACCGTCGATTTAAACAAATCACCATTCATAACCGTTATTCTCCTCCACGTATTGACGACATGTCCAATCAACCGTATGGTGTTAAGCATTTTTTTCAAGATCGGATTCACGATCATGTTGCCAATAGTGACGAGTGAAAGAGCAGGACATGTCCATGACTGCTATTCATGCACGACTCGGTCATACTAGATTTATGATTTTGAATTAGTATCATCAATGCTCCAACAACATTATAAGAATGAGTTTACATGAACTCATAAGCAAATTCATCAGTGTTTTCATTGAGGATAACCTGATTTCCACTAAGCCTAGAGAAGAACAGGAAGACTATATCTGCACTATATTGCATATTATATGACAAGCGAAATTTCACCCTCGAAATTTCCAATATCAATTCAGGTTGATTACAGTGACACGCTGAATCACACGGATTCGCATGGTTAATCTTACCATGACTCAGCTTATGCGCAAAGACGAGAACCCTACACTACATTAGGTGCCCAGAAAATCCTACGCTAAGAGAAGTCTATATTCGGAGACTCAGAGTTCCGCAAATTTTTATGTATCAAGTTTCTACGAAGCAAGATACAGTTATGTTCATATCTAGGTACCTGGCATACCAACAGGTTAAGATACGACACCAACAGACTGGGATGTTTTCACCATCTGAAACTGTGAATTGAAATGGGACAAGATCTCCATGGATTTTGGTTACCAGATTAACGCAAACTTAGAAGAAGCATGATGCTATCTGGGTTATTGCAAACAGTTTGATCAAGTCTGCAGAATCCTTACATCCGCAACGATTTCAGAACCAACAGATTGATCGGACATGTTCTAGCCATGGCTCATCCTATCACTTGGCAATCCCTCAGTTATCGGGTCAGACAAAGATTCGCAATTGTGCTCCTTATTTACTTCACATCTTCATTCTAATTTCACGACTTGCTTTCACGCTCACGTTCATGACACTATTCATGTTCATGATCGTACCTTGGCTTACGATTTTACGTTCATTTTCGTTCTGGGAAGTTTTGCAAAAACTTGAGAGACCAGATCCAAGTTTAGTATAACTCTTTATCCTCAGATAGACGTTTCACGTCATATTCCACGTCTCACCTTGTAGCGTTTGGCGTTACCGCCATTATATTCCATGTTCACGATATGTTTCACATGTCATGTTCATTCCACGTTCCTCATATCACGATCAAGATATGTTACACGTATCATGGATCACGATATGGTTGCTCAAATTACACTCACCATATCTCCACGCATCACGTTCAAAAATTTTCCACGTATCACGTTTAAAGTTTTCCACGTATCACGTTCAAAATTTTTCACGTATCACGTTCAAAATTTTTCACGTACCATGTTTCTTTATGTCCAGCGCATCGTTGCTAATTATCAGCTAAGTTATAGTGTTTTGCACGATAACGTTTTAGTTGCCCTTACACATTAATTCTCATTCCCCCGATCAAATTTAGGGGATCTACCTTACGTTGATAACCAAGAACTTCTTCGTATTCCAAGTCAAGGTCAGGAGGACCAACATTTATCAATTGTGTCAAGATCTTGTGAAGGAACCATTCCAAGAGGGAAGCCACTTGGAAACGGACAAGTTCATCTGGACTTCTTATCCTTTTTTCTCTTATCAATTAGATATGTCCTTTCAGTCACGTCACGTTCCATGTCCTTTCAAGACATCTCACGTTCCACGTTCCTTTTACCATGTCACCTGCACATTCATTTATCTTATATACCCTCTCAGTTTGATTCGAGTATGTTTCTCTTTCAGTTTACCTTATCTATAATTCGGGGACGAATTATTCTTTTTAGGGGGGAAGAGTTGTAAAACCCGCATGCTTTTACCATGAATAGTACCCTTAAGATCATACGTATATGATTAGAACTTTCCTTTTATAACATGTTTACGTTTCACGTATAATAATTACGAGTATTACGTACGTGTTAGAACACGATAAGTATTTATTACGTATGAACACACGATAATTATTCCAATAATAATTATAAACACGAACATGCGATCATGAAATCATGAACGCAAATTAATAACGAGCTAATACTAATTACGTATATATATATTTATCACAAATAAATATATTAAGTCACGATCAATAATTAATTAGAACACGTAAAACACGAACGCGATAAAATACGATAACACACTTATTAAATAGACACCGAAAATGTTCGGGTGATAGGTGTGTAAACACCCATCCTTTTTACCACTTAATTACAATAATAACCGAGCCAAAACGTGTATTTTATGTCTTTTATGTAATAATTATGCGTGGTTTGTGTTTTTGTTGTGATTTAGGACGAAAAGGTTAAAAGTGGAGAAAACACGGGCATTCACGGGCTTTTATCGAAGAAAAAGATGAAAGACGAAGTCAAGAAGTCGATAGTGCAAAAAGAACGGAAGTCCAAGACCAATTCTAAAGATTTATCGAAGAAAAAGTCAAAAGACGGAAGTTTACTAAAAGCCGAAGAACTCAAGTCTAATTTATTGAAGAATTAAAAGACGAGTTCAAAGAAATCCCGAGCCAAAAGTCATTAAAGTCCAAGATTTAAGAAGATTAGAAGGCTTAAGGACTAATGGTGCAATTAAATGAAGATAAAGGCTTGAGGGACTTAATCATGCAATTAAGAAGAAATTAAGGAGGGGAGGAAGCTTCCTAAGCATTCCTTAATCCTCCCCTATATATATTCATTAGGATTAATCTTTTCATTTTTGTTGGCTAATAGTGACAATTAGTTCTTCCACTTTTAATTACCTTGTCATTTAATTACTTGTCAAATTTAAATACTTGTCTTGCACCTTAATTACCATTTAATTTCAAGTAAGTTTTTCTTTTAATTCTTGTTAATCTTTATCCTTATTGTTTGATCTCATCCTACCTTTCTTTAATCTTTGATTTTTATTGTTTATGTTCATGTTCATGTTCTTATGTTCTTATTTTGATCAAAGTGGATTTTTACTATCTTGATTAGTTTTGTTAGTTTTGTTGTTTTGGATTGATTGTTTATGATTAATAGTTCTTTATTGATTAGTTTGATTTAATCTTGTGGTTGATTTCGCTTAAGTTTGATTAGATTCGTGTGAATATTTTGTTCCCTGTTCTTCGGGGTTTCTGTTCTTTGTTTATGATCTTTTCCAGGAAAAACAAGCCAAAAGTATTCCGAGTAAAGGATTCAAGGTACTCTATTCGGAATCCTCAAATATTCCGGATCAAGGATTTAACAAAGGTGGTTTATCCAAAATATCCATTATTCCGGATAGGAAGGATATTCTGAATAGGCAGGACATTCCGAACAACAAAGATATTCCGAATAGCCAACTTATTCCGGATAGGGCACTATTCCGAATAGCAAAATATTCCGGATAGGGCACTTATTCCGGATAGGCCAGTTATTCTGAGTAGGAGACTATTCCGGATAGGGAGATATTCCGGATAGGGGATTATTCCGAATAGACCAATATTCCGAATAGGGGATTATTCCGGATAGGTGACATATTCCGAGTAAGCCAAATATTCTGAATAAGGGAGTTATTCCGAATAAGCTAATTTTCAGTTTCTTTAATTTCAGTTTTTTATTTTCTGCTTTTTAATTCCGAGCTTTATTTTTCTCGCCTTTTTAATTAGACGCAATTTAAGTTTATTTGCCTTAGATTTATTTTAGCCTTGCCTTAGTTTTAAGTTTTAGTTGCGTTTTAAGTTTGCCTTAGTTAGTTTTAAGTTTGCGTTATTTATGTTTAGTGCCCTTTAATTTTAGTCACGCTTTTAAATACTTGCACCATTTACTTTAAGTTAGATTTAGATTTACTTTTAAGTCATTTACTTTAAATGTTTTTCACATTTTAATTTACTACAACGACACACTTTTGTTTCACCAAAGAACGACTGAGTCGCACATAGTTAAACCAGATCAATTCGATTAGACCACTAGAACGATAATTTTCTTACTAGGCAAAAACCTAGTTATCAAATGGCGCCGTTGCAGGCTCTTTTCGTAAAGATTAACGGTTTTCTGTGAAAGACGCGTTGCTTTTTGGGATCCGTTCACTTGTGAGCGTTATTTTCTTGCACAAAAATTTCAAAAAACCATAAAAATTAAAAATTGATAAAAATCCATAAAAATTAACAATTTCAAAAATCCAAAAAGATTTTATTTTTATTGTGTATATATCTTGTCTTTGTGTTTGGTATTGTTTTCTTTTCTCTTTGTAGGTGTATGCGTACTAGATCTTCTAATTATCAAGAGCCCGAGACTCGAGAAGATTTAAGTATGTCAGGTGTTAACAACAACAATAATCCATCGCACCTCAAAAATAACAACAATGTTCTTCCACAGCCCGATCTTCGGACAATGGAGGAGCTTTGTCAACCTACCATGTTTGGACGAGGAGGACCGATTGCGCCGATGCAAATCAACGCTCCGGAGTTTTCGTTGAAGCACCACATGATTTAGCAAGTGCAAACAAATCCATTCCGTGGATTGCCTGATGATGATGCCAACAAACACCTCGACAAGTTCATTACAATCACCCAATGCATGAAGTTGCCCGGTGCCACAATGGATGTTCTTCGCCTTCAACTCTTTCCACATACTTTAACACATCATGCCGAGAAATGGTTTGATCGTCTCCCGAAGAATTCAATTCACACTTGGGAGGACATGACTCAACGCTTTTTGTCGCGCTACTTTCCACTATCCATGGTCACGAGCCTTCGCAATCAAATCAGCGGTTTCATGCAAGATCCCGATGAATCTCTTTTTGATGCTTGGGAACGATATAATGTCTTGATTGATCGTTGTCCAAACCACAACATGCTCCCTGTGACCTTAATTGATACTTTCTACAACGGATTGACTTTTCAAGATCGTGATACGATTAATGCAGCCGCCGGTGGCACATTCATGAAAAGGAGACCCGAGGAGTGTAGAGACCTAATTGAGAACATGACTACTCATCATAAAAACTGGGATTCCTATGCGTCTTCAAGGAACAACCCGAGAGTCAATTTCTCTTCTACTTCAGCGAACCCTGATATGACCGAACTCACCCGCATGATGACTGAATGAGCAAAAGTATCTTGCTTCTCGCTTCAAACCAACAACAACAAGTTAAAGCGGTTGCACCTTCTTGTGAAACATGCGGCGGTCCTCACTCATATACCGATTGTCCTTCAACACAAGGAAATCCGGAAAATGTGTATGCAGCTTATGGTAATTATTCACCAGAAAATTACCAAGCTCGACCTCAAGGGGATCGATATTTGCTGAGCTACCGATCAAACAACTACCTTTCACCCGGTTTTTCTCCTCAAAACCAAAACCCCGCCAACAACTACAATAGAAGCAACCAAATCCCACCCACCCGCTCAACAAGCCCCACCCATTAACCCCGATGTTGAAGCCATCATGAGAACCCAAGGTGAGCAAATCAAGAATCTACAGAGCCAAATTATCAATCTTAAAGGAGATATTACCAAGCAAGGAAATGAGATTAGATCCGAGCTTTGAGATAATATTCAATCCTGATTCAGCAATCAAACAAATGATCTGAAGAATAATATTCTTACCCGCCGCTTAACCTTCTTCTTCGAGTTCTCTACCTTCAAACACCGTCACTAATCCGCGAGCGAATGTGAGTGCTATTACTACCCGTAGTGGAATTACCATTGTCGATCCACCGATCCACCCCCATCATCTACACCTCCTCCACCACCATTTATTCCTACTCCTTCTACACCTAGTATTAGTACACCATTACCGTCTCCGCCTCGTCATGACGATGTACCTAGGAAGGACCCTTCAACATCTCAACCTTTACCTGCTACGCCTTCACCTTCACCAGCCAAACCTAATATCCCATATCCTTCTTGTTAAGGCAAGACCAAAATGCTAACCAAGGATGACTCTCAAGTGTCAAGCTATGTGAAGATGATCTCTCAAATGAACTTCAACATTAGCTTTCTCGAAGCACTTTTCCACATGCCGAAATTTGTCAAAGCATTCAAGGAATTGCTTAACAAGAAGGAAAAGTTGATTGAGCTCGCCAACATACGCTTAAATGAAAACTGATCTGCAGTTATTCTTAAAGAACTTCTGGAAAAGCTTGGAGATCCCGGTCGTTTTGTATTGCCTTGCGTTTTCAACAAAACTGAAGAATTTAATGCCCTTGCTGATCTCGGGGCCAGTATTAAACTTATGCCTTTAAGTGTTTGGAAAACACTATTATTACCCGACCTTACTCCAACGAAGATGACTCTTGAACTTGCAAGTCACACTCTCGCTTACCCCGTTGGTATTGCCGAAGACGTGTTCATTAAATTTGGCACATTTACTTTCACGGTCGACTTTGTCGTTGTTGATTATGAAATGGACCCTCGTATTCCTTTAATACTTGGTCGGCCATTCTTGAGAACCGGACGAGCTTTAGTGGATGTTGCCGAAGGTGAGTTAATCTTAAGAGTCGGGAATGATGCACAAGTTTTTAAAATGGGGAAGCTTACAAGCAAATCATTTGGACGAGAATTAGTGAATATGATTAATGTGCTCGATGATTTTGTCGTCTACAACAATCCTCTATTCGATTCTTGCATTGATAATCCACTTTTTCAAGACGACGTGGATGATTCTCTATCCAATTTGGACGCTTCTCCCATTTATGATTCTCCATCGATCTTTGATGCTTATGATGATGATGATTCTAACTCAGATTCAGATGATTATGATGACCTTACTTCTGAGTATCCCGACCTGCCCACATACGATGATTTTGATGAGGCCGATACTCTTTCGAGCGATTCTTCACATGATGAAGATCCTCCGCCATCACTCGATCCTACTTTGGACGATTACTCATTTGAGGAAGACTTCTCTGAATTTCTCAACACTTACTTCCCTCATGAGAGTGATGCTCCTCCTTATGATATTGAAGATTATCGTCTTGATCCTCCTTTGGATTTGAAGAACATTCTTTCAAAGGAGAAGAAACCGGTCGACACCAATATCCACATCACATATGATTTAACACCTCTTTGTCCACCTTCTGAGGACGAGGTTGTGCATATTCTTCGCGGATCTCCTTCACACTCTGCTGAGCCTCAGTGCTATTTTCCCTTAAAGGAAAAGGTGTTCGACCCCGGTATAGATATTATTCAGCCATCTCAGTATCCACCTGATGAAATAAAAGGGAAAATCTTTGGAACTATTGAAGACATGCTTGCACCACTTCCCCCTTGCTTCCACCGTGCTCCATCTTTGCTTAAGGGAACCTTGCCTACTCTTCTTTGGCTTGCCTTGTTCGCCTTAAGCTTGTGCTATTTGATGGACGAAAACTATGTCTTTGATCCTGGTGGATATATTTCATGCTTCTTCCTATGATGATCAAGGTCGAGTCAGGCTCACGACTCGGTAATCAAAAATCAAGCGCTTCTTGGGAGGCAACCCATGTATCTATCATTTCGCTTTCTTTATCCTAAGTGTAGGGGAGACCCGTTGGTTTGCTATTTCCTCTCCTCTCTTCTTATAATCAGGGATTCGAGCTCAATGATCCACTCTTGATGATTCTTGACGACCCGTGATTCCATGTTCCTATTTTCCCGGTTCTATCTTAAACTCTTTTCGATTCACTATTTTATATTTTCTCAATATCAAAATAGGAATATCGTTAGTTGTCTTTTCCTTAGCAAGATTTAAACAAAGTGCACAATGTCCTAAGTGTAGGGGAGTTTACTCCCACATGCTTAAACATTGAGGACAATGTTTATCTTAAGTGTAGGGGGACTTCTATCTAAGTTAAGTGGCCTTTTCCTTGTATTTGCCCTTATTTTAACCTGAAAATCAATTTTTCGACATTTTTCAAAAATTTTGATCTATTTTGGCCTATTAGTTTTTCCCTTTGTATAGTTATTTTCTTTCCTTATTAGAATAAATGCTTAATAAAGTGGTTTTGATTTTCAAAACGTTGTGAATCTTTTGACTCAACCCGAGTTTACTTGTCTAAGTTTACTCTAGCTAGTATCCTTAACATGTTTAAGTCAAGTTTTGCTAGGCTATTATATAGGGAGCTATAAAACGCGAAAGTCTTAACTCTCACGGGTTAAGAACAAGAACTTTTCGCAAGTTCCTATAATTGATCCTAGAGAGTCGTTTATCAAGGGAACTTTAAAATGCGATTTCTAAACTTGAAAAAGTCTAAGAGTTTGCAAGATCCTATAGGCGACTCGAAAACCCAAAACATTGATTTAATAGGCAAAGCATCCACGAGTCTCATTACTTGAGATTTTAAACTGTGGAGAACGAGAGATGATAGAGCCAATTATAAGTTCGATATTCTTTCGTGAATTTATGTGAGTTAATTATAAGCCTATTCTCCCATCGCTTGCTAATAAATTTATCTGCAATAAATAAGGTTGTACGATTTGAAAAGTTACTTAGCTTCTAGCCCAAGACCGTTTAAAAGTTGTTCGGTATGGATTAGAGTTCATAGCTAAGGCATAACTTATTGAAGCGGGATGCGAAGATTGGCGAGTCCAAAAAGGTCCTAACAAGACATGAGGGCTACATTTTGTTGCTAAAGATCCAAACGTGATGTGAAGAATTGTTTATCAAAGATCAATATGAAGGATCGAGACACACGACGAAAAGCAAAAACTCCCCAAAAGTCATGGAGAAGTGTATCCGAAAAGACCCTAACAAGGTATGAGGATAAATAGATCCAAGTCATAAAAGGAAGCGGATCGTTGTATATCTAAGTCCAAAATAAAGATTAGAGAAAAATGAAGAAGTCGTGGTCCAAATATGAATAATCTCTCAAAACTTCATGTGAAGAAGTTACTATTATGAAGAGAAGACCATAATTTCATGAACGTCTCTCAAGGTTTGAAGTAAGAAGTCGCTGCCAAATATTGGTCCGAGAAAGGTCTCAAATCGCGAAGCGAGTTATGCCAAGATATGAACTTTATGAGGTCCCGAGAAGCAGTTTTAAAAGATTTTGTCCTTTAGCTAACTATTGATTAAATCGTTCACTTTATTTTCGGCCTAATAAACTATCGAAATAAGTCAAAAATGCATCCTCGTGATCATTCAAGACAACAATAAAATATAAGAGATACCCCTAGGAATAAGGGAGTCTAAGTGAGTAATTGGCCCACATGAGTTCGTGTTAGTTTGCTAACTTATAATAACAATGATCTCGTTTTTAAGCTTGGTTTGGAGAAAGTGAAAACTTGAGGATGATGATTATTCATGACATTTCCAAAACCCAAGGTATGCTTTTTGATTTCTTTACTTTGAATGCTTATAGTTTTCTATCTCTTTAATAAAGGCCACGATGGATTGATTATGATGAAAAGTGTAAAAGTGCTTTGTAACTAATGCATTGCATGAGGACATTGCAATGGTCAAGTGTAGGGGATTTGATAGTTGTCTAAACACCCATCCTTTTTACCACTTAATTACAATAATAACCGAGCCAAAACGTGTATTTTATGTCTTTTATGTCAGAATTATGCGTGGTTTGTGTTTTTGTTGTGATTTCGGACGAAAAGGTGAAAAGTGGAGAAAACACGGGCATTCACGAGTTTTTATCGAAGAAAAAGATGAAAGACGAAGTCAAGAAGTCGATAGTGCAAAAAGAACGGAAGTCCAAGACCAATTCTGAAGATTTATCAAAGAAAAAGTCAAAAGACGGAAGTTTACTAAAAGCCGAAGAACTCAAGTCTAATTTATTGAAGAATTAAAAGACGAGTTCAAAGAAATCCCGAGCCAAAAGTCATTAAAGTCCAAGATTTAAGAAGATTAGAAGGCTTAAGGACTAATGGTGCAATTAAATGAAGATTAAAGGCTCGAGGGACTTAATCATGCAATTAAGAAGAAATGAAGGAGGGGAGGAAGCTTCCTAAGCATTCCTTAATCCTCCCCTATATATAGTCATTAGGATTAGTCTTTTCATTTTTGTTGGCTAATAGTGACAATTAGTTCTTCCACTTTTAATTACCTTGTCATTTAATTACTTGTCAAATTTAAATACTTGTCTTGCACCTTAATTACCATTTAATTTCAAGTAAGTTTTTCTTTTAATTCTTGTTAATCTTTATCCTTATTGTTTGATCTCATCCTACCTTTCTTTAATCTTTGATTTTTATTTTTTATGTTCATGTTCATGTTCTTATGTTCTTATTTTGATCAAAGTGGGTTTTGATTATCTTGATTAGTTTTGTTAGTTTTGTTGTTTTGGATTGATTGTTTATGATTAATAGTTGTTTATTGATTAGTTTGATTTAATCTTGTGGTTGATTTCGCTTAAGTTTGATTAGATTCGTGTGAATATTTTGTTCCCTATTCTTCGGGGTTTCTGTTCTTTGTTTCTGATCTTTTCCAGGAAAAACAAGCCAAAAGTATTCCGAGTAAAGGATTCAAGGTACTCTATTCGGAATCCTCAAATATTCCGGATCAAGGTTTTAGCAAAGGTGGTTTATCCGGAATATCCATTATTCCGGATAGGAAGGATATTCCGAATAGGCAGGACATTCCGAACAGCAAAGATATTCCGAATAGCCAACTTATTCCGGATAGGGCACTATTCCGAATAGCAAAATATTTCGGATAGGGAACTTATTCCGGATAGGCCAGTTATTCCGAGTAGGAGACTATTCCGGATAGGGAGATATTCCGGATAGGGGATTATTCCGAATAGACCAATATTCCGAATAGGGGATTACTTCGGATAGGTGACATATTCCGAGTAAGCCAAATATTCCGAATAAGGGAGTTATTCCGAATAAGCTAATTTTCAGTTTCTTTAATTTCAGTTTTTAATTTTATGCTTTTTAATTCCGAGCTTTATTTTTCTCGCCTTTTTAATTAGACGCACTTTAAGTTTATTTGCCTTAGATTTATTTTAGCCTTGCCTTAGTTTTAAGTTTTAGTTGCGTTTTAAGTTTGCCTTAGTTAGTTTTAAGTTTGCGTTATTTACGTTTAGTGCCCTTTAATTTTAGTCACGCTTTTAAATACTTGCACCATTTACTTTAAGTTAGATTTAGATTTACTTTTAAGTCATTTACTTAAATTGTTTTGCACATTTTAATTTACTACGACGACACACTTTTGTTTCACCAAAGAACGACTGAGTCGCACATAGTTAAACCAGATCAATTCGATTAGACAACTAGAACGATAATTTTCTTACTAGGCAAAAACCTAGTTATCAAATGGCAATTTGGCTTACTCGGAATATGTCACCTATCCGGAATAATCCCCTATTCGGAATATTGGTCTATTCGGAATAATCCCTATTCGGAATATCTCCCTATCCGGAATAGTCTCCTACTCGGAATAACTGGCCTATCCGGAATAAGTGCCTTATCCGGAATATTTTGCTATTCGGAATAGTGCCCTATCCGGAATAAGTTGGATATTCGGAATATCTTTGTTGTTCGGAATGTCCTGCCTATTCGGAATATCCTTCCTATCCGGAATAATGGATATTCCGGATAAACCACCTTTGCTAAAACCTTGATCCGGAATATTTGAGGATTCCGAATAGAGTACCTTGAATCCTTTACTCGGAATACTTTTGGCTTGTTTTTCCTGGAAAAGATCAGAAACAAAGAATAGAAACCCCGAAGAACAGGGAACAAAATATTCACACGAATCTAATCAAACTTAAGCGAAATCAACCACAAGATTAAATCAAACTAATCAATAAACAACTATTAATCATAAACAATCAATCTAAAACAACAAAACTAACAAAAATAATCAAGATAATCAAAACCCACTTTGATCAAAATAAGAACATAAGAACATGAACACGAACATAAACAATAAAAATCAAAGATTAAAGAAAGGTAGGATGAGATCAAACAATAAGGATAAAGATTAACAAGAATTAAAAGAAAAACTTACTTGAAATTAAATGGTAATTAAGGTGCAAGACAAGTATTTAAATTTGACAAGTAATTAAATGACAAGGTAACTAAAAGTGGAAGAACTAATTGTCACAATTAGCCAACAAAAATGAAAAGATTAATCCTAATGACTATATATAGGGGAGGATTAAGGAATGCTTAGGAAGCTTCCTCCCCTCCTTCATTTCTTCTTAATTGCATGATTAAGTGCCTCAAGCCTTTAATCTTCATTTAATTGCACCATTAGTCCTTAAGCCTTCTAATCTTCTTAAATCTTGGACTTTAATGACTTTTGGCTCGGGATCTCTTTGAACTCGTCTTTTAATTCTTGAATAAATTAGACTTGAGTTCTTTGGCTTTTAGTAAACTTCCGTCTTTTGACTTTTTCTTCGATAAATCTTTTGACTTTTAGTAAACTTCTGTTCTTTTTGCACTATCGACTTCTTGACTTCGTCTTTCATCTTTTTCTTCGATAAAAGCCCGTGAATGCCCGTGTTTTCTCCACTTTTCACCTTTTCGTCCTAAATCACAACAAAAACACCAACCACGCATAATTCTGACATAAAAGACATAAAATACACGTTTTGGCTCGGTTATTATTGTAATTAAGTGGTAAAAAGGATGGGTGTTTACACACCTATCATAGGGTTACCCCATGTGGGCCCCATATACCACGAAATTAGGAAGAGACAAGGGCTTAGCCCATTATTTTTGCTAAACATGGAAAAAGGAGGAAAACATGTTTCATATTTACAAAATATTGAAAATAAGAAAAAAATACTAATTCTTCCTTCTTGCTCCTCTTTGGCTGCCACATTCAAGAACACCACAAGGGTGATTCGGTTTGATTTTAACCTTGGAATTTTTATAAGGATCGTTGTGTGTTCGTCCTTATTTGATCCACGTATTCGGTAAAGCTTTTAACCCTTTTCTTTTTATGTTTTGATTTTGATAATCACATAAATCATGATGTTTTTAATGAAACTAATTAAAAACAATTATTTAAACATGTTAATGATCATGGGGTAAATCAAACAAGGGTTTTAGGGGTGTTTGTGTTATAGCCGACGCCTAACCGAGCCCTTATGGGGTCTCGGCTTGGCTTATTACACACCATTGAGACCATATGGTCTCGGTATGGTGGTGATGATGTCACGGCAGCAGCAAGCAAGGGGGAACCCCGACCTTGGTCGGGGTATGGTGATGGTTACGGGTCCGGTTTATGGTTTTAGTCACGGGCCCGGTTCGTGAATCATTTTTTTTAGGTTTATGATTTTTACTAGTTATGTTTTAAACTTAAATTAAATTAATAAAAACATGACATGATTAATTTAATGTACATGATTTAGGTTATAATTTAATTAGTAATTCATGAATTTTAACCTAAGTATTTATATTAAATTAGACTTTATAATTAATTAATTATTTAAAACCATGACTATAATGAATTATTTAACATGACTTAGGTTATATTATTAATAGTTAATAATACATGTTTTAACCTAATTATTTTACCTTTATTTAATTAAAATCATGTTATTTTTAATTAAATAGTTTTAACCTATAGTTTATGTAATTTACATGTAATAATTAATAAACTATACTTTATAATCCCATGACTTAGAATAATAATCAGAAAAACACTTAAGCTTATATGATTAGCTTATTTAACCAGCTTATATCTATTTATGGAAACTTTCTATTTTTAGAAACTTATTTTATTAAGGAAACTAATCTATTTATGGAAACTTTCTATTTTTAGAAACTTATCTATTTTAAGCAGTAATTATATGTTTGGAAACTTTCTATTTTTGGAAACTTTCTATTTTTGGAAACTTTCTATTTTGGGAAACTTTCTATTTTTGGAATCTTTCTATTTTTGGAAACTTCCTATTTTCAGAAACTTTCTATTTTTGGAAACTTTCATTTTTTTGTAACTTTCTATTTTTGGAAACTTTCTATTTTAGGAAACCTGCTATTTTTAGAAAGTTACTTATTCTTACACAACAAGTATAATAATACATGAAATATAAGTAATACTTAATCAGAATAGACAGAATATACGATAAACACAGTATAAAGCTTAAATCAGTAAAACATGACATGAACATATAAAACAAGCCAAGGCATGATATAAAACCAGTTACGTACTTAGTAATCAGATACTTATACACGTATGTATTTATGTAGCGTTAGTGATACCGAAGTAGGACTCTCTTCCGTTCGTCTTCTTCGTTCACTGGACATAAGGTACGGATTCCCGTCCTTTCAGTATCGACATTCTTTCCTTATTAGGATTCCCCGTATGCAGCCAACTGTTTTCTCGTAGTATAAGTTTATATGTTTGATTTCTTATGTTTAATTTAGAATACCTGAAGCCATATACATGCATGACCAGTTTCACCTAGTTATGGAGGTACCATAACCATAACACTAGAGGCACTGGTGTTATAACTTCCCCACGACAGAGTGATTGCTCGTGGCGTCCCTTCAACTTTTGGCCATTATTATTATATTTATCATGTGGGGTGTATGGGTGCATCCTATTTACATGTTTTTCAGCAGATTACTCAGTGTGAATGTGGTGTGTGCCTTGCATCCTTCACAAGGAGCTGATCCCTCCTACCCAAAACCAGTATATTAAATTAGAGGCAGCCCCTCTAATTTGCATGACGAGGTCACCCCTCCAAGTATTCATGCAACGTTGATTTTCATGAACTATATTGGCTAATGGTAAAATATGTTAAATAGTTTTTACAAGATAAACATAAGGCTTTTCAAACTATAAAACCAGTTTTACTAAGACTTAACCGGGTTATCCAGGACTTAGTTTCTTCCGCTGTTTCATGTTTATATGCCTATATTATTCATTTCATGTTTGTATATCCGTGCAATGAGCGTTATGCTCACCCGGTACTTTCCTTTCCATGTCCCAAAATGGCAGGTACCCAAGGACAGACTCGAGCATTTGGAGGACATGCATAGGATGGAAGCTGCCATAGACTTCTTCTCCTTTTGCCTTCATATACTTATGCTTGTTTTGTCATTCCTCATTTCATTTACTTTATTTATGTTTTGGGCTTATGTTTGGGAACCGATGTTTGATTCCGGTTTTCCCTATGGTCATGTAATGTTTAGAAATTTATCCTTGTATGCTCTGATGACACGCCATAATGACGCGTGACATTCCATTTATCAAAATGGGGTGTTACAGTTTTAGGCTTATGTTTGGGAACCGAAGTTTGATTCCGGTTTTCCCTATGGTCATGTATGTTTTACTACATATTACCTTGCATGCTTTGATGACACGCCATAATCACGCGTGACATTCAATTTATCAAAATGAGGTGTTACAATAGTAACCACTACTATGACAGAAACTATCCTAGCAATCACAACCGAAGCTCCGGCCGCGGACGTGATCAGAAATACGAAGGAGCAGTAGTCCAACCGATCCGCCAATTTTGGCATATTAACCTAATATTGTAGTTCTATTCGTTTCACATCTCGAGACACATGTCAAGAAATCAGTCAAGACACATGTCTCACGTATACTTTCTGAAGACACATGTTAAGACACCAGTCAAGACGCATGTCAGGCTTATATTTCCCACGACACGAGTCATGACACATAACTCACGTCCAATTCTGGAACATCCCTAAGAAATTTAGGGTACCCTCCAAAGGGTATACCAATTTTGTGGTGCCATGTATTAATCAGGCCACAAGAATTTTAGTACCAGCACCGGCGTATCAGTGAGATCTGTCACGTTTGCTCGATGACACTTTCATTTCTTGCACCCATATTTCATATATTCATGACCATAACGGACTCCATTCGTATTCCCCATGTATACGAAGGTTTTTATTCAGCCTAATGATAAGATCCAAACCGCTAACGCATTACCTTGGACAGATGTGAGTTGAATTTACTCCTATTTATTGACTACGAACAGCACACCATGCTATGATTCATGATTATGTACAGTAATGTTCAGGCTCCTGAATACATTCAGTATGGTTTTCCATGAGGAAAATCTATACAAATCACCATTCATAACCGTTATTCTCCTCCACGTATTGACAACAAGTCCAATCGACTTTTGGGTGTTAATCACCTTTCCAAGATCGGATTCATGATCATGCTGCCAACAGTGATGAGTGAAAGAGCAGGACATGTCCATGACTGCTATTCGTATCGGTCATGCTAGATTCATGATTTTGTATTAGTCTCATAAATTCTCTAGCAGCATTATGGACTTAATAAAATGAGTTTCCATGAATTCATAAACAAATTCATCAGTGTTTTATTCAAGGACAACCTGATTTCCAAAAAGTCCAGAGAAGAGCAGTAAGACGATATTTGCACTATGTTGCAAATTCTATGACAAGAGAAATCTCATCCTGAAATTTTCCAATCTAAATTTTGGTTAATTACAGTGACACGCTGAATCACGTGTATTCTCACGATTAATCTTACCATGACTCAGCTTATGCGTAAAGGTGAAAACCCTACACTACATTAGGTGTTCTAGAAAATCCTACGCTAAGAGAAGTCTAATTTCGAAGAATCATAGTCCCACAAATTTCTATGTATCAAGTTTCTACGAAGCAAGATATAGATACGTTCATATCTAAGTACCTGACATACCAACAAGATAAGATAGAACACCAACTTACTGGGATGTTTTCCATCATCGGGGAAAAGTGAACAGAAATGGGACAAGATCTCCATGGATCTTAGATTTACCAGATTCACGCAAACTCATAAAGAAGCATGATACTATCTAGGTTATTGTAGACAGTTCAATCAAGTCTACAGAATCCTTACATCCGCAAGGATTTCAGAACCAACAGATTGATCAGACATGTTCCAGCCAAGGCTCATCAGATCACTTGGTAATATCTCAACAATCGGGACCTGACAAATGTTGGCATTTGTGCTCCTTATTTACGTTCACGTTCTTGTTCTAATTTCATGACTTGCTTTCACACTCACGTTCATGACACTATACACGTTCATGATCGTCTCTGAGCTCACGATTTTACGTTCATTTTCGTTCTGGGAAGTTTTGCAAGAACTTGAGAGACCAAACTCGAGTCTAGTATAACCCTCTATGATCAGACAGACGTTTCACGTCACATTCCACGTCTCATCTTACAGCGTTTGGTGTTACCACCATTATATTCCATGTTCTCGATATGTTTAACATGTCATGTTCATTCCATGTTCCTCATATCATGTTTACGATATGTTACACGTATCATTGATCACGATATGTTTGCGTATACTACACTCACCATGTCTCCACGTACAACGTTCATAATTTTTCACGTATCACGTTCAAAAATTTTCACGTACTACATTTCAGTCTGTCTCGCGCATCATTGCTAAGACGTTACTGATGAGACTGCTTTTATACATTGTCTCATCGTCCAAATAGGGCTTAAAATACATTAAATATCATCAAAATACCCAAATATATGCTTGTGTTTGTTGCTTGTGTATTTTAGGTACGGATATTGAGAAAATGACAAAAGATCACAAGAATCAGTCAGAAACGAACACGGGAAACGAAGCCGCACGATGAACCAAGCCCTAATGAAGAATTTTCCAAAGAAAACCCTTGAAGATTTGAAGAATTATGAATATTGGTCCTCCAAGAAGTCAACAAACAAGTCAAACCTTGAAGGATGAAGAAAATGCCAAAATCAGTCCTTCAAATATCATAAATTTACATTTGCAGTCCTTGATACAAGTTATAAAACATTTTATGCCAAAAATGTCAACTGCCCAAACTTGTTTTCAAAGGAAAAGTTGTTTTGAGCTATTTTATACAACATGAACAAAACCAGCAAACCAAGGGACCATTTCTGCCAGACCAGCAAACCCACCCCAGCCAATCACCTCTCCATGTCACCCCCACCAGCCAACCACATCACACTACCTCACCTATCTTCCCACGTCACCCTCCATTCATGGTTTAAACTTATTTAATTAAACCCTTCCCACCAAAACACATTTTTAAATCCTTTTTTCCCCAAATCAGATTAATCACCCTCTAATCCCCACATAAACCCTAAATTTACCAGTTTCAATCTTTTTCAAAACAAAGGGTTTTTGGCTAAATACTTCCAGATCACTAATTAAGGGTTTTGTCATCCCATCCCACACAAAACCCATGACTCAAACCAACCCATGTGACATCCCCAAAGGTCCCCTGCACCCGTCACTTTCCCCCAAACCCAATACCATACAAAATGAATTGTTAGATGTTAGTCCTTGGTCCCAAAGGCACAATGAACGTTCCTGATCACCTCACAACAGCTGGCTACATCACATGCTCCATTTTGACCAAGATTCCAAGTCAAGACTCAAGGGCATTTCTGGAATTCTAACCATTAGGGTTTTAGCTTGTATTATTTTATTCAGAGTATCTAGATAGTTCTATGAGAGGCTATATAAGGAGGATGCGAGCTATGCATACCCCTTTTGTCCTTGTTTTTCTCTTTTGATCACAATCTTGTAAATCCCGTTTATTTATGAATGAAAAAATGGTTTAGAGTTTGTTGATGAGAAAAGAAGTGCCAATTTACTTTCATTGCTTAAAAGTTTTGTTGATTTTTATTGTTGTTTTATTTGTTTCAAAAGGTTTTAAGTTTTCCTAAATTTTCAAAATTTTCAGTGAAGAAAAATCAGTTTTCTTATATTACTGCTTTCTTTTTAAAATCTTTAAGCTATAGGTTTACTTGTCAATAAGTTAATCCTATAAGCCTAAGCTCTTGTACCAGTTATCTTTTGCTCTTGGTTGTCTGTTTTGGCAGGTTCAATTCAAGTCCAATTATCATCATCATTTTCATTTCAAACAGAAAGAAAAGTCTGCACAGACCCGAGTCTGTATGGAGGTGACTTTTCAGTCACTGTTGGGCCTGGATGTAGGCCCAACAAGGTAGCATCCTTGTTTCCTTTTTTATTTTTCAAAAATATTCAGTTTTATGTGATTTAGTATGGAATTTGTGAAATCTGCTTAAGTGTTGGATTTATGTGTTTGTTCTTGGTTATTGTGCTTGGTATGCATGCTTAGGATAAGTAAAAATCAGTTTGGTTAGGTTTTGAGTTGCTTTGCTTTGTAAAAATTCAAATTCGGAATTTAAAGGAGTGTTTGGTTTTGCATATTAACTGAACTTCTTGGGAAGATTTTGTGTTAAAACCTGTTTTGCATACTTAACAAGTTTGTAGTAGGTGATATATGCACTTAGTTTTCCATTTGGTAGGGTTTATATCAGTTTGCTTGTTAAAATTTGGCCATATAGCATAAAATCAGAAAAGTGCCTTGTGTGACTGATTTTGGTGAAATTTGTGCATCAATCTTGATAAGCTGCTAGATAACAGGTCATTTAAGGGTTGTGAATTGCTTATATGTGATTTAGTTGGATTGTATGCAAGTTTTAAGCCATTGAATCTCATTTTTGTGCATGTAAATTGGTCATCTGTTCATCAGACCTACATATAGCATTCATTAGAAACTTTTTGTGATCTTTGTGCTTGATTTTTGTGTTTGATCTTGCTTGTTTTGTGTTTGTCTTGACTCCCTATACTCAACTGAGTATAGGGGTGCCCTTTTGTCCATAAAAAACATCACTGAATTCCAAAATCAAGTCCTCTTGATTCTGTCTTCACAAGTGAAGATTCACTTTTTTCTTTGTGTTCATAAAATCCAATCCGGGCATGTTTTTGATCTCTAAAAGCTTGATTCTAGTTTGTTTTTGGTTAAGAGCTTGATTTAGAGTAAGTAAAAGTTTCTGTTTTGAGTATTTAAAGTTAAAAAAAAAGAAAAAGAAAAAGCAAAAAGGACGTGGCCAGGACTCGAACCTGCGCCACTCCTCTCACACACCAACGTGATAACCAGTTGCCCTAGGGTCTTTGACTGGTTATCACTTGGTTAGTTTGATATTTAAGTAGTGTTTGTTTTTTGGCTTATTTAACAATCAGCTTAATAATAAGCTAATTTCAGCTTATTCCTTTAGGCTTTTTCCCAGTTAGTATTTTTCTTTTGTTTTTATTTAGTTTTAGGATTTTTTGGTGCAAAAAGTTTATTTTTCCCGTATTTAATTAATTTTCTAGGATTATTTTAAGTTTAAATTTTAGAAAGTGAATAAAAAAAAGGAAAAAGTATTTTAAAAATCTGAAAAAATAGTTTTTAGGTTTTTAATTATATTTTTGAGGTTTACATCACTTTAAGTTTTCAAAAAGTCTTATTTTTGATTTTATAGGATTTTAGGGTTTTTAACCAACTTTAAAATTTAATATAAAATTATTAAATAGGTTTTAGAAATTTTTAATTGCATTTTTGTCTTAGTTACATTATTTCTGATTTTTGGTAATTTTTTAGAATTTTTTTATAAACTTTGAAAATATTTTAATATTACTTTATTATTAAAAATTGAAAGTTTGATTTTTTAAGTTTTTTACATTTTTCCTAGATTGTAGTCATTTAATTAGGAGTTTTGTAACTTTCCAAATATTTTTAGGATTTTTCAATTAATTTCTAGAATTAATTTAAGTTTTAATTGATTTTAATAGTTTTTAAGTGTTTAAAAATAGTTTTATTTGGTTTTAAAATTTTAAAAAATACTTTTTAGCTTAATTAGGTTATTTTTTAGGTTTACAAACTTTAAAATCTTGTTTAGGGCTTTTTAATTATTAATTGTGATTTTAGCGCTTTAATTAGCATTAAAAAGTCATTATCTAATTAATTAAAAGGTTTTAACAAGTTTGGATTTTTTGTAAACTCTTAGAATGTTATTGTGGATTTTTAGTAATTTTTAGGAATTTTTAGGTTAAAATTTTAATTTTTGCACTATTTACGGTTTTACGTGATCGCCTTTTTCGTCTTAGTTTAATCCGTCTTCGTAACCGTCTTCCTTTTCTAATCTCATTTCTTTCTTTCCTTTTCAATCATATAATCACAAATCAAAATCATCTCTTAACACAACGCACTAGCCTCCTCGAGAACGAACTTGGACTTATTTGGTCATTAGTGCTCGGTTTTCCTAAACCGACACTTAATACTTGCCACTTTTGCCTTCCTTTTTTTAAAGGGGTAAAAACTCTACAATCATTTTTGGCGCCGCTGCCGGGGAGGCGTGTTGTGTTTTGATTTGAACATTGTTTTTTTTATATATAGCCATAATAGCATTTGTATTAGTAGCACTCTACTAATACATATTATCGGTTTTTCGTTTTTTGTGAATACTATTAATATATTGTATACGTAGAACAATAAATTTACAAGTACTCCAAATACGTGAGAAATCACAACCTTGACTTGGGAGGTCATTACCCAATCATTGTATTGGAATCTCAAACCAAAGAAAAAGGCAAAAATAGATAAATACTTTCGTGAAGCTCGATTTTGAAAAATACAAACTATAAGGTGGGTATAAGGCGGTTGTATTTCACGACCTAAAGGAAAAAGGCTCTTAAGTGCTTCGCGCCGCCTCGTTTCCTCCGCTTGCTTGTGCGTATTTTGAGATTGAAGGCTAATCGAGGGTTTTGCCGCCCAAAGTATTACTTAAGTATCATATATATTTTCTTGGTTTCTATTGATTAAACCCTCTTGAACGATTTGGTGTTCCACCATCGTTCTAAAGTCATCGAAGGCGTTCACTTCACGTGATCATTTTCATTCCTTGAGGCTTCTTTAATTGAGAGATTTGATTAAGGAGGAGATTTGTAGATTTGTGTCTACCTAATACATTCCAAAATCCAAAAAAAAGTAAAAACAATCAAAAACCACAAAAAAAACTGAAAAAGTAAAAACACCAAAAAGAATCTTCTTTGCTCGCCTTCTCGTTGTACGTGACGTTTATGAAAACTCGCTCCAAAGCATGACGTGCTCGTAAACGAAGAAACAAATCAACCACTCCTTCTAGTGAGGAGTCTCCTATTGGCGAACCCATTTTAGTGAAAGAAGCACCCATGGCTAATCGAACTATGATGGAGTTGCTTCAAGCACCCACCGAGGGTTATGGAGAAGCGATTGTGATTCCCGCTATCCTTGCGGAGAATTTTGAGGTTAAGACGGGTTTGTTGTCCATGATTCAAAACAACAAGTTTCGTGGTGACGAAAAGGACAACCCTCATAACCACATTCGCCAATTTAATCGTCTCACCGCCACTTGCAAGTTTAAGGAGGTCTCTAACGACTCGATTAAGATGATGCTTTATCCGTATTCCTTAGCGGGGCCCGCAAAAATTTGGTTAGAGAAAGAGCCACCCAATTCTATATTGACGTGGAAGGATCTCGTTTCAAAATTCGTGAACCAATTTTTTCCGCCCTCTAAGACTACGCATTTGAAAAACGAGATTTCAAAGTTTTCACAAGAGTATAATGAGAGTTTTTCAACGGCTTGGAATAGGTTTAAGGAAATGTTGCACGAATGTCCTCATCATGGTTTTTCCGACTTGCATCAAATTGACACGTTTTACAATGGCTTGAACGATCATGAGCGTGATTATCTTAACGCCGCTACGGGTGGTAATTTTTTGTGTAAGACGGTCGAGGAAGCATTGTTAATCATTGAGAATAGGTCTAAGGTCTATAGTCCTCGTAGCACGTCGAGTGTTCGTAAGACTTCGTCTTCGCCTTCGCCTTCATTGTCACACACCGTTGATGCTTGCCAAATCGAGGCTAATTTGGAGAACAAGATTTTTGATAAGCTTAAGGGATTGTTAATTGAGTTTAAAGTTGGTGAACAACCCACTCCCGCTACGGCTAAAGCGGTTGAGGTTTCTTGTATGTATTGTGGTGGAGCTCACGATTATTCCGAGTGCATTACCAACGGTGGTAACACTTCGAGTGCCTTCACGGCCGCGGGAACTTATAACCAAAACGGTCAAGTTCCCCGCACTAATCAATTGACTCCACCGGGTTTTCCACCAAATCAAAATGCTAACAATTATCAAAACAATCAAGTTGGTTACCAAAGCAATCAAAGGAACAATTACAAGGTTAATAACAACTATTGGAACCAAGGAAGTAGTAGCCAATTCCAAAATCAAAATCAAAACCGTAATTTTCAAAACACAAGTCAAGGTCTTCAAAATGTTTACACTAAAGAACTTCCAATGGACTTTTTGAATTACGCTACGGCAAATGATAAGATTTTAGAAAACATTCAAGAGCAATTGGCTAGTCAAGCTAGGGACACGGCTAAAAACACCAAGGAGTTAGCTAATTTTGTGAAAGAAAATCTTAACATGAGAAATGAGTTAAAAAACGATTTTCCTAATCAAATTAGAGGTCAAAACAATAAAATTGAACAAAGTCATGCTAGGCTTAATGCCATTTTAGAATCCGTCATGGGGAACAAAGCCTCTACTTCGGGAAGTTTGCCTAGTAACACCGTATCAAACCCGA
This sequence comes from Glebionis coronaria, assembly GCA_025667525.1. NCBI lineage: Eukaryota > Viridiplantae > Streptophyta > Magnoliopsida > Asterales > Asteraceae > Glebionis > Glebionis coronaria. The sequence continues at coordinate 468,472,903 of CM046879.1, forward strand.
AGGGAGAGATGAAAGTGATTACCACACGAAGTGGTAAGGCACTTAAAGAACCGACTCCTCAACCAATTACTCCAACGGTGGAGGAAATTGAGGAAGAACCTGAGGTGGTGGTCGAAAAGGAGCATATCTCAAGCCCACAAATACCGCTCATGCCACACCTACGGTCGACCCTTTACCAACATTGGAACCCGAGATTCCAAAGGCTATGCCTATGCCCCAACCCACACCACCCTTACCTTATCCATCGAGACTTAGGAAGGAGAAACGACAAGAGCGCGACAACTATAATTTGAGCTTTTTATGAAAATGTTTCGTGAGTTGCACCTTAATGTGAGTTTCGCCGATGCTTTGGTCATGATGCCTCGATTTGCCGCTAACTTTAAGAGTATGTTGAACAACAAGGAGAAATTGCACCAATTGTCTAGTTGTTCGTCGGTTTATCTTAATCGCATACCTCAAAAAGTCGGTGATCCCGGTAAATTTTTTATCCCTTGTGCAATTCAAGATATGGAAGAATGCTATGCCTTGGCCGATCTTGGTGCTAGCATAAATTTGATGCCACTTGCAATCTTCAAGTCGCTCAATCTTCCTAATCTCACTCCTTCACTAATGTCTATCGAGATGGCCGACCATTCCACGATTCGTGCATGTGGTTTGGCGGAAGACGTTTTTGTGAAAGTGGGGAAGTTCTACTATCCGTAGACTTTATCGTTGTCGATATTCCCACGGATCCTCAAGTTCCTCTTATTTTAGGTCGTTCGTTTTTAGATACGTCTATGGCTTTAATTGATGTGCATGCTAGAAACATCACCTTACGTTTCAACGACGAGGAACTTGTTATAAACGCAACTCAAAATTCTCAACTTTCTCATGTTTATTCCGTTGCTACCATTAACCTCGTTGATATGATCGACGTGGTTTGCGAGGAATTTTCACAAGAAGTTTTAGGGTTTGGTGGTGAAGAAACTAGTGGCAATCCCACTATGTTAGATCCAATTCTTGATAATTCGACACCAACCTTCACTCCTTTTGAAGGTGGTGGTTTTACGTTGGAAGAATGCAATGTTCCACGTACTTGTGACGAAGACCTCGACAACGATGAGGACTTCTCGATTATCAAGGATTTTCTTAACGATTTCCCATTTCCTCCACCCGAGGAGGTTATGAGTATCGAGCCCAAATCTTCACTTGAGGAACCACCTATCCTTGAGTTGAATGATTTACCTCCTCACCTCGAATATGTCTATTTGGAGGAGGACGACAAGTTGCCGGTTATTATTGCGAAGGATCTTTCGAATGATGAAAAAACCGCACTTGTCGATGTTCTAAAGGACCACAAGAGGGAAATTGCGTGGAAGTTATCCGACATTAAGGGAATCGATCCCAAGTTTTGTACCCACAAAATCTTAATTGAGGAGGATTTCAAGCCCACAATCCAAAGTCAAAGGAGGGTGAACCCCAAAATTCACGACGTCATCAAAAAGGAGGTCCTTAAACTCCTTGACGCGGGAATGATTTACCCTATTTCCGATAGCCCTTGGGTGAGTCCTATTCATTGTGTCCCTAAAAAGGGAGGGATGACCGTTGTGCCAAACGATGCCAACGAGTTGATTCCCACTAGACTCGTCACCGGATGGAGAGTGTGCATTGACTATCGAAAGTTGAATGAAGCCACTCGAAAAGACCATTTTCCCTTGCCCTTCATGGACCAAATGTTGGAGCGTCTTGCGGGAAACGATTTCTATTGCTTTTTAGATGGTTTTTCCGGTTACTTCCAAATTCCCATCGATCCTCGTGATCAAGAAAAAACTACGTTTACGTGTCCGTATGGAACGTTTGCCTATCGTAGAATGCCATTCGGACTTTGTAATGCACCGGGAACCTTTCAAAGGTGCATGATGGCTATTTTTCATGATATGATCGAGAAGACGATGGAAGTCTTCATGGATGACTTTTCCGTGTTTGGTAATTCGTTCACTTCGTGTTTGTCGAACCTAGAGAGAATGTTAAAACGTTGTGAGAAAACCAACCTTGTGCTCAATTGGGAAAAGTGTCATTTTATGGTTAGAAGTGGAATCGTCTTAGGGAACAAGGTATCAAAAGCGGGTATTGAGGTAGATCAAGCTAAGGTAGACGTCATCGCCAAATTACCTCATCCCAAAACCGTTAATGGAGTTAGGAGTTTCCTAGGCCACGCGGGCTTTTATCGTCGATTCATCAAGGATTTTTCAAAGATTTCTCGACCCATTACACATCTTCTTGAAAAAGAGGCACGTTTTGTCTTTGATGAAGATTGTGTACGAGCCTTTGAAATCCTTAAGAGGAAACTTACCGAAGCTCCCATTCTTGTTGCTCCCAATTGGAACCTCCCATTTGAACTAATGTGTGATGCTAGTGATTACGCTATTGGGGCCGTTTTGGGGCAACATCATGATAAGCACTTCTTGCCTATTCACTATCCTAGCAAGACAATGACCGAGGCTCAACTAAAATACACTACAACGGAAAAGGAGTTCCTTGCCGTGGTGTATGCATTTGAGAAATTCCGACCTTATCTCGTCTTAGCCAAATGCATAGTGTATACGGACCATTCGGCTATCAAGTATCTCATGGCAAAGCAAGATGCTAAGCCTAGATTACTTCGTTGGATTCTCCTCCTTCAAGAATTTGATCACACCATCGTTGACAAAAAAGGAGCCGAGAATCTAGCGGCCGATCATCTCTCTCGTTTGGAAGATCCTCACCAAAGTGTTTACGAGACCAAGGAAATCACCAAAACATTTCCGATCGAGACACTTGGTGTAGTGAATTCTAAGCTTGATTCTTCTACCCCATGGTTTGCGGATTTTGCAAATTACCATGCGGGTAACTTCATCATTAAGGGTATGACGACTCAAGAAAAACGAAAATTCTTTCGTGACGTCAAGTTCTACTTTTGGAACGACCCTTACTTGTTTCGAACTTGTGCGGATCAAATCATCCGACGTTGTGTATTTGGCACCGAAGCTTCTAACATCCTTAGAGCTTGCCATGAGGGACCCACGGGTGGTCACCACGGTGCTAATCTCACGGCTAAGAAGGTGTTTGATGCCGGCTTCTTTTGGCCTACTATTTACCGAGATGCACAAGATCTTGTGAAGTCGTGTGATGCATGCCAACGACAAGGAAAAGCCTCACAAAAAGATGAAATGCCACAAAATATCATCCAAGTGTGTGAGATCTTTGACGTTTGGGGTATAGACTTTATGGGGCCATTCCCATCATCTCGTGGTAATAAGTACATCCTTGTTGCGGTTGACTACCTATCTAAGTGGGTGGAGGCCAAGGCCTTGCCCACCAATGATGCTCGTGTGGTAGTCAAGTTCTTGAAAAGCTTGTTTTCTCGGTTTGGAACCCCTCGTGCTATCATAAGCGATCGTGAAACCCATTTTTGTAACGACCAATTTGAAAGGGTTCTAAGGAAATATGGGGTTACACATCGGCTTTCTACGGCTTATCACCCACAAACGAGTGGGCAAGTCGAGGTTTCAAACCGAGCGTTGAAGAGGATCTTGGAGAGATCCGTTAGGGAAAACCGACAGACTTGGTCGGATAAGTTGGACGATGCTTTATGGGCCTTTAGGACCGCTCATAAGACGCCCATTGGGTGCACTCCCTATAATCTTTTGTATGGAAAGAATTGTCATTTGCCTATCGAGTTAGAACACAAGGCTTATTGGGCCCTAAAGCATTGTAATTATGATATGGAGACCGCGGGAAAACACCGGAAAATGCAATTGAATGAATTAGATGAATTGAGGGATATTGCTTATGAAAATTCAGTGATTTATAAAGAAAAGACTAAAAAGTTGCATGATTCTAAAATTAAAAACCGGGTTTTTAACATTGGGGATCAATTTTTGCTTTTTAATTCAAGATTAAAAATCTTTTCCGGTAAGTTGAAATCCCGTTGGTCCGGTCCATTCACCGTGACTCAAGTGTTTCCGTATGGGACCATCGAGCTAGCTCAAGATGATGGTCCTAACTTCAAGGTGAATGGACATAGGTTGAAGCACTACTTTGGCGGTAAAGTTCCATCCTTGAACTACCTCGACCAAGTCACCTTCCCCAATGATAATTAGTATTGAGGGGATCGAGTCGAGCTCATGACTCGGTAATCAAAAACGAGGTGCCTCGTGGGGGAGTCCCATGCTTATCCTATGTACATATTATCGCTTTCTAATGTAGCTTACGTGTGGGGATTTGTGCCCTTCCAACCTTTGTTCCGTGGTTGTTTGTGAATTGTGAACTTTAGATGATCATGATCTTCACGATTGGAGCCTCTCGTGTTCGTTTTATGGGAGCACTCGATCATTTGCTTTGAAGACTTTCTCAATATCCATGATATATCCTTTTGATGTTCTAACCTTAGGTTTTTAGCACACTTCAGAAACGACTTTAAATTTAATGGTTACACCCTTTCCATGCTAGATTAGGCATTCGACTACGTCTCTAGTATAGGGGTGTTTGCACCCCTAGACTCGAAACATTGAGGACAATGTTTAACTTTAGTATGGGGGGGTGAATAGATACTTGCCTTGCCAAACCTTCACGCTTTCCAAAGTTTATCTTTTTGATTATCGTTTTTGTTGCAAAATAAGGCTAAAAATGGCCAAATTTTAAATTTTTCTCATGTTTTATAAGTGTTTAAAGACACGAATGTAGGTTTTCCGATGGCGAGAATAAGAGTAATTTTTGACTCGACCGTAGAGTACTCGTATGAGGAAGAGAAATGATAGAGTTAATTATAAGTTACTTCGCATGTAAATATTTTTTGCTTAATAAATATTGACTTAGCGGTTTAGTTAGGATTGTTGGGTTTTTAGTCTTTTCTAGTAGCTTCCGTGTAATTAAATTGGGAAGACATTAAGGTATCGCCAGCGTCACGGTTTTGAAGTATTGGCACCCTACTAATCGAAAGCTTCACCCAATAATAAGATTTCAAGTGCTCACCTAAATCTAGCAAACAATTTGAAGTCCCACAAGGCCGAAAAATCTATGCAAAATTGAAAGTGAATCAAGCCTTAATCTTCGAAGCTTTAAAGATCCAAAATTCGCTTTAGCGTGAGGATATACGTCTTTGGCTAATAAAACCACCGATGAGGCGGATAATAAAAGGCAAGGCAAGACCGAAGTCATAAAAAAAGCTTCATGGTGAAGTTGAATAAAATATGGAGGTAAACCAAAGATAATAAGGCCCTTCCGTTAGGGGGCGTATAAAAGTCTTGCTAATAAGTCTCATGTTCAAAACCGTTATAAAACCGTGTTTATCGATTCTTCTTGTCAACTTAATTTTTTAACATCGTTGTCTATTAGGAGGGGTTATTGATTTGATGGTCTTAGTTACACCGTTAGGACTCTATTTTTAGACCTAAATCTCTATTATCGCATAAGTCAAACAATGTATCCTCGTGAAACATTCAAGACAATATAAAATATAAGAGATACAACTTAGGAATAATGGGAGGATAAGTACGTGATTAGGGCATATGAGTAGTGTTAGCATTACTAACTTATAATGACAATGATCTCGTTGCACGCTTAGCATGGAATTAGGGTGAAAATCGAGGACGATGAAATTATTTCTAACGAAGCATTCACGTGTTCTTATTCTATGAACCTAAACGTCCCATTTTGCGATGAAAATCATACATTATGTCTAAAACGCAAGTAGTAGCAATAGTAGTAGTATAGCTAGTTTTTCATTTCAATAAAGTGAATAAAATGAATTTTGGAGATGCTACGTTACTTTATTCTAGCATTGCGTGAGGGGACGGCAATGGTTTAGTATGGGGGAGTGATGAGACTTCTTTTATACATAGTCTCATCGTCCAAATAGGGCTTAAAATGCATTAAATATCATCAAAATACCCAAATATATGCTTGTGTTTGTTGCTTGTGTATTTTAGGTATGGATATTGAGAAAATGACAAAAGATCACAAGAATCAGTCAGAAACGAACACGAGAAACGAAGCCGCACGATGAACCAAGCCCTAATGAAGAATTTTCCAAAGAAATCCGTTGAAGATTTGAAGAATTATGAATATTGGTCCTCCAAGAAGTCAACAAACAAGTCAAACCTTGAAGAATGAAGAAAATTCCAAAATCAGTCCTTCAAATATCATAAATTTACATTTGAAGTCCTTGATACAAGTTATAAAACATTTTGTGCCAAAAATGTCAACTGCCCAAACTTGTTTTCAAAGGAAAAGTTGTTTTGAGCTATTTTATACAACATGAACAAAACCAGCAAACCAAGGGACCATTTCTACCAGACCAGCAAACCCACCCCAGCCAATCACCTCTCCATGTCACCCCCACCAGCCAACCACATCACACCACCTCACCCATCTTCCCACGTCACCGTCCACTCACGGTTTAAACTTATTTAATTAAACCCTTCCCACCAAAACACATTTTTAAATCCTTTTTTCCCCAAATCAGATTAATCACCCTCTAATCCCCACATAAAACCCTAAATTTACCAGTTTCAATCTTTTTCAAAACAAAGGGTTTTTGGCTAAATACTTCCAGATCACTAATTAAGGGTTTTGTCATCCCATCCCACACAAAACCCATGACCCCAACCAACCCATATGACATCCCCAAGGGTCCCCTGCACCCGTCACTTTCCCCCAAACCCAATACCAGACAAAATGAATGGTTAGATATTAGTCCTTGGTCCCAAAGGCATAATGAACGTTGCTGATCACCTCACAACAGCTGGCTACATCACATGCTCCATTTTGACCAAGATTCCAAGTCAAGACTCAAGGGCATTTCTGGAATTCTAACCATTAGGCTTTTAGCTTGTATTATTTTATTCAGAGTATCTAGATAGTTCTATGAGAGGCTATATAAGGAGGATGCGAGCTGTGCATACCCCTTTTGTCCTTGTTTTTCTCTTTTGATCACAATCTTGTAAATCCAGTTTTTTTATGAATGAAAAAATGGTTTAGAGTTTGTTGATGAGAAAAGAAGTGCCAATTTACTTTCATTGCTTAAATGTTTTGTTTATTTTTATTGTTGTTTTACTTGTTTCAAAAGGTTTTAAGTTTTCCTAAATTTTCAAAATTTTCAGTGAAGAAAAATCAGTTTTCTTATATTACTACTTTCTTTTTAAAAGCTTTAAGCTATAGGTTAACTTGTCATAAGTTAATCCTATAAGCCTAAGCTCTTGTACCAGTTATCTTTTGCTCTTGGTTGTCTGTTTTGGCAGGTTCAATTCAAGTCCAATTATCATCATCATTTTCATTTCAAACAGAAAGAAAAGTATGCACAGACCCGAGTCTGTATGGAGGTGACTTTTCAGTCACTGTTGGGCCTGGATGTAGGCCCAACAAGGTAGCATCCTTTTTTCCTTTTTTATTTTACAAAAATATTCAGTTTTATGTGATTTAGTATGGAATTTGTGAAATCTGCTTAAGTGTTGGATTTATGTGCTTGTTCTTGGTTATTGTGCTTGGTATTCATGCTTAGGATAAGTAAAAATCAGTTTGGTTAGGTTTTGAGTTGCTTTGCTTTGTAAAAATTCAAATTCTAAATTTAAAGGAGTGTTTGGTTTTGCATATTAACTGAACTTCTTGGGAAGATTTTGTGTTAAAACCTGTTTTGCATACTTAACAAGTTTGTAGTAGGTGATATATGCACTTAGTTTTCCATTTGGTAGGGTTTATATCAGTTTGCTTGTTAAAATTTGGCCATATAGCATAAAATCAGAAAAGTGCCTTGTGTGACTGATTTTGGTGAAATTTGTGCATCAATCTTGATAAGCTGCTAGATAACAGGTCATTTAAGGGTTGTGAATTGCTTATATGTGATTTAGTTGGATTGTATGCATGTTTTTAGCCATTGAATCTCATTTTTGTGCATGTAAATTGGTCATTTGTTCATCAGACCTACATATAACATTCATCAGAAACTTTTTGTGATCTTTGTGCTTGATTTTTGTGTTTGATCTTGCTTGTTTTGTGTTTGTCTTGACTCCCTATACTCAACTGAGTATAGGGGTGCCCTTTTGTCCATCAAAAACATCACTGAATTCCAAAATCAAGTCCTCTTGATTCTGTCTTCACAAGTGAAGATTCACTTTTTTCTTTGTGTTCATAAAATCCAATCTGGGCACGTTTTTGATCTCTAAAAGCTTGATTCTAGTTTGTTTTTGGTTAAGAGCTTGATTTAGAGTAAGTAAAAGTTTCTGTTTTGAGTATTTAAAGTTAAAAAAAAAGAAAAAGAAAAAGCAAAAAGGACGTGGCCAGGACTCGAACCTGCGCTACTCCTCTCACACACCAACGTGATAACCAGTTGCCCTAGGGTCTTTGACTGGTTATCACTTGGTTAGTTTGATATATAAGTAGTGTTTGTTTTTTGGCTTACTTAACAATCAACTTAATAATAAGCTGATTTCAGCTTATTCCTTTAGGCTTTTTCCCAGTTAGTATTTTTCTTTTGTTTTTATTTAGTTTTAGGACTTTTTGGTGCAAAAAGTTTATTTTTCCCGTATTTAATTAATTTTCTAGGATTATTTTAAGTTTAAATTTTAGAAAGTGAATAAAAAATAGGAAAAAGTATTTTAAAAATCTGAAAAAATAGTTATTAGGTTTTTAATTATATTTTTGAGGTTTACATCACTTTAAGTTTTCAAAAAGTCTTATTTTTGATTTTATAGGATTTTAGGGTTTTTAACCAACTTTAAAATTTAATATAAAATTATTAAATAGGTTTTAGAAATTTTTAATTGCATTTCTGTCTTAGTTACATTTTTTCAGATTTTTGTTAATTTTTTAGAATTTTTTTATAAACTTTGAATTTTTTTGAATATTTTAATATTATTTTATTATTAAAAATTAAAAGTTTGATTTTTTAAGTTTTTTACATTTTTCCTAGATTGTAGACATTTAATTAGGAGTTTTGTAACTTTCCAAATATTTTTAGGACTTTTCAATTAATTTCTAGAATTAATTTAAGTTTTAATTGATTTTAATAATTTTTAAGTGTTTAAAAATAGTTTTATTTGGTTTTAAAATTTATAAAAATATTTTTTAGCTTAATTAGGTTATTTTTGAGGTTTACAAACTTTAAAATCTTGTTTAGGGCTTTTTAATAATTAATTGTGATTTTTAGGGCTTTAATTAGCATTAAAAAGTCATTATCTAATTAATTAAAAGGTTTTAACAAGTTTGGATTTTTTGTAAACTCTTAGAATATTATTGTGGATTTTTAGTCATTTTTAGGAATTTTTAGGTTAAAATTTTAATTTTTGCACTATTTACGGTTTTACGTGATCACCTTTTTCGTCTTAGTTTAATCCGTCTTCGTAACCGTCTTCCTTTTCTAATCTCATTTCTTTCTTTCTTTTTCAATCATATAATCACAAATCAAAATCATCTCTTAACACAACGCACTAGCCTCCTCGAGAACGAACTTGGATTTATTTGGTCATTAGTGCTCGGTTTTTCTAAACCGACACTTAATACTTGCCACTTTTGCCTTCCTTTTCCTAAAGGGGTAAAAACTCTACAATCAGTTACTATTATCAGTCACTCCAGTTAATTTGGCATCATAACATTTCAATTACCCTTGCACGTTAACTATTATTTCCTCGATCGAATTCAGGGGATCTATCTTACGTAGATGACAATGAACTATTCGTGTTTTCAAGTCAAGGTCAGGAGGACCAAGATTTATCATTTGTGTCAAGATCTTGTGAAGGAACCGTTCCAAGAGGGAAGCCACTTGGAAACGGACAAGTTCATACGGACTTCTTATCCATTTTCTCTTATCGATTAGATATGTCCTTTCAGACACGTCACGTTCCTTGTCCTTTCAAGATATGTCACGTTCCACGTTCCTTCTACCATGTCACCTGCATTTCCTTTTATCTTACATACCCTCTCAGTTTGATTCGGGTATGTTTCTCTTTCGGCTTATGTTATCTATAATTCGGGGACGAATTATTCTTTTTAGGGGGGAAGGGTTGTAAACCCCGCATGTTTTTACCATTAACAATACACTTATGATCGTACGTACCGGATTAAAACTTTACTTATATAACATGAAAACGTATCACGAATATTAATTTCAAGAATTACGTACGTGTTATTACTCGATAAAAATACGTGCGTTTTAATATACGATGATTATTAACGATGACGAATAAATCACGAACATGAAATCACGAACATCTAACATGATTTTTGCGTATATTAAATAGACGCGACGAGTAATTACGTATATTAATTACGTACGGTAAGTAAGTACGTATGTTATGATTATTATTAATCTACGACATGAAATTATGTACAATAAGTAAACCACAAGATAATAATCACATCATTTAAAATCACGTGACACGAGGATTTAACACGACTATTATTACATAAATAATATTTGCGTTTCACACGGATAAGAATAACCATGGAAAAATTCATGACATTTAAACTCGATCCTACTCGATTATATTTAAGTCACAAAACTAAGGAATGGGTGTTTTAGGGCCTACTAGATTGCGGTATAAAAAAAACAAGGGTTATGGGTTGTTGGCCCAGCCGGACTTAGAAGTCAACACACAAGAAGGAACAAAAGCGGGTTCTCTCTTTTCATTCCAACAAACAGACAACAAAATTAGGGTTTCACCCAGGTGTGGTCGCCGGTTGTAGAGCAAGGATCAAGGGATTCGACTCAATCTTTTCCCCAAGAAAATTGTGTGTGTTCGTCCCTTATCACCAGCCCCGTAAAGGGTAACCATCTCCTCTCTTTAATTCAGTTCATACCACGGGTTTATTGGGTCCTTTAAGATCTACATGGATAAAAAAAACATAAAGTAATCATGAATAAAACGTAATAGGGGGTCGGGTCTGAGTGGGTTTTTGTTCGACTTGCACCAAACCGAGAGTATATGACTCTCGGTGGTGGTTTTCTTTCGAACTACTACAAACCAAACAGCCAAGGTGGGCTTTTTGCTCTATCAGCCGCAACCCTGCAACCAGCAGGTGTGCGTTGGGCTTACCAATGGCAGCAGCAGGGGCTGCGTAGGCAGGCAGTGGGAACCGAGAGCTTATTACTCTCGGTGGGAGTTTTATTCGAGCAGGGGAAACAAGCCACTGCCGGTGGCAGTAACATAAGGGGGTGTTTGGTTTTTGATTTTTTACAGAATTAAGGGTGCGTTTGGTTGGCATTTTAAGGGCAATTAAGGGGCTATTTGTTTCGGTCCGGTTCATTGTTTAGTATAATTAAAACACGGGGTTTGTCACGGGAATATTGTACGATTCATGTTTTCTACAAGTATAATATTTTTATAAGTTATATTTTTTACAAGCGTATTATTTTACCAAGAAAGTTAAATTAATTAAATCATGGCTATAATTAATTTAACTAAGACATGAACTTAGGTTAATTATTATTATGTATAATACGTGTTTTTAACCTAAGTATGTAATTATTTATTTTTACACTATAGTATTAATTAATTATTAAACAAGACATATAATTAATTAATAAACATGACTTAGGTTATATTAATATTAATATTAATACATGTTTTAACCTAAGTATTTTTATACGCTTAATTTAATTAAATCATGATTATATTTAATTAAACCTGAAAACCTATAGTTTATTTAATTTACATGTATTAATTAATAAACTATATTATAGTCACATGACTTATGATATTTAACCAATAAAACTTAAGCTCATCTTATTAGCTTAATAATCCAACTTATTTCTAAATATGGAAACTTTCTATTTTAGAAACTTATCTATTTTAGGCAGTTAATCTATTTATGGACACTTTCTATTTTTAGAAACTTATCTATTTTAAGCAGTTAATCTATTTATGGAAACTTTATATTTTTAGAAACTTGTTTATTTTAAGCAGCTAATCTATTTTTGGAAACTTTCTATTTTAGGAAACCTGCTATTTTTAGGAAGTTACTTATTTTTACACAACAAGTATAATAATACAAGAAATACTTAATCAGAATATACATAATACATGATAAACACAACATAATGTTAAAATCAGTGAAACATGGCATGAACATATAAAACAAGCTAAGACATGATATATAACCAGCTACGTACCCAGTAATCAGAATACTTATACCCGTATATTATTTATGTAGAATTAGTGAGATCGAAGTAGGACTCTCTTCCGTTCGTCTTCTTCGTTCACTGGACACAAGGTACGGATTCTCCGTCCTTTCAGTATGGACATTCTTCGTCATTAGGATTTCCCGTATGCAGCCAACTGTTTTCCCGAGTATATGTTTTATATGTTTTTGAATTGCTTATGTTTAATTAGATACCTAAAGCCATATACATGAATGACCAGTTTCACCTAGTTATGGAGGTACCATAACCATAACATTAGAGGCACCAGTGTTATGACACCACCATGACGGAGTGATAGCTCGTAGCGTCCCTTCAGCTTTTGTCCATATTATTATTATTATTATAGGTGGGGTGTATGGGTGCATGTAAAACCCTTAAAAATAATTTCATAATTTAATTCTATTTTCAATTATTTTGAAGTATTTTATAACGTTAAATATTATTATGTTTAACGGTTTAAGTTGAAACCGATATTAAATATTATATTTTAATATTTTGACGAGCAACGAGGACTACTAGTGATCGCGATACCGACGGATGCCAAAAATTTTATATCGTATAATATTTTGAAACTTATTTTTGTGTTGGTTAATGAACTCACAATTTACGGATTTAAATTTGGGCTTACGTGCATAACTTAGCGTCCTTTACGACTAAACCGGAAACCTTAGGATTACGTATTTACGTTTTTGAACTCCGTTTTTGATGAGACCATTTTTATTGGATTCGTTTTGTGACGTTGATTCATAATTTATAAAAACATTTTTCGTAAAACGACCCGAGGGCACGCAAATCGAGAAAACTAGAATCGAGGAATACCCGTAAATTAGTGAGGTGGGACAAAATACATTATCCCACCCCACTAGCTAACATGGGATGGCACACATGACACCACATCTAAGGATGTGGCATCATGTTAACTAACTAGCTACAAGTGTAAGAAAAGCTTACACCTTAAGCTACTCTTTTCCACTATCTAACACAAAACCATCAACTAACTTCAAACATTCCATTTACTTACATGCAAACCAACACAAATCCTCTCAAAAACTTTCACCATTGCCATCCATATTGAAGCTACAAACACCCCTTTTGATCTTTTCTAGCCATGAAATACATGTTTACTAGCTCTATCATGGAGTTATCTTGAAGCCTTGATCATTTGGTGGCCATATTAACAACATTGGAGATGATTTGCTTGTGTCCTAGGGCTGATTTCTCAAGTATTATTCTTGGTGTTTGATGATCTTGGAGTTATTTGTGGTGTTCATCAAGTTCTTGTCTTCCAAAAACAAGAAATACACTTGGTTGGTAAAGAAGATCATCCTCTCCATTTTCTCTTGTTATTTTTGTAAAGAACAAATGCATTTTCTTTATTTTGTATATGTATATGATGTATATATGATGATAAAAATTTTGTGTGGGGATCAAGTGTTGATAAATATGCTTAAAAATGTTAATAACCATGAGAAATAAGGCTAAAATCATGATTATTTAGTTGGCTGTATAAAAACAGTATATAACTAAAACTTGAACTGATACACTTGCATGGTATAATCCATTTACAGTAAGTACAAGATGTTATACACATGTGAGAGTTGGCCATGCAATGGAATCAATATAATGAGTGAGATATGATCAAAACAAGTTGGGTGTTCTAATCTGAATAAGCAGTTTTGTAGGGACTGTTAAGGCAAGATAAACTTAAAACAAGCAGTAGCTATAACTAAGTTGAATGTAACACATAATATGAAGAACATGTCAACAAAAAATGAGCTTCTAATTCATTATAGAACTCTAGATATGATAAAAATGGTGAACATGAAGATAAAAATCAGATTTTGAGAATTAATGTTTATTATTATTATATAAGCACTCAAATTTTATTGTATAAAATGTAAAATAAAAACCCACTAACTTATGAAACTTATTTATATAAATATGTAAAAGGTTAAATAAATGAATAACTTATATAAATGGTAGTGGAATAATACTTATAAGTAATAAAAACTATAAACATGATTTTTACGACTTTTTTGGCTATTACCGTAAAATTAACGTTTTTCGCCAAATAAAACTTAGACGATCAAACCCGTCTAAAGTAAAGTTTTTAAAAGTCATATACTGATATATAAGTAACTAATACAAGTAAAAACCGATAAAACCCGAACTATAGGACATACAGACATTAACGAGCTAACTAAGCATATTGGACTAATAATTGGACTAAATAAGTTAAACACTTATAAAAAGGAATTATTGGGCTTAACCCATTTGGGCCCAACATGGAAAGTATAGATACTGATAATATAGGTATAAAATAGATTAAAACAAGTTAAAGAACTTATACTAAGCTTATTGGACTTAAAATAGGTAAGTAGGTAAAACTAGTAAACTAGTAAAAAGTTACCAATACGTAAACACTAAAATGAGTAAACAAGGATATATAAACCCACTTGATCATCATCATATGTACAAAATCCTCATATGTATATTGTTATTTTGATAAAAGTCATTAGACAAGAGCCTAAGACCGATTATTATTTATATAGGTTTTCGTGACCGAAGCACGCCCGTAGCCGATAATCCGCCTTTCATTATCAACGTGAGTCTATAGCCTCGCTTTATACTAGTTATTAAATGATTTTAAACCCGCGAGGGGGAATACATGTTTTATAAACTTAGAACACAAGATTTCTATGGTATGCTTTGTCCCTCTATGAATGGACCCGTGGTTGCCTTTAAATTGCATTAAGTGATTGCCTTTATTAAAACCTCAATTATGGACTGTTAATTAACCTATGATGGGTTAAACGCTAGTACAATTAATAGATCTATGGGGGAAGCGGCCCCGGTTCAGTTTTTGTGGACTTGTCATAGAAGCTTAGGCCCGACCTCCACACTGTTTGAACATATTGTATTGAGAAGTCAGGTATACGACAATGTACCAATAATCTGGAGGTAACCGATAATTAATAAATCTCTCGTCTTATTAGACTGATATGGGAGTGTCTAAGGGCTCGGTTCCATGAGATTATTGCAATTTATGCTATATACAATTATCATTGTTGATGCAAATTATTATTTGATGCTTATAAGCATGCCACAAACTTATAATCTTTGCTTGTGTTCAAATTGATTTCATAAACCTATAGATTCACTCGGCATTTTTGCTGATCGTTTACTCACATGTATTTCAGGTAATCAAGAAGTGGAAGCTTGGAGGTCACGGGGAATGAAGTTGTGCACTGCTTTTGTTGTTCAAACTCTTTGATTCATTTATAGTTCCATTTTCAAAACAAACCAATATGTTGTTTTAACTTATCTTTTGGTAACGATTACTTGGGACTACGCTACTCTGACAAATGTTTTAGGAACGATAAATATAAAACGTCTCTTTTCGAGTCGTTCTTTATAAATTATGTGATGTTGCATCATTGTTTAGCATCCAAAGATGTATTCCGCTGCGTGTAAATTTGGGGTTGTTAAAGATTGGTACCAGAGCCATGAGTTATAGAGAACTAGGTCTTTATTTTTAAAACCTAAACTATAACTGTCAGTTTTTATTTTTCAAAGAGTCGGTGCACATGATTTCGCGTGACTTCAGGTTCAAGCTACTTCTGGGATTACAACTTTAGTATACATTATTATGTATGCCTTATTGCTAAGTATTTCTAAATAAATACTATAATCCTTTATCGATATATATTTATGTCGTTAAACTTTTGGATAAATGTTTATCATTTATTAATGATTAGCTTAAATAAATACATTGAATTTTCAAGATCTTTCTGTATTTATTTTTGAAGTATTTAAATTGCTTTTATTGCAAATTTTACATTATGACCTTACATACCTTCATCTGCGCACGTTACTTTCATTGTTTAACCCTTTGAGATATCTATAGATATTCAAATCGTCTTCCGGCTATTTGTACTTGGACGTCTTTTAACGTAATCTCTAGACCATTGTGTAGCTCAATGTGTCCTTGGAATAGACTAACCGCTATAGTGTGAGTCACACATTTTGAAACATTTCTTAAAATCGTGTTGAATAATATCATGGTTTTTCATAATTTTTGTTGATTTTTATTATCGTTTTACACGACATGCGAAGATTTAATTCGTTGACATATATATGTATCGACTCCGAAGTGTATTGTTCACTTATATCTCGGTAACGTCATCGTTATTTTATAAATCATCGTCTAGATTATGGCACTAGAATTTGAATACGATTTTACTTATATAAAATTGTATCATTTGTTTTTCATTAACCTTCTCGCTCCCGGAGTGTAGCATGTTAATGTTCCATTCTTTTCTTGTTATGTTTTGTGTGTTTGACAATCGTGGCACCACGGAGATTTGCCTACATTCCATTTTTGAATCTAAATTACGAACGTCTTTCACCGTCTTGCTTCCTAAATTTCGTGTTGAATACCTTGAAGCATTTTCTGTCATTCATCATGCTATATTTTATTTGATGCTCCTTACGATATTTATTTTTCGTTGTTATAAAATCCACAAGACATGTGTGTATATATGTATATATTTTGAGCCGTTAAGAAGTGTCGAAAAATACACTTTATGCAGAAACTGTAGGGGCAGTATAAACAGGTCAAAACTTAAAAGTAAAACCTGTGTTTTTAAAATAAAATAGTCAAACCTGCACAGAACTTGCAGGGGTATTTTGGTCATTTTACATTGATTTTCAGGTCTCAGGTAAAACTAGAAAGTCGTCTGAAACGTCGTTTTGCATCAAAATGCTTTAGACTCTGAGTCTTGGAGATGTCGTTTATCGGGTCAATTAATCGGCTCATATTTAAAAGTTAAATCTGATAGAAAGTTCAGAACATGAGTTTTAAACGTTTCTAAGCAGTTTTATGTTCATTTGAGATCGTAAAATTTTAATGAATATTATTTTACAACTAACTAATACTAGTTGCATGTGAAAATGTTTAAAAATAGAAACATTACAGGATTAGCAATTACCAGATTAATGGTGTAATTTGAAAATGAATAATATACTTTCTTAAAAGCGTGTTGTGTTGAGTATCTTACATAGAATACACATATGGATTGATTTATTATTTATATATATATGACTCATTTGTTCTTCGATGTAATTTTATTTTATTTTCTTCTAACCTTCCATTGATTTGGGTTGAGTTTTGAAGTTTTGCCTTCACATTCTTCGTCGACATTCTTATCACGTGTTTCATGGGGTTTTCCTCTAAACCTTATAATCTTTTGAAATCTTAACAACTTGTAACCATTTCATTGGTTGTTTTATGAGCTGCTATTTGCAACTTTTTACAAGCCTTTGGCTACTTTATACGTTGTCATAATGTCACCTTATAAATAAATCTGATATTGTTTTATGATTATTTTCACCAATTGTTTTTACTTTGGTCTTATAAAATACTTTTCGTAACATTAAAAGTTGCTTATTGAGTATCTCACAAATTACTTGTATCCTATAAATTTATAAACTATTTTAAAAATCCATTATACAAATGGCATGGTTTATATAAACATAAGAAACGTAATACTTTTCGACGAAACGGAGCACTGCATTGCTAGCCCTAAATTATACATGGCCTGATCACCTATGTCTAATTTAGAAGGAGCCATGCTAGGCTGAATAGTAGTCAACTTAAAAATCTTGATAATAAAGAACTTTTTACCTGTATTTATGATAAAGATAAATAAAATGTATAAAGTGAAAAGAAGTTTTAAAAACTTTTATATTTCATGCAAGTAGCACAATTTATATGCATCCGCATACGTTTTCTTACCTTCTCTTGAACGAATTACATGATTATAAGTACGTTTTTACTCGATGATTGTTTTTTCCACTTGTTACTTCATTTTGTCTTATAACTGATTTCTTTTGACTGCTCGTCTAATTATTGACTATTAATAAATGACTTGAAAGTCTCAATATTTCATCCTTCCTTCTTGTCCAATTTTCTTTATGCGATTTTATAGATCTTTGGAATGTCTCCGCACGTGAATAATGAATTATCACTAGAGTGATTTCCGTATAGCCGGGATGACGTCCGTCACTCTCGTTTGTCTCGAAATCCACTCTTGTGAACCGTGCTTTGACTTCTCTCTTTAAACACTAACATCGTTCATTTGATTTGTTTTAATTACAAGTGATTATTAGGATTTTTCTTTGATTAAAATTTTTGTATGGATCTTATTTCCGATCGTGTAACGACCACCGCTATGTTAACGAGCTGATATTGGTGAACTACCGACCGCACTAACAAAATTGACAACTTGTTTAATCTATTATTTCTTATCGTCTTACTATCAACGCCTTTATTTTATTATTCTCTTTAAGAATTCATACGACATTTGCTTCGTTTTCTTTCGTACCGCTGATTTCGTACTAATTGTTGACCATTATTTCCATTCGTATTCATTTGTTATCTTGTCATATTTTGAAACCCAAATATATCCCATGTTTATATAAAAAAAATAATAATATAAACACCTTTAAGTATTTCTACAACGTATTATAAAATTTTTATGTTTACACATTTTCCAATGATTTTCAATTATCGGAATAACCATCACAAGTAAAAGGTCAAATTTATGCATCATATTTTGTATAACAAAAACTAATGTTTAACATGAAATTATACTATATCTTTTGAACTAATTGACTTATCATACTTTACTTTTAATGTAATGAAATTACCGGTTTAATTTTTATTCCTAACAAGGATTTAATTTGGAAATTATAATTTCTAATTGTAACCATCAATACGAATTTAATTAATAAATTTATGTCATTCTTTCAAAGTTTCTTAAGACGACCAAATAAATTTTGAAACTATTTTACTTCTATTTTTGATGTATCATCTTTATCAATAAAGTACCTCAACTGAGTTTTAAGGTAATACCAAATCCGGGACGGATAATTGTGACAAATGTTATTTTAATGATAATGTTTAATTTATTCTTCGCTCTCATTTTTCTAGTATTGTGATTTATTATGTTTTAAGGTTACGTGAGTCGAGATCCCTCGTCGATCATCAACCTTAAATCATTTTACCACATCTTGTCCGTTTATGCGTTTATTGAATTTATTTTTATCTCGTTCTGTTCCTCGTACTGAAGATCACTATTTTATTCTGAGTTTAAAATGAATCTCGGGAAGCAGTATATAAGCAGAAACGATAAGTGTCACCAGGATTTATGCGTGTACTTGTGGAATGATTTAGGACCGAATCTCTTAAGGAATGGAGTTAATAAATTCGTTACAACCTCGAGGAGTATGTTGAAGCCGACACCGTAAGTGGAAAGACTCTTGAGATCAAGTGGTTATTATCAAGGGTTCGTTCAAGGTTTTCTCGATGATTAACGGTGGATATCTATACTCGATGTTTATGTTCGACCTTTTATTTTTATGTACTTATGTGATATGTGATCTAGTCAAATGATCGTAAGTTGTGAGAACTTGAGACGGCATCATCCGATGACGTCCGATCATGTAGAACATATATTATGTAATATCTTTTTGACTTTCAACGATGATGTTTATTGAGACTTTAATGCGCGTTGGCGAAAGTGAGATGGTGTCTTTGTATTATCTTTTGAGTAGGGACCCGTGTGTGAGCACCCTCCGATGACGAAAATATTTTTCTTGTTAGTTCTTTTTGATGTGTGTCCATGGCTATCCGGCCAGTGGCTATCCTTTAAATTGCAACATTTTTTTAACTGGACTTACCCGAAAATCCTATCATCTATTCTTGTCGTCGAATGAGCTTCGTGAATTCATAAAATTTTCATGTGTCGAGCTTGACGGGTTACTGGTGGATAACGATTTATTTATTCCTTTTGGTGACATACAACCTGACGACAAGTTGCGTTTGGTAAAAGAACCAGTGGAGATAGTGGATCGAGATTCACGTAGGAACGTGAAGACTTCTTTATAAGGAATGTCGTCATCCTTCCGGGTAGTGAACAACTCGTGTATGAGGCGAGTTGAGCGCCGGGACGTCGCTCCCTTAAGGTGGTGAGGATGTAAAACCCGTAAAAATAAGGTCATAATTTAATTCTATTTTCAATTATTTTGAAGTATTTTAGAACGTTAAATATTATTATGTTTAACGGTTTAAGTTTAAACCGATATTAAATATTATATTTTAATATTTTGACGAGCAACGAGGACTACTAGTGATCGCGATACCGACGGATGCCTAAATTTTATATCGTATAATATTTTGAAACTTATTTTTGTGTTGGTTGATGAACTCACAATTTACGGATTTAAATTTGGGCTTACGTTCAAAACTTAGCGTCCTTTACGACTAAACCGGAAACCTTAGGATTACATATTTACGTTTTTGAACTCCGTTTTTGATGAGACAATTTTTTATTGGATTCGTTTTGTGACGTTGATTCATAATTTATAAAAATGTTTTTCGTAAAACGACCCGAGGGCACGCAAATCGAGAAAACTAGAATCAAGGAATACCCGTAAATTAGTGAGGTGGGACAAAATATATTATCCCACCCCACTAGCTAACATGGGATGGCACACATGACACCACATCTAAGGATGTGGCATCATGTTGACTAACTAGCTACAAGTGTAAGCAAAGCTTACACCTTAAGCTACTCTTTTCCACTATCTAACACAAAACCATCAACTAACTTCACACATTCCATTTACTTACATGCAAACCAACACAAATCCTCTCAAAAACCTTCACCATTGCCATCCATATTGAAGCTACAAACACCCCTTTTGATCTTTTCTAGCCATGAAATACATGTTTACTAGCTCTATCATGGAGTTATCTTGAAGCCTTGATCATTTGGTGGCCATATTAACAACATTGGAGATGATTTGCTTGTGTCCTAGGGCTGATTTCTCAACTATTATTCTTAGTGTTTGATGATCTTGGAGTTATTTGTGGTGTTCATCAAGTTCTTGTCTTCCAAAAACAAGAAATACACTTGGTTGGTAAAGAAGATCATCCTCTCCATTTTCTCTTGTTATTATTGTAAAGAACAAATGTATTTTCTTCATTTTGTATATGTATATGATGTATATATGATGATAAAAATGTTGTGTGGGGATCAAGTGTTGATAAATATGCTTAAAAATGTTAATAACCATGAGAAATAAGGCTAAAATCATGATTATTTAGTTGGCTGTATAAAAACAGTATATAACTAAAACTTGAACTGATAAACTTGCATGGTATAATCCATTTACAGTAAGTACCAGATGTTATACACATGTGAGAGTTGGCCATGCAATGGAATCAATATAATGAGTGAGATATGATCAAAACAAGTTGGGTGTTCTAATCTGAATAAGCAGTTGTGTAGGGATTGTTAAGGCAAGATAAACTTAAAATGAGCAGTAGCTATAACTAAGTTAAATGTAGCACATAATATGAAGAACATGTCATCCAAAAATGAGCTTCTAATTCACTATAGAACTCTAGATATGATAAAAATGGTGAACATGAAGATAAAAATCAGATTTTGAGAATTAATGTTTATTATTATTATATAAGCACTCAAATTTTATTGTATAAAATGTAAAATAAAAACCCACTAACTTATGAAACTTATTTATATAAATATTTAAAAGGTTAAATAAATGAATAACTTATATAAATGGTAGTGGAATAATACTTATAAGTAATAAAAACTATAAACTTGATTTTTACGACTTTTTCGGCTATTACCGTAAAATTAACGTTTTTTGCCAAATAAAACTTAGACGATCAAACCCGTCTAATGTAAAGTTTTTAAAAGTCATATACTGATATATAAGTAACTAATACAAGTAAAAACCGATAAAATCCGAACTATAGGACATACGGACATTAACGAGCTAACTAAGCATATTGGACTAATAATTGGACTAAATAAGTTAAACACTTATAAAAAGGACTTATTGGGTTTAAACCATTTGGGCCCAACATGGAAAGTATAGATACTGATAATATTGGTATAAAATGGATTAAAACAAGTTAAAGAACTTATACTAAGCTTATTGGACTTAAAATAGGTAAGTAGGTAAAACTAGTAAACTAGTAAAAAGTTACCAATACGTAGACACTAAAATGAGTAAACAAGGATATATAAACCCACTTGATCATCATCATATGTACAAAATCATCATATGTATATTGTTATTTTGATAAAAGTCATTAGACAAGAGTCTAAGACCGATTATTAAGTATATAGGTTTCCGTGACCGAAGCACGCCCGTAGCCGATAATCCGCCTTTCATTATCAACGTGAGTCTATAGCCTCGCTTTATACTAGTTATTAAATGATTTTAAACCCGCGAGGGGGAATACATGTTTTATAAACATAGAACATAAGATTTCTATGGTATGCTTTGTCCCTCTATGAATGGACCCGGGGTTGCCTTTAAATTGCATTAAGTGATTGCCTTTGTTAAAACCTCAATTATGGACCGTTAATTAACCTATGATGGGTTAACCGCTAGTACAATTAATAGATCTATGGGGGAAGCCTCCCTAGTTCAGTTTTTGTGGACTTGTCATAGAAGCTTAGGCCCGACCTCCACACTGTTTGAACATATTGTATTGAGAAGTCAGGTATACGGCAATGTACCAATAATCTGGAGGTAACCGACAATTAATAAATCTCTCGTCTTATTAGACTGATATGGGAGTGTCTAAGGGCTCGGTTCCATGAGCTTATTGCAATTTATGCTATATACAATTATCATTGTTGATACAAATTATTATTTGATGCTTATAAGCATGCCACAAACTTATAATCTTTGCTTGTGTTCAAATTTATTTCATAAACCTATAGATTCACTCGGCATTTTTGCTGATCGTTTTACTCACATGTATTTCAGGTAATCAAGAAGTGGAAGCTTGGAGGTCACGGGGAATGAAGTTGTGCACTGCTTTTGTTGTTCAAACTCTTTGATTCATTTATCGTTCCATTTTCCAAACAAACCAATATGTTGTTTTAACTTATCTTTTGGTAACGATTACTTGGGACTACGCTACTCTGACAAAAGTTTTAGGAACGATAAATCTAAAACGTCTCTTTTCGAGTCATTCTTTATAAATTATGTGTTGTTGTATCATTGTTTAGCACCCAAAGATGTATTCCACTGCGTGTAAATTTGGGGGTGTTAAAGTGCATCCTAGTTTACATGTTTTTAGTAGATTATTCAGGTGAATGTGGTGTGTGCCTTGCATCCTTCTTAAGGAGCTGATCCCTCCTACCCAAACAGTTATATTAATTAGAGGCAGCCCCTCTAATTGCATGACGAGGTCACCCCTCCAAGTATTCATGCACGTTGATATTTCATGACCTATATTAGCTAATGGTAAACATGTTAAACAATTTTTATAAGATAAACATAAGGCTTTTCAAACTATAAAACAAGTTTTACTAAGTTATACTAGGTTTTCTAGGACTTATTCATTTTCGCTGCTATATGTTTTACATGCTTATGTTATTCATTCCATGCTTGTATATATGTGCACTGAGCATTATGCTCAGCCGTTACTTTTCTTTCCATGTCCCAAAACGACAGGTACCCAAGGACAGACTCGAGCATTTGGAGGACGTGCATAGGATGGAAGTTTCCATAGACTTATTTTCCTTTTGTCTTCATATATTTATGCTTGTGTAGTCTTTGTTCATTTCATTTACTTTATTTATGTTTTGGGCTTATGTTTGGGAACCGATGTTTGATTCCGGTTTTCCCTATGGTCATGTATGTTTTACTACATATTACCTTGCATGCTTTGATGACACGCCATAATTATGCGTAACGGTCCACTTATCAAAGTGGGGTGTTACAATCGTGATCACTAATAATCCTCGCTATTAGTAGAAATGTAAAAATAAGACTTCCAACGTCGGTTTTAAATAAAACCATCAAGCGTCATATCATTCAACTCATCAAAAAATTCAAAATTATTCGTAAAATAATATTAAATAATATTAAATAATGACCTCGGGTTTGGGTTGTCACATCCTACCCTCCTAAAAGAGAGCGACGTCCTTGGCGCTCGACCCCTCTTATACTCACATTCCATACTTCTAGAACAAATGAGAACTCTTTTCCTTAAAGAAATCCTCACGCTTCCTTCGTGAATTCAGATCCATTCCTAGAATTCTTGTATCTTCACAATATAATTCATCCTATGCTTCAATCTCTTAAGAACTCTTCAAAGTTCTCTCTATGAGTTGCAACTTATCTTCAAGTTGAATTCTTTCCTTGTTGTTCCCAAAATAAATTTCACCCTTCATAACGATACCTTAAGCATAACCACATTTCCCAATTTCAAACTCCATCGAGTTCCTTCGATTGCCAACATAACTCCTCTGACAACTCCTTGTTACTAATAAACGATCCTTAGCCTAAACAATCTTACCAATATTTGCCAACATCAGTTCTAGTTCTGTCATTCAATTCCACCTACATCTCTGCAATGCACCAAAAACCTAACTTACGTCCATAACTCACGATCTTTAACCTTCACAAATTGAAGTTCTTTATGGACCTTCAAATAGTACAGCCTTATTACTTGCATGACAACCATTGTCGTATAAGAATTTCTAATAATTCCTAAGTCAATCACACACGCACAAGTATATCATCCAATGTTTGAATCGTTCTTTCACTATGTCCATCAGTCTTTGTATAATACGCATTACTCAACTTTCACCTTTACTCAGCCCAGAATGTATCTATTACTTGACTTGTGAGATTCCTTCATCACTAAGTCTCACTCTCTCAACTCAGATATGTTAGGAGTGCTCAATATTCCATGTCTCACTTGAATTTACAACAAAATCCTTTCCATAAGTTTGACAAAATGTTGAAACCAATTACCTTGACATTTTCTCAAATCAGACCACTAACTTAAACTTTCAATATTCTTTCTATCAATTCCACACTTCTTGTCATCACCAAAACTCAAACCTTAGAAGCTTTTTCCTTTTTCTTCCTGATAAGTGCATCAGCTACCATATTCGCCTTTCCTGGATGGCAGTGAATCTCGTAGTCATAATCACTCACATTCATAACCATCAACATACTCAAGTACTCGAAATATACAATTGGTAATCCTCTACTCATCTCCTTTATCTTCCCAAGAAGTTAATTATTAAGCAAACTCTTATGATCCTTTATTATTACACTCTTGATTCCATACAAGTAATATTTCTACAATCTCAAAGAAAACACCACAACTACATAACCCTTATGAGACGCATCATAGCAAACTACAGACTATAAATACTTCAGATCCTTCCAACAATGACAACATCAGTGCAGAACACAACTTACCCTCAGTGTTCAGATTATAGCTTCCTCATCTGATAAGGATCAAATCTTGAAACATACAAATTTAGATGTATAAGTGAAACTCACACATCCAATTTTTTCTTAGTCAGCTCAATCAATGGTTCAACAATCAGTGAAAACCTTTCGATAAACCTCCGATTATTCCTAGCTTAGACCAAGGAATTAACAGATTTCTGTCGGCGTCGTTGGTACCGACCAATCCTTAATCATTTAAATCTTGACAAGATCTTCATGAATACCTTTGTTGTCAATCAACCTCCTTAGAAAACGCAAATATTTCAACCAATATTCACACATAGGAAACTTGACATACCATTTCTCTTTTTCCAACCATCCCAAAATTATCCTCATATGTTACTTATGTTCTTCCTTTCCTATTGGAATAAAATAGAATACCCTCAATAGATACAATGACTAACTCATCCTAATACAGCTCACACACATGATTCGCCAGGTTCATGATACGGCAGACGCGTTCGTCCATTCCAAAAACGTCACTTGAAACTTAAAGTAACCACATCAAGCACGAAAAACAACTATAGGAATATATTCCCTAACTCTCAGTTAATGATAACCAGAACTCAAAGCGATCTTTGAGTACACACTGGATCCAGACCAGTTGCAAGTATAAAACAAATCATCAATCCTCGGTAATGGATACTGATTCTTGACTGTCAGTTTGTTAAGTTCTCGAAAATCAATACACATTCGAAAAGAACCATCTTTCTTGACAAACAACACAGGTGATCGCCATTGTAACGAAACTTAATCTAGTATATCCCTTATCCATCACTTCTCGCAGTTGACTGAATAACTCATTCCACTATGACGGTGCCAAATTATAAGGCATACAAATACTACTCAATGAAACGACTACACCTATCGCTTACAACACTCAATCGACATGAACTCCACTTCATGAGACGAAAACAACTCTGTAAAACTTCAGGAAAACCTCAGAATACTCTCGAATTATTAACAAATCTCCCAACTTCACTATCACTAGTTACCTGAACAAAAAATACATTACATCCCTCTCCCACATACTTCCTCATTTCCAAACAAGATACTTCTCAAACGGAAAGTTCACTCATCACCTCTCACAGTCAACACTCAGTTTCTAAGCAAAATCTAAACCAACAGCTATCAATTTATGGTAAAGATTGGTTCAATCTCAAGCATCAGCACTACGCACAACTAACCAATTCATACCAAAAATCTACATCTAAGGATTCCAACTCTTTGAGCATCAAGTCGATACTAAACACCTACCTTCCTAAATTCAAGGAACACACTCTTAGTATAGAACTAATACTAGCAACCTTTCCATCGGTTAATTCCATATCAAAGTTAATTGTCAATCTTATTAACTCTCCATTGATAAAACAACTGAATCTTTACATTTCTACAATTTCTATCTGATCTGAAATCAAACAACATACTAACATTAAGAACATCAAATAGGAATATACCATTTACAACGTTCAGACCTTAAGGTTTGTCAGCATCATTCCAATGTAAACTAGAGCGACAACATTCCTATCTTGTCAATTTCCTTTCCTTGGACAATTCCCTTGCTCGTGTCCTTTCTCGCCACGGCTAATATATATCACAACTCCAGGGGTACTACTTCCAGTAACTAATCCTCTTGTCCTACACTTAGCAGCTTTATGACCAGGTTGTCCTAACTCTAGTCGTAAATATGGAAAATTACCTACATGGTATAGAGTACAGCAAACACACTTGAGATTTTTCTTGTTACTCCCAGACACAGTGACAACACGAATTTCCTCATTCCTTCCATAGTTTAAATGCTGATTTCGGTTATGTCTCTAGTTATTTTTATTACTGTAATCCCCACTTTTGACCTTGATTTTGGTTGGACTGAGCAGATTCCCACTTTCTCTTATTGTTTTCAACAATAATATCTTTCCTATCTTGCACTTTCAAGTCCATTAAATCATACGCCATCTGAACAACTTCATCAAAAGATTTAGGTTTTGAAGAAATAGTCTCACCCTTGATATTACTAGACAATCCTCTAATGTACTGCTTCCTTGCCTTACAATCATTCACAAAAGTATCAGGACATAGCAAACATAGCTCAAAAAATTTCCCAGTAAGTTGTAATAACATCGTTCCTTAGCACGAACTGCCTCAATTCAGATACCAACTGTCCTAGTTCCTCCTCAGGGAAAGACCTAGCAGTCAATAGACCTTTAGTCACGGTCCATGTCTTACCATTAGCCACAACCAATCCTAAATTAGTCACTTGGTTGTTCCACCATCTTAGTGTACCATTCTGAAATATAGCAGCAACAAATTTCACCTTATTAGTTTCTGAACACCCAATAATCTCAAAAGTACTCTCCTTCTTATCAATCCACCTATGCAATTATAATGCACCACTAATACCACAAAACTGCGTAGAACCACACTTCTGAAAATTAACATAAGTACATTCTCTTGAACTTGCAGAACAGCAACAACACTACCATCTGGATCAGTAGCATCATCATTATTCTCATCAGCATCATCATTATTCTCAGCAGCATCATCATTATTCTCATCAGCATCAACTACAGCACCATTATCTACAACACAATTAAACTCAGCATCTTGATTCCTTGCAGCACGATCAGCTTCATGTGCTCTAGCAATAACTTGTTCGATCATAGTGTTCACAGTAGCAGTTGTTAGCTTTGGAAACATATTTCAAGACACTTAGTCACGTGAATAACCACTAATGACAAAAATATGATTCCCCTACTCCTTCCATCATCACAGAAGAAAGAAACATGATAAGTATACATATCAAGATAAAAGAAGAATTCTTTATCAGGACATCTCATGAATACTACATGCACGAACAACATAACTACAATGGTTCATCAACCAAAACTCAAAAGAGTTAATAAAGACATAGCATAGATCATGAGGGTAATTTAGATTGCGTTGAGGATTCAACATGATAGTGGCAGTGTCTGTCACTACAATCATCTACCAAACAAACTTAAAAGATAATGAGTTCCATCACAATGCTACGACACAAGGTTTAAATAAGTTCGATCACAAAAAGAAATAAGATACAAATAAATCTATGTTACGCCCGTTCCTTAGACACCAGCTCATCATCCTCCTTATCATTGTTTTCAGCTTCATCACACTCATCTATTTACCCTTTTATCACTTCAAAGTAGAATCCCTAACATGATGACAACTCACTCTCAAAATTCAAATACTCACTCATACATGGCAGATTAATCACAAAGCAAATCTCAGTACGACATTCAACATTCCTAAACTTCCAAGCTTCACTCGGAATTGATCTCACATGAGACTCCCACTCACTCATCCTTTCAAAACTTACCTACTTCTCTTTAAACCTTTCAATTCAAGCACACAAATTCATCACAATCGACGTAAGACTAGCAATATCATCCATCTTCCAAGCCTTAACAAACTCAATTCTCCACATACCAAATACAACCTTTAAAACAACTTTTCTTTCACAACAACCATCTAATCACACCAATTTCAACCACATATCTATCATACATCAGCTAGTCAAACTTCCTCATACCCGATATAAGTCACAAGAAATCAGTTGTAAAATCGTTCAACATCTGGTCTACTCTCCTAGACCCTCGACAGTATATAAGGTCATTATTTAAAATTATATTAATATGCACTACATAAATAAAATTACAATAACAAGTACTCAACGTACTTTCAACAACATCAATACATCATCAATACATCATCATAGTATTTACTTAATAAATACTCTAAAAATCATTGCAGTTTTAAGGGATACATCTAACTATAAAACAATACAAAACAAATAACCTTACCGGAGCCTTGCGGAGAAGTTGTGTGCTTTTGTAATATATTTTCGACACTAAAGTTATAGTTTAGGACATTCTTCAAAAATCGACCTAATTCGCTATAACTAAAAAGCTCTGATTACCAATCTTTAACACCCTCAAATTACATTGCGCAGCGGAAATACACATTTGGGTGCTAACACAAACATCGTTACACAAGACAATGTGAACAATCTCAAAATGATACATTTGAAATCTAAAAGGATATAATTTAACCATTGTCTAAAACTTTCGATCCCAAGTAAAACAATTTTTGAAATATAAGAGTGACATTCAGGTCCCCAAAGATTTCATCCAATCAACAAACAATTTACCAAAGTACATGACCGTACATTATTATTTTTATGACAAAAGGGAAAGAAATCTGTTTAGACCAATCACCACAAAAGCAACCCGCAATCCTTCTCCAGCAAGCTCCGCAATTCATCAACTTCAATCACCTGAAATACATGCTTAAATTCATTAACACAACGGTTGAGCGAGTCTATAGGTTTTCCAAATCATCCTTTGAACACAAGAGAAAAATCAATCAAGATCATTTAATAGAATTATTGTACATACAATCTATTATTCGGGAATTCTGGCTTATAGCAATAGCTATAGAATTGTATTAAGCTCATGACACCGATCCCTTAACTTTGGCACCCACACCTAAGGCCAGCATGACTAGATGAATTCCATTGCCCATACTAGGGTATCAGTTGCAAGTATACCATATTCTCATTCTCGTAAAATTATCCTTCCCAGAGGTTACCAAGCGTAAAGCCCTGGTCTCAGATAGGGTCGTCAGCCCAATAGTACTATCATTAGAATAAGCGGCTATTCCCAACTCACAACATCAAGTCAGAAGATAGTTAACGACTCATGAATTTAGGGACTTTTGCAACTTAGGTACTTATACAATTCAAGGCAACAACAGGCAACAAGAGGCAACATTCGGGTCCAAACAATCAATCATGAATTGTGTTCATTTTACTTTCAAATAGCATGTATCCCCCTCGCGGGTTTTAAAATCATTCAAAACAATTACAAAAGCGAGGCTATAGACTCACCTTGAATAATAGCAGTAGCAAGACGACCTTCGACGATTGTTGATGCCCGATAAATACAAAAACCGCAACCTATCAAATAAGACGCGTTCATTAATAATAAACTCGAGTAAAATCCATACTTAATAACATCAAACTCAAAATTATAATATTACGACAACCCCGAAAAAAAACAATACAAGTGACCTATTACTCCCTTCTATATGTTTATTCTATTAGTTAATTCTTTCGATAAAAATCTGCCGGTACACACCAAATGTACGAGCTCATTTACCCCACTTAAACACGTCAAATACTTATGATACTACTCAGAGATATCACATACTATATATAGAAAGTCCTCTTAAAAAGCCCATCAAAAGATTTTATTTTTAAAGTTCCCTGCCCGACACATCTATGAATTACAAAATCCGGACAGTTTTACGTCACCGACTCATACAACCATTTTGACCATTCTAAACAATCCCGTTTATAAATACGACACTTGAGTTTGAAAATAGACTCACAACCATAAGTTTAGAACCAAACATCAGACCTTGACCATTTTCACAACTTATTCTATAGTCCCCGAGATTGGATCCAAATATCGGCAACAACTTCGGATTGTGTCGATACTCGTCTCCCGGTACACGAATAATCAAATCATCATAACTTCTCGTTTGTTTGGAGCTAGAAGCTCTAATTTATATCAAAACGAAGCTAACAAAATTCTCTACAACCTTATGCTATTAGTTTAACCAATTTCAAAAAGTAAGGTACCCAAAATTTACGTTTTTCCCACTGATCTAAAATACCTTTTTAAAAATCATACTAACTTAATTTTTCAACACATTTTAATCAATCTCATACTCCTAATATCATCCTACTATCATTATAAACAAATCATCTAACCCATAACACCCTTGAATAATAATCCAAAAATTACCCACTTAAAAATCCAAACATGCAATACTTAAAATATATATATAATAGCACCAACAGCAATTATATAACAAGGAACTAGATCAAACCCCCTTGGATCATCATCAAAATTTGAAAGTTGTTGCATGTTGTAAATTTTTACATCAAAATGATCACCATTAAATTTCCAACATGGGACTTGTCTTAGATTCTTTTTATTCAAAGTAGAAAAATTGAAGATCATGGTTTTATGTGTGAAGGTGTGGTGGAAATAGCTAGAGAAAGAGAGGAGGTGGTTGATTTTTGATTAAAAAATTATGTATGTGTTTTCTCTAGTGGAAAAAATTATATATAGTAGTGATGGAGGGGTAAATTTTGCCAATTTTGCATAGTTTTGGTCCAAAATGCAATAAACTAATTTAAAAGGTAGAAAATGTAAATTTTCAATTTTGAAAATATTTACGAGGATCGGATTTCGTAAAAATACTTTTCAAAAGTTGAAACGCACTCAAAATATGATAATAATATGATCCCGGTACGACTTAATACGCAATTAAAATAAAAAACGTCAAAAATATAAACATCGAGTCAACAAATAATAAAACATAAAAATCTCGGGCATCCGTCGATATCGTGATCACTAATAATCCTCGCTATTAGTAGAAAGGTAAAAATAAGACTTCCAACGTCGGTTTAAAATAAAACCATCAACCGTCATATCATTCAACTCATCAAAAATTTCAAAATTATTCGTAAAATAATATTAAATAATGACCTCAGGTTCGGGTTGTCACACGTAAGCGTCATGTAAAAACTCCATATGAGCTACTTCATGGACATAAACCCGATATTTCCTTTCTTCATGTGTTTGGTGCACTGTGTTATCCAAACACTAATAGTGAGAATTTGGGAAAACTTCAACCGAAGGCAGATATTGGAATTTTCATTGGTTACTCACCCGCAACAAAGCTTACCAAATTTATAACCGTCGTCTTGGCAAGATAGTAGAAACCTTGGATGCCGATTTTGATGAGCTGACAGCGATGGCTTCTGAGCAACACAGCTCTGAACCCGCGCTTCATGAAATGGGAACTGGTACTATTAGTTCCGGATTAACTCCCAACAATCCTACTTCTCCATCATTTACACCACCTACAAGGCCAGAGTGGGAGGAGTTATTTCAACCTATGTTTGATGAATTCTTTGATCCACTTACTGATGATTCTCCAACACCTGCGGCAGTAGCTCCGATTCCAGAAGTTGTTGCTCAAGATAATGGAAATCAGTCTGATGCATCTACTGTTACTATTGCACCAGATGCACCATCCCACCAATTCTCAAACTATACCCGAACATCACCCCACTCGTTCCTAATGATGTTAAAGAGGATTTCTATTATCATGATTTGGAAATTCCTCATCTACAAGAACTTCCATTCTTTGGTTCACAAATACCCAAAAACTCTAACGTTGCGTCTACCTCAGAGGAAGCTCCTGCAATCGTTCACTCCGGACAACCACGAATTGAAAATCACAACACTAAATGGACAAAGGATCACCCAATCCTCAATATTATTGGTGACATCGATCGACCAGTCTTAACACGCCATCAACTACAATAACATGCATTATATTGCTACTTTGATGCATTTCTTTCCGACATTGAACCTAAAACTTGGCAACAAGCCATGACACAATCATCTTGGATTGAAGCCATGCAAGAGGAACTTAATGAATTTCAACGTCTTGAAGTATGGGAATTAGTTCCTTTCCCGACAACGTTGACATCCTTACATTGTTGTGGGTAGATAAGGTGAAACTCGATGAGTTAGGTGTAGTGTTAAAGAACAAAGCTAGATTGGTTGCTAGAGGTTACAAACAAGCTTTGGGTTTTGACTTTGAAGAATCCTTTGCTCCTGTTGCACTAAGAATCCTTTGAAGACTATTCCTTGCCTATGCTGCTCACATGAACATGATCGTCTACCAAATGGATGTTAAGACGGAATTTCTTAATGGTGAATTAAGGGAAGATGTCTACCTAAGCCAGCCGAATGGATTCGTCAACTCGGAGTATCCTAATCACGTGTACAAGCTCAAGAAAGCTCTTTATGGGTTGGAATAAGCTCCACGCGCGTGGTACGATCTCCTATCGTCTTATCTCATCTCAGAAGGCTTCTCTAAAGGCAAAGTGGACCGTACATTGTTTATTCTCAAGGAGGACAACGACATGATACTGGTACAAATTTATGTTGATGATATAATTTTTGCTGCCACTAATCAAAGACTGTCTGACCATTTTGAGAAAATCATGTCCACACGTTTTAAGATGTCAATGATGGGAAAATTTTCATTTTTCTTAGGGTTGCAAATTTCTCAAAATCCTAGAGGCATCTTCATTAATCAATCTAAATATGCTTTGAATCGTTGAAAAAGTATCATTTTGAAAACCGTGACCCCGTGGATACTCCAATGGTGGAGAGATCCAAGTTAGATGAGGATAGGGATGGGATTGCTGTCGATCCTAAACTTTACCATGGAATGATCGACACCCTTCTCTATCTGACTGCTCGCAGGCCTGATTTGCAATTTGCTATATGCATGTGTGCCCGGTATCAAGCTCGGCCTACCGAAAAGCATTTGCATGTTGTGAAAAGGATCTTTCGGTATATTAAAGGAACACTTCATCGTGGTCTGTGGTATCCGAAGGATTACTCTATTGCACTAATATCATATGCAGATGTGAATTATGTTGGGTGTCAAGATACTAGACGTAGCACTTCTGGTAGTGTGCAACTTCTTGGAGATAGACTTATTAGTTGGGCATCCAAAAGGCAGAAAAGCGCTGCGATATCAAGTACAGAGGTTGAATACCTTGCTATGTCGGGTTGTTGTGCTCAAGTTCTTTGGATGAGATCACAATTAACTGACTACGGTCTTGGATTCAACAAAATTCCGATGTACTGTGACAACAAAAGCGCCATTGCCCTTTGCTGCAACTACGTTCAACACTCCAGGGCAAAGCACATTGACATTCTCTACAATTTCATCAAAGAGCAAGTGGAAAATGGAGTGATCGAACTTTATTTTGTCAACGCTGAGTATCAGCTGGCGGATATATTCACAAAGGCTTTATATCGAGGACGTATCGAGTTTTTGATCGAAAAGCTAGGCACTAATCATTCTCACCAACGACACTAAGGAGTTGGTAGAAGAATCTGCATAATAGTGGTGCTAAACTATTATGGAGTATCCTTTTATCGTGTTCTTGTATATTATCGTATATATATAAACCACCAAAAGAAAAATACAAAAAAATAAAACATACAAAAACCATAAAATATATAAAATCAAGAAAATCCAAAAATATTTTTCATTTTAAATCGGGCATGTCTTTTAGTACGGTAATATTTACGGCCTTATAAATGTCGATTAAAATTGACACAACGCCATAAATAGAGTCTGTATAAAAGTTGCACATATTTTAAAACATGTCCATATGGCTTGTAGTTATTTCTGACTGCAACCCGCTTTTCGCATTAAAGTCACGTATTTCTTACGAAGACGTTAGCTCACAACCGAAATTAATTTTCTCAGGTATGGTTTACTTTAAAACCATACAAGGGATCAAGTTTACTTTATAACTTGGTCTAACACAAATTAGTGTACGCTTCAGTGCATTTATTTTGGAAAAATAAGAGAAATCTTATTGCCACATGAATCGTTCTTATATCAACTTTAACGGAAAAATTCTTTCATCAGTACTCCTTAATACACAGACTACAACTCTTTAAATAGAAAACGGGTCTTTTTTAAGGGGTAGAAAATATCAAATCATTTTTATCATCTAATCGGTCTTTAAAAGTCTTTCAGAAAATTAATTGATTTCATGCTTTATGGTGAATCATTCTTCGTGCGTATTTGTTGTGCTTCATGAAGTTTCGTGATTTATGTGACTCAGACTTAGGCGTTTTCGTAATAATATAATTAGTTAGTGTTAAGGCATAGGAGTTCAGTTACGTTGTTTGGATTGTGTGTGACTAAATAGAATAGTCACTAAAAGAAAATAGACGGAAATAGGAGGACTAAAAGAGTAAAAAGGGAAAAAGTTTACAATGACCTAAGTCAAATATATAAACACGCGCCCCCCACTCATTTTTCTTCTCTTTTCTCTATTAAACACAAACACATCCACCAACACTTTGCCGCCATTGATTTTTCTCTCCAAAGCTCCACTTGTTTGCTCTAATTATCATTTAAGGTAAATATGTTTTATCTAAATCAAGTTTATGATTCCTTTGATTCTTCGTTTAATTAGTCAATCCCCAAATATCAAATTAGGGTTTATGGATTTAATTGGATTGAGTAATTGAATTGATAGGTGGGTTTTGGAAGGGATAGGTTTAGAACATAGGTTTATTTCTTAGTTTGCTTTAGAATCTAGTGTATTTTCCTCACGAAGATGTATTGGGCGATTGGTGATGTTCGTTTTATCATAATGCTGTCAAACCATATTATCCGAAGAAATTACTTTATTCCGAATAAGATTTTTATCCGAATATATATGGTTTATCCGAAGAAATTTATTTTATCCGAACAACCTGTTTTTTTTTATCTAAAATGCATCTTTTTCCGAAAAAACAATTTTTTCCAAAGAAATTCTTTATCCGAAGATAATTTTTATCCAAAGATAATTTTTTCGAAGATAATTCTTTATCCGAAGAAATATCTTAATCCGAAGATATATGTTATCCGAAGATAACTTTTTATCTGAAGAACATTCTTTATCCGAAAAAGTCCTTTTATCCGAAAAATGTGAGTTTATCCGAAAAAGGAGGTTTTATCCGAAAATGCTTATTTAACCGAAGTTTGCATCTTTATCCGAAGATGGCATTTTTTCCGAAAATGTTCATTTATCCGAAAAAGTCAGTTTTTTTTCCGAAAATGTGCTTTTATCCGAAAAAACATGTTTTATCCGAATATGTGCATTTTATCCGAAAAGTCAGTTTTATCCGAAAAAGTAAGGTTTATCCGAAAACATGAGTTTATCCAAAAATGTCAGTGTTATCCCAAGATACTTGTTTTTTCAGAATATGCATTCTTTATCCGAAGGTGTCAGTTTATCCGAATATGGAGAAATTATCTGAGAATGTGAGTTTATCCGAAAATAGGGATTTATACGAAAAAGACCATTTATCAAAATGTGTTTGTTTTTCTGAATGTGATTAATATTCTGAATGTGTTTTTTTTAATGTGCTTAATATTCTGAATGTGTGAATGTCTTATCCGAATATGGGATCTCTTTTGAAATATGTTGTAAATTAGTCGTGTTTGATTGTATGTTTAGCTATGGATGTATTAAATTGTTTGTTCTCTATGCTATGATGGTATATGTTTGACATGCTTAGGTATACATACATTATGATATATATATATATATATATATATATATATATATATATATATATATATATATATATATATATATATATATATATATATATATATATATATATATATATATATATATATATATATATATATATATATATATATATATATATATATATATATATATATATATATATATATTATTATATATTATATATATATATATATATATATATATATATATATATATATATATATATATATATATATATATATATATATATATATATACATATATATATATATTGTGTGTATCAATCTTGTATGTTTTGTCTTAAGCGGAAAACATGTCTAAACCTACCGAGCAACAAATCAAAGCTGATCAGGCACTTGTCTCCGCCAAAGCTCTAAAGTTTATACCAAATAATTTTCGACTAAAAGAAGACAAAGAAGATTCTACCCCAGCTCACAATGCATTCAAGGTCGCTACAGATATTCTTGATCGAACCCCAATAAAGAAGGCTTTACGAGATACAGCTTTGGTACCAACTGATTATATGTATGAATTCTGGGCTTCAATGAAACGGCTATCAGACAGAAAGATCACATTCACCATCAACAAGAAGGAACATACTCTCACCATTCCTCACTTTTGTCAAATATTCGGATTACCAACTCCACCAACATGCCAAAGGTTTGCAGAAGACCTTGACAAGAATGAATTTGTTAAGATGTTTCATTCTCTTGGATACGGTGATCCTGAGTTATGAGTGGTGTCTTAATTTACCACAACTAACTTGGGAAAACCTTGGAAAGCATTCTCCGGTATACTCATTCGTTGTCTTACTGCTAAATCAACTGGATATGACTCTTCGCGTTTTTCAATTGCTTGTATCTTTTGGGGCATCTACAAGGGTAAGAATGTGAATTATGCACAGTTACTATGGGAGGAATTTCACTATCAACTCTTCCAAAATACCAAGAAGAAGACTGGGTACTTTCCTTTCCCACGTTTCATCAAGCTTATCATTCATCACTTCATGCAAAAAGATGCTTCAATCAATAAGCGTGAAGGAATTTCTCACCATAATCCAAATGATGATGCTACTATTGTGGATTCAGGGCACGACGGACACATCGATGTTTACTCAGGTACTCCAACCGCTATTCCTAATAAAATGGTTGACTGATGAAATCAAAGCAAGTGATGGATACAAGCAATTGTTGGATGAAATGTAAATTCAAAAGGAAAGAGTTGCGTCGGGAGATTTCTCTTCACCAAAACCCAAAGGCAAAGGCAAACGCAAGCGCAAACAAAGTGAACCATCAGAAGAAACAGGTTCACCTAAGCCCAAAAAGAAGAAAAGGGTTGCCAAGTCTAGTGGGAAGCAGCTAATGCTTGAGGATGAAGATGAACATATCAATGAAGAAGAACTTCTTCGCAAAAATGAAAGACGCAATGTAAAGAAAGCTATCATGCAAAGTAAATAAGACACGGGGGGTAGTGGTTCTGGTATGAAGTCAAAGGAAACCATACTACCTCCTGATATTGCTAAATTTGGGAAGCCTGATGACTACATACCACTTCGTGAGAAATCTACCCAAGTTGATGACGATGTCGACATTCATGATGAACAACAAGCTCACAATGGATTGAAGGATATGGACATTGTCGGGTCTGTTGATACGCCAACATTTGTAAACACGGAACATATTGTTACAAATGTTGAACCTACCAAAGCCACCAGTACTAAAGTGCCTCCACCAGTTACTACAGTGCCTCCACCAGTTATTACAGTGACTCCATCTGCTTCATGTCAACTTCCCTTAACTCTACCAAGTAACCCTCTCTCATCTTCAAGCACTGCCATGACCATTGCTCCTACACAACAAACACCAGTGGCACCGATATCTTTGATTCCATCGTTACCAACATTGTTCATGCTACAAATGGAACAACTCATGAAAGCTCAACAAGAAAAGATGGTTCGAGTTAAAGAGGAGTTAGCTCGTAGACAGCAAAGCGAAGAATCCACAAGAAAAGCTCAAGAAGACGCAATTGCTAAATTCCAAGAAGAGTTAAAATTATCTCGCAAAGTACATACATAAGAACTTGGTCACGTCAAAGAAAATGAAACCGCCAAAAATGAAGCAACGTTCATACGTCTTCGTGAACTAAAAAAGAAGTACCGAGATGAGAAAGAGATTCTTGCCAAAGCTAAGGACTCAATTGTTGAATCACTTGATGACAAGTGATAGGTGTGAAAACACCCATCCTTTTACCACTTATTTCTGGCTAAAACGAGACCAAAACACGTATTTAATATCATTTGTTTGGAATTATGCGTGGTTTTTGTGTTTATTGTGTTTTCAGAGTCAACTGGATGAATATTGAAGAAAACATGGGATTGCACGGGTTTTATCGAAAAAAAGACTCAAGACGAAGTCTATTGTCCAAGAGATGCAAAAGATTTGAAGTCATTGTGCCTATTTGAAGATTTATCAAAGAAAAGGGCCAAAGATGGAAGATTCATATATGTCGAAGAACTCGAGTCTATAAAACAAAAGATTATAAAACGAGTTGGAATTAT
Organism: Glebionis coronaria; assembly: GCA_025667525.1. Lineage (NCBI taxonomy): Eukaryota > Viridiplantae > Streptophyta > Magnoliopsida > Asterales > Asteraceae > Glebionis > Glebionis coronaria. The sequence continues at coordinate 468,512,221 of CM046879.1, forward strand.
TCACCGACACTTCTCAAAATCCAAAGTCGAAAACGTTTAATTAAAGAAACGAAAAGACTAAAGAAGAAAGAAGAAAAGAAGCCCATGAACAAAGCCCATTCACAAGCCCACAAGTAAACGTCTATAAATAGGACTTCTCCTCACAAGTTAGGAGGCTAGTTAGTTTTTAGTTTTTAGTTTCACTTTTCATTTTCCCTTTCTAGTCTTAGAGAGAGAAAGTTCTCAACTTTCTCTCACTAAGTTTTCATCTTTCTTTCTTTTAATCTTTCAAGATTAAACCTTTGTATTGTTGATTTCATTAATCAAGTTTAAGTTTAAGCTTTTAATCTTTCATCTCTTTCTACCTTTCTTTGATTTTTAGATTGATTTTGGTGCGAATTTCACTTGATCCGTGTTGTTCTTAATGATTTCGTGCTTAAAAAGTTAATCTTTTTGTTCCTACATAAGCTTTCATACGATTAAGCTTTAAGATTCTTGTGCTTATTGGCTTATTCGCTTCTTTTAGCTTATTTACTTTTAAAAGTCTTCCTAAAAAGTTCATCGTTTTATAGTTTGATTTAAAAGGTTGCTTATTTTAAGTTTGGATAAGTTGTTATTTGAGCTTATTTAGTCTTTTTCACATTAGATTCGTTATAGTTTTGGGTATTAGCTTATTCCAAATAGCTTATCACCCTAGCTTAAATTTCGGATCAAAAGGGTAATCGGAAAGGGTAAACCCCTTTCCGATTTGGTATTCCGATTACACCCCCTTTATTCCGATCGTCTGATCGGAAAAGGGTTTTGGTTCTTTCCGATTTGCATCTCACTATTCCGATCTTATTGATCGGATTAGGTTTAGTTATTCCGACGGTAGGGTTTATTGTATTCCGATTGGAGGGTTTTGTAACATTTCGATTGTGTTGGTTTTGAGTGATATTCCGATTGGCTTGATTCTTTAATATTTCGACGGGTGAATCATTTGACATTCCGATTGGGCACCTTGCCAAACATTCCGATCTAAGAGATTCTTGTACATTCCGACGAAGTGTGTTTTTGGTATTCCGATTGGACCTATTTTCCAAGTATTCCGATCAGCCTTCTTTCCGACCTATATTCCGATCAGACTCCGATTTGGCAACTTTCCGATGGTTTTAGTTTCTTGTTTTTACAAAGTTTTCAAGTGTTAGTTTTATTAAGTGTTCAAGTATTTTTCTAATCTTTCCTTTAGGATTTCAAGCATTTATTTTTAACTCGTTATTTTAGTCTAATCTTTAAAACTCTTTTCGCTCAACGACATTTACATTTATTTGCTATTAGTTTAAAATAGATAACAAACCAAACCCTTTTTAGTAACCAAGAACAAATTATTCCACTTTGAACCGTGATCAACTCGAGAAGATACCGAGAACTAATCTGAACCCCATAGCAAATTTCGTGTATCAAATGGCGCCGCTGCCGGCTCTTCTCGTTAAGATTAACAGTTTTTTGTGAGAACTTGGATTTTGGGATCCATTCACCGTGAACGTTACTTTTTTCATAAAAACTTTCAAAAACCCTAAAAAATATAAAATTTTCAAAATTCATAAAAAGTAAAAAACATAAAAAATACAAAAATATTTCTTGTTTGCTTTCTTAGTTCTTTTGCAGGTGCATGCGTACACGATCAACGTCTTATCAAGAGCCCGAGCCTCTCGAAGACTTAGACATGGCCGATGTACATAACAACAACAATAACCCACCTCAAAACAATAACAACAATAACAATCCACCTCTCACCAACAATAATAACAACAACAATGAGCCTCTACCGGATAATCGCCCTATGATTGAACTGTTACAAGCACATGTGGAGGGCAACAATGATCCAATTGTCATACCCGCGATTGCAACCAACAACTTTGAGCTCAAATCCGGCTTTATCCAGATGCTCCCGGCTCAACCATTCGTGGGGCGTACCATTGATGATCCTCATGACCACATCAAGAGATTCTTGCAACTCACGAATACGGTCAAATTCAATGGTGTTCCACAAGAGGTAATCCGTTTACAACTTTTTCCTTTCTCCTTAGAGGGACAAGCCCGGCATTGGCTAGCAAAGGAACCGCCACAAAGTATTCTGACGTGGACGGATTTGGAGACCAAGATTATCAACTACTTTTTCCCACCCTCTCGTACTACCGCTTTGCGGAATGAAATCATTAATTTTGAACAAAAGTACGATGAATCTTTTAGTGAATCTTGGGACCGTTTCAAAGATCTTTTAAGAAAGTGCCCACAACATGGTTTTACCAAAGTGCACCAAATTAATACTTTTTATAATGGTTTAAGCATGAATGACCATGATTCACTAAACAGTGCCTCGGGGGGTAATATTTTGGTTAAGACTTCTAATGCCGCTTGGGATATTATTGAAAATAAGTCTCGTGTGCAAACCAAGAGTGTTCGGACCAATGCCGCTAGTGCTAGTACTAGTGACAGCGACAAGCGACTTGACAAAATTACTACGCTTCTTGAATCGCTTGTTACCCACACCGCTAACAACACCAACAGCATCAACGCTAAAAACACTCAAGACGCTCAAGTTATGCTGTTAGCCAATCATGTGAAATATGCGGGGGTCCTCACTCTTACACCACTTGTACCGCCACCCAAGACTATCCTTCTGAGAATGTTAATGCAGCATACGGTACCTATCCTTCGGCCGCTTATCAAGCTCGTCCTCAAGGAGACCACAACTTGCTTAGCTACCGTTCAAACAACTTTCTTTCCCCGCCCGGTTTTCCTCCTAACAACCCAAACCAACAACAAAACCTCAATCGCCCTCCTCAACAACAACCTCGTGCACCATACCTACCACCTCACAAACAACCATATCCACCTCAAAGAAACAACCAAGTTTACTAGCAACCTGCTTATCAACCACCCGCCTACAATGCTCCTCCCTACCAACCCACCGCATTACACCAAGATATCGGAACCTACATGAGGACTAATGATGTGATCATGGACAATCTACAACGGGAAGTGCTCAACTTGAAAGCAGACATGGTGAAACAAGGGAACGATCTTCGAGCTGATATGAGAAACACTTTGACAAGTCAAACGAATGACTTAAGGAACATGATGGCTAGTTTCTTACAAGGTAATCAACCCTCTTCTTCGGGTACTCTTCCGAGTAACACCGTTGCGAATCCAAGAGGGGAGATGAAAGCAATCACCACTCGCAGTGGCAAAGGTACCAAGGAACCCGAGCTTCCTATACCTCCACCGGTGATTGTGACTAAGGAAAACGAGTCACCTGCTCCTATTCCTCCACCTCTTACTCCTACCCCTCCTCCACCCAAGGATGTGAGTGACCCTTCGATCCCAAAGCCTTCCTCTTCTTCCGATATACCTTATCCCTCAAGGGTGAGGAAAGAGAAGCTCAAAAGCAAGGACGATATTCAGGTTTCAAACTTTCTCAAAATGTTTAAACAATTGAATTTCAACATCTCCTTCGCTGAGGCTCTCGCTCACATGCCTAAATACGCAAAAATGTTCAAAGATCTTCTTAGCGAAAAGGAGAATCTTCTTGATATTGCTAACACCCAACTTAATGAGAATTGCTCTGCAGTGCTCTTAAGGAAATTGCCAACCAAGCTTGGTGATCCGGGTCGTTTCTTAATCCGTTGCAACTTCCCGGGAGTAGAGAATTGCATGGCCCTAGCCGATCTAGGTGCCAATATTAATTTAATGCCTCTAAGCGTTTGGAAGCAATTATCTATCCCTGAGCTAGTCCCCACCAAAATGACTTTGGAATTGGCTAACCGTACGGTTGCTTATCCAGTGGGGATAGCCGAAGACGTTTTTGTAGGAGTCGACAAATTCACTTTTCCTACCGATTTCGTCGTGGTCGACTACGATATGGACCCTCGTGTGCCATTAATTGTTGGTCGTCCATTTTTGAGGACCGGTCGCACTCTCATCGGTGTTGAAGCCGGTGAGCTTATCATGAGAGTGGTTGACGATAAAATTGTCTTCAACATGGGAAAGCTTTCTAAACAGCCTTATTCATACGAGAGTGTTAATTGTATTGACGTTCTTGATGAGGCTTGTGAAGAACACTTCAAAGATGCTTGTAAAAGTATTCCTACCTCTCCTTCCAATGTTGAGACCGTTTCCTTTATTGATTCATCACTATCTCTATTTACAGAAAGTGATTTCCTTTGGAAAGATTTGGAAGCCACCATGGGAGATGTGAACTTAGACCATGACGATTCTCCCACCGATTGGGATGAAGATCTTCGCCTCATTGAGAACCTTATTAAAGAAGACAATATTTCTCCACCATCTCCCAAGGATATTGCTATCGATAAACCGACTTTGAATACGCCTACCATCGAAAATCCTCCGGATTTAGAACTTAAGGAGTTTCCGCCCCATCTCAAGTACGTGTTTCTTGACGAAAAGAAGAAGTCGCCCGTCATCATTGCGAAGGACTTAAAAGAAGAAGAGAAATCTCGCCTCATCGCCGTGCTTAAAGATCATAAGAAGGCAATTGCTTGGAAAATTTCTGATATCCGCGGAATTGATCCAAACTTTTGTACTCATAAGATTCTCATGGAAGATGACTTTAAACCCGCAATCTAGAGCCAAAGAAGGGTTAATCCTCGCATTCACGACATCATCAAACAAGAGGTTATCAAACTTCTTGATGCCGGCATGATTTACCCTATTTCGGATTCGCCGTGGGTAAGTCCCGTCCATTGTGTGCCCAAGAAGGGCGGAATAACCGTTGTTCCCAATGAACACAACGAGTTGATTCCCACTCGTCTCGTTACTGGGTGGAGAGTTTGTATCGACTATCGCAAACTCAATGATGCCACGAGAAAATATCACTTTCCTCTTCCTTTCATGGATCAAATGCTCGAGCGTCTTGCGGGTAATGACTATTACTGCTTCTTAGACGTTTTCGCCGGGTATTTTCAAATTCCCATCGATCCCAAAGACCAAGAAAAAACCACATTCACTTGTCCTTACGGAACATTTGCTTACAAACGCATGCCTTTCGGTTTATGCAATGCTCCTGGGACATTCCAAAGGAGTATGATGGCTATCTTCCATGACATGGTTGAAGAAACTATGGAAGTATTCATGGATGATTTCTCGGTTTATGGCGATTCTTTCTCTGCTTGCCTTGCCAATTTAGAACGTATGCTGAAGCGGTGTGAAGACACTAGCCTTGTTCTTAATTGGGAAAAATGCCATTTTATGGTAAAAGAGGGCATCGTGCTAGGACACAAGATCTCCAAAGCCGGTCTTGAAGTGGACCGTGCTAAAGTCGATGTTATTTCTAAGTTGCCTCCACCTTCAACCGTGAAGGGTGTGAGAAGTTTCCTCGGTCATGCGGGCTTCTACCGTCGATTCATCAAAGATTTTTCTAAAATCGCTCGCCCGATGACCCACCTCTTGGAAAAAGATACTCCTTTTATCTTTTCCACAGAGTGTCTTAAAGCCTTCAACTTGCTTAAGGATAGGATAACTAAGGCACCGGTCTTGGTTACCCCTAATTGGGAGTTTCCCTTTGAGTTGATGTTCGATGCTAGCGACTTTGCTATTGGAGCGGTTTTGGGCCAAAGAGTGAATAAACACTTCCAACAAATCCATTACGCTAGCAAGACAATGACGGGGGCTCAATTGCATTACACGACAATCAAAAAAGAGCTTTTAGCTGTTGTCTATGCCTTTGAAAAGTTCCGCCCCTATCTTGTCCTCTCTACTACAATCGTGTATACCGATCATTCCGCGTTGAAGTACTTGTTAACTAAACAAGATTCCAAACCAAGACTTCTTCACTGGGTTCTGCTACTTCAAGAATTTAAAATCGAAATTCGTGATAAGAAGGGAGCTGAAAACCTAGCCGCGGATCATCTCAGTAGACTTGAGGAGCCTTACCAAGGGGATCATCCGAACAAAGAGATCAATGACTCTTTTCCCCTGGAGACCTTAATGTCTATCAACTCGACTTCTGATGAAACCCCATGGTTTGCGGACATTGCAAACTACTTGGCGGGGGGAATTCTCGTTGACGGGTTAACATCCCAACAAAAGAATAAGTTCTTCAAAGACATTAAGACTTAATTTTGGGATGACCCGTATCTATTCAACAATGTGCTGATTTGATTATTCGCCGATGTGTTGATGGACTGGCAGCTTTAGAAATCCTTGACGCTTGCCACAAAGGACCCACCGGTGGTCACTTTGGTCCCAACTACACCGCCAAAAAAGTGTTTGACTCGGGATTATATTGGCCCACCATCTATCTTGACGCTCACGAGATGGTTAAACGTTGTGATGCTTGCCAAAAACAAGGCAAGATCACACATAAAGACGAGATGCCTCAGAATTTCATTCAAGAATGTGAAATCTTTGATGTTTGGGGTATCGACTTTATGGGGCCATTCCCTTCGTCTAAAGGAAACAAATACATCCTTGTAGTCGTTGACTACGTCTCCAGATGGGTTGAAGCCAAATCTTTACCCACTAATGACGCAAAGGTGGTTTGTAACTTTTTGAAGTCGCTTTTCGCTAGATTCGGTGTGCCTCGTGCCATTATTAGTGATCGCGAGACTCATTTTTGCAATGATCAATTTGCAAGAGTCATGGCTAAGTATGGTGTCAATCATCGTCTTTCCACCGCCTACCACCCACAAACTAATTGCCAGGCTGAAATCTCTAACCGAGGATTAAAGCGAATTCTTGAAAGAACCGTGGGAGAGCATCGTGCGTCATGGGCCGATAAACTTGATGATGCTCTGTGGGCTTTCCGTACCGCATACAAGACTCCAATTGGTTGTACAACATATCATCTCGTGTATGGGAAAGCATGCCACATCCCCATTGAGTTGGAGCACAAGGCTTACTGGGCCTTGAAGTGGGCTAATTTTGATATCAACAAAGCCGGTGACCTACGCAAGATCCAACTCAATGAGCTGAATGAACTCCGAAATGAGGCTTATGAAAATTCTTTGATCTATAAGGAAAGGATTAAGCTCATTCACGACTCTAAGATTAAGAACCGAGAGTTCCAAGTTGGAGACAAAGTGTTACTCTTTAACTCTCGGTTGAAAGTCTTTTCGGGCAAGCTGAAATCTCGTTGGTCCGGCCCATTCACCATTGCCCAAATTTTTCCATATGGCACTCTCGAGCTCGCTCAACCTAATGGACCTAATTTTAAGGTGAATGGCCAACAAGTGAAGTTGTACTTTGGTGAGGACATCTCTCATGAGATGATTCCATCCCTCACCACGTTTCTCATGAACTATATTTGGGTCGAGTCAGGCTCGTGACTCGGTTATCAAAAACAAGCGCTCCTCGGGAGGCATCCCGAGTATCTATCCTTTTCTGTTTTAACCTCCTAAGTGTAGGGGGCCTCTATAGGTCTTTGTGTTTGTGTGGTGATGTGATTACAGGGATGAATGCACTTTTGGAATCTTTGAAGAACCATGCTCCCGTGTTATCCGAAATGTGGTTCTATCTCTCAACTATCGTGATTCAATTTTCTTCATACTCACATTTGAAATTGATCACTTTAGTCGTCTCTTCCTTAACTTGATTTAACCAACGTGCACAATGTCATAAGTGTAGGGGAGACTTTTCCCACATGCTTAAACATTGAGGACAATGTTTATCTTAAGTGTAGGGGGGACTTCTATCGATGTTTTAAGTGGACTTTTCCATGAAAATGCCTTTATTTAACCGGAAAATCATCTTTTCAACATTTTTCAAATTTTTAATTAACTTTGGCCATTTAGTCGTACTTTTAAAATTTTTATCGTTGCTTTCATATGTATATATTCCGCAGTAAAGTCAAAAATATTAATAAAGTGGTGTAGCTAGTTTTGAAATCCTTGACATATTAGGCCCGTTGCAATTATTTTGACTCAACCCGAATAGACTTATCCAAGTTTATTCTAGCTAGTATCCTTAACCATGTAGACATTAATTGGTTTATTAGGCTAAGCATCCACGAGTCTCATTACTTGAGATTTTAAACTATGGAGAACGAGAAATGATAGAGTCAATTATAAGTCGGTATTCTTGCACAAGCTCACTTGGTGTAATTAATTGCCTATTCTCCCATCACTTGCTAATAATTTATCTACAATAATTAAGGTCGTATGATTTGAAAAGTTACTTAGCTTCTAGCCCAAGATCGTTTAAAAGTTGCTCGGTAATGATAAGAGTTCATAGCCAAGGCATAACTTATGAAGCGGGGCGCGAAGATTGGCGAGTCCGAAAAGGCCCTAACAAGGCATGAGGATTCAATCTTATTGCTAAAGATCCAAGGTGATGTGAAAAGCATTATTCCCAAAATCAATATGAAGGATCAAGACTCACGACGAAAAGCAATCAACTCCCTTAAAGATCATGGAGAAGTCTATCCGAAAAGACCCTAACAAGGTATGAGGATAAATAGATCCAAGTCCGAAAAGGACGCGGATCGTTGTATATCAAAATCCCAATTAGAGATTGAAGAAATAACCATGAAGTCGTGGTCAACAAAGTTAGAGTACCCCTCAAAAGTCTCCAAGTGAAGAAACTCTATTACGAAGAGAAGACCATTATCTCAAGAACGTCTCTCAAGATATGAAGTATGAAGTACATGCCAAATATCGGCCCGAGAAAGGTCTCAAATCATGAACCGAGTTATGCCAAGATATGAACTTTATGATATCCCGAGAAGCAGTTTTAAGAGATTTTGTCCTTTAGCTAACTATTGATCAAATCGTCCTACTTTGCTTTCAGCCTAAATAAACTATCGAAATAAGTCCAAAAATGCATCTTCATGATCATTCTAAGACAAAAATAAAATATAAGAGATACACCTAGGAATAAGGGAGTTTAAGCATTTAATTAAGCCATGTGTGTAAGTGTTTGATTTGCTAACTTATAATAACAATGATCTCGTTTTTAAGCTTAGTTTGGGGAACGTGAAACTTGAGGGTGATAAATCTTCGCAGAACCAAAGCCCTAATGTAAGTCCTTGATCTCTTTGCAAGTTATTTCCATATAGCTATTTTCAAGTGAAAATGGTTTTCTATCCTTTTGTTTACTTTAAAGATTTTAATTTCTCTTAATACTTTAAATTTTATTTAGTGGTATTTTAATAAGGCCAAGGTTGATTGATTATGAGAAAAGTGTAAATTTGATTTATCACTAAGCATTGCATGAGGGCATGGCAATGGTTAAGTGTAGGGGATTTGATAGGTGTGAAAACACCCATCCTTTTACCACTTATTTCTGGCTAAAACGAGACTAAAACACGTATTTAATATCATTTGTTTGGAATTATGCGTGGTTTTTGTGTCTATTGTGTTTTCAGAGTCAACCGGATGAATATTGAAGAAAACATGGGATTTCACGGGTTTTATCGAAGAAAAAGACTTAAGACGAAGTCTATTGTCCAAGAGATGCAAAAGATTTGAAGTCATTGTGCCTATTTGAAGATTTATCGAAGAAAAGGGCCAAAGATGGAAGATTCATATATGTCGAAGAACTCGAGTCTATTAAACAAAAGATTATAAGACGAGTTGGAATTATTCACCGACACTTCTCAAAATCCAAAGTCGGAAACGTTTAATTAAAGAAACGAAAAGACTAAAGAAGAAAGAAGAAAAGAAGCCCATGAACAAAGCCCATACACAAGCCCACAAGTAAACGCCTATAAATAGGACTTCTCCTCACAAGTTAGGAGGCTAGTTAGTTTTTAGTTTTTAGTTTCACTTTTCATTTTCCCTTTCTAGTCTTAGAGAGAGAAAGTTCTCAACTTTTTCTCACTAAGTTTTCATCTTTCTTTCTTTTAATCTTTCAAGATTAAACCTTTGTATTGTTGATTTCATTAATCAAGTTTAAGTTTAAGCTTTTAATCTTTCATCTCTTTCTACCTTTCTTTGATTTTTAGATTGATTTTGGTGCGAATTTCATTTGATCCGTGTTGTTTTAATGATTTCGTGCTTAAAAAGTTAATCTTTTTGTTCCTACATAAGCTTTCATACGATTAAGCTTTAAGATTCTTGTGCTTATTGGCTTATTCGCTTCTTTTAGCTTATTTACTTTTAAAAGTTTTCTTAAAAAGTTCATCGTTTTATAGTTTGATTTAAAGGTTGCTTATTTTAAGTTTGGATAAGTTGTTATTTGAGCTTATTTAGTCTTTTTCACATTAGATTCGTTATAGTTTTAGGTATTAGCTTATTCCAAATAGCTTATCACCCTAGCTTAAATTTCGGATCAAAAGGGTAATCGGAAAGGGTAAACCCCTTTCCGATTTGGTATTCCGATTACACCCCCTTTATTCCGATCGTCTGATCTGAAAAGGGTTTTGGTTCTTTCCGATTTGCATCTCATTATTCCGATCTTATTGATCGGATTAGGTTTAGTTATTCCGACGGTAGGGTTTATTGTATTCCAATTGGAGGGTTTTGTAACATTCCGATTGTGTTGGTTTTGAGTGATATTCCGATTGGCTTGATTCTTTAATATTCCGACGGGTGAATCATTTGACATTCCGATTGGGCACCTTGCCAAACATTCCGATCTAAGAGATTCTTGTACATTCCGACGAAGTGTGTTTTTGGTATTCCGATTGGACCTATTTTCCAAGTATTCCGATCAGCCTTCTTTCCGACCTATATTCCGATCAGACTCCGATTTGGCAACTTTCCGATGGTTTTAGTTTCTTGTTTTTACAATGTTTTTAAGTGTTAGTTTTATTAAGTGTTCAAGTATTTTTCTAATCTTTCCTTTAGGTTTTCAAGCATTTATTTTTAACTCGTTATTTTAGTCTAATCTTTAAAACTCTTTTCGCTCAACGACATTTACATTTATTTACTATTAGTTTAAAATAGATAACAAACCAACCCCTTTTTAGTAACCAAGAACAAATTATTCCACTTTGAACCGTGATCAATTCGAGAAGATTCCGAGAACTAATCTGAACCCAATGAAAATCAGTGTATCAACAAGGTTAAGGAATCTATTGACACTCTGCGAGACGAGTTGAAACCAATTGCTGCAAGCAATTTCATGATCAAGTCTTCTGACACTCATAAGTAAAATTTTCTCATTGCTTAAAGGCTCATGGATTATGAGTTGAAGAAACTCTTACATGCTCGGATGATTCAAGTCGGGTCCTACAACCAAACGAAAGATCAAAAGAACCTTCACAAGGCTCTTAAAACGGCTATGGATGAAGATACTGAGATATTAAAGAAACATGGTACTGTAGTTCTTTACAATATACTAAATGAAGAGAAAGAGGAAGACGAATCCGAAAACGATGACGATGATGCTGATGATGACATTGATGATGATGAAGACAAAGGTAGTGATGACGAAGGAGGAAGTGATGACGAAGGAGGTAGTGATGACGAAGACGGTAGTAATGACGAAGGCGGTAGTGATAAACACAGTTATGGTGATGATAATGGTGATGGTGACGGAAAAATAGTGATGATGAAGAAGAAGGGGACGGTGATACAGGGAAAAAGAATGGAGATAAGGAAGACAAGTCTGATAAAGACAAGTCCAAAGGTGACAAATCTCACAAGGATGATGTTACCAAGGATAAATCAACTCCAAAAGCTAAGACACCTCCACCCCGCCAAGGCAAACGCACCAAGAAGTTTCATGATGTAGATGCTAATACAGCCTCATCACATACTCTATCCATAACCGCTCCTACAACCACATCGTTCTTGTCACATCTGCCCTAGTTACTGTTGCTTCAGTTTCCACACCTTTAGTGCAACAACAACTGACAGAACCCGATCAACCTGTACCGGATTTTCTAGTATCTGATCCAGTCCAAGACATACCAGAAACTAAAGACATAGCCGTACCTGTTGTTGATGTTCCTGTATCTACTCAAGTTCTTGATGTTCTATAGTCAAGTGAACCAGCATGGGTGGATACAATCGAGGAAGATGAAAATGCACTTTTACAACCTTGGGTGTCAAACGCTACTTCACTTCGTCCACTGACAAAGGCTGATGAAGCTGAATTCTCCCAATTCCTAAGAAATCCAATAGATTTTTCAAGATACTTGGAGTATAACTATGGGTCTAACATAACTCAAGCAATGGCTGTGAGAGGAATCAAAGATCCCAAACTTCGTGTTAAATCCAAGATCAGAAGTACGGAATACGAGTACAACGCTAATGAGCTTCTGAAAGTGTTAAGAACAATACGAGTACAACGCTAATGAGCTTCTTAAAGTGTTGAGAACTACTCAAAGGGACGGTCTTCATGCACCTGAAAAACCTCCTCTCCCCACAACTGCAGATGATGATCAAATCGCACTTGAATTCTTCGTCAACAAGAATCTCGAATACTTGGTCAAGGGAGAAAACAAGTATGAGACCTCCTTAACATTGGTAAAAGTTGCAACTTGGGATTTGATACCTTGGATAGAAGAAAAATTTAATCGTCTCTAGGTACTGCAAGTATATCCTGAATATGATCGATATGCCTAATTGGGTGCTTCACATTGGGATGAGCGTGTGTGACGCGCCTACAACTATGCATGTGTGCACAACTCAGGTTCTCAAGTATTTTCTCTAATCCGAATCAGAAGCATCCAAGGAGTTAGGACTGAACCCAAAACTGGCTATCAACACTTGATAGAGATTAGAGTCAAAAGAGAAGATGATAATATCTACACTATCCAAGAAGGAGATTTTCCACTTCTTCGTCTCGAAGATATTGAAGACATGCTGCTTTTGATTACTCACAACACGCTCAGACACTTGAACTATGAAGAAATCATTGCCTTGAATTCAACTCTTAGAATGTACACACGTCGAGTTTTCATCAAGAAAAGAGTTGAAGATATGCAACTTGGAGTAGAAAGTTATCAAAGGAAGCTAAATCTTTCAAAACCACGTACTCAAGTGTTGCAGAGACATACAGACAAATCTCCATACACCAGCACCACTGACCCGATTCTCGGCATTTTCTACTTGAATGGCCATGGTCTAATGAAGTTCATGAGAATTCCAGAGACCAACAAGTTCAGTGTCGGGACTCTCAACCATATTCGGGAAAAGTTGGTGCATCTCAACAAGTACAAGACTCTTCCAGAGGTTACTGTAGATTGGCACATGGTATTTCAGCAGAGTGCTACCTATACGATCAAGAAAATTGATTAAAAGTTGAGGGAAAGACGTCTTATGAGAAGTCTAGAATGATTCGTCGGTGGAAGACCATATAGAGCGCACAACAAGCTAATGGAACGATCCATTTAAAATGGGTCGTACTATCTCAGGTTAACTACATATTTTTTCTTGTGAATATGTAAATACTTTGAATATTATGCTTTTGTGGCTTGTTGTAGTGTGTAAGTATGATAATGTTTGAAGAATTTCTCATGAGATTCTAAATCTTTCAAAATCTATCATACTCAATCACTACAACTAACCCTCATTATTTTGAGGGGAAACATTGATATGGTCTATGGCTAGCAATTGATTTCATTTTGTTACCTAAAGACCGGTTAATCCATTAATATCCAAAATATTGATGGTTAACATTTTGGATAAGGGGAGAAAATGGGATTAAGGAGACTTGTAAACATATGTGGCTAAAAATGAAAAGAGCTTCATGGTAAACCCAACTTGATATATACTATGCATATGTTAAGGGGGAGCATTTTGTTATGAAAAAACACTGAAGGTACAAAACACTCTTGATATTTATATCACAAGTATATCAGTGATTTTAAGGAATTTTCATGAAGACGAACACTTACCCAAAACACACTTAATTCACGACGGATGTGGTGACAAAAGGGTAGTAGGATTAGGTGATAGTCCAATGATTCTTCCAGAACCGGAGGAATCTTCCCAAGGACAATTCCATAGTTAGAAAATAGAAGTCCTTAGGAAAGATGGAGAATGGATTATGAACATAGCTGAATGCCGACCAAGTACTGATGCTAGCACTGGAACAATCACAACAAGGTGCTAGTGATGATGTATTGGTAAGCATTGAAGGGGTTAAAGAATGAAAAAGAAATGTAAAGATAAAGGGTGTAAAGAATGAAGCCCTCCTTACAACTTAGGCAGAAACTGGGTCAACTCATCTTGAAGACAAAGTATTATGGACCCAGTGATGCGATGCAAAACCCCTCCCAGCCAACTCAAATATCTCTCAAAATATATTTGTTTTAATGTCACGGAGTTCATCACGTTATCTATCGGTTTATTCACTCCAAATAAATTGATATTGGAAAGGTGGTAATCCTCTCCAGCGTTCGCTCACCAAAACAAAATGCACCATTGAGTCTAGAGCCACGAGATCATCAAAAGTCTCATTAGGACACAATTTTAAAAACAAGAAAGATTTTTATGAGTCCAATGCAATATTCTTGTAATATTTCCAGAACACCTGAGTGATGCGAAAGTATTACAATGAAGATGGAAATCCTGCTTGAGCCAACATCAAACAAGATCATGGTTGGTGACACGTATGGTTCTTTAAGAACTAATCTTGTGATAACTAGAAAGAAACGATGGTTTGACTCTTAATTGAGATTAAACTTGTTCCAGGGCCTGTACGCAAAATCCAAGTGATCTTTCCAGAACACTCAGAGTGGCACTCTTTGGTGTTCACAGTGAAGAGTGGAAATCCTTCCAGTGTCAACATCAAACAGAACTGCGGTAGGTGACAAGCAAGATTCTATTAGAATCAAGCTCGTGACAACTGAAAAGCAACGATGGTGAAAATGTTAATTGAAGTTCACTTGTTCCAGGTTCATGAATTGACGGCTTTAATCATAAGGATATCTATTATCCAAGTGATTCACTATTTATGTTCGTAGTCAGCTTTAGACGGTCGAATAAAGAGAACGGGTTTACCCGCGAAATCTTGTCAAGGAGATCTTTAATTAGAGCTACCTGTCACAAGTACGATATTTATTATCGTCCAACGGTCTTCACCAACCGGAGGTAAAATACTACCGAATCAGAATAAAATGTCAAATCCATTTTATTTGTGTCTTATTATGTTGCTGAATTTGAAGACGGTGGCGTTGCGGGGTACCAGATGAAGTCGTCCTCACATAATTATTCCTTCTACATCAAATATTTCAGCAAAATTCAAGAAAGTATTACCTAAAAGTCATTCGGTGTATCAACTCTAAACTTTCAAGAATTCAACAAAGGATATGTATGTGGGACATGAAGTCACAAAGAGGCAAACATCACAAGAAGGAAAAGACTGCACATGAAGATAATTTCAAGTTACATGACAAGTCAATGCCAAAAGAACATGTTGCAAGCCAAAGCTCAAAGAGTATTACAACATATTCACAAGCCGATAAAAAGAAGAAAAGAGAAACTACTACGAGCTCAAGAACGAAGACATAGTATAGTATGCTAGGTTTAGAACTTTGTAAGTTGGAGTGACCTCCCTTAGGGGGAGATTGTTGGAAATACATTTTTAACGTATATTAGAAGTATCGGTCACTCCAATTATATTATTAAACGTTGTATGCTCATAGTTAGAAAGTTAATACATTTACATTATCATCCTAGCCCATGGGCCTGTCCATGGGTTAGAAGGCCCAAATACACTAAGGACTTGGATATATAAGCCATCTCCTTTGATGGAGAGGGTGTTGGTTGTTACTCATTTTCATAATATTACACATACTTTTCTCTCATCTTTCTCTCTCTAGTTTATCTCTCTAGAAACAACAATCCTCTTGATAGATCTTAGATTATCTTAATTCTACAATGTTCAGGTCTTGTTTTATTGATTTTAACGTTATACTATGTTTATCATGTATTATGTATATTTTGATTAAGTATTACTCGTATTTATTGTATTATTAAACTTGTTGTGTAACAATAAGTAACTTTCTAAAAATAGCAGGTTTCCTAAAATAGATAGTTTCCAAAAATAGATTAACTTCTTAAATTAGATCAGTTTCTAAAAATAGAAAGTTCCCAAAAATAGTAAGTCTCCTGAATTAGAAAGTTTCCATATTTAGAACTAAGCTGAATTAATATCATAAGTCATGTAGTTATAATATAGTTTATTAATCATAACATGTTAATTAAATAAACAATAGGTTATGTGATTTAATTAAACATAAGCATGATTTAATTAAATTTAAGTGTATAGAATACTTAGGTCAAAACATGTGTTAATATTATATTAATAATAACCTAAGTCATGATTATTAATTAATTAGATTTCATGTTTTAATAATTAATTAATAATATAGTCTAAATTAAATAATTAAATACTTAGGTTATAACATGTGTTATAAATAAATAATAATTAAAATAAGTTCATGGTTAAATAAATTATACGCCATGTTAAATTATTTTAATTAACTTGTAACATTTTATACCTTGTAAAATAATTACTTGTTCTATTTTAGTCATGAACCGGACCCATGTAATTAGTTAAACATGCCGTGAACCGGACCCGTGAAAACCCATATACCGGTCCGAACTAAACACCCAAAAAACTGTGGCAAAACGGCTTGAACCGGTTGCCACAGCCTTTGTTAGGCTGCCACCGGCTTAAGCCGGTGGTCTTGTCCCTCTCGGCTAGCCACTGCCAACAGTAGTGGGTTCCCACTGGCTGTGTGCCGGTGGTCCCTGCTGCTGCGCGTTGTGTTCCCCCTGCTTGACCCCAAACTACCACCGGCTGTGTGCCGGTGGTGGGCTGTTGCTGTCGAGACCCAACCAATCCAAAAGGACACCCCCGACTCGCGTCAGGGTGCCTTGTCCTGCTGTCGACCGAACCCAAACACCATCGAGACATAAGTCTCGGTTGGTGGTGTGAACCAAACGACGCCGAGAGCCATGGGGCTCTCAGTTTGAGTGGCGGCCGAACAACCAACCCGAACAAAGCCTTTCTTTTTACCCACCATGATTCCATAACATGTTTTAATTCTTGTTTATCAAAAACCTTGTTCATGTGTTCATAATAAAAATAAAAGAATTAAAAAGAAAAGGTTTTTACGGATTACCGAATGCGTGGAATGAATGGAGAACGAACAAACGAACATACTCCTAAATTTTTTAACCAAGAATCAAATCAAACACCCTCCTTGGTGTTTGTGTTGCCGGTGGCCAAAGAGAAACCAAGGGCTAGGGTTTTTGCAATTTTTGTGAAAACTTTGTAAATGCATTATTTTCCTTTTTCTTATCTTTAATAAATCTAAACATGGGCTTGGCCCTTTTCTTCTTTGGTTGCCGCGTCTTATAGGGCCCACAAGGGAAACCCGAAACCTTTCCCTTGTCTAAAATATTATGTATTCTTTTGTTCGTGTTTACGTGTTACGTTATTATTATATGTTCGTGTTATATTCAATACTTGTACATAACGATATTAATCGTATAATATTAATTAAGTACGTAGTTACGTGTTCGGGATTTTTACGTTCATGATTTCATGTTCGTGATTATAATTATTATTGTTAAAAATTATCGTGTACTATCATGTACTTAATACTTATCGTGAAATATTACGTACATAACTTTTGTAATACTAATCGTGACACATGTTCATGTTATAAAAGGAAAGTTTTAATATGTACGTACGTTACTAAGTGTAATGTTCAAGGTAAGAGCATGCGGGTTTTATAACTCTTCCCCCCTAAAAAGAATAATTCGTCCCCGAATTATAGATAAAATAAACTGAAAGTGAAACCCGAATCAAAACTGGAAAGGTATGCAAGACAAAAGGACATGAAGTTCACATGCTAGAAAGGAACGTGGAACGTGACATGTGTTGGGAATAAAAATAACTAAGTCACTGGGACGTTGATAGGAGGAACTTAGACGTTGACAAGAGGAACTTAGATGCTGACAAGAGATAATAAGACGCTGACAACTGGACACTGACAGGAGATATTGAAGCGCTGACAAGAAGAAAAGTTCAACCACTGATAGAATACTTAGTCTACACGTTTTGTACTTTTAGTAAAGATATGTTCGACATTTTATTTTCTATGTTTATCTTTACCTAAAATAGTTGATACGTAGACTCTTGTACAAGGTTCCTTAATCTATGAAAGGAGGCCTTTAGGTTTTAGTTAAATATATGTTTTCCATTTTCATTGTACGCAAGTTTTGATAATCAATCAAAGGGAAAGTTTGGGTTATTCTGTTTTGTGTGTTCTTGTTCTAAGTGTTAATCTTGATTCAATCTCGTTAACACAAAGCTAATCGATCTAAGTTTGGGATCAACAAGTGGTATCAGAGCTTGTTGAGGAACTTTGATCTAAAGAACACGAAACCCTAAAAACCCTAAATCACCAAAAACCCTAATTTTTCAAGAAATCCTAAAAACCAGACAAGATGTCTACTCCAGATATGACCTCTTCCTCAAGTCACAATCTAAAAATCCCCAAGCTAGACCTTGACAACTTTGAGCTATGGGAGTTCAATTTTGAACAGTATCTTCAAATTCATGATCACACTCTCTCGGAAATTATTGAATATGGAAACACATTCGATAAAGCGGCTAAGATTGCTACTGCTATTTCATTAAGATCAGTTAAGGGTTCAACTGAAGAGGATCAAAAAGAAAGACCTACGGATGGGAGAGATGTCTCAACTGAGGATATTGCAAAGAAAAGGAATGACATGAAGGATTTAAGCATTCTCAAACTCTCCTTAGGACCAAGCAATCAACACAAGTATAGAGGTTTTGAATCTGCCAAAGAACTTTGGGAAGCTCTTCAAGTCAACTATGGTGGTAATTATGATATTGCCTCAGAAAAGAAGAAGCAACGCTTGCATGAGTATGCTGTGTTCAAGGCTCTTCCTAATGAAAAGCTAAGTGGGGTAAGAAGCAGGCTTCTAGACATCACTAGCAAATTGTCCTTTATGGGAACAGTGTATAATGATGCTGATATCATTACTACTTTCCTTAAAAGTCTTGGTGATGCATGTAAAATTGAAGCCAGGTTTATCATTGCTACCAATGCACACAAGAGTTCTACCTTTGATGACGTCTACAATAAGCTAAAGATTGTAGAGAATGAAATCCTCTTGGATCATGGAAGCAAATCTACCTCTGGAAACATGGCTTTCATCTCATATAGTGAAGCCCAAGTCGATAAGAGAGAATCATACGTGCATCCTGTTACTGGATCACCTTGTGTCAACGGTGGATCAACCTTTGTCAGCGCCTCTCATTTAGACGCTGACACATACAATGTTGACTCACCAAGGATTAAACTTGCTGGCATTGATCTAGACACAGTGTGTGCATACATTGCTGCATTGCCCAATGGTTCAGTGATTACATATGAGGACCTTGAGAAAATCAGTAAGGAAAACTTGGAGGAGATGTATATTAAATGGAATATGGCTCTTGCAAGCATAAGGGCCAATAGATGGAATAGGAGATTCAGAAACAAGATGACCTTCAATGCTAACGACACTGCTGGGTTTGATAAATCCAAGGTTGACTGTTACAATTGCCATAGGATGGGTCACTTTATGAGGGAATGCAGATCTCCAAGAAGATCTGATGCTGGAAAGCCTTCAAGTCAAATCATCAAGGTTGAAGACACAAAGGCTATGGTCGCCATTTAAGACATTAATGGTGTTGGATGGGACTGGAGATTTATGGCTAAGGATGTGGAAAAGAACAAGGCCTTGATTGCAGAGAAGGAAGAAGAAGAGCATGTTCACTTTGCTCTCATGGCACATTCTTCGTCTTCATCAGATAATGAGGTATGTGATGATGCTTTTTGTAGTAAGGGCTGTCCTTTAAACACTAAAAAACATAACAAAGAAATTTTAAAGTTAAAATCAGATGTTTTTGATGAAAAATGCAAGCTATCTAATTATCAAATGGCACTTGTTCAAACTGAAAAGACTGTAGAAGAATGTAAGAAAATGGAATTTGACCTAAAAGATCAAATTAATATTTTGTCTCATGACCTCAAAGTTAGTGTTGAACTTAGGGACATTCTGACACGATCCAAAGGAGTAATACAAACTAAGTTAGAAGTGGCCATAAAAGACAAAGAGAATGTAGGGCTTAAAATTCAAAAGTTTGATAAAGCTTCTCAAACCCTAGAAAAATGTGTAAGTGAGCAAAGAGACTCTACGGATATGTCTGGGATTGGGCTAAAAGAGTATGTTGATGTTCCACCACCTGCTGGAAACTTTCATGGTGTCCTAAGAAAGGATTTATCTTGGACTGGTATACCAGAACTCTAAGAAAAGGAATTCATTCCTCCACCAAGAGTTCTTACTCCAGTAGAGGAGTATAAGCAGAAAGTGACTGACTTGGAACAATGGAAGAAAGCCAATCCTACATTGTTTATTAAAGGTGGAATGCTTAGTGAGAGTCCACTTGAGTCCACACTTATATCTGTGACCAACCCTTCTACTGGAAAACATGTTGACCTTGGCTCAAATGTTAATAGAAAACCTAGTGTTAAGTATGCTGAAATGTAGGAAACCTAGGTCACCACAAAGCCAAGTTAGTGTTAATGGGACTGGGTTCTTTTCATCTAGACCTAGGGTTATGTCTAGAAAAGCTTGTTATAAATGTGGGAGTTTTTCTCATTTAGTTTATAGATGTGTCAGTGCTTCAAAAGTCAACGCTGATAATAGGTCAACCATGGTCAACCCTAAACCTAATGTCCAACCAAGTCCACAGGTTACTAGACCAACTCCATTCTTTACCAAAGGGACTAACTCTCATGGAAATAGGCCTTTTGAAAATACCAACACTTGGTCAACAGACAATGGATTCCTGTAGCAAACCCTAGTTTTGGCGCTGACAGAAACGAATCAAGCGCTGACAGGTACAAATGTAAAGCTGACAGGACCAAAACAAACGCTGACAACTTCAAGTTTGGTATGAAAATGCCAGAACTGGCTGTTGTTAGACCATATGTTAGACCAAGCAATGGGAAGTATTTGAAACCCATAGGACAAGGGTCTAAAGCTTCATCTAGTTTGACATGGAGACCCAAACAAGACCAATACCCTAATTCTGATGGGATTTCTATGATCTGTAACAGATTTTATTATATTTCAAAGGTAATAACTAAACCAATTGGGGTTAACTGGGTGTTCAATCCTCAAAGTAATGAACAAGGGGTTGTTATAAAGACTAAATCTGTTCTTGTTGAACAACCAAATGAATCCAAGTCTGCTCAAGCTTGGGTTCCCAAAGAAAACTAATTTGTTTTTTTATGTGCATGACATTCAAAAGCAGGTAAATGATTATGGATATTGGGACAGTGGATGCACTAGGCACATGACAGGGAAGGAAGATTATTTGACAAACTTTACCCCCATTAAAGATGGTGACAAAGTGTGCTTTGGGGGAGGATATGGTACAATTTCTGGCAAAGGCGCTCTTATCACCAATAATTTGTGTTTTGAAAACGTATTTCTGGTAAAAGAACTTGATTATAATCTGTTTAGTGTATCAAAAGTTTGTCTTAACAAGAATAAGGTTCTTTTCACTGATACTGAATGCTTGGTATTAAACAAAGACTTCAAGATGCATGCTGAGAAGTTTATTGATTATAGAACACCTAGGCATAAGGACATTTATAATGTAAATCTTAATGGAACTAGGATGAACAACAATTTGTCATGTCTATATGCTAAAGCTTCGATAGATGAAAGTAATTTATGGCACAGAAGGTTAGGGCACATAAAATTTAAGAACATAAACAGACTTGTGAGACATGGTTTAGTTGATGGTTTTCATGAAAAGGCTTTCCACAATGATCATTCTTGTGTTGCATGTCTTAAAGGCAAGCAGCACAAAGTCTCATTTAAGTCTAAACTAGTGCATTCTAGTTCTAAACCACTTCACTTGCTACATATGTACTTATTTGGTCCAACTAATATAGAAAGTTTAAATGTTAAATCTTTTTGTTTTGTCATAACTGATGATTTTTCTAGATTTACTTGGACTTTCTTTTTGGCCTTAAAAAGTGAAACTGCCATAGTTTTGATTAACTTTATTACCCAAATTGAAAAGAAAACAGGGAATAAGGTTAAAATACTTAGAAGGGATAATGGTGGTGAGTTTAGAAACAAATTGTTAAATGACTTCTGTGTCAATAAAGAGATTACTAGGCAGTTCAGCATAGCTAGAACCCCACAGCAGAATGGGGTGGCTGAGAGGAAGAATAGGACACTAATAGAAGAAGCTAGACCAATGTTGGTTGATGCTCATTTTCCCATTGCATTTTGGGTTGAGGCTGTGAATACAGCCTGTTATGTTCAGAATAGGGAATTGATCAACAAAATCCATAATAAGACACATTATGAGCTATTTTGGAATAGGAAACCTAATATTGGTTTTCTTAAACCCTTTGGATGTCATGTAGTGATTTTCGATACTAGTGATGCCTTAGGAAAGTTTAGTGCTATAGGTGATGAAGGCTATTTATGGGCTATTCAGTGCAGAGTAAAGGATATAGGGTTTACATTAAGAAGGAAAAACGTATATTTGAAAAGGTACATGTTATGTTTTTAGAGAGTAAACCTAGTGATCCTAAGAGTGGACCAAATTGGTTCTTTAATTTAGAACCTTTATCTAGAACCTTGAATTATATGCCTGTTACTAATCCAGACTTTGTGAAAAACGATTCAAATATTATGGAAGAACCTATTGTAGAAATTGCAGGTAAACAGGTTGACAAGGAAGAAGGATCACATGCAGTCAAATCAGATACCATACTTGAGTATGTTACCATTCCTATATGGACTAATGGATTTGCTGTTGCTGCTGATGCTGGAAAGGAGAAGGATGGTCCACAAGAAAAGCCAATTGATGAAAACATGCATGAATCTTCAGACGCTGATAAAGGCAAATTAGACGCTGACAAGTGAAACTCAGACACTGACAGACCAGACGCTGATAACCTGTTTGGGCATCCATTCTCTTCCAATACTTTTGAACAAGGTGAACCTTCCAGAGTTCATGAAGAGGTTCATTCTAGTGATGATGGAGGAGGATATGAAGATGATATTGGCAACATGGAGACTGAGATTGAAGACAACAAACTTATTGTAGGAGGAACACTTACATCTACTATAAAAAGTCATCATCCTTCTCTGATCATTGGTGATGTGTTGTCTCATGTTCAAAAAAGAAGGTCTCATCAGAATCAAGGAGGTTTTATTGCCAATATACATAAGAAGGTTGATACCCCTCTTGTACAGACATGTTTGTTTGCTTGTTTTCTGTCACAATAGGAACCCAAGAAGATTTTTGATGCTCTCAAAGAACCAAGTTGGGTAGAACCAATGCAGGCTGAGCTTCACCAATTTTCTATTCAAGATGATTGGGAGTTAGTGGACTGTCCTGGGTATGTGAGACCTATAGGGACAAGATGGGTTCTTAGACACAAGAAGGATGAAAGAAGGATTGTGGTCAGAAACAAGGAATGTTTAGTTGTTCAAAGCTATACAGAAGAGAAAGGAATAGACTATGAAGAGGTTTTTGCACCTGATGCAAGGATTGAAGCAATAAGGATTTTCCGATCCTATGCTTCTTGCATGGGCTTCACATTTTATCAAATGGATGTCAAGAGTGCTTTTCTTTATGGCACAATTATAGAGGAGGTTTATGTAATGCATCCTCCTGGTTTTGAAGATTCAAAACATCCAAACAAAGTGTATAGGGTGAAGGAAGCAATGTATGGACTTCATCAAGCCCCAAGAGCATGGTATGGCACATTGTCCACCTATCTGGTGGAAAATGGATTTAAGATGGGCACCAAAGACCAGACTTTGTTTACCAAGAAGACTGGTAAGGACTTTCTACTAGCTTAGGTCTATGTGGATGATATCATCATTGGTTCATCTAATCCAAAGATGAGTGAAGACTTTTCCAAGCTCATGACAGACAAATTCAAGGTGAGTGCAATGGGAGAGATGAACTTCTTTCTAGGGTTACAAGTTCAACAGAAAGAAGATGGTATCTTTATATCTTAAGACAAGTCTATAGAAGAAATCTTGAAGAAGTTTGGCTTTTCTCCACATGAAAAACGGGCTACCACACCCATGGATACGGAACACCCTTGGGGAATGACTGGAGATGGAAAAGAAGTGGAAGTCAGGCATTATAGATCAATGATTGGATCATTGATATATCTTACATCCTCTAGACATGACATCATGTTTGCTGTGTTTGCATGTGCACGCCATCAAGTGAATCCTAAAGAATGTCATCTTCATGCTGTTAAAAGGATCTTTAGATACCTTAGGTGCTATCCCTCTTTGGGATTATGGTATCCTAAAAATTCTCCACTGGAGCTTATTGGTTATTCAGACAGTGAGTATGGAGGTGACAAGTTTGATAGAAAATCTACAACTAGTGGATGCCAATTTCTTGGGAGCAGATTGATATCTTGGCAATGCAAGAAACAAAGAGTGGTGGCCAACTCTACAACTGAAGCATAATATGTAGCTGCAGCTGCATGTTCTGGACAAGTATTATGTATTCAGAACCAACTGTTGGATTATGGGTAAAATTTTATGCATACCAAGATTTTTGTAGACAATAACAATACATTATGCATTATTAAAAATCATGTACATCATTCTAAAACAAAACACATAGAAATTAGACATCATTTTATAAGAGATTGTTTTGAAAAAGGTTTAATACAATCAGATAGGGTTGATACTGAAGAAAATGTGGCAGATTTGTTAACTAAACCTTTTGATGCTGGGAGGTTTCAATACTTGGTAACAAGTATTGGAATGATCATTCTTACCTAAAATGTGTTTTTGGAACTTATTGTAAAAGTATGTACAAGATATGCACTGTTATTGGTCTTTGTAAAAAGTATTAGGTCTTTCCGCTATTATTTTCTAACACTAACAGAGTTTGTTGAGAAGCTGACAAGTGTTTGTTAAGACACTGATAAAGTGTTTAGACAGGCGCTGACAAGTGTTTATTTAGACGCTGATAAGTGTCAAAATGGACGCTGACAACAACATGTTAGTTTTTGTGGTTTTTCATCTAACCATGCAGGATTGTGAGCATCGTACAAATGGATACAAAGTTGCTTAGGGATCTTTTAGCTACTAGGAGTGTGTTCAAGTTTATGGATGATGGTTGGAATGTCATACATTCCTATATTGACATAAATTTTTATTGCATATTCTATTTTTGGCAAATTTGTATATTATAGTTCAAGGGGAGGTTTAGGCTACCTTTAGGATCTTGGGTATTCTTAGAATACTCTTATCATAATTCTTGATTGTGTCCATAGGTGAGTGGGAATTAGAAATAGTGAAGACGTCTTCTTTAAGAATTTGTTGGAATTTCTGATCCTTGAGACACTGTAGCATGCAAAGTTTTATACTTTGTATGTTGCCAAGACTTTTTGACCTAGATTTGTTATTGGTCGGTTGGGAGACTTGGTATATATTTTATATATTCTAAGGACTTACTATGGCAAGGTTCACTTGAGGGCAATTATGTCTATCTTGCTTATGTAAGTGTGTATAATTGAACAGAGAATGCTATTTTAAGTCTCTGACAGAGTTTAAGTTATCTTCATTAGGGTAAATATCTTTGTAAAGGTCTTCTTATTTTTCTTCTTTATTTTATTTTTTGCCACTGACATATTTTACTCCAGACGTTGATAGGAACAATTTGAACGCTGACATGGAAAAATTTACACGCTGACAAGATATAGCCGTTACGCTGACAATTAATTTTTGACTGTTGACAACATTGGGTCCTACCCAGTTGTTATTTTTGATGAAAATTTGGGCCGTAATTTTAGAAACTTAACTTTTTATTAATGCAAAGATAAGTTAAATATTTTCAAGATTTACATCATTACTTTTTAATATCTTTGCCTTCTTTTTCATCCAATAGTGTACTAGTTTCTTTCCTATAAATACGGCTCATTTTGTTTCAACAGGGTAACAAATATTCTTGTCTAACAAACCTTTCTAACCTTCCAACCTTCATTGTTTTTCACTTACAAGTTTACATATACATTTCAAATGGCCCCAAAGTTCAAACCAGATAATATGGAGTTGGAATACATGAGTCAGCATAACATGGTGGCGTATTTGGTTGCTGATAATACCCTTCATCCTCAATATACTGAGATGGTGGCGTATTTAAATGATTCTCCTCTAAGGTATGCTCTTACTCACACTCCACTTGTCCCTATCACACACATCAAGTAGTTTTGGAACACGGTTCGTTCCAAAACAGTTGATGGAGTGATTACATTATATGCTACTGTTCATGGGGTTGAATGGGTGGTTACTGAAGCCTTGGTTTGCCAGGCTTTGCATCTTAATAATTATGATGGTATAACCACCCTTCCCATAAACGAGCTAGAGTTGGGACTTCGAGGCTTGGGGTATGATTTTCCCCCTATTGGGAACTTAAACCGTTATACCAAACAAAAATTTCCTCCAACCTGGAAGTTCCTCATTTATGTCATCCTTTAATGATTGAGTCCCAAATGCCCTTTATTCAATGAGATCAACCGATCTATTAGGAGTGCCATTGTTTGTCTTGCAAGAGGGCAAAATTACAATTTTTCTAAAATGATTTTTGATGGCATGTTTCATAACAAGGGTACCAAGATGACTCTTGCGTATCCTAGATTTTTGCAAATGATTTTTGAAATGCAAGGCTATTGTACAAGGGACCATGATCATTTTTATAAAGTTCCTGAACAAAAGAAAACTGTTTTTGGAAACATGAATTCACAACCCTATAGGGATTTGCCCCTTACCCCGGCTATGCAAGCTGTCATATTGGTAGCTGCAAACACTCCACCACCACCACCACCACAACCTGCCCAAGAACCTATTACAGACCAACCACCATCACCCCATCACATGAACATAGACCCTCCTTCACCAAACGCTGACATTCCAAATATCAACGCTGATGACCCCAACCCCAACACTGACACTACCAATCTTGACGCTGACACCCTTCACCCACAATCCCAAATAGACCTTAATTATTCTTCCTCTGAACCCAATGAGTATAGGTTAGAAAACACCCAAGGATCACTGGAGTGTTCTCCTCTAGTGGTCCTAGCCATGTTACAGAGAGAACCACCACCACAAGTGTGGTTGGTGCTATGGGTGAGGCTGGGACTAGTGGTACTCGCTTAGATGCAGGCCACGTCAATCCCAACATCTTTAAGTCCACACCCATGCTCAATGAGTCTCTTATGGGAGGGCAACATCCCATACTAGAGGAGGCCAGTATGGAACCCATATCAATGATGGAATTGATGATGGTTTGAATGAGCTTGCAAAAGCAAAATACAAACCTTGTACATGTTGTCAATGCTGAAGGACGTGAACTCATTTCATTGAGGGAGTGGATAGGTGTTTTGGAGGCTGCTAATGTTCGTACTAGGCAGGAGGATTCTTCCAAAGGGGAGGATGATCAAGTACATGTTAGTGATAAAGGCTCCCATGAAGGTGCTTCTTTTAGAAATGCATTGGATGTAGTTGAAGCCCTTACAGGTTTGAAAGAGAAACCATGATTTGATGCTTCACTGGTTACTCCTACAAAGTTGACATTTACAGAGACGATGGATGAGTTCACAAAGTCAAGCGCTGGCAAGCACAAATCAAGCGCTGACATTCAAGTTTTAGACACTAACAAGATTGCAGATGTAAATTGGTGTATCACAGTCATCAACTATCATTAAGGATGTGTCTACACAGGTACCATCAACTTCTTTACCTTCTATAGATGTATTGGATAAAGGTAAAGGGATTATGGTAGAAGCAGAGGTTCCCAAGGATGCAGCCCAAGTACAATTTGGTTCCATTTTGGCTGCACAACTTGAGAAAAAGGAGAAGATGAAGAAGACTGCTATTGAGTCATAAATTGTGACTTCTGAAAGTAATAAGGAAGGCAGTGATGGTGAGAGTACTGGTTCAAGTGTGATGATAATCGAAGAGCATGAAAGACTAGAATATGGGGAGGTGTTGGGTTTGGAGAAGCTTAGAGATTTGAAGATGAAGTTTGATTTGGATATGCCTAAGATTGCTGAGCTTTTCTTTAAGTATGAATATGAGGTTTTGAGTGATCCAAATGTTTCTATGTCTGAGAAGATTTGGTGTCTTGAAGGGATATTGAAGTTTCATGATGATCTTAAGGTATGGGAGAAGAATAAGCCTAGTAATATCAAGCTAGAATCCAAAACAGTAAGGAGAGAGTTGTATTATTTGCTGTTAAGGAATCATCAGACTGGGTGGTCTTATGAAAAGTTTAGAGGTCTTAGTTTTGAACAATTAGAGTGTTTGGCTTATCCCATTTGGGATTCTTTGTGTGAGGATAGAACTTTTGAGCTGCTCTCAAAAGAAATACAAGAGAAAATGGAGGAATAGATGAGGATTATGAAGGAATCTATAGTTCCTAGGCCAGTGAAGAAGGGATTGCCAATTGAGTTTCCAAAGATTGATCCGTTGAATCCAAGTGAGGCTGTTTTAGGGAAGAGTATGAAGCTTTCTCCGTTGGAGACTTCTAGTTTTTTAGAAGTGTTGCCTCTAGAAACCCCATAATTACCTATGAAGAATATGCAAGTGGTTTTTGGAAGATCACCAGGACTGGTGATAAGGTACACACTTTCACTTCTTTCATGTCTATGTTTGCTAGTTTTGATAGAGAAGACTTGGTTGACTTATGGTCATTGATGAAACCCAAGTATGAGACTGAAGAACCTACTTCAGTTAATGGAATGAAGATTTGGTCCACATTCAAGAGAATAATTGAGCCAAATGATGCTGATCCAGTTTGGTTATATCTGGATGCTATTAGTGGGATGACATGGCGTATCTACTCAGCTTGTGGTGTATATCATCTTAGTACATCCAAATTTTCAGAATATCTTTTGGTTGATGCTGAATATCCTATGTCACAAGATGTTTTGAAGTTGATGATAGCTACACCATTGGAGGTTAACTATACCAGTGATGTTAGTAAGGATTTGGTTAGATTTATTTATTCCCTTATTAAGAAAGAAGATTAGTTTGTAAGAATACTCCTTGTATTTTGTTTTTATTATGAAACTTAATTGCTAGAGTAGATATCAAGTTTAGGGGAGGATTGTTGGGAATAAGAATAACTAAAAATCACTAGGACGCTGACAAGAAGAACTTAGACGCTGACAAGAGATAATAAGGCGCTGACAGCTGGACACTGACAAGAGATATTGAAGCGCTGACAAGAAGAAAAGTTCAACCACTGATCGAATACTTAGTTTACATGTTTTGTACTTTTAGTAAAGATATGTCGACATTGTATTTTCTATGTTTATCTTTACCTAAAATAGTTGATACGTAGACTCTTGTACAAAGTTCCTTAATTTATAAAAGGAGGCCTTTAGTTTTTAGTTAAATATAAGTTTTCCACTTTCATTGTACGCAAGTTTTGATAATCAATCAAAGTGAAAGTTTGGGTTATTCTGTTTTGTGTGTTCTTGTTCTAAGTGTTAAATTCCGCATAGCACTTAGATTGTTTCATAACACAAAGTTTCTCTAAGTGTTAATCTTGATTCAATCTCGTTAACACAAAGCTAATCGATCTAAGTTTGGGATCAACAACATGGATAGAGAGGACATGGAACGTGACGTGACTGAAGAACGTATCCAATAGATGAGAGAAAACGGATAAGAAGTTCGGATAGACTCATCCGTTCTAAGTGGCTTCTCGCCTAGAACGGTCCCCTAAAAGGTCTTGTCGGAAATAACAATATTAGTCGTCATGACTTCGTCTTGACGATACAAAAGTTTCTGGTTCATTAATGTAAGATAGGTTTGCATGAATCTGATCGAGTGGGTAAGAATTAACATGCAAGGGAAAATGAAACATTACGGACCAACTTACATAAGTAACATCTTAGAAATGATGCTTGGGACATACCGAAACATAGTACGTGAACAATTATGAATGTGATACGTGGAGATATGGTGAGTGTAATATGAGAAAACATATGGTGATCAATGATACGT
Organism: Glebionis coronaria; assembly: GCA_025667525.1. Classification (NCBI taxonomy): domain Eukaryota; kingdom Viridiplantae; phylum Streptophyta; class Magnoliopsida; order Asterales; family Asteraceae; genus Glebionis; species Glebionis coronaria. The sequence continues at coordinate 468,542,214 of CM046879.1, forward strand.
GTAACATATCGTGAACGTAGTATGAGAAACGTGGAATGAACATGACATGTGAAACATATCGTGAACATGGAATAACAGCGGCAGTAACGCCAAACGCTAGAAGGTGAGACATGGAACGTGACGTGAAACGTCTGTCTGAGGATAGAGAGTTATACTAAACTTGAGTATGGTTTCTCAAGTTCTTACAAAACTTCCCAGAACGAGAATGAACGTAAAATCGTAAGCCAAGATACGATCATGAACATGAATAGTTTCATGAACATGAGTGTGAAAGAAAGTCGTAAAATTCGAACAAGGACATGAACGTAAATAAGGAGCACAAATGCGAACCTTTGTCTGGCCCGACACTTGAGGGATTACCAAGTGATCAGATGAGCCTTGGCTAGAACATGTCCGATCAATATGCTGACTCTGAAATCCTTGCGGATGTAAATATTCTGTAGACTTGGTCATACTGTTGACAATAACCCAGATAGCATCATGCCCCCTTCTGTGTTTGCTGTAATATGGTAACCAAAATCCATGGAGATCTTGTCCCATTTCTGATCAGAATTTCTGATGGTGGATAAACATCCTAGTTTGTTGGTGTTATATCTTAGCCTATTGGTATGACAAGCACTTAGATATGAACGTAACTGTATCTTGCTTTGTAGAAACTGGATATGTAGCAGTTTGCAAAACTATGAGTCTCCTCAATTTGACTTTTCTTAGCGTAGGATTTTCTTGGGACACCTAACGTAGTGTAGGGTTCTCACCTTTACGCATAAGCTGAGTCATGATAAGATTAACCGTGAGAGTCCATGTGATTCAGCGTGTCACTGTAATCAACCATAATTTATATTGGAAAATGTCAGGGTGAAATTTCTCCTGCCATAGAATTGGCAACATAGTCCAAATATGGTCTTCCTGCACTTCTCTATACTTAGCGAAAATCAGGTTGTCCTCGATGAAAACACTGATGAATTTGTTTATGAGTTCATGGGAACTCAATTTATTATGTCCATAATGCTGTTGTAGCATTTATAAGACTAATACGAAATCATGAATCTAGCATGACCGAGTCGTGTACGAATAGTAGTCATGGAAATGTCCTGCTCTTTCACTCATCACTGATGGCAGCATGATCATGAGTCGATCTTGGAAAAGGTTTAGCACTCTATAGTCACTCACACACAATTTTCAATGAGTGGAGGAGGATAATTGTTATGAAAGGTGATTTGTTTAAATCGACGGTAGCCGAAACATAATCTCCTAGGAGGTTAGTCTGGAATACATGTGGTATGATTCTGGAATAATCGGCTAGTTATGAGTAAGGGACTTCAGAAATCATGTCATCACTAATAGATGGAATCTTCGTAGCCATGGAACAACACCACGTACTTGTAAAGCATTAATATTTGTACAGAGTTTCCTTATGGAAAATCATGCTGAAGGTATTTAGGAGCCTAAATATCACTGTACATAATCTGATGTGTATGGCGACTAACCGTAGCATGGGGTGCTGTTCTTAGTCCCTAATCAAATCATATTTAACTCGCATCTATCCGAGGTAGCACGTTAGAAGATTTGATCTTATCATTAGACTGAAGTAAAACCTTCGTATACATGGGTGATACGAATGGCGTCCTTTTATGGTTTTGAATATATGAAATATGGGCTCAAGAAATGTCAGTGTCATGGAGCAAATGTGACAGATCTCACTGGATGTATTTTGCTTGTCTCACACAGGACGAACCTTGCGTGTCCAACCGCGAGTAATACGCCGGTAATGGTACTGAAATCTTTGTGGCCAGATTAGTACATGGCACAACAAAATGGATTTTCCCTTTCGAGGGTATCCTGAATTTCTTAGGGATGTTCCAGAAATGGACGTGAGTCATGTGTCCTGACTCGTGTCTTGGGAAACAAACGTATGACATGTATCTTGATTGGTGTCTTGACATGTATCTTCAGAAAATATACGTGATACATTTGTCTTGACTGGTGTCTTGACATTTATCTTCAAAAAATATACGTGAGACATGTGTCTTGACTGATGTGTTGACATGTGTCTCGAGGTGTGAAACAAATAGAACTACAAATATTAGGTTATTTTGCCAGAATTGGCGGATCGGTTGGACTGCTGAACCTTGTATTTCTGATCACGTCCGTGGCCGGATCTCAATCATATGACTGAAACGACGATTGAATGACGTGTGACATGTAACTAAGAATTAAGAACAATGATTGATGGGAATCGCCTGGTGGTGAAGAATCTTCTCGTCCGATCAATTTGATCTAACGCCTTTATCGTCGTCTTGTAAGATCTCTAGGTTGTGAACAACATCAGCATCTCGTAGCGTCTCTAAAAAATCAGCAGCATCAACCTTTACTAACATCTCCAAGTTATGAGCGGCATCAGCAATCTTGTAGAATATCAACAAGTGGAAATACGCTTGAGATGATTCAGAATCGACTAGCAAATACTCGTGAAGTATTGGAAGTGAAATACACATGGATTAAAGTACGTGTAATACACATGGAATACAGTACATGGAGTACACATGGAATGTACATGAAATGATCGGTATGGGGTCGATCATCTGTCATGATTTTAAAGGAAAATAATTGGTTAAACGGTTAGAAAACCATCATGATAACATGGCAATGCCAGTATAGACATCATTTTGGTTATATAGAGAAAATCTAAAGTATAGTTAAACGAAATTCAACGGTGATCTGCCTGAAAGCATGTTTAATGAAAACCAACGATGACTATCATGAAAGCAGGATTAAATGAAATCCAACAATGTCTTACATGAAATCATAAACCACAAAAGATACGTAAGATGTAATCGATAATGAAGACGAAATCATCATGAAGAAACATGAAAAAACATAACGTGAAGGAGTATATAACATAATCAGCATGAAAATGAAGTTAACCATGATAGTATGAAAACATACTTGACATAACGACATAATAACTTATGAGGGGACATGAAAAAAATTTATGCCAAATAAATCATGAGAAAAATTTATGCATGTAAACAATGCGTGAATGCATTATGAAATTTATGAAAATCTTTATATGCGCGAGGGTAAACGCCTATGGTCAGTTTACCCAAAACAAAAGACATGGCGAGGGGACGCCTATGGGTCGGTCCCAAGGTTAAAAGTTTCAATAAAAGCACATGCGACTAAATAGGGTCAGCCCTGTACCAACCGTTACCTAGTCATTAACCTGCGACAATGATACATGGAATAAATGAGTGAAACTCAGCTGTCAAAACATAACAGAAATTTTTTTTATGTGACTAGTTATGAACTATTGGGGTTCAGTCCACATTGGCCACAGTTCACAAGAAACATCATGCCTGAAACAATGACACTAACTAAGTATGGATGAGGGTTGTTCATCCATATTAGTAAAACAATACCGATGAAAACATCATGGTTAAAACAACAAAGTGTTGAAACATCAATACGTGAAATAACAAGCATTGACTTAGGAAGCTTCTAGTGACTACCCGCTAGTCATGGGTCGTGTTTTAGAGCCTACAGGTCGAAGCCTTGGCTCTGATACCATAATTGTAACACCCCATTTTGGTAAATGGAATGTCATGCATGATTATGGCGTGTCACCAAAGCATGCAAGGTAATATGTAGTAAAACATACATGACCATAGGGAAAACCAAAATCAGACATCGGTTCCCTAAACATAAGCCCCAAAACAAAAATAAAGTATATGAACTAGGAAAGACTAAACAAGCATAAGTATATGGAAAAAAGGAGAAGAAGTCGATGGCAGCTTCCATCATATGCACTTCCTCCAAATGCTCGAGTCCGTCCTTGGGTACCTGTCGTATTGAGACATGGAAAGGAAAGTAATGGTTGAGCATAACGCTTAGTGCACGGATATTCTAGTATGACATGGAATAACGTAAGCATATAAGACTAATAGCAGCGGAATAACATAAGTTCTAAGATATCTGGATTCATGTTCATAAAACTGGTTTTATAGTTTGAAAAGACTTATGTTTCTATGAAAATTTGTTAAGTTATCCATATAGCCTATATAGGTCATGAGGTTCCACCGTGCATTAATACTTGGAGGGGAGACCTCGTCATGCAATTAGAGGGGTTGCCTCTAATTAAATAGTCTGGGTAGAAGGGATCAGCTCCTAGTGAAGGATGCAAGGCACACACCGCAATCACTTTGATAATACTAATAAACATGTAACTAGGATGCACCCATACGCCCCACATGATAATATAATATAATGGCCAAAACTGAAAAGGGACGCCATGAGCAATCACGTCGCTGTGGGAAAGTCATAACACTAGTGTCTCAAGTGATATGGTTATGGTACCTCCATAACTAGGTGACACTGGTCATGCATGTATATCGCTTCGGCTCTTAATCTAACATAAGTATCAAAAATATAAAACAAATACTGGGAAAACTGTTGACTACAAACGGGGAATCCTAATAAGGAAAGAATGTCCATACTAAAAGGACGGGAAATCCGTACCTTATGTCCAGTGAACGAAGAAGACGAACGAAAGAGAGTCCTACTTTGATCTCACTAATGCTACATAAATAGTATACGTGCATAAGTATTTTGGTTACTGAGTACGTAACTGATTATATCACGACTTAGCTTGTTTTATATGTTCATGTCTTGTTTTACTGATTTTAACGTTATACTATGTTTATCATGTATTCTGTATATTCTGATTAAGTATTACTCGTATTTCTTGTATTATTATACTTGTTGTGTAATAATAAGTAACTTTCTAAACATAGCAGGTTTCCTAAAATAGAAAGTTTCCAAAAATAAAAAGTTTCCAAAAATAGATTAACTTCTTAAAATAGATCAGTTTCTAAAGATAGAAAGTTCCCAAAAATAGTAAGTTTCATGAGTTAGAAAGTTTCCTATTTAGAACTAAGTTGAATTAATATCATAAGTCATGTAGTTATAGTATAGTTTATTAATCATAACATGTTAATTAAATAAACTATAGGTTATGTGATTTAATTAAACATAAGCATGATTTAATTAAATTAAAGTGTATAAAATACTTAGGTCAAAACATTTATTAATATTATATTAATAATAACCTAAGTCATGATTATTAATAAATTATATTTCATGTTTTAATAATTAATTAATACTATAGTCTAAATTAAATAATTAAATACTTAGGTTATAACATGTATTATTAAATAAATAATAATTAACCTAAGTTCATGTTTTAATTAAATTAATTATACTCCATGTTAAATTAATAATTAACTTGTAATATTTTATACCTTGTAAAGTAATTACTTGTTCTATTTTAGTCATGAACCGGACCCATGTAATTAGTTAAACATGTCGTGATCCGGACCCATGAAAACCCGTGTACCGGTTCGAACCAAACACCCCTAAAACAATGAAAAATCGGCTTGAACTGGTTGCCACTGCCTTTGTTAGGCTGCCACCGACTTAAGCCAGTGGTCTTGTTCCTCTCGGCTAGCCACTGCCAACAGTAGTGGGTTCCCACCGGTTGTGTGCCTGTGGTACCTGCTGCTGCACGCTGTGTCCCCCCTGCTTGACCCCAAACTGCCACCGGTTGTGTGCTGGTGGTGGGCTGTTGTTGCCGAGACCCAACCAAACCACAAGGACACCCCCGAATCACGTCGGGGTGCGTTGTCCTGCTGTCGACCGAACCCAAACACCACCGAGACATAAGTCTCGGTTGGTGGTGTGAACCAAACAACGTCGAGAGCCATGGGGCTCTCGGTTTGAGTGACGGCCGAAAAACTAACCCGAACAAACCCTTACTCTTTACCTACCATGATTTCATAACATGTTTTAATTCTTGTTTATCGAAATCCTTGTTCATGTGTTCATAATGAAAATAAATGAATTAAAAAGAAAAGGTTTTTATGGATTACCGAATGCGTGGAATGAATGGAGAACGAACGCACGAACATACTCCTAGAATTTCTTAACCAATAATCAAATCAAACACCCTCCTTGATGTTTCTGTTGCCGGCGGCCAAAGAGAAACCAAGGGCTAGGGTTTTTTCAATTTTTGTGAAAACTTTGTAAATGCATTATTTCCCTTTTTGTTATCTTTAATAAATCTAAACATGGGCTTGGCCCTTTTATTCTTTGGTTGCCGCGTCTTGTAGGGCCCACAAGGGAAACCCGAAGCGTTTCTCTTGTCTAAAGTATTACGTGTTCATTTGTTCATGTTTACGTGTTACGTTATTATTATATGTTCGTGCTATATTCAATACTTGTACATAACGATATTAATCGTATAATATTAATTAAGTACGTAGTTACGTGTTCGTGATTTTTACGTTCATGATTTCATGTTCGTGATTATAATTATTATTGTTAATAATTATCGTGTACTATCACGTACTTAATACTTATCGTGAAATAATACGTACATAACTTCTGTAATACTAATCGTGACAAATGTTCATGCTATAAAAGGAAAGTTTTAATATGTACGTATGTTACTAAGTGTATTGTTCATGGTAAAAGCATGCGAATTTTACATATACACAATAATTATAGGACTTCATTAAGATTATAAGATTATGATAAGACAATGTACAAGTATCTTAATGCACAAGGTACAAGATTTGAATGCATGACTTGTAAATTAGGTCAAAATAGGTATTTTCACTCTTTAGACATGTTTACCTAAACTAAATCCTCAAACCAAGTGTGAGAACTGTTTACACACTTAAACCACAATTTCTAGGACCTAAATTAAGTTTAATCAGTAGCTAATTGAAGGATAAAGCCTTTTACTAAGATTTAACCATAGATCATTAGAAAACCCTAATCTACATAAGTATACTTCCCATTTTCACATCAAACCTTAGTTAAACTTCAAACCAAGGACCCAAATATCTTAAATAGAATTTCTAAACCCTAATTAAGTCCTAATCATTCAGTAATCACTTTCCTAAGTCCTTAATAACCAAAATCACAAAGCATAAGTAACAAGCCATTGTTTTTAAACCAGGTTTTGTATTTTCCCTCCAAAACACATTTGAAACACTTTCCCTCCCATTCCACATTCAAAAATCATATATTTGTATGTTCTAATATATTTTAGAAGTGGTTACAAGTAGGTGCATCACATACTAGGGCTACACATGACCATTCTTATCACAATGTTGTCGTGACCTATTTAGAGCCACAAGTGACGATTGGAATGAAACTAGAGTCTAGAAACTTGCATAGAGCTTCACTATATATCCTTAGTCATTATCCTATCTATGTTACACGTATAGAACCAAGCCTTGGAGCCTAACTTTTGGAAAACAATAAATAGAGCCGTATGAACTCCATTTGAAACTCGCAGCGCATTTTCTCTTAACCTCCTACCCATTCTTCATATACACTTCTATATACGTCCTAGGACATCTCCCAAGACCAGAAACCAGGTCTAGAAGGAAGTCGTTGAAGCTTTTGAAGCTTTGATAGCAAGTAGTGTTCATAAGAAGTCATAAGGAGCCATTTTGGAGCTACCTAGGTAATTCTTATGTTAAATAAGTTTTGATATTGTTATAATGTATATTGGACTTTTTATAATGCCAAAATTATGTTATAAAGATAATCTAAAAAGAACTAAGTCATATGATCAATTTAAATGAAAGTTATAATGTAAAGATGTCTTAAAACCCTAATTTTCTATTTTACATGAAATAATGAGCAAAAACCCATTTCAAAAGCTATAATTCTGGTAAAATGTTTTTTTTATGATTATAAATGTGTTTTGAAACTTTGTTTTAAAATCCTAGATCATTTGTTCCATTTTTAAAAAAAGTTATATGATTTTTACATGTATAGGGACTAAAACTGGCATTTTTTAAACTATTTATCATTTTACGCCAAAAGTGTCATTTTATGAAAGTTAAAGCTATAAGAATAAATGTTGGAAAGTTTGAGACCCTAAGATTAAATATCAAGGGTTAAAATTAAAAATATTAAAACTATATACTTAAGGGGTTAAAAGTGTAAATATGCTAAACTTATGAAATTAAGTGTTAAAAAGGTAATTAATCTAAAATTACAAACTTAAAGGACCATTGTTTCCTATTATGAAAAATACCATCTTTTGAAGAAATTTCTAAAAATATATATTACTATGTATCATGTTAGTAGGGAACTTTGTAAGAAGATGTTCCATATCGATATTACGTTCTGAATAAGTTGTTGGGTTTACGATTTAAAGTGCCCTCGATCCTCAAACGTTTATAGAATGGCTTCTGTGTATGATGGCCCGAACAATGATATAATATTATCACAATTAAAGAATACATAAATAATATACAAGAATCTTGAACTAAAAATCAAAGACTTAATACTATACAAAATATGTTAAACTAGGTTGGTGTAAGATCAAGTTCTTGTTTGTTAGCTCAAGTTATTTGTGTGATATAAGCATGACAAGATTACTGGACCTAAGGTGAGTTCATAGTCTCACTAGCGCTGATTATTAAATGATTTAAAAACCCGTGAGGGAATATATGTTGAACTGGAATACAAGTGTTTTTGGTATGCTTCTCAGATATAATTATTGACACTATGTTTACTGTTGCCTATGAAAGTCCCTTTTTAACTATGAATCGTTAATCATTACCCGGAAATGAGCGCTAATCTTGTAAATAGTACTATTTGGGGACTGACATCCCCTGTCTGGAAAAATTATGGGTTTTTATGTCAAGTCGCGGTATCATAAGCTTAGTGCATTGATTAATTGATTTTACGAGCGAATAATAATGTAGCTTAGGAAAAAGGATCTTGTATTCAAATTATTTTTAAACCTATGAATTCACTCAACCTTTGTGCTGACTTTAACCATATATTTCAGGTTTTGATAACCGATAACATGGAGCAGCATAATGATGACGTGGAGAGATATAGACTTGGGAATTTCTATCATTCAAACCTATTTTCTGGATCTTGGGAACCTGCGATGTATAGAATATGTACAAATTGTTTTATTGAAATTCTCTGATTTTGAATGATAATCTATAAAGAATAAATAAAGTTTATTTAAACACTCTTTTGAGTTATTTTCAATTACGGTGCTTTCATATCATGAAATAATACCCCAAAAATATTATTCCCTTGTGTCAAGGTAAAAATGGGGTGTTACAAAGTGGCATCAGAGCTATAGTCATAGAGAACAAGAAACTAAAATCTTAACTATACGTGATTTTCTTAAATAAATTCAAAGTGAAAATCTCTGCATCAAAACCGTGATGTTACAAAAATTATAAGTGATAATTTTTGGTGATTATTAAATGATAATATGTGATACTATGTGATAATATGATAGTATACTAAATACAAATATATATAAATTATTTTATCGACGTCTTCAGAATTATGTCTTACTATTTTCATCCCATCGTCATATCAGATTCGGATCCAGAAAATATTTACCTTATGGATTAACCTAAACATTTAGTACTAGCCCTTTCTGCTAATAATTACCCTAATCCTTTGTCTCCCGAAAATAATCCTCAACCAAATAATATACTTATTATGTAGTGTCAAACTTCTTCATCCCAAGCATCCAATAATATCACAAATACCAAAAATATATTTGTAGAACAAATGGAAAATATGTTCAACTATTTTAGTGAAGTTCCTCCCAAGCGTATTGAAGATCTGGAATATGAAATTGAATGATTTAAGTATGGAAAGACAATAATGCAAGAGGAAATGGAAAATATATAAAAGGATCTAAAAAGTAAGTAATGAGAACAATGAGTTACGAGATAAGCAGAGGTTGCATGATGAGGAAATTACCTTAGCTCGAGTAAGAATGGCAACAATGGAGAAGCTACTTGAAGATATTCAAGTACGACACCAAGACAATATCAAAGGACTCTTAGCCATAATCAAAGATCTCAAGAAGAAGGAGTAAACCAGCTCAAAAATATTTCAACTTCCCTAAAAGCCTTGTAAATATTTTACTTTTCGGTTTTTACTTTTATGTAACAAAGAAGCTTGCTTGTCCATCAGCAAAGTGGATTGTTAATACATAAAAGTTTATTTTTCTTTCCTTTATTTGCATATCATTCTAGAAAAGAGAAATAATTGATAAACTATAAGTCTTTTAAAGAATTATAGAAAAAGAAAGATATTATCTTAAACTAAAAAGGACTTTTCAAGTCTATTAGGTTAAAGACAGTACTAATCTAAAAAAAGGATAAATAAAAATAGGAATCTTAAGACGAGATAATAGTTACGTATTCCTATAAACCTATTCCCTAACCTTATATGATGTATCTTTAAATTTTGAAAAATATGCTCGTAAAGCGTTGTATGTATACACATATAGCAAATGCTTAAAAAGACAAGTATATCTAAACTTCAACAAGTTTTGTCTTCTAAATTCAGAATGACACGTTTAAGGAAATCGATATCTCCTATCCTAACTCCCGAAGGACTTCAACAAATAATTAACGATGGAATTGTAGCAGCTATGAAAAAACCAACTTTTAAGATAGTGAAGAATACTACTTTAACAAAAAATTTAGAGTAAAGTGCAAAAATCATCCCTGTGGTTTGTCAAAAGTTTGAATTACATCCCTCGTTAATACTTCGCGCAACATACATCATTGTGGTTGTAAAATAGTACACCATACATCCCTGAGGACGGATGGTGCAAATATTTTTCCGTTAAGGGTTAAAAGTGTTTGTTATCTTAGGGGTATTTTAGTCCTTTTACAACCTAGGGATGATTTTTGCACCTAACTTTTCAAAAAAAAAAATTTCCAAAAAATTTCAAATTTTTTTTAAAAAAGTTTCGAAAAATGTTTTCTTTTTTCGAAAAATGTTTTTTTTAAGTTTCGAAAATATATTTGAAAAAAGTTTTTTTACAAAAAAATTCAATTTTTTTTTTAAAAAGTTTTGAAAAATGTTTTTTTTTAATGTTTCGAAAAATGTTTTATTTTTTAAATGTTTTCTTTTTTAAAATAAGTTTCAAAAAAAATTTGAAATGTTTTTTTTTTCGAAAAAATTCAATTTTTTTTTAAAATTTTCGAAAAAAGTTTTTTTTTCAAAAGTTTTTTAAATGTTTTTCGAAGAAAAGAACTTTTTTAAAAAAAAGCTTTTCTAAAAAACTTTTTTTTTCAAAAAAATTCAAATTTTTTTTTAATCTTCGAAAAAAAAAGTTTTCAAAAGTTTTTTTTATAAAAGTTATTTTTTAAAATGTTTTTCGAAAAAAAAACTTTTTTTAAAAAAAGCTTTTTTTTAAAAAAAATTTTAAAAAAACTTTTGAAAAAAAAACTTTTTTCGAAAATTTAAAAAAAAAAATTGAAACTTTTTGAAAAAAAAAATTTCAAATTTTTTTTGAAACTTATTTTAAAAAAGAAAACATTTAAAAAATAAAACATTTTTCGAAACATTAAAAAAAACATTTTTCAAAATTTTTTTAAAAAAAATTGAATTTTTTTGAAAAAAACTTTTTTCAAATATATTTTCGAAACTTAAAAAAAACATTAAAAAAACATTTTTCGAAAAAAGAAAACAATTTTTCGAAAATTTTTTAAAAAAAATTTGAAATTTTTTTGAAAATTTTTTTGGAATTTTTTTTTTTTGAAAAGTTTGGTGCAAAAATCATCCCTAGGTTGTAAAAGGACTAAAATACCCCTAAGATAACAAACACTTTTAACCCTTAACGGAAAAATATTTGCACCATCCGTCCTCAGGGATGTATGGTGTACTATTTTACAACCACAATGATGTATGTTGCGCGAAGTATTAACGAGGGATGTAATTCAAACTTTTAACAAACCACAGGGATGATTTTTGCACTTTACTCAAAAATTTATAACTAGTCAGTTATATAAATTCCAAAGAACCAAAGATGTTATTTGTGACAATTAATACTTCGCTTTTGGGCTAGGTATAAAATTTAGTTGTCCCAAGTCTTTTAGAATTGAAAACCGGTCTTAAGTGCGACTCAATCGTCTTTTGGTGAATCAAGAGAATGGTTTGGTTTGTTTTTCTAATTTTAAACTATTAGCAAGTAATTAAAGTGTCGTTTAATAAAATGGAAGAATAAAGATTAATACTAAAATGACGAGTACCAAATAAAATTAACACTTGGAAACTTTCTAAAAATAAGAACTTAGTAGAAAAGTACTAAAAGAAAGTAAAATCGGAATTGAACAAAACAACTAAATCGGAATAAACCAAAACAAGCCCAGATCGGAATGTATTCCGATCTGGTGGACGGAATGTGGAAGGGAAATGATCGGAATATCCACGAAATGGGGGCAATCAGAATGTGGACAAAAGACTCGATCGGAATGTGGGACAAAAGACCACCAATCGGAAAGTTCAGCAAAGGGGTCAGGTCGGAATACTTAGATTACAACTCAAATCGGAATACGCAGAAAAGTCCCAATCAGAATAATGCTTGTGGGTGCGGTCGTAAAGTCAAAACCCTTTTCCGATTGGATCAATCGGAAAAAGGGGAAGGGAGCTGCTCGGAATATGTCAATCGGAAAGGGGTTTATACCCTTTCCGAAAATGGTGGGATTCGAGTATAAGCTAATGAATAAGCTATATAATAAGCTTATCACCAAACTAAGCCGAATCAATGACTAAACCGGATCGAATAAGCACTTGTATCAACTTATTCAACCTCAAAATAAGCAACTTTTGGATCAAACAATAAAAACATAAACTTTTTAAAGAAAACTTTTTATAAAGTAAATAAGCTAATCATAAAAATAAGCAAAATATCACAAAAGTCTTAAAGCTTCAAATGAAAACTTATGAAATGATCAAAAGATTAACTTTTTAAGCACGAAATCAATTAGAACAACACGGATCATATGATAATCGCACCAAAATCAATCTAAAATCAAAGAAGAGTAGAATGAGATCAAGGATTAAAAGCTTAAAATGGAACTTGATTAATGAAAATAAGCAATACAAAGTGTTTAATCTTGAAAGATTAAGAGAAAAAGATGAAACTTAGTGAGAGAAAGTTTAAGACTTCCTCTCTCTAAAACTAGAAAGAAAATGAAAAAGTGAAAATTAACTAAAACTATCTAACCACTCACTAACTACCCTCCTAATGACTATTAGGAGGGTATTTATATGGAAGGTGGAAGGAGTGCATGTGTTGCATCTTCTTTCTTGCTTTCTTCACGTTTTCTCGACACGACTTTAATTCTTTGTCTTTGTCGTCTCGGGATTTCAACTTGTCTTTTAATTTTCTTCTTCTATTAGACTTTAAGTTCTTCGACTTCGTTAAACTTCCGTCTTTAGACTTTTTCTTCGATAATTCTTCAGAATGGGCCTTGGACTTCCGTTCTTTTTGCACTCTTGATCTTTTGACTTCATCTTTTCCTGTTTTCTTCGATAAAAGCCCGTGAAAACCCGTGTTTTCTTCCTTTTTCATATTTTGGTCCTAAAACACAATAAAAACACAAACCACGCATAATTCCGACTTTTACGACATAAATCACACGTTCTGGTCTTGTTATTATTGGAAATAAGTGGTAAAAGGATAAGTGTTTTCACACTTATTAAATCCCCTACACTTGACCATTGCAATGCCCTCATGCAATGCATTAATTTTAAAGCACGGTTTACATTTTCCATCATGAATAACCCACCTTGTCCTTTATTAAATACTAAACATAAAAGATAGAAATAAGTAAAGAAATTAAAAACTTACATTGGGTTTTGGCAGTCATGAACGTTTATCATTCTCAAGTTTCACGTTCCCTATACCAAGCTTAGAAACGAGATTATTGTTATTATAAGTTAGCAAACTATCACGAACTCACGTGGTCCGATTACTCACTTAGACTCCCTTATTCCTAGGTGTATCTCTTATATTTTATTTTTGTCTTGAATGATCATGAGGATGCATTGTTTGACTTATTTCGATAATTATTTAGGCCGAAAATAAAGTGAACGAATTAATCAATAGTTAGCTAAAGGACCAAATCTTTTAAAACTGCTTCTCGGGACCTCATAAAGTTCATATCTTGGCATAACTCGCTTCACGATTTGAGACCTTTCTCGGACCGATATTTGGCAGCGACTTCATACTTTGAATCTTGAGAGACGTTCATTAAATAATGGCCTTCTCTTCATAATAGGAATTTCTTCACTTGAAGTTTTGAGAGATTCTTCATCTTTGGACCACGACTTCTTCATTTTTCTCCAATCTTTCTTTTGGACTTCGATATACAACGATCCGCCTCCTTTTAGGACTTGGATCTATTTATCCTCATACCTTGTTAGGGTCTTTTCGGATAGACTTCTCCATGACTTTTGGGGAGTTCTTGCTTTTCGTCGTGTGTCTCGATCCTTCATATTGATTTTTGATAATTGATTCTTCACATCACTTTTGGATCTTTAGCAACAAAATGTAGCCCTCATGCCTTGTTAGGGCCTTTTCGTACTCGCCAATCTTCGCATCCCGCTTCAATAAGTTATGCCTTGGCTATGAACTCTAATCCGTACCGAGCAACTTTTAAACGATTTGGGGCTAGAAGCTAAGTAACCTTTTAAATCGTACAACCTTATTTATTGCAGATAAATTTATTAACAAGCGGAGGGAGAATAGGCTTATAATTAACTCACATAAATTCACGAAAGAATACCAAACTTATAATTGACTCTATCATCTCTCGTTCTCCACAGTTTAAAATCTCAAGGAATGAGACTCGTGGATGCTTAGCCTATTAAATCAAAGTTTTGGGTTTTCGAGTCTCCTATAGGATCTTGCAAATTCTTAGACTTTTTCAAGTTTAGAAATCGCATTTTAAAGTTCCCTTGATAAACGACTCTCTAGGATCAATTATAGGAACTTGCTAAAAGTTCTTGTTCTTAACCCGTGAGAGTTAAGACTTTCGCGTTTTATAGCTCCCTATATAAAAGCCTAGCAAAACTTGACTTAAACACGTTAAGGATACTAGCTAGAGTAAACTTAGGTAAGTAAACTCGGGTTGAGTCAAAATGTTCACAACTAAGAAAAATCTAAAACCACTTTATTCTAGCAATGGAAAAAAACTAGACATGATAAAAGAAAATACAACTATACAACTAGGCCAAAATAGATTAAAAATTTTGAAAAATGTCGAAAAATCAAATTTTCCGGTTAAAATGAGGGCAAATTCATGGAAAAGACCACTTACTTCGATAGAAGTCCCCCTACACTTGAGATAAACATTGTCCTTAATGTTTAAGCATGTGGGAGTAAACTCCCCTACACTTAGGACATTGTGCACTTTGTTTAAATCTTGCTAAGGAAAGGACAACTAAAGTGAATTCAATGTGAACATATAAAATATGAAATATTGAATCACAAGAGTTTAGGATAGACCCGGGAAGATGGGAAACACGGAATCACGGTTCGTCAAAAGTCATCAAGGTGGATCTTTGAAGCTTTAATCCCTGCACAGCACAAGAATCAAGACAACAAACATATGTGGGGCTCCCCTTACACTTATTATGAAAGCAGTAAAGGATAGAACACGGGTTGCCTCCCGAGAAGCGCTTGTTTTTGTTCACCGAGTCACGAGCCTGACTCGACCCAATTTAGTTCATGGGGAACGTGGTGAGGGATAGAATCATCTCTTGAGAGATGTCCTCACCAAAGTACAGCTTCAGACGCTGGCCATTCACCTTGAAATTGGGCCCATTTGGCTGAGAAAGCTCAATGGTCCCATAAGGAAAGACTTTGTCGACGGGGAATGGACCAGACCAGCGGCTCTTCAACTTGCCAGAGAAGATCTTCAACCGAGAGTTAAAGAGTAAGACTTGATCACCAACGTGGAACTCTCGGTTCTTGATTTTTGCGTCATGAATGATCTTCGTATTCTCCTTGTAGATCAGCGAGTTCTCATAAGCTTCATTCCGCAGTTCATTTAGCTCGTTGAGTTGAACCTTACGATGATCACCGGCTTTGTTGATGTCGAAGTTAGCCCACTTCAAGGCCCAATGCGCCTTATGTTCCAGCTCGATTGGGAGGTGGCAGGCTTTCCCGTACACAAGACGATAAGGTGTACAACCGATCGGGGTCTTGTAAGCAGTACGGAAAGCCCACAGAGCATCATCTAACTTATCGGCCCACACGGCGCGATGCTCTCCCACAGTACGCTCCAAAATTCGCTTCAATCCAAGGTTAGATATCTCGGCTTGCCCATTGGTTTGGGGATGATAGGCGGTGGAAAGACGGTGAGTGACACCGTACTTAGCCATGACTCTTGCAAATTGATCGTTGCAAAAATGAGTCCCGCGGTCACTGATAATAGCATGAGGAACGCCAAATCGAGCGAAAAGCTGCTTCAAAAAGTTCACAACCACCCTCGCATCATTCGTAGGAAGAAACTTAGCTTCAACCCATTTAGAAACGTAGTCGACGGCGACGAGGATGTACTTGTTCCCTTTGGAGGATGGAAATGGCCCCATAAAGTCGATGCCCCATACATCAAAGATTTCACATTCGTGTATGAAATTTTGAGGCATGTCATCCTTATGTGTGATCTTGCCTTGGCGTTGGCAAGCATCACAATGCTTAACCATTTCGTGAGCGTCACGATAAATGGTGGGCCAATAGAATCCAGAATCAAACACTTTCTTAGCGATGTAGTTGGGACCAAAGTGACCACCGGTGGGTCCTTTGTGGCAAGCTTGGAGGATGTCGAAAGCTGCCGGTCCGTCAACACATCGACGAATGATCAGATCAGCACATTGTTTGAATAGAAAAGGGTCATCCCAAAAGTAAGTCTTAACATCATTCAAGAACTTCTTCTTTTGTTGGGATGTTAACCCTTGGATGAGAATACCACCCGCTAAGTAGTTTGCAATGTCCGTAAACCACAGGGTGCCATCAAGATTGAGATTTATAGACATTAAGGTCTCAAGGGGAAAGAGTCATTGATCTCTTTGTTCGGATGATCCCCTTGATTTGGATCCTCAAGTCTGCTCAGATGATCCGCGGCCAGGTTTTCAGCACCCTTCTTGTCACGAATTTCAATGTTGAATTCTTGAAGGAGTAAAACCCATCGAAGAAGTCTTGGCTTAGAATCATGCTTTGTCATCAAGTACTTCAACGCGGAATGGTCCGTGTATACGATGGTGGGTGATAAAACAAGATAGGGGCGAAATTTCTCAAAAGCATAGACAACAGCTAAAAGCTCTTTTTCGGTTGTCGTATAATGCAATTGAGCCCCCGTCATTGTTTTGCTAGCGTAGTGGATTGGTTGGAAGTGTTTATTCACTCTTTGGCCCAAAACCGCACCAATAGCAAAGTCGCTAGCATCGCACATCAATTCAAAAGGCAACTCCCAATTAGGGGTAACCAAGACCGGTGCCTTAGTTAGCTTAACCTTAAGAAGATTGAAGGCTTCGAGACACTCTTTAGAAAAGATAAAAGGAGTATCTTTTTCCAAGAGGTGGGTCATCGGACGAGCGATTTTAGAGAAATCCTGAATGAATCGACGATAGAAGCCTGCATGACCCAAAAAACTTCTCACACCCTTCACGGTTGAAGGTGGAGGTAATTTGGCTATGACATCAACTTTAGCACGGTCGACTTCAAGACCGGCTTTAGAGATTTTGTGTCCTAGCACAATGCCTTCTTTTACCATAAAATGGCATTTTTCCCAATTCAGAACAAGGCGAGTGTCTTCGCACCGCTTAAGCATACGTTCCAAATTGGCAAGGCAAGAAGAGAAGGAATCCCCAAAGACCGAGAAATCATCCATGAAAACTTCCATGGTTTGCTCAACCATGTCATGGAAGATAGCCAACATGCACCTTTAGAAAGTCACGGGGGCATTGCATAAGCCAAAAGGCATTCGTTTGTAAGCAAATGTGCCATAGGGACAAGTGAATGTTGTCTTCTCTTGATCTTGGGGATCGATGGGTATTTGGAAATAACCCGAGAAACCATCAAGAAAGCAGTAATATTCATTACCCGCTAAACGTTCAAGCATTTGGTCCATAAAAGGTAGAGGGAAATGATCCTTTCTCGTGGCATCATTGAGTTTGCGGTAGTCTATACAAACTCTCCACCCAGTAACGAGACGGGTAGGAATCAACTCGTTGTTGGCATTGGGCACAACGGTGATACCTCCTTTCTTAGGCACATAATGGACTGGACTAACCCATGGTGAATCCGAAATAGGGTAAATCATACCCGCATCAAGATGTTTGATAACCTCTTTTTTGATGACTTCATGAATTTTAGGATTCACCCTTCGTTGGCTTTGAATTGTGAGCTTAAAGTCGTCCTCCATGAGAATTTTATGTGTGTAGAAGTGAGGATCAATTCCACGGATGTCGGAGATTTTCCAAGCGATAGCTCTTTTATGCTTCTGCAACACAGCGATGAGTCGGGCTTTTTCTTCTTCTTGTAGGTCCTTCGCGATGATGACCGGTAACTTCTCGTTGTCTTCCAGGAAAACGTATTCAAGATGAGGAGGTAGGTCCTTAAGCTCGAGAGTGGGAGGATCCTCAATAGATGGTGAAACTAATGATGGATCATCATTAGTCACCTCTTTAGTAGAAGGAGGAGACAACGGGTCCTCATTGAGAAGTCTCTCAATAGTACGAATGTCTTCATCCCAATTGGTGGACAAATTATCATACTTAATATCAAGAGGACCCAAACTAGCTTCGAAATCATCCAAGTCACTTTCTCCAAAAGGAGTCAATGCCGGAGCAATTGAGGCAACGGTCTCAACATTGGGTAGAGAAGAAAGAGTACTTTTGCAAGCATCATGAAAATGTTCTTCACAAGCCTCATCGAGAACATCAATAGCATTAACACTCTCATATGAATAAGGTTGCTTAGAAATCTTACCCATGTTGAAGACAATTTTATCGTCACCAACCCTCATGATTATTTCGCCCGCGGCTACATCAATGAGAGTGCGACCGGTCCTAAGAAATGGACGTCCAACGATTAATGGAACACGAGGATCCATCTCGTAGTCAACGACGACAAAATCCGTCAGGAAGGTGAATTTTTCAACGCCAACAAAGACATCTTCGGCTATCCCCACTGGATAAGCAACCGTACGGTTGGCTAATTCCAAAGTCATTTTGGTGGGGACTAGCTCGGGGAGAGATAATTGCTTCCAAACACTTAAAGGCATTAAGTTAATACTGGCACCTAGATCGGCTAGGGCCATGCAATTCTCTACTCCCGGGAAGTTGCAAGGAATCAAGAAGCGACCCAGATCACCAAGTTTGGTGGGCAATTTCCTTAAGAGCACTGCGGAGCAGTTCTCATTAAGTTGGGTCTGAGCGATGTCAAGAAGCTTTTCTTTATCACTTAGAAGATCTTTAAACATCTTAGCGTATTTTGGCATGTGAGCGAGAGCCTCGGCAAAGGAGATGTTAAAATTCAATTGTTTAAACATTTTTAGAAAGTTTGAAACCTGAATATCATCCTTGCTCTTTTGCTTCTCTTTCCTCAACCTTGAAGGATAAGGTATATTGGATGAAGAAGAAGGCTTTAGGGGAATAGGATCACTCACAACCACGGGTGGTGGGGAAATGGGGATAGAAGGTGAAGGAGGTGGGGAAAGTTGCTATTTTTCCTTGTTCACAATCACGGGTGGAGGTGTAGGAAGCTCGGGTTCCATATAACCTTTTCCACTACGAGTGGTGATTGCTTTCATCTCCCCTCTTGGATTCACAACAGTATTACTCGGAAGAGTACCCGAAGAAGAGGATTGATTACCTTGGATGAGCGAACCAATCATATCACGAAGGTGAACCGCTTGATTATTGAAAGAGTTTTGCATGTTTGCATTAATTTCATTGTTGTGTTTGGTCATATCATTCCTTAGCTCAGCTCGAATATCGCTCCCTTGTTTCACCATGTCATTCTTCAAGTTGACAAATTGACTCTGAAGATTCGTCACCATCTCACGATTAGTCTTCATGAACGTCTCGACGTCTTGGTTTACTGCCATCGGTTGATTGAGAGGTGGAGCATGGTAAGCTTGAGAATTTCCTTGAGTTGGGTATGGGTTTCTTTGGGATTGATATTGATTTTGAGCACGAGGTTGGGATTGGTTGTTTCGGTTATAGCTTTGTTGTTGGTTTTGGTTTGTAGGAGGGAAACCGGGAGGAGCAAGATATTTGTTGGAACGATAACTTAGCAAGCCACGGTCTCCTTGAGGGCGGGCTTGATAGCCTCCAGTGGGATAAGTGTCGTAAGCTGCGTTAACGTTTTCAGAATAATTTCCTTGAGTGGAAGGACAATCATTGTAAGAATGAGGACCACCACATGTGTCACAAGAAATAGCAACGGCTTTAGCTTGTTGAAAGTGGTTTATGGCCATGGCCATGAAATTCTTGTTCATCTCAGCGAGTTGTCGAGAAATTTCAGTTATTTCAGGATTGGAGGTAGTAGAAGTGATGTTCCCTTTTAATCCATAACACAAGATTCTTAGAGAGAGAAAGAGAAGAAAAGTAGAAAGAGAAAGTAGAGAGAGAAGTGGAAGGTTTACACTAAACTATGTGTTTTATGAAATGAACCAACACCCTCTTTCACATGTGAAAGAGGGTTATATACCCCACGGCTCTAAGGCCTTTGTGGGCTTCATCTTGGGCCGGGCTTGGCTTAGTTTTGGGCTTACGCCCCTAACTTATACAATATTAGCTTAAAGTCCAAGCCCGGTTTTCCCGACTAACCTATTACAATACAAGACCTTTTAACGACTAAGATGACCTATTACATTCTTGTTCGACTATATAAAATATAGGGCTAACAATCTCCCCCAATGTATCGGTCATCTTAAAAAGCTTAAAAAACATAAGATGATTGAGTAAATACATTCTTGTAGAGGAGATCTTCTTGCTTTGGTCTTGTATCTTGGTCTTGATCTTGTTTGTAACAACTTTGTTCCTTCATGCTTTCGTGATCTTTATCTTGAGCCTTTGTCATTTGACTTAGAGTGCTTGAGATCTTCATCTGTACTCCTTGTGACTAAGATGACCTATTACATTCTTACATTCTTAGGTATCTTGATTATCGCCATCTTGTGCTCTTGTGACTTCTGAATCGACATCGGTTACACAGCTACGCCACCTTCTTGATATACAACAACATATATAGACACGGATGAAATGGCTTTGAACATTTCACCCTAACTCGGTAGCGTTTTACCTCCGGTCGGTGAAGACCGTTAAACGGTATTAAATACCGTACCTGTGATCAGGTAGATTCGATTAAGAACCTCCTTGACAGGGTTTCCCGGCGGTAGTAGCCAGTTCTCTTTACTCGACCGTTTCAAAGCAGACTGCGAACGTAAAGAGTGAATCATAAGGATAAATTATCCGTCTGACTAGAGTCGTCAATTCAGATTTCCTGGAACAAGTTTGATTCTAAAAGAATCGCACCATTGTTGCTTTCCAGTTTGTCACAAGCTTGATTCATAGAGAATCTTGTGAGTTACCTACCGCAGTGCTGTTTGATGTTGACACTGGAAGGATTTCCATTCGTCACTGTGAACACAAATGAGTGTCGCTCTGAATGTTCTGGCAAGATCACATGGATTTTGCGAAGAAACCTGGAATCAAGTTTGAATCAATTAAGAATCGAAACTTAGTTGCTTTCCAGTTCTCACAAGTTTGATTCGTGTAGAATCGCACAAGTTACCTACCATGAGCTTGTTTAATGCTGGCTCAAGCAGGATTTCAATCTTCATTGTGAATCGTATCACTCAGATGTTCTGGCAATATCACAAGGATAATGCGTAGGACTCGATTGTGTCCTAATGAGATGATAAATTGATCTCGTTTGGCTCTAGACTCAATAAGTGCATTTTGGTAATCGGAGGCTGGAGCAGACTGCCACCTTTTCAATATTAACTGACTCAGAGTGAGAAAGTCAATAGATACGTGTTGATCTCCGTGACAATGAGACAAGTTTCTTTTGAGAGAAACTCGAATGGCTGGGAAGGGTTGTGCATTGCATCACTGGGTCCATGATGACTTGTCTTCAATAGATGTATTGACCCGGTTTCTTCCTAAGTTGCATAGAATATTCAACTCCTTCAATGCTTACCAATACGTCATCATTAGCACCTTGTTGTGATTGTTCCAGTGCTAACTTAAGTACTTGGTCCGCATTCAGCTTCATTCCACTCCATCTTTCCTAAGGACAACTATTTCTAGCTATGGAATGTCCTTGGGTAGATCCCTCCAGTTCTGGTTGGATCATAGGACTTAGTTTCCTATCCTAAACCACCTTTTGACTCCATCGTTCCGTCGTGGATAGTAGGTTGTTTTGGGTAAAGATCGTAACCATAAAACCATTGAAAACCATTCAAAGTGCTTGATAAAAATCAAAACTTTTAACACTTGAAAGTTTTACATTTCCGAAAAGCTCCCCCTACACACATGCATCGATATACGAAATAGTTTGGCATGTGAAGGAAAGAGTTGCACTTGAGTCTTTAAGATTACATGTTGCGATATATTACATTTTAATCACATTTTCTCCCCCTATCTCTAATATAAAAACATCATATTAGAGATACTAATTGATTAAAATATAACAATTTCTGAAAACCGATTGGGAGAGAAACATGTGTGTACGTATGAAGCATGGAACATGTTCAGTCGGGTCGCTCCCCCTCAACAATATATGTGTGTCTTGAGACAAAATTTGACAAAATTTTTTGAAAAACGACACCACAGAATATGTTGAGGTACGGAGTTGAGATGCCTTTTCCGATATAATATATTACATTTGACAATTTCATATCATTTTCGGAATGTGTTGGATACATAAAATATGACAATTTTAGAGATGTACCCAACAACATTAAAAGGCTTGATTTTAAAACGCTCCCCCTCAAAAATTGATCAAAATAACATATGACAATTTTGAGATATAAAAACCACTTATGAGGAAGGGAGTGTTGAACACACAATTTTGAAAGATTTAGAAAAACCTTTTGAGAAATTCTTGAAAAATTATGTTCAACGGTTTTAAAACAATCAGGATAGAAGACTTCTCTTCTATTGATTAGGGAAAGCGCACTGAAACGTACACTTCCCTTTCGGGTCCGTTTTTCATGAGCTCAAAACTTTGATTGTTTTGTGACTAGCTCATGACCGAGAAAAATAAATTTCCCGTTGTGAAGGATAAGTTATCATCCGTGATAAACTTTCCTTAAGTTGAAGTTCGAGTTCTAAGCTGACATTTACTTAGAAATCGTTTTCATGAACTTAAAAACTTTGAATGTTTTTATGAGAAGCTCATGACCGAGAAATATGAATTTCTCGTTGAGAAGGATAAGTTATCGTCCGAGATAAACTTTCCTTAGTTGAGGTCCGAGTTCTAAGCTGTGATGCGCCTAGAAGTCATTATGAGAGAATATCAAGCAGCTTCATTTGCCAAAACCTCCAAGTCTTCTGGAGTCATATACTTCATACCAAGACGGCCAACGATATACGCAAACCTATCTTAATAAAGTGATATCTGACATCGATGTGCTTGGTGCGGGAGTGCTGAACCGGATTGCAAGATATGGCTATGGCCGACTTTGAGTCACAATACATAGGTATTTTATCAAAGTGGAAGCCATAATCCGTGAGTTGAGTTCTCATCCAGAGGACTTGAGCACAACACGCGGATAGAGCCACATATTCTGCTTCAGCTGATGAGAGCGAAGTGCAATCCTGCTTCTTTGACGACCAGCTGACAAGCTTGTCTTCCCCTAGAAATTGTATGCTACCAGAAGTGCTTTTACGACTATCAAGACAACCTGCGTGATCAGAATCTGAAAAAGCCGTTAGATGAAAACCGGTTTCCCTCGAATACCAGAGTCCCATGTGAATGGTATTCTTAAGGTACCGAAAGATCCGTTTAACCTCTTTGAGGTGCTTTTGAGTAGGTCTGGCTTGATATCGTGCACAATAGCATGTGGCATGATGAATATCAGGCCTGCTGGCTGTAAGGTACATAAGTGACCCGATCATACTGCGATATCGCGTTTGATCTACGGGATATGAGTACAAGTCAGCGTCTAGGGATGTGGTCGACAATGGTGTACCAACGCGAGCACATGAGGTCATACCATGCTTTTTAAGTATCTCTTGAGCATACTTAGCTTGGTTAATGAAGATACCACGTGGGGATTGATGAATCTGGAGGCCTAAAAAGAATTTTAGCTCCCCCATCATTGACATTTCAAATCTGCTGTGCATTAATTTTTCAAAACGTTTTGAAAGTTTTGGGTTCGTAGAACCAAAAATAATGTCATCAACATAAACTTGCACCAGCATTATGTCATCCCCATATTTATTAGTAAAGAGAGTAGGAACCTTTGGAGAATCCTTTGGACACCAAGAAGTTTGAAAGTTCTTCGTACCATGCCCTTGGAGCTTGTTTAAGTCCATATACAGCCTTCTTGAGACGATAGACTTTGTCAGGATGATGAGGATCGATGAATCCTTCCGGCTGATTCACATACACTTCTTCCTTCAAATGACCGTTGAGAAAAGCTGTTTTAACGTCCATCTGAAAAACCGTGAAGCCCTTATGTGCAGCATAAGCAAGGAATATCCTGACTGCTTCCAAACGAGCGACTAAAGCGAATGATTCATCGTAGTCTATGCCTTCTTGTTGACGGTATCCCTTAACCACAAGACGAGATTTGTTTTTGATGATGGTTTGTTCTTCATCCAGTTTGTTTTTCCAGATCCATTTGAAATCTAAAATTGACATTCCATAGGGTCGGTCAACAAGTTCCCAAACATTTAGGCGTTCAAACTGATGAATTTCGTCTTGCATTGATTCAATCCACGCATGATCAGTCATGGCTTGTTTGATGTTTGTAGGTACAGTTGAACTCACGGTGAGTGCATACATACACACATCGCCATCGGTTTCGAGTTGTCTGCGTGTTCGAACCGGTTGTGAAGGATTTCCAATGACTTGCTCCAATGGATGATCACGTGTCCAATGGTGAGTGGATGGATATGGTTGGTAGAATGTATGCATGTTGGACGGATCAACATGTTGAGTAGAAGACTCTCCGACTTCGTGTACCGGTGTACCGAACGGATTGATAAATTCTTCATCGTCAGGTTGTGCATCGACTGCTTGATTGTTGTTACCTCCTTCAGCATTGACAGTTGGTGATGTTGGTTGTATGACTGTTTCTGCAGTTTGTTGAGTATCTACTGGAATTGTCTCTTGAGCAACGGTTGTTGAAGTAGAGGCCGTTGTGTCTTTTTGACTTTGTTCGGGTGCATCAGTAGTATTGACAGCGGAAGACTTTGACACAACTTGATTGTTTCCATAGTAATATTCATCAAACATTGGATCATATAAATCAACCAACTCATTCATTTGTGTCGTATCCGTCGAGTCTGCTGTAGGAGTATTTTCTTGACATTCTTGCACGGGACGTACACTGTTGTGTGTAGGTGCCATTGCTGGACATTGAGGTGCGGGACTTGAGCTGTTATGATCAAGTACCATTTGTGGCAATTCGTCAAAGTTCACATGAATTGTTTCGACAATGATCTTTGTTCTCTTGTTATAGACCCGATATCCTTTCGACAATGTCGCATACCCCACAAAAATACATGCATCACCTTTTTCTTTCATCTTGTCGAGATTCTCACCGTCTTTAAGAATGTAGCATAAAGATCCAAATACGTGAAAGAATTTGACAGTTGGTTTCATGTCATTGATGATGTGGTAAGGTGTCTTTTCATGTCTAGGGATAACGAGAGAACGATTCTGAGTATAACAGGCAGTTGCAATTGCTTCAGCCCAAAAGAATAGCGGTAATTTTGAAGCAGAGAGCATTGTTCGAGCAGCCTCAACCAAAGTACGGTTCCGCCTTTCGACAACGCCGTTTTGTTCAGGAGTTCGAGCAATAGACGTTTGATGTTCGATGCCTTCTTCTTGAAAGTAAGATTGCAAGTTCTTGTTCAAAAATTCAGTACCCCTATCCGTTCTTACGGTTAAGACTTGAGCTTGAAGATTGCGTTGTATCATCTTGAGAAAGTTTTTGAGAACCTCTGGTGTTTCATCTTTTGACCTTAAGAGGAAAGTCCATGTGTATCTAGAGTAATCATCAACAATCACTAGAATATACGTTTTCCCGTTAATACTCTCTACACGCATGGGACCACATAAATCCATGTGTAGAAGTTCCAATCGTCCTTTTGAGCTTGGGGTAGTCTTTGATTTGAAAGACTTCCGTTTTGCTTTCCCCAACTCACAAGAAGAACAAAGATGGTCTTTGACGAATTTTAACTTAGGAAGACCAGTCACAATATCATTCTTCGAAAGCAAGTTGATGGTGTCAAAATTGAGATGTGACAATCGTTGATGCCATAACCATGCTTGAGATGATGAAGCTTTAGCCATTAAGCAAATTGGATTTGTTGAAGATGTGTCTTGAAGAGTTACTGTGTAGAGATCAGAACCACGAGAACCTGTAAGAAGGTCATTCCCATCGTAGTCTCTAACATAGCAAGTAGATTTCCGAAAAGCCACTTCCAAATCCGCATCACAAAATTGACCAACCGAGAATAAATTGTGATTCAGTCCCTCGACGTAATAAACCCGTTTTATAGTGATATTCCCTTGAACCAAGTCTCCATATCCGAGTATCGGTGCAAATTGATCATTTCCAAACCGTACCGTACCCAGAAACTTCTCCACGAAGTTAATGAGAAGCTTGAGATTGCCCGTCATGTGCTTTGTGCACCCGGAGTCCATTATGAATAGGATGAGTTCGACGAGCTGCAGAAGAATTAGAAGACAATGTAGCATTTGACAAATGGGATCCCTTGATAGAGACGGGTTCCAAAATAGTAGTGGGCCTATATGCAAAGTCTACAGGCAAGCTGATATTCCTAGACCCAATCACTAAAGTGGTTAACTTAGGTACCCATTT
Source organism: Glebionis coronaria (assembly GCA_025667525.1). Taxonomy (NCBI): domain Eukaryota; kingdom Viridiplantae; phylum Streptophyta; class Magnoliopsida; order Asterales; family Asteraceae; genus Glebionis; species Glebionis coronaria. The sequence continues at coordinate 468,569,150 of CM046879.1, forward strand.
GTATCCGGGTGGTGTATATCTCGAATACCCCCGTGTACATGTCCTAATCATGTTCTCATATAACTTCCTTAATCTGTTTTGTTTACGCAGAGTAGTGGAGTCTAACGCACTTAGTTTCTTAAGTGGTTGATCAGTGGATTGGTTCAAAGTTCTTGTGGGTTCTCTAGTACTAGTGGGCACAAGAATGGGCTTCCTAGTTCTAGCATTCACGCCATTATGATTAAGAGCACAAGCATCATGATTGAAAGTACGAACACATTTGCCACATTCAACACAAACAAATTCAACATTCGAGGTCTTAGCAGTTAAACTGTCATTACATGCAGTTACAGACGTTTTATTCTTAGAAAACATAAAATTCCTACGGTGATCTGAGGTAACTGCGTTGATTAGTTTTCCTAGTATTCTGAGGTAACTGCGTTGTTCCAGTTTGAGTGGACCTAGTGTTCATCTTATACATTCCAGGTGCTATCACATTAGTGCTCTTATCATTTCCTATCTTAGGCAAAGTCTGTGGGGGTTGTCCCAAAATAGATGTTTTAGGGCATTTAACCGCATTCGGTTGACGAACGGCAGATGGTTTACCCAAAACAGACTTTCCTTTCATTTTCTCAATGAGTTTCTGTAACTCACTAATGGCAATGTCCCTTTCTTTTAGCTGAGCTTTCAAATCATTTATTTCGAAATCTTTTTCATTTAGTAGACGAAACGAAGAAGCTGACATTTCTTGACACTTTTTATGATTATGAGATATTTCACCTTTTTGTAAAGCAAGTTCAAGAGAAATGGAGTGTTTCTCAAGTTGAGAAAAACTTTTCGAAAGTTTGTTATATGACTGAATTTGTTTCGAAAGCTCTACTTCAAGATTGCGACATTTCGCGTCCGATTCTGACACTAGACATGCTACATGACAATATTGATCCAGATCGGTATACACACCAAGTATAGCATTCATATGGTCAGCATAAAAATATTCATTGGAAAGTCGATCAATTTCGTTAGAAAGTTGGTGTTCTTGTGTCTTTAATTTAATTTGAAGAAAATCAACTTCATCTTCAAGAGATTTGACATAGCTTAAATCAGTTAACATTTCCTCAGTGAGAGCATTATAAAACATTTCCACATTTTTTGAAAGATCATCAATGGTTGGAACGATGCATTGTTGGATGACGACTTCTACTTGTGGGTTAGGTTTAATATTCCAAATGGTATCCCTAGAAACTTTTTCATAGTCGACGACACCTTTGTACAAATTTAAAACCCCTTGTTTTATAAACTCAAATTGCTGAACACTTTTGCTTTTCTCATCCCATTTACGTTTTTCATCCAAAATTCGCTTTTCTAACAAAATTGATTGCTTTTTGAAACTCCTTTTTAAAGAAACTTTCTTTTGTGGTTCATCACTTGGTGGTGGAACACTATTATACATCTTTTGTTCTTTTGAAAGTTCTTTTTGAGGGACAAACTTAATATGATTGTTAGAATCAGAAAGGTTTATTAAATCACTTAAGTTTGATCGACTTTCTTCTTGTTGACGAATGATTTCGTCGCAGTCAGGGGAAAGCATAAGAGCAAGATTATCAACATAACAACCGATATCATAAAGAGCAGGCTTGGTACTTTGAACTTTCTTGAGATATTCAGGCTTGACAAAACTCGTTTTCATATTTCTATTAAGCATATTCATAGTTTGAATAGACTGACCCGTTTTGTAAACAATGTTGTTTAACGTGTCGACTCTCTTTTCCAAAGCAAGAATTTTTTTTCAATATCCTTTTCTTCACGAGTTTTATAAAGCTCAGTTTGTTCTTTGTTAACCGACTCTAATTCAGTAATTTGGAGTTTATGTAGCAGCAGTTGTTCTTCAAGTTCCGATATCTTCTGTTTTGACATATGAATTTCGTGTGTTACTTCAGAACAATATTGTTCGTTGAGCACCTTATGTTCATATACCAAACCATTAGCTATTGCAACCCGTCGATCAGCTTCTTTTACATAATCACACTCTTTAAGCCTGTCTATCTCCTCGGCTAAGGATGTGTTTGCTTGCTTCAAACGTTTATTAGCATCTTTGTTTTCCTCAATTTCACGTTTTATAGAATTAATAATAGACGCAAGCAAATCACGATCCTCATCCGAGTCAGTATCCTGAACAGCTTTTCCGTCATCATTACACATATGTTGTGAATCCGTAGAGATATTGCTATCCTCCGTGTCCATTACTTATGTGTCATTGATGCTTTCGGGTTGCTCAAGATGCCGTCGTTCATTAGCAAACACATTATAGTTATCATGTGATGGTACCTTTTCAAGTGGCTCAGAATCATAGATGGGTCCAGAAGTATCATTAGTCTCTGGGATCACTTCTTGAATCTTTGCCATGTACACATAATGTGCCTCTAACTCTTGATCATCGGCTTCATCATCAGTGTCATCACGCCAGTCAACTTCATCTGCTGTGAGTGGAATTCCTGCTTCTTCTTTCTTGCACAGCAACATCTTTTCCTTGTGATATCCCGAATCCTTAACCCGTTTTGGCTTCTTACATTCCCTAGCCATGTGACCAAATCCCTTGCAGTTGAAGCATTGAATCCCAGTCTTCTGCACCACCGGAGTGCCTACAGTATCTCTAGCCCCAACTTGATTCAGCATCCTCTGATTATCATACCTAGCATCACGATCATACCTAGGTGCATGATCAACTTCCTTATATCTAGCATTGGATGATGATCTGAGGTTGTTGTTGGTAGGTTTGTAGATCTTCTTATAAGTTGTGGTGAGTAATGACATGAGTTCTTCAATCTTCTTGTCCCTTGAAGTTTGTTCATCATCACTGTCTCCATCTGACTCGATGTCATACTTTGGAGGTGGAGTGGGGACAATTGCTTTTGCTTTGTGTTTAGCAGCAGCTAGAGGTTTGGTGGATGAGCTTGATGACTTCGAGGAATGATTAGGTGGTTGTTGACGAGGAACGGGTTTTGTTGAAGTAGCAGCCACAAAAGCAATAGACTTAGCAGACCGTTCTGCCTTTTCAGCCCTTAGTTCATTCACTTCATTCTGATGTTGTTTCAAGATATCATAAAGTTTGTGGTAAGATATAGTCTTGATATCCTCCCTTTGTTTGACCAAAGTCACAAACCTTTGCCATTCCGGTTTGAGTTGAAGTAGAATCTGAACATTGGCATGATGATTGGAGATGGTGCACTGATTTCTTACAAGCTCATTCATCATTTTGTAGAATCTCGAGTAATATGAGTCAATGGATTCACCATCTTCAGATGTGAATTTTCCAAACTCCCAAAGTAGATTAGTCTCGAGATCTTGAACATTGATTGACTCACCTTGCTTTAATCGATGAATTGCATTCCACATTTCCATAGCATTAGGACATGCATCAACTGTGGAATAGATATCATTATCAATTCCAGTGAGTATGAAATTTACAGCATCAGCTTCAGCTTGGAGGAGTTTCTTTTTCTCAGCAGAACATGTGTCAAAATCCTCCATAGCTCGTATAGTTGATGAAGTACCATCCTCTGCCTGTGTTGTAATTGGTTTGAATTCAAAAACTGGAGGTGGGTTCTCAAGGCAGTGACGAAGAGCAGTTCGGTTTTCTTTTCCATCGAGAAATCTAAGAAAACGAGATCTCCATTGAACGTAGCAACCGGCAGTGAGCACAGGTGGGTTACCGTTGCCACCTTGTTCCAAACGAATTTGATTAGCAGTTGCAATGTTGATGTTGTTGTTAGACATGGTGAATACTTGTGGATGAATTGCAGATCTTAGTGGATTTGTTGTGATGATGTGTGGTTAAAATTGAAATTCCGAAAATTCAAAAAAAAAAAAAAAAAAAAAAATTTTACTCAGTCCGACAATAAATTCCTCAGTCTGACAAAACGGTAAGCCGAAAAATTTTGTATCGCCAAATTTTGAATTTGAGTTAGAAATAGCCAAAAACTAGTAGGGAAAAAATTTGATTTTACCTGACCTAATTACTCAAACAAAATATCCATCGAAATGTCCATCGGAATGTTCAGATCGGAATGTTCTATCGCAATGCTCAGATCGCAAAGCCTGTCGGAATACTCAGATCGCAAAGTCTATCGGAATACTCAGATCGCAAAGTCTATCGGAATGCTCAGATCGCAATGCTCATATCGCAAAGTGGCTGACAAAATTCAAGCAGAGTAACGACATAAAGTACTTCCTTATACCCGTCGGAATCCAGATCGCAAAGTACGATCGGAATGTCCAGATCGGAATAAGTAATAAAAACCCACGATCGCAATGTAGAACCAAACCCTTTCCGATGGTAAGGTTATTGGGATGGAAGCCCAAGTACAATTTGTACTTTCCGATGGAAGTTTCTGCTAGAATTTCGGAATGAAGAACAAGAAGAAATTTCGCAACTTTTGATCCAAAAGATTTGTGTTTTAGCCAAAACCAAGATACCCAAATCACTACTACTAGTATGTATATGATTTGTATCGAGAAAAGACCATAAAAACACAAAAAGAAAAAATGGGACGTGAGATATGGATCAAAGAAGCCACGAAAAATCAAGAACACCACACACGAATCTTCAATCACCTATCCACTATAGGCTCTTGATACCAAATGATGTTCCCTTTTAATCCATAACACAAGATTCTTAGAGAGAGAAAGAGAAGAAAAGTAGAAAGAGAAAGTAGATAGAGAAGTGGAAGGTTTACACTAAAACTATGTGTTTTATGAAATGAACCAACACCCTCTTTCACATGTGAAAGAGGGTTATATACCCCACGGCTCTAAGGCCTTTGTGGGCTTAGTCTTGGGCCGGGCTTGGCTTAGTTTTGGGCTTACGCCCCTAACTTATACAATATTAGCTTAAAGTCCAAGCCCGGTTTTCCCGACTAACCTATTACAATACAAGACCTTTTAACGACTAAGATGACCTATTACATTCTTGTTCGACTATATAAAATATAGGGCTAACAAGAAGAAACATTGACTCTCGAGTTAGATCTTGAGGATGCAGATGAATCCCAATTCTTGTGGTGACTAGTCATGTTTTCGATCACCTCTCGGCACTCCTTCGGTCTCTTTTTCATAAAAGTACCACCGGCGGCGGCATTGATCGTGTCACGATCACGAAAAGTGAGACCATTGTAGAAGGTGTAAATGAGAGTGACGGGGAGCATATTGTGATTAGGACAGCGGTCGATCAAATCATTGTATCGTTCCCAAGCATCAAAGAGCGATTCATCATTTTCTTGCATGAATCCACTGATTTGGTTACGAAGGCTCGTGACCATGGATGGTGGGAAGTAGCGCGATAAAAAGCGTTGAGTCATGTCGTTCCACGTATGAATAGAATTCTTAGGAAGACGGTCAAACCATTTTTCGGCATGGTGCGAAAGCGAGTGGGGAAAAAGTTGGAGGCGAAGGTCATCCATAGAAACACCGGAGCACTTCATGCTTTGGGTAATGGTAATGAATTTGTCGAGGTGTTTGTTGGCATCATCATCCGGAATTCCGCGAAACGGGTTAGTTTGCACTTGCTGGATCATGTGATGCTTCAACGAAAACTCCTGAGCCGTGACGTGCATCAGCGCAATCGGGCCTCCGCGTCCGTTCATGATGGGTTGACACAATTCCTCCATGGTTCGTAAATCAGGTAGGAGGACATTGTTGTTGTTGTTGTTATTATTATTCAAATTGGGTGAAGGTGGGTGATTATTGTTGTTATTAACACTAGCCATATCTAAATCTTCACGAGTCTCGGGCTCAGAATAGTTCGAAGATCTAGTACGCATACACCTGCAGAAGAAAAATATACACAGAAAATATCTATATAATCTTTTTGGTGCAAAACCTTTTGAAAAGAATTGCTTTTAATGATTTTTTAATGTTTTTGTATTTTTGAAGAGTTTTATATTTTTTTTTGGATTTTTGAATATTTTTAAAGCAAGGAAAATAACGTTCAAAGAACGGTACCCAAAATTCAATGCGTCTCTCACTAAAAACCGTTTATCGTAACGAAAAGAGCCGGCAGCGGCGCCATTTAATACTTCGCTTTTAGGCTAGGTATAAAATTTAGTTGTCCCAAGTCTTTTCGAATTGAAAACCGGTCTTAAGTGCGACTCAATCGTCTTTTGGTGAATCAAGAGAATGGTTTGGTTTGTTTGTCTAATTTTAAACTATTAGCAAGTAATTAAAGTGTCGTTGAGTAAAATGGAAGAATAAAGATTAATACTAAAATGACGAGTACTAAATAAAATTAACACTTGGAAACTTTCTAAAAATAAGAACTTAATAGAAAAGTACTAAAAGAAAGTAAAATCGGAATTTAACAAAACAACTAAATCGGAATAAACCAAAACAAGCCCAGATCGGAATGTATTCCGATCTGGTGGTCGGAATGTGGAAGGGAAATGATCGGAATATCCACGAAATGGGGGCAATCGGAATGTGGACAAAAGACTCGATCGGAATGTGGGACAAAAGACCACCAATCGAAAAGTTCAGCAAAGGGGTCAGGTCAGAATACTTAGATTACAACTCAAATCGGAATACGCAGAAAAGTCCCAATCGGAATAATGCTTGTGGGTGCGGTCGGAAAGTCAAAACCCTTTTCCGATTGGATCAATCGGAAAAAGGGGAAGGGGGCTGCTCGGAATATGTCAATCGGAAAGGGGTTTATACCCTTTCCGAAAATGGTGGGATTCGAGTATAAGCTAATGAATAAGCTATATAATAAGCTTATCACCAAACTAAGCCGAATCAATGAATAAACCGGATCGAATAAGCACTTGTATCAACTTATTCAACCTCAAAATAAGCAACTTTTGGATCAAACAATAAAAACATAAACTTTTTAAAGAAAACTTTTTATAAAGTAAATAAGCTAATCATAAAAATAAGCCAAATAGCACAAAAGTATTAAAGCTTAATCAAATGAAAACTTATGAAATGATCAAAAGATTAACTTTTTAAGCACGAAATTAATTAGAACAACACGGATCATATGATAGTCGCACCAAAATCAATCTAAAATCAAAGAAGAGTAGAATGAGATCAAGGATTAAAAGCTTAAAATGGAACTTGATTAATGAAAATGAGCAATACAAAGTGTTTAATCTTGAAAGATTAAGAGAAAAAGATGAAACTTAGTGAGAGAAAGTTTAAGACTTTCTCTCTCTAAAACTAGAAAGAAAATGAAAAACTGAAAATTAACTAAAACTATCTAACCACTCACTAACTACCCTCCTAATGACTATTAGGAGGGTATTTATAGGGAAGGTGGAAGGAGTGCATGTGTTGCATCTTCTTTCTTGCTTTCTTCACGTTTTCTCGACTCGACTTTAATTCTTTGTCTTTGTCGTCTCGGGATTTGAACTTGTCTTTTAATTTTCTTCTTCTATTAGACTTTAAGTTCTTCGACTTCGTTAAAATTCCGTCTTTAGACTTTTTCTTCGATGATTCTTCAGAATGGGCCTTGGACTTCCGTTCTTTTTGCACTCTTGATCTTTTGACTTCATCTTTTCCCGTTTTCTTCGATAAAAGCCCGTGAAAACCCGTGTTTTCTTCCTTTTTCATATTTTGGTCCTAAAACACAATAAAAACACAAACCACGCATACTTCCGACTTTTACGACATAAATCACACGTTTTGGTCTTGTTATTATTGGAAATAAGTGGTAAAAGGATAAGTGTTTTCACACTTATTAACAATCCGTCAATTTATGGTTGATATTTTATTCTCAAGTATTATTTAAAAACATTATTTTTAATGTTATATTATGAACTCACTTATTTTGGGAAGAAATTTGTATCTACGTCTTGAAGTAGCATCGACTACGTCTAAACCGGATGATTCTACGTTACGTGCTTACGTTTACATACACCATCTTTGGTGACAGTCCGACATTTAAGAAAATAAATTTATCCATGAATATTATTTTGGAATTTTAAATTTGTTGTTGGTTCATAAACTCACAAATTTACGAGAAGAAATTAGGACTTACGATTATAATTTAACGTCCTTTACGACTAAACCAGAAAACCTTAGGATTACCTATTTACGTTTTCGAACTCCGTTTTTGATGAGACAATTTTTATTAGATTCGTTTTGTGCCGTAGATTCATAATTTATAAAAACGTTTTTCGTAAAACGACCCGAGGGCACGTAAATCGAGGAAACTAGAATCGAGAAGTACCCGTAAATAATTGGGGATGAGACAAAAACAAGTTTTTCCCCACCCCCACACATGGGACGGCCAAAACTTGACACCACAACATGTGATGTGTCCAAGTTTTACCTAGTTGCCTACACATGTAAGCTTAAGCTTACAAAGTAAGCCAACCTTCCACCAAACCATCAAAACTACTTTACACATACCACTAGCTCTCATTTACAACATGCAAAACCACACATTTTCTCTCTACTCCCCCACCATTGCCGTCCACTTCACCATCAAACACCACCATTTGATCATTTCTAGCCACAAATCTCATGTTATCTAGCCGTATTATGGAGAAACCTTTGAACCCTTGAAGATTGGAGGTGACTCTAACATCCAAGAAGGTGATTTGGTGATGTTCAAGGGCTGATTTCTACATGAAGTTTACAAGTATTGGTGGCCATGAAGATTGGTGTTGATCTATCACAAGTTTCTCCATCAAAAATCCAAGCCTTGATGAATACCTAAATAATCTTGGTGGTATAAAGATTGTTCTCCCCATCCTCTTGTTATTTTGATTATGTAATCATGTATGTTATTTCTTATTGTATATTTATATGATGAATATATGATGATAAAAATGTTGTGTGGGGATCAAGTGTTGATAAATATGATTAAAAAGATGAAAAACCATAAGAAACAATGCTAAAATCTTGCTTAAATTATTGGCTGTATAAAAACAGTAAGTAACCAAGTTATGAACTGATAAAATTGCATGGTGGAATCCATTTACAGTAAGTGTTAGATGTCATACACATGTGAGAGTTGGCCATGCAATAGAATCATCAAAATGAGTGAGAACAAGATGAGTGTACCAATCTGGATAGTCTGTTTTGTAGGGACTGTTAAGGATAGTTAGACATGGATTGAGAAGTAGATATAACTACCTTATTCATAGCACATAATATGAAGTTTATGTCATCCAAAAATGAGCTTCTATCTCCTTATAGAACTCAAGATATGATAAAAATGGTGAAGATGAAACTAAAAATCAGATTTTGAAGAATTAATGTTTAATAGTATTATATAAGCACTCAAAATAATATAGTATATAAAATGTGAATTAAAACCCACTAACTTATAAATTTCATTTATATAAATATGTATAAGGTTAAATAAATGGACACTTTATAAAAAATAGTAGTTGAATAAGATTTATAAGTTATAAAAACTATAAACATGATTTTTACGACTTTTTCGGCTATTACCGTAAAATTAACGTTTTTCGCCAATTAAAACTTAGACGATCAAACCCGTATAATGTAATGTTTTTAAAAGTCATATACTGATATATAAGTACCTAATACAAGTAAAAACCGATAAAATCCGAACTATATGACATACGGACATTAACGAGCCAAGTTAGCATATTTGGACTAATAATTTAACTAAATAAGTTAAACACCTATTAAAATTACTTATTGGGATTAACCCATTTGGGCCCAACATATAAAGTATAATACTGATAATAAAAGTATAATCGGGCTAATGAATAGTATTGGGCTTGTAATAGGCCCATTGGGCTTCAAAATGTAAACAAGTTGAACTAGTGTAACTAGTCTTGAAAATTTACCAACACATAAACACTCTAATGAATGAGTAAAGATGTATAAACCCACTTGATCATCATCATATATATAAAATCATCATACGTATACATAATTATTATTTTGATAAAGTTATTGGACAAAAGTCTAAGACGAGTATTATTTGTCTAGGTTTCCGTGATTGAAGCATGTACCAAACAACCAAATCGCCGATAATCGCGTTCCCACATCAACGTGAGGTCATAGCCTCGCACTCTTTTAAATATTTTTATGAAATGTTTTATAAACCCACGAGGGAGATAACATGTTAGTTTTTATAATATAAGACACTAGTTGTCCCGATTGTCTGTTTATTGATTTGGACCCGAATGATTGTATGACCCGATGTATGATTATATGACCCGATAGATGAAACGAAATGGATTATTAAAGTTAGGTTATGTCACTAAAAGTCCCATTAGCATGAATTGTGAACTACCGGGATTTGGTAGACGCTTATGCATATAATAGTACTATTTGGGGACGATCACCCCAGTTCGCGCCTTGACGGTTGATCCTCGGCGTGCCACATTGATTGGTAAGCGAATTTAAGTATGAGAAGATTTACACAAGTGTGATTATTGTGACGACACACTAATTTAGATGGGCAAATTGAGTTTCGGGCTAGCTACCCGTTGTTTGTTGTAGTAAGGTAACATTGTCATGCGGCTTATAATAATCCAAATAACGAAATACTGTTATACGCACTAAATTACGATATATTGCATGACTAGCAATACGGGGTCTTACTATTGATATTATGTTCGTGTTTTGGTTTTTCATAACCATATTCATATAACGGTTTTTATATCTATACAACGTTATAAAACGTATTGTATGATATTTTTACGACATTAGTTCGTATAATGGTTTTGAAGGCGAAAGCCTATATTATGATTTTGATAAGGATTTGTATAAAATGACTTTGGCTATTTTATGGCCTATTACAATGATTTGTACAAAATTATTTTCGGTAATAATTTTATACCGATGTTATATTGATGGATTTCATTAAACTCTATGAATTCATTCGGCATTATCGCTGACCTTTTCTTTTAACATGTTTTATCTCAGGTACTTGAAGGTAATTCTCGGGAAGACGATAAGAATTCATGGCCCGCACTTAAATGACAATTTCCATTCAAATGCTTTGTAAAACCTGTATAAAATACAATGACTTGGGACCTATGTAAACTTGATATTTATGAATGGAAATGCTTTATTATTAAACGACGCGATTTTTAAGCGTTGTCTATGATGTGAGTAATGTGCTATCCCGTAACACCAACGAGTCTTCCGCCGTATTGAATTGTGTAAAGGGTGTTACATTATTGTATTACCCATTGGATTGAAAGGAACTGAGACGATTTTCTCCCAAAGTGGTTGTGCCGAGGATCGTAAAGTGAATATTGTTGTTAGTAATATAACTACCAAAGCATTATCATGGTGGAATTACTATTCTCAACGTTGGAATAAAATAAGCTCAAAAGATAAAGTGGTTAGATTTTAAATGCCTTCTAATGACCCAATATTATCCCTCCCTAGAAATCGAGAAAGTGAAAAAAGAATTTTTCTATCTAGTGACACAAGGAAATGATCTCAATACCTATTTGAGAAAATTTTAAGAGTTAGCAGAATTATGTCCTATCACTAATTCCCAAAGAATGATGAAAGCTTTTATCAAAGGATTTCCCCAAGGATTCAAGAAAACGATTACTATCTGTGACACCTCGGGTCGGGTCAATTGCAGCGGAAATAATATTTAGAATGTCACAGGGGTGGATCGATAGCAAATAGTACATAGAGCATAGGATAAGAGATTATCCAACATATATTACATGAACAGTGTACAAATTTATAATAATTGTCTTAACATGATAAAAATAAATTGTTTATTTTTCCCACGTAAAAACCCCTGATAAGTCCTACAATGCTGATTATTAAGATGCTTTAGTCCATGCACACACCACGTACTAGCTTCATTTTCCTGAGAAAAACATACTTAGAGGGTCAACATAAAGTTGGTGAATTAACAAGTTTAATAAAATAAGTTTGGACAATAAACGATCATGATAGTAGTAATGCACAAAGCATTCCTACTAAAGAGGTAATTACATTCCCTATTGCTCAAAACTGAGGCTTAACTTCCATAGTTCTCAACAGATGAGAACCCGATGCCTTAGAAAAAGGCTCCCAATCCCAGTTCCAACATGGTATACATCTGTTGCCCTGGCCAAGGCACACTGAGCGCTAGTCACCCAGATGGGGATCGTCAATCCCAAATAGATCTATTTATAACATTCGGGAAATTACAATAATTTAACAGTTTCTACAATAGGCAATCGTAATCAAAATTTATACAATTCAGTTTATGTCCAATAAAAATAAGTTGCATGTTTTCTCCCCCGTAGAGGAAAAGTTTGTCAATATTTTGTGTGGGGTTGTAAACTCACCTTCGAGTTTGTATTAGCTGTGCAATACATGTTGGGAATAAATTATGGGTCAGTTCACTAGACGCTGATAAGAAGAATTCAAGCGCTGATAAGATGACATTGGACGCTGACAGCCAAGCGTTGACATTTGAAGAAGTCAACGCTGACAGCCTTGAAGACTAGCACTGATGGAATATATCTTCATACGAATCTTTTTGTTTATTTGTTTCTTTATTTGTGTATGGTAAAGATAAGCTCGACATTGTATTTTCCATTATTATCTTTGCCTAGAATAGTTGATTCGTAGCTTATTGTACAAGACTTCTTAATCTATAAAAGAAGATCTTTTAGGTTAATGTTAATCATCAAGTTATCATAAGTTTTCACAAGTTAAACCTCTTTCATTGTAATCAAGTTTGATCATTCTAATACAAGTGAAAGTTTGTTTAACATCTTTGTGTTTTAGATTAAGTGTTAATTCCGCATAACACTTAGTTACTTTATTCATAAGCAAAGGTTTCTCTACGTGTATTACTTGATCTAATCTCGTATACACAAAGCTTAATCGATCTAAGTTTGGGATCAACAAGTGGTATCAGAGCTTGTTGAGAAACTTTTGATCTTTAAGTAACGCAAGAACCCTAAAACACCAAAAACCCTAAAAACCCTAAAATTCTCAAAACCCTAAAAACATCATGTCTGGCTTAGAACAACCTCCTGCTCCAGTTTTGCTACAAAACAACACCACAAACCCTAGTATCAAAATTCCCATGTTTGATGCCAGGAACTTCGAGCTTTGGAAGTCGAATTTTAAGCAATATGTAGCCATCCATGACTACACTCTTTGGGAGATTGTTGAATATGGGAACACATTCAACAAAGCTCAAAAGATTACTAATGCTATTGCTGCTAGGGTAGTTGTTCCTAATTGTCCTGAAGCTGATAAGAAGGAAAGGCCTGAAGATGGAAGAGCTGTATCTTCTAAAGATATAGCCAAGAAAAGGGTGGACATGAAAATTTTGAACATCATGAAACACGCCTTGGGTCATGAGAATCAGCACAAGTACAAACGCTTTGAGTCTGCAAAAGAGCTTTGGGAAGCTCTTGAAGTAGCACATGGTGGCAATGCTGACACAAAAGAAGAAAAGAAGAAGCAACTCATGCATGAGTATGCTGTCTTTAAGGCTCAACCCAATGAAAATCTTAGCAGTGTGAGAAGTAGACTGCTTGACATTACAAGTCAACTTTCCTTCATGGGAACACAGATTGATGACCCTGACTTGAATGCTACTTTTCTCAAAAGCCTTGGTGATGTATAGAAGATTGAGGCAAGATCCATTCTTGTCAATAACACCCACAAAACCTCTAGGTTTGATGACATCTTCAACAAACTAAGACTGTTGGAGAATGAATGGCTTTTGGAGAGTGATAATAAATCTTCCAGTAGCAACATGGCCTTCTTCTCACAAAGTGAAGGTCAATTTGATTCCATGAACTCCTATGGACATCCAGTCACTGGATCTGCATGTGTCAACGCTGGATCACATCCTATCAGCGTTGGAACACAGTCTGTCAGCGCTGGATCATATCATGTCAATGCCTCATACTCAAGCGTTGACACTCACAACTTTGGCACTGATAGAACTAAACCTGCTGGTTTAGATCTAGATACTGTGTGTGCATTCATTGCTTCTTTGCCCAGTGATTCAAGGATTACATATGAGGATCTTGAGCAAATAAGTGATGAACAATTGGAAGAGATGGACATCAAGTGGACTATGGCTCTTGTAAGTTTAAGAGCAAACAGGTTTAATAAAAGGTTCAAGAAGAAGATGACCTTTGATGCTAAGGATGTTGCTGGATTTGACAAATCCAAAGTTGAGTGCTACAACTGTCATCGTATGGGGAACTTTATGAGGGAATGTAGATCTCCAAGAAGATCTGATGCTGGTAAGCCTTCAAGCCAAATGGTTAAGAGCCAAGATTCCAAGGCCATGGTAGCTGTTCAACAAATTGATGGTGTTGGAGGATGGGACTAGAGCTGGAACTTTTTGGCTAAGGATGAGGAAGAGGACAAAGCATTGATTGCTGAAGTTAAAGAAGAGCATGTTGAATATGCTCTCATGGCACACTCCTCCTCTTCATCAGATAATGAGGTATATGATGATGCTTTCTGTTCTAAGGGTTGTCGTTTAAATACTGAAAAACTAAATCAAGAGATAGTAAAATTATTAGATGAGGCAAGTGGTGAAAGATGCAAAGTATCTAATTATCAAATTGCTCTCACCCAAACAGAAAGGACAGTAGCTGAGTATAAGAAAATGGAGTTTGATTTAAAGGATAAAATAAATATCTTAAATCATGAGTTACATCAAAGTAAAGATATTCAAGATATCACAAATAGGGTTAATCTTGATTTGATAGCTAAGTTAGATGAGGCTAACAAAAATAAAGATAATGTGAGTCTTAAAATCCAGAGATTTGATAAGGCCACACAATCCCTAGGAGAGTGTGTTAGTAAACAAAGAGACTCTAAGGACATGAGTGGGATTGGGATGAAAGATTATACTGGTGTTCCACCACCAGCTGGGGATTTCTATGGTGTCCAATCAAAGGACTTATCTTGGACTGGCTTGCCAGAACTCCAAGAGAAGGAATTCATTCCTCCACCTAGAGTGACTTCCCCAGTTGAAGAATATAAACAAAAACTGACTGACCTAGATGAGTGGAAGAAAGCTAACCACACTTTGTTTGTTAAGGGAGGGTTGTTGTGTGAAAGTCCAAATGAGCCCACACCAATCACGAGCCATGATCCTACACCTATTAAAATCACACACCCAACCACTGGCAAAGCTGTTGACCTTGGCTCACAAACTGTTAGAAAACCTAGTGTTAAGTATGCAGAGATGTATAGGAATACTAGGTCACCAAAAAGCCAAGTTAGTAACCATGGAACAGGCTTCTTTGCTTCTAGACCTAAGACTATGTCTAGAAAAGCTTGTTACACCTGTGGTAGCTTTTCACATTTGGCATACAAATGTGTCAACGCTTCAAATGTCAACGCTGATAGGAACCATTTCAGCACTGACAAAAGTCAACATAGGTCAAACACTGTCAGACCCAATACCTTTGTGAATAAAAGTTCACAAGTTGTTAGACCAGCCCCATTCTTTTCTAGAGGGTCTAACACACATGGCCTAAGACCTTTCCAAAAGTCAAACACTTGGTCCAATAGGCAATGGATTCCTGTAGCAAACCCTAGGTTTAACGCTGATAAAGGCAATCGGGGCGCTGACAAGAACAATTTCAGCGCTGACAGACACACTGCCAAACCTAGGTATTTGCAACCACAGGGAAATGGGTCTAAAGCTTCTACTAGCTTAACATGGAGACCAAAACAAGACCAAAACCCTAATTCTACTGGTCTTTCTATGACATGCAACAGGTTTCATTATATTTCAAAGGTCATGTCAAGACCAATTGGGGTTAACTGGGCATTTCATCCAAAAAGGAATGAAAATGGGGTTGTTATGAGAACCAAGTCTGTTCTTGTTGAACAACCAGATGAATCCAAGTCATCCAAGGCTTGGGTTCCCAAAGAAAACTAATGTGTTTTCTTTATGTGCAGGGCATTCAAAAGAAGATCAATGATTATGGATATTGGGATAGTGGATGCTCAAGGCACATGACAGGAAAGGAAGACTATCTGACGAACTTCACTCCTATTCAAGATGGTGATAAGGTATACTTTGGAGGGGGCTATGGCACCATCACAGGAAAAGGAACCCTTATCACCAATAATCTACGTTTTGAGAATGTCTTCCTGGTAAAAGAACTGGATTATAATTTGTTTAGTGTATCACAAGTGTGTGATAACAAAAATAAGGTTCTTTTCACAGATACTGAGTGCTTGGTGTTAAGCAAAGATTACAAGCTCCCTGAGGAGAAATACATAGAATTTAGAACACCAAGGCATAAAGACATATATAATGTGAATCTTAATGGAATTAAGATGAATAATAAAATGATGTCATGTTTTTATGCTAAAGCTTCAGTAGATGAAAGTAATCTTTGGCACAAGAGATTAGGGCACATAAACTTTAAAAATATCAATAGACTTGTGAGACTTGGTTTAGTTGATGGTTTGCCTGAAAAGGCTTTCCACAATGACCACACTTGTGTTGCATGTCTTAAGGGCAAGCAGCACAAGGTCTCATTCAAATCAAAACAGGTGCACTCTAGTTCTAAACCACTTCACTTATTGCATATGGACCTCTTTGGTCCAACTAATATAGAAAGTTTGAAGGGTAAATCATATTGTTTTGTCATCACTGATGATTTTTCCAGGTTTACATGGACTTTCTTTTTAGCCAAGAAAAGTGAAACTGCCCAAAGTTTGATTAATTTCATTACCCAGATTGAAAAGAAGAATGGTAATGAGGTCAAAATTCTTAGAAGTGACAATGGGGGTGAGTTTAGAAATCAGTTGTTAGATGATTTTTGTGCCAAGAAAGGGATTACCAGGCAGTTTAGCATAGCTAGAACCCCACAACAAAATGGGGTTGCTGAAAGGAAGAATAGAACCCTAATTGAAGCAGCCAGAACCATGTTGGCTGATGCCCACTTTCCTATAGCCTTTTGGGCTGAAGCTGTTAACACAGCTTGTTATGTTCAAAATAGGGCATTGGTCAACAAAATACACAATAAGATACCTTATGAGTTACTTTAGGGAAGGAAGCCAAATATTGGCTTTCTCAAGCCTTTTGGTTGTCATGTAGTTGTTTTAGAAACTAGTGATGCCCTAGGTAAATTTGATGCAAAAGGTGATGAAGGCTATTTCATGGGTTATTCAGTGCAGAGCAAAGGATATAGGGTTTACATTAAAAAGGAAAAACGTATACTTGAAAAAGTACATGTTAGGTTTTTAGAGAGTAAACCTAGTGATCCTGAAAGTGGTCCAAATTTGTTGTTTGACTTGGAACCTTTATCTAGAGCTTTAAATTATATGCCTGTTACTAATCCAGACATTGTGAAGGTAACTTCAAGTGTTTTGGAAAAGAGAATTGGTAATGTTTCAGGTACACAGGTTGCTAAGAAGGATGGACCACCAGCAGTTGAGTCATCTCCCACACAAGAATATGTTACACTTCCTATATGGACAGATGAGTATTATGCTGCTGCTGCTGCTAGAAAGGATAAAGGTGGTTCTTCAATACCACCAGTTGATAACATGCATGGTCATTCAGACGCTGACAACAACAATTCTGGCGCTGACAAGATCACTTCAGACACTGATGGCTCAAACGTTGACAACAATGATTCTGGCGCTGACAAAAGTAATTCCAGCGCTGACAAGCAAAAATCCAACGTTGACAACACTTATGAGTATTTTGTATCTTCCACTTTTGAACAAGGTGAACCTTCAAGAATAAATGAAGAGGTTCAAGATGGAAGAGAGTCTGAAGAAGATATTAGCAACATGGAGGATGATATTGAAGACAACAGAATTCTTGAAAATGGAATTCCTAGATCTACTTTGCAGAATCATCCTCCCTCTCAAATCATTGGGAATATCATGACTCCTGTTCAAACTAGAAGATCTCACCAGACTCATGATAGCTTCATTGCTAATATCCACAAGAAGGTTGATACCCCTCTTGTACAAACATGTTTGTTTGCCTGTTTTCTGTCACAACAGGAACCCAAGAAGATTTTTGATGCTCTCAAAGAACCTAGTTGGGTGGAAGCAATGCAGGATGAGCTTCACCAATTTGCTATACAGGATGTTTGGGAGCTGGTTGATTGTCCTAGATATGTGAGACCAATTGGGACAAGATGGGTTCTAAGGAACAAGAAAGATGAAAGGGGTATTGTGGTCAGAAACAAGGCACGTTTGGTAGCTCAGGGATATACACAAGAGGAAGGTATATATTATGAAGAGGTTTTTGCTCCTGTTGCAAGAATTGAAGCTATAAGAATTTTCCTAGCTTATGCCTCTTGTATGAACTTCACTGTTTATCAAATGGATGTGAAGAGTGCTTTTCTTTATGGAACAATTGTTGAGGAGGTATATGTTATGCAACCTCCTGGTTTTGAAGATCCTGAGAATCCAGACAAGGTTTATAGAGTGAAGAAAGCTATGTATGGACTTCATCAGGCCCCAAGAGCATGGTATGGTACATTGTCCACCTACTTGGTGGAAAATGGTTTTAAAAGGGGCACCATAGATCAGACATTGTTCACAAAGAAGAAAGGTAAGGATGTCTTACTTGTTCAGGTCTATGTTGATGATATCATTTTTGGATCTACTAATCCAAAGATGAGTGAAGACTTTTCCAAGCTTATGACAGATAAATTCAAGATGAGTGCAATGGGTGAGATGAACTTCTTTCTAGGATTACAAGTTTAGCAGAAAGAGGATGGTATCTTCATCTCCCAAGACAAGTATGTAGCTGAAATCTTGAAGAAATTTGGTTTTTCTCCACATGAAAAGAGTGCTTCCACTCCTATGGATAGGGAACACCCTTGGGGAAAAATTGGAGCTGGAAAGGATGTGGATGTTAGGCACTATAGATCAATGATTGGTTCATTGATGTATCTTACAGCCTCAAGACCTGACATCATGTTTGTTGTGTGTGCTTGTGCACGCCATCAAGTGACTCCCAAAGAATGTCACCTTTTTGCTGTGAAAAGAATTTTTAGGTACCTAAGATGTTATCCAGATCTTGGCTTATGGTACCCAAAAGATTCTCCATTGGAGCTTATTGCATATTCAGACAGTGACTATGGTGGTGACAAGTTTGATAGGAAATCCACAACTGGTGGATGTCAATTTCTTGGGAGTAGATTGATATCTTGGCAATGCAAGAAACAAACAGTGGTGGCAAACTCTACAACTGAAGCAGAATATGTAGCTGCAGCTGCTTGTTGTGGACAAGTCTTATGGATTCAGAACCAGCTGTTGGATTATGGGTATAATTTCATGCATACCAAGATTTTTGTAGAAAATAACAGTACTTTATGCATTATTAAAAATCCTGTACATCATTCTAAAACCAAACACATAGAAATTAGACATCATTTTATAAGAGATTGCTTTGAGAATGGTTTAATACAACCAGATAGGGTAGACACAGAAGATAATGTGGCTGATTTATTAACTAAACCTTTTGATGCTAGAAGATTTCAATATTTGGTAACAAATATTGGAATGGTTAATCTCACTTAATATGTGTTTTGGAACCTTTTTGTAAAAGTATGTACAGGATAATGCATTGTTATTGGTCTTTGTGATGATTTAGATTTTTCCACTTTATTTTTCTAACACTGACAAAGGTAAATGTAACGCTGACAAGTGTTATTTTGCCGTTGTTAGAGATATTATTGTCTAACGCTGACAAGAGTTACTTCAACGCTGATAAGTGTTGTCGGGGCGCTGTCAGCAACAAATGTTAGTTTTGTGGTTTTCAATCTAAATGTGTAGGTGGTGTTAGCTTTATGCCATTGGATACAGAGTTGCTTATGGATCTTTGAAGAGCTATTTGGACATGTTTTTTGGTTGGAATATTTATATTCCTATCTTGACATAAATTTTTAATGTTCATGTATATTTTGAGAAACTCATGTATCATAGTTTAAGGGGAGGTTTAAGGAACCTTTAGGACTCTTGGGTATTCTTATAGTACTCTTATCACAATTCTAGATTGTGTCCACAGGTGAGTATGGGTTAGTTTTACTAAACCATGAGGCACTGTAGCATGCAAAGTTGACAAACTATGCATGCTGCCAAGACATTTTTGGCCTAGAATTGGTTGTGGTCTGTTGGGAGACTTGGGAATATTTTTGTTATGGGTTTACCTGGGAGTTACAAAGGATTTTATGAAATAACTTTGTTGGTAAGTATTTTGGTTAGCAAGGGACACTTGAGGACATTTGTGTCTATCTTGCTTAAGCAAGTGTGCATAAGTGGACAGTGCTTGCCGCCCAGTAATTATTATCAACTTGCAAGATATTTCCCTTAGGATAAATTACTTTGTTAAGGTCTTTTTCTTTTTAAATATTTTTATTTTTAGACGCTGACAAGTTTTTCTCCAAACGCTGTTACGTCCAATCGTGACGCTGACAAGGCTTTAGGTAAACGCTGACAAGAAAATATAGACGTTGGGCGTTGATGGGCTATTTTTGACCGTTGACACCTAGTGGGCCCTACCCGGTTGTTATTTTTGACTAATCTTTGGCCGTAATTTCTGGGAGTTGTTACTTTTAATTAATGCATGAGATAAGTTATATTTGATTCAATATTTTCATCATTTCTCTTTGAATATAACTGCCTCATTTTTGACCAATCAAACTCATGCATCTCTCCTATAAATTTGGCTAACTTTTTATTCTGGGTATTCATATTTTCTTGTCTAACATTTTTCTCCTAGATTTTTCCCATATCACATAACCTAAACCGCTTTAAACATGGCACCAAAGTTCAACTCAAACAATCTGACATTGGAGTTCAAGAGCCAACATAATATGGTAGCTTACTTGGCCGCTGATAATGATTTGTTCCCTCAGTATTCACAAATGGTGGCATTTTTAAATGCATCCTCAATAAGGTATGCACTTTCTCATGAACCACTAGTCCCTGTCGCACACATTAGACAGTTTTGGAATAATGTTAGTTCCACAACAGCTAATGGAGTGACCACATTAACATCTACTGTTCATGGAAGAACATGGGTGGTCACTGAAGCCTTGGTTCGCCAAGCTTTGCGTCTTGATGACGCTGATGGTGTGACTACCCTTGCCATTGCAACAATAGAACAAGGTCTTAGGGAATTGGGTTATCCTATTCCTGCTGGTAAACCTTTAAATAAATATCATAAGCAGGAATTTCCCTCGGATTGGAAATATTTGATACATGTCCTTCTTCAATGCTTAAGTCCAAAATGTACTGCTTTTAATGAAATAAACAGGTCCATTGAAAGTGCTTTGGTTTGTATGTCACGTGGGCTTAAGTATAATTTTTCAAAAATGATTTTTGAAGGGATGTGTAAAAATAAGGGAAGTAAAATGACTTTGGCTTACCCAAGATTTTTGCAAATGGTGTTTGATTTACAAGCATATTGTACTAGGGATCATGACACTTTTTATGATATCCCTAAGCAAAAGAAAACCATTTTTGACAAAATGAGCTCCACAAACAGATCTATACCTCTCACCCAAGCTATGCTTGAAGTAATTCAGGCTGCTCAACCACAACCAGACCCTGCACCTCAACTTGAGCCTATCCTTGAACCATTACCTTCACCGGACCACATGGACGTTGACCAACCCAATGTCAACGCTGACACTCAAAATGTTGGCGCTGACACAGCCAATCCCAACGCTGATGACATCCCTGAACAATCCCAAACACCCCTTAACAAACCCACACCCACACAATCTACCTCATCTTCCACCCCATTACAATCTAGGTTGAATAAACGCCAAAGGACTACTGGAGTGTTCTCCTCTAGTGGTCCTAGCCTTGTTGCAGAGAGAACCACCTCCACAAGTGTGGCTGGTGCCATGGATGAGGCTGGGGCTATTGGCACAAGCTTAGATGCTGGTCAAGACAGTCCCAACATCATTAAGACCTCATCCATGCCCCATGATTCTATTTTGGGAGGTCAAATCCCCATTCTAGCTGAGGGCAGATTGGAACCTATGACATTGAATGAATTGACGGCTGCTGTCATTAGCTTGCAAAAGCAAAATGTCAGCCTTGTACAAATTGTCAATAATCAGGGCCGTGAACTCCAAGTATTGAGGGAGCGGGTAACTGTTTTGGAGAATCCTAGTAGCAGGAGTAGAATGGAGGAATCTTCCAAAGGGGAGGATGAAGAGGATGAGTTGATTCATACAGCTAGTGAGAAGAGTTCACAATTTAGTGAATCTTTAAGTGTTGCTGAAGCACTCACCAACTTGAAGAAGCACCCAATTCTTGATACATCCAAGGTAACTCCATTGAACTTGGAAGGATCTTTCACAGCAACAATGGGCGCTGATACAGGTTTGAACGCTGACACATCCAGCGCTGACAAAGGTAATCGGGGCGCTGATAAGGTAACTTGAACGCTGACAAAGTTGCAGGTGGTGTTGATGTATTCCAGTCATCAACAATCATCAAAGATGTGTCTACACAGGTATCTTCATCTACTTTACCTATCATTGATCCAAAAGACAAAGGTAAAGGAATTTTGGTTGAAGAAGATGTTCCAAAGAAAGATGCAGCACAAATTGCATTTGATGAACAGTTGGCTGCACAACTTTTGGAAAAAGATTTGAAGAGGAGTGGTAGATCACCATTTGTTGCTACTTCTGAGAGTGAGGAAGAGAGTGGTGATGAAAAAGAAGGAGATAGATCAGGTTCAAGTGTTCAAATCATTGAAGATCCAGAAAGACTTGAATATGGGGATGAGTTGGCAAAAGAAAGATTGAGTGATTTGAAGAAGCAGGTTGATTGGGACCTTCCAGAAATCACCAGAATGTACCATGCTTGGGAAGATAAGGTAATGGACAACCCAGGGATGAGCTTATCAGATCAAATTTGGGGGTTGGAAATTCTTCTCAGGGTACAAGATGATATAAAGGTGATTTTGAGGTATAATGCACAAGAGGTCAAGACTTGGCTTAAAAGAGATAGAAGGCAATTGTATTACAAGTTGCTTAGATGCCATCAACCTAGATGGACATACAAGAAGTTGCTGGCTTTATCTTTTGAGGAGCTAGAGTACAGGGCACATCCTATTTGGAGGCATGTGCAAGAAAATAATGTCTTACAGTTTCTTTCAGAAGAAAGGAAACAAGAGCTTGCAGAGGAAATGCAGATTGAAAAGGAGATGAGGATTGCTCAAAGACCAGTGAAGAAAGGAGATCCTCTCCAATTTCCCAAAGATATGGATGTGTATTATCCAAATGAAACTGTCATAAGGAAGCATCTCAAGCTTTCTCCATTGGAAGCTTCAGATTTGGTTAATGTAGTACCTCTAGATGGCAGAAATCCAATCATAAGTTTTGATGAAGATGAGTGTGGATTTTGGAAGATTGGCAGGTTTGGGAAGGAGGTACACACTTTCACTTCAATCATTTCTATCTTTGCAAGCATAGACAGAGAAGACTTGGTGCATCTATGGAGATTCATAGAGGCCAAGTATACAGCTGAAGCACCTACTTCAGCAAATGGAATAAGACTATGGCACACATTTTTTACTTTGTGTTGTCCAAGGGAAGCAGATCCTGCCATATGGAAGGATCTTGAAGATGACCTCAGTGGTCTTCATTGGAGGCTTTATTCTACTTGTGGTGTGTTTCATTTGAGCTCTACAAAGTTTTCAGAGTATCTACTTGTGGATGCTGACTATTTCTTGTCCAAAGAAGTATTGGAGAAGATGAAGGAGACACCCTTGGAGATTGATTATACTAGTGACGTGGCCAAAGACTTAATTAGATATGTTTATCACCAACATAAGAAGTTTTTGTAAGATTCCTCCTAAGCCTTAAGTTTTTATTCAGAAACTTGATCATTGGAATAGATATCAAGTTTAGGGGAGGATTGTTGGGAATAAATTATGGGTCAGTTCACTAGACGCTGATAAGAAGAATTCAAGCGCTGATAAGATGACATTGGACGCTGACAGCCAAGCGTTGACATTTGAAGAAGTCAACGCTGACAGCCTTGAAGACTAGCACTGATGGAATATATCTTCATACGAATATTTTTGTTTATTTGTTTCTTTATTTGTGTATGGTAAAGATAAGCTCGACATTGTATTTTTCATTATTATCTTTGCCTAGAATAGTTGATTCGTAGCTTATTGTACAAGACTTCTTAATCTATAAAAGAAGATCTTTTAGGTTAATGTTAATCATCAAGTTATCATAAGTTTTCACAAGTTAAACCTCTTTCATTGTAATCAAGTTCGATCATTCTAATACAAGTGAAAGTTTGTTTAACATCTTTGTGTTTTAGATTAAGTGTTAATTCCGCATAACACTTAGTTACTTTATTCATAAGCAAAGGTTTCTCTACGTGTATTACTTGATCTAATCTCGTATACACAAAGCTTAATCGATCTAAGTTTGGGATCAACAATACAAGAAATCCAAGTAATGCTCACGTCACAGACAAATGCCTAATTAAATAGTACAGTCTCAGTAAATAATGAAGGAAACGTATGTGCATACTTATAAAGTTTTTAATTAGTTTATTAATGCTACAATGTTTATTTAAGTAACTATAGTACAAGTATTAATAACGTTCAATTGAACTTGTAAATAAATTTCCTGTTTGAGTAAAAATGTTTTACTTACAATTTTTGTATAAGTATACTTGTATTTAATTTATATATATAGTTTACATAAATTATTTTATAACGTAAAATATAAATATTTTATTTAACTTAAAGTCCACAAAAGTTTCCAACATTTACAAAATAATTTATAAGTTACAAGTTTAAGAAATTACAGTTTTAGTCCTTATGGTTTAGGTTTTATTCAAGTTTTACTAAATAAAATGGAATAAGGGTTTAGGGCTTGTTTAAGTTTCGGAAAAGTGCAAAACTAGTCCCTCCATATTTTTATTAATGTAAAACATTCGGATTTTATATTTTAGTACCTAGGGCTTGTAATACTTTCGGGTTATGGCAAAAATAGTCCTTCTGGTTATAATTAGGTTTTATAACTTTCATTAAATGACAAAAACAGTCCCTAGGGGTTCTATATGTTTCGGTTTATTACAAAAGTGGTCCTTAGGGTTATAAAATGACAAAACAACTTTAGAAAACTTACAAAAATGGTCCGTAGGGTTTAATATGTCACAGATGACATTTATTAAGCCCTATAATTTTGGATATTTACAATATTAGTCCTTGTGCTTAATGGTTTATCAAAACAAGTTTCATATATCACGGTTTTACTCCCTATGTTTTATGAATTGTCATTTTTAGTCCAAAATTTTTTATAAGTTTTATTTTTGTTATAAAAACTCTATTTAAATATTTAAGATATTAAATGGGCTCATTAAATGGACCAAAAGAACTAATAGGCTGTCTAATGGGCCTAAACAAACTTTTAAGTCCACTAATATACTAAGATTAGTTAAGTGGGCTTTCAAGACACTAAATGGGCCTAATGGGCCCTTCCATATACATGGCTATATTGTATGGGCCTTTTGGGTCTATTTATGTCTTTGGGCTAATGTTGCATGGGCTTGTTTAGTCCATTAATATTACTTAACAATTTATTAAGGTATAAAAATGTATGTATTCTTACAAGATTAATATTGGTTGATAAAATTAAGTCATGATCTTTAATTAAAAGGAAAAACCCACGACATGTTTTATTTGGTGTTCCAAGTACGATCTGAATTAGTTTTAAGTTTACATGTAAGTCATAAGCCCTAATATAAGTTCATAACTCATTGCTATAATTACTTATAGCATAACAAGATAAAGTTTAAGCTTGTTTTAGGTTTGCATGTATGTATACAAGTCCCACACGGAGATCTAAGCTATATACAAGTTTACAAGTCAATCATAAGTCCACAAATGACTATATAGCCCACGGCTATATTAAGTCTTAGTATTCCAAGATGAGATTTAAGCTTGTCTTATGTTTATAATTTATTTACAAAGTCCAACAATAATATCTAGACTATTACATGTTTACAAATTTCACATAAGTTCAATATGAACTTATATAGCCCACGGCTACATATTTATTTCCCATGTGTTCCCATTATTAGATCTAGGTTTCTTACATGATTATATGTTATGTTAAAGTCTATATATAAGATATAGGGTTATCATTAGCTTGCATGTCCATTAAAAATCCATCCATCGGGTTTATAGCCCACGACTATAATTTAAATACATGAAATGTTTTTATGATTTTTAGTAGGTCATTATACATAGATGATTAAATGTCCCATTATGAAAATCTTGTTACACAACTTCTTGGTTTATACAAAAAAATAAACTGTGACCTTTTTGGTCATGGTTTTTCTTGTTTGTGAGTTTATACATGTTTACACATAAGATTTATGTTTATAAGTTAACCAAAATCCCAAAAATAGGAGTTATAGCTCACGGCTATAAATAAATCCGTAGAAGGGTTTTTATGATTTTTACCAAGTTTAAAAAACGTAAATAATCATAGGTTTCTTATCAAAAAGTTTTTAGGCATGTCTTATGACAAAAATAAATTATGCCGTGACCTACATGGTCATGGTTTTACTAAATCTTGATTTTTAAACAAGTTTATCATTTGTGATTTTCAAGTGGATGATTATGCATGCAAGTAAATAAATGAAGAAAGTATAAATAAGTGATACCTTCTAGTTAATGTTACCAAGGAAAGATCAAAAGAATAATGGAGATGAGTGTTCTAATCTTGATGATGATGAAACCCTAAAAACAATCCAAGCCGTGACCTAAATGGTTCGGCTAGGGTTTATATGGGTTGATATGGAGATCAACTTGGTATAGATAATACCCAGTGATTGATAGTAATGGGGATGAGGACAAGATCTTGTGGATTTAATGTGTTTCTTGGATGTATATGGCTTCAAGTCGTATGATTGAGCGTGAAAGTGATAAATAGAGTTTGAGATTGGTTTTTGCATGAGAATGTATGTTGGTGTGTGTGTTTCGGCATAAAGAAGAGAGGGGAAGAAAGGCATGATTTGCCTTGGTCAGAGACATGTTGCCATATGTTGGCTTTGCTAATAACAAAGCATCTCTTCCTCTTCCACCTTGTGGTTTGCCGTGTGATGCTAGCCAAAGGATAGGAGTGAGCTTAGGCTTGCCAAGTGTTGCGGGTATAAACACAAGGGTAATGTGTACTTGGGTATTGTTCAAGTGAAATGTATGTATGCATGTTGTATGTACACGGCTAGACACAAAGGTAGGGTGGGAAAGGTTTTTAATTTTTTTTAAGTACTTGTGTGTAATCATAAGTGTATGCTTTTTATTATGTGTCTATGTTTAATTACAAGGTATATGTTATGTAGTTATTTGTACAAATAAAATGCAAGAGTACAAGTACACAATGAAGAAGTTCACATATCTTATAGAAATATAATACATGGGAAATGTTCTAGCATTATTGGGTACAAAATTAGTACATTTTATAATGGTAAAATCATGGAATTTACAGCACCACCCCGTTATTTTAGCTTTGCCCTCAAAGCTACTAAGAACTTTGTCATCGGTTAAGCGAATGGATGTTATAGATTTAAAAGTTCATTTCAGACATGCTCAACAATGAATGGTGAAAACAATGTAAAGAGATTTTTATTCGGGTCGCACTATGCATCTGATTGAGCAATATTTGGATGCTGCTCTTACGAATGGATAGCAAAGCAATGCAAATAGATCTTTATCCGGATCGCACTATGCATCCGATTGAGTAGTATGCTGCTCTTAGAAATGGATAACAAAGCAATGGAAAGAGATCTTTATCCGGATCACACTATGCATCCGATTGAGCAGTATGTTGCTCTTACGAATGGATAGCAAAGCAATGCAAAGAGATTTTTATCCGGATCGCACTATGCATCTGATTGAGCAGTATGCTGCTCTTATGAATGGATAGCAAAGAAATGAAAAGAGATCTTTATCTGGATCGCACTATGCATCCGGTTGAGCAGTATGCTGCTCTTACGAATGGATAACAAAGCAATGCAAAGAGATTCTTTATCCGGATCACACTATGCATCTGATTGAGTAGTATGCTGCTCTTAAGAATGGATATCAAAGCAATGCAAAGATATCTTTATCTTGATCGCACTATGATGACGTATAGTCCCCAACCGGGTCATAAGCCCGGCCCACGGGTACTACCCGTATCCGGTCCATCACAGATGGGTGGATAAATGTCATTCAGGCTTATGGGCTTAAATAAACAGTAACCGCACATGTGTGCAGCCCACGGCCCGGTGCGGCCGACATAAGGGTAGACAGAATCATATTCTGTCTGGAATATCTTCATCCCAAATGGAGAGGATATTCACTATCAAAATTAGAAGATAACAATCATTCTAATTCTGATAGTTATCCTTTCCTTGGGGCCAAAGTATCAGTGGCAGCCCACTAGGGTTCCACTGCCTATAAAATGAACCCCCAAGGGTTCCACAAAGGTATTACGACTTGTACTCTAAACTCACATAAACCCTAAATCGATTACTTACTCTCACGCCGGAGTCTAATCGTGGGAAACACTCTCACGGTAAGCCTAACGCGTGCTGTTTAGTGTGCAGGATCCCAACCAAACAATTCACTTGGTGCAGGAGCCGGAGCCCAGCCAACCCGAATTAAGCCTAATTCGGGTCTAGCAAGGATCAACCAACTTTTGCATCAACAAGTTGGCGCCATCCGTGGGGCCCATAACACTAAGCTAGAACAAAACCTCATCTTGAATTTCCAATGACGAAGGGGCATCCGCAAGCTAACCCCAGGAACATGAATCCCGGGAACCGGAAGTCCCAAGGGGAAGGGATTCTCATCCCCAACCAGTCACCTAGCCGCCTCGCAGGCGGGCCAGGTAACCGTAGCGGTTTTCAGCCCGTGGGGGTGACGAGCACGATCTCGATGACACCCCCGCCTACTTCAACCCTGGACAACCCTGATCCGGGGAGTGCGCCAAACCCTCCTAACAAAGAACCGCGCAGACCCTCGACAGAGGAAGAAGTAGAAGTCCTACCACTCAGTGAGGAGGATCTTACTCGAGTTCTCACGCAGAACTTCGAAAGGATCGTCCCAGGGATCGCATCAAGGTTGAATATGGGGAGGAACCTCCAAGCCAGACTCAACTTTGGTGACACCGGACCAACCACCTCCTCCAAAAGTCAGAGGAAAAGGAGAGCTCGGCCTCAGGAGCAGGGTACCTTTGAGGAAACCCCTCAACCCCGGAATGTGTTTGAGCGCATAGGAGACCGCCTTATACAGGTATTAACGCAGTCTCGAGAAGGAGAAAGGTCGGATGGCTCACCCGAGCGACCAGATCGATAGCTGGCCAGAACCAAACGTCGCCCGAGTGTGTGGGACAGGATGAATACTGGGAAAAAGCCTCCTGGTTCATCCCAAAAAAGTGGTCCTTATGCAAAGGATGGGGCACCACCGCCGTCCCCGGACCCGTCCGGAGAGGACTCGGATGACCATCCGCCTAAGCGTCGCCGATCTAGGCGCACCCCTCCACCATCACCAAACAATGATGGGTATTATGGTGGTCCTTACTATCGAGATACAGAAGCGGAGGATCTTTCGCGTCCATGGTGTGAACCATGGGATGATCCTAGGCTTACCCGGCCATGGGCGGATCCCAGGGAAGACCCGTTCACCCTCCGCATAAGGAACTATTCTGAGGACACCAAGCGTCGCATGCCAGCGTGTATCAAGACTTATGATGGGTCCGGTGATCCGGTGGATCACCTTAAACTATTTGATACACAGGCTAAAATTGAGCGATGGCCCATGCCTATATGGTGCCAAATGTTCAATTCGACCTTGATCGGAAATGCCCGCGACTGGTTTGAGGCACTCCCTCCACGGAGCATTGATAGTTTCACGGAACTACGCACTACCTTTGAGAACAATTATACTCAAAGGAAGAAGTACAATAGGGATCCGGTCTCATTGGCAACTGTCAAGCAAAGGCCGGGGGAGTCCACAGAAGCCTTCACTGAACGCTTCAATGATGAGTGCACGCACACGAGAACCATGCCGGAGCTCCTGAAGATCTCTGACTACATGCACGCCATAACAGACAGAGAATTGATCAGGCGCCTCAATGACAAGCGTCCAGAGAGATATGATGACCTCATGGAAAGGGTCAGAAATTTCATAGAAGGAGAAACAGCTGTTGCCGCGGCTTACCCATCACGAGGAAATGGGTACCGGTCAAATGATCAGTCCCGGAGGCAGTCGGGCGGTCAAGGTAATCAGAACAATAACAAGGGCTCAGACTATAAGAGCCAAAGCAAAGGAGGACGGTCGGACGATAAGTTCACCCCCTAAAGATGTCCTACCGGGAGATCTTGCTGACAGAAGGGGCGAACTTTCCGAGGCCTCCCCCAATGACCACCCCCCCGGAACGTCGACAAGGAAATCGCTTCTGCGAGTTCCATAATGACAAAGGCCACGCCACGGAGGAGTGTATCCAGCTCAAGAAGCATATTGAGTCGCTGATCAAATCAGGCAAACTCAAGCACCTAGTTAAGGATTGGAAGGATGGAAAAGACAACAACAAGAAGTATGATAAGAAGGATCCCCAAAAGGAAAAACATTCGACCATATACATGATCCAATCCAGACAGCGCCGCACGAGGCAGAAAGTTGGCCAAAAAATTTCACGCGGCAGGGAAATCTCATTCCCTCCCATCACAGCAAGCGATGTGATTGATGCGCCTCTCACTATTGAGATAAGCATTGGAACACACAACGTTCGTCGCATGAATGTGGATGGAGGATCGTCAGCTGAGGTACTGTACGAACATTGTTTTGTGCAGTTATGCCCAGAAATAAGAAGCCAATTAGTACCGGCCACGTCGCCGCTTACTGGCTTCAGTGGAGACACTATCTGGCCGATAGGGCAATTGCGTTTGCTTGTAACCATTGGGAATAAGGAACATTCCACTACGGCGTGGATGAACTTCATGGTGATACGCTCACACTCTCCGTATAATGGGATCATAGGCAGACCAGGCATTTTGGCTATCCGGGCAGTACCCTCTACGGCACACGGAATGATCAAATTCCCCGTTGAGGGGGGAATCGTTACTATTTACAACACAATCGTACCAACATCCAAGTGTCACACCTTGACAATACCGGCTCCACCTGTCCCACCCAAGGATGGATCACCACCTCCCAACTGGAAGGTAGCAATTCACCCTGACTATCCGGAACAGGAGGTATCCATAGGAGGGGCGCTCTCGGATAGCGGCAAAAGGGCCATGTGCTCTCTTTTGAGTGCAAACCTAGATATATTCGCATGGGAGCCAAAGCATATGACAGGCGTGCCACGTGCGATAGCAGAGCATAAGCTCCAGATCCGCCAAGGGTACCAACCCGTTAAGCAAAAGAAGCGCGGCCAGGCGCCCGAGCGCAGCCAAGTGATATTGGAGGAAGTACGGAAACTAGTGGATGCAGGCATCATGCGCGAGGTATACTACCACGAGTGGTTATCCAATCCGGTCATGTTCAAGAAACATGACGGAAGTTGGCGCATGTGCGTGGATTTCACGGATCTAAACAAGGCCTGCCCACAGGACTGTTACCCGTTACCGGAAATCGACTGGAAGGTGGAGTCCTTGTGTGGATATCCTTTCAAATGCTTCTTGGACGCATACAAAGGGTATCACCAAATCCAGATGGCGGAGGAGGATGCAGAAAAAAAGGCGTTCCATACGAGCCAGGGCGTATATTGCTATACGAAAATGCCATTTGGACTGAAGAACGCCGGCGCTACATATCAGCGGTTGGTGGACAAAGCTTTTGAATCACAAATAGGACGCAACCTGGAAGTCTATGTTGATGACTTGGTGATAAAAAGTCACACGGAGGAGGCACTTCTCCGGGATGTCCAAGAGACATTCGACACGCTGAGAAGGATTAACATGAAGTTAAATCCAAAGAAATGTACGTTTGGAGCAACTGAGGGAATGTTCCTTGGATATTTGATTGATCCAAATGGCATCAAACCTTGCCCAGAGAAGACGGACGCAGTGATACAACTGCCGTCCCCTCAGACACGGAAGGAGGTGCAGTCCCTGAATGGGAAGTTAGCCGGGCTGAATAGATTCCTATCTAAATCCGCAGAGAAGTCATTACCCCTATTTAAGACACTCAAGAAGTGTATTAGAAAGGGAGACTTCCGCTGGACGAAGGAAGCCGAGGAAGCTTTCGGCCAACTCAAACAGCATCTTGCATCTCTCCCTATGCTAGTAGCTCCCCGGCCAAAGGAGGAACTCATTATGTATCTCTCAGCTACTCATGGCGCAATAAGCGCGGTACTTATGACGGATAGAGATACAGTACAAACTCCGGTCTACTTTATAAATAGAACACTACAAGGGCCGGAGTTGAATTATTCCTCCATGGAAAAATTGGTGTTAGCACTAGTGTTTGCTACAAAGCGGTTGCGTCGGTACTTTCAGGCGCACCCAATTGTGGTCATTACGGATCAGCCAATCAAGCAGGTTATTTCTAGACCGGACGTGGCAGGGAGGCTACAGAAATTGAGCATCCTATTGGGGGGGCATAATATATCTTACAGACCAAGGACGGCTGTTAAAGGCCAGATCTTGGCAGATTTCCTGATCGAGAAGCCGGATGAGGAAGGACCAATCATTAAGCAAGACGAGATCCCAACGGAACCTTGGGTGTTATTCACGGATGGATCCTCGTGTACGGACGGGTCCGGAGCAGGTCTCATCCTCACAAACCTAGAAGGAATGGAATTCACGTACGCCCTCCGTTTTTAGTTCACGGCCACTAACAACGAAGCGGAATATGAAGCATTAATTGCGGGTTTAAAAATCGCCGCTAGAATGGGAGTCCGCAACCTTGAGGCCTACGTGGACTCACGGCTTGTCGCGAACCATATTCTAGGTGGGTATGTGGCTAAGGAGGACAACATGGTCAGATACTTGGAAAAAGTTAAGTCGCTAATCGCGACTTTCAGTAAGTTTTCCATCAAGCAGGTGCCAAGGGGCGAGAACAAGAAAGCGGACGCTCTTAGCAAGATCGCATCCACAAGCTTCGCTCACTTGTCTAAACAAGTTTTGGTGGAAATACTCAAGGAGAAATCTATAACGGAAGGGGAGGTTGCCGCTATAGTTAAAGAGGAGGGACCTACATGGATGACCCCAATCATCAACTACTTGACTAATGAGACCCTTCCGGACGAGGAAAAAGCAGCAAGGCGCATTAAAAGGAAGTCGCAGCATTTTGAACTTCGAGAAGGCATCCTTTACAAGCGCTCTTTCTTGCAGCCGTGGCTGCGGTGTGTTGGACCACTCCAGGCAGCTTACGTAATCAGTGACATACACGAAGGGTTGTGCGGCATGCATGCAGGCCCACGATCCGTGGTAGCTAGAGCCTTACGAACAGGATATTATTGGCCTACCATGCACAGAGATGCGCGCGACATGATTCGCAAGTGCAATGATTGTCAAGTGCATAGGCCAGTACCGCGGCACCCGCAGCAGGAGCTTACACCTATCACGTCCCCATGGCCATTTTATAAGTGGGGAATTGACATTGCAGGACCATTTTCTGTAGCTGCGGGGGGGGGGGGGGGGTTAAATTCTTGATTGTTGCAATGGACTACTTCACACGATGGATAGAAGCCAAGGCAGTCAAGTCTATCACGGGCAAGCAGGTCAAGAAGTTTGTGTGGGAACACATCGTGTGCCATTTTGATCTACTAGGAGAAATCATCTCGGACAACGGTAAGCAGTTCACAGATAACCCATTCAAAGATTGGTGTGCATCATTGAACATCAAACGGCGCTTCGCATCTGTTAATCATCCACAAACAAACGGCCTTGTCGAACGAGCAAATAGAAGCTTGGGGAATGGCATCAAGGCGCGTCTGGATGAACGAAGTGGCAAATGGGTCGATGAGTTATCACATGTGCTATGGGCGCATAGAACTATGATCAAAACAGCCAACGGGGATACTCCATTTGCATTGGCCTACGGAACTGAAGCTGTTATTCCAGCAGAAATAGGAATGCCTACCATCCGCACAGCGGAGGTTAATGTTGTCACGAACGATGAACAGTTGTGAATCAACCTGGATCTGCTGGAAGAAAAGAGGGAAATAGCAGCCATCAATGAGGCTAAGTCCAAGGCTAAGATGAAGGCTTATTATGACGCCAAGGTCAAGGGTGTTTCTTTTCGACCGGGAGACTATGTTTATCGTGCTAACGAAGTAAGTCGAGCGGAGAACACAGGAAAGCTGGGCCCTAAGTGGGAAGGACCGTATGAAGTCACTAAAGACTTAGGACGAGGCGCGTACAGGTTACGTGATATGGATGGGCGCGACCTAGAGCGCACATGGAATATTTCCAATCTCAAAAGGTGCTATCTTTGAAAGCTACGGCTTCCGCATGGGTACTTCGCTATGTGCGGTCTTAAAGGTGCTATCTTTGAAGAACCATGCGGTTTCATCTGTTTTGTTTTGTCTTATGTTTGTTTAGATTCCTTTCTTGTTTCATAGGACTTGTCATTATTGTTCAAACAAAATGTAAACGTTCTAAATAAAATGCCGTGGTGCCTAGCTAGCTCCACGGCCTGTTTCGTGCAAATCATTTTTTAGATTTTTTGTTAGTCGTATGAATTTTTTACTTGTGTTATAATATGCCATGTTTTGTTCATATGCATTCTTTCAAATTACTGTACATGTACTATACGCCTCCAGGAGGGGTAAGAGGATTAAGTGAACCTACTAATTCAACTTGCCGCGTAAGAGGGATGCAACCCCAGCCGCACGGATCATGTATCCTTACTAGACGCCTTACTCACAAGACGTTGTGATAAGTTTTTTTTTGTGCACCGTATCCACACGTTACTCTACATAGTAAAGACGCACGTCGCATGTCTAGTAAATTATACATCATGCGTAAGACGTGATACATCATGCGGCATTGAAATACAATGAAATACACAAGATTCAAAATTAACAATAAACAAAATGGCCGTGGTCGTCACGGACTTATAAATAAAAAGACAAGTTATTACAAATATGTCTTAGCCGTGTACATACACGGATGAATATAATCACAAGTGTTTACAACAGATAAGTTACAAGGGGGGTAGGAATTCCCCTAGATCCTTCTTCCCTTCCTCAATTAAAGCACGAAGGGCCTCCCCACGAGCATCCTTCCCGTCCCGGGCTTTGACCGCGGTAGCATCTAGAGCTTCTCCAAGCAGCTTCTCGCCTGTCATGGCTTTGGATGCGGAATCGTAAGTGGCCAACGTCAAGGGAATAGGATCAGCACTCAGCCGGGACATTATTGTTTCGTTTGGAGCATCTTTCATTGCCTCAAGCTCGTCTAGGAGGGGGTGTTGGAGTTCTGCCAAGGCATCCATGGACGCAGTCATCTTACCCGCTGCGGAGGGGTTGTGATATGGATGCTGTGTGATATCTTCATTTTTTGCGATCATCTCCGCAGCTTTGACCAGGCCTTCATGCCTACCACGTTCGATCCCATCGGATACGACCCCAGCAAATGCCTGCAGTAGGTGTGGAGCGTTCAGAGTCCCACTCACAGCAAGCCGCAGTCCTTGCCCGATAATCCACCTACGACCAGCTGTAGCGGTTAGTAGAGGGGGGCATACTCTCTCCGCGCAGCTTACAACCACCTTGCTTAACTCTTCATCAGCTACGGCAACTTGATTCTCAAGATTGCTTTGGGTCTGTGTCAATTCTTCCTTCAGTGCGTCACGCTCCTGGGCAATGCTGAATGATTGCACGGTCACCGCCTTACTAGCAGCCTCAGCCGCAGACACCTGCGTATGAAATTTGGAGTTATTACAAGGATATATATCTTTTTGGGGCTACATGCATACAAAAAGTAGGAGTGTATGTACAACATTTCTGAAAGTTTACCTTCTCATTTGACGCGGCTACGAGGGCCTCCAACTCAGCAATACGCTTCTCTCTGGCATCGGCGTGATGAGCCTGCTCCTTCATCGTCGCCTCGGCGGTCAATAATGTTGCCTGCAAGGATGCGATGGTCTTCTCGTTTTTCACGACCATCGCCTCACGGCGGGCTATCCTCTTGTCAGCATGGCTCACATTAGTGAGGGCCTGGATCAGACGGCGTCTTAACGCGGCACCCACCGTCACCTGATGTGCGGATGATACGTCAAACTGCTCAATAAGGGCCTCATGATCTAGTTCATCTAAATCTTGTGCGAGGGCAGGCGGGGTGATGTGTTTGATAAATTCTGAACACTCGGATTCAGCCTCCAGTCGTGTCAAACTCGATAAGTTCCATGCTAAGCGCAAGCTTTCTTCTGGCCCCTCGGGGCGCGGTTCCTTGGCACGTGCGGTAGCAGGTGATGGGGGCTTGTTGGTTGGTACGGGGGATGGATTTCTCCCCACTCCTTCCCCTTGCATTGCGGTTGTTGGATTAGTCCTGTTATTTACACGTGACAATAATTAGTCTATACATCATACAAAGATATGAATCATACTTACGGAGGGGTACTTACGGGGTGCCAATGACAGGGTATGGGCCGGTAGGAGCTACGGCACTCACAGGGGCGACTCTCAGAACTGGCCCTCCCATGTCCGGGGTGGAATCGGCCTGGGCAGTTGTGGTGCCACTTCCTTCTTGGTATTGTGGGTGATCTTTCCGCAGCTTCTTGGGGGGAGCATTTGCGACTCCGGCATCTTCCCCAATTTTCTTCGCTACCCCCTGGTTGTCTTCCTCTTTCTAGAGGTAAGTGGGGTGGACCCGGAAGCCTGCGTGGTGCCTTCATTGGGGTCATGCTCTTCTTCTTGATTTAGGGGCCCCCCTCTAGCAATGGGTCTTCGCCGTCTTCATTGTGGAAATCCAATGGGGATTTCTCAATAACATGCTCTTCTTCGTCCGACCTAGGCTCGGATGTCTCCTCCAGCGGTATTGTACTGTCGGCAAGAGCTTCTAGCAAGGGGCGCTCATTTGGCTTCAATGGCCGGAATCCTTCCGCCACCTTCATGGGGTCGTCTTGGCGGATTAGTCCGTGAAGATTCATTTTTGCAATCATTTTTTTACAAGTATATGGGTTAATACAGTTATACACATGTGTGACAAATCAAATCTACAAACATATATATAGGACCTACCCTCTCCCTGTTCTGTTAAGAAGCACGGGTATAGGTCATCCCTCCCAAAGTAACGGCGACTTATCCCTACTAAGCACAGAAAGTGTTCCGGCAACCCTCTATGGAATTCTGTGCGATGGGTATCTAGTATTTTCAGGTCCCGGCTACTATAATCTTTGGATTTGGGCGGATAGTCTTTTGGGGCTTTGGTTTTAAGTACGAAGGGGGTAGGGAATACTTTCTCATCTACAAAAAAGTAATGGTCGTACCAATTCTTAAGGGAGTCAAGAGGTTTCCTATATGTCATCGGGGCATTCCCAGGTCGTTTCTTGAACGACTGATAGTCGTAGAAATACGTCTTTTAGGAAAAAGAGCGTAAATAGGGCAAGTGTGCACGACGATTTAGGAAAACCGTGTGTGAATGACCCTAAAAGTGAGTTCGTTCTCGAGGAGGCACGTGTGTTGTGTAATGAATGATTGATTAATGTTTTTGATTAAGAAGAAAAAGAAAGGAGAAGGGAAAATGACGAAGACGAAAAAAATAGAAAAATAGACAAAAACACTACTAGAAAGTTAAGACGTAGAAACGTAAAAACGACAAAAATTAAAAATTTTAAACTTAAAAGCTAAAACAAGTCTAAAATAATATAAATAGAGATAAAAATCCAACTAAGATATTTTAAAACCTTTTATTAATTAAATATTCAATTTTAAATGCTAATTAAAGCCCTAAAATTAAATACAATTAATAAAATGTTCAAAATATGATTTTATTGAACAATTACTTTACTTATATTATTAGAAGACTAAAAAGTATTTTTCTAAAATTTAAAAGCTAATAAAACTATTTTTAAAACTCTAAAAACTATTTAAAATGATTTAAAACTAATTAAACTTAAAATAATTATAAAAATAAATCTAAAAGCTATAAAATTATTCTAAAAATGGTAAAAGTCATAATTAATGCTAAGAAACCTAGGAAAAATGAAAAAGAAAGAAAAATAAAACTTTGAATTTTTCTTAATAAAATAATATTAAAATAATCCAAAAATAAAAAGTTCTTAAATAAATTCTAAAAAAATTCTCAAAAATCCTAAATATTCTAACTAAGAAGAAAATGTAAATTAAAGTTCCTAAAACCTTTTTTATAATTTTATATTAATTTTCAAAGTTTAATAAAAAACTTAAAATCAAATAAAATTAAAAATTAAAGTTTTTGAAAAGTTAACCTAATGTAAACCTCAAAATATTAATTGAAAACTTAAAAATTATTTTTCCTAAAAATAAAAACACTTTTAACTATTTTTTATTCAATTAATAAAATACGGGTAAAGAAAAATGCATACAAAATAATTAAAAGAAAGGAAAAATCTGAAACCTGGCTAGAAAAATCTTAAATCCTATTACAATCCTAAGAAAAATAAAATAAGCCAAATTCGCTTAATGAATAAGCTGGAATTAAGCCAATAAGCTACGGATTGTATTTTCAAAAGCAAATGAAAAAGGGGTTAAATACCCTACACTTGCACCCTTGGTCAGTAAAAGACCCAAGGGCGCAGTGGTGAGGTGTGTGTGTTGTGAACGTGTGGTCGCGGGTTCGAGGTTGAGTGAACCCTTTTTTACTCTTTATATTTTTTTTTAACCTTATCACACCAAACCTGTTAACCTTATATGCTTAGAAACACAATCCAACTCACCAGTTTTATGAAGATTTCAAAAGATTAATATCAAAACGTGGCCAGTTTCTGCTTTTTAAGAACACAGGTAGAATTCTGTTTATTCACTTGTGCATAAAGATCCAAGAGGAGCTTGGATGTGATTTTCTTGTGGATATTTTTGGATAAACAAGGCACCCCTATACTCTTTGGAGTATAGGGAGTCACAGAATCACAAAACAAGCCTATGACTTTGGAGTATATGGTCTGTGGGTATTTTTGCTTAACAGCTTGCACCAAACTCAACTTCAAAGCCCAAATTTTTGCACACAATAGCATCAATTAACATACAAACAAACTACAACCCTATTACGACGTATCTTCTAACAGATTTCTCAAATTTTTGCACACAATTCCACAAAATAGGCAGAAAAGTTGGGTTGACAGATTTTTGCTTCTTGTTTCACTTTTTTATCCAACAACCTGTTCTAAAAATCTACCAAACCAACACCTTAAGGCTTATATCACAATACAATGACCAAATAAGTGTGTTCAAACAAGACCTAACACAAATTTCAATCACACAATCTAGTTAATCCCTGTTTCCAAACACCCCCTTAAAAACTTTAAAACGATTTTCTTCAAACCAAAACTACTCTAATCAACTCAAAACTGGTTTAAGAAGCTTCTATCATGCATAACATCCTAATTGAACACAACTCAAACCAGATTAACATACTTGCAACCCTATTTATGCAAAATCACATGAACTTCAATTTTTTCAACTAGAAAAGCTTAAACAAGGGTTACCTTGTTGGTCTTACATCCAAGACCAACAGTGGCTAGCTAGCCACTTCCAATACACTCGGGTGTATGCAAAATCTATGATCAAAAACAATCTCCAAAACCTGCTCAAGAAAATCAAAAAGAAATACAAGCAATAATATGTATATTCTGTTTTCTTTTTTACTTTCTTAAAAATCTTTTTCTTCAAACTTTCAAACCTTCTCAAAACGTTTTGAAAACACTTTATCATCAAATAACTTGAACCTCTTAACACAAAACTTGGAAACAGATTCTTTCACCAAAAAAAAATCTCAATTTCAACAAAAACTTGAAATAATTTTGAAACACAAAATTTATTTCACCAATAAAATGTGGAACTTAAAATTAGCTATTAATCACACACCAACTTTTTAATAAAGTAAAAGGAATTACTTTTGCTCTTTCAAAATACCAACTTTAAATTAAATAAAAAAGGAATTACAAGTGAAAAATGCTAAAACTGGAACAACTGAAAATGTAATGCTACCTTGCCTTATATACTGGCTACAAGAACTATCTAGAACACTAAAAACAAAAAACCCTAATCTATGGAAATGCCAAATACACCCTTTGAGTCTTGACGAATTTGAATTGGGTCAAATATGCCATGTGATGCTTGTACTGGATGCCAGCTCTAATATTTGATCTTGGACGTTGGTGAAGTCCTTGGAGGAAAAGGAATGCCTTAGAATCGTTGGATGTGTCGGGTTATAGGGTTGTGGGAAAGAGACGGGTGCAGGGGAAGTCTGGGTGGGGTCCACAGGCCATGTGATGGTGTTGTTTTGGGTGGGAAAAGTTGAGGGGAGTGTTAATTAGTGATCTGCACAAATTGAGCTTAAACCCCTTTGAGATGAATCCAATTAGGCCTGGGGATAATTAGGGTTTAAGCTGGATTAAGAGTTTGTTTTGATCTGTTTTTGGGGGTAAAGGGATTTAAATCCCTTGTTTAGTGGGAAATTTAGCAACGTTGACCATTTGACTTAGCTTAAAAATAAACCGGGTCATGGAAGTGGGCTAAGGGGGTATTGTTGGGCCATATGGTGGTAGTTTTATTACCAGTCCAAAATTTTAACTCCGTTTGTTTTTGGTTGCAAGCTTAGTCCAAATGGCTAACAGCCAGTTAAGTATTTTGCATCACAAGTCCAAAACCAATTTCAATGTTAGTCCCTTTGATGAAATTAGGCTAACTTTGGCATTTTGATTCTTTTCCAAGGGCTTGATTTATATATATCTTCATTCTTCAAGGACCACACTTGTACAGTTAACATTTGGAGGGTCAATTAAGACAAGTTCTTCAAAGATGAGGGGCCATTCTTGCCAATTCTTCAAACTTGAGGGGTCTTTTTGCAAAATTCCATAAATGAGCTTGGTTCATTGTGCGGCTTCGTTTCCCGTGTTCGTTTTTGATTGATTCTTGTGATCTTTTGCCATTTCCTCAATATCCGTACCTAAAAGTACACAAGTAACAAACACGAGCATATATTTGGCATATTTTATGATATTTAATGCAATTAAAGGCCGTTTTGGACGATGAGACCATGTATAAAAGCAGTCTCATCACTCCCTCATACTAAACCATTGCCGTGCCCTCACGCAATGCTAGAATAAAGTATCAAAGCATCTCCAAAATTTATTTTATTCACTTTATTGAAATGATAAACTAACTACACTACTACTATTGCTACTACTTGTGTTATAGACATAATGTATGATTTTCATCACAAAATGGGACGTTTAGGTTCATAGAACAAGAACACGTGAATGCTTCGTTAGAAATAATTTCATCGTCCTCGATTTTCACCTTAATTCCATGCCAAGCGTGCAACGAGATCATTGTCATTATAAGTTAGTAATGCTAACACTACTCATATGCCCTAATCACGTACTTAATCTCCCATTATTCCTAAGTTGTATCTCTTATATTTTATTATGTCTTGAATGTTTCACGAGGATACATCATTGACTTATGCGATAATAGAGATTTAGGTCTAAAAATAGAGTCCTAACGGTGTAACTAAGACCATCAAATCAATAACCCCTCCTAATAGACAACGATGTTAAAAAATTAAGTTGACAAGAAGAATCGATAAACACGGTTTTATAACGGTTTTGAACATGAGACTTATTACCAAGACTTTTATACGCCCCCTAACGGAAGGGCCTTATTATCTTTGGTTTACCTCCATCTTTTATTCAACTTCGCCATGAAGCTTTTATTATGACTTCGGTCTTGGCTTGCCTTTTAGTATCCGCCTCATCGGTGGTTTTATTAGCCAAAGACGTATATCCTCACGCTAAAGCGAATTTTGGATCTTTAAAGCTTCGAAGATTAAGGC
Source organism: Glebionis coronaria (assembly GCA_025667525.1). NCBI lineage: Eukaryota > Viridiplantae > Streptophyta > Magnoliopsida > Asterales > Asteraceae > Glebionis > Glebionis coronaria. Next base: position 468,611,057 of record CM046879.1, read on the forward strand.
TTGATTCACTTTTAATTTTGCATAGATTTTAGGCCTTGTGGGGCTTCAAATTGTTTGCTTGATTTAGGTGAGCACTTGAAATCTTATTATTAGGTGAAGCTTTCGATTATTTGGGTGCCAATACTTTAAAACCGTGACGCTGGCGATACCTTAATGTCTTCCTAATTTAATTACACGGAAGCTACTAGAAAAGACTAGAAACCCAACAATCCTAACTAAACCGCTAAGTCAATATTTATTAAGCAAAAAATATTTACAAGCGAAGGGAGAATAAGCGAACAACGAGAACACATGAGTTTTTGAAAGAATACGAGTACTCTACGTTTAGCATAGTAACTTATAATTAACTCTATCATTTCTCATCCTCATTTAAGAGACTTAGCCTAATGTGTAGTTAAGGAACCAAAGCTAAGTTCTCAACACGCACGGTCGAGTCAAAAATTACTCTTATTCTCGCCATCGGAAAATCTACATTCGTGTCTTCAAACACTTATAAAACATGAGAAAATTTTTAAAATTTGGCCATTTTTAGCCTTATTTTGCAACAAAACGATAACAAAACAATAAACTTTGGAAAGCGTGAAGGCTTGGCAAGGCAAGTATCTATTCACCCCCCCATACTAAAGTGAAACATTGTCCTCAATGTTTCGAGTCTAGGGGTGCAAACACCCCCATACTAGAGACGTAGTCGAATGCCTAATCTAGCATGGAACGGGTGTAACCAATAAATTAATAGCCGTTTATGAAGTGTGATAAAAACCTAAGGTTAGAACATAAAAGGATATATCATATGGATATTGGGAAAGGCCTCCAAAGCAAACGATCGAGTGCTCCCATAAAACGAACACGAGAGGCTCCAATCGTGAAGATCATGATCTAAAAACCACAATTCACAAACAACCACGGAAAAAAGGTTGGAAGGGCACAAATCCCCTCACATTAAACTAATTAGAAAGCAATAATATGTACATGGATAAGCATGGGTCTCCCCCACGAGGCACCTTGTTTTTGATAACCGAGTCAAAAGCTCGACTCGAATCCCCATAAATGTGATCATTTAGGGATTATCTTGGTTCGGTCAATTTTTGGTGGGGCTTACATGATAAACAAGGCCCAAAAGCACGTGGAGTACTTTAAAAACCCGATAAACGTATACCGGGGTCAAAGATAGCGTCCTCGTTTTCGGATGAAAGACGAAACAACGCTTCTTCAACACAAACCCCAATGGGGTAGAAGAAAATAGGAGATAAGAAATAGAAGGGTGGGACAATGGGTAAGTCATAACATTGAGCTACTCGAGGTAGACTCGCACCAATCAAATGAAAAGTTTTTCCATTTATTGCATCGGTGGAAGACCGAGATTTCCCTATATAAGCAATTCCAGGATCAAATATCTCGTCCTCGGTGGAGAAAGGGAAGGGAACATAAGGGGCTTCCCCCACACTAAGTCCACACAAAGCATCGTCAAAAGGAGAAGACGAGCTTGTAGTACTCAATAAACACGGTGATGACGGAGTTAGAGTTGTAGAAAAATCTTTTAAATTTAATTCAAAATCTTTTCCTTTTTCATCTTTAACACTCTCCTTGTGAAAACCCGATTTGATTATGTCAAAAATATTTGGTGTATCTAAAGCAATGTTAGTCACACTAAAAATTCTCACATTTTGAAATCTTTTTGGTTTAGGTGGTGGTAAGTTTTCAAAACGTTTGTCAACAAAGAAAACCTCCCCATCAGGATCAACGTATTCATCATCCGAAGATTCACTCGAGATTGGAATCATAGGCTTAACACTCTTAACCTCCATCGGCGGAGGGGACGCAACTTCATTTTTCTCAACTCCTAAAACTCTATTGGAAATCTTTTTGCAAATGTTTTTGGTGGAATTGACATTGTACAAAGATGTGATAGAATACACATGAGAAAGAGTGGAGTTTTGGGTTGCATTAATGACGAGTTCTTCCTCATTGAAACGAAGAGTGATTTTTCTTGCATGCACATCGATAAGTGCTCTCGAGGTATCCAAAAAAGATCGACCTAAAATTAACGGAACTTTAGGATCGATGGGAATATCAACAACAATAAAGTCTACAGGGTAGTAGAACTTTCCAACTTTCACAAAGACGTCCTCGGCAACTCCACAAGCTAGAATCGTGGAATGATCGGCCATTTCGATTGACATTCTTGAAGGAGTGAGATTTGGAAGATTGAGCGATTTAAAAATCTCAAGAGGCATCAAATTAATACTAGCACCAAGATCGGCCAAGGCGTAGCATTCTTCCATGTCTTGTATAGCACATGGGATTAAAAATTTTCCAGGATCACCGACTTTTTGAGGTATGCGGCTTAAAAAAACCGAAGAACATCTAGACGATTTTTGCAATTTCTCTTTGTTATTCAACATACTTTTGAAGTTCGCGGCAAATCGAGGCATCATGACTAAGGCGTCGGCAAAACTTATATTGAAATGCAAGTCACGAAACATTTTCATAAAGAGTTCAAATTGATAATTGTAACACCCCCACAATTGCTATGCGCAGCGGAACTACAACAATGGGTGCTACACAGTATTCATTGCACACAAGTTATATCAAACGACGCTAAAAAGACGTCAACTTAAAACTTAAAATTAAAATTGTTAGATGATACATGTCCACGGTTTTTCCAACCCCAAATAGTACACAGAGTTTAGCGTTTTCGGTCCCCATGAATCTCAACCCAAAAACTTCAGTTTTACAACCACATGACATTAAACATAAAAATTGTTTAAGTAGAAAAGGAGGGAAAAACAAGCGGACACCAAGCCGTACACACAACATCCATCCCATGCATGCTCCATCCTACTTCTCAGCGGTTACCTGAAACACATGCCAAAAATTTGGTCAACGAAAACGTTTAGTGGAATTCATAGGTTTTACAATCCATTTGAACGTATATATATATAAAAACCATTCGTGATCATTTATAGTCTTGTCGATCAAACAAACTATAATCAGGATACTGACAATTGTGTTTAAGCTCATGACACTAATCCGTTAACTCAATCACCCGCGTAAATATACCGGCATGATTCAGATGAAACCAGTGCCCCTTCTAAAGGCATCAGTTGCAATTATACCTTATTTCTCATACAAAATAATCTACCGCAGAACTTACTATAAGTACAGCTTCTCGGCTAGCATTGGGTCGTTAACCCCGTAGTACTACAAATTGCATAAGCGGCTATTTCCCCCTACTCGAGGGCAGGACAATAGTTAATAGTTCATGATTTTAGGGACTTTTGCAACTTTGGTACTCAACACAATTCTAAGGCAACTTTCGGGTCTAACAATCATTCATGATATACGTTCCTTTTAAAAACTAGCATGCATTTCCCTCGCGGGTAAAACAATTTGAAATAAGTATAAGCGAGGCTATAAATTCACACCTTAGATATTAAGTAGTCGGTAGTTCGAGGAATGATCACTGACGATGTTACGGATGCCCGGGTAAATCAACACCTATCACAAATAACGCGTAATGAGTAATCTCATTTAAATACTTACGGTACTGTATAAAATACATATATACTAGTCACTTAGGACAAGTATAACTCATGCCAAAAACAAAATAACAAGTATCACTCATTCTATACCACTCGTTCTCATTAGTTACGTTATCCATTTTTACTCATTCACACCGGTACTTGACTAAAGTACGGGCTGTTTTACCTTATTTAACCACACTTATAAAATTTGACAAAATTTCCAAAAATCCTATATGACCTGTAGATAACATGTTTTTAAGCCCAACAAAAGTTTTTACTTTTACGACCCGTTACGCAACTCTTTTCCACGACTACATTTTACGGGCTGAAATTGCGCTTCGACCAATTTTGACCTCTTTGATCTATATGAAAAATACCTTTGACTTCTTTGACTCATAAGTCAACATATAGACCCATTTGTACAGGTTAGGGACCAAATTTTGACCCTTGACCATTTACCAATTTATACTTGTGACCCTCGGGATTTGACTAAAACTTTGCACAAATTCGGATTATGAAAGTCCTCGTCTCCCGGTACCCGATCTTTAAAATGTCATAACTTTTAGCTCGTTTTGAGTCACGGGCTCTACCTTATATCAAATTAAAGCTAGAAAGACCCTCTATAACTACATTTAGTTTTCAAGTTCTGGAAAAAAAATAATTTTTATGAAATGGACCAAATGTTTCTGCCTAAAAATGACCATACCAAAAACGCACTTAGACTCGATTCCAAGCCTTCTAACCACCACTAAACATCATCCTAAGCCTTCCCAAACATATCCTAACATCAAACTTCAATCCTACCCCTATTGATCAATCAATCTCAAAATCAAAACTTCAAAGAAATAAACATGCAACTAGTATAACCTATGTAAATCATCCTAAAACAATGAACCAAACACAATAATAACATGCAAAATCAACAACCACCATGGCTCCCCAAACACCCCCTTTGCCGTGGGGTTTGGGTGACCCAATCACCACAATCAAATTAATTTTGGTGGGCTTTCTTGGTGTTTATACTTCCATAACACTTAAAATCAACATGCATTAGCTCATTTAGCCTCAAAAACGAATTTGGATCATATGGAAAAATCTTGAAAAATTTTTGTTAGTGCATATTGGATTTGAGCACATGAACATGTGGGGAATGACCAAACTAAGTGTGGTCTAACCTTAGATTTTTGAAAAATCAAGTGGAAGAAGATTTTTGGTGAATTTTTGGTGGTGTCTAGGGGTGTCCGTCGGTTTGAGAGAGAGAGGAGAAGGAGAGTGTTTGATTTTTTTGGTGAAAAATTTGTGTGTGTTTGTGTTTGTGACAATTTTGGCCTTTTTGGTGGGTTGGGAGGGGCCTTTGTGCAATTTTTAACTTCTTTTGGCCTTAAATGAAAAACGTCCTCAAAACTTTGCGGGTTCGACTCATTTGACAATTTTGAAAATTTTACGGGAGTCGGAAATCTTCCCGAACGCTCCAAAATATTTTTGGGATACTTTAAATGTACTCGGAAGGCTATAAAACTCACCCGACTCAACTTAACACGAACCGTAAATAAAATTCTCGAAAAATTACATTATCGATAAATCGTCAAAAATTATATAAAATTGGGCATCCCTCGGGATCGTAATCGTCATCGTCCTTCTTAAAACGTCAACCGTAAAAATTATAACCTCGAACATCGGCTCTAACCAAAATACTTATAAATATAGAAATTAAAATTTATTAAAAATTTCAAAAATTAGCGTAATTTAGGGTATCGTTAATGACCTCGATTCTAGGGTGTCACATCCACCCCTCCTTAAAGAGAGCGACGTCCCGGCGCTCGCCTCTTCTTGTACTCACATTTCGTGCTACTGGAACAGATGAGGGTACCTTTCCTTGAAAAAGTCCTCACGTTCCCAGGTGTATTCCGGTCCACGCTTAGAATTTCATCGGACCTTCACAATAGGAATCCTACTACGCTTCAACCGCTTGACCTCCCAGTCCATAATTTCCACAGGTTCTTCCACAAAGTGCATTTTGTCGTCTAGTCGAATCTCGTCCAAAGGAATCACCAATTCCTTATCCGCCAAACTCTTCTTCAGGTTCAATACGTGAAACGTGTCATGAATAGCACTAAGCTCGGTCGGCAATTCTAACTTGTACGCTACTGGTCCAATTCGTTCAACGATCTTAAACGGTCCAATATACCTCGGACTCAACTTTCCTTTCTTTCCAAAACGAATTACACCCTTCCACGGCGATACCTTGAGCATAACCATATCTCCAACTTCAAACTCCAACGGTTTCCTTCGGTTATCAGCATAACTCTTCTGTCGGCTTCTCGCAGCAAGTAGTCGGTTCTTGATCTGCACGATCTTCTCTGTCGTTTCTAAAACCATTTCGGGTCCAGTCAATTGACTTTCCCCTACTCCACTCCAACACACAGGCGATCTACACTTCCTTCCATACAATGCTTCGAACGGTGCTGCTTTGATACTCGCATGATAACTTTTATTGTACGAAAATTCCACCAGAGGCAAGTGGCGTTCCCAACTTCCCCCAAAATCAATCACGCACGCTCGGAGCATGTCCTCCATCGTTTGAATCGTTCGTTCACTCTGGCCGTCAGTTTCCGGGTGATAAGCCGTGCTTAAACTCAGTTCAGTGCCCATCGCACGTTGAAGCGATCTCCAAAATTCTGACGTAAATCTACTGTCGCGATCCGAAATGATCGATAACGGCACTCCATGTCTACAGACGATCTCCTTCACGTACACGCTGGCGAGTTTTTCCATGCTGTCCGTCTTCTTCATAGGTAAGAAATGAGCAGATTTCGTCAACCTATCCACAATTACCCATATCATATCGCTTCCACTAGGAGTCCTAGGTAAACCCGTCACGAAATCCATTGCGATTTTCTCCCATTTCCATTCTGGGATTTCCGGTTGTACCAACAATCCAGATGGTTTCTTATGTTCTGCCTGAACCTTCGCGCAAGTCAAACACTTACTGACATAACGAGCAATATCTGCCTTCATATTCGGCCACCAATAAACTTTCTTCAGGTCGTGGTACGTCTTATCCGATCCAGGATGTATCGAATACTTCGACTTATGCGACTCATTCATAACCAATTCTCGAACTCCAGGCTTTCCTTCCTCAGATGAACACAGTGGTAACCAAATCCGATTCTCAAAATATCTTAGTCCGTCTGACCTAATCACAAAAAGAGGTTTCAACATTCGTCCCAAGTTCTCGGCTTCAACATTCCCTTTCATTAATCCTCTCTCCTGAGCCTTCAGTATAGTTTCGGTTAAGTCAACGCTCTCACTCATCACTAAAGCTCTAACCCTCAAAGGTTTCTCCCGTTCCTTCCTACTCAATGCATCCGCTACAACATTCGCCTTCCCAGGGTGGTAGCGAATTCCGCAGTCATAATCACTCAGTAGTTCAACCCATCGTCTTTGTCGCATATTCAACTCCTTTTGATCTAAAATGTGCTGCAAACTCTTGTGATCAGTGAATACAACACACTTTGTCCCATACAGATAGTGTCTCCACAGTTTCAACGCAAAAGCTACCGCTCCTAATTCCAAATCGTGCGTCGTGTAGTTCTCCTCGTTCTTCCTTAATTGCCTCGACGCGTAAGCTATCACTTTCTCACGTTGCATTAATACCGCTCCATAACCTTTACGAGACGCATCACAATACACTACGAAATCCTCGGTTCCTTCAGGCAATGATAAAATCGGTGCGGAACATAACTTATCCTTAAGCGTTTCGAAAGCAAGCTCTTCCTCAATTCCCCATTCATACACCCTATTCTTTTCGGTAAGCCTCGTCAATGGTTTCGCAATCAACGAAAATCCTTCAATAAACCTTCTATAATACCCAGCTAAACCCAAAAATTGTCGAACTTCAGTCGGCGTCGTCGGTGCTGACCATTCCCTGATCGCTACGATCTTAGCAGGATCTACACGAACTCCCTCACTATCAATCACATGACCTAGAAACTGCACTGATTCCAACCAAAACTCACACTTAGAGAATTTTGCATACAGCTTCTCCTTCCTTAACAACTCCAAAATCTTTCTTAGGTGCTTCTCATGCTCCTCCCTACTCTTAGAGTAAATAAGTATATCATCGATGAAAACAATAACAAACTTATCTAGATACGGCTTGCACACGCGATTCATAAGATCCATGAATACAGCAGGCGCGTTCGTCAACCCAAACGGCATCACTCGAAATTCAAAGTGTCCATACCGCGTACGAAAGGCGGTTACAGGAATATCCTCCTCTCTTACACGCAGTTGATGATACCCTGATCTTAGATCGATCTTAGAGTATACACTGGAACCTTGCAATTGATCGAACAAATCATCAATCCTCGGCAATGGGTACCGATTCTTAACCGTCAGCTTATTGAGTTCCCTATAGTCGATACACATTCTAAACGAACCATCCTTCTTCTTTACGATCAACACTGGCGCTCCCCAAGGTGATGAGCTCGGCCTAATAAATCCTTTGTCCATCAATTCCTTCAATTGATCCGCTAACTCCTTTAACTCAGATGGTGCTAAGCGATAAGGTGCACGTGCAACCGGCGCAGCTCCTGGCACTAAATCAATTCGAAACTCGACCTCACGGGTAGGCGGTAAACCTGGCAACTCGTCTGGAAAAACGTCCGGATATTCGCAAATAACTGGTACCTCTTCGATCCTCGCCTCTACATCACCATCGCTCGAAACTTGTGCCAAAAACACATCGCATCCGCTCTCTACGTACTTCATCATCTTTAAACACGAAATCACCTTCAAACGAGAAGTGCATTCGTCTCCCTTTACCGTCAAAACCCTATTCCTCAACGGAATCTGAACCAATCTCTCACCACAGACTATCGTAGCACTATGCGCCATTAGCCAATCCATCCCCACAATCACGTCAAACGATCCTAGTTCTATAGGCATCAAGTCGATTTTAAAAGCGTAATTTCCTAACTTCAAGGTACACCCTTTCAGTATAGAATTCGTACTAACAATTTTTCCATCGGCTAATTCAACATTATAACTAGTCGTTAACAACACCGGTTCTCTATCGATATGACGACTAAATCTAACGTCTACAAAACTCTTGTCGGAGCCAGAATCAAATAAAATACTAGCATAACAAGCGTCTAGCAAAAACGTACCGGTAACCACATTGGGACCCTGTGGTTTATCAGCAGTTCCCACTTGATACACAGCTGCCGCATTATTACCTCCCCGCCTGTTTCCTGCCTTCGGGCAATTCGCTTGCACAAGACCCCTTTCTCCACAGCTATAACATCCCCTCATCCTAATAGCATTAGCCCCAGTGGCTACTCCTCCCGTTCGACAACTAGAAGTCCTATGACCTGCCTTTCCACACTTGCCGCATGCCGGCGGGCAATTTCCAACATGATACAAATTGCACTTACCACAATGGGGATTCACTTTCACACCTCTAGGGTTCGTCACTGCCCTCATCCCTTCGTTCCTTCTCTGATTAAACTGTTGATTACGGTTCGGCCCATGGTTGTTTCGATTTCCACCTCGGTTCTGGCCTTGGGATTGATTACTTTGTGCCGCTTCCCATTTCCTTTTGTTGCCCTCAGCAATGTAGTTCTGCTTGTCCTGAAGCTTAACATCCATCAAAGCGTGAGCCATTTGAACCGCTTCATCAAACGTTCCAGGTTTCGACGAAGTTGTTTCACCTTTGATGTTGCTAGATAAACCCTTTATATACTGCTTCATTTTCTTGGCATCATTGGCAAATATGTCCGGACACAAAAGACTTAACTCATTGAATCTCCTGGTGTAAGCAGCTATATCGTTGTTCTTCAATGTCAAATGCCTCAATTCGTCCTCCAGTTGCCCCAATTCCTCCTCTGGGCAAAACTTCTTAGTCAACAAAGCTTTTGTCGCATTCCACGTCCTTGCATTCGCTACAGCCAATCCAACCGTAGCTACCTGGGTATTCCACCAACTTAACGCATCATCGAGAAACGTAGCTGCTGCAAACTTTACCTTATCCGCTTCTGCACAACCACTGATTTCAAACGTGCTTTCAACCTTTTCCAACCATCGTCTAAGTTCTAAAGCTCCACCCGTTCCACGGAACTGCGTGGGACCACACTTCATAAAACTAGAATAGGTACACACTCTCGGGGCTTGCTGTCTCCCCGCGTTCCTTCCTGGATCCTGATTTCTCCCAGCTCGGTCCGCTTCCAACGCATTAGCTATAGCTTCCTGAATCATGGTGTTAACACGATCGGCAGTCAACTTTGGAGGCATGGTGTTATCGAATATCTCTTTCTGCAAGACAAGGAAAATAGAAAAACAATGTAAGTATTCATATCAAGTTTCCCAGACATAAAATACATACAACGACACATCACTACGGAGTTACTAATATTCCTCAATTCACACTACAAAAGATCAAATTTAAGACATATCACAGATCATGAAAGGTAACATAGATTGTATTGATAATTAACCAAAATCGTGACAAGTATTTGCCACTACAATCGCTCACCACAAAACATCAAGTACTTGAGTTTCTCGTCATAATACCATCATACAAAGGTCTAAAATAGTTCTATTACAGTGATCAAAGAAAATACAAAACAAGTAACTAGGCATGTGGTGATCCACACGGCCTCTTGGATGGCGGCTCGTCGTCGTCTTCCTCGGTTTCCTCATCACTTACGTCCTCATCCACATCATCCACTTTCCTTTTTCCTTTCTCATCTGGCCCACATTCTGTTTCCTTTTTCGTCCCTGATGTGGATCCATACTCAATCGCTACCTGATTTCCCACCGAAACACAAGCACCTCTAGCAGGCGGCTGAATCATAAAGTCGTTCGCCTCCATCTCCAAATCGTCCACGAATCTCCAATCCGGGGGCAACGAATCCCTCACACGATGCTCCCAACTCTGCATCCTCGACAACCTCATCTGATCTTCCCTCACACGGTCAAGACTAGCACTTAAATTTGCAACCATTGATTTTAAACTGTTGATGGCACTTGTGTTCATTATCCCATCATACGCAATTCTTGAAGTCCTTTCCAACAGTCTTTGATGTTCCCTTTCAGTCTTATCAAACTTCTTAATCACCCTAGTCTCAACTACAAACCGCTCATACATCAACCTTTCCATCCTCCCCAAACGTTTTGCGGGATCCCAGTAGTGTCTCGGTCTCGGAAAGTAGACCCTTGTAATGTTCTCATGAATCGATGGCGACTTGGATGACTTGCTGGACTCTCCACTGCTCCCACCACTTACTCTAACCAATCCTGGCACGGTTCTCAAATAATCCTTACAATTTTCCATTGGGCGATCAAAGGGTTGCTGCTCATAACGACCGGTCGGTGGTACCTCATAACCCTTCGGCGAATTCGGGGATTGAAACAAATCGGGTTCGGTCTGGCCTACGGCATCCTCGGGAATGCCATCATCCAATAGCTCCTCGGGCTCTTCTTCGGAATCCTCATTCTCGTCACTACTCATGCTGAAGTTATCCACCTCGCTTTCGTCATTGTCGTTTTCCGGCCCTATTTCGTCTTCTGGAGCGATCCATCCATTATTATTGTCCGGCGGGTTCGGAGGAAACGGTCCCCCTTCGTGACCTATGACGTAATCGTTTCCGTTATCGTTGGGCGGTACCTCGGCCATTCCTGCAATAACAGCGAATTTCGGAGGGTACATAAGTAATTATACAATAATTATAAATATATGCATGCAAATGCAATGCAAAGGTGGTACATATGCCCAAAATGTAATAATATGATGCTCATGCATGATTAATACAAAAATTGTCGGATATTTCACGTAAAATTCAACGTCTACATATAGTAATTCCATACTTATGTAATAATTACCCACATATATACTTTACTCAAAAGTATACGTCAAATGCCATAAATACAACAATAAATCTTACCGGAGCCATGCAGGATAGTTGTGTGTGCTTGGACCCTTTTCATACGACACCAAAAGTTATAGTTTAGGATTTTCAAAAACGACCTAGTTCTCTATAACTCGTGGCTCTGATTACCAATCTGTAACACCCCCACAATTGCTATGCGCAGCGGAACTACAACAATGGGTGCTACACAGTATTCATTGCACACAAGGTATATCAAACGACGCTAAAAACACGTCAACTTAAAACTTGAAATTAAAATTGTTAGATGATACATGTCCACGGTTTTTCCAACCCCAAATAGTACACAGAGTTTAGCGTTTTCGGTCCCCATGAATCTCAACCCAAAAACTTCAGTTTTACAACCACATGACATTAAACATAAAAATTGTTTAAGTAGAAAAGGAGGGAAAAACAAGCGGACACCAAGCCGTACACACAACATCCATCCCATGCATGCTCCATCCTACTTCTCAGCGGTTACCTGAAACACATGCCAAAAATTTGGTCAACGAAAACGTTGAGTGGAATTCATAGGTTTTACAATCCATTTGAACGTATATATATATAAAAACCATTCGTGATCATTTATAGTCTTGTCGATCAAACAAACTATAATCAGGATACTGACAATTGTGTTTAAGCTCATGACACTAATCCGTTAACTCAATCACCCGCGTAAATATACCGGCATGATTCAGATGAAACCAGTGCCCCTTCTAAAGGCATCAGTTGCAATTATACCTTATTTCTCATACAAAATAATCTACCGCAAAACTTACTATAAGTACAGATTCTCGGCTAACATTGGGTCGTTAACCCCGTAGTACTACAAATTGCATAAGCGGCTATTTCCCCCTACTCGAGGGCAGGACAATAGTTAATAGTTCATGATTTTAGGGACTTTTGCAACTTTGGTACTCAACACAATTCTAAGGCAACTTTCGGGTCTAACAATCATTCATGATATACGTTCCTTTTAAAAACTAGCATGCATTTCCCTCGCGGGTAAAACAATTTGAAATAAGTATAAGCGAGGCTATAAATTCACACCTTAGATATTAAGTAGTCGGTAGTTCGAGAAATGATCATTGACGATGTTACAGATGCCCGGGTAAATCAACACCTATCACAAATAACGCGTAATGAGTAATCTCATTTAAATACTTACGGTACTGTATAAAATACATATATACTAGTCACTTAGGACAAGTATAACTCATGCCAAAAACAAAATAACAAGTATCACTCATTCTATACCACTCGTTCTCATTAGTTACGTTATCCATTTTTACTCATTCACACCGGTACTTGACTAAAGTACGGGCTGTTTTACCTTATTTAACCACACTTATAAAATTTGACAAAATTTCCAAAAATCCTATATGACCTGTAGATAACATGTTTTTAAGCCCAACAAAAGTTTTTACTTTTACGACCCGTTACGCAACTCTTTTCCACGACTACATTTTACGGGCTGAAATTGCGCTTCGACCAATTTTGACCTCTTTGATCTATATGAAAAATACCTTTGACTTCTTTGACTCATAAGTCAACATATAGACCCATTTGTACAGGTTAGGGACCAAATTTTGACCCTTGACCATTTACCAATTTATACTTGTGACCCTCGGGATTTGACTAAAACTTTGCACAAATTCGGATTATGAAAGTCCTCGTCTCCCGGTACCCGATCTTTAAAATGTCATAACTTTTAGCTCGTTTTGAGTCACGGGCTCTACCTTATATCAAATTAAAGCTAGAAAGACCCTCTATAACTACATTTAGTTTTCAAGTTCTGGAAAAAAAAATAATTTTTATGAAATGGACCAAATGTTTCTGCCTAAAAATGACCATACCAAAAACGCACTTAGACTCGATTCCAAGCCTTCTAACCACCACTAAACATCATCCTAAGCCTTCCCAAACATATCCTAACATCAAACTTCAATCCTACCCCTATTGATCAATCAATCTCAAAATCAAAACTTCAAAGAAATAAACATGCAACTAGTATAACCTATGTAAATCATCCTAAAACAATGAACCAAACACAATAATAACATGCAAAATCAACAACCACCATGGCTCCCCAAACACCCCTTTGCCGTGGGGTTTGGGTGACCCAATCACCACAACCAAATTAATTTTGGTGGGTTTTCTTGGTGTTTATACTTCCATAACACTTAAAATCAACATGCATTAGCTCATTTAGCCTCAAAAACGAATTTGGATCATATGGAAAAATCTTGAAAAATTTTTGTTAGTGCATGTTGGATTTGAGCACATGAACATGTGGGGAATGACCAAACTAAGTGTGGTCTAACCTTAGATTTTTGAAAAATCAAGTGGAAGAATATTTTTGGTGAATTTTTGGTGGTGTCTAGGGGTGTCCGTCGGTTTGAGAGAGAGAGGAGAGGGAGAGTGTTTGATTTTTTTGGTGAAAAATTTGTGTGTGTTTGTGTTTGTGACAATTTTGGCCTTTTTGGTGGGTTGGGAGGGGCCTTTGTGCAATTTTTAACTTCTTTTGGCCTTAAATGAAAAACGTCCTCAAAACTTTGCGGGTTCGACTCATTTGACAATTTTGAAAATTTTACGGGAGTCGGAAATCTTCCCGAACGCTCCAAAATATTTTTGGGATACTTTAAATGTACTCGGAAGGCTATAAAACTCACCCGACTCAACTTAACACGAACCGTAAATAAAATTCTCGAAAAATTACATTATCGATAAATCGTCAAAAATTATATAAAATTGGGCATCCCTCGGGATCGTAATCGTCATCGTCCTTCTTAAAACGTCAACCGTAAAAATTATAACCTCGAACATCGGCTCTAACCAAAATACTTATAAATATAGAAATTAAAATTTATTAAAAATTTCAAAAATTAGCGTAATTTAGGGTATCGTTAATGACCTCGATTCTAGGGTGTCACAATAATTATTTCGTTCTTGTGCCTTTTCCTTGTTTCGTCTTGATGGGTAGGGTAAAGGTGGTGTGGGTTGGGGCAAATTAGGCATAGGCATCGGCCTTGGAATCTCGGGTTCCATGATAGGTGTGGGTTCAACCGTAGGTGTGGTTTGAGCGGTACTTCGTGGGCTTGTAATTTGCTCCTTTTCAACCACAACCTCGGGTTCTTTCTCTTTTTCCTTCTCCATAGAAGTACTTGGACGAGAAATGGGTTCTTTGAAAGTTTTACCACTACGAGTGGTAATAACCTTCAATTATCCTTTCGGGTTTACGATGGTATCACTAGGAAGACCACCCGAAGAAGAGGTTTACACATGATAGCATCAAACTTTTTAGCCATACGGTCTTCAAACTTAGATTGCCTAGCATCCGCTTTTAACAACTCTTGCTTAATCTCATGTTGACCTTGCTCCATTTTTTGTTGATTTTGTTGGAGTCTTGTGACATTTCCTTCCATTTTATTAGCATGAGTTTTAAGTTCATTAGCAAGTTCGTTTTTTAGCTCGTTTTTCAACTCGGATCTTAAGCTAACCATTTCACGTTGCATGTTGTCAAACTTAGCATCATTAGCCTTAGCATAATTCAAAAACTCTCCTTGAAGATTTTTGGTGTGATCGTTTTGAAAACCTTGGGCATTGTTTTGAAAATCACGGTTTTGGTTTTGGTTTGAAATTTGCCCATTTACACTTTGGTAATTACCTTTGTTATAATTTCTTTGATTTCCTTGGTAATTTCCACCTTGGTTGTTGTTGCGATAATTATTAGCATTTTGATTTGGTGGAGCTTGATTTGCACGAGAACCTTGACCGATTTGGTTATAAGTTCCCGTGGCTACAAAAGCATTCGAAGTGTTACCATCCGCGGTAATGCACTCGGAAAGATCATGAGCTCCCCCACACGACAAACAACTTTTAGAAACCGCTTTAACCGAAGCGGAATTGGAAGCTTCTTGAGCCTTCCAATGGGACATAAGGTTAGCAAATCTATCGAAAAACCGATTTTCTTCATTTGCCTCATCATGTAATGCATTGATACTTTGAGACGATGATGAGCCCCTTTTGGCAACACTCGGTGTGTGACGAGGGCTATAAACCTTAGACCTATTCTCGATTATGACCAAAGCTTCTTCAACCGTTTTACACAAAAAATTACCACCCGCGGCGGCATTTAAATAATCTCTTTCATGATCGTTAAGTCCATTGTAAAACGTGTCAATTTGGTGCAAATCAGAAAAACCGTGATGAGGACATTCATGCAACATCTCCTTAAACCTATTCGAAGCCGTTGAAAAACTTTCATTTGATTCTTGTGAAAATTTAGAAATCTCATTTTTCAAATGCGTAGTCTTAGAGGGCGGAAAAAATTGGTTCACAAATTTTGAAACGAGATCCTTCTACGTCAATATAGAATTGGGTGGCTCTTTCTCTAACCAAATTTTAGCGGGCCCCGCTAAGGAATACGGAAAAAGCATCATCTTAATCGAGTCATTCGAGACATCCTTAAATTTGCACGTGGCGGTAAGACGATTAAATTGGCGGATATGGTTGTGGGGATTGTCCTTCTCATCACCACGGAATTTGTTGTTTTGGATCATCGACAACAAACCCGTTTTCACCTCAAAATTCTCCGCAAGGATTGCGGGAATCACAATAGCCTCTCCAAAACCCTCGGTGGGTGCTTGAAGTAACTCCATCATAGTTCGATTCGCCATGGTTGGTTCTTCTCGTACAATGGGTTCGTCAATAGGAGACTCCTCACTAGAATGAGTTGGAGTGGGAGTTTTGTTCTTGCGTTTACGTGCACGTTTTGCTTGATTACGAGTGAGCATAAACGTCACGTACAACGTGGAGACGAGCAAAGAAGATTCTTTTTGGTATTTTGTGTTTTTTTTCAATTTTTTTGTGGTTTTTGATTGTATTAACCTTTTTGGAAATTGGTGAATGTATTAAGTAGACAAAAAGTCCACAAATCTCCTCCTTAATCAAATCTCTTGATTAAAAAGGCCTCAAGGAATGAAAACGATCACGTGGAGTGAACGCCTTCGATGACTTTAGAACGATGGTGGAACACCAAATCGTTCAAGAGGGTTTAATCAATAGAAACCAAGAAAATATATATGATACTTAGTAATACTTTGGGCGGCAAAACCCTCGATTCACTCTCAAAATCAAATACGCACAAGCAGGCGGAGGAAACGAGGCGGCGCGAAGCACTTAAGAGCCTTTTTCCTTTAGGTCGTGAAATACAACCGCCTTATACCCACCTTATAGTTTGTATTATCAAGATTAAGCTTCACGAAAGTATTTATCTATTTTTGCCTTTTTCTTTGGTTTGAGATTCGAATACAATGATCGAGTGATGAAATCCCGAATCAAGGTTGTGATTGCTCACGTATTTGGAGTACTTGTGAATTTATTGTTCTACGTATACAATATAGTAATAGTATTCACACAAAAACCGAAAAATGATAATACGTATTAGTAGAGTGCTACTAATACAATTACTATTATGGCTAATATAAAAAACAACAATGGTTCAATCAAAACACAACACGCCTCCCCGGCAGCGGCGCCAAAAATGATATGTAGTAGAAATTACGTCTTTTAGGAAAAAGAGCGTAAATAGGGCAAGTGTGCACGACGATTTAGGAAAACCGTGTGTGAATGACCCTAAAAGTGAGTTCGTTCTCGAGGAGGCACGTGTGTTGTGTAATGAATGATTGATTAATGTTTTTGATTATGAAGAAAAAGAAAGGAGAAGGGAAAATGACGAAGACGAAAAAAATAGAAAAATAGACAAAAACACTACTAGAAAGTTAAGACGTAGAAACGTAAAAACGACAAAAATTAAAAATTTTAAACCTAAAAATTAATTAAAAGCTAAAACAAGTCTAAAATAATATAAATGGAGATAAAAATCCAACTAAGATATTTTAAAACCTTTTATTAATTAAATATTCAATTTTAAATGCTAATTAAAGCCCTAAAATTAAATACAATTAATAAAATGTTCAAAATATGATTTTATTGAACAATTACTTTACTTATATTATTAGAAGACTAAAAAGTATTTTTCTAAAATTTAAAAGCTAATAAAACTATTTTTAAAACTCTAAAAACTATTTAAAATGATTTAAAACTAATTAAACTTAAAATAATTATAAAAATAAATCTAAAAGCTATAAAATTATTCTAAAAATGGTAAAAGTCATAATTAATGCTAAGAAACCTAGGAAAAATGAAAAAGAAATAAAAATAAAACTTTGAATTTTTCTTAATAAAATAATATTAAAATAATCCAAAAAATAAAAAGTTCTTAAATAAATTCTAAAAAAAATCTCAAAAATCCTAAATATTCTAACTAAGAAGAAAATGCAAATTAAAGTTCCTAAAACCTTTTTTATAATTTTATATTAATTTTCAAAGTTTAATAAAAAACCTAAAATCAAATAAAATTAAAAATTAAAGTTTTTGAAAAGTTAACCTAATGTAAACCTCAAAATATTAATTGAAAACTTAAAAATTATTTTTCCTAAAAATAAAAACACTTTTAACTATTTTTTATTCAATTAATAAAATACGGGTAAAGAAAAATGCATAAAAAATAATTAAAAGAAAGGAAAAATCTGAAACCTGGCTAGAAAAATCTTAAATCCTATTACAATCCTAAGAAAAATAAAATAAGCCAAATTCGCTTAATGAATAAGCTGGAATTAAGCCAATAAGCTACGGATTGTATTTTCAAAAGCAAATGAAAAAGGGGTTAAATACCCTACACTTGCACCCTTGGTCAGTAAAAGACCCAAGGGCGCAGTGGTGAGGTGTGTGTGTTGTGAACGTGTGGTCGCGGGTTCGAGGTTGAGTGAACCCTTTTTTACTCTTTATATATTTTTTTTAACCTTATCACACCAAACCTGTTAACCTTATATGCCTAGAAACACAATCCAACTCACCAATTTTATGAAGATTTCAAAAGATTAATATCAAAACGTGGCCAATTTCTGCTTTTTAAGAACACAGGTAGAATTATGTTTATTCACTTGTGCATAAAGATCCAAGAGGAGCTTGGATGTGATTTTCTTGTGGATATTTTTGGATAAACAAGGCACCCCTATACTCTTTGGAGTATAGGGAGTCACAGAATCACAAAGCAAGCAAGAAAATTACACAAAAATCACAAAGGGGCCAAATCAAGCATATTCAAGTTGCTGATACAAATGATATGGTCTGTGGGTATTTTTGCTTAACAGCTTGCACCAAACTCAACTTCAAAGCCCAAATTTTTGCACACAATAGCATCAATTAACATACAAACAAACTACAACCCTATTACGCCCTATCTTCTAACAGATTTCTCAAATTTTTGCACACAATTCCACAAAATAGGCAGAAAAGTTGGGTTGACAGATTTTTGCTTCTTGTTTCACTTTTTTATCCAACAACCTGTTCTAAAAATCTACCAAACCAACACCTTAAGGCTTATATCACAATACAATGACCAAATAAGTGTGTTCAAACAAGACCTAACACAAATTTCAATCACACAATCTGGTTAATCCCTGTTTCCAAACACCCCCTTAAAAACTTTAAAACGATTTTCTTCTAACCAAAACTACTCTAATCAACTCAAAACTGGTTTAAGAAGCTTCTATCATGCATAACATCCTAATTGAACACAACTCAAACCAGATTAACATACTTGCAACCCTATTTATGCAAAATCACATGAACTTCAATTTTTTCAACAGTGGCTAGCTAGCCACTTCCAATACACTCGGGTGTATGCAGAATCTATGATCAAAAACAATCTCCAAAACCTGCTCAAGAAAATCAAAAAGAAATACAAGCAATAATATGTATATTCTGTTTTCTTTTTTACTTTCTTAAAAATCTTTTTCTTCAAACTTTCAAACCTTCTCAAAACGTTTTAAAAACACTTTATCATCAAATAACTTGAACCTCTTAACACAAAACTTTGAAACAGATTCTTTCACCAAAAAAAAAATCTCAATTTCAACAAAAACTTGAAATAATTTTGAAACACAAAATTTATTTCACCAATAAAATGTGGAACTCAGAATTAGCTATTAATCACACACCAACTTTTTAATAAAGTAAAAGGAATTACTTTTGCTCTTTCAAAATACCAACTTTAAATTAAATAAAAAAAGAATTACAAGTGAAAAATGCTAAAACTGGAACAACTGAAAATGTAATGCTACCTTGCCTTATATACTGGCTACAAGAACTATCTAGAACACTGAAAACAAAAAACCCTAATCTATGGAAATGCCAAATACACCCTTTGAGTCTTGACGAATTTGAATTGGGTCAAATATGCCATGTGATGCTTGTACTGGATGCCAGCTCTAATATTTGATCTTGGACGTTGGTGAAGTCCTTGGAGGCAAAGGAATGCCTTAGAATTGTTGGATGTGTCGGGTTATAGGGTTGTTGGAAAGAGACGGGTGCAGGGGAAGTCTGGCTGGGGTCCACAGGCCATGTGATGGTGTTGTTTTGGGTGGGAAAAGTTGAGGGGAGTGTTAATTAGTGATCTGCACAAATTGAGCTTAAACCCCTTTGAGATGAATCCAATTAGGCCTGGGGATAATTAGGGTTTAAGCTGGATTAAGAGTTTGTTTTGATCTGTTTTTGGGGTAAAGGGATTTAAATCCCTTGTTTAGTGGGAAATTTAGCAACGTTGACCATTTGACTTAGCTTAAAAATAAACCGGGTCATGGAAGTGGGCTAAGGGGGTATTGTTGGGCCATATGGTGGTAGTTTTATTACCAGTCCAAAATTTTAACTCCGTTTGTTTTTGGTTGCAAGCTTAGTCCAAATGGCTAACAGCCAGTTAAGTATTTTGCATCACAAGTCCAAAACCAATTTCAATGTTAGTCCCTTTGATGAAATTAGGCTAACTTTGGCATTTTGATTCTTTTGCAAGGGCTTGATTTGTATATATCTTCATTCTTCAAGGACCACACTTGTACAATTAACATTTGGAGGGTCAATTATGACAAGTTCTTCAAAGATGAGGGGCCATTCTTGCCAATTCTTCAAACTTGAGGGGTCTTTTTGCAAAATTCCATAAATGATCTTGGTTCATTGTGCGGCTTCGTTTCCCGTGTTCGTTTTTGATTGATTCTTGTGATCTTTTGCCATTTTCTCAATATCCGTACCTAAAAATACACAAGTAACAAACACGAGCATATATTTGGCATATTTTATGATATTTAATGCAATTAAAGGCCGTTTTGGACGATGAGACCATGTATAAAAGCAGTCTCATCAACGACAGCCACCCGTTCACTAACTGGGGAAAGTAGAAAGCCCTAAACAGGTTCACGGTGGGGGTTACTCCGCAGGTATGGCATGTAATCTCAAACTGGTTGATTTTACACGCCCCTATGCAGTGGAGCTGGGTGATATGAAAGTCATAATACAAAAGAAGGTCTACCAAGAACTTGGATAACGGGATACGGTAGTTGGCTGAGTCAAACAGGCGTGTATATATGCCTACTTTCCCCGCCGGTACATCCGTAATCGCTTCACCATCACCCGGATAGGTGGGGTGTACGCTTTCGGGTACATAATACTTTGACAGAAAGTCGAGGTATTTTTCCGCAGACATCACGTTCAGGATATCCGTGATAAGGGGATTATCCTTTACCATGTTTTATAAAAAGGTCTTTAAGGGCGTGATGATCTAACCTGCGGCGACGAAAATCCGTGGAAAAGAAGGTAAAAAATTTGGGAGATAAAAGCTTGAGATTAACAATGGCGGAAGAAGGATTGGGTTGTGTGTGTAACAAACACGCATACCCACTCTTATATAGGGTTGCCTCGGATTCCGAGGTACCTTGGATCTTCGACACGTGTCAGTCACCTTGCCTATCCAACGGATAGGGTTTCTGACATTTCTGCAACGCCAGAGGGGGACCCACGGGTCACTTCTTAAACAGTTTTGCGTGGCTCAAGGGTGGGCATTAATGATGCACTTTTGCAGGCATGCGACTGGATTGTTGACTATCATTAATGTTTTTTATTCTTGTCAGGTTATGCAGCTCTTACGTAAGACCGTATTTAATGTCACATTTAAGTTGTCTCGGCCGTTGTGTGCGGACTGAGATAGTATTCATTAAATATTCCCACGAAGGGTCGCCACGTGCGGCCAGGATAACAAAAATTTCAATGTCTTATTTCCTGTCTTTCCTTGGTATGTCCGGAGAGCACCTTGATAGTCTAGAGGTTACGTCTACGACTGTAACAACTAGACTGGGGGGACATGATGACGTATAGTCCCCAACCGGGTCATGAGCCCGTCCCACGGGTACTACCCGTATCCGGTCCATCACAGATGGGTGGATAAATGTCATTCAGGCTTATGGGCTTGAATAAACAGTAACCGCACATGTGTGCGGCCCACGACCCGGTGCGGCCGACATAAGGGTAGACAGAATCATATTATGTCTGGAATATCTTCATCCCAAATGGAGAGGATATTCACTATCAAAATAGAAGATAACAATCATTCTAATTCTGATAGTTATCCTTTCCTTGGGGCCAAAGTATCAGTGGCAGCCCACTAGGGTTCCACTGCCTATAAAAGGAACCCCCAAGGGTTCCACAAAGGTATTACGACTTGTACTCTAAACTCACATAAACCATAAATCGATTACTTACTCTCACGCCGGAGTCTAATCGTGGGAAACACTCCCACGGTAAGCCTAACGCGTGATGTTTAGTGTGCAGGATCCCAACCAAACAATTCACTTGGTGCAGGAGCCGGAGCCCAGCCAACCCGAATTAAGCCTAATTCGGGTCTAGCAAGGATCAACCAACTTTTGCATCAACACACTATGCATCCGATTGAGCAATATGTTGCTCTTACGAATGGATAGTAAAGCAATGCAAAGAGATCTTTATCTGAATCACACTATGCATCCGATGGAGCAGTATTTGGATGCTGCTCTTATTATGGATGGATTTACGAGGGCTTTTTCAGCGGGTCATGGTCACATCCTTCCAAAATCTGGGAGAAAACAAGTGGTGTTGTGGCTTTGGATAGGAGGGCAAATCCATTGCAAATGGTTTTTGGTATGAGAAGGACATGTCAGCAAGTTTTATATGCTGGGAAAGCTGGGGATGCACAATTTCTGCATCCTTCTCACTGGAAAGATATGATATATCTCCACACCCGATGGTGAAAATTGTGGGTTGAAAGTAAAAAAAATTAAGTAGTACCACTCTTGTGTCAATAACTATACGCGAAAGACTTTATGATATAATTCAAGCCTGTGGGATGCAAACATTAGTTGATTGCTATAAAACACTACCCATAGGAATGGTTAAGATTATTGTTGATGGTGAGTGGGTAGGAAGTTCCAAAGAATATCCTTCATTTGTGGCTGGGTTGGGCGAAACATGCGTATAAAAAGAAGTACCTCAAATGGTGGAAATGAAAGAAGATACCAAGATAAAGAAGTGCGCATCTTGAGTGATGCTAAAAAGGGTCGTGCATCCACTATAAATGGTTCAAAATTTGCACAAATTTTGACTTCTAAGGAAGGAAGTCGTTCATCTCAAGGCTTGTTGGATGATGGTATTGTCGAACTAATTGGATCCGAAAAGGAAAAAGGATTCTCCAAAAGCATGGGGCATCCAACATCTCTCTTTGAGGGATGTCAAACGCAACCCTACAAAATACAGCCGTTGTGAGTTGGACATGTCTTTTAGATTTAGGTTTGCCTAAAGCGACAAACATAACCCTACAAAATACACCCATTGTGAGTTGGACATGTCTTTTAGGTTTAGGTTTGCCTAAAGCGACAAACATAACCATACAAAATACACCCATTGTGAGTTGGACATGTCTTTTAGGTTTAGGTTTTCCTAAAGAGACAAACATAACCCTACAAAATACATCCACTATGGGTTGGACATGTCTTTTAGGTTTAGGTTTTCCTAAAGCGACAAACATAACCCTACAAAATACACCCATTGTGAGTTGGACATGTCTTTTAGGTTTACGGTTTACTAAATAGAAAAACATAACCTTACAAAATACACCTATTGTGAGTTGGACATGTCTTTTAGGTTTAGGTTTGCCTAAGATGACAAACATAACCCTACAAAATACACCCATTGTGAGTTGGACATGTCTTTTAGGTTTAGGTTTGCCTAACATGACACACATAACCTACAAAATACACCCATTGTGAGTTGTACATGTATTTTAGATTTAAGGTTGATTGCCTCATCACTTTGGGAAAAGCGGGCTAGGAAGATGGGGCATCCTTTTACCAAATATTTATGTACTTTGGTGCAGGAGATGAAACTAAGCCTAGTGTTGATTATCTCTGGGTTACCATCCCCTCGTATAATCAAGGTTTCATTTACCCATGGTATAGGAACCAGTTTCTCATCACACATGATAACTGTACGATATTTTGCTAACCAATCCATGCCAATATTGACATCCAAGCTACCAAGGTCTATCGGGATCATATCGATGTTGAACGAGTGATTGGAGAGATTTAAGGTACAACCTAAAATGATAGCATCGACTTTCACAACTTTTCCGTCGGCTAATTCTAGGGTATAGTGGGGGTCTAAAACTGATGGGGTGACTTCTAGTACATTACTAAATTCAATCGATATAAAACTTTGATCTGCTGCGTTGTCGAATAAGACAGTTTCATACCGATGGTTTAATAGTAACGTACCGGTAACAATGTTGGAATCCCGGTTGGCTTTTGCATTGCCCACCATGTACACTCGTTATGAGGTTCCTTTATCGTCCTTTTTCTGGTTGGCCAACTTGGGACAATCTGGTCTCACATGTCCAGGGACTCCACATTCGTAACACACTACTGTTCTCCTGGGACCACTATTGCTTCCTCCTGTGGGGTTTCGTTTTCCCTATTGTCCGCTCCTGCTCCCACGGGCATTGGATCCGCCTTTGCTGTTGTTCCCATGGTTTCTGTTAGGTCGAACCAGGGTAACTGCATTGGCTTGACATTCACGAGAAAAATGGCCTTCTTGACCACACTTGTAGCATCCATGACACTGACCTCCAACAATATGGTGATAGTTGCACTTTGGACACCTAGGCTTAGAGCCTGTGTAGTTCCTGGTGCTGGCTATAGGAGTAGTACCATGAACTTGCCCAACGTCCTGTCTCTTGGAGGGCTGTTGATGCTGGCTACGGGAGCTTTCATCTGACTTTCTCTTATTCTTCGTTTGATTCCGACAGGTTACGGGCTCGTTTGTTGATCAGTTCAGTGGCAAACTCCATAGCACTTTCGATAGTAGTGGATCGTGATGTAAGTACGCTGTCATGAATGGCGTCAGGGAGTCCACTAACATATTTCTCAATCTTTTCTTCCGTTTGAGGGAACATTCTGGTACACATCAGGATTAGCTCTTGAAATCATTGGTTGTACCAAATGATGCCATTGTTCTTGCACTTAAGATCCCATAGTTCAATCTCCAATTTCTTCATTTCGCCTCTTGGGCAGTAATTTTCAGTCATTCTCTCCTTAAGGTTGGCCCAGGTGAGAGTATAAGCAGCATCGTGCCCAAGGGTAGCAACAACAGAGTTCCACTAGGTAAGGGCACTCTCAAGCAGTGTTCAGGTGGCAAATTTGACTTTGTTCTCATCAGCACAGTCACTGATGCGAAATACAGTCTCCAATCCTTCAAACCATTACATTAGTTCCACAACTCCTTCCTTTCCTCTGTAGTATGAGGGTTTCCATTTCAGGAAGTCAGGGTAAGAGCAACCCCTGTTGGTGTTGTTTCTGCGTACATTAAGGTTTTGACCATCGTTCATATTCTAGTCAGCTTCTCTGGCTGGCATGGCGGTTTTGATGCCATCATTTGTCATTTCTCTGAGTTGGGTAGTAGTGACATTTTGAGTAGCTTCAGTATGGTAGGTGTTTGTGGCATTTGAGGTTGTTGCATCGTTGGGATTCGATCGAGTAATCGCCATTTGTTTATAATCATACACAAAATGAGATCATTAGTTTAAGTGTCAGTACAACTTTTATATTAATTGCACGGTGAAATTACATGCATAGATTACATAACAAATTGGATAACCTGTCAAGATTTCATAATATAATAAAGTGCATAAAAGATATAACAAAAGAGAGTGATTACATGCCATTCCATAAGAATTTTAACATACATCGAGCATAACAAATCAAAGATAGAGGCTTAACTGGCCTTGTCCAGGGTAGTGGTACACGCAGTCTTATGTACATCATATCAAAACATCTGTTCGAAAAAGTACAGTACAAGGATAGACCACAAAAGATGGAAGAAAATAAAAGTACAAAAAGTCCTATACCATGATAGCTGGGATACAACCCATAAGCTTATCATGATGTACAAGAAGTCTAGTACATCTACTCTAATCCTGCCTAGCAGGTCTGCTGGATGAGGCTGGTGCTGGTGGGGCTGGTGAAGCTGCAGGTGCTGTCCTGGTACTCCGTAATGCCTGAACTGCCAATCGGGTCTTCTTGAGCAGACGGAGTGCAGTCAGCAGCTGGGATCGAAGTCTGTCAACGGCTCCTCGGAGATAGGCAGTCTCTGTAGTTACTTCATCATGTCGTATGGCTGCAAGGTCAAAGAAGGTGGACAAGGACTGCTCTTGTGCAGTGAGAGAAGCATGAGTATGGTACTGAAAACCCTCCATGGTATGAATACGCTGATGGAGACAGTAGTTCTCCTCCAGCAACCACTGTAAAGCCTCGTCGGTCATGGCCCGAACACCTTTGGCTTCCTGGGATTCCACCCACATAGTCTGAGAGAGAGAGTCTATACGCTCATGCACGGTAGTGTATCCCAACTGGCCTGCTATCAACAGGCTGCAAATGTTCGTCATGTTCTGCTCCTGGCGTGCGACCTGAGCGGCTATCTTGGCTTGGACCATATCAGTATGTCCTGTCCCGGAACCCTCGCCTACATCGAAAGTGGAGTCGGGAGTAGGCTCACACATCCTCTTACGAGAAAGTAGAGACCCGGGAAAGTATCCCTGTGGTGATGATGACGGTGCTAGAGATGGTAGGTCAGGAGTCACCTGGTCCTCCTCCAAAGTGGTATCCAATAAAAATTCAGTTTATGTCCAATAAAAATAAGTTGCATGTTTTCTCCCCGTAGAGGAAAAGTTTATCAATATTTTGTGTGGGGCTGTAAACTCACCTTAGAGTTTGTATTAGCTGTGCAATACAAGAAATCCAAGTAATGCTCACGTCACAGTCAAATTCCTAATTAAATATTACAGTCTTAGTAAATAATGCAGGAAACGTATGTGCATGCTTATACAGTTCTTAATCAGTTTTTTAATGCTACATTGTTTATTTAAGTAACTGTAGTACAAGTATTAACAACGTTCAATTAAACTTGTAAATAAATTTACTGTTTAAGTAAAAGTTTTTTACTTACAATTTTTGTATAAGTATACTTGTATTTAATTTATATATATAGTTTATATAAATTATTTTATAACGTAAAATATAAATATTTTATTTAACTTAAAGTCCCCAAAAGTTTCCAACATTTACAAAATAATTTATAAGTTACAAGTTTAAGAAATTACAGTTTTAGTCCTTATGGTTTAGGTTTTATTCAAGTTTTACTAAATAAAATGGAATAAAGGTTTAGGGCTTGTTTAAGTTTCGGAAAAAGTGCAAAAGTAGTCCCTCCATATTTTTATTAAAGTAAAACTTTTGGATTTTATATTTTTAGTACCTAGGGCTTGTAATACTTTCGGGTTATGGCAAATATAGTTCCTCTAGTTATAATTATGTTTTATAACTTTCATTAAATGACAAAACAGTCCCTTGGGATTCTATACTTTCGGCTTATTAAAAAATGGTCCTTAGGGTTATAAATTGATAAAACAACTTTAGGAAACTTACAAAAATGGTCCTTAGGGTTTAATATGCCATGGATGACATTTATTAAGCCCTAGAATTTTGGATATTTACAATATTAGTCCTTGTGCTCAATGGTTTATCAAAACAAGTTTGAAATGTCACGGTTTTAGTCCCTAAGTTTTATAAATTGTCATTTTTAGTCCAAAAGTTTTTATAAGTTTTATTTTTGTTATAAAAACTCTATTTAAATATTTAAGATATTAAATGGGCCCATTAAATGGACCAAAAGAACTAATGGGATGTCTAATGGGCCTAAACAAACTTTTAAGTCCACTAATATACTAAGATTAGTTAAGTGGGCTTTCAAGACACTAAATGGGCCTAATGGGCCCTTGCATATACACGGCTATATTGTATGGGCCTATTGGGACTATTTAAGTGTTTGGGCTAATGTTTGTTAGAAATACGTTTTTACGTATTTATGAAGGATCGGTCGCTCCAACGATAATTATGTAACGGGCTCATGATCTATTTACTTTATGTATAGTCCATATAGCCCACATGTAGGGTGGGCTATATATATCCCCTCCTAGCATGTTAGGAGGGGTTGTTGATTATCATTTTACACTTAATCATTTCCATCTTAACTTTTTCTCTCTACATTTCCCCTTTTCTTTCCTTTCTCTCTCTACTCCTTCATCTCATTCCTTCATTTCCTTATGATTATCATCTAAATCAACCAACCTAATCCATCAAATCCATGATATAGAATAGGCCAATTATCTCGTAGACCTTCAATTGGTATCAGAGCCATGGTTAGTTTGGTTTATTCTTGTTTTATTTCTTTTTGATTTTGGTGGGTTTTGATTTAATCATGCTTAAATCATAAAAAGTTTGTATTTTTTATAAAAAGTTTGTGTTTTTATATGTTAAATCATATCAAATCTTCAAATATACTTACTTTTTAGATAAAAAATCACAAATTTTTATATAAAAATCAAAAATTTCTTTATCAAATCTTAAAAAGTTTGTGTTTTTATAAAAAGTTGGTGTTTTTTATAAAAGTTTGTGTTTTTCTCTTTTTAATTTTGTATTTTTTTTTTATTAAATCCTTCTATTTTGATTGCCTTTTTGTTTGAATTTCTTAAATTGAACTTTTAATTTTATCCTTTTTTATTTTTTAATCAATTTTACTACTTTAATTTTTTTATTATTGATTTTAGTTTATCAATTTTCGTTTTTATCCAGTTTTTCATATAGTTTTTTATAATCTTTTATTTTTTTTATAATCAGTTTTTTTGTTATATAATCATTTTAAATTTTTTTATATACCAGTTTTTATATATAATTTTTTTTTTATTATTATATCTGGGTTTCAAGTTTTGTCCTGGTATCATCTGTCTAATCCTAACTGTCCAAACTTTGTCCCAACAAATCTGTCCTTCTAAAAGTTCCGAATCAAACTCCAAGTTCCGGGTGAACAAAACATCCGGACGAAAAAAGTTCCGGATGAACAAAAAATGTTCCGGGTGAACGAAACTTCCGGGTGAAGTAAAAGTTCCGGGTGAAGACATAAAGTTCCGGATGAAGAAAAAAATTTCCGAATCAATTTTTTTTTTTTGAAAAAAACTTCCGAATCAATTTTTGAAAAAGTTCCGATTCGGAACTCTTCCGAACGAAGCATCCTATTCAAACTCAACGGGCAAATCATCGTCTTTTAAATAGACTCATTCCCTCAAAACAGACAAAAAACCTAAGACTCGAATCAAACAAAAAGACTCGACGTCCCACGACTCGACTCCAAACCCAACCTCACCCTCGACCGAACAAACTTAACCATCCACTCTCATCTCTCGGTCTCCCCTCGCTCTCTCCCTCGAACCAGACAAACACAACCCTCGACTCCCTCTCTCGACTCAATCCCCAACACTCTCCCTCGTCTCATCTTTCTGACCCCATCTCTCGACATCAACATAAACCAAAACCGACCCTCGAAATCTCTCACCCTCGAAAGACCCTCGTCTCACCAACACTCTTCTCACCCTCGTCACAAACTCCCTCCCAAACCCTCACCCTCATACCAAACCATTAACTCAGACTCGACACCATTAAAAAAAAATTCATCAAAACAGTTTCCACCATTTAAAAACTGACCAAAAACCCTCACCTCACATATACTCCCTCGTCTGACTCTCGCACTCGACTCATCACAAAGAACGACACTACAGAAGAGAGAGAGACTCAACAACATGCAACAAAAATAAAATCTTACCCGAGACCTCTTTTTGAGATCTTATAGATGATTTGTGCATCGGTGGTTTTAGATTGTTTCACTTCGTGGATGTGAAGGATTTGTTTTACAGAAATTGATCTGTTTTGATCTCGTCATTAAGATTTTGAAGCAATCTGGATTAAGATTGAATCTGGTTTCTATGTTGAAAAAGATGGGGGGCGGAGTTCTTGAGATTAGGGATTAAGAGTGAGTGTGATTTGCAAAGTGGCTGAGAGAGGAGAGAGATATAAATTAGGTTTATATATTTTAATGGGCGGAGGTTACAAAGAGACCTTTGGGGCACGTGTAGCAAGTATACGGGTGGTGTTAGTTTGACTGGGGGACACGTTTTTGTTTGACGGAGATAACAAGAAAACAAGGGGGGCTGGATATTGAGGACACGTTTTTTACCTAAAGGAATATATCCGTTTTTTTTTGGAAACAAAAAAAATCATAACACGTTTTATTTTCTTATCTCTAAACGTTATTCTTTTATTTCTTATTTCTCTACTTTTATTTTTCATTTTAAAATATCACATTTTTTAATTTTAGTTAAATTAAATTTTTGTATTTTTTGTCACTTTAATTTTTTCGTATATTTTGTTTATTTATTTTTTTTGGCAAATCGTGTTAAGCGGGTATTTTTTAAAGTTACCGTGAAAAATTTTTGACGGGTTATAGTGACGAGTAATAGTGACGGGTTCAATGTTTTGTGGCTGGCTTTGAAGACAAAAGTAACGAGTTATAGTGACGGGATTTATGTTTGCAGTAAGCCGAGTTTAAATTGGACCTATTAGTATCCGGTTTAATCTATAATCGTTTGAGCCGACAACTTTTTTTGAGCCGAGTCGAATTGTATAAACCCGACTACAACAACATCCACATCATTTTTCTTTATCTTTCCTCGATTTTCAATGGATTCGTTCAATTCGACACTTAAAGAGGGAGATTTGCATCGAATGCAAGACAAAGCTCGAGAAAGTGGTATAAATTCATTTCAAATGCTCCAGTCTCATCTTGTCACTCTTTCGGGGATTCAAGGAGGGAGCGAATTTGTGACAATCTTTGGACAAGATCGTCATATATTCATCGACTCAATTTTTACCACTTTGACCCAACTCGCCGAGCAACTCAACCATGGAAACTTTAATCACTCTGCATCGGCACTTGCCTATAAGGATCTTGTGACACAACTCACGCCTTTCCTCCAAATCAATATCATTAAGCCTGAAAGTTCTGTGATTTGCCAATCATTTCTTCGAGATACACATACCGAGCTTCGAGTTTTCCGTGATACAATATTCAAACTCATGACATCGGTTTCGTCTTCGATTTATCAACAATCACAACTTCAGCAAACATATGATAATGGAGTGCAACAATCAATGCCGCAGATGCAAGAGGAGAATGGTCATACGGTTGACAACTTGGAGCCTAACGATGGCAAGAGCACGGATTCAGAAGGACAACATGATATCAGTGGCACGTCGGGGAATGTTCACGAGATTTCTCTTGATGACACCTTACCCATTTATGACGAAGAGCCTGCAAACATGGTACAATGTGATGTTGGTTATGATGTATATGCTGATGACATACCGCATATTGAGCATTCTGAACCTAATTATGACAAACATGGGATGGAAAAGAGTGATAGAAATACCACTTCTGATTCATCCGATGTGAGTCATAATGGGGGAGGAAGTGTTCAGAATGCTATAGTACATCATGATAATTGTATTATAACTGTTTCGTTAACTGATTCTGATTCCAAGATTAAAGAGCTCGAAACGATCGTAGCTCGGCAATCAAAAGATCTTGAGGATGCCAAACTTGAATTTTCTAAGAAAACGGACAAATTTGAAACATACTTTGAAAAACTTGAAAAGTCAAACGTTGTTCTTGAAAGAAAATTGGATCAAACTGTTCTAGATTCTAAAGCTGAAAAGGATAATCTTTTGAAACAAATTCAACTGCTTGAATCTAAGTTGGCATTCCAAGATAACGTGCTCAAAGAAAATGAAACATTAAAGGCTCAAGTACAGGAAAAGGTTTTTGCTATAGCTGCGTTGAAAAACGAGTTAAGTAAAACTAGAGGACCTAGTGTGGACACTAAGCTTGAAAAACCATCAATCTTGGGGAAACCGCCTAAAAATCAGTTCGTTAGACAACCGTTTGTCAGACAACCTACTGCATTTAGATCCGAGCGACCACAATCCTCGAGACCGCGGTTTGCCTCCCAAGTTGATTTGGTTCAGTTTTCTAGAACAGTCACTCCAGCAACTAGGCCCAATGTGATCAAAACAGCGTTAGCAAGATCTAATCAGATGATTGCCCCTAGTTTCCCTAAAAATACCAAGACCACGTCTAGAACTAGTTCAAATGACGTTGGCCATAAATTTGGTCTAAGGGAAGTTATGCAAAAGACACATGTAAGAGATAGCAATGTCAATCCTAGTCACATGCCTTCTAGATTACCCAACACTGCTAACCGTAGCATGTCATCTCCTAGGAATATAGATCAAACATCTAGGAATTACTCGGACATTAAATATGCTACCTGTAAAACATGTAGAAAATGTGTCTTTACGGCAAATCATGACTCCTGTATCAAGAAATTACTTAATGAGGTGAACTCCCGTGCTAGACTTAAATCCCAGTGGGTCGCTAAAATCAAACCCGTTGGTAAAATGTGGCGCCCCACTGGTAGATCTTTCACTCTTGTAGGAAACGAGTGCCCTTTAACTAGGATAGTCTCTGATTCTACTAAGACTACTAGGGAGGAAATTGCAAAGGATGATACATCACTTAAGCCTGAACTTAAGATTTTCTATAAAAGGAAACGTTTGCCAACTAAGACAAGTGAATCATCCCCTCAGGCCACCTCTGACACAAGTAAAGCCAACTGTGAACCCCCACGTGCTTCTAAAATAGATATCTCTAACCCATGCAAAAGTATACAAACTCCTAATGAGAATGCAGGTACCAAAGTTGATGTTCCAAAAGAACGAAGCGGTCCAATCGTTGTATACCGTTCAACTAAGGACACTCTATAGAGTTTGGTTGCTGAAGAAGCAGACATCAGAGAAACTAGTATCTCAGGGGATTCATGGTTAAAGTTCACAAGGACTTATAGTCACATCACAGACTATAACTCGCTCTTCAAAGAAAGGAAAGTTTATCACCGATGGTAAACTTATCCTAACAACGAGAAATTCATTTTTCTCGGGCATGAGCTTATATCAAAAACATTCCAAGTTTTTAAGCTCATGCATAATGGCTCCTCGTTAAATGACAGACGACGACCCGGACTTCAGAGACAAGGAAGTTTATCTACGCAACGATAACTTACCCTCTTAACAAGAAATTAAGTTTTCTTGGACACGAGCTTACCCTAAAAACCATTCAAAGGTTTTAAGCTCGTGTATATGGTTTATCATTAAATATCAGATGGTATCCCATGCTTCAAATAAAGGAAAGTTTATCGCCGATGATAAACTTATCCTTACAACGAGAAATTAAATTTTCTCGGACACGAGCTTACATTTAAACCATTCAAAGGTTTTAGGCTCGTGTACAGGAATTACAGTCACATAACAGACTGTAACTCGATCTCCAAAGACAGGAAAGTTCATCCCGATGATGACTTATCCTAAAAACGAGAAATTCATTTTTCTCGGGCATGAGCTTATGTTAAAAACATTCCACGTTTTTAAGCTCATGCACTAGGACTTATAGTCACACCACAGACTATAACTCGCTCTTCAAAGAAAGGAAAGTTTATCGCCGATGGTAAACTTATCCTAACAACGAGAAATTATTTTTTCTCGGGCATGAGCTTATATCAAAAACATTCCAAGTTTTTAAGCTCATGCACAATGGTTTATCATTAAATATCAGATGGTAACCCGTTCCTCAAATAAAGGAAAGTTTATCGCCGATGATAAACTTATCCTTACAACGAGAAATTAAATTTTCTCGGACACGAGCTTACATTAAAACCATTCAAAGGTTTTAAGCTCGTGTAAATGACTTACAGTTAAATGTCAGACTGTAACTCGAACTTAAGATAAAGGAAAGATTATCTTTTATGATAACTTATCCTCTTAACGAGAAATTCACCTTTCTCGGTCATGAGCTTGTATTAAAACATTCGAAGTTTTAAGCTCAGAAAGGAAAGTGTATCTTTTAAATAAGAGAACTTTTCCTCGTAACGAGAAATTCACCTTTCTCGGTCATGAGCTTTCCGTTAAAACAGTCAAAGTTTTCAAGCTCATGAACACGACTTCTAAGTAAATGTCAGCTTAGGACTCGTCCTTCAGATAAAAGGAAAGTTTATCGCCGATGGTAACTTATCCTTAACAACGGGAAGTTCACAACTTCTCGGACTTGAGCTTGCTTTTAAGATATTCAACATCTTAAGCTCAAGTAATTGTTTTTCAAAACTTTGAACACAATTTTTCGAGAATTTCTCAAAAGGTTTTTCTAAATCATTCAAAATTGTGTGTTCAAAAATGTTTTGATAAAACGAGCATGTCTTCTGGAATCGATAATATTTACGAACCTAGAAATGTCATTCAATAATGACACGGGGTTGTAAATAAAGTTCGAGCAGAAGTTCAAATTTTTAAAACATGCTCAAAATGGTTTGCTATTATTTCAGATAGCAACCCGCTTTCCATAATCAAGTCAAGCATTTCACCGGAAAGCTTTGACTCAACAACGGGAATTAATTTTCTCGGGGACGTGACGAGGTGACCAACATTCGTGAACAAGAACCATGTAAATCTCTCATATGATGTTCTCCATCATTCAGGTCCTACTTCGTAAATTGTTAATCTTGTGAATTCATTATTTTATATGATCTTTTCACGTAATAAATACCTTACACTTGTGTTTAAAAGGTATTTAATTTACGTTTCAGCACACCCTCATTAATTTGAGGGGGAGCTTGTGTAATTCATGAAGATAATTGGACTTGCATTTTTCTTCCCAAATTTTCTTAAAATGTTATTAAATCAATTGATATTAAAAACATCGATTGGGTTAATATTTTTAATATGGGGGAGAAAATGTGATTTAATATGGGATATGATCAATCATGAATGGTTTGACTTAACGTGATAGCTCATCCCGACATATGCAAAATGTTTTCGGATATCGTGGCATATGTTAAGGGGGAGCAAAATGGATTTGCACTTCAAAATGGATTTCATGGTGACATACACTTACCCAAAACATCTCTATTCACGACGGTGAAGATTGTGGTGACATAAGGATGGTAGGATAGGTTAAAGTCCAATGATTTCTCTAGAACCGGAGGAATCTTCCCAAGGACATTCCATAGCTAGAAATAGTAGTCCTTAGGAAAGATGGAGAAAGATTGTGAACGTAGCTGAATGCCGACCAAGTACTTAAGTTAGCACTGGAACAATCACAACAAGGTGCTAGTGATGACGTATTGGTAAGCATTGAAGGGGTTGAAGAATGAAAAAGAAATGTAAAGATAAAGGGTGTAAAGAAAGAAGCCCTCCTTACAACTTTAGGCAGAAACCGGGTCAATACATATGCTATTGAGGTCATTTTTGCTAATGATTCTCGATATTGAAGAAAGACGTCATGGACCCAGTGATGCAATGCACAACCCTTCCCAGCTAACTCAAATATCTCTCAAAAGGTATTTGTTTTAATCACACGGAGATCAACACATTATCTATTGATTTATTCACTCCGAATAAATTGGTATTGAAAAGGTGGCACTCCTCTCCAGCCTCCGATCACTAAAAATCCAAAATGCACGATCGAGTCTAGAGCCATTTGAGATCATCAAATATCTCATTAGGACACACTTTCATATTTCCTTGCTTCTTCACACACTGTGAAAAGTAAGAAAGATCTTAAGAGTCCTACGCAGAATCTTCATGATCTTGCCTGAACATCCGAGTAATACGAAAGTATTTACAATGAAGATGGAAATCCTTCTTGAGCGAATATCAAAAAGCTCATGGTAGGTGACTTGTGCGATTCTTTATGAATCAAACTTGTGATAACTGGAAAGCAACAGTGGTTTAATTCTTAAATGAATTTAAACTCGTTCCAGGCCTCTACGCATTATCATATGATCTTGCCAGAACACTCAGAGTGACTCTTTATTAATCACAGTGACGAGTGGAAATCCTTCTAGTGTTAACATCAAACAGCACTTGGTAGGTAACTTGCAAGATTCTATATGAATCAAGCTAGTGACAACTGGAAAGCAACGATGGTGCGGTTCTTAATTGAACTTCACTTGTTCCAGGAACATGAATTGACGGCTTCAAATCATGCGGATAATATTATCCAAATGATTCACTCTTTACGTTCGCAGTCAGCTTTGGACGGTCGAGTAAAGAGAACGGGTTTACCCGCGAAATCTTGTCAAGGAGGTTCTTTATTGAAACTACCTGCCACAAGTACGATATTTAATATCGTCCAACGGTCTTCACCGACCGGAGGTAAAATGCTACCGAATTAGAATGAAATGTTCAAATCCATTTCATCCGTGTATATTGTTTTGTTGCTAACTGTCTTATGCAGCGTAACAAGAAGGTGGCATTACGGTGTACAATCCAGAAGAAGTCGTCACCACATGCTTATACTACATACAAATAGTACTTCAACAAATTCAAGAAAGCCTGAAGGTCAAGTCTTCCGCTGTATCAAACTCTGAAGCTTTCAAGAATTTAAAAGTATAAGTATGTGGAACATGAAGTCACAAAGAGGCAAATATCACAAGTGAAGAATGTACAAGGTCAAGGCAAGGAAACATGCTCAAGACTAAAGTCAAAGATCACATCAAGCATATTCACAAGAACAAGATCGAAGACTCAAGCATAGATGCTAGGTTTAAGATTTTGTAAAAAAGGATGTGACCTCCCTTAGGGGGAGATTGTTGGAAATACGTTTTTCCCCATAAAGTCTCGGTCACATCTTAGTTAGCATAGATCACGAGTTATAGACTATTTAGAACTTTGTTTCTTGGAGCGACCACCCTTAGGGGGAGATTGTTAGAAATACGTTTTTACGTATTTATGAAGGATCGGTCGCTCCAACGATAATTATGTAACGGGCTCGTGATCTATTTACTTTATGTATAGTCCATATAGCCCACATGTAGGGTGGGCTATATATATCCCCTCCTAGCATGTTAGGAGTGGTTGTTGATTATCATTTTACACTTAATCATTTCCATCTTAACTTTCTCTCTCTACATTTCCCCTTTTCTCTCCTTTCTCTCTCTACTCCTTCATCTCATTCCTTCATTTCCTTATGATTATCATCTAAATCAACCAACCTAATCCATCAAATCCATGATATAGAATAGGCCAATTATCTCGTAGACCTTCAATGTTGCATGGGCTTGTTTAGTCCATTAATATTACTTAACAATTTATTAAGGTATAAAAATGTATGTATTCTTACATGCTTAATATTGGTTCATAAAATTAAGTCATGATCTTTAATTTTTAGTAAGAACCCACGACATGTTTAATTTGGTGTTCCAAGTACGATTTAAATTAGTTTTAAGTTTGCATGTAAGTCATAAGCCCTAATATAAGTTCATAACTCACGGCTATAATTACTTATAGCATAACAAGGTAAAGTTTAAGCTTGTTTTAGGTTTGCATGTATGTATAAAAGTCCCACACTGAGATCTAAGCTATATACAAGTTTAGAAGTCAATCATAAGTACACAAAGGACTATATAGCCCACGACTATATTAAGTCTTGGTATTTCAAGATGAGATTTAAGCTTGTCTTATGTTTATAATTTATTTACAAAGTCCAATAATAATATCTAGACTTATTACATGTTTACAAATTTCACATAAGTTCAATATGAACTTAAATAGCCCACAGCTATATATATATATATTTCCCATGTGTTCCCATTATTAGATTATGTTTCTTACATTGTTATATGTTAAGTTAAAGTCTATATATAAGATCTAGGGTTATCATTAGCTTGCATGTCCATTAAAAATCCATCCATGGGGTTTATAGCCCACGTCTATAATTTAAATACATGAAATGTTTTTATGATTTTTAGTAGGTCATTATACATAGATGATTACATGTCCCATTATGAAAATCTTGTTACACAACTTCTTGGTGTATAAAAAAAAGCCGTGACCTTTATGGTCATGGTTTTTCTTGTTTGTGAGTTTATACAGGATTACACATAAGATTTATGTTAATAAGTTAACCAAAATCCAAAAATAGGACTTATAGCTCACGGCTATAAATAAATCCGTAGAAACCCTAAAAACAATCCAAGCCGTGACCTAAATGGTTCGGCTAGAGTTTATATGGGTTGATATGGAGATCAACTTGTTAAAGATAATACCCAATGATTGATATTAATGGGGATGAGGACAAGATCTTGTGGATTTAATGTGTTTCTTAGATGTATATGGCTTCAAGCCGTATGATTGAGGGTGAAAGGGATAGAGAGAGTTTGAGATTGGTTTTTGCATGAGAATGTATGTTGGTGTGTGTGTTTCGTCTAAAAGAAGAGAGAGGAAGAAAGGCATGATTTGCCTTGATAAGAGACATGTTTCCATGTGTTGCCTTTGCTAATAACAAAGCATTTCTTCCTCTTCCACCTTGTGGTTTGCCGTGTGATGCTAGCCAAAGGAGGTGACTAGGCTTGGGCTTGGGCTTGCCAAGTGTTGTGGGTATAAACACAAAGGTAATGTGTACTTGGCTATTGTTAAAGTGAAATGTGTGTATGCATGTTGTATGTACACGGCTAGACACAAAGATATGGTGGGAAAGGTTTTTAACTTTTGTTAAGTACTTTTGTGTAATCATAAGTGTATGCTTTTTATTATGTGTATATATTTACTTAGAAGGTATATGTTATGTAGTAATTTGCAACAAATAAAATGTAAGATTACAAGTACACAATGAACAAGTTCACATATCTTATAGAAATATAATACATTAGAAATGTTCTAGCATTATTGGGTACAAAATTATTATATTTTATCATGGTAAAATCATGGATTTTACACTATCTCTAAACCCCAAAGTTTAGAAGAAGCCATCAATATTTCCTAGAAATTAATGGATCACGTAATCAAGCACAATCTTGTGCAAGAATCAAATACTCTTAAATGTAAACTTAGTTAAGAAGAAGAAAAAGAAGAAGAATCTGCTGAAACGAAACCTAATCCCCTAAATTTTTTCTATGATCCCTATTTTCCTTACTTATATTAACCAAATCCCAACTTGGTTAAAATTCCCAAAACACTAGGAT
Organism: Glebionis coronaria; assembly: GCA_025667525.1. NCBI lineage: Eukaryota > Viridiplantae > Streptophyta > Magnoliopsida > Asterales > Asteraceae > Glebionis > Glebionis coronaria. Next base: position 468,649,939 of record CM046879.1, read on the forward strand.
ACAAAAATTATACTGGAAAGCTTTCTCTTTGTGTGAAGTGTCGTGTACCACATCACAAAGGACCCTATCCAGCTAAATGTCGGAATTGCTTCAAGAAAGGTCATCAAACACGATACTGTTGGAGCAAGGCTAATTTCTAATTTTTCTTTTATTCCGTATCTTCTAAATAAATAAATGTAATAAATATATGTGAGTTTTATCAACAAAATCTATGTGTTTTTAATTACATCTTCTGTAAGTGTTATTTTATTTCATTATCTGGTTGTACAACTTATTTGTAATATATATGTACTTAAAATAATATGTATTCAACCTTTACGACTAAATATTTAACTCATATCTTAACAAGATTGTAAAATCTGAACTTTTAAAAGTTCAAACCTGGATTTCCCTTATAAAGAAAGGCAAGAACAAGTAATAAGATTTTTCAGAATTTCTTAAGACATGATGCCATCCAGATTATTGTCAATTGTATTTTACTAATTATATAAATACTTTGACAAGGTTATACCAAAAATAATTTGTTTACATAGAGTACCAATATCTATAGTTATACATTAGAAAGAATATTATCCCTTATACCTATGGTTAAAGTGAGAGAATTATCCAGATATTAGAACCTCATACTCCCCGTATGCATTATATTACCTGGAATTACACTTATCCTATGAAGGCATTGCTAGGATAAAACTTTATAATAAAATAAGTAATGACTATTAGCTATCTATTGGATTTAAGGTGAATTATGAGAGGACTTTATCAAGAATAATCTCAATTTTTTTTCTTTGTATCGACTTTAGAAAGATTTATTTTCCTTATAAACCAAAGTGATTATGAAAAAGGCAATAACCAATTCAAGATTTTGATTAAACGGTGACTTATTGATTTAAATTTTCCCAAAAAATTTAGAAATAATCATACTTCCTTCGGTATTTTGGAAAAAAGGACTTATCTGATTTAGTTGTACGATTTATATTTATCTTAATGATCTTTATAAATTACAATACGATCTTAATGATTATAATATAAATTAACGCTTCATAAATGTTCATTTATAATAAACTCTAGTAAAAGAGATTGGTTGAAGATAAAAATAAAAACAGTAAAAGTTGTATTCACTGATATATGAATGAAATATTAGAAGGAATTTTTGAATGCGAGAACTATAAATACCTTTAGCACACTGCCTTATTATTATAATCTCAGGACGATATTTTTTTAAGGGGAAGAGGCTATGACAACCCATAAATTTCACAAGTACCATATATGTTATGTTTAATAGAAGTGGAAAAACCATTAGAAATTTTTGCTTTTTATGTACTACATGGTAAGATGAACGAATTCTCACAACCTGAACTACCATATCAACATATTCCTATATGTTGTAAATATAACAAGTATAAACTTATAAGTAATTTAACTTGTATATTTATAAATAAGAACATTTCAAGAAATATAATGATACCCTAAATTCCCTTAGAAACCTTAGAATCCCTATAAATGAATGATGAACAAGGAATGAGAACAAGGATTATCCTAACATGTAGAAAGTATAAAGTTATCCAAAGAATAAGTAAGTGTAACGCATACAAAGCAAAAGTACAAATAAGTGTACATAATAGTCTAGATCATCACCTAGAAACCTTTATAAACAATATTTCAAGCAATTTAATTATACAACAACTATGTATCTATAATCAAATCAATAAATTAATTAAAATCTATGACATAAAGAAAAGTTAAGCAATCACAAAGTACTAATATTCACTAATCTCAAGTTAATTACAAGAAAATGACCTAAAACCAATATTAGCATATAAAATCCATTCTATAATGAATTAGAGTCAAATCTTTTGTAATTAATTATAAAACTCAACTAAATATCATATTAGGGTAATACATTTGTATCAAGTTAAGTTACAAGTTCATAAATGATAATGTACAAGTTATCAAAGCATAGGATCTTAAGCTCCCATAATTAACCTTAGATTATGATTACCCTATATAAACCTTTAAACTAAGAATGTAGAACCCATAGGAGTCATAAACATATTATATAAACCCTAGAATAAGTGTACATAAATACCATAAATCCTAATTACCCAAAATAGAAAGTAATTAGGCTTAATGATATAGAAACCCTTATATTAAGAAATCTACATGGAATCATTACCTAGTTCTTTAAGGACAAGTCTACGAATACTTATACGACTTCATTAAGATTATAATATTATGATAAGACAATGTAAAAGTATATTAATGCACAAGGTACAAGATTTCAATGCATGACTTGTAAATTAGGTCAAAATATTTATTTTCACTCTTTAGACATGTTAACCTAATCTAAACCCTCAAACCAAGTGTGAGAACTCTTTAGACACTTAAAACACAATGTCTAGGATCTAAATTAAGTTTAAATCAGCAGCTAATTGAAGGATAAAGCCGTTTACTAAGATTTAATCTTAGATCATTAGAAAACCCTAATCTACATAAGTATACTTCCCATTTTCACATCAAACCTTTGTTAAACTTCAAACCAAGGATCAAAATCTCTTAAATAGAATGTCTATACCCTAATTAAGCCTGAATCATTCACTAATCATGTAACACCCCATTTGATAAATGGAATATTAGAGGATAATTATGGCGTGTCATAAAAGCGTGCAAGGTGAATGTCTTAAAATATTAAATGACCATACAGGGAAATACTGAAATCAAACATCGATAGTCGAACATAAGCTCAAACACATGAATATAAGTACTGAAAGGAAAGTACTAAACAATGACCAGAAGAAATAAAGTAATGTAATGCATGGAAATGAATAACGTAAAGAAGGCTGGATACCTTCCATCCAAATGCACATACTCTCAAGATCCTAAGCACGTCCCTGTGTACCTGCCGTTTAGGAACATTGAAAGGAAACGACTGAGCAAGACTCCCAATGAACGGATATATAACATAGTATGAATAACATGAACATAATAAAGACTGATTAGCAGCAGAAATGTATAAGTCCTGGAGACCCTGGTACATGTTTATAAAACTGGTTTTATAGATTGAAAAGCCTATGATTAACTTATGAAAACTATATTTTAAATTTAGCCAAAGAGTCCATATAGGTCATGAGGTATCACTGTGCATGAATACTTAGAGGGGTGACCTCATCATGAAATTAGAGGGGTTGCCTCTAGTTATACTCGTTTGGGTAGGAGTGATCAACTCCTTGTGAAGGATGCAAGGCACACACCATATTCACCATGTAAATCTTGTCTAAAAACATGTAACTAGGATGCATCCATATGCCCCACATGACATGATAATAATAATAATAATGTCCAAAACGTGAAGGGATGCCACAAGCAATCACTCCGTCATGGGGAAGTCATAACACTGGTGCCTTGAGTGTTATGGTAATGGTACCTCCATAACTAGGTGAACTGGCATGCATGTATATAGCTCAGGTATTTAAAATATAACATAAGCATTCAAACATATAAAATAACTTGGGGACAATAGATGGCTGTAAACGGGGAATCCTAATAAGGAAGAGAGTCTCCATACTGAAGGACGGAATATCCGTACTTTATGTCCAATAGTGATGCAAGAGTGGAAGCTGAAAGATCTACACCTACTTCCCGGATACTACAAAAATAAGAGACATGAATGAGTTGTCTGATTACCGTGTATTTTACTTGTTCTATGTGTTCTTACTTGTTTTACATGTTCTTGTCATGTTATATTGTTTTAAGTATTATCTTTTAATTATTCATGTTTTACATGTATTCTGATTATGTATTTCTTGTATTATTGTATTGCTATACTTGTAGTGTCATAATAAGTAACATTCTAAACATAGCAGGTTTCCAAAAATTGAAATTATCCAAAAAAAATAGTAAGTTTCCATAGATAGAAATAAGCTTGATTTATAAGTCCAAAAGATAAGCTAAAGCTTAAAAGTCATAATTTATAGGTCACGATGATATATTAGTAAAGTTTATTAAATTAAATACTTAGGCAAAAAATGATTATTAATTAATAAGGATATGCAGGGTTTTATTAATTAATAATATGTCATGGTTAATCTAATAAAACTTTACCTTATATAATTAATTAAATTAAATCATGGTTTTTAATTTAATTAAGTCAAATAAAATACTTAGGTTATAACATGTATTACTAATTTTATTAATATAACCTAAATTTTTAATTAAATAAATTAATAGTTCATGTAAATTAATTTAATTAATTAGTTAATATAATAATGGCTAACAAAATGTACCCGAGTCCCGAAACCTGAGACAAACCAAACCGAACACCAAACACCACGCAACCAGCGGTTGGTGGTTACTGTCAGCGGCTAAGGCCCTGGCCTTGCCGTCGGTTTCTACTGCTAGCCCACAGGTTCACACCGACTGAGCCGGTGTTCCCCCTGCCGAGCTAAAGTACCCACCGGCATAAGCCGGTTCCCACTGTTTTTCACCTAAGACCATCAAGAGCTTGGAGGGATATCGATTGCCATTGATTTCACTAGGTTTCCCCCTGTGGGGGCCTGGGCTTGCGATCGACAACAACAAGATCACCATCGCACCCTTTGGGTTGCGGCTGGTAGACAGAAAATGCCACCGAGAGCCATCGGGCTCTCGGTTTGTGTGTCGCTGAACCAAAACAAACCAAACACACCCGATTCTTGTTAACCCTTAATCATAACATGTTTTAATTACGTTTTTAAAAGATCCATTACAAATGATCATAATTAAAAAAAGATTAAAAAGATAAAGGTTTCAATTAATACCAAAAGCGTGGATAAATGGAGGATTGAAAGACGAATAAAAACATGTAATTTCCTACGATCAAAATCAACCAATCCTCCCTCGTGTTTCTTTCTATGTCGCGGCCAAGGAGAAGAGAAAGGGGATAGGGTTTTATTTATTTTTCTTGAAAAGTACAAATGATAATTCCCTTGAAGAAAATTGATTACTAGTTAGTTTATAAAAATGGGTCGGGCCATGAGGCTCTTTCCTCTTTCTTTGCCGCGGCTAAAACACAAGCCCAAACCAAATGCATTTGTTTTTCGTGTCTAAATATTAATCGCATGCATTCGTGCTTTAGGTGTCGTGAATTAATTATTATACGTAAATGTTTATCATGCATTAATAATATACTTAATACTTGTAATTAAGTGTTCGTGACACGTGTCGTATGTTATTAATGGAAAGTTTTAATTTAGTCGTGTTTTCATGTATTTACTTTTCATGGTATTATATGCGGGTTTTACAACTCTTCCCCTTTAAAAAGAATAATTCGTCCCCGAATTAGAGATAACGTAAACTGAAAGAAAACATACCCGAATCAAAACTGGAAATGAGGGTAAGAAGTCTGGATAGATTCCTCCGTCTCCTAAGTGGCTTCCCGCTCAGGATGGTCCCTCCAAAGGATTTTGACGAATGGAATCGTCCTCTTCCTCATAACTCGCTCTTGATGCTCAAGAACTCTTTCGGGTTCCTTGACATAAGAAAGATCCTCACGAATCTGCTCGAGTGGAAATTGAACCATGTGTAGGGGATGATAATTATATCCTCTGAGTAAGGACACGTGGAACACGTTGTGGACATGAGATAGCTGAGGAGGTAACGCTAGACGATATGATACCTCACCGACACGTTCGAGGATATCAAACGATCTGATAAAACGAGGACTGAGTTTTTCCTTGATTCCAAAACGCTTGACTCCACGTGCTAGTGATACCTTGAGGAAAACATGATCACCCACGTTGAAGTTCAAATCTCTACGGTGCTTTCCAGCATAGTTCTTTTGACGAGCACGAGCTTCCTGCAGCTTCGCCTTGGCGATGGCAACCTTATCATTTGTTACCTCTATCATCTCCGGACCCTCAAGAATTCACTCACCCACCTGATCCCAGCAGATTAGGGCACCATTTCTTGCCATACAACATTTGAAATGGTGCAAACTTGATACTGGTGTGCCAACTGTTGTTGTATGCAAACTCCACCAAATAGATATCGTCGTACCAACTTCCTTTCCATTCTAAAGCACAAGCCTGCAACATGTTCTCTATTGTCTAAATGGTACGCTCCGACTGTCCGTCTGTCTGAGGATGAAAAGCCGTGCTAAGCTTAAGTCTGGTGCCCCAAGCTTTCTTTAGACTCTTCAAGAAACACAATGTATAACGAGGATCTTTGTCTGAGATGATACTAGATGGAGTACCATGTAGTCTCATGATATCCTGCTGATAGATATCTGCCAATTTTCTAACCGGATAATCTTTACGGATTGGTAGGAATGTGTAGATTTGGTCAGTCAATCAACAATAACCCAAATGGCGTCATGCTTCTTCTGGGTTTGTGTAAGTCTAGTGACAAAGTTCATGGAAATCATGTCCCACTTCCACTATGGAATGTCTAATGGTTGTAGTAAACCACTAGCTCATTGATGCTCGATCTTAACCTACTGGCAGGTAAGACATTTGGAGACAAAGGTAGCAACGTCCTGCTTCATACCACTCCACCAGAAATACTGCTTGATGTCATGGTACATCTTGGTGGAACCAGGATAAATGGAGAATAGAGAACTGTGAGAATCAGTTAGCAACGCCTCCCAGAGTGTAATGTCATCATAAACACATAATCTGGTGCCCTGTCATACGATACCATCATTATCTACATGAAACTCCATTTGCTGGTCGATGTTCTGAATAATCGCCCAGATTTCACCATCATCTTTTTGAGCTTCCTTGATCCTAGAGAGTATGTCTGGTTCCACTCTAAGAGTAGCCCAGTAACCATGTTGTCTACATACTATAAACTCGATGTCCAGTCGTTCTAAGTCACATATGATTTCTTCTTCTATCTTGATGCCGTTAATCATGCCTGACTTCTTGCTGAGAGAATCTACCACTACATTTTCTTTACCATGGTGGTACCGAAGCTTAATGTCATAATCCTTCAGCAGCTCTAACCATCTCCTTCGCCTCATGTTAAGATCTCGCTGTGTGAAGATATACTTGAGGCTCTTGTGATCAGTGAAGATGTTACATGATTCACCATACAGATAGTGCCTCTAAATCTTAAGTGCGAAGACAACTGTTGTTAACTCCAAGTCTTGAGTAGGATAGTTTACCTCAAAGTGCTAAGTCCAAGCCTTGTATTTGGTCAAATAGATCGTCTATACGCGGCAGTGGATAACGATTCCTGATCGTGATCTTATTCAGCTCACGATTGTCAATACATAAACGCATGCTGCCATCCTTCTTATTCTTAAACAACACCGGTTCACCCCATGGAGATACACTAGGACGGATTAAACCTCGCTCCAAAAGTTCCTACAACTGACCTTTTAACTCCCTGAGGTCAATGGGATCCATGCGGTAAGGAGCCTTGGAGATTGGTTCATCTCCTGGGATGAGCTCAATACTTAACTCTACTTCACGGATAGGTGGTATACCAAGAATTTCTTCAGGAAATACATCAGGCAATTCTGACACGATAGGCCAATATCATGAACTGCAGCTAAGAAACCTTCGCAGCCATGTGACAGTAATGCACGTGCCTGTAAGGCTGAAATGATTTGTATAGACTTTCCTGGTAAGAAACCATTGTGAATGTACTATGGGGCATTGACATCACCGAAAATAACTCGGTATGTATGACAGTTTATGGTGGCGTGGTGTTTGGATAACCAATCCATGCCTAATATCATGTCAAATTCGCACATGTCCAATAGAAATGCGTCAACTCTATGGATTATGTCATCAAACTCTAGGGGAAAATCTCTGTACACATGTGTGATGCCCACAAAGTCTCTCAGGGGTGTGGATATGTTTTATCAAGTGGCATAGGGGATATCCTAACACGAGTAGCATAAGTAGTGGATATGACCGAATGAGTCACACCCGTATCAAATAACACGCAAACAGCTTGACAATGCATAAATAAGATTCCCGTGATGGTACCTGATGACCAGTTTTCTTGGTCCCTGGTGGTAGTAAACACACGTCCAGATGTCGGAGGTGGATTGGAATCGGCATGCCCTGAAGTGCCCTTAATCTCACCCTTTCGGCAGTCCTTCATCTGGTGGCCTGGTTGGACACATTTGAAGCAGCCACCACCAGGATGGCAGTACGGACCTGGGTGCATGCGCCCGTAAGTGGTGTAAATGGGGTGAATGTACCCTCCAACGGGTACTCTAGCTGGCTGGGAGCCTGTTTCAGGAAATATGTGTGAGACATGATTATTGGGAGCTAAACATGACTACACAAATGGTTTAGATTCTAATACCAGATGAAGCTGCACGGTTGGATTGTGAACCTCTGCGGTCCTGATCCCGTCCGTTTCCAGTTTTCCTAGATATAAATATTAAAGTGTCAAAATCAATGGGTTATCAAGCAACATAACATAGAAATGAAATAATTTAGGGACATGCTGCCACTGGAGTAGTTGGTTTTGTTACGGTAACTGTCATTAACGCCATGCCTATTAATAACTATGAATTTAGTTAGAAACATTTGTTGTTCGTTGAAGTGGAATGTCTAATCGAATTGATTATTGGTAATCGTGCGACTCAGCTGTCTTTTGGTGAAACAAAGATTTGTCGTTGTAGTATATTAAATGTGCAAGACAAAAAGTAAATGGCGGGTAATTTAAAACTAAGACTAGTTAAAACTTAAATTGTGCAATATTAAAACATTGAAAAGTAAAGTGATTAAATGACTTAAAATTTAAGCATGAAGAAAAATTTAATTTGACAAAGTATTAAAAATGTAAACTTAAAAATAAAACCCAAACTTAAATATTAACAAATCCCCAAATCATCGGAATCCAGATCGGAAAGCTGTCACCAAGTCCATCGGAATGTCAGATCAGAATGTGCCATCGGAATAAGGAAAAGTGTAATCTATAGGAATGTATAAAACTAATCCTATCGGAATATAGAAAAGTGCTACCTATCATAATGATGATCGTAATAAGCTGTAGGAATAAGTCCAGATCGGAATGTTGCTCATTAAATTTGGGCAGCACTTCGACTCAAAATACCTCAAGAGCCGTCGGAACGTGCTATCGCAATGTGCGATCGCAATCCCAGATCGGAATGAGGGTGTTGTTACTCTAGATCGCAATCCCGGATCGGAATGTGAAACCCTCTCCCAATACTGTCACTATCGGAATGTGGAGAAAACAATCTGTCGGAATGTGATAACCCTTCTTTCTGATGGAAGATCAAATTCGCAATAAGCACAAGTACAATAAGCTATGACTAATAAGCTGAATTCAAAGACTTGAAATAAATGGAAATAAAATAAGACAATATGCAACAAAGTTAAAACCTTTCAAAACACAAATTAAGAAAATGAAATAAGCAAACTTTTAGAAAAATTGAAACTTTTTAGAAAACTTAGAGAAACAAATAAGCTAAGTACAAAACAAGCCAATAAGATTGTCAAACTTATAGCTTATCTCATACTAAAACTTAGATAAAAGTAAAAAGGTGAACTTTTTAATAAAATAAGCAAAGAGATTAAGCAATTTCATGCTTAATCCGAATTTAAAACAAACCAAAAACAAGAGAAAAGTGGGATAAGAATGATAAAATAAAGCTTGATTAAAAGAATGTAAAGATTAACAACAAAATAAAAAGACTTACTTGAATTAAAGGAAAGAAATTTAAGGTGCAAAACAAGGTAGTTAAATTGACAATTAAAGAAATGACATGAAAATAAAGTGTATGTAAATGAAAATGGAAGAACTAGTTTGTCACTCTAGCCAACAAAATGAAATGAAGTGAAATGGGTGGTATTTATAGTGATTAGGGAGGAGGGAAGCATGTGTTGCTTCCTTCTTTCTTTCCGTCTTCTCGTCTTCTTAATTCTTCGATTTTTTCGACGTTGTATCAGGATTAATTAAACTTGCCTTGAAAATTCTTCATTAGTAAGACTTGAGTTCTTCGGCTTTATTAAACTTCCGTCTTTAGACTTTATTCCTCGATAAATCTTCAGAATTGGCCTTGGACTTCCGTTCTTTTTGCACTCTTGATATCTTGACTTCGTCTTTTGTCTTTTTCTTCGATAAAAGCCCGTGAAAGCCCGTGTTTTCTCCCCTTTTCACATTTTGATCCTAAATCACAACAAAAACACAAACCACACATAATTCCGACATTTACGACATAAAATACACGTTTGGGATTGGTTATTATTGTAATTAAGTGGTAAAAGGATGGGTGTTTACACACCTATCAAATCCCCTACACTTGACCATTGCAATGTCCTCATGCAATGCAATAGTTATAAAGCAAGTTTTACATTCTCCATCATAATCAATCCACAATGGCCTTTATTAAAAAGATATAAAATCCTAAAACATTCAAAGGAAGAAAATAATTAAAGAAATCAAAGACATACCTTAGGGTTTTGGAAATGTCATGAATGATTATCATCCTCAAGTTTCACGTTCCCCATACCAAGCTTAAAAACGAGATCATTGTTATTGTTAGTTAGTAAACTAACACAAACTCAGTGGGCTAATTATTTACTTAGACTCCCTTATTCCTAGCTGTATCTCATATATTTTATTATTGTCTTTAATGATCACGAGGATGCATTATTTGACTTATTTTGATAGTTATTTAGTCCGAAAATAAAGTGGGACGATTTAATCAATAGTTAGCTAAAGGACAAAATCTTTTAAAACTGCTTCTCGGGACCTCTTAAAGTTCATATCTTGGCATAACTCGCTTCACGATTTGAGACCTTTCTCGGACCGATATTTGGCAGCGACTTCATACTTCAAATCTTTGAGAGATGTTCTTGAAATTATGGTCTTCTCTTCATAATAGGAATTTATTCGCTTGAAGTTTTGAGAGATTCTTCATCTTTGGACCACGACTTCTTCATTTTTCTCCAATCTTTATTTTGGACTTTGATATACAACGATCCTCCTCCTTTTAGGACTTGGATCTATTTATCCTCATACCTTGTTAGGGTCTTTTCGGATAGACTTCTCCATGTTCTTTTGGGGAGTATTTGATTTTCGTCGTGTGTCTCGATCCTTCATATCAATTTTTGATAATGATTCTTCACATCACTTTTTGGACTCACCAATCTTCACATCCCGCTTCAATAAGTTATGCCTTGGCTATGAACTCTAATTAATTCCGGGAAACTTTTAAACGATCTTGGGCTAGAAGCTAAGTAACTTTTTAAATCGTACAACCTTACTTATTGCAGATAAATTTATTAACAAGCGATGGGAGAACAGGCTTATAATCAACTCACATAAATTCACGAAAGAATATCAAACTTATAATTGACTCTATCATCTCTCGTCCTCCATAGTTTAAAATCTCAAGGAATGAGACTCGTGGATGCGTAGCCAATTAAATCAAAGTTTTGGGTTTTCGAGTCATCTATAGGATCTTGCAAATTCTTAGACTTTTTCAAGTTTAGAATTCGCATTTTAAAGTTCCCTTGATAAACGACTCTCTAGGATCAATTATAGGAACTTGCGAAAAGTTCTTGTTCTTAACCCGTGAGAGTTAAGACCTTCGCGTTTTAAAGTTGCCTATATAAAAGCCTAGCAAAACTTGACTTAAACACGTTAAGGATACTAGCTAGAGTAAACTTTGATAAGTAAACTCGGTTTGAGTCAAAAGATTCACAACGTTTGAAAATTAAAACCACTTTATTTAAAATTTATTCTAGCAAAGAAAGAAAAATAACTATAACAAAAGAAAAACTAATAGGCCAAAATAGATCAAAAATTTTGAAAAATGTTGAAAAATTGATTTTCCGGTTAAAATGAGGGCAAATACAAGGAAAAGACCACTTAACTTCGATAGAAGGCCCCCCTACACTTAATATAAACATTGTCCTCAATGTTTAAGCATGTGGAAGTAAACTCCCCTACACTTAGGACATTGTGCACTCTGTTTAAATCTTGCTAAGGAAAGGACAACTAAAGTGATTCATATTTTAATATTGAAAAATATAAAATAGAGAATCAAAAGAGTTTAGGATAGAACCGGGAAGATGGGAACACGGAATCACGGATCGTCAAAAGTCATCAAGTATGGATTTTTGAAAGCTCGAATCCCTGCATATGATAAGAAAGAAAACAACAAACAACATACTAGGGTCTCCCCCTACACTTATTATAAAAATAAGAGAAAAAGGATAGATACTGCGGGTTGCCTCCCGAGAAGCGCTTGTTTTTGTTAACCGAGTCGTGAGCCTGACTCGACCTTGATTAGCATAGGAAGAAGCTTGAAACACATCCACCGGGATCAAATACATGGTTTTCGTCCATCAAATAGCACAAGCTTAAGGCGAACAAGGCAAGCCAAAGAAGAGTAGGCAAGGTTCCCTTAAGCAAAGATGGAGCACGGTGGGAGCAAGGGTGAAGAGGTGCAAGCATATCTCCATAAGTTCCAAAAAGCTTTCCTTTTATTTCATCAGATGGATACTGAGATGGCTTAAAAAGTGCAATACCGGGGTCGAACACCTTTTCCTTTAGGGGAAAATAACACTCATGCTCAACAGATCTTGAAGAAGATCCGATCATAAATCTCGCAATCTCATCCTCAGAAGGTGGATATAGAGGTGTCAAGACATAAGTGTTGCGGATATCGGTTTCGGCCGGCTTCTTCTCCTTTGAAGCGGGTTTCTTCATATCCAAATTAGGATAAAGACCATAATCATCAAAGTCTAAAGGTGGAGCATCACTCTCATTTGGGAAGTAAGTGTTGATAAAAGTAGCAAAGTCTTCCTCAAATGAGTAGTCATCCAAAGTAGATAAAGTGTTGTAGGCGGAGGATCTTCATCATGAGAAGAATCACTCGAAAGAGTATCAGCCTCATCAAAATCATCATAAGTGGGCATGTCTGGATACTCAGATGTAAAATCATCATAATATCCCCATCGGAGCTAGACTCATCATCATAAGCACCATAGATCGGTGGAGAATCATAAATTGGTGGAGGATCAGAATTGGATAGAGAATCAGCCACATCATCTTTGAACAGTGGATTATCATAGCAAGAGTCGAATAGAGGATTGTTGTAGACGACAACATCATCAAGCACATTAATCATATTCGCCGATTCTCTTCCATAGGATTGGTTTGTGATCTTCCCCATTTCAAACACTTGTGCATCATTACCGACCCTTAAGATTAACTTACCTTCAGCAACATCGACAAGAGATTTTCCGGTTCTCAAGAATGGCCTACTAAGTATTAAAGGAATATGAGGGTCCATTTCATAATCAACAACAACAAAATCGACCGGAAAAGGGAAGGTGCCAACTTTAATGAACACATCTTCGGCAATACCAACGGGGTAAGCGAGAGTGCGATTTGCAAGCTCAAGAGTCATCTTCGTTGGTGTAAGATCGGGTAATGATAACTTTTTCCAAACACTTAAAGGCATCAAATTTATACTTGCCCTGATATCAGCTAAGGCATTAAGTTCTTCGGTTTGGTGAAAAGTACATGGTAGCACAAAACGACCGGGATCTCCAAGTTTCTCCGGAAGTTCTTTAAGAAGGACAGCTGAACAATTTTCATTCAAGCGAGTATTAACAAACTCGGCCATCTTCTTCTTCTTATTAAGCAATTCCTTAAACATCTTGACAAATTGTGGCATTTGGGCAAGAGCTTCAACAATGGTAAAGGTGACGGTCATGCCGGCAATCTTGTCCAAAAAGTTAGATACATGAACGTCATTCTTAGTCAAAATTCTCGCCTTGTTGAGTCGAGAAGGGTAAGGAATGCTAGGTTTATAGGTGGAAGGTGGGGTTGGTGAAGGGTTCTTCTTGGGTACTTCTTCATGACAAGGCGGAGATGGTAATGGTGAACTAATACTAGGTGTGGGAGTAGTAGGGATAAATGGTGGTGGAGGAGGTGTAGATGGTGTAACTGGGGGTGGGATATATGGTCATACTAAGGTTGCTCCACTACGGGTAGTAATAGCACTCACATTCGCTCTCGGGTCGGTGACGATGTTTGAAGGTAGAGAGCCCGAAGTAGAGGGTTGAGTGGTTGGTAAGAAACTAGCCAGCATATTCTTCAAATCATTCGTTTGAGTGCTGAAGGAGGTTTGTATATCATTTCGAAGCTCGGATCTAATGTCATTCCCTTGCTTAGTGATATCCTCTTTCAAGTTGATAATTTGGCTTTGCAGATTCTTAATTTGCTCTCCTTGGGTTCTCATTAAAGCTTCAACATCTTGATTAATGAGTGGGGCTTGTTGAGCGGGTGGGTGATAAGGATTAGAAGCTCGAGGTGGGATTTGGTTGCTTCTATAGTAATTGTTGTTGGGGTTGTGGTTTTGAGGAGAAAAACCGGGTGAAAGATAGTTGTTCGACCGGTAACTTAGCAAATTTCGATCCCCTTGAGGTCGGGCTTGGTAATTTTCCGGTGAATAGTTACCATAAGCCGCATACACGTTTTCTGGATTGCCTTGAGTAGAAGGACAATCAGTGTATGAGTGAGGACCGCCGCATGTCTCACAAGAGATTTCTACAACTTTAACTTGTTGTTGTTGGTTTGTAGCGATGAGCAAGATATTTTTGTTCATTTCGGCCATCATGCGGGTGAATTCGGTCATATCGGGGTTTGCTGAAGTAGAAGAAACATTGCCTCTCGGGTTGTTTGATACTTGATTTTTAGGCCTCGTATCAAGATTCGTAGTCCAGTGTCTTTTCGAATTGAAAACCGGTCTAAAGTGCGACTCAATCGTCTTTTGGTGAATCAAGAGAATGGTTTGGTTTTGATTATCTATTTTTAAACTATTAGCAAGTAATTAAAGTGTCGTTGAATAAAATGGAAGAATAAAGATTAATACTAGAATGACGAATAAAATAAATGCTTGTAAACTTAAAGGTAACAATGGAAAAATACTAGCACACTAAATAAAACTAATACTTGGAAAATTTTCTAAAAATAAGAACTTAGTTAAAAAGTACTAAAAGAAAGTAAGATCGGAATATCAAACAAATGCAAACAATCGGAATAAGCCAACAAGTGTCCCGATCGGAATGTATTCCGATCGGTTGATCGGAAAATTGGTAGGAGCCGTGATCGGAATATGTAACATAAAGGAGCAATCGGAATACTACACAAGGTCCTAAATCGGAATACCAATCAAAGACCCAAATCGGAATAAGGAAATAAGGTTCAATCGGAATGTGGGAGGAGTCTCAATCGGAATATGTTGCTAAGAGTACCGATCGGAATACGCAAGAAGGGGTCAGATCGGAAACGAAAGCCCTAATCCGATTGATCAATCGGAATATAGAGATGGAGGCTGCTCGGAAAAACCAATCGGAAAGTGGTTTTAAACCCTTTTCCGAAATCTAAGGGATTCGGAAATAAGCTAGTGAATAAGCTATAAAATAAGCTTATCACCAAACTAAATCGAATCAATCACTAAACCGGATCGAATAAGCACTTATCACAACTTATTCAACCTCAAAATAAGCAACTTTTTTGGATCAAACAATAAAAACATAAACTTTTTAAGAAAACTTTTTATAAAGTAAATAAGCTAATCATAAAAATAAGCCAATAAAGCACAAGAGTCTTATAGCTTAATCAAATGAAAACATATGAAATGATCAAAAGGTTAACTTCTTAAGCACGAAATCAATTAGAACAACACGGATCATATGATAATCGTACCAAAATCAATCTAAAATCAAAGAAGAGTAGAATGAGATAAAGGATTAACAGCTTAAAATAGAACTTGATTAGTGAAAATAAGCAATACAAGGATGTTTAATCTTGAAAGATTAAAAGAAAAGATGAAATTTAGTGAGAGAAAGTTTAAGACTTTCTCTCTCTAAAACTAGAAAGAAAATGAAAAAGTGAAAATTAACTAAAACTATCTAACCACCCTCCTAATGACTATTAGGAGGGTATTTATAGGGAAGGTGGAAGGAGTGCATGTGTTGCATCTTCTATCTTGCTTTCTTCACGTTTTCTCGACTCGACTTTAATTCTTTGTCTTTGTCGTCTCGGGATTTGAACTTTTCTTTTAATTTTCTTCTTCTATTAGACTTAAGTTCTTCGACTTCGTTAAACTTCCATCTTTTGACTTTTTCTTCGATAAATCTTCAGAATAGGTCTTGGACTTCCGTTCTTTTTGCACTCTTGATCTTTTGACTTCGTCTTTTCCCGTTTTCTTCAATAAAAGCCCGTGAAAGCCCGTGTTTTCTTCCTTTTTAATATTCTGGTCCTAAAACACAATAAAAACACAAACCACGCATAATTCCGACTTTTACGACATAAATCACACGTTTTGGTCTTGTTATTATTGGAAATAAGTGGTAAAAGGATAAGTGTTTTCACACTTATTAAATCCCCTACACTTGACCATTGCAATGCCCTCATGCAATGCATTAATTTTAAAGCACGGTTTACATTTTCCATCATAAATAACCCACCTTGGCCTTTATTAAATACTAAACATAAAAGATAGAAATCAGTAAAGAAATTAAAAACTTACATTGGGTTTTGGCAGCCATGAACGTTTATCATCCTCAAGTTTCACGTTCCCCATACCAAGCTTAAAAACGAGATCATTGTTATTATAAGTTAGCAAACTATCACGAACTCATGTGGGCCAATTACTCACTAAGACTCCCTTATTCCTAGGTGTATCTCTTATATTTTATTTTTGTCTTGAATGATCACGAGGATGCATTGTTTGACTTATTTTGATAGTTATTTAGTCCGAAAATAAGGTGAACGATTTAATCAATAGTTAGCTAAAGGACCAAATCTTTTAAAACTGCTTCTCGGGACCTCATAAAGTTCATATCTTGGCATAACTCGCTTCACGATTTGAGACCTTTCTCGGACCGATATTTGGCAGCGACTTCATACTTCGAGCCTTTGAGAGACGTTCTTGAAATAATGGTCTTCTCTTCATAATAGGAATTTCTTCACTTGAAGTTTTGAGAGATTCTTCATCTTTGGACCACGACTTCTTCATTTTTCTCCAATCTTTATTTTGGACTTCGATATACAATGATCCGCCTCCTTTTAGGACTTGGATCTATTTATCCTCATACCTTGTTAAGGTCTTTTCGGATAGACTTCTCCATGACTTTTGGGGAGTTCTTGCTTTTCGTCGTGTGTCTCGATCCTTCATATTGATTTTCGATAAATGATTCTTCACATCACTTTTGGATCTTTAGCAACAAAATGTAGTCCTCATGCCTTGTTAGGGCCTTTTCGGACTCGCCAATCTTCGCATCCCGCTTCAATAAGTTATGCCTTGGCTATGAACTCTAATCCGTACCGAGCAACTTTTAAACGATCTAGGGCTAGAAGCTAAGTAACCTTTTAAATCGTACAACCTTATTTATTGCAGATAAATTTATTAGCAAGCGGAGGGAGAATAGGCTTATAATTAACTCACATAAATTCACGAAAGAATACCGAACTTATAATTGACTCTATCTTCTCTCGTTCTCCACAGTTTAAAATCTCAAGGAATGAGACTCGTGGATGCTTAGCCTATTAAATCAAAGTTTTGGGCTTTCGAGTCATCTATAGGATCTTGCAAATTCTTGGACTTTTTCAAGTTTAGAAATCGCATTTTAAAGTTCCCTTGATAAACGACTCTCTAGGATCAATTATAGGAACTTGTGAAAAGTTCTTGTTCTTAACCCGTGAGAGTTAAGACTTTCGTGTTTTATAGCTCCCTATATAAAAGTCTAGCAAAACTTGACTTAAACACGTTAAGGATACTAGCTAGAGTACACTTAGGCAAGTAAACTCGGGTTGAGTCAAAATGTTCACGACTAAGAAAAATTTAAAACCACTTTATTCTAGCAATGGAAAGAAACTAGACATGATAAAGGAAAATACAACTATACAACTAGGCCAACATAGATTAAAAATTTTGAAAAATGTCGAAAAATCAAAATTTTCGGTTAAAATGAGGGCAAATTTATGGAAAAGACCACTTACTTCGATAGAAGTCCCCCTACACTTGAGATAAACATTGTCCTCAATGTTTAAGCATGTGGGAGTAAACTCCTCTACACTTAGGACATTGTGCACTTTGTTTAAATCTTGCTAAGGAAAGGATAACTATAGTGAATTCAATGTATACATATAGAATATGAAATGTTGAATCACAAGAGTTTAGGATAGAACCGGGAAGATAGGAACACGGTATCACGGTTCGTCAAAAGTCATCACGGTGGATCTTTGAAGCTTTAATCCCTGCACAGCACAAGAAACAAGACAACAAACATATGCGGGGCTCCCCCTACACTTATTATGAAAGCAGTAAATGATAGATCACGGGTTGCCTCCCGAGAAGCGCTTGTTTTTGTTCACCGAGTCACGAGCCTGACTCGACCCAATTTTGTTCATGGGGAACGTGGTGAGGGATGGAATCATCGCTTGAGATATGTCCTCACCAAAGTACAGCTTCCGACGCTGGCCATTCACCTTGAAATTGGGCCCATTCGGCTGAGAAATCTCAATGGTCCCATATGGAAAGACGTTGGCGACGGTGAATGGACCAGACCAGCGGCTCTTCAACTTGCCAGAGAAGATCTTCAACCGAGAGTTAAAGAGTAAGACTTGATCACCAACGTTGAACTCTCGGTTCTTGATTTTAGCGTCATGAATGATCTTCGTCTTCTCCTTGTAGATCAGCGAGTTCTCATAAGCTTCATTCCGCAGTTGATTGAGCTCGTTGAGTTGAACCTTGCGATGATCACCGGCTTTGTTAATGTCGAAGTTAGCCAACTTCAAGGCCCAGTGCGCCTTATGTTCCAGCTCGATTGGGAGGTGGCAGGCTTTCCCGTACACAAGACGATAAGTTGTACAACCGATCGGGGTCTTGTAAGCAGTACGGAAAGCCCACAGAGCATCATCTAACGACCCACGCGGCACGATGCTCTCCCACAGTGCGCTCCAAAATTCTCTTCAAGCCACGATTGGAAATTTCGGCTTGCCCATTGGTTTGGGGATGATAGGCGGTGGAAAGACGGTGATTGACACCATACTTAGCCACGACTCTTGCAAATTGATCGTTGCAAAAATGAGTCCCGCGGTCACTGATAATAGCACGAGGAACGCCAAATCGAGCGAAAAGCTGCTTCAAAAAGTTCACAACCACCCTCACATCATTCGTAGGAAGAGCCTTAGCTTCAACCCATTTAGAAACGTAGTCGACGGCGACGAGGATGTACTTGTTCCCTTTGGATGATGGAAATGGCCCCATAAAGTCGATGCCCCATACATCAAAGATTTCACATTCCTGTATGAAATTTTGAGGCATCTCATCCTTATGTGTGATCTTGCCTTGGCGTTGGCAAGCATCACAATGCTTAACCATTTCGTGAGCGTCACGATAAATGGTGGGCCAATAGAATCCAGAATCAAACACTTTTTTAGCGGTGTAGTTGGGACCAAAGTGACCACCGGTGGGTCCTTTGTGGCAAGCTTGGAGGATGTCAAAAGCTGCCGGTCCGTCAACACATCGACGAATGATCAAATCAGCACATTGTTTGAATAGATAAGGGTCATCCCAAAAGTAAGTCTTAACATCATTCAAGAACTTCTTCTTTTGTTGGGATGTTAACCCTTGGATGAGAATTCCACTCGCTAAATAGTTTGCAATGTCAGCAAACCACGGAGTGCCATCAAGATTGAGATTTATAGACATTAAGGTCTCAAGGGGGAAAGAGTCATTGATCTCTTTGTTCGGATGATCCCCTTGATATGGATCCTCAAGTATGCTCAGATGATCCGCGGCCAGGTTTTCAGCACACTTCTTGTGACGAATTTCAATGTTGAATTCTTGAAGGAGTAAAACCCAGCAAAGAAGTCTTGGCTTAGCATCATGCTTTGTCATCAAGTACTTCAACGCGGAATGGTCCGTGTAAACAATGGTGGTTGATAAAACGAGATAGGGGCGAAATTTTTCAAAAGCATAAACAACAGCTAAAAGCTCTTTTTCGGTTGTCGTATAATGCAATTGAGCCCCCGTCATTGTTTTGCTAGCATAGTGGATTGGTTGGAAGTGTTTATTCACTCTTTGGCCCAAAACCGCACCAATAGCAAAGTCGCTAGCATCGCACATCAATTCAAAAGGCAGCTCCCAATTAGGGGTAACCAAGACCGGTGCCTTAGTTAGCTTATCCTTAAGAAGGTTGAAGGTTTCGAGACACTCTTTAGAAAAGATAAAAGGAGTATCTTTTTCCAAGAGGTGGGTCATCGGGCGAGCGATTTTAGAGAAATCCTGAATGAATCGACGATAGAAGCCCGCATGACCCAGAAAACTTCTCACACCCTTCACGGTTGAAGGTGGAGGTAATTTGGCTATGACATCTACTTTAGCACGGTCGACTTCAAGACCGGCTTTAGAGATTTTGTATCCTAGCACAATGCCTTCCTTTACCATAAAATGGCATTTTTCCCAATTCAGAACAAGGTGAGTGTCTTCGCACCGCTTAAGCATACGTTCCAAATTGGCAAGGCAAGAAGAGAAGGAATCCCCGAAGACCGAAAAATCATCCATGAAGACTTCTATGGTTTGCTCAACCATGTCATGGAAGATAGCTAATATGCACCTTTGGAAAGTCCCGGGGGCATTGCATAAGCCAAAAGGCATTCGGTTGTAAGCAAATGTGCCATAGGGACAAGTGAATGTTGTCTTCTCTTGATCTTGGGGATCGATGGGTATTTGGAAATAACCCGAGAAACCATCAAGAAAGCAGTAATATTCATTACCCGCTAAACGTTCAAGCATTTGGTCCATAAAAGGTAGAGGGAAATGATCCTTTCTCGTGGCATCATTGAGTTTGCGGTAGTCTATACAAACTCTCCACCCAGTAACGAGACGGGTAGGAATTAACTCGTTGTTTGCATTTGGCACAACGGTGATTCCGTCCTTCTTAGGCACACAATGGACTGGACTAACCCATGGTGAATCCGAAATAGGGTAAATCATACCCGCATCAAGAAGTTTGAGAACCTCTTTTTTGATGACTTCATGGATTTTAGGATTCACCCTTCGTTGGCTTTGAATTGTGGGCTTAAAGTCGTCCTCCATGAGAATTTTATGTGTGCAGAAGTGAGGATCAATTCCACGGATGTTGGAGATTTTCCAAGCGATAGCTCTTTTATGCTTCTTCAACACGGCGACAAGTCGGGCTTTTTCGTCTTCTTTCAGATCCTTTGCAATGATGACCGGTAGCTTCTCGTCGTCTTCTAGGAAAACGTACTCAAGATGAGGAGGTAGGTCCTTAAGCGCGAGAGTGGGAGGATCCTCAATAGATGGTGAAACTAACGATGGATCATCATTAATCACCTCTTTAGGAGAAGGAGGAGACAACGGGTCCTCATTGAGAAGTCTCTCAATAGTACGAATGTCTTCATCCCAATTGGTGGACAAATTATCATACTTAATATCGAGAGGACCCAAGCTAGCTTCGAAATCATCCAAGTCACTTTCTCCAAAAGGAGTCAATGCTGGAGCAATTGAGGCAACGGTCTAAACATTGGGTAGAGAAGAAAGAGTACTTTTGCAAGCATCATGAAAATGTTCTTCACAAGCCTCATCGAGAACATCAATAGCATTAACACTCTTATATGAATAAGGTTGCTTAGAAATCTTACCCATGTTGAAGACAATTTTATCGTCACCAACTCTCATGATTATTTCGCCCGCGGCTACATCAATAAGAGTGCGACCGGTCCTCAGGAATGGACGTCCAACGATTAATGGAACACGGGGATCCATCTCGTAGTCAACGACAACAAAATCCGCCGGGAAGGTGAATTTTTCAACGCCAACAAAGACATCTTCGGCTAATTCCAAAGTCATGTTGGTGGGGACTAGCTCGGGGAGAGATAATTGCTTCCAAACACTTAAAGGCATTAACTTTATACTGGCACCTAGATCGGCTAGGGCCATGCAATTCTCTACTCCCGGGAAGTTGCAAGGAATTAAGAAGCGACCCGGATCACCAAGTTTGGTGGGCAATTTCCTTAAGAGCACTGCGGAGCAGTTCTCATTAAGTTTGGTCTGAGCGATGTCAAGAAGCTTTTCCTTATCACTTAAAAGATCTTTAAACATCTTAGCGTATTTGGGCATGTGAGCGAGAGCCTCGGCAAAGGAGATGTTAAAATTCAATTGTTTAAACATTTTTAGAAAGTTTGAAACCTGAATATCATCCTTGCTCTATTGCTTCTCTTTCCTCAATCTTGAAGGATAAGGTATATTGGATGAAGAAGAAGGCTTTAAGGTAATAGGATCACTCACAACCACGGGTGGTGGGGAAATGGGGATAAAAGGTGAAGGAGGTGAGGAAAGTTGCTCTTTTTCCTTGTTCACAATCACAGGTGGAGGTGTAGGAAGCTCGGGTTCCATGTAACCTTTTCCACTACGAGTGGTGATTGCTTTCATATCCCCTCTTGGGTTCGCAACGGTATTACTCGGAAGAGTACCCGAAGAAGAGGGTTGATTACCTTGGATGAGCGAACCAATCATATCACGAAGGTGAACCGCTTGATTATTAAAAGAGTTTTGCATGTTAGCATTAATTTCATTGCTGTGTTTGGCCATATCATTCCTTAGCTCGGCTCGAATATCGCTCCCTTGTTTCACCATGTCATTCTTCAAGTTGACAAATTGACTCTGAAGATTCGTCACCATCTCACGATTAGTCTTCATGAACGTCTCGACATCTTGGTTTACTGCCATCGATTGATTGAGAGGTGGAGCTTGGTAAGCTTGAGATTTTCCTTGAGTTGGGTATGGGTTTCTTTGGGATTGATATTGATTTTGAGCACTAGGTTGGGATTGGTTATTTTGGTTATAGCTTTGTTGTTGGTTTTGGTTTGCAGGAGGGAAACCGGGAGGAGCAAGATAATTATTTGAACGATAACTTAGCAAGCCACGGTCTCTTTGAGGGCGAGCTTGATAGCCTCCCGTGGGATAAGTGCTGTAAGCTGCGTTAACGTTTTTAGAATAATTTCCTTGGGTAGAAGGAAAATCATGATAAGAATGAGGACCACCACATGTGTCACAAGAAATAGCAACGGCTTTAGCTTGTTGAAAATTGTTTGTGGCTATGGACATGAAATCTTTGTGCATCATTGCGATTTGTCGGGTAAGTTCGGATATCTCAGGATTGGAAGTAGTAGAAGAAACATTGACTCTCTGATTAGATCTTGAGGATGCGGATGAATCCCAATTCTTGTGGTGAGTAGTCATGTTTTCGATCAACTCTCGACACTCCTCCGGTCGCCTTTTCATAAAAGTACCACCGGCGGCGGCATTGATCGTGTCACGATCACGAAAAGTGAGACCATTATAGAAGGTGTCAATGAGAGTGACGGGGAGCATATTGTGATTTGGACAGCGGTCGATCAAATCATTGTATCGTTCCCAAGCATCGAAAAGCGATTCATCATTCTCTTGCATGAATCCACTGATTTGGTTACGAAGGCTAGTGACCATGGATGGGGGAAAATAGCGCGATAAAAAGCGTTGAGTCATGTCGTTCCACGTATGAATAGAATTCTTAGGAAGACGGTCAAACCATTTTTCGGCATGGTGAGAAAGCGAGTGGGGAAAAAGTTGGAGGCGAAGGTCATCCATAGAAACACCGGAGCACTTCATGCTTTGGGTAATGGTAATAAATTTGTCGAGGTGTTTGTTGGCATCATCATCCGGAATTCCACGAAATGGGTTCGTTTGCACTTGCTGGATCATGTGATGCTTCAACGAAAACTCCTGAGCCGTGACGTGCATTGGCGCAATCGGGCCTCCGC
The DNA here is from genome assembly GCA_025667525.1 of Glebionis coronaria. Taxonomy (NCBI): domain Eukaryota; kingdom Viridiplantae; phylum Streptophyta; class Magnoliopsida; order Asterales; family Asteraceae; genus Glebionis; species Glebionis coronaria. The sequence goes on from CM046879.1 coordinate 468,673,753, forward strand.
GTCCGTTCATGGTGGGTTGACACAATTCCTCCATCGTTCGTAAATCAGGTAGGTGAACATTGTTGTTGTTGTTATTATTCAAATTAGGTTGAGGTGGGTGATTATTGTTGTTATTAACACCAGCCATATCTAAATCTTCACGAGTCTCGGGCTCAGAATAGTTCGAAGATCTAGTACGCATACACTTGCAGAAGAAAAATATATACAAAGAATATCTATATAATCTTTTTGGTGCAAAATATTTGGAAAAGAATTGCTTTTAATGATTTTTTAATGTTTTTGTATTTTTGAAGAGTTTTATATTTTTTATGGATTTTTGAAAATTTTTAAAGCAAGGAAAATAACGTTCAAAGAACGGATCCCAAAATTCAATGCGTCTCTCACTAGAAACCGTTAATCGTAACGAAAGAGCCGGCAGCGGCGCCATTTGATACTTGATTTTTAGGCCTCGTATCAAGATTCGTAGTCCCAAGTCTTTTCCAATTGAAAACCGGTCTAAAGTGCGACTCAATCGTCTTTTGGTGAATCAAGAGAATGGTTTGGTTTTGATTATCTATTTTTAAACTATTAGCAAGTAATTAAAGTGTCGTTGAGTAAAATGGAAGAATAAAGATTAATACTAGAATGACGAATAAAATAAATGCTTGTAAACTTAAAGGTAACAATGGAAAAATACTAGCACACTAAATAAAACTAAAACTTGGAAAATTTTCTAAAAATAAGAACTTAGTTGAAAAGTACTAAAAGAAAGTAAGATCGGAATATCAAACAAATGCAAACAATCGGAATAAGCCAACAAGTGTCCCGATCGGAATGTATTCCGATCAGTTGATCGGAAAATTGGTAGGAGTCGTGATCGGAATATGTAACATAAAGGAGCAATCGGAATACTACACAAGGTCCCAAATCGGAATACCAATCAAAGACCCAAATCGGAATAAGGAAATAAGGTTCAATCGGAATGTGGGAGGAGTCTCAATCGGAATATGTTGCTAAGAGTACCAATCGGAATACGCAAGAAGGGGTCAGATCGGAAACGAAAGCCCTAATCCGATTGATCAATCGGAATATAGAGATGGAGGCTGCTCGGAAAAACCAATCGGAAAGGGGTTTTAAACCCTTTTCAGAAATCTAAGGGATTCGGAAATAAGCTAGTGAATAAGCTATAAAATAAGCTTATCACCAAACTAAATCGAATCAATCACTAAATCGGATCGAATAAGCACTTATCACAACTTATTCAACCTCAAAATAAGCAACTTTTTTGGATCAAACAATAAAAACATAAACTTTTTAAGAAAACTTTTTATAAAGTAAATAAGCTAATCATAAAAATAAGCCAATAAGCACAAGAGTCTAATAGCTTAATCAAATGAAAACTTATGAAATGATCAAAAGATTAAATTTCTAAGCACGAAATCAATTAGAACAACACGGATCATATGATAATCGCACCAAAATCAATCTAAAATCAAAGAAGAGTAGAATGAGATAAAGGATTAAAAGCTTAAAATAGAACTTGATTAATGAAAATAAGCAATACAAGGATGTTTAATCTTGAAAGATTAAAAGAAAAGATGAAATTTAGTGAGAGAAAGTTTAAGACTTTCTCTGTCTAAAACTAGAAAGAAAATGAAAAAGTGAAAATTAACTAAAACTATCTAACCACCCTCCTAATGGCTATTAGGAGGGTATTTATAGGGAAGGTGGAAGGAGTGCCTGTGTTGCATCTTCTATCTTGCTTTCTTCACGTTTTCTCGATTCGACTTTAATTCTTTGTCTTTGTCGTCTCGGGATTTGAACTTGTCTTTTAATTTTCTTCTTCTATTAGACTTAAGTTCTTCGACTTCGTTAAACTTCCGTCTTTTGACTTTTTCTTCGATAAATCTTCAGAATAGGTCTTGGACTTCCGTTCTTTTTGCACTCTTGATCTTTTGACTTCGTCTTTTCCCGTTTTCTTCAATAAAAGCCCGTGAAAGCCCGTGTTTTCTTCCTTTTTCATATTCTGGTCCTAAAACACAATAAAAACACAAACCACACATAATTCCGACTTTTACGACATAAATCACACATTTTTGTCTTGTTATTATTGGAAATAAGTGGTAAAAGGATAAGTGTTTTCACACTTATTATTGTTCCTTGAAGAAGCGAAGGAATCCCATTTTTTGTGATGAGTACTCATGTTCTCAATAAGCTCTCTACACTCCTCGGGTCTTCTTTTAATAAATGTGCCACCGGCGGCTGCATTAATCGTATCACGATCACGAAAAGTCAAACCGTTGTAGAAAGTATCAATTAAGGTAACGGGGAGCATGTTGTGGTTTGGACATCGATCGATCAAAACATTATATCTTTCCCAAGCATCAAAGAGAGATTCATCGGGTTCTTGCATGAAACCGCTGATTTGATTTCGAAGGCTCGTGACCATGGATGGTGGAAAGTAGCGCGACAAAAATCGTTGAGTCATGTCGTCCCAAGTATGAATGGAATTCTTCGGGATACGATCAAACCATTTTTCGGCGTGGTGTGATAAAGTATATGGAAAGTGTTGAAGGCGAAGGACATCCATAGTATTACCGGGCAACTTCATGCTTTGAGTAATAGTAATGAATTTGTCGAGGTGCTTGTTGGCATCATCACCAGGCAATCTGCGAAATGGATTAGTTTGCCCTTGTTGGATCATGTGATGCTTCAACGAAAACTCCGGAGCCGTGATTTGCATCGGCGCAATCGGTCCTCCTCGTCCAAACATTGTGGGTTGACAAAGCTCCTCCATTGTCCGAAGATCGGGCTGTGGAAGAACATTTTTTTTGTTATTGTTGAGGTGCGGTGGATTATTGTTGTTTTTCACACCTGCCATAGCTAAATCTTCACGAGTCTCGGGCTCTGGATAAGTTGAAGATCTAGTACGCATACACCTGTGAAAGCAAAAGAAAAAGATACCAAAGCAATAGACAATATATATACACTATGAAAATAAAAATAAAATCTTTTTGGATTTTTGAAAATTTTTAATTTTTATGGATTTTTAACAATTTTTAAACAAGAAAAATAACGCTCAGGAATGAACGGATCCCAAAAAGCAACGCGTCTCTCACAGAAAACCGTTAATCTTAACGAAAAGAGCCGGCAAAAGCGCCATTTAATAACTATGAATTTAGTTAGAAAAATTTGTTGTTCGTTGAAGTGGTATGTCTAATCGAATTGATTATTGGTAAACGTGCGACTCAGCTGCCTTTTGGTGAAACAAAGATTTGTCGTTGTAGTATATTAAATGTGCAAGACGTGAAGTAAATGGCGGGTAATTTAAAACTAAGACTAGTTAAAACTTAATTGTGTAATATTAAAACTTTGAAAAGTAAAGTGATTAAATGACTTAAAATTTAAGCGTGACGAAAAATTAAATTTGACAAAGTATTAAAAATGTAAACTTAAAAATAAAACCCGAACTTAAATATTAACAAATCCCCAAATCATCGGAATCCAGATCGGAAAGCTGTCACCAAGTCCATCGGAATGTCAGATCGGAATGTGCCATAGGTATAAGGAAAAGTGCAATCTATCGGAATGTATAAAACTAATCCTATCGGAATATAGAAAAATGCTACCTATCGGAATGATGATCGTAATAATCTGTCGGAATAAGTCCAGATCAGAATGTTGCTCATTAAATTTAGGCAGCACTTCGACTCAAAATACCTCAAGAGCCGTCGGAACGTGCGATCGCAATGTGCGATCGCAATCCCAGATCGGAATGAGGGTGTTGTTACTCTAGATCGCAATCTCGGATCGGAATGTGAAACCCTCTCCCAATACTGTCACTATCGAAATGTGGAGAAAACAAGCTGTCAGAATGTGATAACCCTTATTTCCGATGGAGGATCAAATTCGAAATAAGCACAAGTACAATAAGCTATGACTAATAAGCTGAATTCAAAGACTTGAAATAAATGGAAATAAAATAAGACAATAAGCAACAAAGTTAAAACATTTCAAAACACAAATTAAGAAAATGAAATAAGCAAACTTTTAGAAAAATTGAAACTTTTTAGAAAACTTAGAAAAACAAATAAGCTAAGTACAACACAAGGCAATAAGATTGTCAAACTTATAGCTTATCTCATACGAAAACTTAGATAAAAGTAAAAAGGTGAACTTTTTAATAAAATAAGCAAAGAGATTAAGCAATTTCATGCTTAATCCGAATTTAAAACAAACCAAAAACAAGAGAAAAGTGGGATGAGAATGATAAAATAAAGCTTGATTAAAAGGATGGAAAGATTAACAACAAAATCAAAAGACTTACTTGAATTAAAGGCAAGAAATTTAAGGTGCAAAACAAGGTAATTAAATTGACAATTAAAGAAATGAAATGAAAATAAAGTGCATGTAAATGAAAATGGAAGAACTAGTTTGTCACTCTAGCCAACAAAATGGAATGAAGTGAAATGGGTGGTATTTATAGTGATTATGGAGGAGGGAAGCATGTGTTGCTTCCTTCTTTCTTTCCGTATTTCTTTCCGTCTTCTCGTCTTCTTAATTCATCGAATTTATTGACGTTGTCTCGGGATTAATTAAACTTTCCTTGAAAATTCTTCATTAGTAAGACTTGAGTTCTTCGGCTTTATTAAACTTCCGTCTTTAGACTTTATTCCTCGATAAATCTTCAGAATTGGACTTGGACTTCCGTTCTTTTTGCACTCTTGATCTCTTGACTTCGTCTTTTGTCTTTTTCTTCGTTAAAAGCCCGTGAAAGCCCGTGTTTTCTCCCCTTTTCACATTTTGATCCTAAATCACAACTAAAACACAAACCACGCATAATTCCGACATTTACGACATAAAATACACGTTTGGGCTTGGTTATTATTGTAATTAAGTGGTAAAAGGATGGGTGTTTACACACCTATCACCTATCAAATGCAGAACGGTTATAAGTTTAACCGTTTCCCTTGGATTGGTGCTGTTGAGTGGCCGGTTCAGACCGGTCCCCAGTCTTTTTCCTGAAAGATGCAATTGTATAGACTATGATATAAAAATTTAAAGTATTGAATTGAATGAAATGATTAATGTTTGATAACTGAGATATACCTATTCTTAGATATGTCTGCTTCACCAAACTCGTCTCCCTCCTGCAGCATCCCTAGCTTGCGAGCTGCATCTGCCACCTGCGCCATATTAGTAAATGTAGCACACACCAGATTGTTGGCGACAGAAGTAAAAAGTGCCCAACAAAAATGGTGTACCTTCTCTTCTACTGTCCCGGCTGCTGCGCCCAGGAAACTAACAAGTCTGAGGAATCTATAAATAAATTCCGTACTGTTCTCCCCATCTCTTTGTCGAATGCCATGGTATTATCTCTTGAGCAGATCCTGCTCAGCTTTCTGAAAGAACTGATCAAGGACCAACTCCTAAAAATACACCCAAGTCAAACCAGCAACCCAGTCATCTCCTCCATTCGACTGCTTAAGTGCTTTCCACCATGCCAGCACGTCTCCTCGAATTTGTAAGAAGCTAACCTCTCCTTAAAGAGAGCATCACATCCCATGGCGTCGAAGATTTTCTCCATATGTGCAATCCAACTCTCAGCCTCAAATGGACTGTCAGTCTGCTCAAAAGATCTAGGTCGCTGTTTATTGAACCTTTCCAGCCATATGATCAGAGTAGCTGGTGGTGGAGGAGGAGGGTTGTTCTAATTTGGTTTCTGATGCTGATTAGCTTGAACTTCAGCACGAATCACATTTTTGAGTTTCGGAAGCAAAGCTTGAAAAGCAGCTTGGAGAGATGCATTTAGTTGTTGCTCCTCGCGTGTATTAACCATCTGATAGTTTAAAAAGAGGGAATATAACATAAATGATTAATCTGACATAACATAGAATGAACATAAAAGATGCATGAAACAGTTTATAAAGCTTAGTTGATAAGATTTTAGCATGAGCAAGGGTGAACGCCTATGGGCCGGTTCACAAAAAAAATTGACATGACACGGGTGAACGCCTATGGTTCGGTTCACAAAACAAAATGACATGAGCAATGGTAAACGCCTATGGGTCGGTTCACAAAAAAAAATGACATGAGCAAAGGTGAACGTCTATGGGTCAATTCACAAAACAAAATTCGAATAAAAGCACATGCGACTAAATATGGCCAGTCCTATACCAACCATTACTTAGTAAAAATATCTGCAACAATGATACATGAAATAAATAATGAAAATCAACTGTTAGTTTAGGAAGACCATGGAGATTACCCACTAATCACATGTCAAGTTTTTAGAGCCTACAGGTCGAAACCTTGGGCTCTGATACCATAATTGTAACACCCCATTTGATAAATGGAATATCACAGGATAATTATGGCGTGTCATCAAATCGTGCAAGGTAAATGTCTTAAAACATTAAATGACCATAAAGGGAAATACCGGAATCAAACATCGATATTCCAACATAAGCTCACACACATGAATATAAAAACTGAAAGGAAAGAACTAAACAATGTCCAAAAGAAATAAAGTAATGTAATGTATGGAAATGCATAAGGTATAGAAGGTTGGATAGCTTCCATCCAAATGCACATACTCTCAAGATCCTAAGCACGTCCTTTTGTACCTACTGTGTGGGAACATGGAAAGGAAACGGCTGAGCAAGACGCCCAGTGAACGGATATATAACATAGTATGAATAACATGAACATAATAAAGACTGATTAGCAGCAGAAATGTAGAAGTCCTGGAAAATCTAGTACATGTTTATAAAACAGGTTTTGTAGTTTGAAAAGCTTATTATTAACTTATGAAAACTGTATAATAAATTTAGCCAAGAATCCATATAGGTCATGAGGTATCACTGTGCATGATTACTTAGAGGGGTGACCTCATCATGCAACTAGAGGGGTTGCCTCTAATTATATTGGTCTTGGTAGGAGGGATCAACTTCTTGTGAAGGATGCAAGGCACACACAACATTCACCATGAAAATCTTGTCTAAAAATATGTAACTAGGATGCACCCATACGCCTTACATGACATGATAATAATAATGGCCAAAACGTGAAGGGAAGCCATGATCAATCACTCTGTGGTGGGGAATTCATAACACTGGTGCCTCTAGTGTTATGGTTATGGTACCTTCATAACTAGGTGAACTAACATGCATGTATATAGCTCAGGCATTTAAAATATAACATAAGCATTCAAACATATAAAATAACTTGGAGAAAATAGATGGCTGCAAACGGGGAATCCTAATAAGGAATAGAGTGTCCATGCTGAAGGACGGAGTATCCGTACCTTATGTCCAGTAGTGAGGCAAGAGTGGAAGTTGAACGATCTACACCTACTTCCCGGATAATACATAAATAAGGGACATGAATGTGTTGTCCGATTACCGTGTATTTTATTGGTTTAGTGTGTTCTTACTTGTTTTACATGTTCTTGTCATGTTTTACTGTTTTAAGTATTATCTTGTAATTAATCATGTTTTACGTGTATTATGATTATGTATTTCTTGTATTCTTTTATTACTATACTTGTAGTGTCATAATAAGTAACTTTCTAAAAATAGTAGGTTTCCAAAAATAGAATGTTTCCAAAAAAATAGTAAGTTTCTAATAACTGGTTTTTGCCTAGTATGAAAATTTGTTCGTCTCGATTCAATTCAAATTGATCTTCGGTTAAATGTGTGACTTAATCGTTTTTGGTTAAGAAAAAAAAAGTTTTGATTATCTATTTCTAAGTAAAAAGTAAATGCGAAAAGTAAAAAGAATAAACTAAAGACGAATGAAAAATAATAAAGAAACGTAAAACAAGACGAATATTAAAAACTAAAAACTAAAACGATATTAAAACGAATATTAAAACAAATATTAAAAGAATCAATTAATAAAAGTAAAAGCGAAAAAAAAAAATTAAACTTTTTCGAATTAAAATTAAAAATTACTTAAATAAAAATAAAAGAAATTGGATTATAAAAAGTATTTTAAAAAGAAACGAAACAAAAAATAAAACGTAAATTAAAGCGAAAAAATTAATAAAAAAAACTAAAAGACGAAATTAACTATCGACTCGAAAATAAAGTTTTCTTAATGAAAAAGGAGAAAATAATACTAAGAGGGTACTCTAAAACTAAACGAGACAAAACCTAAAGCGGATACTAAATAAAAGATAAAACTTGAACCTTATGAAAAAATATTAATTTTAAAATTAGAAGAAAAATATAACTAAAAATACGTAACTTTCAGAAACAAAATCAGAACAACTTTCAGATTAAACTAAACAATTACGGAACAAAATAATAAATAAACATGCTAGCAGGAAGCTAGCTCAAGCTAGCAGCCTACTAGCTGAAATTGGCAGGAAAAAACCTAAGCTAGCTACTAGGCTAGCATGTCACCTTAACACAGTTATACGGAATAACTTTCTTCTTTTTCTTATACGGAATTTTCTTTTGCTCCTTATCCGCAATATTTAATATTGTTCTTATACGGAATATTGACCAAATTCCTTATACGGAATAATTGCTCTTGTAACTCTTATCCGGAAAAAGGACTTGGTTGCTATCCGGGATAATTGATTTGCCTTATCCTGAATATGATTTTAGCTAGTTATCCGAAATATTAGAAGTAATCCGGAATCACGTTATGGAGATTATCCGGAATATTGGGGTTTACTAGTTTGGAATAATTAAAAATGACCAAAATGAAAATAAGCTAGAATCTAATAAGCACTTATCTAAAACTTAACCAAATCAATTTTAAGAAAAAGCAAATAAGCCAAAATTTAAAAACTTTTAAAAATACTAAATAATAAAAATATTTAAAAACAAGTTTTTATAAAATAAACTAATAAGCACTTATCTAAAAACATAACCAAATTGATTTTAAGAAAAAGCTAATAAGCAAAAATTTAAAAACTTTTAAAAACACTAAATAATAAAAATTTAAAAAATGCAACTTTTTATAAAAATTAACTAATAAGCACTTAATTAAAAATAAGAAAATTAACACAATAAGCACTAAAACACTATAAGCTATAAAAATCAAACACATAAAAACCATTAAGCACAATCAATCAAAAACATCAATCAAACAAGAACATGATTAATTAAACTTCATGGTTATCAAAATTAAACAAGATTAAGAAAGGAAGATGAGAACTATTAATTGAAAAAGATTGAAATTAAAATGATTAAGATTCAAATTACAAGATTAATGAAAAAGCTTAAAACTTTAAAGAAAAAAACTAGAGAGAGAAAGTATTAAGCTACTACTAATCCTAAACTAATCTACTCCTACATTGACTAACCCCCTCCTAATGATACATTAGGAGGGTATTTATAGGAGGAGTAAAATGTTGATGCATTCTTCATTAATTCTTTTTGTCTCGACTCGATTTAAATTCTTTGTCTTTCTCGACGTCGTCTCGGGATTTGTCGATATAAGTTGAACTCGTCTTATAATTTTCTTCTTTAATTAGACTTGGTTCTTCGACTTCATTAAACTTCCGTCTTTAGACTTTTTCTTCGATAAATCTTCAGAATAGGTCTTGGACTTCCGTTCTTTTTGCACTCTTGATCTTTTAACTCCGTCTTTTGTCTTTTTATTCGATAAAAGCCAGTGAAAGCCCGTGTTTTCTTCATTTTTCATATTTTGGTCCTAAAACACAATAAAAACAAAAACCACGCATAATTCCGACTTTTACGACATAAAATACACGTTTTGGTCTTGTTATTATTGGAAATAAGTGGTAAAAGGATAAGTGTTTTCACACTTATTAAAGCCCCTACACTTGACCATTGCAATGCCCTCATGCAATGCATTAATTTCAAAGCACGGTTTACATTTTTCATCATAAATAACCCACTTTGCCTTTATTAAAAAGATAGAAATATATACAAAACAAGTAAAGAAATCAAAGAATTACATTGGGGTTTTGGCTGTCATGAATGTTTATCATCCTCAAGTTTCACGTTCCCCATACCAAGCTTAAAAACGAGATCATTGGTATTATAAGTTAGCAAACTAACACAAACTCATGTTGCCCAATTATTCACTTAGACTCCCATATTCCTAGGTGTATCTCTTATATTTTATTGTTGTCTTGAATGATCACGAGGATGCATTTTTTGACTTATTTTGATAGTTATTTAGGCCGAAAATAAAGTAAATCAATAGTTAGCTAAAGGACAAAATCTTTTAAAACTGCATCTCGGGACCTCATAAAGTTCATATCTTGGCATAACTTGTTTCACGATTTAAGACCTTTCTCGGATCGATATTTGGCATTGACTTCATACTTCAAATCTTGAGAGACGTTCATGAAATAATGGTCTTCTCTTCATAATAGGAATTTCTTCACTTGAACTTTTTGAGAGATTCTTCATATCTGGACAACGACTTCTTCATTTTTCTCCAATCTTTATTTGGGATTTTGATATACAATGATTCGCCTCCTTTCAGGACTTGGATCTCTTAATCCTCATACCTTGCTAGGGTCTTTTCGGATAGACTTCTCCATGATCTTTTGGGGAGTATTTGCTTTTCGTCGTGTGTCTTGATCCTTCATATTGATTTTTGATAAATGATTCTTCACATCACTTGGGATCTTTAGCAACAAAATGTAGCCCTCTTGCCTTTTTAGGGCCTTTTCGGACTCGCCAATCTTCGCATCCCGCTTCAATAAGTTATGCCTTGGCTATGAACTCTAATTAATACCGAGCAACTTTTAAACGATCTTGGGCTAGAAGCTAAGTAACTTTTCAAATCGTACAACCTTATTTATTGCAATTAAATTTACTAACAAGCGATGGGAGAAAAAGCTTATAATCAACACACATAAGTTCATGAAAGAATACCAAACTTATAATTGACTCTATCATCTCTCGTTCTCCACAATTTAAAATATCAAGGAATGAGACTCGTGGATGCTTAGCCAATTAAATCAAAGTTTTGGGTTTTCAAGTCATCTATAGGATCTTGCAACTTCTTAGACTTTTTCAAGTTTAGAATTCGCATTTTAAAGTTCCCTTGATAAACGACTTTCTAGGATCAATTACAGGAACTTTCGAAAAGTTCTTGTTCTTAACCCGTAAGAGTTAAGACTTTCACGTTTTAAAGCTCCATATATAAAAGCCTAGCAAAACTTGACTTAAACACGTTAAGGATACTAGCTAGAGTAAACTTAGATAAGTAAACTCGAGTTGAGTCAAAAAATTCATGACGTTGAAAAACGAAAACCACTTTATTAAAAATTTTATTTTAGCAAGGAAAGTAAATAACGATAACACAGGAAAAACTACTAGGCCAAAATAGATAAAAAAAATTTGAAAATGTCGAAAAATTAGATTTTTCGGTTAAAATTAGGACAAATTCATGAAAAAGCCCACTTACTTCGATAGAAGTCCCCCCTACAATGTTTTTGTATTTTTGAAATTTTTTATTTTTTATGGATTTTTGAATTTTTTTTAAAAATGCAAGAAAAATAACGTTCACGAGTGAACGGATCCCAAAATCCAACGCGTCTCTCACAATAAACCGTTAATCTTCACGAAAAGAGCCGCTGATAACTGGTTTCTGCCAAGTATGAAAATTTGTTCGTCTCGATTCAATTCAAATTGATCTCCGGTTAAATGTGTGACTCAATTGTTTTTGGTTAAGAAAAAAAAAGTTTTGATTATCTATTTCTAAGTAAAAAGTAAATGCGAAAAGTAAAAAGAATAAACTAAAGAAGAATGACAAAAAATAAAAAAACGTAAAACAAGACGAATATTAAAAACTAAAAATTAAAACGATATTAAAACGAATATTAAAACAAATATTAAAAGAATCAATTAATAAAAGTAAAAGCGAAAATAAAAAAAATAAAAATAAACTTTTTCGAATTAAAAATATAAATTACTTAAATAAAAATAAAAGAAATTGGATTATAAAAACTATTTTAAAAAGAAACGAAACAAATAATAAAACGTAAATTAAAGCGAAACAATTAATAAAAATAAAACTAAAAGACGAAATTAACTATCGACTCGAAAATAAAGTTTTCTTAATGAAAAAGGAGAAAATAAAACTAAGAGGGTACTGTAAAACTAAACGAGGCAAAACCTAAAGAGGGTACTAAATAAAAGATAAAACTTGAACCTTATGAAAAAATATTAATTTTAAAATTAGAGGAAAAATATAACTAAAAATACGTAACTTTCAGAAATCAAATCGGAACAACTTTCAGATTAAAATAAACAATTACGGAACAAAATAATAAATAAACAAGCTAGCAGGCAGCTAGCTCAAGCTAGCAGCCTACTAACTGAAATTGGTGCCAAAAAAACCTAAGCTAGCTACTAGGCTAGCATGTCACCTTAACACAGTTATACGGAATAACTTTCTTCCTTTTCTTATACGGAATTTTCTTTTGCTCCTTATCCGCAATATTTGATATTGTTCTTATACGGAATATTGACCAAATTCCTTATACGGAATAATTGTTGTTGTAACTCTTATCCGGAAAAAGGACTTGGTTGCTATCCGGGATAATTGATTTGCCTTATCCGGAATATGATTTTAGCTAGTTATCCGGAATATTAGATGTAAACCGGAATCACGTTATGGAGCTTATCCGGAATATTGGGGTTTACTAGTTCGGAGTAATTAAAAATGACCAAAATGAAAATAAGCTAGAATCTAATAAGCACTTATCAAAAAGCTTAACCAAATCAATTTTAAGAAAAAGCAAATAAGTCAAAATTTAAAAACTTTTAAAAATACTAAATAATAAAAATATTTAAAAACAACTTTTTATAAAATAAACTAATAAGCTCTTATCTAAAAACTTAACCAAATTGATTTTAAGAAAAAGCTAATAAGCCAAAATTTAAAAACTTTTAAAAACATTAAATAATAAAAATATTAAAAATGCAAATTTTTATAAAAATTAACTAATAAGCACTTTATTAAAAATAAGAAAATTAACACAATAAGCACTAAAACACTATAAGCTATAAAAATAAATCACATAAAAACCAATAAGCACAATCAATCAAAAACATCAATCAAACAAGAACATGATTAACTAAACTTCATGATTATCAAAATTAAACAAGATTAAAAAGATTAAGAAAGGAAGAATGAGAATGATTATTTAAAAAAGCTTGAAATTAAAATGATTAAGATTCAAATTACAAGATTAATTAAAAAGCTTAAAACTTTAAAGAAAAAAACTAGATAGAGAAAGTATTAAGCTACTTCTAATCCTAAACTAATCTACTTCTACATTGACTAACCCCCTCCTAATGACACATTAGGAGGGTATTTATAGGAGGAGTAAAATGTTAATGCTTTCTTCATTCTTTCTTCTTGTCTCGACTCGATTTAAATTATTTGTCTTTCTCGACGTCATCTCGGGATTCGTCGATATAAATTGAACTCGTCTTATAATTTTCTTCTTTAATTAGACTTGGTTCTTCGACTTCATTAAACTTCCGTCTTTAGACTTTTTCTTCGATAAATCTTCAGAATTAGTCTTGGACTTCCGTTCTTTTTGCACACTTGATCTTTCGACTCCGTCTTTTATCGTTTTAGTCGATAAAAGCCCGTGAAAGCCCGTGTTTTCTTCCTTTTTTTCATATTTTGGTCCTAAAACAAAATAAAAACACAAACCACGCATAATTCCGACTTTTACGACATAAAATACACGTTTTGGTCTTGTTATTATTGGAAATAAGTGGTAAAAGGATAAGTGTTTTCACACTTGTTAGTTTCCATAAATAGAAATAAGCTTGATTTATAAGTCCAAAAGATAAGCTAAAGCTTAAAAGTCTTTATTTATAAGTCACGATGATATATTAATAAAGTTTATTAAATTAAATACTTCGGCTAAAAATGATTATTAATCAATAAGGATATGCATGGTTTTATTAATTAATAATATGTCATGGTTAATCTAATAAAACTTTACCTTATATAATTAATTAAATTAAATCATGGTTTTTAATTTAATCAAGTCAAATAAAATACCTAGGTTATAACATGTATTATTAATTTTAATAATATAACCTATGTCATGATTTTTAATTAAATAAATTAATAGTTCATGTAAATTAATTAATTAAATAATGGTTAACAAAATGTACCCGAGTCCCAAAACCTGACACAAACCAAACCGAACATCAAACACCACACAGCCGGCAGCTAAGGTCTTGGCCTTGTCGTCGATTGCCACTGCTAGTCAACAAGTTCACACCGGCTGAGCCGGTATTCCCCCTGTGGAGCCAAAGTACCCACCGGCATAAGCCGGTTCCCACTGTTTTTCACCTAAGACCCACCGAGAGCTTGGAGGGCTCTCGGTTGCTACTTATTTCACTATGTTTCCGCTGTGGGGGCCAGGGTTTGCGGCCGACAACAAACAACATCACCACCGCACCCTTTCGGTTGCGGCTGGTGGACTAGAAAACGCCACCGAGAGCCACGGGGCTCTCGATTTTTGTGTCGCCGAACCAAACACACTCGAATCTTTTTTAACCCTTAATCATAACATGTTTTAATTATGTTTTTAAAACATCCATGACAAATGATCATAAAAATGATTAAAAAGATTAAGGTTTCGATTAATACCAAAAGCGTGGATGAATGGATGATTGAAACACGAATACAAACAAGTAACTTCCTTAGATCAAAATGACAAATCCTCCCTCTTGTTTCTTGCTATGCCGTGGCCAAGAGAAGAGAAAGGGGCTAGGGTTTTATTTATTTTTCTTGAAAAGTACAAATGATAATTCCCTAGAAGAAAATTGATTACTAGTTGGTTTAAAAAATGGGTCGGGCCATGAAGCCCTTTTCCTCTTTCTTTGTCGCGGCTAAAACACAAGCCCAAACCAAATGCATTTGTTTTTCGTGTCTAAATATTAATCGTATGCATTCGTGTTTTAGGTGTTGTGAATTAATTATTATACGTAAATGTTTATTGTGCATTAATAATATACTTAATACTTGTAATTAAATGTTCGTGACACGTGTCGTATGTTATTAATGGAAAGTTTTAAATTAGTCATGTTTGCATGTATTTACTGTTCATGGTATTATATGTGGGTTTTACAAATCACTTTCCTAAGTCCTTAATCACCAAAATCACAAAGCATAAGTTACAAGCCCTAGTTTTTAAACCCGGTTTTGTATTTTCCTTTCAAAACTCATTTTAAACACTTTCCCTCCCATTCCATGTTCAAAAATCAGATATTTGTATGTTCTAAGATATTTTAGCAGTGCTGACAAGTAGGTGCATCACCTACTAAGGTGCTACACATCACCATTTTTATCACAATGTTGTCGTGACCTATTTAGAGCCACATGTGAAGATTGGAATGAAGCTAGATATTAGGAACTTTCATAGAAATTAACTATCTATCCTTAGTCATTCTCCTATCTATGTTACACGTATAGAACCAAGCCTTGGAGCCTAAGTGTTGGAAAACTCTAAATAGCGCCGTATGAACTCCATTTGAAACTCGCACCCCGTCTTCTCTTAACCTCCTACCCATTATTCATATACACTTCTATATACGTCCTAGGACATGCCCCAAGACCAGAAACCAGGTCTAGAAGGAAGCCATTGAAGCTTTTGAAGCTTTGATAGCAAGTAGTGTTCATAAAAAGTCATAAGGAGCCATTTTGGAGCTACCTAGGAATTATTATGTTAAGTAAGCTTTGATCTTCTTATAATGATATATTAGTCTTGTTATAATGCCAAAATTATGTTAGAAAGATAATCTAAAAAGAATTAAGTTATATGATCAATTTAATGAAAGTTATAATGTAAAGATATCTTAAAACCCTAATTTTGTATTTTACATGAAATATTGAGCAAAAACCCATTTCAAAAGCTAAATGTTGTTATTATGAATCTAAATGTGTTTTGAAACTTTGTTTTAAAATCCTAGATCATTTGGTTCATTTTTAAAGAAGTTATATGATTTTTACAAGTATAGGGACTAAAACTGTCATTTTTGAAATTATTTAACATTTTGAGCCAAATGTGTCATTTTGTGAAAGTCAATGCTATAAGAATAAATGTTTGAAAGTTTAAGACCCTAAGATTAAATATTGAGGGTTAAAATTGTAATATATATTAAAACTATATACTTAAGGGGTTAAAAGTGTAAATATGCTAAACTTATGAAATTAAGTGTTAAAAAGGTAATTAATCTAAAATTATAAACTTAAAGGACTATTGTTTCCAATTATGAAAATACCAACTTTTTGAATAAATTTCTAAAAATATATATTACTATGTAACATGTTAGTAGGGAACTTTGTACGACGATGTTCCATCTCGAAATTACGTTCTGACTGAGTGCTTGGGTTTACAATTTAAAGTGCCCTCGCTCTTCAAACGTTTATAGAATGGCTTCTGAGTATGATGGATCGAACAATGATACACTAAAATCACAATTAAAGAATACATAAATAATATACAAGAATGTTGAACTCAAGATCAAAGACTTAATACTATACCAAATATGTTAAACCAGGTTGGTGTAAGATCAAGTTCTTGTTTGTTAGCTCAAGTAATTCTGTGTGATATAAGCCTGACAAGATTACTGGACCTAAGGTGAATTCATAGCCACACTAGCGCTGATTATTAAATGATTTGAAAACCTGTGCGGGGGGTATATGTTGAACTGGAATACAAGTGTTTTTGATATGCTTCTGAGATATAATTATTGACACTATGTCTACCGATGCCTATGAAAGTCCCTTTTTAATTATGAACCGTTAATCATTTCCCGGAAATGAGCGCTAATATTTTAAATAATACTATGGACTGACATCCCCTGTCTGGGCAAGTCGCACTTGCTAGCACCTCAGTGGTCAAACAAGAATAATTTATTTTGCTAAGCAAGATAGTTTGGCAGACTTCCTCGTAAGGGAAAGTTGTGGGTTTTTATGTCTATTCGCGGTATCATATGCTTAGTGCATTGATTAATTGATTTTACGAGCGAATAATAACATAGCTCAGGAAAAAGGATCTTGTATTCAAATTATTTTTAAACCTATGAGTTCACTCAATCTTTGTGTTGACTTTAAGCATAAATTTCAGGTTTTGATAACTGACAACATGGAGCAGCATAATGATGACGTGGAGAGATATGGACTTGGGAATTTTTATCATTTAAACCTATTTTCTAGATCTCGGGAACCTGTGATGTACAGAGTATGTTCAAATTGTTTTATTAAAATTCTCTGATTTTGAATGATAATTTATAAAGCATAAATAAGTTTATTTAAACACTCTTTTGAGTTCTTTTTCTATTATTGTGCTTTCATATCATGAAGTAATATCCTAAAAATATTACTCCGCTGCGTCAAGGTAAAAATGGGGTGTTACATCTCATAACATCAAAACTAACGAGAATTCACTGAAGTGACCAATGTGATAGATTGTCATGACCAGTAACCCGCAAGGACATGTTACCATTAATTCTAATAAAGCATGCTCGATTACCCACAAGGGCGGGTAACACAAGCAAGATTCGTTACTTCCAATAGATACATTCACCATATTATCGCACACTAAAAAGTGTTAGCGACTTATGAAAATTTAGAAACAAGTAACACTTCCGGCACTCGTGCAATAACATATTTCAGTGAAATCATATAGATCAAAAACACATGCACTCTAGTTTTAGCAAATATCCCCCTCGCAGGTTTTCAAATCATCTAAAAAGCATTAAAAGTGAGGCTATGAACTTACCTTAGCCTACAGATTCTGAATCACATCAAATATATTTCAGTCAGAAGAAACAGCTTGGTCTCACAAACCTAACCACTCAGTCAGAACATAATATCGTAAACCCACTCAGTCAGAACATAATATCGAGAAGGAACATCTGTAGTAAAAAGTTCCCTACTAACATTACATGTTTATTACTTTCTTCAAATGATACACATATTATTATAGTTTACATAATTACATTTTAACCCCTTAAGTTTATTAGTTTCAAAAGTGACAATTTTAGTCCATATACTTGCTTAAAATTACATAACAACCTCAAATTTGTACAAAATGATCTATGAACTTAAAAAAAAGTTTATAAACATATTTATAATTATAATAACGTTAGTTTTCCCGAACTATAGCTTTTGAAATGGATTTTAACTCATTATTTCATATAAATTACAAAACTAGGATTTTATTACATCTTTAGCTTATAACTTCCATTTTAAATCGTTATATGAACTAAGAATTTTTGGAATAGCTTATTTATATTATAACTAAGACTATTAAAGAATTTTAACATAAAAAGAACTTATTAAAAAGGTGGATACTTAAAATTATGAAAATCAGAACTCTAGGGCTCTTAATGGGAAATATGGACAATATCTTCTTCATAACTCTTCAAGAACTCTTGGAACTTCTTATTAGGCTTGCTACTGATATTATGAACTTATTAGGGCTTGAATGGTGGCTTTCGAATAGAATGTGTAGGTGTAGAAGTTTGAAAATGAGGGACGAATAAAATATGAAGCATAAGGCTTCTATTTATACTCTTTTCAACCATTAGTATCTAATTTAAGCTTATCAACATGTATGAATAGTAGTAAGGTGATTGATTAATTCTAGGGATGCCTAAGGAGGTCTAGGAATGACTCATGGAACCTAGGATAAAAAATATCTATGGTTTATGATTGAAATGAAGCCACGACACATATATGATAAGAATGAGGTTGTGTAGCCTTCAAGTAGGTGATGCACCTAGTTAGAAATATCTAAAAATTTACATTAGATCTGATCCTAGGTTTAAATTTGGGAGGGAAAGGGTTTTGAATGGTTTTTGGAGGGAAAAACCTAGTCGGATCATAACTAGCTCTTGTAACTTTGTAATTCTTGTACTTATGGGTTTAGGAATGTGATTGGTGATTGATTAGGGTTTAATTAGGGTTTATTTATTGTAATTAGGAATTTTGGGTCTTTGATTTGGTTTAAAGTGATATTAGGAAAAAACCTAGTCGGGTCAGTGTTTCTAGTGATCTAGGGTTAAATCCTTGTTAAAACCATTATTCTCACTTTATCTACTGATGTAAACTCAATTTATATCTCTTAAATTGTCTCTAATGTGTTCATAAAGTCTCTAAACTTGTTTTACTAAGTTATTCCAAGTAAAAATGTGTAAAGGGTGAAAATACCTATTTTGACATAATTTATAAGTCATGCATTAAAATGCTGTACATTGTTTAGGGTGATTGTACCTTATTTTAAGATGATATTATAATCTAAATGAAATTTCATTGAATTTTGTACACTTGTCCTAAAAGACTATGCATTGATTCTAAGTGAAATGGGTAATATAGAGGTTTTTAGGTTACTATGCCTAAGTGACTTGTACTTTAGGTTATTTGTGTTTACATCAATATCTTGGATTTTTATAGGGCTTATATATTGTGTCTAAGGTTTCTAAAGAGTATACACACTTATCTTAATAAGATATATAGGGTAATCATATTCTAGGAGGTAATAGGTTTAATTAGAATTATATGCTTTGAAAACTTATACTTTGTGCATTAATTATTTGTACATTAACTTGAAGTGAAAATATAGTCTTATCAGGATACTTAGTTGAGTTTTATAATTGGTTGCAAAATATTAGGCTCTAATTCATTATGGAATGGTTTCTAGTTGCTAATCTAGGTCACTAGGTCTTAACACTTCTAGTTAGCTTTAAATGGTTTGTACTTACTATTCTTGGATGAAAGTATACTTCTAAATTATAGTTTATAATTTGTTCATAAGCCTTGATTGCTTATTCATATTTGTTGAACATTTATATGTCACAATCCTTAAATTTATGTTAGATTATGTAAAACTTTATATGTCACACACACTTAAAGAGAGAAATAAAGAAGAAAACACATTAGAGGTGTGTGAAATTATGAGAGCAACCACCCCTCTTCAAATAAAGAGAAGGGTTATATACCCAAGCTTTGTGATAGGCTTGGGCTTACAATATGGGCTGCCGGCCTAGTGTACTTGGGCTAGGATTTGGCCTTGTTTACTTAACTTAATACAATAACTACGAGCTACTAAATATATATGGTTGAAGTGACTGATCCTTCGTAATTACGTAAAAACGAATTTCCAACAATCTCCTCCTAAGGGAGGTCACTCCAAATAAGGGGATTACCGAGTTACTATAATAAAATAAACTTAGCATACTATGCTTGTCTTGAGCTTGTAGTATTCTTCTTTCTTTTCTTTTTCTTTTCCGGTGAACATGTTGATGTGATTCTTGATATTAATCTTGACCATGTATCTCTTGTCTTGATGTTGTACATCCATCACTTGTGATATTCGCCTCCTAGTGACTTCATGTCCCACATACTTATACCTTTGTAATTCTTTAAAGCTTTAGAGTTTGATACGGCGAAAGACTTAACTTTTAGGATTTCTTGAATTTGTTGAAGTCTTAAGTGTAGAAAGTATAAGCATGCAGGGATGACTTCTTCTCGGACTCTGCAAAGTTACCGTCTTCAAAAGCAGAAACATAAGTAAACACGAACGAAATGCCTTTGAACATTTCATTCTAACTCGGTAGCATTTTAACTCTGGTCTGTGAAGACCGTTGGACGATATAAAATATCACACTTGTGGTAGTAGCTTCAATTAAGAATCTCCTTTACAAGATTTCGCAGGTAAACTCGTTCTCTTTACTTGAACGTCCCAAAGTAGACTGCGAATGTAAAGAGTGAATCATTTGGATAAAATTATCTACATAATTGAAGTTGTCAATTCATATTCCTGGAACAAGCTTGATTCATTAAAGAATCGCACCATCGTTGCTTTCTAGTTGTCACGAGCTTGATTATAATAGAATCTTGCAAGTTACCTACCAAGTGTAATTTGATGCTAACACTAGAAGGATTTTCATTGGTCACTGTAAATACTAAATAGTATCACTCTGAATGTTCTGGCAAGATCACTAAGATATTGCGTAGAAGCCTGGAACGTGTTTAAATACAGTTAACAATTAAACCAATGTTGCTTTCAAGTTATCATAAGTTTCATTCATAAAGAATATCACAAGTCACCTACCATGAGCTTTTTGATGTTCGCTCCAGAAGGATTTCCATCTTTATTGTAAATACTTGCGTATTACTCGGATGTTCAGGCAAGATCACGAAGATTTGCATAGGACTCTTAATATCTTTCTTACTTCTCACAGAATGTAAAGAAGCAAGGAAATATTGAAGTGTGTCCTAATGAGATTATTGATGATCTCAAACGGCTCTAGACTCGATCGTGCATTTTTTATTTTAGTGATCGGAGGCTGGAGATGAGTGCCACTGTTTCGATATCAATTTATTAAGAGGGAATAAATTGATAGATAACATGTTGATCTTTGTGTGATTTATGACAACCCATAAAATTCACAAGTATGATATATGTTATGTTTAATGAAATTAGAAAATCCATTAGAAATCTTTGCTTTTTATGCATTACTTGGTAAGATGAACTTCTTTTCCCAACCTGAACTACCATATCAACATATTCCTATATATTGTAAACATAACAAGTATAAATTTGTAAGTGATTTAACAATTACATTTATGAATAAGAACATTTCAAGGAATATAATGATACCCTAAATTCCTTAGAAACCCTAGAATCCCTATAAATGAATAATGAACTCAAAGATGACAAAAGTATGAATACATAGTACACATGAACAAGGAATAAGAACAAGGATTATACTATCATATAGAAGGTACAAAGTTATATAAAGAATAATCAAGTATAAGCTATATAAAGAATAATGAAGTATAAGCTATACAAAGCTAAACTACAAATAAGTATGCATAATAGTCTAGATCATCACCTAAAAACCTTTATAAACAATATTATAAGCAATGTAATTATACAACAACTATGAAATTATAATCAATACAATATAATAATTCTAAACTACTATATAAAGAGAAGTTAAGCAATCACAAAGTACTAATATTCACTAATCTCAAGCTAATTACAAGAAAATGACCTAAAACTAAGATTAGCATATAAAATCCATTCTATAATGATATAGAGTCTAATCTTTTTGCAACAAATTATAAAACTCAACTAAGTATCGTAATAAGTTAACACATTTATCTTAAACAAAGCTACAAATTACTAAAGCAAAAAGTACAAGTTTTCAAAGCATAGGATCTTAAACTCCAATAAATAACCCTAGATTATGATTACCCTATATAAACCCTTAAACTAAGAATGTAGAACCCGTATAAGTCATAAACATACTATATAATACTTAGAATAAGCTTACATTAAGATATAAACCCTAATTACCGAAAATAGAAAGTCATAGGCTTAATGATATAGAAGCCCTTATATTAAGAAATCTACATGGAATCATTACCTAGTTCTTTTAGGAAAAGTCTAAAAATACTTACAGGACTTCATTAAGGTTATAAGATTATGATAATGTACAAGTACCCCTAATGCAAAAGGTACAAGATTTCAATGCATGACTTGTAAATTAGGTCAAAATAGGTATTTTCACTCTTTAGACATATTTACCTAAACTAAACCATTGAACCAAGTGTGATAACTCTTTTGACACTTAAAACAAAATTTCTAGGACCTAAATTAAGTTTACATCTATAGCTAATTGAAGGATAAAACCTTTTATTAAGATTTAAACCTAGATCATTAGAAAACCATAATCTACATAAGTATACTTCCCATTTTCGCATCAAGCCTTTGTTAAACTTCAAACTTTATCACCCCCAAATTTACACGCAGCGGAATATATCTTTGGGTGCTAAACAATGGTACAATAACACATAATTTATAAAGAACGACTCGAAAAGAGACGTTTTAAATTTACCGTTCCTAAAACATTTGTCAGAGTAGCGTAGTCCCAAGACATCGTAACCAAAGTACAACTAAAACAAAAGATTTAAATTGTTTTAAGCAGAGTAACGATAAAAATTCAAAGAGTTTGAACAAAAAAAGCAGTGCACAAGTTCATCCCCGTGACTCCCAAGCTTCAGACTCCTTGATTACCTGAAATACATGTGAGAAAATCATCAACAAAAATGTTGAGTGAAATCTATAGGTTTATATAATCATTTTGAACACAATTAGAAGTTATAACTTGATGGCATACTTGAAGGCAACAAGCATCGAATAATTTGTATCAACAATATAATTGTATATACTAACAAATTGCATCAAGCTCATAGAACCGAGCCCTTAGAGACTCCCATATCAGTCAAATAAGACGAGAGATTTATTAATTGTCGGTTACCTCCAGATTATTGGTACATTGCCGTATACCTAACTTCTCAATACATTATGTTCAAACAGTGTGGAGGTCGGGCCTAAGCTTCTATGACAAGTCCACACAAACTCAACCGGGGCGGCTTCCCCCATAGATCTATTAATTGTACTAGCGGTTAACCCATCATAGGTTAATTAACGGTCGATAATTGAGGCTTTAACAAAGGCAATCACTTAATGCAATTCAAAGGCAACCACGGGTACATTCATAGAGGGACAAGCATACCATAAAAGACTTGTGTTCAATTTTTATAAAAACATGTATTCCCCCTCGCGGGTTTTAAAAATATTTGAATAAGCTCAAACGAGGCTATAGACTCACCTTAGCCATAACAATATCGAACGAGGATAACGAGTGAGATCATAGTGACAGAAGTGAAACGATGAAATAGGATAAGCCGAGAGACCACGAGCTTCTAATGCTAACCTAAAATAAAGTGACGCGTCTTAAAGTTAACACGACAACATACAAAATTAAAACGAGTTTTATAATTTAAGAAGTAGTTTTTAAAATTATAAATTAAGAAGGACTAAAAGCGTTATATTGAAAATCTATAATATTCATTTGTATATAGTCTTATAAATCAAGGACCAAAAGTGTAAATAAATAATTGCTTTGCATGAAAATGACGTTAAAATAAATTCTTCATTCTAGTTCTCAAATTGAAAGTCATGGTTCATTGTTTTTTAATATTTCATACGAATAGTAAAACCAGTAGCAAATCGTTATGTTTTTATTAAGTGATACCTTAGGTCGACGTCGAGATATAAGTGATTCGAAGTTGCGATGCACGAGTATCAAATCGAACATGAATAATAATAAAGTTGTACCTTCCCTCGACTCCATCGAACACAAACTTGAAACTCCGAACACAAATAGATCGAATCAACATATTGTAAAATATCAAATCACGGACCACACCGACGTCACCGATGCATGAACTAGGTGTCGGTAACCATTCAAATTATAATTTCGACCAACTTCGCAACATATATTATAAACCTTGATTTCCATAAAATTTGCATCCAAAAATTATGATGCGGATGATGGTGAACAAAAGCATGCTGATGCAAATGAAAAAACGTTGCCATCATTTAATAAAATCTTTTTCTCTATACTATTAATGAGATATCCGAAAATGTGAAACTTTAAAGTTTCATGTAAAACAAGACACATAGTATGTCAGGAGACGTGTATAAATTTGGAGTTAATCAGTTGCCACGCATGAAGGCGGTTTACGATAAAATAATATCTATATTCGATGTAGATTAGAACATATTTAAAAAAGAATAACCATATTCAAGTGAAAGAGTACTAGATGTTGATTTTTTCTAAAATAGTAACGTGGGGATAGAAGAAAAATATTGTCATGGTTTATTATTTTGCAAAGATTTTGAATAAGCGGGTACTATCAGTGTCTGATATTTTAAAAGTTAAACGATTTGAAAGTTAAGTTTAAAACACGAAAAATAAACACTAAATATAAAATAAAAACATCGACATTCAGGCAACATTTATATTTTGATAATTAAATTACTTAAAAAACGTTAATGCGTCGAATGAACGAATGACACATAAAGGTTTAACGTAAATTACGAAAGATACATTTAAAATAAAATAAAATAAAAATTAAACGACAACAATAGAAAATATTAAATATCGAAACTATCCATAATGAAATGTAAAATTTTGGGCATCCGTCGGTATCGCGATCACTAATAATCCTCGTTACTCATCAAAACATAAAAATAAAATATTAAATATCGGTTTCAACTTAAACCGTTAAACATAATGGTATCTAACGCCATTAAATGTTTCAAAACTACTTGAAAGATAGAATTAAGTAATGACCTTATTTTTGTGGGTTTTACATCCTCGCCACCTTAGGAGAGCACCGTCCCGGGGCTCACTTCTCCTTAGTCCATCTATGTATAAATATGGATACTTGCTCTTAAAGTAGTCCTATCTCTCCCAAGTGTATTCGGATCCACGTCAGAAATTCCATCATCAAATATCAACAAGGAATGATCTTAAAGATATATAAAGTATAATGACGCAAAATAATAGACACTAATCACGTGGGGATCCACATGGCTTAGTTGACTGTGATTCACTTTTAACAGTGGAACATGCTTCCTCGTCCTCGAAGACGTAATTTGACGGTGATAAATTCGTAAGATAGATATAGGGTCATAATAAAATGAAATGGAATAATTTTAAAAAATTTAAATAAATATAGAAAATCCTTCAAAATAAGTACAGTAAAGTTTCAGAAATTTAATTAAATAAATCATTAATAAATGATAAACTTTTATCGAAAAGTTTAACGATATTAATATATATCGATCAGGGATTATAGTATTTATTTATAAATACTTGGCAATAAGGGATACATAATAATGCATACTAAAGTTGTAATCCCAGAAGTAGCTTGAACCTGAAGTCACACGAAATCATGTGCACCGACTCTTTGAAAAATAAAAACTGACAGTTATAGTTTAGGGTTTTTAGAAAATGACCTAGTTCTCTATAACTCATGTCTCTGATACCAATCTTTAACACCCCCAAATTTACACGCAGCGGAATATATCTTTGGGTGCTAAACAATGGTACAATAACACATAACTTATAAAGAACGACTCGAAAAGAGACGTTTTAAATTTACCGTTCCTAAAACATTTGTTAGAGTAGCGAGTCCCAAGACATCGTAACCAAAGTACAACTAAAAATAAAGATTTAAATTGTTCTAACCAAAGGAACGATAAACATTCAAAGAGTTTGAACAACAAAAGTAGTGCACAACTTCATCCCCGTGACTCCCAAGCTTCAGACTCCTTGATTACCTGAAATACATGTGAGAAAATCATCAACAAAAATGTTGAGTGAAATCTATAGGTTTATATAATCATTTTGAACAAAATCAAAAGTTATAACTTGATGGCATACTTGAAGGAAACAAGCATCGACTAATTTGCATCAACAATATAATTGTATATAGCAACAAATTGCATCAAGCTCATGGAACCGATCCCTTAGACACTCCCATATCAGTCTAATAAGACGAGAGATTGATTAAAATAGTCGGTTACCTCCAGATTATTGGTACATTGTCGTATGCCTGACTTCGTAATACAATATGTTCAAACAGTGTGGAGGTCGGGCCTACGCTTCTATGACAAGTCCACACAAACTGAACCGGGGCGGCTTCCCCCATAGATCTATTAATTTTACTAGCGGTTAACCCATCGTAGGTTAATTAACGGTCTATAATTGAGGCTATAACAAAGGCAATCACTTAATGCAATTCAAAGGCAACCATGGGTCCATTCATAGAGGGACAAGCATACCATAAAATAATTGTTTTCTAAGTTTATAAAAACATGTATTCCCCCTCGCGGGTTTTAAAAATATTTGAATGAGCTCAAACGAGGCTATAGACTCACCTTAGCCATAACAATATCGAACGAGGATAACGAGCGAGATCATAGTGACAGAAGTGAAACGATGAAATAGGATAAGCCGAGAGACCACGAGCTTCTAATGCCGACCTAAAATAAAGTTACGCGTCTTAAAGTTAACACGACAACATAAAAAATTAAAATGAGTTTTATAATTTAAGAACTAGTTTTTAAAATTATACAATAAAGAAGGACTAAAAGCGTTATATTGAAAATCTATAATATTCATTTGTATATAGTCTTATAAATCAAGGACCAAAAGTGTAAATATTTAATTGCTTTGCATGAAAATGACGTTAAAATAAATTCTTCATTCTAGTTCTCAAATTGAAAGTAATGGTTCATTGTTTTTAATATTTCATATGAATAGTAAAACCAGTAGCAAATCGTTATGTTGATATTAAGTGATACCTTAGGTCGACGTCGAGATATAAGTGATTCGAAGTCGCGATGCACAAGTATCAAATCGAACATGAATAATAATAAAGTTGGACATGTCCTTGACTCCATCAAACATGAATTTGAAACTCCGAACATAAATAGATCGAATCAACATATTGTAAAATATCAAATCACGGACCACAACGACGTGACCGATGCATGAACTAGGTGTCGGTAACGATTCAAATTATAATTTCGACCAACTTCGCAACATATATTATAAACCTTGATTTTCATAACTTTTGCATCCAAAAATTATGATGTGCATGATGGTGAACAAAAGCATGTTGATGCAAATGAAAAAACGTTGCCATCATTTAATAAAATCTTTTGCTCTATACTATTAATGAGATATCCGAAAATGTGAAACTTTAAAGTTTCATGTAAAACAAAACACATAGTATGTCAGGAGACGTGTATAAATTTGGAGTTAATCAGTTGCCACGCATGAAGGCGGTTTACGATAAAATAATATCTAAATTCGATGTAGATTAGAACATATTTAAAAACGAATAACCATATTCAAGTGAAAGAGTACTAGATGTTGAATTTTTCTAAAATAGTGACGTGGGGATATAAGAAAAATATGGTCATGGTTTACTATTTTGCAAAGATTTTGAATAAGCGGGTATTATCGGTGTCTGATATTTTAAAAGTTACGCGATTTGAAAGTTAAGTTTAAAACACGAAAAATAAACACTAAATATAAAATAAAAACATCGACATTCAGGCAACATTTATATTTTGATAATTAAATGACCTAAAATACGTTAATGCGTCGAATGAATGAATGACACATAAAGGTTTAACGTAAATTATGAAAAATACATTTAAAATAAAATAAAATAAAAAATAAACGACAACAATAGAAAATATTAAATATCGAAACAATCGATAACGAAATGTAAAATTTTCGGCATCCGTCGGTATCGCGATCACTAATAGTCCTCGTTACTCATCAAAACATAAAAATAAAATATTAAATATCGGTTTCAACTTAAACCGTTAAACATAATGATCTAACGCCATTAAATGTTTCAAAACTACTTGAAAGATACAATTAAGTAATGACCTTATTTTTGTGGGTTTTACAGAAACCAAGTACCCAAATCTATTAAATAGAATTTCTAAACCCTAATTAAGCCCTAATCATTCACTAATCATATTCCTAAGTCCCTAATCACCAAAAACACAAACCATAAGTTACAAGCTCTAGAAATTAGTCCCGGTTTACTATTTTGCCTCCAAAACCAATTTGAAACACTTTCCCTCCCATTCCAAGTTTAAAATTCAGATATTTTAAGTATCCTTCGATATTTTTGGCTTCCTAAAATTAAGTTAATCACCTCTTTGCTTTCCACACATCACCATTCCTACCCAAAGTATGTTGTGACTTGTTTTTGGCCTCAAATGGAAGATTGGCTTCAAACTAGCTTGTATACTCATCATCTAGACTTGCATAGACCTTCATAGCAATCCTTAGTCATTCTCCTATCCATGTTACACGTATAGAACCAAAACTTGGAGCCTAAGTTTTGCTATAAATATAAATAGAGCCGTATGGCATACCTCGAAGACTTGCACCCCGTTTTCTCTTAATCCCCTACCCATTCTTCATATTCACTTCTATAAACGTCCTAGGACATCCCCCAAGACCCGAAACCAGGTCTAGAAGGAAGCCATTGAAGCTTTTGAAGCTTTGATAGCAAGTAGTGTTCATAAGAAGTCATAAGGAGCCATTTTGGAGCTACCTAGGTAATTTTATATTAAGTAAACTTTATGTTGGGTCTACTAGATGTAGATCTTGTAGCCTGTCAAGGATGGTGAACGACTTCTATAGTCACAAGTCTATTCATCGAGAGACTCTTAATGAAATACAAAGTATTAGTGCGGAATACAAATACTAGGAACAAGAAAAAACATAATAACTAGATAAATAACTTTGATCCTTTCTAAGGATTTCTACTATATTGATATGAAATGAAAACTGGTGAAAGGTGTGTCTAACCCTTCTACCAATGGGTTCCTTTTATCCTACAAGGAAACCCTAAACTACATTAACTACAAAACGTGTAATTCTTGATATGCATATCCTTCCTAAGATATCTCATGCATATCCTAACAGACTACTAAGAATAATAATGTTTGACTTTCTACTAGACCAGGAGCACGTATTGCTCCTACTACTACTAGGACTAGGAGGAACTACATACCTCCTAGTTCATCTATTACAAATAACTTATTACATAGGTCTCCCTAAACCTTATATTGACTCGTTGAGTTCAAGTTTGTTGGTAGATCTTGCAAAAATAGCTTGAGGAGTAAAACAGCGAAACCAAAGCAGCAAAATAACCATCAGTAGTGAAATCACAAAGCATGCTGCAACTAAGAACTCTGAGAAGCTTCTTGAAAGCTTGGAAAACATCTTCACATGTTGAATCTTCAAAGCAACATGAGCATATTTGATAAGCCTTTACCAAGTAGATGCTCGCGCTTGGGCTAGCTAGTCTGTGTGGTGGAATCAAGCATCACCCTGGGAGACCAGAACCCAGCCCAACTCTTACAACGTAAATAAATGGTGAGTGGGAGTACCCTAATGATTTTAGGTAAATCATCACAGCCGTCAACGGATTTTATTGAAGTCATTACAAGAAGTCGAACCCTTCCAGACTAGCCAACTCTTAGCATTAAAGCATCGATGAACTGAAAACCCTATAGCTTTGAGCAAGATATTACAGCTATCAATGGATTTGATGAAAGTCTTTACCAAGAGCCGTATCCCCTTGGACTAGCCACTTTTCAGTCTAGGACCAAGGCAAGTGAAAACCATCCAGTTTTGGGTAAATTGGCTACCATCAACGGATTTGATAATCACACCAGAGTCGTACCCTCATGGTCAACCAACTCTTTCTTGTTTGCAAGACATGGTGAGTTGAACACCATTTGTTGTGTGGAAGAATTCCAACACCAGTAGTACACCTCATAACAGCCCATGTGTGAAATGTTCATGATATAAAAGTTTTCTTAATGGAAAAGTATAAGCAGATATTATATTATATACAAGCTTTGAAATTTCCAACACATGTGAGAAGTATAAGCAGATATTATATAAAAGTATTTTTTTATACAATGAAAGTGTTAGTAACCAATCACTATACATATTGGTGAAAAGAATGTAGAAGAAATCAAAAGTATAGAAGTAACATACCAACTACTAACAAGAAGCAACAACCTTGTCTGCAAGAAGCTGGGATTGAATAGATTCAACCAATGTAGTGGCCATGGCAGACTAATTACCATAAGGAGCATTTGACACCACAGGTGACACTCCAACATAGCTTCCATACTAGCAATGGTAAGTGGATAATCCAGATCCACAAGCATAAACACCCTCGCACCAGACTCCAGCTCTAACACATGCACACCACACCCAGCATACAGCTTCCACTTTGAGATGACCCAGCGAGGTTGTTCCGTCCAAATCCCAACACTATGAGTACCAAGAGGCAAGTCCAACATAACCTTCAAATCACCCCAAAGTACTAGACCAGGCCAGTTAGGAACAACACTAGGAGACTTAGGGATATCAGCATCAACCAATCCATAAAGAAGCATAATATCATGACGTTCTACCTAATATAATATGCTTTGCAGCTCAGAGAAATATTTGTGGTAGCCATCACTTGTCTTGATCATATGAGTAAATGTACCAACAAAAATAGGGGATGGTTGAATTTCCCAATGCACAATCTTGCCACGGCCAAGTGGGATGTCATCATCACTGTCAAAAGCGGTATCAATTAGGTGTGCAAGAACCCTCTTCTCCCATTGAACAACCTTTCCCCTTCGAGCTTTTTTCTTACAAATAGACCGGCGAGGGGTGGGGCAGATCGAGATGGTTCCTCCTTTACCTTGACATGAGTAGTAGCAGCAGCAGCAACAGAAGGAGAAGGGTGATCATTATTCTGAAGGGTCAGGTCAAAAATCTTGGGATCAGTAGCAGCTTCATCAACAAGTGGTGAAGAAAAGGGTGGGATCAACCTTTGGAGAAGAACTAGAGGGAACAACAGAAGTACCCTCATCAGAAGTTGGGATACCAGATGTACCTTCTTCTTTAACACTGAAGGATGGAGTGGGAGCAGTCATAGGAGTGGGGGTTTGAACAACAGGAGGAGTTGGGCAAAATATGGCATTAGCAGGCTTAGGCACATCCTTCTGCTTGATCATCTTGTTGTACAAATCCTTAAGATCATTATCAGATAACTTCTTGACTCTCTTCACAGGCCAACCATAAGTGAAGTAAGATCTGGATTCGTTTTTCACATATTGTTGTATGAGCTTCTTTTGTTTAGCATAAGAGAGTGGTCTGTTGTGGCGAAGTTGTCTAAGTTGAGCAGCCAAGTCTTCCCTTTGCCTTTGAACCAACGACATAGCTCACTTCACCCCATTCCCTTGGTTCACATCCGAACCCAAGATATCAGAGAATTGAGAAACATCTAAGGTGAGAATGGTAACCACATCCTCCAGTCCTTGTTGTCCCAAAACATGGCATTGTGCTTGACCTGTTCATACCGTTGTTTCTTCACAGCTTCAGCCTCAGCCGCAGCTGTTGTGGCAGTCGCAGTCGCAGCCTCTTGGTCAAGTTCCTCTTGTAATTTCTGAGCAGATTCCTCTCCTATCCTTTCTTCCTCCATTTGTCTGTGGGTTCGCTTCCTAGGAGGGGAAGTGTGAGAACCCGTACTTTCCCAACATTATTTTATTTTTTTTATTCGTGCTTTTTAAATTCTCCAACGTATTATGTTTTCTTGAATACTTTATATGTAAATCCTGAGATTTTTTTTTTAAATTTATACTTTTAAGTATTATTTTGTTCATTGACAATGTCTCAAATGGAATTATAAAATTTTTATTTTATTTTTCCATATTTAATTTAAATCAAAGTTTTTGATTTAAAATCACCCGCGTGCGTTTTACAACGAGTTTATTCAAAATCAATGTACAACGAGAATTCATAGTGATCGCGATACCCACGGATGCCCAAAAGTTTACGTTTATTTATCGATTGTTTCGATAATTAATAGTTTCGACGATTTCGTTTTATTTACGTATTAAGTCGTGTCGGGAAATCATATAATCATTTTATGATGCATTGTAACTTTTGAAAAGTATTTTTTTTACGAAACCCGAGCCCCGTAAATATTTTTAATATTTACCAATAACCATTTTCTACCCTTTAAAACTATTAATTTCTTTTAGGTCCTAAAGTTTGCAAATTGGCAACTTAGTTCCCTCCACTTAACTAGCCATATATAAATCAAATTTCTTCCACTTTAAAACACATACATGCATTTTTATCAAAAACTTCACCAACTCCTCCCACCACCACCCTATTCCCGCCACCTTCAACCACCATTTCACCACCATCCATCTTGATTCATCAAAAACTAAAACAAGACCCATTCCTAAAATGTTCTTGCATCAAATTCTTTTGATACCAAATTTGTACACATGCAATCAAGGTTTCACAAAGTTATGATTTCATGGTAGATTGATGTTTAAATCATCTTGCATGCATTGTTTTTGGTAAGATCTTCATATTTTAATCCTTAAAAGTCTTGTTTTTAATCTTTGATTTTGTTAGATTTTACATGCAAGTGTTTTTAGGAGTGTTTGGATGATGGGTATGATAGTATGATGATTCTATAGGTATAGGAATGAGTGGTGTTGCTTGGAAAATGGATTTGACTTGTTTTCTAAAAGGCTATTTTCGGACAGCAGGTATTAAACAGATTTTTCGTGGGTTTAAGGTCTTTGAAAGACTAAGATTATCTGAAATTGTTGTAGAGTTTTCCGAGACGGTCGTTTTGGTATAAGATAGAGCTTCTAAGTCATTACGAGTCAAAAGTTATGCAAGTTTTAGTTTTCGTGTACCGGGAGACGCAAGTCGGCACAATCAGAAATTGTGGCTGATTTTGGGTCGACTCTCGGGGACTTTAGGCTTAGTTAGATAAATGTATATACTGGTTTTCAAATTTTACAAACTGAGTTTTATGAGTCTAGTAGTCGTTTCAAAAGTCAGATTGTAGAGTTTGTACTTTTAAAGCAGTCTAAACGGTTTTACAAAACAAGTGCACAAATCTGTCCCAAATTTGGAGTCGAGTAAAGTGTCGAGCTGATGGATTTTAAAGTGTGAACTTTGGCTCAAATTTTGGTGAGGTCTTATAAAGGTTATAAGTGACCTTGACACCAATTTTCATGTAAAACGGACAACTCTAGATCGTGTAGATCGGTGTGTACATTCGTAGTGTACTTGCTGATTTTTAATTTTGGACATTTAGTTCAATGCTTGTGTTGCGTGAGTTTGAGTATTCATCATCGGACATGATGACTTATTCAAGTGCTTAGTCATTATATAAATGACTTAGTTACTGGTCCAAATAAGGGTAAAGGATAGTTTGACTTGCGTTGACTTGGCGTCGTATGACGAGTCATTTTCAAGTGTACAAGTGTTTAAGCGAGTAACGTTGGATAAACGGATTCATTTGGTTCGTGTCATTGGTTTTGAAACATGAGTACTTTGGAAACATTTGAGTCATATTATATTTGGTACATATCGATATTTGAATTCGAGTCTTAACGCGCGCCTTATTTTGATAGGTTGCGGTTTTCGTGTTTCCCGGGCATCCATATCGTCGGTGATCGTCTACCACTACCGTTTCTACTCAGTTGCTGAGTACCGTGATTGACTTACCTCGTGGCTAAGGTGAGTTCATAGCCCCTTTTTACTTGTACATGGTTTCTAAACACGGGGTGAGATTTTACATGGTAGAACACAACCATTAAAAACTGTATGCTATCCAGAACTGTATGCTATCCAGAACATGTATGATTTTCAGGTTTTCGATATTATTATTGCTTTTAGTCTAGCCTTAAGTTTCCTCTCCCGATCATGAACCGTTAATTATCCGGTGTGCATTGCGCGATGCGCGAATGTTGTGTGTGGATCCATCGGGATTGACTATCCCTGTCCCGATTACCTTGACGCGCTAATATTCGTTTATACTTGAGTATTTAGGCTGAATACTCCCTAGAGGAACTTACACTGAGTTAAGCTTCGTTTCATGAACTAAATAGCAATAATAATGACTTTGGACTATGGTTGACGTATATAACCATACTCCATACTACTTGTTTTATAAATGAATGCTTGTTTCCACATCCTTATTACTAAACCTATGAATTTCACTCAACTTTATATTGACGATTTTATATGTTTAATCTCAGGTATTATTACTTAGCTTTGCTCGGATGGGAGCCCGCAGGATATTATCGCAGCTTGGAGATTTCTATGATGCTTTTGAAAGATTTCTTTTATATAAACTGTTAGAAGTTTATTCTATCTTTTGGGCAACTTTATGTTACAAATCGAGACGAAATAATATAATTTTCCGCTTCTAAAACTCTGGGACCTATGTTTAAAGACTCTGACCTGTTATGATGTAATGTACATGTTTTTATTTCGTCAGCTTTGTATGAACTGAAATTAATTGTTTCTTGTACTATGACGTGTTACCCCCTCGCTGCCTACTTGTTTCATGCCAGATTTTGGGGGTCTCACAGATTGGTATCAGAGCGATGGTTATAGGGAACTAAGTCATTTTTCAAAACATAGTCTATAACCGAAAGTTCAATTATTTCATGTTTTTTTTATGTGTCAAACACAGAATCTGCCTATGTTGTTCGATATCTGCGCGGGTAACTCTCTAATCCTTATTATTTACTTTTAATTATCGTTGTAGTATTTCGTCTCTTGATTTCATTTTGAAATATTACTTTACGCTAATGAAGATAAATACTATGTCTTTTCAAAGCCTATGTGCTTCATAAATTATCATTGAATGTTACCGTGATTACATCTGCTCTTACTGTATTTCTGGAATTCTTGTTCTTGTGAACTGATCTTGTTACGATGATTTCATATTGTTATGACGTTACATACTTATGTTCAGAGCGTGTATGCTACCGACTTTTCATACTCATTTTTCTGATTACTATTGTTATTTCATTTATGCGTGATACGACTGACTTCATATACTCGTTTTTTTTAATCATCTGTTTTCTCGACTCGCTGTTACATGTTGTGCATACTCTCGCGATACCATTGTTCGAGATTGAAAAAGTGTTGTTTTCGATGAAACTCCTGATTTCCATTCTTACTACCGTGCATGTTGCTTTCATTGTTAATTTCCTTTAAACTATCTATTTAGATACGAAGATTTTGTTTCCGAACATTCGTAATTGAATGTTTAGTCTATAGACCATTGTGAAGCTCAATGTGTCTCCGGGAAGGACTGAAGGACACCGTGTGGGTCACACATCTCGAAGCATTCGTTAAATCAGTACCTGAATAATATTGTGGGTTTTCATAATCTTGATTTACCTTTACGCCACCGTTTTATACGACACTTGTACATGGATTGCATATTCTTTTATTGACCATTCTACGTTTCGACTTCGACTTACAACATCCGTTGTACCTTGAACACATGATCGTCATTTATTATGTGACGATTGTTTGGAATACAATTCTACTTGTATCCTCCCTTTTTCATTAAACCTCCTCGCCTCAGGAGTGTGACTTGTTAATATTTTGTTTCTTTCTCGGTATGTCTTGTGATTTTGGAAAATCACGCCGCCAGGAGACTTTCCTGTATTGCATCTTGCAATCGAAGACAGGGATGTCATGCGCCATTTTTGATTTCTTAGTTTATCGTTGGTATTCTTGAGCCATTTCTGTATCATGTTTTCTTTACATGATTAATTATACAGTTTATTCTCTTTCGTCTTTATGGGATCCACAAGTCTTGTGTGTACATTAATTCTGAGTTATTATGAAATTTGGATTTAATTTCAAACGGTGTCGGAAAATATACTTTGTATAGAAACTTTACAGGAAGTTTAACAGTGTCGAGAAAATACTTTTATAACTTGAGACACAAAAATATATATTTCTACATGTTGAGACGTCATTTAGGACATAAAATTTGACCAGAAAACTTTAAAATCGAGCAAGTTACGCTCATTTGAGATTGTAAAATCTAAGAAGTTATTCTCTGAATAATGCTAAAATATCGTTTTGCTGACAGATTTAATGCAAGGGCATTTTCGTCTATTTTTATTCCGTTTCAAGTCTCGGGTGAAACTAGAAAGTTGTTCAAAACATCGTTTTACACTGAATTGCATAGGACTTCGAGTATTAAAAAAGTCGTTTAGTGAGTCAATGGGTCTGGTCAAACCCAAAAGTCAAACCCAAAAGTCAAAGTTGACTAAAAAGGGTCAAAACTGATAGATGTTAAAAAAAATATTGTTCTAACCATTTTAAGTTTGTGTGAGCTCGTAAAACTGTAACTAATGATATTTTACAACCATGAAACATTGACTGCATTTGAAAATGTTTACAAATAGTAACTTTGAGTTCAGTCATACATATACATAGATCTTGAACTTTTGAAATTCGGTAACTTCCTAATATAGAAACTTTCTAAAAATAGAAACATTCGGAGTGATTGTACTATTTGTTAACTGACACCCTACTTTATTAAAAGTATATTTTTGTCAAATAAATTACGATGTGCACATACGGATTCCTTTGTCCTTTCTTTTACATATGACTTATTTGTCATTCTACATTGTCTTTCTTTGCTTCTATCGTACCACTGATTTGGACCGAGGTTGAAGATCTTGCTTTCGTATCGTTCGTTACCATCTTGACACGTGTTTCTTGACGATTTCGGCTAAACCTATTGAAACCTTATCACCTTGTAACCATTTCGTTGACTCACTTGAACTACTACTTATTTCCCTCTTGTAACCCACTCACTACTTTATATAAACTCAAACTAGTCTTGTTTGCGAATTATTTTACAAAAGGTTTCACTTAGGCTTTCATAAATAATTGAATGCTATCTTATAAAATTAATTTATATTAATTTTACAATGTATTCTCACCAATTGTTCTACATTGGTCTTGTTAAGAATTCTTGTAACAATAAAATAGTTGATTTAAATATGTAGCCAATAACTTAGTGGCGAAAAGTTTCATATGTTATTTTTATTTCTGTTTTTACAAATGGCATTATATACATATTTTAAATAATATAATATGTAATACTGGTTTGACGAAGATGAGCATCGCATTGCTAGTCCTAAATTATGCATGGCCTGATCACCTATGCCTAATTTAGAAGGAGCCATGCAAGGCCAAATAGTAGTCGCTCTAAATGTTTGACCAACAATCAACTTTTTAATCGTGTTCCTAAAAAAGTTAGATAAAATAAATAAAGTTTTGAAAACATTTACATCTTATGCGAGTAACAACAATTCGTGAATTACACATATGAACCCTTATCTTTTCTTGAACAAAGTACATGCCTCAAGCACAAATTTCCTTACTCAGCGATCTTTGCTTTACTTGTTACCTCATCATCCTCATGATACGATTTTCGTTACCATTTGCCTAAATTCTTACCATTGATACCAGACCTGAAAGTTTCAACGTTGTTATGCTTCAACATCAATCGACCTTATTTATCTATCTTGGTAAACCTACGAAATATCTCTGGACGCGATTAATGATTTATGACTAGACGTGAACGATGATTTCGAGTATTTACCATGATGTGTGTTAGACTTTATCGTCTTGAAATTTGTTCGTGTGAACCAGGTGTTGATTTCGCCTTTAATTGCTAATGTTTTCATTTTACTGAAATTACTATCAAGTAACTTCTTAATAATTTTATTTGATTCGAAAATTCGCTGTGTGGCTTTTCTCTTTCGATCGTATATCGACCACCGAGAACTTATAAGCCGTTATTGGTGACGCCAACCGCACTCGTGAATTAATCATTGCTATAATCCTTTGTTTCTTATTACTTTCATCATCAACGCGTCTATTCTATCATGTTTGTTAAGAATTGATACGATTTTTGTTTTATTCCCTTGTGTTATTGCTCGTATACAAATTATTGACCTTTATATGATTCATATTCGTTGCTTTCTTGTCTCCTCTTGGGACCAGAAAATGTTACGTGTTTATCATTTGATACCTTAAACACTTTCTTGAACTTATAAAAAATTATTATTAATTTTTAAGAACGTTTTATACATTTTATCAAATGTTTAAATTACCAAAATAATTGTTTTAAGTTACGTACCGGATCTATACATCCTCTTTGGTAAATTTATAACTTATGTTTTAACAGTGTCAAGTTGTATCTTTTAAAGTAATTGATTTTATCATACTTTACTGTCAACCTAATGAAATTATTAAATTAATTTATAATTTCTAACAATGATTCTAAATAACTTGGAAAATCTGATTTCCTCTAATGGTAACGATAAACCTGTGTTTTTAACGATAATTTCATTTGGTCACCCAAAAGTTCTTAAGCCGATCAGGATAACTATTCTGAACTGTTCTACTTTTGCTTCGAAAATCCTGATTAAGAAAAATATTTGACAACTGTTTACCCACTCATTTTATACAGAGTTTGATTTTTAATCAATGCACCTGGTAAAATTTTCTTTTAATCAAGAAAATATTTAAACTGAGTTTTAAAGTTATACCAAAATCCTAGACAACTGATTTTGACTGCCTATATTTTAAATGATCATGTGTTATTCATTTTTTCCCCTTCTATCTCGCTTGTGACTAGATTCTTACATTTTAAGATTGTCACATTTTACCGTTTCATGACTTGTGACCCCTTGTTGATTTACAATTTTCATTCATTTTATCGCACTTTGCCTGTTTAAGCTATTCTTGTGTTCATTGTTGTTAGTTTATCGCACGTATTTCCAACAACTCTATCGCTCGATGTATCTCCGTATTGAAAGATCGTTAGTTATACGAAAAGGAGTTAAGAAACTGAAGCATAGTGAATTCTAACCGTTAAGATTCGTCATGGTACGGAAATTACCTGGGAAGCAATGAATTTTTGTTCTACACTTTGTACCTCCTCTTGTTTGCATCTTCTACTATTTTCAGGAGAACTTTGGGGACCAGAGTTCCTTTGGGGGGAAGACTGTGAGAACCCGTATTTCCCAGCATTATTTTATTCTTTTTATTCGTGCTTTTTGAATTTTCCAACGTATTACGTTTTCTTGAATACTTTATATCTAAATCCTGAGATTTTTTTTTTAAATTTATACTTTTATGTATTATTATGTTCATTGACAATGTTTCATATGGAATTATAAAATTTTTATTTTATTTTTCCATATTTAATTTAAATCAAAGTTTTTGATTTAAAATCACCCGCGTGCGTTTTACAACGAGTTTATTCAAAATCAATGTACAACGAGAATTCATAGTGATCGCGATACCGAAGGATGCCCAAAAGTTTACTGATGAGACTGCTTTTATACATAGTCTCATCGTCCAACTTGGGCTTAAAATGCATAAATTATCATTAAAACTGCCAAATATATGCTCGTGTTTGTTACTTATGTATTTTAGGTACGAATATTGAGGAAATGACAAAAAGATCACAAGAATCATTCAAAAACGAACACGGGAAACGAAGCCGCACAATGAACCGGACCCAAATCTGGAATTTCCAAAATGGACCTTGAAGAATTGAATATTGGCAACTTTAGTCCCTCATTTTTGAAGACTTGGCAAGTTAAGACCTTGAAGAAATCAAGTTATGCAAGAATGGTCCTTGAGGAATGAAGATTGTACAAGTTTAGCCCTTGGAAATAGAAGAAATTACATAAGAAGTCCTTGATAAAAGTTTGTAAACATCTTGTGCCAAAAATGACAAGTGATGCAAAGTTGATACAAGTATAATAGGGCGTTGATAGCTGTTTATACAACATGAACAAAACAAAGGAGTTGAAGGACTGTTTTTGCCCAGACAAACAAACATATCCCCACCAATCACCCTATGCCACCTCACCCCACTTAAACCCTCAACCAATCAGAAGTCTTCCCTCATCCACCTCACTTTCCACTCAACTTTAAAACTGATTTTAAATAATCAGTTAACCAATTTTAGTGGCAAACACGTTTTTTAAATCCTTTCTTTCCCAAAATGGATTAATCTCTCCCTTAATACACCCATAAACCCTAAAAACCCCAGGCTCAATTAAACTCATATCAAAGGGTTTTTTGTTAAGCTACTCCAGATCCCTAATTTACCTTATTGTCACCAAAACCCACATCCAAAATTGACCCCAGACACACCCATGTGACACCCCCAAGATTCCCCATTCACGTCCCTATCCCCCAAACCCCATGAGGAGACAAGATAAACGTCCCACATGCATTCCTTGGCCCCCAATGCCAAATGAACGCCCAAGATCAACAAGGATAGCTGTCAACAGTACAAGATTCACAAGATGCCATTTTGACGAATTTGAAGACCCTTGACCAAGGGCATTTCTGGATTTTCAGCTCACTAGAGTTTTAGTCTCTAGATAGTTCTCTTAGTTAGTATAAATGGGACGGCTTGTGTCCCATTTTCAGTTGTTCTAGTTTCTAGTTTAAAAACTTTGTAATCCTTTTTTATAAAATAAAGTTGGTATTTTTATGATAAATTGTAATTCCTTTTGTTTTATAAAAGTTGGTGTGGTGTTAAACTAGATTCTGAGTTCCATATTTGACATTAGTTCAAGGTTTTCAAAAATTAGTTTTGTTTTCAAGGTTTCTGAAAATTTGATTATTTGATAAATCTTGTTCCTTGATTTGGTTTCCTGGATTTTAAGCTGTTTTGTTTAAGTGTTTTGAAAGAAAAAACATTTGAGTTATTTGGAAAAGATTTAAAAGAAAGAAGAAAAATCAGAAAAGTTTGCTATTGTGTTTGCTTGTGTTGATCTTAGCAGGTTTGTTGAAACCTTGTTGTCCAAGTGTACTGCACAGGCCCGGGCCTGTTTGGAGGTGGTTAAGCAACCACTGAGGGACTTGGATGTAGGTCCCTCTTGGTAAAAATCTTGTTCTTAGTTTCAGTTTCAAAGAATGTGAGTTGCTGTGATTTGTATGCTAAGTGTTTAAGTGAATCCTTATTTGGTTTGATATTGTTGTATTAGGGGTTGTTTGCATGTTAATAGCATTAGTAATCAAATTTGGTGTGATTTATAAG
Source organism: Glebionis coronaria (assembly GCA_025667525.1). NCBI lineage: Eukaryota > Viridiplantae > Streptophyta > Magnoliopsida > Asterales > Asteraceae > Glebionis > Glebionis coronaria. The sequence continues at coordinate 468,715,111 of CM046879.1, forward strand.
CTTTTGATTTGGAAAATTTCAATTTCAGAAACAAAAGGGGTGTTTGGGATAAGGGTGTAACTTGGATTATTGACTTTAATCTAGTGTTAAAATCTGTTTTAAACACGCCTTTGGTTGTTAGTAAGTGGTATGTGCTCTTAGTTTTCAGTTTGGGTAGGTTTTATACCAAAGTGCATGATAAAAGTTTGATAAAAATAGCAAAAATCAGTAACTGCTTCTTGTTCATGATTTTGTGTTAATTTGACCACCAAATCTTGCTATTTGTTAGATTATAGGTTAATTGAGGATTGTGTATTGGTTATATGCTATGTTGTGAGCTTATGTGCAAGTTATGAGCATCTAAAATCCATTTGAGTGCAAAGTGAATCAACAAAATCATATCAGACACACCCCTTGGCTTAATCAGTAACTTTGTGAGCTTGTTTTGTGGGATTTTTGTGAGTGGCCTGCTTGTTTTTGTGTTTGCATAGACTCCTTATACTCAACTGAGTATAAGGGTGCCCTTTGTTCCAAGAAAAACCCAATCAAGAGCTTTCCTAAGCTCATTTGGTTAACTGACCTAAAATTAACACTAGCAGTGGGAACATCATTCCCCCTGCTTGTGCACAAGTTACCACTGCTAAGCTAAATGACAAAATCCTTTGGATGTCACTTTCAGAAAATTCTAAATTTTGTATTTTGTGCCCTAAAATTTGAATTAGACCTTCAAACCAATTTTGTTATTTTTCTAATTTAATTTAGGATTTTTCTGTTTAATTACTTTTTATTTTACTATTCATTTTATATATTTTAGATTAAATAGCATTTTTAATATATTTTTAATGTTTCTGTTTTTGGCATTTAGTGCCAAAAATACTTGTTTTTCAGTTTAAACAATTTTCCTAGGCTTAGAATATTATTTTAAGGTTTTTCGTATAAAAATATTCTACTGTTCATCTTTTTATTTTTTTTTAGAATTATTTTAGTTTTAATTAGGGTTTATATTAAACTGTTTTTGTCTTTTAGTGAAAAATTTAATATTTTTCAAACTTATTCATTTTTCTACTGTTCATTAGAGTAAATTAGGATTTTTAAAATTGGTAAATTATTTTTAGCATTATTTTATTATTTTTTATAATTATTTTAGTTTTAAAATAGTTTTTAGTAATTTAAAAATAGAAAAATAGTTTTTAAAAATTAGGAAAAATAACTTTTTAGCCTTTAAATAATATAAGTAACTTATTTGTTCAATAAAATCATATTTTGGACATTTTGATTAATTATATTTAATTTTAAGGCTTTAATTAGCATTTAAAATTGAATATTTAATTAATAAAAGGTTTTAAAATATTTTTATTGGATTTTTATTCTTATTTATATTATTTTAGACTACTTTTAGCTTTTAATTAATTTTTAGGTTTTATAATTTTTAATTTTGTAGTTTTTACGGTTTTACGTGAACGCCTTTCGTCTTAGCTCGATCCGTCTTCGTAACCGTCTTTTCTTTCTTATTCCTATTCTCTTTTTCTTAGCAACATAATCACAAACATTAATCAACTCTTAACACAACACACTAGCCTCCTCGAGAACGAACTCACTTAGGGTCATTCACACACGGTTTTCCTAAACCGTCGTGCTTACCCTATATTATTGCCTTGTTTTCCTAAACAAGTGTGATTTTACAAACATCAAAATGGCGCCGCTGCCGGGGAGGCGTGTTGTGTTTTGATTGAACAATTGTTGTTTTTATATAGCCATAATTAGTATTTGTATTAGTAGCACTCTACTAATACGTATTATCGTTTTACGGTTTTTGTGTGAATACTATTACTATATTGTATACGTAGAACAATAAATTCACAAGTACTCCAAATATGTGAGAAATCACAACCTTGACTTGGGAGGTCATTACCCAATCATTGTATTCGAATCTCAAACCAAAGAAAAAGGCAAAAATAGATAAATACTTTCGTGAAGCTCGATTTTGAAAAATACAAACTATAAGGTGGGTATAAGGCGGTTGTATTTCACGACCTAAAGGAAAAAGGCTCTTAAGTGCTTCGCGCCGCCTCGTTTCCTCCGCTTGCTTGTGCGTATTTGATTTTGAGAGCTAATCGAGGGTTTTACCGCCCAAAGTATTATTACCTATCATATATATTTTCTTGGTTTCTATTGATTAAACCCTCTTGAACGATTTGGTGTTCCACCATCGTTCTAAAGTCATCGAAGGCGTTCACTTCACGTGATCGTTTTCATTCCTTGAGGCTTCTTTAATCAAGAGATTTGATTAAGGAGGAGATTTGTAGATTTTTGTTTACCTAATACATTCACCATTTTCCAAAAAAAGTTAATACAATCAAAAACCACAAAAAAATTGAAAAATACAAAACACCAAAAAGAATCTTCTTTGCTCGTCTCCTCGTTGTACGTGACGTTTATGCTAACTCGTAATCAAGCAAAACGTGCACGTAGACGAAAGAACAAAACTCCCACTCCAACTCATTCTAGTGAGGAGTCTCCTATTGACGAACCCATTGTACGAGAAGCACCAACCATGGCGAATCGAACTATGATGTAGTTACTTCAAGCACCCACCGAGGGTTATGGAGAAGCTATTGTGATTCCCGCTATCCTTGCGGAGAATTTTCAGGTGAAAACGGGTTTGTTGTCGATGATCCAAAACAACAAATTCCGTGGTGATGAGAAGGACAATCCTCACAACCATATCCGCCAATTTAATCGTCTTACCGCCACTTGCAAATTTAAGGATGTCTCGAATGACTCGATTAAGATGATGCTTTTTCCGTATTCCTTAGCGGGGATTTGGTTAGAGAAAGAGCCACCCAATTCTATATTGACGTGGAAGGATCTCGTTTCAAAGTTCGTGAACCAATTTTTCCGCCCTCTAAGACTACGTATTTGAAAAACGAGATTTCTAAATTTTCACAAGAATCAAATGAAAGTTTTTCAACGGCTTGGAATAGGTTTAAGGAGATGTTGCATGAATGTCCTCATCACGGTTTTTCCGATTTTCACCAAATCGACACGTTTTACAATGGACTTAACGATCATGAAAGAGATTATTTAAATGCCGCCGCGGGTGGTAATTTTTTGTGTAGAACGGTCGAGGAAGCTTTGGTCATAATTGAGAATAGGTCTAAGGTTTATAGCCCTCGTAACACACCGAGTGTTGCCAAATGGGCTCATCATCGTCTCGTAGCATTAATGCTTTACATGATGAAGCTAATGAGGAAAATCGGTTTTTCGATAGGTTTTCGACTCTCATGTCCCATTGGAAAGCTCAAGAAGCTTCGAATTCCGCTTCGGTTAAAGCGGTTTCTAAGAGTTGTTTGTCGTGTGGTGGAGCTCATGATCTTTCCGAGTGCATTACCGCGGATGGTAACACTTCGAGTGCTTATATAGCCACGGGAACTTATAACCAAATCGGTCAAGGTTCCCGCCAAAATCAAGCTCCACCAAATCAAAATGCTAATAACTATCGAAACAACAACCAAGGTGGTAATTATCAAGGAAATCAAAGGAATTACAACAAGGGTAATTATCAAAGTGGAAATGGGCAAATTTCGAATCAAAACCAAAACCGTGATTTTCAAACTACCACACAAGGTTTTCAAAACGATCACACCAAAAATCTTCAAGGAGAGTTTTTGAATTATGCTAAGGCTAATGATGCTAAGTTTGACAATATGCAACGTGAAATGGTTAGCTTAAGATCCGAGTTGAAAAACGAGCTTAAAAACGAACTTGCTAATGAACTTAAAACTCATGCTAATAAAATGGAAGGAAATGTTCAAAGACTCCAACAAAATTAACAAAAAATGGAGCAAGGACAACATGAGATTAAGCAAGAATTGTTAAAAGCGAATGCTAGGCAATCTAAGTTTGAAGACCGAATGGGAAAAATGTTTGAAGCTATCATGTGTAAGCCCTCTTCTTCGGGTGGTCTTCCTAGTGATACCATCGTGAACCCGAAAGGAGAATTGAAGGTTATTACTACTCGTAGTGGTAAAACTTTCAAAGAACCCATTTCTCGTCCAAGTACTTCTATGGAGAAGGAAAAAGAGAAAGAACCCGAGGTGGTGGTCGAAAAGGAGAAAATTCAAAGCCCACGAAGTACCGCTCAAACCACACCTACGGTTGAACCAATACCAATCATGGAACCCGAGATTCCAAGGCCGATGCCTATGCCTATGCCCCAACCCACACCACCTTTACCTTACCCTTCAAGACGAGACAAGGAAAAGGCACAAGAACAAAATAATTATCAATTTGAACTTTTTATGAAAATGTTTCGTGACTTGCATTTTAATATAAGTTTTGCCGACGCCTTAGTCATGATGCCTCGATTTGCCGCGAACTTCAAAAGTATGTTGAATAACAAAGAGAAATTGCAAAAATCGTCTAGTTGTTCATCGGTTTTTCTAAGCCGCATACCTCAAAAAGTCGGTGATCCTGGAAAGTTTTTAATCCCATGTGCTATACAAGACATGGAAGAATGCTACGCCTTGGCCGATCTTGGTGCTAGTATTAATTTGATGCCTCTTGAGATTTTTAAATCGCTCAATCTTCCAAATCTCACTCCTTCACGAATGTCAATCGAAATGGCCGATCATTCTACGATTCTAGCTTGTGGAGTTGCCGAGGACGTCTTTGTGAAAGTTGGAAAGTTCTAATATCCTATAGACTTTATTGTTGTTGATATTCCCATCGATCCTAAAGTTCCTTTAATATTAGGTCGATCTTTTTTGGATACCTCGAGAGCACTTATCGATGTGCATGCAAGGAAAATCACTCTTCGTTTCAATGAGGAAGAACTCGTCATTAATGCAACTCAAAACTCCACTCTTTCTCATGTGTATTCTATCACGTCTTTGTACAATGTCAATCCCATCAAAAACATTTGTCAAAAGATTTCAAAAAGAATTTTAGGAGTTGTTGAGAAAAATGAAGTTCCGTCCCCTCCGCCGGTGGAGGTTAAGAGTATTAAGCCTACGATTCCAATTGTGAATGATTCTTCGAATGATGAATACGTTGATCCCGATGGGGGAGTTTTCTTTGTCGACAAACGTTTTGCAAACTTGCCACCACCTTTACCAAAACGCTTTTCAAATGTGAGAATTTTTAGTGTGACTAACATTGATTTAGCAACACCAAATATTTTTGACATAATTAAATCGGGTTTTCACAAAGAGAGTTTAAAAGATGAAAAAGGAAAAGATTTTGAATTGAATTTAAAATATTTTTCTACAACTCTAACTCCGTCATCACCGCGTGTATTGAGTACTACAAGCTCGTCTTCTCCTTTTGACGATGCTTTGTGTGGACTTAGTGTGGGGGAAGCCCCTTATGTTCCCTCCCCTTTCTCCACCGAGGACGAGATATTTGATCCTGGAATTGCTTATAAAGGGAAATCTCGGTCTTCCACCGATGCAATAAATGGAAAATCTTTCTATTTGATTGGTGCGAGTCTACCTCGAGTAGCTCAATGTTTTCATGACTTACCCATTGTCCCACCCTTCTATTTCTTCTCTCCTATTTTCTTGAAACTCTTTGAGTTTTTGTTGACTATTGATGAAGTGGCGTTGATTTGTTTTTCTAATGAAAACGAGAACGCCATCTTCGACCCCGGTATTTTGCACCATCAAAGGACTTAGTCCTTAATACCGGTTGTTTTTGGGCCTTGTTTATCATGTAAGCCCCACCAAAAATTGACCATACCATGATTATCCCTAAATGATCACATTTATGGGGATTCGAGTCGAGCTTTTGACTCGGTTATCAAAAACAAGGTGCCTCGTGGGGGAGACCCATGCTTATCCATGTACATATTATTGCTTTCTAATTAGTTTAATGTGAGGGGATTGTGCCCTTCCAACCTTTGTTCTGTGGTTGTTTGTGCATTGTGGTTTTTAGATCATGATCTTCACGATTGGAGCCTCTCGTGTTCGTTTTATGGGAGCACTCGATCGTTTGCTTTGAAGACTTTTTCAATATATCCAAATGATATATCCTTTTGATGTTCTAACCTTAGGTTTTTAGCACACTTCATAAACGGCTATTAATTTATTGGTTACACCCTTTCCATGCTAGATTAGGCATTAGACTACGTCTCTAGTATGGGGGTGTTTTCACCCCTAGACTCGAAACATTGAGGACAATGTTTAACATTAGTATGGGGGGGTGAATAGATACTTGCCTTGCCAAACCTTCAAGCTTTCCAAAGTTTATCTTTTTGTAATCGTTTTTTTTGCAAAATAAGGCTAAAAATGGCCAAATTTTAAAATTTATCTCATGTTTTATAAGTGTTTGAAGACACGAATGTAGGTTTTCCGATGGCGAGAATAAGAGTAATTTTTGACTCGACCGTGCGTGTTGAGCACTTAGCTTTGATTCCTTAACTACACATTAGGCTAAGTCTCTTAAATGAGGACGAGAAATGATAGAGTTAATTATAAGTTACTATGCTAAACGTAGAGTACTCGTATTCTTTCAAAAACTCATGTGTTCTCGTTATTTGCTTATTCTCCCTTCGCTTGTAAATTTTTTTTGCTTAATAAATATTGACTTAGCGGTTTAGTTAGGATTGTTGGGTTTCTAGTCTTTTCTAGTAGCTTCCGTGTAATTAAATTGGGAAGACATTAAGGTATCGCCAGCATCACGGTTTTGAAGTATTGGCACCCGAATAATCGAAAGCTTCACCCAATAATAAGATTTCAAGTGCTCACCTAAATCTAGCAAACAATTTGAAGCCCCACAAGGCCGAAAAATCTATGCAAAATTGAAAGTGAATCAAGCCTTAATCTTCGAAGCTTTAAAGATCCAAAATTCGCTTTAGCGTGAGGATATACGTCTTTGGCTAATAAAACCACCGATGAGGCGGATAATTAAAGGCAAGGCAAGACCGAAGTCATAATAAAAGCTTCATGGCGAAGTTGAATAAAAGATGGAGGTAAACCAAAGATAATAAGGCCCTTCCGTTAGGGGGCGTATAAAAGTCTTGGTAATAAGTCTCATATTCAAAACCGTTATAAAACGGTGTTTATCGGTTCTTCTTGTCAACTTAATTTTTTGACAACGTTGTCTATTAGGAGGTGTTATTGATTTAATGGTCTTAGTTACACCGTTAGGACTCTATTTTTAGACCTAAATCTCTATTATCGCATAAGTCAACAATGTATCCTCGTGAAACATTCAAGACAAAATAAAATATAAGAGATACAACCTAGGAATAATGGGAGTATAAGTACGTGATTAGGGCATATGAGTAGTGTTAGCATTACTAACTTATAATGACAATGATCTTGTTGCACGCTTGGCATGGAATTGGAGTGAAAATCGAGGATGATGAAATTATTTCTAACGAAGCATTCACGTGTTGTTATTCTATGAACCTAAACCTCCCATTTTGTGATGAAAATCATACATTATGTCTAAAACGCATGTAGTAGTAGTAGTATAGTTAGTTTATCATTTCAATAAAGTGAATAAAATTAAATTTTGGAGGTGATATGATACTTTATTCTAGCATTGCGTGAGGGCACGACAATGGTTTAGTATGGGGGAGTGATGAGACTGCTTTTATACATAGTCTCATCGTCCAACTCGGGCTTAAAATGCATAAAATATCATTAAAACTGCCAAATATATGCTCGTGTTTGTTACTTGTGTATTTTAGGTACGGATATTGAAGAAATGTCAAAAAGATCACAAGAATCATTCAAAAACGAACACGGGAAACGAAGCCGCACAATGAACCAGACCCAAATCTGGAATTTCCAAAATGGACCTTGAAGAATTGAAGATTGGCAACTTTAGTCCCTCATTTTTGAAGACTTGGCAAGTTAAGACCTTGAAGAAATCAAGTTATGCAAGAATGGTCCTTGAGGAATGAAGATTGTATAAGTTTAGCCCTTGGAAATAGAAGAAATTACATAAGAAGTCCTTGATAAAAGTTTGTAAACATCTTGTGCCAAAAATGACAAGTGATGCAAAGTTGATACAAGTATAATGGGGCGTTGATAGCTGTTTATACAACATGAACAAAACAAAGGAGTTGAAGGACTGTTTTTCCCAGACAAACAAACATATCCCCACCAATCACCCTATGCCACCTCACCCCACTTAAACCCTCAACCAATCAGAAGTCTTCCCTCATCCACCTCACTTTCCACTCAACTTTAAAACTGATTTTAAATAATCAGTTAACCAATTTTGGTGGCAAACACGTTTTTTAAATCCTTTCTTTCCCAAAATGGATTAATCTCTCCCTTAATACACCCATAAACCCTAAAAACCCCAAGCTCAATTAAACTCATATCAAAGGGTTTTTTGTTAAGCTACTCCAGATCCCTAATTTACCTTATTGTCACCAAAACCCACATCTAAAATTGACCCCAGACACACCCATGTGACACCCCCAAGATTCCCCATTCACGTCCCTATCCCCCAAACCCCACGAGGAGACAAGATAAACGTCCCACATGCATTCCTTGGCCCCCAATGCCAAATGAACGCCCAAGATCAACAAGGATAGCTGTCAACAGTACAAGAGTCACAAGATGCCATTTTGACGAATTTGAAGACCCTTGACCAAGGGAATTTCTGGATTTTCGGCTCACTAGGGTTTTAGTCTCTAGATAGTTCTCTTAGTTAGTATAAATGGGACGGCTTGTGTCCAATTTTCAGTTGTTCCAGTTTCTAGTTTAAAAACTTTGTAATCCCTTTTTATCTAAATAAAGTTGGTATTTTTATGATAAATTGTAATTCCTTTTGTTTTATAAAAGTTGGTGTGGTGTTAAACTAGATCCTGAGTTCCATATTTGACATTAGTTCAAGGTTTTCAAAAATCAGTTTTGTTTTCAAGGTTTCTGAAAATTTGATTATTTGATAAATCTTGTTCCTTGATTTGGTTTCCTGGATTTTAAGCTGTTTTATTTAAGTGTTTTGAAAGAAAAAACATTTGAGTTATTTGGAAAAGATTTAAAAGAAAGAAGAAAAATCAGAAAAGTTTGCTATTGTGTTTGCTTGTGTTGATCTTAGCAGGTTTGTTGAAACCTTTTTTTCCATGTGTACTGCACAGGCCCGAGCCTGTTTGGAGGTGGTTAAGCAACCACTGAGGGACCTGGATGTAGGTCCCTCTTGGTAAAAATCTTGTTCTTAGTTTCAGTTTCAAAGATTGTGAGTTTAAGGGTGCCATTTGTTCTTAGTATCAGACACACCCCTTGGCTTAATCAGTAACTTTGTGAGCTTGTTTTGTGGGATTTTTGTGAGTGACCTGCTTGTTTTTGTGTTTGCATAGACTCCTTATACTCAACTGAGTATAAGGGTGCCCTTTGTTCCAAGAAAAACCCAATCAAGAGCTTTCCTAAGCTCATTTGGTTAACCAACCTAAAATTAACACTAGCAGTGGGAACATCATTCCCCCTGCTTGTGCACAAGTTACCACTGCTAAGCTAAAGGACAAAATCCTTTGCATGTCACTTTCAGAAAGTTCTAAATTTTGTCTTTTGTGCCCTAAAATTTGAATTAGACCTTCAAACCAATTTTGTTATTTTTCTAATTTAATTTAGGATTTTTCTATTTAATTACTTTTTATTTTAATGTTCATTTTATATTTTTTAGATTAAATAGCATTTTTAATATATTTTTAATGTGTTCTGTTTTTGGCATTTAGTGCCAAAAATACTTGTTTTTCAGTTTAAACAATATTCCTAGGCTTAGAATATTATTTTAAGGTTTTTGGTATAAAAATATTCTACTGTTCATATTTTTATTATTTTTTAGAATTATTTTAGTTTTAATTAGGGTTTATATTAAACTGTTTTTGTCTTTTAGTGAAAAGTTTAATATTTTTCAAACTTTTTCATTTTTCTACTGTTCATTAGAGTAAATTAGGATTTTTAAAATTGGTAAATTATTTTTAGCATTATTTTATTATTTTTTATAATTATTTTAGTTTTAAAATAGTTTTTAGTAATTTAAAAATAGAAAAATAGTTTTTAAAAATTAGGAAAAATACTTTTTAGCCTTTAAATAATATAAGTAACTTATTTGTTCAATAAAATCATATTTTGGGCATTTTGATTAATTATATTTAATTTTAGGGCTTTAATTAGCATTTAAAATTGAATATTTAATTAATAAAAGGTTTTAAAATATTTTTATTGGATTTTTATTCTTATTTATATTATTTTAGACTACTTTTAGCTTTTAATTAATTTTTAGGTTTTAAAATTTTTAATTTTGTAGTTTTTACGGTTTTACGTGAACGCCTTTCGTCTTAGCTCTATCCGTCTTCGTAACCGTCTTTTCTTTCTTATTCCTATTCTCTTTTTCTTAGAAACATAATCACAATCATTAATCAACTCTTAACACAACACACTAGCCTCCTCGAGAACGAACTCACTTAGGGACATTCACACACGGTTTTCCTAAATCGTCGTGCATACTTGCCCTATTTTATTGCTCTTTTCCTAAAGGGTAGTAAAAACACTACAATCATTTACGTTTATTTATCGATTGTTTCGATCATCAATACTTTCAACGATTTCGTTTTGATTACGTATTAAGTCATGTCGGGAAATCATATAATCATTTTATGATGCATTATAACTTTTGAAAAGTCTTTTTTTACGAAACCCGAGCCCCGTAAATATTTTTAATATTTACCAATAACCATTTTCTACCCTTTAAAACTATTAATTTCTTTTAGGTCCTAAAGTTTGCAAATTGGCAACTTAGGTCCCTCCACTTAACTAGCCATATATAAATCAAATTTCTTCCACTTTAAAACACATACATGCATTTTTTATCAAAAACAACACCAACTCCTCCCACCACCACCCTATTGCCGCCACCTTCAACCACCATTTCACCACCATCCATCTTGATTAATCAAAAACTAAAACAAGACCCATTCCTAAAATGTTCTTGCCATTCTTTTGATACCAAATTTGTACACACGCATCAAGTTTTCACAAAGTTATGATTTCATGGTGGATTGATGTTTAAATCATCTTGCATGCATTGTTTTTGGTAAGATCGTCACATTTTAATCCTTAAAAGTCTTGTTTTTAATCTTTGATTTTGTTAGATTTTATATGCAAGTGTTTTTAGGAGTGTTTGGATGATGGGTATGATAGTATGATGATTCTATAGGTATAGGAATGAGTGGTGTTGCTTGGAAAATGGATTTGACTTTTTTCTAAAAGGCTATTTTTGGACAGCAGGTATTAAACAGATTTTTCGTGGGTTTATGGTCTGTGAAAGACTAAGATTATTTGAAGTTGTTTTAGAGTTTTCCGAGACGGTCGTTTTGGTATAAGATAGAGCTTCTAAGTCATTACGAGTCAAAAGTTATGCTAGTTTTAGTTTTCGTGTACCTGGAGACGCAAGTCGGCACAATCCGAAATTGTGGCTAATTTTGGGTCGACTCTCGGGGACTTTAGGCTTAGTTAGATTAATGTATCTACTAGTTTTCAATTTTACAAACTGAGTTTGATGAGTCTAATAGTGGTTTCAAAAGTCAGATTGTCGAGTTTGTACTTTTAAAGCAGTCTAAATGGTTTTACAAAACAAGTGCACAAATCTGTCCCAAATTTGGAGTCGAGTAAAATGTCGAGCTGATGGATTTTAATGTGTGAACTTTGGCTCAAATTTTGGTGAGGTCTTATACAGGTTATAAGTGACTTTGACACCAATTTTCATGTAAAACGGACAAGTCTAGATAGGGTAGATCAGTGTGTACATTCGGAGTGTACTTGCTGATTATTAATTTTGGACATTTAGTTCAATGCTTGTGTTGCGTGAGTTTGAGTATTCATCATCGGACATGATGACTTATTCAAGTGCTTAGTCATTATATAAATGACTTAGCTACTGGTCCAAATAAGGGTAAAGGATAGTTTGACTTGCGTTGACCTGGCGTCGTATGACGAGTCATTTTCAAGTGTACAAATGTTTAAACGAGTAACGTTGGATAAATGGATTCATTTGGTTCGTGTCATTGGTTTTGAAACATGATTACTTTGGCAACATTTGATTCATATTATATTTGGTACATATCGATATTTGAATTCGAGTCTTAACGCGCGCCTTATTTTGATAGGTTGCGGTTTTCGTGTTTCCCAGGCATCCATATCGTCGGTGATCGTCTACCACTACTGTTTCTACTCAGTTGCTGAGTACCGTGATTGACTTACCTTGTGGCTAAGGTGAGTTCATAGCCCCTTTTTACTTGTACATGGTTTCTAAACACGGGGTGAGATTTTACATGGTGGAACAAAACCATTAAAAACTGTATGCTATCCAGAACTGTATGCTATCCAGAACATGTATGATTTTCAGGTTTTCGATATTATTATTGCTTTTAGTCTAGCCGTAAGTTTCCTCTCCCGATCATGAACCTTTAATTATCCGGTGTGCATTGCGCGAAGCGCGAATGTTGTGGGTGGATCCATCGGGATTGACTATCCCCGTCCCGATTACCTTGACGCACTAATATTCGTTTATACTTGAGTATTTAGGCTGAATACTCCCTAGTGGAACTTACACTGAGTTAAGCTTCGGTTCATGAACTAAATAGCAATAATAATGACTTTGGACTATGGTTGACGTATATAACCATACTCCATACTACTTGTTTTATAAATAAATGCTTGTGTTCCACATCCTTATTACTATACCTATGAATTTCACTCAACTTTATGTTGACGATTTTACATGTTTAATCTCAGGTATTATTACTTAGCTTTTCTTGGATGGGAGCCCGTAGGATACTATCGCAGCTTGGAGATTTCTGTGATGCTTTTGAAAGATTTGTTTTATATAAACTGTTAGAAGTTTATTCTATCTTTTGGGCAACTTTATGTTACAAATCGAGACGAAATAATATAATTTTCTGCTTCTAAAACTCTGGGACCTATGTTTAAAAACTCTGACCTTTTATGATGTAATGTACATGTTTTTATTTCGTCAGCTTTGTATGAACTGTAATTCATTGTTTCTTGTACTATGACGTGTTACCCCCTCGTTGCCTACTTGTTCTATGTCAGATTTTGGGGGTCTCACAGGAAGGTGAATCAGTCATTGGGGCTTTACCCTTGTTGTCATGAGAGGGGCCAGGAGTTGAGGTTGAAGAACCAGAAGTATCAGTCCTTGATACGGGGCCAGCAGTAGTAGATGGAATTCTTGAAGCACTAGGAGGAGCAGGTAAGTCCTCACTAGGCTTTGCTATAAAGGCAGCCTTGGCCAAAACAGTCAAACCATCTTCATCCTCCTCTTCATCAGTATTAGATAAAACAACCTTCTTCTTATGGCGCTTCGACAATTTTTCCAATGACTTTACTCTATTTGCCAATGAGAGAACAAAATCCCTAGTGAGCTTGCGGTGCTTGTTGATCTCATCCTCAAAAGATAGTATCTTTTAATAGTACCTGTGCACTAAGGCAAGCAATGATGTGAGAGTAACAAGTTCCTCAGCTTCCCCACCAAGAGGACTTGGTTTGGGGGATGCTTCATTGGGACCAGAAGCAAATGATTGGTCAGCCTTAGGATCATGAGAGCTAGAAGGCTCCTCAGCAGAAGGGTGAAATAGACTAGGAGGGGGAGAATCAAGAAATGGGGACACATGTGGGTGAGCAGAAGAAGTAGCCTTTGAGGTAAATGACCTTTCTACCACCACCTCTCTAGCAGGTTCCTTAACCTCCACATGAGGTATCCCAGCAGCAAGAACCTCCTCATCCATAGGATCATCAACCAATTGTGGTTCCTCATCGGCTTGATAAGCCGGAGGAACCACAGTGGGACCCCCTTGTGCAATACCCAACATAGTAGCAGTGAGGGGCCTTTCAAGACCAAGAAATCCAAGCTTCATATTCGCATATACTTTAGGAGTGAGATCAGAAGGCACATATTCTTTCCTATTTCTAGGCAAGCACATAAGTATCTGTTGTAAGAACCTATTATACATGAGAAACTTCTTTTTCGAACCAGTACCACTAAGATTGCTTACCATACCATCTAGAAAATAACGAGAGAAGTTAAACCGATGACCTTGGGCAATACAAATCAAACCACTAGCAAGGGAGATGGGAAATGCATCCCAACTCCCAGCTTTGGGACTCAAACACTGAATCAGGAAGTGGACAAGAAGCTTCCGTTGAGGAGAAAAACGATTTTTCTGAAAATTAAATTTTCCCTCATGGTTGTACCTAATGGCAGCCATCCCATCCAAAACCTCCGCACTGGGGAGAGAAATTATGCCATCTTCATCTTAGAGATGAAGGGCAGACCTGATGGAGGCTTCAGTCAACACATAGGAGCGACAATCAATAGTGGCATAGAGCTCCAATGGGTGACCCAAAACCTCGTGCGTGTCAGCAGTAGCCCATAACTGGCGAATGACAGAGTCATACACAGTTGTGCAAACAGTTAATGCATACCTGAGAGTAGATGCCTCGATAAACTTCAAGATGTCTAAGAACTCCTCCCTTTTGGGGCCTTCACCTAGGTAGGCGATCTTGTTGTGATCAGATTTGTACTGAAGAGCAGCCATTGATGATGGTTGATGATTGACAGGTGAATTTAAGAATATTGTTTAGGGTAGGAGCGAGCGTATGTGTGTTTAAGTTGTGATAATTGAGTCAAATGATCCCCTTGACCATAAATAATGGTGAGGGAAAACTATTCATTGACCCCTAATTATGGGGGTTGCCCTTTCCAAGTTAAGGCATTAATGGTGAGTAACCACTTGCCCTTTAATCCATTAATAGATAATCCTAGTTACCAAAGAAATAAAAATATGGGTACCGGAAGTAACTTACGTTGACTGAGAGTCAAAACGGCTAGAAGTCAACGCTAGGAGCAGCTAGTGGTCAACAAAAGTCAACATAATGAACAGTGATCCAAAGAGATACTAGAAGCCAAACACAAGTAGATAAATAAGGTTTTTGACCCACTAGGAGTAGAAGAGTGCCACTAGGAGTAACCAAATTCTTCCACCAGAAGTTGCACACACAACAACAACCCATGTAAAATGTCGAAAGAAGCTACCAGAAGTAAGAATGTACAAGTATACATGTACAAGAAGCCTCCCCTTAGGATTTGCCTCCCCTCAATCATAGACCTTAAGGATTGACCATACCAATGTGAACCACCAAGTGGTTAAACCTTGGACCATCAAACGCTTTAGTCAACAAATCAGCAACATTATCATCCGTATGTACCTTGAGAACCTGTATCAGATTCTTTTCATTGGCATCACGTATAAAATGGTGTTGAATCTCTATATGCTTGGTTCGTTGATGAAACACAGGATTCTTCACAATGCAGATAGTGCTTTGATTTCCAATGAAGATTTTGGTGTTCATAAAGTTGAACACACAATCTAGCATTTGGTTTTGTATCCATAAGACTTGTCCACAACAACTAGCAGCAGCTACATATTCAGCTTCTGTTGAGGAAGTAGCTACTATGGTCTGTTTCTTACATTGCCATGAGATAAGCCTTCGTCCCAAAAACTGACAACCACCAGTAGTTGACTTCCTATCATTATTAGCACCTGCATAATCACTACACTATAGGCTTCAAGAAGAAAAGGTGATTCCCTTGGATACCACAAGCCTAGCTTGGGTTGTGCCTTGATATACTTGAAGATTTTCATGACAACATTCAAACTTGACAATGAACATTAACTAGAGGATCTGGCTCTTCTTGAGTTTGACCTTAGTGACCTCATAAGGTGTTGCTGCTGGTCTAAGAGGTTCCACATCAAACTTCTGAATTATGTCATAAACATATTTATCTTGACTAATGAAGATACTATCCGGCTGCTGCTTGACTTGGAGACCAAGGAAAAATGTTAGTTCTCCCATGGCACTCATCTGAAATTCGCCTTTCGTCAGTTGTTCAAACTCATCACACCATTCCTTCTTAGTAGAACCGAAGATAATATCATCCACATATACCTGAACCAGGATGATGTCTTTGGCATTCCATTTAAGGAACAATGTTTTGTCAATAGTTCCCCTTTTGTAGCCATGCTTCAACAAGAAAGTAGATAGACGCTCATACCAAGCTCTAGGAGCTTGATGACGTCCATAAAGAGCTTTGACAACCTTGTAGACTTTCTTAGGATGAAGTGGATCCACAAAGCTCTTAGTTTGAGTGACATATACTTCTTCGTCAATCTTTCCATATAGAAATTGACTCTTGGCATCCATCTGAAATACTGTAAAGCTAATATAAGATGCAAAAGCCAAAAACAGACGAATGGCCTCAATTCGTGCAACAGGAGCAAAAACTTGATAATAGTCCAATGCCTTCAAGATGAGTGTTGCCCTGTGCTACTAGTCTTGCCTTATTTCTCACCACAATACCCCTTGCATTTTTCTTGTTTTTGAGAATCCATTTGGTACCAATTTCTGTCTTCCCATCTGGTAGATCAACCAGGATCCAAACATTCTGAAACAATAATTGATCTATCTCCTCCTGCATAGCTTCCACCCAACTTTGATCCTCAAGAGAATGTGAGACAGACCTAGGTTCCACCTATGAAAGAAAAAAAGAAAACAAACAGTGAAGAAAATCTGTGCGATTTTTTCGCTTTTGGTCTTCAATGTAGCTCACAAGAGCATGATGACCAGAAGTTGCTTTCTTATGCATGCCGCGAGTCTTGATTGTAGAACCAGGATCTCCAATTATTTGAGTAGTAGGATGTACTTTATGGATATGCTGAATAGGAGTAGGAGCTATTTCCACTTCTGGTGACAATTAGTAAGATCCCCAACAATGCCATCATCATATGAGGCAGAGTCAAAAATGTCGTCTATTGGTTGCTTATGAATATCATCCAGCTTAGTTTAAGACTTCTTTTGATAGTTTCCTAGGTTAGAAGGACCAGAGAACCTAGTTGTGGATGTTAGATCACTAATAGGGCTTCCAATAGGAATTGAACTTGCACTAGGAGTAACAATAGGGTCACTAGGAGTAGCTGGTACAGCAGGAGTATACAAAGGAAACTCAAAGCCTCCTTGGGTCACTGCAGTAGTAGCATCTTGTTGCTGCTTAAGCAGTGTATCAAGAGCTCCTTGTGAGCCCACAATTTCCGATGAAGTAGTACCAACAAGAATAGCAGTGTTGTCGGGAGAAACTGTTGTGGAATAGGATGGTATGACAAAAATGTCAGCATCCTCATCTGAGTCTGAAAAGCTAGTATTAGCACCTGCACTAGAAGACCCAAATACTTGTGGACCTGCATTTTGGTTAGTTTTGAAACGATAATATCCCAATGAGTCACTGAGATAGGCAAGATAAAAATACCATTTAGGACCTTTGCCTTGTATGTTTGTCTTCTCCTCAAAATACCTGAGATTGATAGTTTCAATGACATGCTTGGCAGTGAGATTGTAGACCATATAGGCTCTCGAGTGAGCTGAATATCCCACAATGTAGCCTTCATCCGCCTAGCCATCAAATTTTCCCAAATAGTCACTAGTGTTGAGAATGGTGACAGGACAACCAAATGGTTTCAAATGATTAATGCTTGGAACTTTGGCTGTGAGAAGCTCATAAGGAGTCTTGTTATGATGATTCGTAATGGAAACCCTATTCAACATATAACACGTATTGTTGACAGCTTCTGTCTAAAACATAGTCGAAAGCATAGAATCAGCAAGCATAGTTCTTGCAGCTTCTATAAGGGTCCTGTTTTTCCTTTCTGCCACACCATTCTGTTGAGGAATCCTGGCAGCACTATAATCTCTTTTAATACCTTTTGAGTTGCAAAGTACTATGACGTCTGCATTCTTGAACTCAGTTCCATTGTCACACCAAATACCTTTCACCTTCTTGGACAACTGATTTTCAATAAGGGCAATGAAGTCTTTGAGAATGGGGTAGGTCTCACTTTTAGCAGCCAAAAAGAAAACCCATGAAAACCTGTTATAACCATCAGTTACCAGAAGACAATAGTGTTTATCGCCAATGCTCCTAATAGAGGTAAGACCAAATAGATCCATATGAAGTAACTACAATGGTTCGGTTATTAAGCTGAGAGCAGTTTTGGCTTTGAAGGATGCTTTGTGTTGTTTTCCTTTGCTGCAAGCAAGGCAATTGATGTCATTCTTTAAAGTTTTGGGAGGTAAACCAGAGACCAAGTTCATATTAGCCAGCTTGTGAATGGTCTTGAAGTTTACATGCCTCATCCTCCTCTACCATCTTGTGGCTTCATCTTCTGATGATTTGACAACCAAGCAAGCTAGTTGACCAGTAGGATTAACTTCATTCAACTTGATACTATAGAGGTTATGTCTTCTTGGGATTTTGAGTAGAAGTTGAGAGTCATCCGGTAACTTAAAGTCTTTGGACAGTACCAAGCAATCAGTATTCGTAAAGAGGACAAACTGCTTCTTGTCACAAATCTGAGAGACAGAGATCAATTTGAAGTGTTGAAGTGCTTCCACATAGTAAACCTGCTCAAAATTAAGGTTAGGGGTCTGAATGGTTCCTTTGCCATAGATCCTTCCTTCACCGCCACCAAAGTACACCTTCCCATCTTGAAATGGTACAAAGTTAGTCAAAATTCCTTTATTCCCTGTCATGCTCCTAGAGCATCCACTATCTAAAATACCAAGAGATAGATCTTGGTATGGATTAATCTACAACAACAAAAAAATATGCAACAGTTAGTGTCTTAAGGGGACCCAAACCATTTCTGGCTTGAGTCTGCCTTGTGGATCTTTTTTAGATAGCCGTGAGATTGATGAGATCCACTGTTGTTCTTGTGGTGCTTGTGCATCATATGGGTTTTATTTTGTGACCAAGAACAACATGCTGAGGGCTTAACAACATAACCCAAATTTCCCAATCCAAAATGCATTTGGTCTGTAGTAGCAGCATAATTCTGATTAAAATTTTGAAAATAATTGCTGGTTGGTCTATTAGGGTACAGGTATTGCTTCTCCAAGTAGTAGAAGCTGAAGGAGAGGTCCTTCTAGTAGAAGGATAAAATTGGGCACATGAATTTAGTCTTTTAGAAGCAAAGCTCACACCAATAGTAGCCGCTCCTGGTGTACCAAGAGTACAATAAGAGTGATAGCCAGGAGTCTTTTGATCATAAAAATTACCATCTTTAATCAAATGAAATTTACTACCACAAACAAAGCATGTTAAAAGACATTTTATTCAAATGACATTGTTTTGAACTGCTTTTCTTATTATAAACAACTCTAGGAGAATCAACATTCCTAGAATTCAGAAAACTAGAATTAAAAACAATGGAAGTAGAAGCAGTAGCAACTCTCTTATCACTCATCCTAGCACTAGAAGCAGCAGTGCTATTTGGCTTGGGACTCGAAGGACTTGACTCTTCACTTGAACCACACGATGCATAGTAATATTTGAGTTTTTAGTCCGTTTTCTCTCGGTCTAATCGAATTGATATAACGTTCCAAATTTGACTTTATTGTTTTTGGTTAAAAGAGCTTGAATGGTATCTATGACTACTTTGCACAAAGTATGTAAAAGGTAAAAATATACTATTATGCATATATGTACTAATCTAAAACACGTTGCACGTACCACAATTAAATGCACAAAATTTAAAGAAGTAAAATACAAGTTTAATCTAAAAATAGAAGATATTAAAATGAAACAATATATTTATTTTTAGTTACAAAAGAGTATAGTGGAATATATCAACAATTATAATGCCAAAATATTAAATGCATGAAAAATGAAACAAGAATGATAAACTTCCGAAAAATACAATGGGCCTAATACTCGAGATTTATACTAAATGGTCTAAACCAAGCCTAGTCAACTAGCAAGCCACTAATACTTACCATTGACTTAACTGTGCAAGCAAATTCTAACAAGAAAATTATCATTATCAAAACTAGTTCAATTCTCATCAAATACACTTTTTACTTTTATTGAATTTATCACAAATTCTCATAGCAGCTACCATATATTTGTAGAAGTCAAACTTGATAATGCCATCAACAATAAAGGCTACAAACAGTAGACTAAACTAACTAGCTAGGAATATTAAAATGCTAGGAAACATACTAATAAGCCATCGAAAGAATTATTTAACTCAAACTAAAACTTGATTTATATCCCTGTTGACTACTTACAATGAAAAACAATTACCACCTCAGAGATATTTCAAAGACTTATAGCAGATTACTAATGGACCTAATTTGCACAGGTAACCCAAACATATAAAATTCACTATCTGTATATTTCACTATCTATATATAAAAGAATGTAAACTGCTCAAAAACAAAACCAAAAGTTGTCTTAAAATTCAGTAAATCAAAGTACTCAATACTACTTATGGCAGTAAATTTCACACCTAAACTATAAACCAAACTCTAATCCTAATTCTGATAGGAAAATCTAAGCATAAGAATCATGTGCAAAGATATGAGCTGGAACAAATAACTAGCATCGACATATAAGCAAAACAAAGAGTTTGAAAAGAGTCTATATAACAGATTCTATAACTAGCAGATTCTATCTAACTAAGTCAGAAATCATAAATGCGCTTAACCTGCATTACTGAAGCCTCCATTGTTGGCAAAGCGAAGCGCTGAGCTCGCTTAAAACCCGAACATACCTGCATTATGGCTACTAATCTGATCTAGCAGCTAACTTGCATCATCTGAACTAGTACTCGAATCCTTCAACTACTGAAATCAACTTTAGCTACTCTTTAACAATCTAATTGACTTGAATTATCCATCAGATATGCTAACAAAACTGCAATCTCCTGAATTGGATCGAGATCAACTATATACAATAACTAGGAACGAAGAACTTCTAATAACCTCAATAACTACTCAGCATTCATAAGCAACTACTAAAGACGAAACATAGCGAAATTCTAACTCACGTGATTTACAGCTAACTATTTATCCATCTAAATGAGTTCTAACAGAAACTTATGAAAAGAACTTTTATAGACTTTTAAGATCTATTGAACAGTAACTCAAAGATTTGTATATCAAAGCTTGTAAAAGCTCATAAGCTATTAGCTTATGGAAACCATATCAAAGACCAGAGAAACAAAAACTTCATCTTTATTTACAAAGCTTTTTAACACTAACTCTGAAATCACAATTTTAACAAACTAATTACTCCGTGAACATTAACATGATAACAACCTAACTACCTTTTTTACTAACTCTCAATTAACGGGATAAGCTTCTGATAAACTTGTTACCATAATTCGCTTGAAATAAAGTGATGAAAACAGTGTTTATGAACACATTCAAAGTATAAAAAGCTTAAGGAATAGAAAATGAACAAAAGTTGCACGTCAATAGTAAAAGTAAAATAAGAACAGAAATCTAAAGAGTATTAAGAAAGCTTGAAGAATCTAAAATGGATTTCATTAATGGTGAAAACTAGAATCAATTACAAAGTATAACTAATTCAGTTACAGATTTTAACAAGAAAAGTGAAAGAAAATTAAAACTACTAACAAACTCTAACCTATCTATGTGTAAACAACTCCTAGGCTAACCGTCTCCAAAATAAGGTCTCAGTTGTATTTATAGGCATTTGAAGAGAAGGAGTGACGTTTCTTGACCAATCCCTTGATGCCACGTGTTTAATACGAGGTTAGGGTTCTTCAGCCGATTTGGGGTTTTCTTTGTCTTCCACTTTTGATGTAATTGATGAATATCTCCTTGTAGAGGAGGAAGAGAGGAACGTTTTCTTTGGTTGAATCCACGTGAAGCACTCTTGATTTCAGACTTGTAGGTTTAGATGGTGAGAAGAGAGATGAACGATTGTTTCTTTCTCTCTCTTATCTTGGTGATGAAGACACGTATGTGAGTGTGCTTTGACCAGCTTGGTCAATTGACCAAGTTAATAAAAATAACTTTCCATTAGTTTTCATTTTGGTCCTTCAATTTCTTCTTTCTTTTCAACTGTGTTTAAAACCTTTTATGTAATTTCTTTTTCATCCTTTGTCTTATTTGAAAGTTACACTTTAGGTCCTCGATCTTTGAAATAATGACAAGTAAGGTCCTTGAAGCTTGATTTGTCCTTTTCTTCGTCTTTTACCATAAAAATCCTTTGAAAACGTGTGTTTGCTCAAAAATGCATCTTCTTACCTGAAAACACATGAAACACAGATACCCACGTGATTCTGATATTTTTCAGTTAATATAATGTATTTGACTGTGTTTTAAGTGGTTTTTGGATCATAATTGATGAGTGTTTTCACACTTATCAACTCCCCTCCACTTGACCATTGACATGGCCTCATGCAATGCAGCATTTCAAAGCTCTAAAGAACACTTTTCTCATAATTAATACACCTTGGCCATTTTATGATTTAATAAACTATACTATGATACATGATGAATGATTTTTAATTTTTACAATGCAATGCAAAGGAAAGCAATTCTATTTATATATTTTTGATTTATTGAAATAGTTTTGATGGAAATAACTCATAAAGAAATCAAAGACTTTAATTAGGGATTTTGATACCATGAACACTCATCACCCTTAAGTTTCACTTTCCCCATAACAAGCTTAAAAATGGGATCATTGCATTCACAAGTAAAAAGTGCATCAACTTATTCATGACAATTAAATGTGGAACCGGTTATTATTTGAGCAAATTGCTTGAGAGAAAATTTGTCATTATTTAAAGCGTGAAGTATAAGAAATGTAAAATCCAAAAAATAAGGAAGAATTGTTTTAATCCTAAGTAATCCTCTCATCCATTACTCGAAAAACCGCTCACAATTAATATAAGTCTGACTCAAGAATAATAAGTCATTCGCTTTATGTGTAAGATTCTTATGTCATGCATTAATAAGTAGCTACACACTCGCTAAAGAAAGAAAAATAAAAGTCACACAATAATTTATATCCGCCGCCTTTTTGAGACTTTGGATCTTCAATCCCGCAACCGTTAAGGTAATACTGGATTGTAGCAACTATCAAATCCCCGCAACCCGTCAAGGTAATATTGGAATTCAATAGTTACTATAATTAACACTTCACTGCCCCTCTTGGGAGTCTTGTATAATTACTTTTTTTCTTCTTTTTCTTTATCTCTTTTTTTCTAGCCACTCATTTTTTTATAAGCCGCTCTTATTTTTCTTTATTCCTCACTAATAAAGTTGAAAAGAATAAAGGGAAAAATACTCGCTAAGTATTAAGCATGACATAAGTCTAGTACACATAAAAGGTTCTAACTTAGAATCTTAAGACGTACTTATACCAACCATGAATGAATATTCAAAAATGAATAAGAGACTACAACCGATTAAAACCGTTCTTGATTATTTATTAACATATATACATGCAAATAAATTAGAGGCAAAGAAGAAGAAGGGTTTAGCCACAAGTAATTATCATGAAGTTTATCTAGCCCTTTTATATTTGCTTCAACTCTATCATCTCCCATTCTCTACAAATTTAAAATCTCAAATAATGAGTGTCGTAGATGCTTAGCCTAATAGACCAATGAAGGACTACATGGTTACGGATACTAGCTAGAGAATGCTTTGATAAGCAAACTCGGGTTGAGTCAAAGTATCCATGGCGGGCCTAATATGTCAAAGAGATCTAAATTTGTTAAACCATATCCTTTATTATATTTTTTCCTTTTATATATTTTTGAACAAAAATAAAAGAAGAAATATATACAATGCAAATGTGTTACGCAAATGAAAAGTGTTTGATGCAAAAATTATGAATGCATATTTTTGTTGGCCAAAGTAGATCAAAAATTTGAAAAATATTTGAAAAATTAATTTTCCAATTACCATGAAGGTCAATGACAATGTCTAGGTAAGGTTACTTCGATAGAAGACCCCGTACACTTAAGCTAAACATTGTCCTCAATGTTTAAGAGCATGGGAGTATAAACTTCCCTACACTTTTGACAATGAATAGACTTTCCTTAACCAAAGCTAAGGAAAGATCAACTATATTGAATTCATTTTTTTAAGCGTAATGTGTCTATGAAAAATCACAATAGTAACGAAGTGAACCGGATACAAGGGCCTCCTCCATAAGCTCCAAAACACGAAATGTGAGAGAGCAAGCCTTGAAACAAACACGAAAAGACGAAGAAAGGCCACCCCTCTACTTCAACTCTACTATAAATCCTTCTTAATTTAACCTAACCTATTTAGATCTACTCTACGTTTTCTAACCTAGTTATTCAAGCTTGATTTTTTTAACCCTAAGTCGATAGCTCGACTCGGCCCCAAATTAAGTTGTCCTTGGGGAAACCATCATGGAGAATAAAGGATATCCACTTTGAAGCACATCTCACATGATACACTCAAACTTAGCAGGTTGCCATTTACTATAAGGTTTAAAATGTCCGCCTAGATAAATGGAACGGTCCAACGTGTCTCAAGTTTGTCCAACATACGAAAGCTCTCATATAGAAATCACCCCAGGATCAAATACATAATTTCCATATCTACATGTGAACAACTCCAAAGTAGGTAGCATCACCAGAGTAAGCTCATACAAGAATTTCATCTCAATACAAGTCACATTCTTAAGTGGAATAGATGAAAACCAAGGTGTCTCAAATTTATGTATCCCAGGATCAAAAACCTTTCCCTTCATGGGAAAATAAGAAGATGAGCTCTTGTCAACCATATGAGATTCCCCCTTAGATATCAAAGCATCATGAGATAATGAAGATGTAGGTATTAAAACTTTCATAACTATTATGTCCATGTTAGACTCGTCATCATCATCAAAAGGTGGGTAATCTTCCATAGAAAGCATAGTGAAAGGAGGATCAATAGTAATAGTATCTTGTGAAAGAGGTGTAATCTATGTGACAATCTAACATTTTCAGGTTGTGAAATATTTTCTCGTATAATATTTTGAAACTTATTTTTGTGTTGGTTGACGAACTCACAATTTACGGATTTAAATTTGGGCTTACGTGCATAATTTAGCGTCTTTTACGACTAAACCAGAAACCTTAGGATTACGTATTTACGTTTTTGATGAGACAATTTTTATTGGATTCGTTTTGTGACGTTGATACATAATTTATAAAAACATTTTTCGTAAAACGACCCGAGGGCACACAAATCGAGAAAACTAGAATCGAGAAATACCCGTAAACTAGTGACATGGGACAAAATACATTGTCCCACCCCACTAGCTAAGGTTGGACGGCACACATGACACCACACTATAAGATGTGGCATCATGTTAGCTAGCTTACTCCAAGTGTAAGCTTAGCTTACTCTTTAAGCTTACTTCCACTCCACTAAACACAAAACCACTAGCAACTTCATTATACCATTTTCTTACATGCAAATCAACACAAAACTCTCTCAAACACTTCCCCCTTGCCGTCTACTATTAAGCAACAAACACCCCTTTTGATCTCTTCTAGCCATGAAACACATGTTTACTAGCTCTATTAAGGAGTTATCTTGAAGCCTTGATCATTTGGTGGCCATATTAACATCATTGGAGGTGATTTGCTAGTGTCCTAGGGCTGATTTCCCAACATATGTTCTTGATATTTGATGGTCTTGGAGTTACTTGTTGTATTCATCAAGTTCTTGTCTTCCAAAAACAAGGAATACACTTGGTTGGTATAGAAGATCATCCTCTCCATTTTTCTCTTGTTATTTTGTAAAGAACAAATGTATTTTCTTTCATTTTGTATATGTATATAATGTATATATGATGATAAAAATGTTGTGTGGGGATCAAGTGTTGATAGATATGCTTAAAAATGTTAATAACTATAAAAAAAGAGGCTAAAATCTTGATTATTTAGTTGGCTGTATAAAAACAGTATAAAACTAAAACATGAACTGATAAAATTGCATGGTATGATCCATTTACAGTAAGTACAAGATGTTATACACATGTTAGAGTTGGCCATGCAATGGAATCAATATAATGAGTGAGATATGATCAAAACAAGTTAGGTGGTCTAATCTGAATAAGCAGTTTTGTAGGGACTGTTAAGGCATGATAAACTTAAAATGAGCAGTAGCTATAACAATGTTAAATGTAGCACATAATATGTAGAACATTTCACCCAAAAATGAGCTTCTAATTCATTATAGAACTCTAGATATGGTAAAAATGGTGAACATGAAGATAAAAATCAGATTTTAAGAATTAATGTTTATTATTATTATATAAGCACTCACATTTTATTGTATAAAATGTAAAAATAAAAACCCACTAACTTATAAAACTTATTTATATAAATATATAAAAGGTTAATTAAATGGATAAATTTTATAAATGGTGGTGAAATAATATTTATAAGTAATAAAAACTATAAACTTGATTTTTACGACTTTTTCGGCTATTACCGTAAAATTAACGTTTTTCGCCAAATAAAACATAGACGACCAAACCCGTCTAATGTAAAGTTTATAAAATTCATATAATGATATATAAGTAACTAATACAAGTAAAAACCGATAAAACCCGAACTATAAGAAATACGGACATTAACGAGCTAACTAAGCATATTGGACTAATAATTGGACTAAATAAGATAAATACTTGTAAAAAGAACTTATTGGGCTTAACCCATTTGGGCCCAACATGGAAAGTATATATATACTGATAATATAGGTATAAAAAGGATTAAA
The DNA here is from genome assembly GCA_025667525.1 of Glebionis coronaria. Taxonomy (NCBI): domain Eukaryota; kingdom Viridiplantae; phylum Streptophyta; class Magnoliopsida; order Asterales; family Asteraceae; genus Glebionis; species Glebionis coronaria. The sequence goes on from CM046879.1 coordinate 468,741,744, forward strand.
ACAAGTTAAAGTACTTATAATAGGCTTATTGGACTTAAAATAGGTAAATAGGTAAAACTAGCAAACTAGTAAAGAGTTACCAAAACGTAAACGCTAAAATAAGTAAACAAGGACGTATAAACCCACTTGATCATCATCATATGTACAAAATCATCATATGTATATTGTTATTTTTATAAAAGTCATTGGACAAAGTCTAAGACCGATTATTATTTATATAGATTTCCGTGACCGAAGCACGCCCGTAGCCGATAATCTGCCTTTCATTAACAACGTGAGTTCATAGCCTCGCACTCTTTTAAATGTTTTATAAAATGATTTGTAAACCCGCGAGGGAGATAACATGCTAGTTTTTGATAAAAATAAAACACAAGTAGTCCCGATTGTATACTTAATGATATGGACCCGAATGATGCTATGACCCTATAAACGAGACTAAAAGGATTATTAGTAGTTAGGTTATGTCACTTAAAGTCCCATTAGCATGAATTGTGAACAACCGGGATTTGGTAGATGCTTATGCATTTGATAGTACTATTTGGGGACGATCACCCCAGTTCGCACCTTGACGGTTGATCCCCGTCGTACCACATTGATTGGTAAGCGAATTTATGTATGAGAAGATTCCATAGCGTGATTTTTGTGACGACACGCTAACTTAGATGGGCAAATTGTTTGTTGGGTTCGCGGCCCGCTGTTTTCATAGTAAGGTAACAATGTCATGCGGCTAATAATAATCCAACAATGTATCCTATACATAATAACGACGCTATTAACGATGAATATATTACCAATCATGGTAATATAGAGACTACGGTCTCACGGACGGTTTAAGATGTATGCTTGATTTATATATTGCCTGACTAGCAATATGAGGAATTACTTCCGATATTCTGCTTGTGTTCTGATTTTAAATGATTATTTTATATAACGGTTTTTATTAAACTCTATGAATTCACTCGACATTCGCTGATATGATTTTTGCATGTTTTTATCTCAGGTGCTCGAAGGTAATCCGGATGGAGATCGACTCTGATGCCCCACATAATATTAAAAATGTTCATTCGATCTACGTTTTGTAAACTAAATGACCTGTATAATTTGGGACCTGTTGTACGCTTTTAAACTTTTATCGAATGAATGTATGTTAAACCTTGAACAACCATTTTTATGTGTTGTCTATGATTGGAGTTATTGTGCTATCCCGTAACACTCTAAAAGACCCTTCCGCTGTACCGATATGAATAATGAGAGTGTTACAGTTTGGTACCAGAGCTCTCGTTATAGAGAACGAAAGATTTTAAAAACCAAGGTTTTGAACAAAATTTTTCAAAATCTTTTGACAATGAACATTTGAGAAAAAATTTGAAAAATCTTTTGACTATAACGGTGCCAGAGATCTCCGACGTTACCAACAAGCCCTATTGAGAAGATATATATTTTGATATATATAATTTAATTTATATATATGTATATATCGTGATTTCATTATGTAATTGTTTAACTAGTATGTTATCCTAATACGAGATATATATATAAATGTAGATTGTCATGGCTGACCCTAATATTCCTGTAGAAAACCATGCTATTCCCGAACCTAATGTAGATGATGATCCTTATTTAGACTTAGTAGATTATGATATGGATGATGAGGAGGAACCATTTGAGGATCCCGAGCCCGAGTTAGGACTATGAGATCAGATTGCCCCTCAGGTTGACTTGGTAGAGAACGAGATTGAGAATGTTGATATAGAGAATGATGATGAAATTGGGTTAGATAAATTAGATGATGAGATTGACGACGAGGATGTCGAGGAGGATGTAGGTATAGATGTTGAGGTTGATGACGATGAGGAAGCTGAGCTTATTTATCCTTATGATGTTCCAGAGGGAGAGCCTTTGCCCCCACCAGTTGATTTGTCTGATTCTGAGGTTGAGTTACCTAGGGATGAAATGTCTGAATCGTCTGAATCTGATTCTGAATCAGAGGAGGATGAGGATGATAATGCACCTGACGGTACTAATGGTATTGCTACTCGTAGACGTGAGATAGGAGAGTCGTCTAGTGCTCGAGAGGCTACTCATATTGATGGTCTTGCACCATGGGCCTTGAGACGTGATCTAGATGCTTCCCGTGTTAAGAGTTGTATGACAGAGGTTGGATTAGGTGTTGTTCAGACTCAAGTTGCTTATTTGGAGTCGAAGGCTAAGGTTGGTGAGAAAGAGCGGGAATTGCTTAGTTTGGATTTGAGTAATGTAGAGCGTGGTTTGAATGAGGCTTTTAGGAGGTTATTGGTGTTGGAAAGTGGTGAGTATGCTGCTATGAAGAGAAAGGTGAATTCTATGGAGATTCAGTTAAGTGTGGCTCGTGCGATGCGTGAGAAAGCTGAAAAGGAGTTGAATATATCCGTGGGTTGGAACAGTAGATTTTATGCTGACATGGTTGAAAGAGGAGTAATCCGTAAGCGCCCAGCTGAAGATGTGTCTAGTGATCGTCCGACGAAGATTCAGAAGACGATGGATGATGGACCATCTGGCGGTTCTCAGTAGACCAGTCTGTATTTAGTAGTGACCTTTATATCTTTTGTGCTTTTGTAGCTTTGACTGAACCGACTTGTTAGTAGTAGACTTGGCACGAATTTTGAGTATATATAGTGCTAGAACTTTGATATGGGATGTAATTAAGACAATGCTTTTGTTTCAAATCGAATGAAATATGTATCTTGTCTTGAATTCCATATTGTGCCTTATTTGTATCTTGGTTATGAATTCAATCCATATTATATGAATCCTTGTTGGGAGAATGCTTAATATTTTGAAATTGTTAAATTATAGAACTATGCCACCAAAGAAGGCTGTGACTGAGGATGATGTACGTAGGATTATTACGGAGCAAGTTACCGCATATATGACTGAATTTATGGCAAATGCTAGAAATGAAGCTGAGGGTAGTGGAGCTGGCGGTAGTGGAGCTGGCGGTAGTGGAATTGGCGGTACTAATGTGAATGTGAAGGCTAATAATGTGAATGCTAATGCTGGAGGAAATGTAGGAGGACTTGGAACTAATGCACCAGAAGTTGGTGGCTGTACTTATGTGACGTTCATGAAGTGTGAACCTCTACCTTTTAATGGAACTGAAGGTGCTGTGGGATTAAGCCAGTGGATTGAGAAGATTTAGTCGGTGTTTCAGATTAGTAAGTGTAAGGAGGAAGATAAGGTGAATTTTGCTATGGCTACTCTTAAAGGTCGTGCGTTGACTTGGTGGAACGGGAGAATTGCTTTCATGGGTCTTGATGCTGCTAATGCTACTCCTTGGGCTGAAATTAATAAGTGGATGACTTTGGAGTTTTGTCCTTGTAGTGTGATCATTAGGTTAGAACAAGAGTTGATTCATTTGAGAATGAAAGGTGTGGACATTGATAGTTACACGAACTGATTCCATGAGTTGGCCTTGCTATGTCCTCGATTGGTTGAACCCGAAGAGATCCGAATTGAGCAATATATTAAAGGGTTGACCAGGAATATCCGGGGGGACGTGACATCATCTAAACCACTGACCATTGATGATGTTGTTCGAATGGCTTACCAACTCATTGGACAGATAATTCAGGATAGGGAAGATGAAGCCCGTGTTGGTGAGAAAAGAAAAGGAGACGGTGATCGTGTAGATAGAGGTGATAATAGGAAGAATTTCAATCGCCGTCAGAACCAGAGAAAGGGTAATGCAAATGCTCTTACCAACAATGCACCGTGCAACGATGATAGATGTCCTAACTGTGGCAACAAGAGGCATGCTGGCGACTGCTGGAAGTGCCAAAATTGCGGAAAGCTTGGACACAAGGTTGAAAGGTGTAAGAAGGGAACCATTTGCTTCAACTGTAATGAAGAAGGTCATAGGAAATCAGAATGCCCCAAGTTGAAAGCGATTGTACCTGGAAGAAACCCCCAGGGTGGTATCTACCAACTTGGAACAATTGAGGTGAAGAAAGAGGATCCGAATGTCGTTACCGGTACGTTTTTACTCAACAATCATTATGCTGTTTCTTTATTTGATTCGGGTGCTGATAGGAGCTTTGTATCCACTAAATTTAGTGCCCTTATTGATATTGAACCTGTTGAGATAAGTACCAGTTACGAGGTGGAATTGGCTGATGGTAAATTAGTGAAAACTAATAAGCTATTAGAAGGATGCTCTCTAAATCTCTTAAACCATTCCTTTCCGATTGATTTGATGTTGATAGAATTAGGTAGTTTTGATATTATTATTGGTATGGATTGGTTGTCGATGAATAATGCTACTATTTTATGTGGAGAGAAGAAAGTTAAGATTCCTCTTAGGAATAGGACGTTAGTAATTGATGGTAGTCGAGGTGAATCTCGTTTGAAAATCGTTTCATGTATTAAAGTCCAAAAGTACATCAGGAACGGTTGTGAGTTGTTCTAAGCTCAAGTGACCGGGAATGAGTCTAGGGAGAAACGATTGGAAGATGTACCTATTATTTGTGAATTTCCTGAGGTATTTCCTAAAGATTTACCCGGACTTCCATCGATAAGGCAAGTAGAGTTTCGAATCGATTTAATTCGTGGTGCTGCACCGGTGGCACGTGCGCCTTACCTATTAGCCCCTTCTGAATTAAAGGAGTTATCTGAGCAACTTAAGGAGTTGTCTGATAAAGGTTTTATTTGACCGAGCTCGTCGCCTTTGGGAGCTCCAGTCTTGTTCGTTAAGAAGAAGGATGGATCTTTTCGTATGTCCATTGATTATAGGGAACTGAATAAGTTGACAATTAAAAATCGATATCCTTTACCTAGGATTGATGATTTGTTTGATCAACTGCAAGGATCTAGTGTGTATTCTAAGATAGATTTGCGGTCAGGATATCACCAACTTCGCGTTCGTGAAGAAGATATTCCTATAACTGCATTTAGAACTCGTTATGGACACTATGAATTTCAAGTAATGCCATTTGGGTTAACTAACGCACCTGCGGTTTTCATGGATTTAATGAATCGAGTGTGCAAACCCTACTTGGATAAATTTGTGATTGTGTTTATTGACGATATTCTAATCTATTCTAAGAATGAAGATGAACATAGAGAACATTTGAGTATTGTTTTGAACTTGTTGAAGGATGAAAAGTTGTATGATAAGTTTTCGAAATGTGATTTCTGGTTAGATTCTGTGCAATTTCTTGGTCATGTGATTAATAGAGATGGAATTCATGTTGATCCTACAAAGGTTGAAGCTATTAAGAATTGGTCTGCACCGACAACGCCAACGGAAGTGCGACAGTTCTTAGGATTGGCTGGCTATTATAGGCGATTCATTAAATAATTTTCTTTGATAGCTAAACCCTTGACTAAGCTTACCCAGAAGAATAAACCTTTTGTTTGGGGAAGTGATGAAGATGGAGCATTTCAGACATTTAAGCAAAAATTATGTAGTGCGCCAATCTTATCATTACCCGACGGGAGTGAGGATTTTGTAGTGTATTGTGATGCATCTCTTAGAGGCTATGGAGCTGTTTTGATGCAGCGAGAGAAAGTGATAGCTTATGCTTCTAGGAAATTAAGGAAGAGTGAGGAGAATTATACTACTCATGATCTTGAGTTAGGAGCTGTAGTCTTTGCTCTTAGGTTGTGGAGACATTATCTGTATGGCACCAAGTTACGGTATTCACCGATCACAAAAGCCTACAGTATATTCTCGATCAGAAAGAAATTGAACACGAGGAAACGAAGATGGATAGAGTTGTTAAGTGACTATGATTGTGATATAAAATATCACCCAGGAAAAGCCAATGTTGTTGCCGATGCGTTAAGTAGGAAAGATAGAGAGCCTATCAGGGTGCGTTCTCTAGTCTTGACCGTACACAATAATTTGCCTGAGCAAATTAGAAATGCGCAAATAGAAGCTTGGAAGAAGGAGAATTTTGTTAATGAAGGGTTCCGAGGAGAAGGAGATCCTTTAGCGGTTAGAGCTGATGGAGTGAAATGCTTAAGAGGTCGTATGTGGATACCTAATTTTAGAGGCTTAAGAGATTTGATTATGTTAGAATCCCATAAATCTTAGTATTCCATTCATCCGGGATCTGATAAGATGTACCATGATTTGAAGAAGTTGTACTGGTGGCCGAATATGAAAGCTGACATAGCTATGTATGTTCTTCAATGCTTGACTTGTGCTAGAGTTAAAGCCGAACATCAAAAGCCATCAGGACTACTTCAACAACCAAAGATTCCTGAATGGAAGTGGGAGCGAATTACGATGGACTTTATCACCAAGCTTCCTAGAACATCATCTGGAAACAACTCGATTTGGGTTATTGTCGACAGACTGGCCAAATCAGCACACTTCATTCCGGTTAAAGAGCAGTTCTCACTGGAGAAGTTGAATCGAATATACCTCGATAATGTTGTATGCAAGCATGGAGTGCCTGTATCGATCATTTTAGATCGAGATCCTAGATTTGCATCGAATTTTTGGAAATCTCTCCAAAGACCTTTGGGAACAAATCTCGACATGAGCACTGCTTATCACCCCCAGACTGATGGGCAGAGTGAAAGGACGATACAAACACTGGAAGATATGTTGAGAGCTTGTGTGTTAGACTTTGGTAAGAATTGGGATAAACATTTGTCGTTAGCAGAGTTTTCGTATAACAATAGTTACCATTCTAGTATTAAGGCTGCACCGTTTGAAGCTTTGTATGGTAGGAAGTGTAGATCTCCTGTATGTTGGAGTGAAGTTGGGGATACCCAGCTCACGGGACCGGAATTGATCCGGGAGACTACGGAGATGATAGTTCAGATTAAGAATAGATTGTTGACTGCCCGAAGTAGACAGAAAAGTTACGCGGATGTGCGGCGGAAGCCAATGGAGTTTAAAGTGGGTGACCGAGTAATGTTTAAAGTATCACCATGGAAAGGCATTATAAGATTTGGAAAACGAGGGAAATTGAATCCCCGTTATATTGGACCCTTTAAGATTTTATCTAGAGTAGGTCCGGTGGCTTACAAACTAGAGTTACCCCCAGAACTTCATGGTGTTCACAACACATTCCATGTATCTAATCTGAAGAAATGTCTAGCAGTGAGTGATGAGAAAATTCCGTTAGGTAAGGTTCGAATAGATGGGAAGTTGCATTTTATCGAAGAGCCCGTAGAAGTTATGGACCGTGAGGTAAAGCAACTGAAACAAAGTCGGATACCTATTGTCAAGATCCGATGGAATTCAAAGCATGGACCGGAGTATACTTGGGAACGAGAGGATGAAATGTGGAAGAAATATCCGCACCTCTTCGATTTCAATAAGAAACGGACATTCAAATGAAATGGATCACGAGGACGTTGAAATATTTTCTAACATTAGGAGGAAAAGCTGTGACAATCTAACATTTTCAGGTAGTGAAATATTTTCTCGTATAATATTTTGAAACTTATTTTTGTGTTGGTTGACGAACTCACAATTTACGGATTTAAATTTGCGCTTACGTGCATAATTTAGCGTCTTTTACGACTAAACCAGAAACCTTAGGATTACGTATTTACGTTTTTGAACTCCGTTTTTGATGAGACAATTTTTATTGGATTCGTTTTGTGACGTTGATTCATAATTTATAAAAACGTTTTTCGTAAAACGACCCGAGGGCACGCAAATCGAGAAAACTAGAATCGAGAAATACCCGTAAACTAGTGAGATGGGACAAAATACATTGTCCCACCCCACTAGCTAAGGTTGGACGGCACACATGACACCACACCATAAGATGTGGCATCATGTTAGCTAGCTTACTCCAAGTGTAAGCTTAGCTTACTCTTTAAGCTTACTTCCACTCCACTAAACACAAAACCACTAGCAACTTCATTATACCATTTCCTTACATGCAAATCAACACAAAACTCTCTCAAACACTTCCCCCTTGTCGTCCACTATTAAACAACAAACACCCCTTTTGATCTCTTCTAGCCATGAAACACATGTTTACTAGCTCTATTAAGGAGTTATCTTGAAGCCTTGATCATTTGGTGGCCATATTAACATCATTGGAGGTGATTTGCTAGTGTCCTAGGTCTGATTTCCCAACATATGTTCTTGATATTTGATGGTCTTGGAGTTACTTGTTGTATTCATCAAGTTCTTGTCTTCCAAAAACAAGGAATACACTTGGTTGGTAAAGAAGATCATCCGCTCCATTTTTCTCTTGTTATTTTGTAAAGAACAAATGTATTTTCTTTCATTTTGTATATGTATATGATGTATATATGATGATAAAAATGCTGTGTGGGGATCAAGTGTTGATAGATATGCTTAAAAATGTTAATAACTATAAGAAATGAGGCTAAAATCTTGATTATTTAGTTGGCTGTATAAAAACAGTATAAAACTAAAACATTAACTGATAAAATTGCATGTTATGATCCATTAACAGTAAGTACAAGATGTTATACACATGTGAGAGTTGGCCATGCAATGGAATCAATATAATGAGTCAGATATGATCAAAACAAGTTAGGTGGTCTAATCTGAATAAGCAGTTTTGTAGGGACTATTAAGGCATGATAAACTTAAAATGAGCAGTAGCTATATCTAAGTTAAATGTAGCACATAATATGAAGAACATGTCACCCAAAAATGAGCTTCTAATTCATTATAGAACTCTAGATATGATAAAAATGGTGAACATGAAGATAAAAATCAGATTTTAAGAATTAATGTTTATTATTATTATATAAGCACTCACATTTTATTGTATAAAATGTAAAAATAAAAACCCACTAACTTATAAAACTTATTTATATAAATATATAAAAGGTTAATTAAATGGATAAATTATATAAATGTGTTGGGAATAAATTAAGGCCAGATCACTTGAGCGCTGACAAGAAAAAAACAAGCGTTGACAGGAACAAAGCAAGCGCTGACAGCTCAAGCGTTGACAAGTTAAAGTCAAGCGTTGATAGATTGAAGACAAGCACTGATAGAAGATATAAGCTATATATTTATTATATTCTAGAATGCTTCTAGTAAGGATAGAAACGACAATGTATTTTCTATGTTTATCTTTACCTAGAATAGTTGATACGTAGCTTATTGTACAAGGCTTCTTAGTCTATAAAAGAAGGCCTTTAGGTTAATGTTTAATATCAAGTTTTATATAAGTTTTTATTCGTAAACATCTTTCATTGTAAGCAAGTTCGACATTCATAATCAAAGTGAAAGTTTTGTTTACATCTTGTGTTCTTGTTTAAGTGTTAAATTCCGCATAACACTTAGATTCACAAAGCATATAACAAAGGTTTCTCTACGTGTTATACTTGATCTAATCTCGTATACACAAAGCTAATCGATCTAAGTTTGGGATCAACAAGTGGTATCAGAGCTTGTTGAGGAACTTTTGATCTTTGAAGAACACCAGAACGATACACGAACACCAAAACCCTAATTTTCTCAAAAACCCTAAAAACACCAAAACCCTAACAACATCATGTCTGAAGCAATAACCACCTCCTCTTCACCCTTACCAAACATCAGGATTCCCATGCTTGATGCAACCAACTTTGATTACACACTCTGGGAGATTATTGAATATGGAAACTCATTCAATAAGGCTCAAAAGATTCAGGATGCCATTACTCAAAAATCAGCTGTTGAAGGATGTCCTGATGAAGATAAGAAAGAAAAACCTGAAGATGGTAGAGCTGTAGGTGCTGAAGATATTGCAAAGAAAAGGGTTGACATGAAAGCCCAAAATATTCTGAAAGTTTCTTTGGGACAAGAAAACCAGCACAAATATAGAGGCTATGAATCTGCTAAAGATCTTTGGGAAGCACTTGAAGTTGCATATGGTGGCAATGCAAACACTAAGGAAGAAAAGAAAAAGCAACTTCTGCATGATTATGCTGTCTTCAAAGCTCAGCCCAATGAGAAACTGAGTAGTGTGAGAAGCAGATTGCTTGACATCACAAGCAAGTTGTCCTTCATGGGGACACAAGTTGGTGATGTTGACACCAATGCTACCTTTTTGAAAAGTCTTGGTGAGGCATGGAAGATTGAGGCAAGATCTATTCTTGCCAATAATACTTACAAGAGCTCCTCGTTTGATGACATCTACAACAAACTAAGACTATTGGAAGATGAAACTCTTTCAGCACATGGAAGCAAACCTAGCACCAGCAACATGGCCTTCTTCTCTCACAGTGAAGGTCAATTCAATCAGAAGGACTCTTTTATGCATCCAGTTACTGGATCATCATTTGTCAGCATTGGAACAAGTCCTGTCAACGTCTCCTTTTCAGACGCTGACACATTCATGAATGACTCCCCAAGAGTTAAACCTGCTGGTTTGGATTTGGATACTGTGTGTGCTTACATTGCTTCTTTGCCCAATGGTTCAGTGATTACATATGAGGACCTTGAGCAGATAAGTGATGAGCACTTGGAAGAGATGGACATCAAGTGGAACATGGCTCTTGCTAGTATAAGAGCAAATAGGTGGAATAGAAGGTTCAAGAAGAAGATGACCTTCAATGCTAAAGACACAACTGGATTTGATAAATCCAAAGTTGAATGCTACAACTGTCATCGTATGGGGCACTTCATGAGGGAATGCAGATCTCCTAGAAGATCTGATGCTGGTAAACCCTCAAGTCAGGTTGTTAAAGCTCAAGATTCTAAAGCCATGGTTGCAGTTCAAGGAATTGATGGTACTGGATGGGATTGGAGCTATCTGGCTAAGAATGCTGAAGAGGACAAAGCTTTGGTTGCTAATATTGAAGAAGAAGAGCATGTTGAATATGCTCTCATGGCACACTCCTCCTCTTCATCTGATAATGAGGTATATGATGATGCTTTTTGTAGCAAAGGTTGTAGGTTAAACACTGATAGACTTAACAAAGAGGTGTTAAAACTAAAAGATGATATGAGCACTGAAAGATGTAAATTGTCCAATTACCAACTAGCTCTTACTGAAACTGAGAAAACCGTTTCTGAATACAAGAAAATGGAATTTGATTTAAAAGATAAGATCAATATCTTAAAACATGAGCTAGAGGGTAGTATGGATATTAGAAATATCATGACAAAGGTCAATAGAGACCTACAGGCTAAGTTAGATGAGGCCATTAAGAATAAAGATAATGTTGACCTCAAGATCCAAAGATTTGATAGAGCCACCCAAACCCTAGGAGACTGTGTAGCTAAACAAAGGGATCCTAAGGACATGACTGGGATTGGGATGAATGATTACTCTCTGGTTCCACCACCAGCTGGTGACTTCTATGGTGTCCTTAGAAAGGATTTATCTTGGACTGGTATTCCAGAATGCCAAGAAGAGGAATTCATTCCTCCACCAAGAGTTGTCACTCCAGTGGAAGAGTATCAACAAAAATTGACTGACCTAAATGAGTGGAAGAAAGCTAACCCTACTTTGTTTGTTAAGGGAGGTTTGCTATGTGAAAGTCCCAATGAATCACCACCCATTAAGGTTACTCACCCAGTTACTGGTAAAGCTATTGACCTAGGCTCCAACACTGTTAGAAGACCTACCATTAAATATGCAGAGATGTATAGAAATAATAGGTCACCCAAGAGCCAAGTTAACAATCATGGAACAGGTTTCTTCTCTTCTAGACCTAAGAGTGTGTCTAAGAAAGCCTGTTATACTTGTGTTAGCTTTTCACATTTGGCATACAAGTGTGTCAACGCTCCCAAAGCCAGCGCTGATAGGAACAATTTCAGCGCTGATAGGAAGAAAGTCAACGTTGTTAGGAAGTCAAACGTTGTCAGACCCAAACCTTGTGTGCAGCAAAGTCCACAAGTGATTAGACCTGCCCCATTCTTCTCTAGAAGGTCTAACACTCATGGACAAAGACCTTTTCAAAAGACAAACACCTGGTCAAATAGGCAATGGGTTCCTGTAGCAAACCCTAGGTTCAACGCTGATAAAGGTAATTTCAGCGTTGACAGGACAAAATACAACGCTGACAGAAACGTGACCAGACCTAAATATTTGCAGCCACAAGGTAAGGGGTCTAAAGCTTCTTCAAGCTTAACATGGAGACCCAAGAAAGATCAAAACCCTAATAATAATGGAATTTCAGTGACTTGCAATAGATTTAATTACATTTCAAAGGTCATTACAAAACCTATTGGGGTTAACTGGGTATTTCATCCTAAAAGGGATGAGAATGGGGTTGTTGTGAGAACTAAGTCTGTTCTTATTGAACAACCAGATGAATCCAAGTCTTCTGAGGCTTGGGTTCCCAAAGAAAACTAATTTGTTTTCTTTATGTGCAGGGCATTCAAAGACAGATCAATGATTATGGATATTGGGATAGTGGATGCTCAAGGCACATGACAGGAAAGGAAGACTATCTGACGAACTTCACTCCTATTAAAGATGGTGACAAGGTATACTTTGGAGGGGGATATGGCACCATTACAGGCAAAGGAACCCTTCTCACCAATAATCTGCATTTTGAAAACGTCTTCCTGGTAAAAGAACTTGATTATAATCTGTTTAGTGTATCACAAGTTTGTGATAACAAAAATAAGGTTCTTTTCACTGATACTGAGTGTTTGGTGTTAAGCAAGGATTTTAAGATCCCTGATGAGAAGTATATTGAGTATAGAACACCTAGGCATAAGGACATATATAATGTGAATTTAAATGGGATTAAAGTGAATTCAAATATGTCTTGTTTTTATGCTAAGGCCTCAGTAGATGAAAGTAATTTGTGGCACAAGAGACTAGGGCACATAAATATTAAAAATATAAATAGACTTGTGAGGCTTGGTTTAGTTGATGGTCTGCCTGAGAAGGCCTTCCACAATGACCACTCTTGTGTTGCATGTCTTAAAGGCAAGCATCACAAGGTCTCATTCAAGTCCAAGCAGGTGCATACTAGTTCCAGACCTCTTCATATGCTTCACATGGACCTTTTTGGTCCAACAAATATAGAAAGTTTGAATGGCAAGTCATATTGTTTTGTTGTCACTGATGACTTTTCTAGGTTTACTTGGACATTCTTTCTAGTTATGAAGAGTGACACAGCTGATGTTCTTATTGATTTTATCACTCAAATTGAGAAAAGGTCTGGCAATGAGGTTAAAATGCTTAGGAGTGATAATGGTGGAGAATTTAGGAACAAGAAGCTAGATGATTTTTGTGCCAAGAAAGGAATTACTAGGCAATTTAGTATTGCTAGAACCCCACAACAAAATGGGGTTGCTGAAAGGAAAAATAGAACCCTAATTGAAGCAGCCAGAACAATGTTGGTTGATGCTCACTTTCCTATAGCCTTTTGGGCTGAGGCTGTTAATACAGCATGCTATGTGCAAAATAGAGCATTGGTTAACAAAATTCAGAACAAAACACCTTATGAGTTACTTTGGGAAAGAAAACCTAATATTGGTTTTCTCAGACCTTTTGGTTGTCATGTAGTAGTACTGGATACTAGTGATGCCTTAGGGAAATTTAGTGCAAAAGGTGATGAAGGTTACTTCATGGGGTATTCTGTGCAGAGCAAGGGTTATAGGGTTTATCTTAAAGAGGACAAACGTATTGTTGAAAGAGTACACGTTAGGTTCTTAGAGAATAAACCTAGTGATCCTGAAAGTGGTCCTAATTGGTTGTTTGATTTGGAACCCTTATCTAGAACTTTAAATTATATGCCTGTCAATAATCCAGACATTGTGAAGGTAACTTCAAATGTTGTGGAGGAACAAGTTGTTAATGTTTTAGGTACACAGGTTCATGAGAAGGTTGGATCACAAGCAGAAAAGGCATCTCCTACATTTGAATATGTCACAATTCCCATTTGGACAGATGCTTTTGCTGCTGCTGCTGGACAAGATAATGGTGGTTTCCAAATACCACCAAATACAAACATGCATGGTTCTTCAGGCGCTGACAAAGGCAAATCTAGCGCTGACAAGACCAATTCAGACGTTGATGGCTCAGACGTTGACAACAACAGTTCAAGCGTTGTCAGCCCAAGCGCTGACAAACAAGGTTCAGACGTTGACAACACCTTTGCACATCTGTTCTCTTCCACTTTTGAACAAGGAGAACCTTCCAATTCACATGAAGAAGGTCATCCTTATTTTGACATAAGAGAGTCTGATGAAGAAGACATTGGCAACATGGAGCATGAGGTTGAGGACACCAGACTTTTTGAAGGAGGGGTTCTCACTTCCACAATGAAGAATCACCCCCCATCTCAGATCATTGGTGATATTATGACTCCAGTTCAGACCAGAAGATCTCACCAAGGTCTTGGTGGGTTTATTGCTAATATACACAAGAAGGTTGATACCCCTCTTGTGCAAGCATGTTTGTTTGCATGTTTTCTGTCACAAGAAGAACCCAAGAAGATATTTGATACTCTCAAAGAACCAAGTTGGGTTGAAGCAATGCATGATGAGCTTCACCAATTTGCAATTCAGGATGTTTGGGAGCTGGTTGATTGTCCTAGATATGTCAGACCTATAGGGATAAGATGGGTTCTCAGGAACAAAAGAGATGAAAGAGGTATTGTGGTCAGAAACAAGACAAGATTAGTGGCTCAAGGTTATACACAAGAGGAGGGGATAGACTATGAGGAGGTCTTTGCACCAGTTGCAAGGATTGAAGCTATTAGAATTTTTCTAGCCTATGCTTCATGCATGGGCTTCACAGTCTATCAAATGGATGTCAAGAGTGCTTTCTTGTATGGCACCATTGTTTAGGAAGTATATGTCATGCAGCCTCCTGGTTTTGAGGATCCAGAGCATCCAGATAAAGTGTATAGAGTCAAAAAGGCTATGTATGGCCTTCATCAAGCCCCTAGAGCATGGTATGGTACTTTGTCTACCTATTTGGTGGACAATGGATTCAAGAGGGGCACCATAGATCAGACACTATTTACAAAGAAGAAAGGCAAAGATGTGTTGCTTGTGCAGGTCTATGTTGATGATATCATTTTTGGGTCTACTGATCCAAAGATGAGTGAGGATTTCTCGAAGCTTATGACAGACAAATTCAAGATGAGTGCTATGGGGGAGATGAACTTCTTTCTTGGTTTACAAGTTCAGCAGAAAGAGGATGGTATCTTCATCTCCCAGGACAAATATGTTGCTGAGATCTTGAAGAAGTTTGGCTTTTCTCCACATGAAAAGAGGGCTACTACTCCTATGGATAGAGAACACCCTTGGGGAAATATTGGAGATGGGAAAGATGTTGATGTCAGGCATTATAGATCCATGATTGGATCCTTGATGTATCTTACTGCTTCTAGACCTGATATCATGTTTGCTGTGTGTGCTTGTGCACGCCATCAAGTGACTCCCAAAGAATGTCACCTTTATGCTGTAAAGAGGATCTTTAGGTACCTAAGATGCTTTCCCAGTCTTGGGTTGTGGTACCCAAAGGATTCACCATTGGAGCTGATTGCATATTCAGATAGTGATTATGGAGGTGATAAGTTTGATAGGAAATCCACAACTGGTGGATGTCAGTTTCTTGGGAGCAGGTTAATATCTTGGCAATGCAAGAAACAAACAGTGGTGGCTAATTCTACAACTAAAGCAGAGTATGTGGCTGCAGCAGCATGCTGTGGTCAAGTGTTGTGGATTCAGAACCAGCTGTTGAACTATGGGTATAATTTTATGCATACTAAGATATTTGTTGACAATAATAGTACTTTATGCATCATTAAGAATCCTGTACATCATTCTAAAACTAAACACATAGAAATTAGACACCATTTTATAAGAGATTGCTTTGAAAAAGGTTTAATACAACCAGATAGGGTTGACACTGAGGAAAATGTGTCAGATTTATTAACTAAACCTTTTGATGCTGGAAGATTTCAATACATGGTAACAAGTATTGGAATGGTTAATCTCACTTAATATGTGTTTTGGATTCTTTTTGTAAAAGTATGTACAGGATGATGCATTATTATTATTGGTCTTATTGATGATTTAGATTTTCCACTATATTTTTCTAACACTGACAAAGGTTGTTTGAACACTGATAAGTGTTTTTGCAACGTTGTCAGCAATATAATTGTCTAACGCTGACAAAGCTTCCTTCAACGCTGTTATGTGTTATCGGGGCGTTGTCAGCAACAATGTTAGTTTTGTGGTTTTCAATCTAAATGTGCAGATGGTGTTAGCAGTATACCATTGGATACAGAGTTGCTTATGGATCAAAGGAGAAGCATTTGGACAAGTTTTTATTTATGGATGATGGTTGGAATGTTTCATTCCTATCTTGACATAAATTTTTTATGTCCATGCATGATTTTAGCAAACTTTTTGTATCATAGTTTAAGGGGAGGTTTTAGGAACCTTTAGGATTTTTGGGTATCCATATGATACTCTTATCACAATTCTAGATTGTGTCCACAGGTGAGTATGGGTTAGTTTTACTAAACCATGAGGCACTGTAGCATGCATAGTATATCAACTTTGCATGCTGCCAAGACATTTTTGGCCTAGAATTGGTTGTGGTCTGTTGGGAGACTTGGGAATGATTTTGATATGGGATTTACCTGGGAGTAACAAGGATTTTATAAGGTAACTTGGTTGTTAAGAGTTTTGGTTAGCAAGGGACACTAGAGGACTGTTATGTCTATCTTGCTTATGCAAGTGTGCATAACTGGACAGTGCTTGCCGCCCTATAATAATTATCAGCTTTTGGTTATCTTCTCTAGGATAAATTACTTGTTAAGGTCATTTTTCACTTTTTAAAACAAATTTATTTTTGGACGCTGACAAGATTTTTCCAAGCGTTGTTGAGACCAAATTGGACGCTGACATGGCTTTAGGCGAACGTTGACAAGATTATAGTCGTTAGGCGTTGATAGGTTATTTTTGACCGTTGACACTCAATGGGACCTACCCAGTTGTTACTTTTTGACATATTTTCAAGCCGTAATTTTAGGAGTTGTTACTTTCATTAAATGCATGAGATAACTTATAACTTTTTCAATATTTTCATGATTAGTTTTTGAAAATCTTTGCCTATTTTTGGGCCAATCACATGCATTCTTTATCTCCTATAAATTTGGCTCCTATTTTTAAACAGGGTATCTATAAATCTTGTCTAACACTTTTCTCTTATCAACTTCATCTTCTACACTTCAAATTAACAGCTTTATTCAATGGCACCAAAGTTTAACTCAGCAGAATTGGATTTGGGGTTCAAGTCTCAACACAACATGATTGCTTATCTTGTTGCTGATAATGAATTGTTTCCTCAATACACACAAATGGTGGCGTATTTGAACGCATCCCCATTAAGGTATGCTCTTTCTCATACACCACTCATTCCAGTCACACACATTAAGCAGTTTTGGAACACTGTCAGTTCCTCAACAGTTAATGGAGTGACCACATTAACTTCTATTGTTCATGGGAGGTCTTGGGTGGTTACTGAGGCCTTGGTACGCCAGGCCTTGCATCTTGATGATGCTGATGATGTAGCCATTCTTCCCATAAATGAAATAGAACAAGGGCTTAGGGCTTTGGGATATCCTTTTCCTGATGAAGGTACTCTTAATAAGTATCATAGGCAGGAATTTCCCCTAGCCTGGAAGTACCTCATCCACATCCTCCTTCAATGTTTGAGTCCCAAATGTACTGCACACAATGAGATCAATAGATCCATTGCCAGTTCTATTGTGTGCATTGCAACAGGGCAAAAATATAACTATTCTAAAATGATTTTTGAAGGGATGTGTAAAAACAAGGGGACAAAAATGACTTTAGCTTATCCCCGTTTTCTGCAAATGATTTTTGATGCTCAAGGTTATTGTTCAAGGGATCACAATGATTTTTATAAGATCCCTGAACAAAAGAAAGCTATTTTTACAAAGATGAATTCACCACCTCTTAGAGACTTACCTTTAACCCCAGCCATGCTTGCTGTTATTGCAGCAACACAACCCCAACCAGATCCCCAACCTCAAATTGACCCTCAACCACAACTTGAACCCATTCCTGAACCTTTACCCTCACCTGAACAAATGCAAATTGACCAAGAACCCTTTGACGCTGACACATCAAATGTTGGCGTTGATGTGCCTATTTCCAACGCTGACACACAACCATCACAATCTCAAACACCCCTTAACCAACCCACATCTACCGATTCTTCCACACCATCTTCCACACCACCTGAATATAGGTTGATAAAACGCCAAAGGACTACTGGAGTGTTCTCCTCTGGTGGTCCTAGCCATGAAGCAGAGAGAACCACCACCACAAGTGTGGCTGGTGACCTGGATGAGGCTGGGACTATTGGTTCTGGCTTAGATGCTGGCCAAGGTAGTCCCACCATCATTAAGTCCTCATCCTTGCCCAATGAACCTGACTTGGGAGGTCAAATTCCCATTTCAAAAGAGGGCAGTCTGGAACCAATGACTCTTTTGGAATTGACGGTAGTCTGCATTTGCTTGCAAAAGCAAAATGCAGACTTAGTACAAATTGTCAGCTCACAAGGCCTTGAACTCAAGCAATTGAGGGAGAGGATTGTTGTTTTGGAGAGTGATCATGCTAGGAGGGGTATGGAGGAGTCTTCCAAAGGGGAGGAAGATCAAAGAAATCTGAGTGATAAGAGCAGCCAAGATGGTCAATCAATGGATGTTGCTGAAGCTTTTACAACTTTGAAGGAACAAACAGGTTTTGATACGTCCTTAATCTCTCCAACAAATCTAAATTTATCATTTACAGCTATGTTGAGAGAGGTTACACAAGGCGCTGAGGGAAAGTATTTGAGCGTTGAAAAGACAAATTTGGACGCTGATAGAAGTATTTTGGGCGCTGATAGAGGAAATTTGGGCGTTGACAGACCTGCACATGAAGGTGATGTATTCCAGTCATCATCTATCATCAAGGAAGTTCCTACTCAGGTATTACCATCTACATTACCAACCATTGCACCATCAGATAAGGGTAAGGGTAAATTGGTAGAAGAAATTGTTCCAAGGGATGCAGCCCAAGTTGAATTTGATAGAAGATTGGCTGAACAAATGATGGAACAAGGTGAAAAGGAAAAGTCACCATTTGTTGTGACTTCTGAAGAAGAAAGTGATGGAGCTAGCTCAGACTTAAGTGTGATGATTATAGAACCAGAAAGGCTTGAGTATGGTGATGAGCTTGCTAGGGAAAAGTTGAGAGACTTAAAATTGCAGGTTGACTTTGACATGCCAGAGGTGGTTCAGATGTACAATTCTTGGGAAGAAAGCTGCATGGATAATCCAGACTTGACCATTTCAGATCAAATATGGGGTTTGGAGCTTCTTCTTAGAGTTCAGAAGGATTGTAAGGTGATTTTGAAGCACAAGGCAAGCAATATTCTCTCAGAGTTGAAAAGGGATAGAAGGGAGCTCTACTTTATGTTGCTCAGATGTCATGGAGTTGGATGGACACATCAGAAATTGAAGGCTTTGACATTTGATGAGTTGGAACATAGGGCTTATCCTATTTGGGTGAGTGTGCAGGACGAAAACACTCTCAGACTTCTTTCAGATGAAAGAAAGGATCAACTTGCAGAAGAGATGGAAATCAAGAAAGCTATGATAGTTCCCAGGCCAGTAAAGAAGGGATTTAAACTTGAGTTTCCAAAAGATATGAATCCACTATATCCAAGTGAAGCAGTTATTAGAAAGAGCCTCAAGCTCTCCCCATTAGAAGCTTCAGATATGGTGCAAGTGTTACCATTAGATTCCAGGAATCCAATTGTGAGTTATGATGAGGATGAATGTGGATTCTGGAAGATTGGCAGATTTGGCAAGGAGGTACACACTTTTACCACTCTCATATCTTTATTTGCAAGTTGTGATAGAGAAGACTTGGTGGACCTTTGGAGGTTACTAGAGATCAAGTATGAGGCTGAAGCACCAACTTCAGCTAATGGAATAAAACTTTGGACCACATTTAAAAGAATGTGTGGGACAAATGAGGAAGATCCTGAAATATGGAAGGATCTTGAAGATGACCTCAGTGGTCTTCAATGGAGGTTATATTCAGCTGCTAGTGTATACCATTTGAGTTCTACAAAGTTTGCTGAGTATCTACTTGTGGATGCTCAGTATTTCATATCCAAGGCTGTTTTGGAAAAGATGAAGGACACCCAGCTGGAGATAGATTATTCAAGTGACGTGGCAAAGAATTTGATCAGATTAATTCATTACCAATATGAGAAGGTTTGTCAGACTCCTCCAAGTTCTTAATGCTTATTCAGAAACTTGATTATAAGAGTGGATATCAAGTTTAGGGGAGGATTGTTGGGAATAAATTAAGGCCAGATCACTTGAGCGCTGACAAGAACAAAACAAGCGTTGACAGGAACAAAGTAAGCGCTGACAGCTCAAGCAAGGATGGTCATTGTGTCGATAGATTGAAGACAAGCACTGATAGAAGATATAAGCTATACATTTATTATATTCTAGAATGCTTCTAGTAAGGATAGAAACGACAATGTATTTTCTATGTTTATCTTTACGTAGAATAGTTGATACGTAGCTTATTGTACAAGGCTTCTTAGTCTATAAAAGAAGGCCTTTAGGTTAATGTTTAATATCAAGTTTTATATAAGTTTTTATTCGTAAACATCTTTCATTGTAAGCAAGTTCGACATTCATAATCAAAGTGAAAGTTTTGTTTACATCTTGTGTTCTTGTTTAAGTGTTAAATTCCGCATAACACTTAGATTCACAAAGCATATAACAAAGGTTTCTCTACGTGTTATACTTGATCTAATCTCGTATACACAAAGCTAATCGATCTAAGTTTGGGATCAACAAAATGGTGGTGAAATAATATTTATAAGTAATAAAAACTATAAACTTGATTTTTACGACTTTTTCGGCTATTACCGTAAAATTAACGTTTTTCGCCAAATAAAACTTAGACGACCAAACCCGTCTAATGTAAAGTTTATAGAAGTCATACACTGATATATAAGTAACTAATACAAGTAAAAACCGATAAAACCCGAACTATAAGAAATACGGACATTAACGAGCTAACTAAGCATATTGGACTAATAATTGGACTAAATAAGATAAATACTTGTAAAAAGAACTTATTGGGCTTAACCCATTTGGGCCCAACATGGAAAGTATATATATACTGATAATATAGGTATAAAAAGGATTAAAACAAGTTAAAGTACTTATAATAGTCTTATTGGACTTAAAATAGGTAAATAGGTAAAACTAGCAAACTAGTAAAGAGTTACCAAAACGTAAACGCTAAAATAAGTAAACAAGGACGTATAAACCAACTTGATCATCATCATATGTACAAAATCATCATATGTATATTGTTACTTTGATAAAAGTCATTGGACAAAGTCTAAGACCGATTATTATTTATATAGGTTTCCGTGACAGAAGCACGCCCGTAGCCGATAATCCGCCTTTCATTAACAACGGGAGTTCATAGCCTCGCACTCATTTAAATGTTTTATAAAATGGTTTGTAAACCCGCGAGGGAGATAACATGCTAGATTTTGATAAAAATAGAACACAAGTAGTCCCGATTGTATGCTTAATAATATGGACCCGAATGATGCTATGACCCTATAAACGAGACTAAAAGGATTATTAGTAGTTAGGTTATGTCACTTAAAGTCCCATTAGCATGAATTATGAACTACCGGGATTTGGTAGACACTTATGCATTTGATAGTACTATTTGGGGACGATCACCCCAGTTCGCGCCTTGACGGTTGATCCCCGTCGTACCACATTGATTGGTAAGCGAATTTATGTATGAGAAGATTCCATAGCGTGATTTTTGTGACGACACGCTAACTTAGATGGGCAAATTGTTTGTCGGGTTCGCGGCCCGCTGTTTTCATAATAAGGTAACAATGTCATGCGGCTAATAATAATCCAACAATGTATCCTATACATAATAACGACGCTATTAACGATGAATATATTACCAATCATGGTAATATAGAGACTACGGTCTCATGGACTGTTTAAGATGTATACTTGATTTATATATTGCCTGACTAGCAATATGAGGACTTACTTCCGATATTATGCTTGTGTTCTGATTTTAAATGATTATTTTATATAACGGTTTTTATTAAACTCTATGAATTCACTCGGCATTCGCTGATATGATTTTTGCATGTTTTTATCTCAGGTGCTTGAAGGTAATCCAGATGGAGATCGACTCTGATGGCCCACATAATATTAAAAATGTTCATTCGATCTATGTTTTGTAAACTAAATGACATGTATAATTTGGGACCTGTTGTACGCTTTTAAACTTTTATCGAATGAATGTATGTTAAACCTTGAACAACCATTTTTATGTGTTGTCTGTGATTGGAGTTATTGTGTTATCCCGTAACACTCTAAAAGACCCTTCCGCTGTACCGATACGAAAAATGATAGTGTTACAATCTATATGTTCCCAAAAAGCATGTTGTCAATAAGACGAATCTCCTCTTCCCAATTAGAATCACTATCATCAACCTCAATATCAATATTAGCAAGATAAGCCTCTTTGGTGGCATCAATATCCATATGAGAATCCATATCGAAGGTTTTAGGTTCTAAAGGTGCCTTAGGTGAAAAAGTATCAATCTCTAAGAGTATAGGATCTTCATCAATAACTAACTTCAAGGGTGGTAGGGTGGGAACATAAGGCTCAAAAAGAGGTGTATTAAAAAGAGAATCACTCAAAGGGATGATATGATCATGAAAATCAATAGGTGTATCCTAAAAAACTGGTGAAAAATGATCAATCAAGGATTCTTCTTCTATAGACTCATTATTAGGTTCTTCATACTCCTCAAAAAGTGGGTTATCAAAATATGTCTCAAAAAGAGGATTTGAATGTATCATAAAATCACTTAGAGGAATAGGTGAAGGAGTCATAGAAGAAATGGATTCATCATCATCAGAAGTAAAGGACTCATCACTATCATAAGGATCATCAAAGGTTTCATCACAAGAATCATAAGGTGGAAGAGGAGACGGATCCACATTTCCTATAGGAGCAAACTCTTCATCCAAATTAGGAATGTTATCTTGAAAAGACAAGTCATCGGATGATATAGCATAAGATGAGTCACTAGAATCACAATCATCATCCTCCATTTATGGAAAGTCTTGCACAAACTCTTCCTCAATCTCAATATCCCTTTCTTTGAACAAATCATCAAGATCAAAGTCACCAAAATCACTAGTAATAGCATGAAGGTCAACGTGTGATGAAATCTCAATAGGATCATGAGGATAATAGGTATCAATACAAATCTCTTCACATGGTTCATTGGAAGCACCCTCAAGCTCTCTTTGGATTGGGATAAGGTTCTCAACACTAGAAGAGGTTAATTAATCCAAATCGGTGTTTGTATTAGTGTTAAGAGGCTCGCCCCCCATGGTTAAAGATTCGGTGTGTTCCACGTGAGGTAAAGGTGATGAAGGTGTGTCATCATTAAGTGTCATACAAATCGGAGGTCCCTCATCATCGTCATATAAGCATTAATTAAGCAAACGAGCACGAGTATCAATGTATTCTTCTTCACATTATTTACGATATACATCACTAATATTATCATCCTTATCATCAACTCTCAAAGACGGCTCAATATCACATGGTAAAGCTCCTTGAGTTAGATAAGATTTTACAAAGAGGAGGAGTCTTTGATTAGTTTCCTCGTAACATTCAAGTATGTTCCTTTCATACTCTTGAAAGCTCCTCTCAATATTGCGATGCATATTAGCAACTAATTCAAGATTATGAGAGTCATTTTGCATATTCTCTTGGTTAAACACTTGATTAAATCCTTGATTATGAAAACCGTCATGATGTAAAAATCCTTGATTTTGAAAGGTGTCTTGATGTTAGCATGGAAAATTTTCATCATTTTGAAAACCTTCATTATTATAAAATCCTTATGTGACAACCCTAGTTTTTGAGGTTCATTACTTAGTCTTATTCTTGGGGTATTTTGTTTGACTATCTGATTTATGTGATTTATGTGTTTATATGTGTGGTTTTGGGGATGAGAATCGACGAAATGAGGTACATTATTTGTAAATCATGGTACGGGTGGAAATAAAATGAAATGAAATGAGTTCAGAAATGAACTGCGGGAAAGTTCGGATATCGTTTTTACAAGGTTTCGTGTACGTATCGTATGTTGTATGTATGTATTAAGTACATATTATATGGTTAGGATAAGTTTTATAGATACTTTCCATAATTAGAAACTTTTGGAAATGACGGTTAGTTCGGAAATTACGTAGAAAGTCGAAAAATTAGCGAATAGGTGTCCGGTTTTGATCCGGAAGGGTCTAGATGTTAACTAATGGTAATTATAAGTTAATAGCAATTAAACTAATAAAATAATGAAGGGGGATTCAGAGTTGTGGGCCCATAGCAGAATATTTTAATAAAAAAAGATAATTACCATATAGGAGTCCTAATTAGGCCTAAACTTGACCAGGAGGTTACCAAAGCATATATAAACACCCCAAGACCCCAAAAACGACCCATAAACCTTAAATTAAACTCTAAGTCATTCAAATAGCAATGGAGGATCAAGAAGAGTCGAATTTTTGCTCAGGATTTAAAGGTACGTAATTAAACTAGGTTGATTAACGTTAATTTACGTATTTGTAACCTACTATGATGGATTAGAGTTTGAGATTCATAATTTTTTATTAGGGTTTGTTAATGATCTGTAATTAATAATGTAATTAATTGTTTTTTATCATTGGAAATCGTTTTTAGGTTTTAATTAGGGTTTATATATGATTAATTAAATTAATTATGAGAAAATCGTTTTTAAAAACTAGGCAGAATTTTAGGTCCCTTGTTTTGATCATATCTAGAGTTCTACAATCTTTTAATTTTCGAATCTTATGTCCCTGAAAAGGTAATTGAATTGGATTTCAAATACAAGAAACTAGAACTGAATTGAAGGTCGGGAAGTGGGTAAAAGACAGGTTAAAATAGTCGGAGGTCAAAACAGTTTTGAAATCAATAGGGTTTAATTTAATGTTTTTAGGTGGTTAGGGTACTTAGGAGTACAATTGGACTTTCAAACGAACATGAGAGTTAGTTTATATGTTATATAAGATATCTGAAGGAGAGCTAATCAATGGGGATAGTGGAAGACCCTCTTATCATAACAAACTTTTCATATGTTCAAAATCAGTAAATTCTGGATAGGTAAAAGTATATATATATATATATATATGGAGGCTTTGACAGTAGCGTTAAGGTTGAGGTCAAATAGGAGAGTTAGCTAACACATGTAAGGGCATAGGGTTTCTTTTACAGGGCATGTTATTTTGGTTAAGGGGTGGTCGACCAATATTTTGAAGTATGAAAAACGGGACTGTTTTGGGTAAAATGTTAACACGACGAGTTATAAACTAAACTAAGTTAAGGGCTTTATAGAGGGGTGTAATGAGATGCATATGGCATATAAATAGTTTTAAGTTGTAGGAGAAGGTTAGATATCCATCATAGATTGATGAGTCATTTCGATATGTGGTTCGTGCCTTGATTGTATACGTTTGTGTGTTTAGATTTTTGCTAGAGCGTGGATACTTGGAGAAGCTTGTTCAGGTGAGTTTCATAGTCCCATATCTTTTTATGTTTTTTACTTCCAGATGGGATGGAAGAGACACTGTATGGTTTTGTAACTATTGCTGTGAATGTTTTTATGGTTTGCGATGGACTTGTGTGTACACTTACGTGATTAACTGCTATGTGATTCTTGATTGTGTTTATGATTTGGATCAGGGGACACGTACCGTCTCAATTATTGTGGTTTGACTTGGTACTAAGGGGATGTTGACAAGGCGTGGCCTTGGGATTGCTTCGTAGGTGTATGGGCGCCTATGGGACCATGGTGATTGGTAAGGCTGGGAGCCTTGGAATTATGGTGAATGGTTAATCTTGAATGTTAGTTGTTAATACATAATTGTAGCATATTGTCCATATGTTCTTTCGTTGATGGTTATTATTCCCAGCTCATATCTTGATTTTGGCGTTGGAGTCTAAACCTATGACTCTCACCAACATTATGTTGACGTGTTTTAGTGTCTCTTTCAGGTGAGAATGTGGTTAAGCATGAGAATAGGAGTGGCTAGCTTTGGAGGCTTAGGATTGCATTTGGAGGAACCCCCTTTCCTCTTAGTCTTTATTTGATGTTTGAATAAGTGATACTTTGTTGACATCTATATGTTTGCTTTGTTTATGTTAGTTGTTTGTCTCGGGTAAGCGGTAGGACTATTACCTACTTACCTAGACTCCTACATTGTTGAGATATTGTCGTGACATTTGTGTCACCATTTTATGACATTTCTTATTTCATTTAGTTATCTCTATAGACACGCCATGTTGTGATGATATCCATAGCTCGCGTCCCATATTCCGCCATGGTAGGGTGTGATAGAATGGTATCTGAGCCAATGGTTATTGAGAATTAGGTTGCCTAGTCTCGTAGCCTAGTCTATAGCTTAAGGTTCCTCGCATATAGGCGTCGTAGGAGTATGTGTGCATTTGATATTAATTGAAGTTTTTCTTGATGTTGTTGGTTTTTACTTGCGATGTGTGTTAAGGTTTGACTAGTATGGGTTGAACCATAGTAGTTCATACTTAGCCATATGTTATTTTCTTATCGGGTTGTGACTAGTGCGGCTTGAACCATTATCGTCCACGCTAGTCATTTTTGTATTTTGCTTAAATTGTACATTATAGTACATAATTTGGTACAAGGTAGTTTCTTTCTTTTGTTGAGTTATTTTTTGTACCTGAGGTATAGTATTTTTCAATTGATGTTTAATTCATGTTCCCTAAAAATCATGTGGTGGTTCGAGTGACTAGGAGTACGTGTATAGGAAGGATTTTAAGTTGTTTTCATCCTGATGGGCGACATGACTTATAAATGATTATGTTTTCGTTTTGGATTTTGTCTTTGTTGTTTTAGCTAGACTATGGATTTCTGTATTCCTGGAGTTTCACTATGTTATTTTAATATTTGTAGTTTTGACCTTATTTTTTAGGTGGTTATGTGCTTTGGTGAGTTGATGGAGGTATGTGTTATGTGTTGTATTGATTCTTATAAGTGTCATCATAGGAGGGAGTGCATTGGGGAAAGTGTAATTGTATAAGTATGGTGGCCAACATAGTTATACAAGTACCACAACTTCAATGGATTCCTAACTATGATTGCATGAAAGATGGTTAATATATGCTTGTATAGTAGATGTTGGACGGATTTAAGTATATGTATCCCGATATGCCTACATATGTATGATCCCTCGCTATTATCGATTGTATCCGTAGTAGGGTTTGCTAGCTCGCATCTTTTTAGGTATTCAACCTCTATTGTGGCGTATTCTTCGAGTTTACTATTTCACGTGTCCATTTTAAAATGGTTTCCTTTGTGTTAAGTATATTGAAATAAATTGGGATTTCTTTTGGGATAATGAAATCTTTTGTGTTGAGTCTTACATTTCTTTTGGTCGGTATATATTGGAAAGAAGACTTGGAAATATACTATAGAGTAAGATAGTTGGTTGTATTCGGTAAAATAAGGGTAGGGTGTAGGAGTCGTGTTTGTAACAAGATATAACATATTTTTTTTATGTAATCACCACTTATTTATTTCAAATTCTAAAAGACCTTCTTTAAAATAAAGCAAAATAAAATTTTCCTACTTAAATATTTCATATAAGTGAGTTTAATTGATAGGGGAGCGTTATTGTGGTGTACACTCTTAAAATGAGTTATAATAAGCACATTTACCAACCGTTGGATGTGTTTGTGATGATGTCATTAGGTCATAATAAATGGAGTGGCAATTACGTAATAACTAAAAGAACTGATGGCGTGAATACATGTAACTAATAAAGACCACTTTGAAAGTTTGAAGGCATGTCGTTA
Organism: Glebionis coronaria; assembly: GCA_025667525.1. Classification (NCBI taxonomy): domain Eukaryota; kingdom Viridiplantae; phylum Streptophyta; class Magnoliopsida; order Asterales; family Asteraceae; genus Glebionis; species Glebionis coronaria. Next base: position 468,769,669 of record CM046879.1, read on the forward strand.
TTAATTTTTATTTGAATTCATTAATGATGCACCTTATCACATCAATTCTTACGAATTCTTATCTTCATTAATTGTCTTGATACAAATACAAAGTTTACGATACAGTATATAATATTTTAGGTACAAACTATACACACTATAGTATTTGCTAAATAATACGCATCATTTTTTCTTATGAACATGTATCATTAACAACAAAAAAACACACATATCTTAAATCAGCTTATTAAAACAATGACACACTAGTATCATCACCAGTTAGTTGTTAACTACTACACAAATAATTAAAATATAAATTAAATAGCTAATGACTTGGTAATGTATCGTACTTGTCATATTTTTTTATATGTATCAAACAATTTTTTTTAGTATTATATGTACTAAATTCACATTTTTTTATATTTTTAGTGTATATTAGGATATTTTTCCCTTCATTTTATCAACATCAGAGGGGAAAATAAAATTGTCCGATACATACAAAAAAATTATGATAATTATAAATATATTTAGAGGCCATTAACCCTAATTAAAAATTATACTTTTTAAAAAGTATGATAAAAGAACTACACTATAAATTTGTAATATACACAACCAAACAAACATCATTACGAGCATTATTGCATCATATACTTCTCACAGTATACAGCTGTTGATGAAACACAAAATGAGAACCTTATAATTGACACAATATCCTTTAGAATATAACAATCAATTGATAGATAAATAATGTTGGCACTTGGCACATATATAATTACTACTACTAATTGACATACCCTAACTAACTGATACAAATTGTTCCAACTTCCTTAACATGTGTACATTTTTTTAAAAAAAATCAGTAGCAACCATAAAAAATAGTCGTCAATGCCTTTCACTCTCAAAATTTCATCAATATTTAGAAATTTCAAAAATATACCAGCAAATAGAAAAGACCCATTCAATTCTTTAACAACATGGTCGATTTTCGACTGATACATACGAACGCTTGGTCGACATTACTGACACTAATACACAGTTCACAAAATCTGCTAAGAACTATGTTCCATCAACCGAAGCCTCTACAAAAAAAGTAAGAACATGTATTAGCTAAAAATGTTACATCGGACGAAGCCTCAACAAAATGTATCGATCGACGGTCATGAGAATTACTAAATCATAGTATGTTATAAATTGTAGAATACCTATCAATGGTTAGCGTTGAACCTAGAAAAACAATAATGAAGACCTCATGAACTAACCATGCGAAAACCATACGTGAACCTACCTGAACAGTTTACGACTCGGCTCGAACAATACACGAATCTTACTTGATTCATACACGAACCATTTCTCGAACTCAAACATGAACTATGGACTTTTTTTGTCAGAGATAAACTAACTTATCAATTCAACATCCCAATTTAAAAATGATACACACAAGGACAACAGAAGCCGTTAGACGTATCACTTTAATTCCAACAATACAGTATAACAGATAGTTGTATACAAGCGTTTGGTAATTCCAACAATACATTATAATTTGATACAAAAGTCAGTGTATACAAACCAATCAACAAAACCGCATGATACATTTAATGAAAATAAGTAAACATATAGAAAATCTCAAATCTAAGAATGACACAAAGAGAAGGTGGATCTTTAATACACATTTATAAAAAAACAAAAACCACTATCCAACCTTGATTTGTGCGGTCTTTCGATGCTTGCGGTTGGATTTGACGTTCTTAATATAGAAGATCAAAAAGATATTATTTCATATAAAATTCATCCATGTCCACTCTGCTTTTCTCGATACATCTCGCATATATTTCGGGCTTTGCTTCTCAATGTTTCGATACTTTTAGATCGGTTGTGTGGTCTTTTACTTTCTTGTTTCATAATAAAAATTTATCCTCGTCGTTCGATTTGTTTATATAGATCTCATCCATCATTGGGAGAAAAGATGGAATACGTTTCGAAGAGAGAGAATGAAAAATGGCTGGAGATATTAATGGTGTTGTGGTTAATAGGGTGAGATGTAGAGAGAAAATTAAAATTGTGAATTACTATAATACCCTAAATACATTAAAATCTATTTATATTTTCTTTAAATTAAAAAAGACACTTGGCAATCCGTGGTTGGTGCTTATTATAACGCATATTGACATGTAACGCACTTGAACGTAAATCTTAATTGATATACGTCATTTATAATTATATGTACAAGACTAAACAAAGTTCATGAAAATTTCACATACATTTATTTCTTTTCAGTTAAAAAGGATTACGTAAATTACTAAGATGATTCTTTAGTTTTTAAAACAACTAGTACAAAATTGTTTTGGTCATAACTTGTTCGTTTTTAAAGCTTTTTCGGTGATTCAAAAGCCTAAAATTATGTACTCGGAACGTACTTTCAAATATTAAGAATGTATAGTCATAGAAGGTACGTAGCCGGGTCGAAAGTGTTGTACAAGTGTCGGGTTTAAGGTTGAGTCTTAAATAGTAGTTTTTTTAAACTTATGATTTTGGATGTTCGGGGTACCTAGTCTTTGAGTTGAGTCTTGAGATCGTATAGAGGGTTGCTCGTAGATTGTTTGAGTCACATAGATGTGGAGAGGTAAAGAAAATATTCTTTTAGGAAAAGTCGATGTCGTGCAAGGTTTAAAAAAATATGTCACGGGCGTAATATGTTTTGGTTTCCATTGGGTGTTTCTTGGATTATTTTTCGTTGTCATGGGTCATTTTAAATTGATACATGTTTTGGGTTTGAGTTTTCTTTTGAGTCTCGTGGTTTTTGACTTGTTTTAACTGGTGCACGTTAAATGTCGTTAGTTATTTGTAGTTTTGATTCGTTGGTCGTGCCTGGTGGGTTCCAGATGTAGTTTTGGTTTTGTATTGATTAAGAGCATCGATATAGTCATATGAGAGAATAGTTGGAATGCCATTTGGGATGGGGAAAGAGTCAGAAGTTCGTAGAAAGATGAACTAATGTGGTCATGAGGTCTCTTAGGAGTGCCAAGGGAAATGAATAGAGATTTGTATAAAGTATGGATATTGGCACAAGTAACGCATCATATAGAATGTTGGAAGGGGATGTGATATTTCAAAGGTACTTGTGATATTCGTTAGGTATGTAAAATTTTCCGAAAATTTCTTAAGATTTAGTAGGTTTACTTATTATCTTGAAGTAGAACCATGAACAGAGCCAGTTGAAGGAGCAAGACGAGTTGTAGTTAGTGCCTTTCCAAGGCAATTGTTGATGGAATGATTTTAAAGACAGGAGTTGTTAGAAATTGCAAGGGATTTAAGATAAAGGTTGAGTTACCTGGTAGTCAATGTGATGTGAAAGCGGTTGGATGAGTTGATAAGAAGGAGTATCGATCTTTTAGATGTGTGTAGAATTTCACGAGTAGAAAGAGGTAGAAATTTGTTTGTGTTGCTGACAAGAGAGGATGCAGGGATGATGTTAAGAATGTTGTATGAACGCTTAGGTTTTACGGTTATGCATTTGGCTTCACCAAAGCGCTAGCAGTTTTCACGGAGTCAATGAACCGAGTGTGCATAAACGTATATAAACGAGTTGTCATCAGGAGTATCGACGACATCTTGATCTACTCAAAGTCTAAGAAGGAGAGTGAGGCGAATTATGAGTTGGTTTTGGAGTTGTTAGGAAAGGGAATTATATGTGAGATTTTCAAGAGTGAGTTTTGGTATTAAGTTTACCATGATGAGTAGTTATAGATGATGGCATATCATGGAACCAGCAAGGGGCGAAGTGAAGAAGGACGAGGAAGCATTTTGGAGGCTGAAGAGGTGGATTGGATAATGAGTACATCTTGGCATTATCAGAAGGAATAGATGAATTCGTGAAACATGACGATACATGGAGCAAGTATTTGGATGCGTACGAGGATGACAAAGAAAGGCGATTGCTTATACGTTGCAGGAACTGGAGATTTAGAAGAACTAGATAAGACTTAGTTAGTAGAGCTGGATTGTTAGATGTACCTAGCATGCTAGAGGCATTTGGTGTACGAGATTTTGAGAATGATCTATTCTAATCATGAACGTCTCCAACACATATTCAGTCCTCTTGATTGAACATTTGGCAAAGGTGATGGGTGGAGTTAAGTGATGAAGAAAAATTGCAAGGCCAAGTAGCATCTAGGAAAGGCAAGCATAGTTGATGAGACATGGAATAAGAATAAGGAAGTGAAGTTGAGACGAACTTGAACTATATGGATGACGTATTAGGATGGTTTGGATAAAGGATGTAGGTTGCAAGAGTTGAGTTGTCTAAAGCAGAGAACGCGACAACATTTATGTTGCATGGCTTGGACAATCGTATGGAGAAAAGGGACGCAGACTATAGTTCCTACATAGATAGGAGTAGCTTAGAAAGGGCGATGTAAGGACGAAGACGGTGGAAGGGATACATAATGGGGCGAGGAATAAGTATAATGAGAGTTGGGTGATAGTCGATAAACTGTCTAATTCATCCTATATTTAAAGAAGAATTAGAAGTCACGTAGTTGAGAAGTTGGAAGGATTGCATACAGATGCGATGGAATAGGCGGTTTTGTATAAAAGTTAACCTAACAGGTATGGAATGCCTTATGAAGGATTATGGCAAGGGAAGAAACGATGGGAAGCAAGCTTAGTATACCATTGATAGACTTATGGTTGGTATGAACATACTATAGGGGTAACTGAGAAAGACGCCTAGAGCTTTGGCGTGCGGTTTGGAGATAGTTGGAGAATGCATTTTACTTAGGAAGAATTCTTCTACAAAGAGAGTCACTAGTGAGAGGGGCGTATTCCTCACTGATGAGAATGTAGGTAATAAAAGAGGATCGCCTAAATTATTGGCTGAAGATGAGATAGAAGATGGTATGGAAATTAAGATTATGGAGAGACAAGCGAGAAGTAGTATGGAGGAAGCGTGGCTCGAGGGAGAAAAGAGTTGTCAAGATAGTGTAGTGATATATAAGGGAAAACCGTTAGGTCTGGTGATAGGAAATGTAGTAGAAACTGATGGAGTTAATCCATAGAAGATGAGGTGGATCACCGTTACTGTGGGGTGAAGTTAGAAGCAGTCAACATATTGGACCGGAGTTGGAACGGAAAACTACAAGAGGTGGTGGCAATGCTTAAGTAGAGGTTGAAAATGGAAAAGGACCGACAAGAGAGCTGTGCGGACAAGAGGCCTAAGCCGTTGAGATTTGAGATTGGGGATAAGGTTATGCTATGGTTTCACCATGGAAAGAAGTGACGTGGTTTGGGATGAAAGTGAAGTTAACACCTTGAATCATGGGTTCGTTCGAAATCCTTGAAAGGATTGGAGCAGTGGCTTATAGGTTGAGGAATTACTGGGAGAATTGAGTAGTGTGCAATATGTATTTCGTGTATCAAGCTTCAGGAAATGCTTAGCAAGAACCGACTTGCAAGTACCGTTAGATGATATTAGTGTGGATACGAGTCTTCGTTTCATCGAAGAACCGGTAGAGATTTTAGGTCGTTAAGCTAAGACGTTGGGAAAAAGGGTAATATACCGTAGTTATGGTTAGACGGAATTTGGAACGTCGACTAGAGTTCACGTAGGAACGGGAAGGATTTATGAGGAACAAGTATCCTTAGATATTTGCTAATGATGATCCTAAGAAGTAAATCTTCGGACGAGAATTCTATTAGGAGGGAGGGATGTGACAACCCCGGTTTTTGAGGTTCGTTACTTAGTCTTATTATTGGGGTATTTTGTGTGACTATGTGATTTATGTGCTTATATGTGTGGTTTTGGGGATGAGAATGGACGAAATGAGGTACATGATTTGTAAATCATGGTACGGGTTGGAAATGAAATGAAATGAAATGAGTTCAGAAATGAACTGCGGGAAAGTTCGGATATCGTTTTTACAAGGTTTAATGTACGTATCGTATGTTGTATGTATGTATTAAGTACATATTATATGGTTAGGATAAGTTTTAGAGATACTTTCCATAATTAGAAACTTTTGGAAATGACGGTTAGTTCGGAAATTACGTAGAAAGTCGAAAAATTAGCGAATAGGTGTCCAGTTTTGATCCGGAAGGGTCTAGATTTTAACTAATGGTAATTATATGTAAATAGCAATTAAATTAATAAAATAATGAAGGAGTATTCGGAATTGTAGGCCCCATAGCAGAATATTTTAATAAAAAAAAGATAATTATCATATAGGAGTCCTCATTGGGCCTAAACTTGACCAGGAGGTTACTAAAGCATATATAAACACCCCAAGACCCCAAAAATGACCCATTAACCTTAAATTAAACTCTAAGTCAGTCAAATAGAAATGGAGGATCAAGAAGAGTCGAATTTATGCTCAGGATTTAAAGGTACGTAATTAAACTAGGTTGATTAACGTTAATTTACGTATTTGTAACCTACTATGATGGATTAGGGTTTGAGATTCATAATTTTTTATTAGGGTTTGTTAATGATCTGTAATTAATAATGTAATTAATGGGTTTTTATCATTGGAAATCATTTTTAGGTTTTAATTAGGGTTTATATATGATTAATTAGATTAATTATGAGAAAATCGTTTTTAAAAACTGGGTAGAATTTTAGGTCATTTGTTTTGATCATATCTAGAGTTCTACAAACTTTTAATTTTCGAATCTTATGTCCCTGAAAATTTAATTGAATTGGCTTTCAAATGCAAGAAACTAGAATTGAATTGGAGGTCGGAAAGTGCGTCAAAAACAAGTTACAACAGTTGGAGGTCAAAACAGTTTTGAAATCAGTCGGGTTTAATTTAATGTTTTAAGGTGGTTAGGGTACTTAGGAGTATAATTGGACTTTCAAACGAACATGAGAATTAATTTATATGTTATATAAGATATCTGAAGTATGGCTAATCAAATGGGATAGTGTAAGACCCTCTTATCATAACAAAGTTTTCATATGTTCAAAATCAGTAAATTCTGGATAGGTAAAAGTATATGTATATATATATATATATATATATATATATATATATATATATATATATATATATATATATATATATATATATATATATATATATATATATATATATATATATATATATATATATATATATATATATATATATATAGATATATACATATATATATATATATATATATATATATATATATACATATATATATATATATATATATATATATATATATATATATATATATATATACTAGTTGCAAAACCCGTCCGATGGACGGGTATGACTTGTGATTTCCGTTTACATTTTTTATTTTGGTAAATATTTGTTAGTATCTGATAGGCTGTTATGAATTGTGGTTGTCTTTTATATTTTAGTTATCAGAACATTGGTGCCAAAAATTTATATATTGTACAAAGTTTTTTTAAGCATAAAGTTACCCACACATTCGGTTTTGATTATTTTTTATATTTAGATATCGGTTTGCCAAGCGACACTTATGAGTATCAAATGTATAAATTAAACATATTATATAACCCCTAAATTTAAACAATATTAACTAAAATATACAACGCTTATTTATGTAAAATTTATCATTTACACTAATATATTATTTCATTGTGTATGGTTTCTTTGGTTAGTTGACATATTAGATTAGCTTCGGCTAAGTTAAAAAAAGTTGACATATTAGATTGATGGGTAATAGACTCGATAATCTCTTCATTAAACAAAAAGACAAAAACATTTGCCTTGATTAATAGAAAGAATAATTTATGTTATCAAATCGATAAATTTAATCATTTTAGTGCTTATTCCACGTATAATACCTTCATCTGAGCATCGGCTTTGGTTTTTTACATCATAATTGACTTATAAGGTTGATAGTATTTAGTTAGACCTTTTATTAAATGGATCTTATGAATTGTTAAAATCCCTGAAAACGCATCCAACATGCATAAATAAAAGAGTATTTAGTCCAACATTAAGTTATTAGTTATTTGCATCTATTTGTTTGGGATCGTGTTTCTATATAGGATAACACCAATAAAGTTTTTTAATTTTTCTTAAAAACAGCCCATCCTCGAGGTGTGGTACCAGGTCGAGTTATCGGGTTCGAATTGATATGAGTCAGGTGTTATCTGGTCGGTTGATTTAGGTTAATCGGGTTAGCTTTTTTAAGTTGACAAGAGTATACTTGAGCCTAATGATTTGTTATTAATATTTAATTTTTGATAGCTAAAACATAACTAATGATATGTCAAAAAGCAAGAATACAATATGTTCTAGAAATATAATACTTGTTATACTACAAAATCTTATTCTAATATCGTAAATGCCAACTCTCGTATCTGATCGCTATTATCCAATGTTTTGAAAACTGATTTGTGAATCGACTTGGTCAACTCACCAGGTCATCAGGTCAACCTGATTTTCTAGAAAAAATCTAAATTTTTTTATTTGTAATAAATAGAAGATACTTATATGAGAATAGTTATTTTGAATATTATATATTTTTTTGGATATACGAGACTCATCCCCACCATCCATCTCATTTTCATATAATAGATAAGATTAAATATATTTTATTTTTATCTATTTTTTATAACTTAAATATCTTTTAAACATAAACGAAAATAGTTATACGATCGCGACGAACGTTTAATTATCTTTCTACCAATATGTAATATGATATACTTTCGAAGAAAAAAATTGTTTTTTTCTTCTTGTTAAAATTTACGTAAAATATCATATATGATAATATTGTTTCATCATATATGATAACGGTGTTAATCATATATGATATTGGTTTCTATCATATATGATAGCTTATATCATATGATACTGGTGTTACATCATATATGATATTAGTATCATATATGATAATTTTCGAAACGTGAAAAAATGAAAAAGAAATTGTCAAAAGTATATCATATAGCATATCTATAGAAAGATAATTAAATGCTCTTCGTAACGGTATGTTTCTTTTCGCATAACGATTAACGGTTTAAGAGATATTAATGTTTGAAAAAAAAAAGTGAAAAAATATTTTTTGTTTAATCTTATCTTTTAGATTAAAATGGATATGGAATGTGGAGATTAGTCCATTAATATTCAAGTAAAATTTAGTATCCATATGAACTTAAAGCAATATATATATATATAAATCATGAAACCTTTCATATATTGAACATATAAAATATTTATTAACAAATATCCTATGTAAAAATAAAATTGCATTGCAAATGCACATAATCTACATGATTTGATTTTTAAGATACACTAAAAAATTGAAACTCGGGCGGCTCTTGAGAACCGAGTTGGCCGTTTCACCCCAAGCCCGGCCGGTTTAACTGAGTTACGAAAATGTGAAATCCGGTTTAGTATGGTCCATATTTTCGACCAAAACCGGGTCAACTGGGGACCCGGGCAGATCGAACCGATTTTTGAAATATTGACATTATCTATCATAGATCGCGTTTTCATGAAACTGTGAGATAGCGGTATTACTCATCATGAGGTTAGGAAAGAAATTTTAAAGAGCAAAAAAGATAATACATGACTTTTATGTTTTAAATCGATTCCTTTATTCAACGACTATGTGCATGATTAACATTTGAAGTTTTGAACTAAGTGTATAAGTGGTTTTGGATTGAGCTTTTAACGTCTGACGACATTAATTGAGTATGAGTAATATATTGTTTATTGGTACGCTTCATATACATTACTGATTACTTTTTGCCTCAATTATTTGGACTTAATATATAATCATAATCTTGTACAGAGATACTTGTTCATAAGTTCTAATTATAAACACACTTCCCGTATCTGCCCCTTTATGGAACTTACCAATGCATCATTGACAATAAGTTGTTCAGTGCCAAAATCACAAAGGTATGATGATTTGCCAATATGTTCAATTTTGTAAATCTTAAAAAAAAGGTAGCAATTTCAGTCCCTATCTTTAGCAACTGGCATACAGAAGGCTATATATATTCTCCCATATTATCAGTTTATAAGTCTGTTATTAAACCTAATTGAGACTATATATAGTTAGACAGATATACACTTAAGATATATGGATTTTTGATTCAGTCCATCTATTGAAGATCCCACCATGTCAACAAACACAAACCTTTTGCATCCCCAATTCAAGTTGATCTTTTTTTCCATGATACGTTTTAAAAAATGGTACTTAGGATTGACATAATTTATCAATTTTGATAACTAATAGGAAGTCACTTACTAAATTCAAAAGCATAAATAATTAACAGGCCAAGCTGTAAGAATTACAGTATTCATGCGGTATATATTGTTTTAGGGGGATATACCCATCCAAGGGGCAATAGTGATCGTCTGTCCTGTACTTCAAATATTTCCTCCTCATTGGTAGCCAAACACTATGCCGAGAAGATTGTGTTTAGTTTGAATAAATGGGTGAGTTATGTTATATTTCTAACAGGTCAAATGCGTACTGAAAATCTAGCATAAAGGAAAATAGGTAAAGCATAACCATCACCCGAAAGTGTACTTTTATTTAATAATCTGATAAAACCTCCTGAATCAATTCGTACACATAGTATAAGTTATCATTATATTAACTTTTTGATCATAATTGATACACCGACTATTTATAGAGAAAATTTTAAGACTTTGGAAAAAATGTGTTAAAGAGCAAACCAACCCGACCCACTTTCCCACCTCCATCTAATCTACAGTTTAAAATAGACCGTAAAAATGATCTCTGCATTTGTGAAGAGGCAAATCCAATATCCATTCAGTAGCAACATTCATGAATCATATAAACATAGGAGGACAGAACCACAACCCCAAAATAAAAAATGCATCCAAAAATTAAACCTTAATAGACATTGAATGCCGTTACTAATATAACAATCAAAGAATATTAAAAATAAAAGAATCTGTACACTTACATATAATTCCTCCTTTCAAATGCGTAGTTCTTGTGGATATCTGTTGATGCTCCTTTTGGAGTAGGAGCAGGGGTCTCACTTGCTTTTGCTTCAGCTTCTTAACCACCTGCATTGACGTTGTTTCTTGTGTATCTTCAATTTAGGGCCCAAAAAAGTCCCAAAAAAGACCAAAGATTAGTTTTTATGGAAAATATGTATATATGGATCAGAACGGGTTGTGGTTGGGCTTGGGCTCACCTGTTGAATAAAATGATGGCACAATGCAATAGATACAAAACAATATTAACGGCATGTAACTGTCTTGATACTCGTTTACTATCGCTCCAATTGAAAAGTAAATGTACCTCCTAAACAATCTTCTTTGTCTTAAACTTTCAGACGAGCGTCCATTGTACCATTAACTGCTTCCAAAAATTCAAATTTCTTTTTTGCTATAACATTGGAAAGTGCAGTAACCTGTGTTGATGAGTCTCGAGGTTATCTAGACACCGTCAAAGTGCTTAATATCTTTTTCAAAATACGATAAGGTATTAAGCTATTAAAATAAGCTTACCCACACACCTCGTATATGAAAAATGTATATCAGAGCATACCTTAGACTTGCAACCAGCGTCTGCACCATCATCTGGTTGATGTTCAAAAGAGCATTCAAGAGGCCAAAAAGGACAAAAAGTGAGTTAAATTGAGAAAGCTTACACACTGAAATCTTTATATCTATTCACCATCATGAAGAAAAACATGTGCATTCTCATAAAATAGAGAATCAATACATTTTTCAGGCTTTTGAGTTATTTCATACTTAAACCTGGAGGAGTTTGTTGTTTAGCTCATTACTGACCACATTTTGAAGCTGTATCCCAAATCGTGTTAACCAAAACCTTTACCGAGATGAACTTATAAATAAGGATAACACCCTTTATAGATACATACCTGTTTTAGAAGATTAAAATATATCTTGTAACGTAAAAAATACATAAGATTGATTATAAAGAATGGCCCTAGAATCCTCTTCAGGATTTCCATTATCAGCCTACCCATCAAGCAGATTGTATGAAACAAAAATAATATAAAAACAAAAATAAGTAACATTATAAGATTGTGATTAAAGATGACACATGTAACTGAATTACCTTGAGTACAAATCAGGAGGGGAACTGTCCTTAACAACTCTCCATTTTGATTCTAGAGATGTCGAATTGACTTTGACCAACAATAACCCATTATATAGTACCTGGCAAAAAATACCATTAAACAGAGAATCAAGCAAACTGTAGACTTACTTGATTCAAAAGATGTCGAAATAATTTGAAGAAAGAGGATCAAGCAAACTGTGGTCTTACTTGGTGGAGCCTAAAACCCGTGTAAAACGATCATTTCCATAGAAAACGTTGCAATCTTTTTTCCCACCATCATCTAATGGAGAAGCCCCATGTTTTGCTAGTAGTTTTGCACTTAGCATAATATGATTTGTATATGTGATGTCTGCACCAACAAATTTTGCATCCTTTATCCACTTGGCCTTTCCTTTGCATTACGCTTTACCATCAAGATCATCACGGTCTCCATCTTTATGATCTTCCCTTGAGATTTCATCAAAGATCATCACCACCCTATGGAACATTAAAGAGATCAAAGAGATTATTGAAATAGTTAAGATTAAAGAGATTATTGACAAATATAATCACATTGCAACAAATAAAAAGGAAATAAAATCACAAGATTCTGGCATATTCCTTCTGGTTTCCTGCCCATGAGTTGATTTTGCAGCAGCACCACTGCCAAGATAAACACACCTAAAACGTCAAAAATAGACTAAAGGGTTTATGCAAAGAATGATATTTTATAGTGACATGAATATTCTAAAACATTAGAATCTGCTTCATAGGAATTGAAAGCATGCATACCTTGGTCGCCGAAAACCTTGCGAGGATATTGAATAGCTAATGTAGAGCAGCAGACCAAGTTCACCTGGTGAAGCCAACGATAGCTGATCAAACAGGCTTTGTTTAGATAGTGGCCGCATAGCTACAGCCCAGCAGCTTCAATCTCAGCCCGGGTTCGAGTCTAGACCATCATCTTTCACACATGCTGTAGCATCATCAAGAAGTGGTCGTGATGACGATGCTCTTCAAAGATTTGAACTGCTAACTATTGGCAAGATAAAATAAATAGTTGAAAATTATATGGTCATCATCTGAATTGAAATAACAATATCAATTTACAACAACACCTTGAAGAAAGAGATACTGCATCTCACTTTAGGTGGATGTTCGTTCATATTTTTTCAAAATGTTCATGTTAAAGAATCACTAAAATCGGGTTTTGCTTCTTATTTTGTATTCATATTTTAATGTCTAGTCCAAGTGCAACCATCTCCAATGCCCCCTGTATCTTATGCATTAAAAGTTGAAAAATATTTACTTTTTGTATCTCTGTAAACTATGTAGCCAAAAAATTCATTGTTATTGAGAACATTGTATCATGAAAGTCACGTCTTGTTTGTTTGTTTTGTATCTCGTGAGCGCGTTTTCCGATGTACATCATATTCATGCTTTAGCAAACATTCGGAGGGTTATAAGATCAAAAAGAGAATAAATTTTACGCCAATTATACTTTATCGTCTCGTGAATATTCTGAAACATTAGAATCTGCTTCATAATAACTGAAATCTTGCATACCTTGGTCGTTAGAAACCTTGCGAGGATACGGAATGTCTAGATCATAAGAGCCAATGCTATTTTCTTGATTTTCAATGAAGACGATCAACCTGCAAAAGCTGAAAAGAAACGCATACACAATATTTAAAAAGTGCTTGTAATTTTTTTCGATTTTGAGAAAAACACAATATACATCTTATATTCAATACCTCAACAATTTTTCTTAAACAATAATATAAGGGTTTATGACCATCTTGAAGAGTTTTGAGAAAAAGAACGCACCTTGATATTGGTTCAAGTTTCAGCCATGAATATCAATAGCGAATGATATTAGGGTTTATGACCCATCTTGAAGAGTTTTGAGAAAAGAAAAAAAACCTATAGAAAAGACGATCGAACAATGAGTTTATGGTTTTGAAAAAAAATAATACAGCCTGGTATATACTTATCTATGAGATGTGCTAATATATATGCCCGGTATATACTTATCTATGCGATGTGCTAATATATATTTTGTTTTCAATAATGAATCACAGTATCCAGCTTGCTCCACTGGTTGGGGTGTTTGTGTTTGGAATTAAAGACTCGAGTTCGAATCCTATAACTGTCTAACAAATTTTTGATAATTTGCGAGATTTCTATGTGATGACATGGCACGATGAGTTATATAGCCAAATTAATATATCAGAAACTTAAAGAAAAATAAAAAATAAAATAATAATTAGAAAGTGATGACGTGGATATGATGTGGCATACCCCTCCTCTTATATATAATGTAAAGATATATATATATTCGCCTAATGTGAAGAGATACACACTTGCCTTTGTTATGCGATAAGGATCAAGCTATTTTATGTCATTATCTCTTCCTTTGGCCGCAAGAGTAGGAGAGCCCAACCAGGACTCTCTCCGGTATAAAAGGAACCCCATATCTTCCACAAAGGTACGATACACACAAATACCCTAAACACTACATACTCAAATCGATTACTTACTCTCACACCGGAGTCTAATCGTGGGTCACAAACCCACGGTAAGCCTAACAGTGTCTGTTTAGTGCGCAGGGTCCTCAAAGCAAGTTTCACTTGGTGCAAGAGCCGGAGTCCACAAGACCCCAAATTAAGCCTAATTTGGGTCAAGCTCGGTCTACCCAACTTTTGTATCAACAAGTTGGCGCCATCCGTGGGACCCGCACTAAGCTCTAGCTAATGACGAAAAGCGGCGCAACCCCGCTCCCACCAAAGGGGGGATCCAAGAAGGCAACAGGTCCATACTCAAGCCTTGAACCTAGTAACCCAAGTCGTGGAGGGAAGGGACTGCAAGTATCTTTCTCTCCGCTAGTCACCCCGACCCCACAGGCGGTTGGAGCTGCATCCTCCTCTCAGGAGATCCCTAATCAAGACCGCAAGGATGCTCTGGACGCAAGGGCTGTAATAGATCCGCAAGCTGAAACAGAAATTCCCCCCTCGGCGAAGCAAATTATGAATGACTACGTCGTAGAGAATTATGAGGCTTTAATCCCACTCATGAGGGCGAAGATGAGGGCGAATCTAACAAGAGATCTTCGGATTAGTCTAGACTTCGATAAAGAATTCAAGTCTAGGGAAGGGTCAAGACCTATCAAGGAAGCCAGAAAGGAGAAGAGAAAGAAGCAAAGAGCAACTGAGATCCCAACATCCCCTTCGGATGCGCCTCTCATTGAAGACGCATCGTCTCATACAGCTCTAGGGACTCAAGAGAAGAGGGTGGTTTCATGACACCAATCAATGACCATCAGCGCACAAGCGTGAAGGACAGATTAGGGCCTAACCTTACTAGTAGACAAAGCGCCCTTAAAAGACTTGGCCCCTTGGAAGGAGATTCATCTCAAGATCTGCAAGTTCAGGAAAGGAATAAGAACACTGGAAGGAGGCGCAAGAGGGACTCTTCAAGTGAAGATTCCTCGGACTCTAATCATAGCGACCACCACCCCCGCCATAAAAGGGTCTCTCCTTCATCCACTGAGACTCTGATTCCTCTGACTACGACAAAAAACACTGCAGGGCACCAAAAAGACCAAGGATACAAGGTGAAGATCAATGGACCTTGCCATGGCGTCGAGGAGAAAGGAAGCGCGTTTTCAGAACGCATAACTACTTTCAGGGATAACAAAAAAAGACGCATACCGTCCAACGTCAAGACCTACGACAGTAGACGGATCCAGATGATCACCTAAAAGTGTTCGAATCCCAGGCAGGGATAGAGCAATGGCAAGAAGCCGTGTGGTGTCATATGTTCAACTCGACGCTCATCGGGAACGCTCGGACATAGTTCGACCGTCTCCCGCGAAGGAGCATTCATGGGTTCGAAGAACTTCGGAGAGCGTTCCGAAGAAACTATGTGCAGCAGAAGAAGTATGACAAAAGCCCGGTTTCACTTGCGAGAGTGAAACAGAGGCACTACGAAAGCCTAGAAGACCCCATGGAGCGATTATCTGAATGCAACCAGATTAAGGATTGCCCGGAGATTCTAAAAATTTCTGGATTCCTCGCAGGCATCACAAATCCGGACCTAATAAAAAGTTGACCGACAGAACCCCAACAACATTTGACGGGGTAATGAAAAAGGTCCGAGCGTTTATTCAAGGAGAGACCGCAGCAGCAGATAGCAGGCAGATGGCGCCAGGCTACACGTACCAAGACAGACCCAAGAAACAATCATATGGGCAAAATAGTAGTCGCATGTTGGACTTCCAAGGAGCGGCAAAGCAAGGGCGCAACAACAACAACAACAAGTTCACCCCGCTGCAAAAAACCTCCAGGGAGATATTCCTATCAGAAGGAGCAAGTTTTCTAAAGCCTAGCCCAATGTTGGGACCAGTAGATAAACGGGATAACACAAAGCACTGTGAATACCATGATGATAAAGGACACATTACTGATGAGTGTATTCAGTTGAAAAGGCACATTGAGAGCCTAGTAAAAGCAGGGAAGTTGAACCACCTAATAAGAGATTGGAGAAAGAACACGGATACGAAGAGGGTTGAAGTGAAGAAACAGAAGGATAAACCCATAACCATATACATGGTAGATAGGGAAAAATCTTTCATGCAAAAAAGGTTGGTCGCGGAATTTTCGCACGATAAAGAAATAGCATTCCCTATTCTTTCAAATATGGACTATGGGGTCGGGTCGTTGACAATTGACATAGCCCTCGGGGACCACACTATAGAAGGCATGTGCATCGATGGGGGGTCTGCAGCGAACATATTAAACGAACATTGTTTCGCGCGGCTGCCATGGGAAATAAGGAAGGAGCTAGAAGAGACATCACAGATCCTCACAGGGTTTAGCGGTGACAAAACTCGACCACTGGGCACCTCTGCACACATGTGGCCATTGGAAACGTAGAACACTCGACGAAGGAGTGGATGGACTTCATGGTTGTGCGATCTCAATCATCGTACAATGGGATAATTGGACAGCCGGCACTAAAGACGCAGTACCTTCCACAGCACATGGTATGTTCAAATTCCCAGTACAAGATGGAGTAGTTACCATCCGTAACATAGACACACTCGAAGTGGGTAATAGTACTTCTAACACCAACGCTAAAAGGAAGCAAGTGGACAGGTGTCGACACGATATGAAGCCCAGCCCAGAGATAAAAAGAAGGAGGCGTATCTCGGAAGAATCCCAGGCGAAGAGCATATCCGTGCGTGAGGGCTCGTTGTTAGGGCTCTCATGGGTCCTCTTCTTGACAGGCTTCACAGGAAACGGGGGACCAGATGCAGGGTTCATCCTCACGAACCAGGGCGACATAAAAATCACGTACGCATTGCTGTTTGACTTCCCTACCACCAGCATGGAAGCAGATTTCGAAGCCCTCATAACAGGTCTCAGATTGGCACTAAGAATGGGCATGAAGAGCCTAGTGGCCTACACATACAACCCTCTGGTAGTAAGTAGAGTCAACGGGTCATGCGAGCCACGATGGCTGGTGCTAATCTAGTATACGAAAAAGATACGAGACATGACGGCACAGTTTGCAGAATTTGCTATAAGAAGGGTTGTAGAAGAGAAGGACGAGATCTTGGTGGACATTGACCAACTTTCAATTGTAGACATGGATAAGCCTCCTAGTCATGTTCTAGTCGGTTTTATCTTGCACAAAAATATGAGTGTGGACATGGAGTCACCAACATGGATGACACCTATTCAAAAGTTTTTGTCACATAACAAGTTGCCAAGCAGCAGAAGGAAGGCTATGCAAATACAAGTGAGGGCTAGGCACTTTAAAATTGTCAAAGGAGCGTTGTACAGACAATCGGGCAGCGGTCGGATGTTGCAATGCTTAGCACCAAATCAGGTGCGGGCAACGGTGGAAGCCGCGCACAGAAGAGTGTGTCCTCGTGGCCCGGTGGCTGTGGTTGAAGAAGTCACTCGCTCAGGGTACTTTTGGCCATTTATACATAAGGACGCTCGTAAAAGAGTGGCGCGTTGTCAGAGATGCCAAGCGAACTCAAGACGTAGGACAAATTCTAACATGGTTACTGGACCACTCTCAACCAAAGACGCAGAGGGAGGAGGACTACTCTTAAAACTTGGGCGTACCCTTGGCTCCCTAGCAACATCAGTTGGAAATATAGCGCGGCGCACAGCAACACTGCTCCCATCTAAAGGTAACCATCAGCAACAACGCAGGGGCGCAGTCGCCCCCGCAACCAGGATAACTGCACGCAGCATGCGGCAGCGGGATCGTATCGACATACTACCAGCAGCGCAAAGCACACAACGGCGCAGTCAGGCAAACAAAGGACTCTCGCGGACTGGGATGAGTGTGCATGGCTATGCGGAGTCAGTATCCAGCCCTACGGGAAGTGAGGTGAGAGGCAGCCAGAATTGTGGACGATATTCTCCCTAAGTATTGCATAGTTAGCATGGACCATCCTCTTGGCTACTAATAGCCCCAATAAGGATCCATGTATTTTTTCTCTAATGTCGAATTTTTAGGGTTTCCTTTTTTATTATTTATTTCAACATTGGCAATAAGTATGAATAAAACGCTGTGGTTCCTAGCTAGCTCCGCAGCCCAAATAATCTTTTTCTTTTTCTATCTTTTATGAATAAGAGTGTTGTTTCTTTTCTGAAATATATATAAATTTGGCCTTCCGGTGTACATGTACAATAAACGTTTCCCGGTGAAATAAGAGGACTAAGTTTACCCTACTAATTAAACCTGTCGTGTAAGAGGGATGTACCCCCAGCGGCGCCAGATCAGGTATCCTTTGTTAGGCAGCTTCCCACAAGACGTTGTGGTAAGTGTAGCAGTCCGCATACTTTATGACGGATATGCACAAGACACAGTGTGCACGCCTAACAAACTTGTCATTTTCTATGACATTGCTTATGGTAGTAGTGGCAGGACCACATGTAATGACTTTCGACTCGCCCATAAGTTTAGGGTCACACTCCAATGAGTGTACTCACAAACAGGCGTTCTGTCTCACTCAGGCGTGAATACAGACACCTGGACCCACGTATATAACAAAGAATGTGAGCATAGCGCAGGACGCTACGCATTGGCAAACAAACGGGTTGCCATAAATATTATACAAATTCCTTAAGTTACAAAGTTATTATGCGTAGTTAGTACAAGGTTAAAGAAAGGTGCCCTCTATAGGAGGTCGTTCGCTGACATCGACCTCTTCAACCTGTGGTGCGCCGGGTTCAGTGACGCAGAATGTTGTGCCCATGCCTCCTTCATACACTACATCACGCGAGCTTGATACACATCGATGGAAGGCAGGCTAACTGGTACACCGTCAGATCGGCTAGGGTGTGCTAAACCTAAACCAATAGCAACACCTTTAGTTGAAGTCCGGTTCTTCTTCGCAACACGTCTCACGTGCTGTTTCAACTTGTCTTCTAGCGAAATCATTATTGGTGCACCAGAGATATAGACAGGGACCTGTAGTTGAGAAATATCCGGTTTGGCCAGGGCAGGGGGACCTTCTTCCGTTCTTCCTGCGCCGTGGCTTGCTACGGTAAGGCCGACCATGGCCACACTTATAGGAAAATCTTGATCTTTCTCAAGGTGGTCGATGATGGGCAGTGGGAGGCCTTCTAGTGTGTGGAATGCAACATCAAAGAGTTCTTGCGCGTACCTGGAGTAAATTTCACTACCCTCTAGGGGTCTCGTTAGTAACTTTTCCTTCAAGGCGCGCTCCATGGCGAGGCTTTGTCCTAGTAGCCGCGCAACATCGAAGATATCCCTGATCACTTTATGGAGAATGGGCTGCTCCATGGAACTTTTCGCAGCTAATGGCAAGCCATGGTTTATTAACCAATGATTTTCGTGCGCACGGCGGTGAGGTGTGGATACAGCTCTTCATTAAAATCGGTGCTCATATACTTCAAAATCTCGGATTTCTCAACCATATCTTTGTGACAGTTGGCAACAAAATTGTTCCAATTTGCAGTAAGGGCACTCATACCTTCTTCCAGCTTCGACATAGCCCAACTATTTTCATCCTCCTGCTTCACATGCAAGCAGCGCTCGTGATCTATAAGTTCAGATAATGTTGCCTTTTCATCTTCTAAATATTGGATAGATCCGGAATTTATGCTGGACACAGCGCGCAAACGTGCAAGTTCGCACTTGGCAATTACGAGTTCGCGGTCTCTTTGTTCTGCTGCTTGGTGGACCTTTCGATTTGCCTGTGCGAGTTGTTTGGATCGCTGTGATACCTTCTTTTTTAAATGTGCGATCAACGTTATTTCTTGTGAGGTAACTGTGTCCAACTCTCTTATTAGTGTTGTGGCGTGCATTTCCTGCAAGTGTTGGGCGCGGCCAGGGGGAGTTAAGTGGAGGAGAAAATCCTCGCATACAGTTGTGCAGTCCAGTACGTATGAGTGGGTACACTTCCAGGAGGGCACAAATTTGGTAGACTTCACGGTGCTCACACCAGCTTTGGTCGTTGCAACGTGGGAGCTGCAAATTTAATATCATACGAGTGTTAGGAAAGTGCACGCATTGTTTGATTCGAGCTAATGATAAGGAATGGTGTGGTGATGTACATGGACATATGTGTCTATTTCCGCGGCCTTGAGAGTATTCCCCACGAATTCACATCGGCGTGAGGTCTAGTCTACAGTGTTCTCCCCCTTTTGGGATTTTGTTATGTGGGGGAGCACGGTAATTTTTTGTAACTAGGAACCGGTATGCTCTCTTCTGATGGTCCTGTGTAGGGGACTCCTTCGAAACCATGGCTTTCCTCCCCTCCCAGATTCGTTTCTTCTGACGAAGACTCTATGATGCATGGCACACTTCGGATGGGAGTAGCATTCACTACAGTTATCCTCTCGGCTCTCCCTCCTAGTGTTGGGGAAGGGAACTCCAGGGCTACGATGCGTTGGCCAACGCGCCATCCATTTGATAGCTCGAACGGTGTGAAAGGCCGAGCGCACATTGTCACCGCGCACGGATTCTCGCGCTTCACAAGTTGCGTATAAGTTAGTTCTGCACGAGTATGAGGCATATGTGAGTATGTGCGCATAAGTTGTTTGCATTTATTGATTTTTTGACTACAAGGTCCTTACCATGGTCGAATTCATCAAAGTATTGAGGGAGATGGTTTGTAGGAAGGGTCGATGTATGGCTCAGTCCTAGGGCATATAGAAGGGCCTCTGGGTATTCCTGCATTGGTATCCGGTCGGTGGTAATTGCATGTGCGTCTGCTTCATTATACGAGCCAGAATGGGGCGGTCATCTTTCATCATTGTCTCAGGAGTGATGAAATCGTAATCAAATGGAAATACAACTTTATCTACCCAAAAGAACTTGTCATTCCACTTCTTCAGCGAATCTAGCTTTATCGAGTAGCATTGTAATTGACCAGACCGTTTTGCAAAAGATATCCACCCGTTTATCCACGAGGGTCGGTAGAAGGCGCGGAAAAGGTTTTATGTGGGGTCAACATTCTTAAGCAAGCAGTTTATTTCAACATTTGATATTTTGGCGGCGCCTATACAATGCAGCTGTGAAAGGTGTATGTTGTAGTAGCTTAGTATATCCATCAAAAAGCGACTTAGGGGTATGCGATTGTTGGAAAACTCGATGAACCTGGTGTATATACCAATTTTTCCATCCGGAAAACTTCCAATATGTGCTTGTGGATCGGGTTCAGCTGGATGGAGATGTGAAGATATATGGTATTTCGTGATGAAGCGGGAAAGTTCTTGTTCTGTTATGCGGGACGTTACATCAAACGGCTGGGCTACCATTTTTCTTTGCAGATAATTTTAAGACGGGGGAGGAGCTGGTATTGTTTTTTGTTCAAAGTTTTTGTTTCATGCTATTTTCAACAATGGTGGGAGGGTTTTTTGGATAGGCAAAGAAGAAGGTTGAATGTCTGACAAACTGCATTTATATACAATACAGACGTTTGGGATCTTGCGGCACGTGTCTGAGATGCTTTGTTCATCCTACGGTGTTTGTTAGTTGGCTCCTCTGACGTGGTTTGTGTCTTTCCCAGTTCTCGATGCATGATTGTGATAGTGGAGTCTGACGTGGATACTTATTCGAACTCATTTCACGTGGGTTGTGTGTGTGTTGTCCCATATATTTAGATGATTAATGATAGAAAATAGATGAAAAGAGATAGATTCCTAGAGAGAGAAAGTAGTGAGAGAAAGTAGAGAGAAGAGATGATTCACTTTTTGAATATTAGATTAGAAGAAGATTAGAGTTACAAATGACCATCCACCCTCCTAACATGCTAGGAGGGTAGTATATATAGTCCACCCACATGCGGGCTTTAATGGGCTATATATTGGGTCGGGCTTGTCTTTTGGACTTTAATTAGTTTAAATCCAAGCCCGTGAACCACGACTATTTAACTATCTATTACAACGTTCTAATAAATATTACAATATAAACTTATGACTGACCATTCTTGTTTGACTCAATATTTTGAGGATAACAATCTCCCCTAATGTGAGGTCATTCCTCTTCGATATTTGGAATCCAATGGAAGTTTATGAATTTCGTCATAAATGAGTCTGTGTAATAGTAGTTTTGTTCCTGCATACTGTGATCTTTGAGCCTTTGTCATTGTCTTTCGACTTAGTCTTTTATCTTGAGATCTTCAAATCATTCTTGAATTGTCTTTGACATCTTACGATCTTGTGTCTTTATCCACATGCTCACACCATTAATTGTGAATAAGTCTTTGGGCATGAATATGTGGTTTGAATCTATGACTTCGCTGAGTACACCGTGACGCCACCTTCTCGAGACAAAACATAGACACGGACTGAATGGCTTTGACATTCGTCCTAAATCGGTAGCGTTTTACCTCCGGTCGGTGAAGACCGTTATACGATATTAAATACCATACCTGTGATTAGGTAGATTCAATTAAGAATCTCCTTGACAGGGTTTCGCGGCTGTACTAGCCGTTCTCTTTACTCGACCGTCTCAAAGCAAGACTGCGAACATAAAGAGTGAATCAATTGGATAAATATCCGCTTGATTAAAGTCGTCAATTCAAATTCCTGGAACAAGTTTGATTCATTAAGAATCTTACCATTGTTGCTTTCCAGTTGACACAAGTTTGATTCATAAGAATCTCACAAGTCACCTACCGTAGCGCTGTTTGATGTTGACGCTAGAAGGATTTCCATTCGTCACTGTGAATATTAATGAATATCACTCTGAATGTTCTGACAAGACCATAAAGATATTGCGTAGAAACCTGAAACGAGTTTGAATCAATTCAGAATCCAACCACTGTTGCTTTTCAGTTTTACATATGTTCAATTCATAAAGAATATTGCATATGACCTACCGCAGTGTTGTTTGATGTTAACACTGGAAGGATTTCCACTCATCATTGTGAATACTAAGTAGTATCACTCTGAGTGTTCTAGCAATATCACAAGGATATAGCGTAGGACTCTCTTGATCTTCATCCGTGTGTCCTAACAATATTTGGTTGATCTCTTGGCTCTAGACTCGATTTGTGCACTTTTAGTGGTCGGAGGCTGGAGCAGATGCCACCTATTCAATATCAACAATCTCGGAGTGAGAAAGTCAATAGAAGTCATGTTGATCTCCGTGACAATAAAATAAACTTCTTTTGAGAGAAGCCTGAGTAGCTAGGAAAGGGTTGTGCTTCACATCACTGGGTCCATGATGAGTTTGTCTTCATGATAAGTTGACCCGGTTTCTGCCTAAGTTGTATGGAGGGCTTCTTTCTTTACACCCTTTATCCTTACATTTCTTTTTCATTCTTCAACCCCTTCAATGCTTACCAAGACATCATTACTAGCACCTTGTTGTGATTGTTCCAGTGCTAGCATCAGTACTTAGTCGGCATTCAGCTACGTTCACATTCTACTCCATCTTTCCTAAGGACTTCTAATAATCTATTGGATTGTTCCTGGGAAGATCCCTCCGGTTCTGGTTGGATCATAGGACTTAAACCTAACCACCCTTTTGACACCAATAACGTCGTGAATTAAAGATGTTATGGGTATTTGATCGTAACCATGAATGCTTGAGTCTTTAGATCACATTTTAATCACATTTTCTCCCCCTATCTCTAATATAAAATCTTTTGATATTAGAGATACCAAATTTGATTAAAATATATTTTGAAAAATAGTCTTGAAAATCTTCGGGAGAAAAATGTGTCAAACTTAGCATGAATTTTGGAACGCTCCCCCTCAAAAATTGATCCAATTGAATTGTCATTTCGAGGATATGATCCACATTAAACTTTTGAGGAAAGGAGTTGTTGAACACACAATTTTTGAAAGATTTTGAATATCATTGAGAAATTCTTGAAAAAATTGTGTTCAACGCTTTTTGAAAAATCAATTCTTTTTGTCGAAAAGGTTTTTCTAAAGCATAAACTTGAGTTCATAGACTTTGAATGTCTTGACGTATCCACTCAAGTGTAAGAAGATTTCTCTTCTTTTGCTGAGGGTAAGAGCACGAAATTGTACACTCCCCCGTGAATATTGATCCGGGTTGCAATCTGAAATTGATTACAAGCCATTGTGTTGAGCTCAAAACGTTGAATGTTTTGTGACAAGCTCAACCCAAGATAGATTGCTCTACCCGTTGTTGGAAATATTGTCCAAAATAGACAATTTCCTTTTGAAAAGATAGAAATGACATGTTTTGAAAAATATTTACAACTTTCATTCGAGCTTTATGTACACATCCGTGTCGTTATTGAGCGACATTTCTAGGTACGTCCATATTATCGATACTGAAAGACATGTCGAGAAGAATATTTTTTGGATTATCAAAGATTTTTTAATTTTGTATTTTGCTTTTTCATTAATATTTACAAGATAGATGTTTGATAGATGAATCAAGCAGGCTTCTTTGCCAGAATCTCCAGTTCTGCTGGAGTCAAACATCTCATACCAATTTACCTAACAAGATACGCAAACCTCTCTTTCGAAAGAGCTTTTGTAAACAAGTCAGCTAATTGGTAATCATTTCCAACAAAGTATAATTCAACAATACCCTTTTCAACTTGTTCCTTAATGAAGTGATATCTGACATCAATGTGCTTCGTGCGGGAATGCTGTACCGGATTGCAGGAGATGGCTATGGCGGAATTTGAGTCACAGTACATAGGTACTTTATCAAAGTGGAAGCCATAATCCGTGAGTTGTGTTCGCATCCAAAGAACTTGAGCACAATACGCAGATAGAGACACATACTCCGCTTCGGCTGATGAAAGTGACGTGCAATCCTGCTTCTTGGAATACCACCCCACAAGCTTGTCTTGACCTAGAAATTGTGCACCACCAGAAGTACTTTTACGTGTATCAAGACACCCTGCATGATCAGAATCTGAATAGGCCGTTAGAAAGAAACCGGTTTCCCTCGGATACCAGAGTCCCATGTGAATGGTATTCTTAAGGTACCGAAAGATCCGTTTAACCTCCTTAAGGTGCTTTTCAGTGGGTCGTTCTTGATATCGTGCACAATAGCATGTAGCATGATGTATATTAGGTCTGCTTGTTGTCAAGTACATGAGGGACCCGATCATGGAACGATATCTCGTTTGATCTATGGGTAATCCCTCTAAATCAGCATCTAAGGATGTGGTTGATAATGGTGTCCCAAGGGGGTCACATGATGTCATACCATGCTTTGTGATTATCTCTTGACAATACTTAGCTTGGTTAATAAAGATACCACTTGGGGATTGGTGAACTTGAATTCCTAGAAAGAATTTTAGTTCGCCCATCATAGACATTTCAAATTTGTTGTGCATAACTTTTTCAAACCATTTTGAAAGTTTTGGGTTTGTAGACCCGAAAATAATGTCATCAACATAAATCTGCACAAGCAAAATGTCATCCCCATATTTATAAGTGAACAAAGTTAAATCAATGAAATCTTTTGAGAAACCTTTGGAGACCAGAAATTTCGAGAGCTCGTCGTACCACGCCCTTGGAGCTTGCTTGAGTCCATAAAGTGTTTTGTGGAGACGATACACCTTGTCAGGATAATGAGGATTGACGAATCCTTCCGGCTGCATGACATAGACTTCTTCCTTCAAAGGACCGTTAAGAAACGCCGTCTTTACGTCCATTTGATAGACAATGAATCCCTTATGTGCAGCATAAGCAAGAAAAATCCTGACCGCTTCCATACGAGCTACTGGTGCAAATGATTCTTCAAAATCAATACCCTCTTTCTGTCCATACCCTTTAGCCACTAGCCTAGCTTTGTTCTTGATGATCGTATTCTCTTCATCCATCTTGTTTTTCCAGATCCAACGAAGATTTAATGGAATCACATCGTATGGTCTGTCAACAAGTTCCCAGACTTTAAGTCTTTCAAATTATTATAGTTAATTCGTCATCGATTCGATCCAAGCATGATCAACCATGTCTTCTTTGATGTTTTTCGGTTCAGTTGTACTCACTGCGAGTGCGAACATACAAACATCGCCATCAGTTGCGAGTTGTCGTCTTGTACGAACAGGCTATGAAGGGTTTCCAATTACGTGAACCAAAGGATCATCTTGGGTCCAATGATGTGTTGAAGGATGTCGTTGGTAGAACGTATGCATATTTGACTATTCAACATGGCGAGTAGAAGACTCTCCAGTTTCGTGTACCGGTGTACCGAATGGGTTGATAAATTCGTCTTTGTCAGATAATGCATCTTCTGCTTGATTTGTGTTCTCTGGAGCAATGACAGTAGTTGTGGATGTTGTAGGAGCGGTTGTTGATGTGATATTCTGAGGAGATAAATCTGCAGCAACCCGTGTTGAAGTAGATGAAGTTGTATCCTTTTGTTGACGATGATCGGTATCATCATTCTTATCATGAGTGACAGCGGAAGACTTCGATACAACTTGTTTCTCCCCTGTGAAATATTCATCATACATTGGTCCATATAAAATTTCCAACACTTCAATTGTCGTGTCGACTGTCATATCAGCTCTAGGAACATTTTCTGGAACCAGCGTTGAACTTGACGGTTCATTGTTGTGGTCTTGAGTTCCGAGTTTCGTGCGGTTGTGAACGGAAGTCGTTTGTCGTTGTGGATCGGGACTTAAACTGTTTTGTTCAAGTGCCATTTCTTGTAATTCATCAAATCGGATGTGAATAGTCTCGACTATCAATTTTGTTCTCTTGTTGTACACTCTATATCCCTTAGACTGAGTTGCATATCCCACAAGAATACATACATCACCTTTCTCTTTCATCTTATCCAAATTTTCACCATCTCGAATAATGTAACAAGTACATCCAAAAACATGAAGGTGTTTGAGTGAAGGTTTTCGATCATGAATTATATGATATGGTGTCTTTTCGTGTCTTGGGATAATTAAGGAACGGTTTTGTGTGTAGCATGCGGTTGACACGGCTTCAACCCAAAAGTATAGTGGAAGTTTTGAAGCGGATAATAATGTTCGAGCAGCCTCAACTAAAGTGCGGTTTCGTCTTTCAACAATGCCGTTTTGTTCGGGTGTTCGAGCAATAGATGTTTCATGTTCAATCCCTTCGGCTTCAAAATACTTTCTCAGATTTGAATTCAGAAATTCTGTACCTCTGTCAGTACGAACCACTTTAACTTGAGCTTGAAGACCACGTTGTATCAGTTTAAGGAAGCTGATGAGGACTTCGGGTGTTTCATCCTTGGACCTTAAGAAGTGAGTCCATGTGTACCTTGAGTAATCATCGACAATTACCAGAATATATTTCTTTCCATTGATACTCTGAACACACATGGGACCACACAGATCCATGTAAAGAAGATCTAACCGTCCTTTAGAGCTTGGTGTAATCTTTGTTTTGAAGCTACTTCTTTTAGCTTTACAAAGTTCACAAGAAGAACAAAGATGATCTTTGATGAATTTCAAACTTGGAAGGCCTCTCACAATATCTTTCTTGGAAAGCAAGTTGATGGTATCAAAATTAAGATGAGATAAACGTTGATGCCATAACCATGCCTGAGTTGATGAAGCTTTAGCCATGAAGCAAATTGGAATTGATGAAGTTGTGTCTTGTAGTGAAATTGTGTAAAGATCAGTTTCCCGTGTACCAGTAAGTAAGTCATTCCCTTCATAATCACGAACAAAACATGTCTTCTTTCTGAAAGCAACCTCTAAATCCGCATCACAGAATTGACCAACCGATAAAAGATTGTGATTAAGCCCTTCGACGTAGTATACCCTTTTAATCGTGATATTCCCCTGAACCAAATCTCTATATCCTAGGATCGGTGCAAATTGATCATTTCCGAATCGGACCGTACCCAGGAACTTCTCCACGAAGTTAATTAGAAGCTTGAGATTCCCCGTCATGTGCTTCGTGCATCCAGAGTCCAGTATGAAGAGAATTATTTGTATCACCTGCAGAAGAGTTAGAACACGATGGAGCATTTGCTAAATTGGATACCGCAGTAGTTGTGATAGTAGAATCGTTAGTGTCCTTATCAACATTTAAAGGCAAACTAACACTCGGTTTCACATTTTCTGTCCTAGCTTTCGGCATCCATTTATATCCTATAGGACATTGATTAGCAAACCACCATTTCCAAGACTTACTCGCAGACTCGTATAATTCCTTAAGTCTGCTTCTAGGATTCTTAGTAGTGGAGTTTGATGCATTACTTTTGTTAGTGGGGGTAGCACCAGGATGGTTCACTTTGCGTTTGGGTTTACTAGCTCTAATAGGCATCGCAACTTGCTTCTTAGTTCTAGTATCTACGCCTTTGACTTTATTCATAGCACACATAGAATGATTATCATTAGCACACTTTCCACACTTGACACAAACAAATTTCACATTCATAGCATTCAAATCAGTCACATCATTCAAATCGTCATTACATGCGATTACAGACTTTTTATTCTTAAAAACATTCAAATTCCTAGGGTGTTCTTCTACTTCCATCATCTTCCCTTGATTCTTGTGTTTCCAGACCTTATCATTCACTTGAGTGCTCTTAAGCTGAGGCCGGCTAACACTAGTAGTGGAGACTATTCCTGTAGTAGAAGACACACGAATATTAGTGTTTCTAGAAGTCTGAGGCGATTAAGTAACTTTGTTTGTGGTCTTAGTGGTCATTCGATACATCCTTGGTTTAATCACATTATTGTGCTTAACGCTTGATGCTATGACATTCGTCCTTTTGGGTTGATTATGTGGTAACCTTTCCTTTCCATCATCTTGGGGGCAAACACAGGTTTTGCAAACAAGGAATTTGATAAAGCAGATGGTTTTCCCAAGATAGAGGATCTATTTACTTTAGAAGCATTGGGTTGTCTAACAACAGGTTTCTTAATGCTAGGTTCCACAACTTTCCCACCCATTTTAGCAACGAGTTTCTGCAACTCTGCTATCGCTCTATCCCTGTCTTGTAACTGAGCTTTCAACCCTTTAATTTCCAAATTCTGTTCATTCATTTCTCGAAACGTTTGGGAAAGTTTTTCTTACAATTTATTATCATGTGGAAAACTACCAACGTCTTTTTGCAAAGCAAGTTCTAGAGAATGACAATGTTTTTGAAGGAAATCAGTTTTGTGTTGAAGTAACTCAAAAGCCTTTTTATCAACATTTTCTTTTTGTTTCGAAAGCTCAAGTTCAAGACGCTCACATTCTTTGATTTTATCAAGATATTTGCATGTAACATCAGAATATTCATCGATATCAGCACAAGATTGAAGAGTAACACACAAAATATATTTGGAGAGACATTCTTCTAAGAGTAAATCATATTCATCCGAAAAAACGGACTTGTCCATTTGAAGATCGTCAATTTCTTTCTCAATAGACTCAACATATTTTAAATCATCAAACATTTCAGACCGAATTAATCTTTCAAATTCAAGCATATTTTCTTTTAACGTGGTCGTGTTTGGTATTAAGATTTGTTTGATAAGCACAATTATATCTTGAGGAATTGGTTTTTTTCACTCATCATTTTCTCGTTGTTTCCATTCATTGTCAACAATGGATTTCATATTATCAATGTAATGTTGTAGAAACCCAAATGTCTGCCTACTCTTGCTTTTAGAAGCATCAAGAGGCAAGTAGTTGATAAACTTAGAAACGTTTGTTTTCCTAGTAGCAAAAGCTTTCTTCAATTGAATTCTTCTTTGTTTGCATTCTAAAAACAATTCCTCACGAGACTTTTGTTTTTGTGTAGTGAAAAGGCCATATAGACTATTCTCATAAGCATAATTGTATGGTTTCACAAACTCTTTATTGACCGGTGATCTACTCTCCTCTTCCCAAAGGGATGTCTCATCATAACCAATAGGATATTCAGGATCGTTCCATTCGGACTCATCCATATAAATGCGCGGGTTCGCAACTTGAGCTTGGGCAAGATAATCAGGACTTGCAAAGCTAGCTTGACCATTAAACATAGACGGAGGTGCTAACATTCTTACTGTTTGAATAGAGTCATGCGTTTTATAAACAACTTTCTTCAAAAATTCGACTTGTATTTCTAGTTCTGTTACTTTTTTAGTATCTTTTTCATGTCGACTTTTGAAATCTTGTTTTAACGTTTCAACCTCTTGTTTCTTAGCATCAAGAATTTTAGCAGACTCGGTGTTATCCATCGAAAACCGTTGTTCAAGTTCGTTAACTTTGGTGGTAGCAAGGTATGTTTTTTGACGTTCATCCATTAACAAAACATTAAATTGACGTTTCTCTTTGGTTAATAACTCAAGAGTTGTATTATATTTGTTTTCAAAATCGTCCTTTTGACTTTTTAACGCACTTCCCTTGTACCCCTCAAGTTCTTTGGTTTTCTGAAGAAGCTCATCTTTATACTGTTCAATGGTCTCACTAGATGTAATTAGTGCAGCTTTGCATTCTTCAAAATTTTGAGTGAGCGCTGCGTTTGCCTTCTTTAATTGCTTTTGACTTTTTCTAGTTTCATTGACATCTTTTTGTAAACTGGAAATTAAATTAGCAAGCGCGACACGCTCCTCATCATCATACTCATTTGCATGTTAATCATCCTCAAACTCATTATTGCACATGTCTGATGAATCGGGTGTGGTATTGCTATCAACCTTTTCCGTCATACATGTGTCATTAATGGCATTGGATAGCTCACTATGCTCATGAGTATCACCAAACACATTATATTCATCAGTGGTGTATACCTTATCGAGTGGCTCAGTGTCAAAGATAGGTCCATTGTCATCTTCAGTGACGTTGAGAACTTCGTCAACCTTTGCCATGTACGAGTAATGTGCTTCTAATTCTTGGTCGGAGGCTTCATCATCAATATCATCAAGCATTGCTCCTTCCTCAGCCGACAATTTGACCCCTGCTTTGTGAGACCCCAAAATCAGGCAAGGAACAAGTAGGTAGCATGGGGGTGTCACGTCATGGTACAAGAAAGAATAAAATATAGTTGACACAAAATTGACGTAATAAAACATTTTCATTGCATAATAAAAGATCAAAGTTTTTAATTTAAAGGTCCCAGAGATTTGAAACATATATACTAAAAGGACAGGATAAATATTCTTTGTCAACTTTTAACAAAATAAAGCTTTAAAACGACACAGAAATCTCCAAGCTGCGAAAATATCCTGCGGGCTCCCATCCTTAGCAAAATTAAGAATTAGCATTACCTGAGAAATAACATGTAAAAAGGTCAACATAAAGCTGAGTGAAATTCATAGGTTTAATAAGTAGTGATGTGAAATACAAACATTAATTTTATAAGAATAGTAACAGGATATGATTTAGTACCGTCGTACAAAATCATTTATATTTATTATTGCAATAGCTCACAACACCGAAGCTTTAACATAACTGTTTCACCCCTAGTAAGTATCTAGTCAAAATACTTAGGTAATCAAATGTAAGTGCGTCAAGGTAATCGGGACGGGGATTGTCAATCCCGATGGATCCATCCACAACATTCGCGCTTGCAAAATGTGAATTAACGGTTCATGGTGTAGGGGCTTTTTGACTAAGGTACTAAAGCAATAAATAAATGTATAATCTGGGGAAGCATACAGTTCTTGAATAGCATACTAAAAGTTTTAAATGATTGTATTCCACGCATGTTATTCTCACCCCGCAATTTATAACAAAGTATATAAGAAAAGGGGCTATGAACTCACCTTAGTAAGTGTAGTAGTATCGATCGGTCGAAGTTTTGAAACGGAAGGACTACAACAACGAACGCTTTACCGCAAGCCGCGACCTATAATGGTAACGAGTACTTTATAAATGTACCCGAATCTAGAAAATATTTATATTACTAGAATCGACACAAAACATACTTGTGATAAGTAATATATATGCATACTTCAAGAATCCATCCTAAAAGTTGTAAATTTTAACTTATTTTACAAATTTCTGAAAATTAACGACTTCCTGAGCTCTCACGCGGCTTCCTAAATAAAATACCAAACGACCTCTAAAATTCACCAAATTCAAAATTTAGGTCCCTCCATGAATGGTTTACTCCCCAAAATTTTCCCGAAAGCTTAACACAAGTAAAACCCATTTTTATAATTTTTATTTAATAAAAGGTACTCGAAATTGGACCTGCAGGAACATACCAAATGTCCCTACTGTTTTGACCCACTTAGACAACTCCAAAATTCACGAAAAGAAATCAGGGAACTCACACACATTATGAATAAGCTACGGTTTTAATTTCGTTGAAAAATATTAAGTTTAGACCACTCATCTTTCAGTTTTACTAAAATTGAAATTTCGGACAGTTTAACAGCTCAACTTGTAAAATCATTTTAACTAACTTGTTCTTACTTTTAATACTCACAACCACTTGCGTTTGAAAGTAGACTCGAAGTACTTAGTTCTAGGATTTGAAAAATCAGTAAAAACCCTTAGTATGGTCAAGTAATTGCTATCGCAAGGTGACTCAAATTTCTGCACAAATTAGCCACGTGCAGAAAATTTATCTTATGAAAATCAAATAGTAAATCGACCATAACTAATTCGTTTTTAGGAGTTAAAAGGTGAATTTTATATCAAAACGATCGCAAGGACAAACCCCACGACTACAACCCTTAAAATCTCAGTTCACGGCACATTAACTTGACCGAAACATAAATAAAAATCTGGACAACAAGTGGTTTTTTTTTGTATATATGCAGAAAATTACCAATGAAAAACCAAATCATAAATCGGTCATAAATAATTCGTTTTCAAGAGTTATAACCCGAATTTTATATCAAAATGATCACAAGGATATCGCCTATTAACCAAGACCTTAAAAACTCAGTTTATGACACTTTAATTTGGCAGAAACTTTAACTCAAAATCTGGATAGCAAGTAATTTAAACGTGCAGAAATTTACTATATGAAAACCAAATAGTAATCGGTCATAACTTTCTCATTTTAAGGAATTAGAAGGTGAACTTTATATCAAAATGATCCTTATGGCGACACCTTTCAACCAAGACCTTAAAAGCTCAGTTTGGAAAAGTTTAAGTTTGCTGAAAAAGCTTTAAACCTGCTGTCCTAAAATGGCCACTACAAAAACGCCTCTAAACATCAATTTCACCATGATCAATTAACACAACCTCGACTAACTAGCCTATCTCCATTCACAACTAGCCTTAAACCCTAATTAAGTCTCATAGTATAAACATATATCATCATTTATGGATTCTTGAAGTAGAAAATAAGCAAGCATGTCAATCAACAATCAAAGTAACAATAAAAGATCATGGAGAAGTTCCTTACAATGATTTTAGAAGCAACAAAAGTCAAAAGCATCAACCCTTGTGGGTTCTTAAATTCGGCCAATCACCCAAGGAAGAAAAAGAAATAGAAAATCTTGATTCTTGATTACTCAAATTTGTTTTTAACCATTGTTGTGACCTCCTAACACTTCCAATAGCTTAAACCCGAATTTGACCTCCATTGATAAATTTTAAAGAAGTTTTATTTTCTTAAATCAAGTGTATGAAAAGGAATTGATGGTGGGTTTGTGTTTAGGGGTGATATATGATTGATTTTGGGTTGATTTAATTGTGTTTATAGGTCAAGTTTAGTGGTGATGGTGGTTGTGAAGAGGGTGTTTGTCGACCAGAGAGAAGAAGAAGGGGAAAGACAAGTTTTTTACTGTTAAAAAAATATATGTGTCGGTGTTTGGTGTTTTAGGTAATAAGAGTAGTTTAAGTAGTGATATAAGTTAGGAGAGTGTTTGGTAAAAGGTTTTGTAGGAGTAAAATAGTGATATTTTTATGGAGTGTTTGGTTATGGTGATAGTGAGTCGCGGTTAAGGTAAAAAGAAAAAGAGTTTTGGCCGGTTTATTTACTAAAACGATTGTATTATTAAAAAAAACAAAAACATTGGTCCCGTTAATAAAATTCATGCATTTAAACTTTTAAAAGACTCGTTATTGACTCGTTTTCGATAAAATACAAAATTAAGTCGAAAATAAAAATTATGAAAATAAAGATACTTTATGGCCAAAATGCGGCGTTCATTGACTTCCTGATCGATAAAACGAATAACTTAATATTTAAAACTTCGCGAGGGATTTAAATCAATATCCGTGATTTAAATAAATATGCAAAAATATAGTAAAATTTCCATAAATCCAAATAAATTATTTTAAATGGATTGAAAAATAAATAAAATAAAATTTAATTAAAATTCTCGAAATCTCAGGATTTACATATGTTAAGGTAAAAGAAAAAGTAAAATACTATTAAAATCGATAAGTAAGAATAAAAGGATATAATTTAATTACCGGAAAGTACGAGTTCTCACAGTCGACCCCCTTAAAGGAACTCTGGTCCCTCAGAGTTCAACTAGAGACGGGAGAAGACGCGAACAGATAGGGATACTTTGCTTTGAACATGTCTTAAATATGTGATGATATTTAGAGGTAGAATGAACACAATAAGTGCTTAGACGGATAAGATGCGCTAAAACGGATTCAAATTGATAATCGACAAGGAATTGCAAATCACGCAAACCAAACCGTATAACACAATAATCCACTTTACTAAGAAAAATGATGGCGAAAAATGAATTACACATAGACAATAAAAATACGGGTTGCCACAATTATCTTTCCCAGATTTGTTATTAATTTAAAACTAGACTTATGTACTTTTTTTTTTACAAAAATGTAAGGTTCCTACAATTATGGTGTCAAAATGTTATACCGCTTTCAAAATGGTGACAATATAGTTATACTTGTTTATCAAGGTGTTTGGTGATTTGAGATCAAAACTACTAGTAAGGAAAATTTTAACTATGTTATATAGGGATTAAGGCAAAATTGTATATTTAGTGGGTAAACAATCGCTAAGTTTTTTTTATTATTTATAAAAATGGTGTTCAAAAATAGAATTAAAATAAGTTCAAAAGTTATTTTGATTGTCTTAATAAATCTCAGGATGATTGTATGAAATATTTATTGAAACTCGAGCTTTTGTTTACAATAAAAAATATATAATCTATTTTCCAAATTATTTTAAATCATTAATAGGAAAGACGTTTAAGACGGTAATTTCATTAGATTAGAAGTTAAAATATGATGAAGAATCAAAATAGTTCAAAAGGTAATGCATGGTGTCATTTTAAACATAAGTCAATTTTTATTATTTTTTTTATAAAGAAAATTTATAGATCTGACATTTTAGCTTGAGACGGTTATTTTGGTAATTTAAATGCTTGGTAAAATATGTAAAATTTTCTTAAAAATTTATAATAATCCATGGAAATCCATTAAGGTGTTTAATGCGTCAAATGGTAAATATGGGACATATCCGGTTTTCAAAAGGTGACAAAAATAGTAAACAAATGATATATAAGTAATGGTATATGGGGAACGAAGCAAATGTCCTAAAAATTCTTCAAATGATGCGACGAAATATATGGGTCGATGATGAGACAAATTGAAATCAAGGATTTAGCAAGTCATTAATTATTGAATGTGGTTGGTGTCACCAACATCGGCTTATTAAGTTCTCGGTGGTCGATACACGATCGAAAGAGAAAAGCCACACAACAAATTTCCGAATCAAAGAAAATTCTTAAAAAGTCACTTGTGAATAATTCCGGTGAAATGAACAACATTAGCAATGAGAGAGCGAAATCAACACATGGTTCACATGAGCGAATTTTGAGGCTAAAGAGTCTGACACGCATCATGACGGATATACGAAATCATTATTCACGTCTAGTCATAAATCGTTATTCGCGTCCGAAGACATTTGAAAGGTCTACCAAAATTTACTCAAAGTTGGACAAAGAGAGAAACATTCCAAGTACGATATCAATAGTCAGTAATTAGACGAGCGGTAAGGAGAATTGTTACATGAGAGAAAATGAAGTAATAAGTAGAACAAGATCGTTGAGTAAAGGAAAATGTACTCGCAGACTCGTAATTCGTTCAAGAAAAGATAAGGAAACATATGCATATGTCATGAACGGTGTTACTTGCATAATATGCCAAAGTTTTCAAAACTTTACTTCACCTTATTTTATTTTATTTTAATTTTATCTAACTTTTTCATAAACACGAGTAAAAAGTTGGTTTTTGTCAAAATATTTAAGGTGACTACTATTCAGCCTTGCATGGCTCCTTCTAAATTATAGATAGGTGATCAAGCTATGCATAATTTAGGGCTAGCAATGCGATGCTCAATTTTCGTCAAACTAGTATTATGTGTCATATATTAAAAAAACATATAATTCATACCGTTTGTAAAATGGAAATAAAAAAAATAATAAAATAAAATATGAAACTTTTCGGAAGTAAGGTAATTTGCTAGATTTATAATAAGCAACTTTAATGTTACAAAAATTAATTTATAAGACCAAAGTAGAAGAATTTGTGAAAATGAATCGTAAATCAATATCAGAAAATTTATAAGGCGACATTATGATAACTTACACAATAGCGAGTGGGTCGCATGAGAGTAGTAAAGAGTAATTAATAAGAAGATCGATTGAAATGGTTACAAGATGATAGAGTTTAGAAAAGAAATAAAAATAGCCGAAATCGTCATGAGACACGCGTTATCAATGATGATGAAAGATGTGAAGATAAAAACTTCAAATCTCGATCCAAATCGTTAGTATGACAGTAGAAAAGAAAGATAAAATGTAATGACAAATAAGTCATGTATATAAAAGATAAGGGAATCTATATGTGTGCACATCGTAAATTATTCGACATAAATATGTTTTTCAGAAAGTAGAATATCCGCTTTGAGATATTACCACTAGCATGAAAATTTTCTATTTTTGAAAAGTTTATAATTTTAGAAAGTTTCTATTTTAGGAAAGTTCCGATTCTGGAAAGCTTGGAAATTTAAGACGTTAATATTAGCTCATAAAGATGCACACTTTTTTCAATAAAACTAGTTCACCATCGATTTTATCCAAACATTCAAGTGCATAAGTTCCTTATAAATATGTATAATTCGAACTAAAAATTCTATCTATAAACATTTTTAAACGTACCCAACCTTAGTTATTTGTAAACTACCATTCGTTAATGTTTCACGAGCTCGAAGGAACTAAAAAACGCCTAAAAACCATATTTTCGAATTCTATCAGCTTTGACTTTTTTTTTGCCTTGAAAACGCATGTTTGACTTATAAATTTTGACCTGTCTATACTAGTTATCGGACTTTGTTTTCCTCGCGGTAAAAGTAAAACGACATTCCAGACTAATTTCGTATTTCGGCTGAAGGCTGAACGGACAGGAAATGACGATTTTACCCCCCTGTAGTTTTGCATCAGCACTAAATTTCTTTATATGTAGAAAATTAATTCTTAAAATTACAAATTTTAAATGAGCGCAGTTTGCTCGTTTTTAAGAGTTACGGTACGAATTTTATGTCCAAACGACCGTCTCAACAAGTTGAAACATATTTTTAAATGTAAAGTTTATAAAAATATATATGTATATGTTCTCGACACCGCTAAATTACCTTTAAATTTTCTGCAGAAAATATATCTTTCGACACACCTCGAAATTTAATCAAACTTTATCAAAATTACTCGATTACAACTCAATTCTAAATTCACGTCATCTAATATATTTTACCAACATTTTCTAACAACCCAAAATTTATATACACACATGACTTGTGGATTCCATTAAAAAAATTAGATCATATAAATGAGCGTAAAAAGAAACATAACATCGAAATATGGTTCTAGAAATACAACGAGAATCTAGGAAGTCAAAACGGCGCATGACATCCATGACTTCGATTTTCAAGATGTAAGGTAGGAAAGTCTCTTTGGCGGCAAGATTCCGAAAAACACAAAATATATAGGGGAAAAATGAATCTTTAATTAATTGCGTTCCCGGAGCGAGAAGGTATTGTGAAAGAGTACGATTGAAGTTTATGCAAGTAAAATCGTATTCCGATCAACCGCCACATTATAAAAGATGAATTACAAGATGACAATGGTTTTTCCAAGGTACAAATGAACGTTGTAATTTAAAGTCAAACGTAAAATGGTCAATGAAATAAGAAGTTTAATCGATACTCGAATGCCGTGTAAACCGGTGACGTAAAAGTCAACCAAAGATTATGAAAACCCATGATGTCATTCAACACAATTTCAAGAAATCCTTCCAAGATGTTGTGACTTGCACGATGGCCTTTAGTCTTTTCTGGGGACACATTGAGCTACACAATAGTCTATAGACTATTTTACAAGACATCCAATCACAAATGGTTGGAAAACAATTTGGATATCTAAATAGATGTCTTAAAGGAGTTAAATAACGAAAGTAACACGCACGGTAGTAAAATGATAATCAGAAGTTTCATCGGACACAAGACTTCTTAATCCCAAACAATGGTATCACGAGAGTATGCACAACATATAAAAGTGAGTCGAGAAGAACAGATGGTTCAAAAAGAACGAATATATGAGGTCAGTCATTTCACACATAAACGAAATAGCAATAGTACTAAGAAAAGTGAGTATGAGAAGTCGACAACATACTCGCCCCGAATAAAATATGTAACGTCATAACAATTTAAAATTATTGCAACAAGATCAAATTAACAAGAATAAGAATTTAAGAATAAAGTAAGGGTCCATGTAATCACGGTGATATCCAATGAAAATTCATTAAGCACAAAGGATTTGGAAATAGATAGTAATTATCGTCATGTAGGTAACGTAATATTTCAGAATGTAACCAAGAAATAAAATACTACAATGATAATTAAAAGTAAATAATAAGGATTAGAGAGTTACCCGCGCAGATATCGAACAACAATGGCAGATTCTGTGTTTGACACTAAGAAACATGAAACATTTAAATTTTCGGTTATAGACCAAGTTTTAAAAAACGACTCAGTTCCCTATAACCACTGCTCTGATACCAATCTGTGAGACCCCAAAATCAGGCAAGGAACAAGTAGGCAGCATGGGGGTGTCACGTCATGGTACAAGAAAGAATAAAATATAGTTGACACAAAATTGACGTAATAAAACATTTTCATTGCATAATTAAAGATCAGAGTTTTTAATTTAAAGGTCCTAGAGATTTGAAACATATATACTAAAAGGACAGGATAAATATTCTTTGTCATCTTTTAACAAAATAAAGCTTTAAAACGACACAGAAATCTCCAAGCTGCGAAAATATCCTGCGGGCTCCCATCCTTAGCAAAATTAAGCATTAGCATTACCTGAGAAATAACATGTAAAAAGGTCAACATAAAGCTGAGTGAAATTCATAGGTTTAATAAGTAGTGATGTGAAATACAAACATTAATTTTATAAGAATAGTAACAGGATATGATTTATTACCGTCGTACAAAATCATTTATATTTATTATTGCAATAGCTCACAACACCGAAGCTTTAACATAACTGTTTTACCCCTAGTAAGTATCTAGTCAAAATACTTAGGTAATCAAATGTAAGTGCGTCAAGGTAATCGGGACGGGGATTGTCAATCCCGATGGATCCATCCACAACATTCGCGCTTACAAAATGTGAATTAACGGTTCATGGTGTAGGGGCTTTTTGACTAAGGTACTAAAGCAATAAGTAAATGTATAATCTGGGGAGCATACAGTTCTTGAATAGCATACTAAAAGTTTTAAATGATTGTATTCCACGCATGTTATTCTCACCCCGCAATTTGTAACAAAGTATATAAGAAAAGGGGCTATGAACTCACCTTAGTAAGTGTAGTAGTATCGATCGGTCGAAGTTTTGAAACGGAAGGATTACAACAACGAACGCTTTACCGCAAGCCGCGACCTATAATGGTAACGAGTACTTTATAAATGTACTCGAACCCAGAAAATATTTATATTACTAGAAATCGACACAAAACATACTTGTGATAAGTAATATATATGCATACTTCAAGAATCCATCCTAAAAGTTGTAAATTTTAACTTATTTTACAAATTTCTGAAAATTTACGACTTCCTGAGCTCTCACGCGGCTTCCTAAATAAAATACCAAACAACCTCTAAAATTCACCAAATTCGAAATTTAGGTCCCTCCATGAATGGTTTACTCCCCAGAATTTTCCCGAAAGCTTAACACAAGTAAAACCTATTTTTATAATTTTTATTTAATAAAAGGTACTGGAAATTGGACCTGCAGGAACATACCAAATGTCCCTACTGTTTTGACCCACTTAGTCAACTCCAAAATTCACGAAAAAAAATCAGAGAACTCACACACATTATGAATAAGCTAAGGTTTTAATTTCGTTGAAAAATATTAAGTTTAGACCACTCAGCTTTCAGTTTTACTAAAATTGAAATTTCGGACAGTTTAACAGCTCAACTTGTAAAATCATTTTAACTAACTTGTTCTTACTTTTAATACTCACAACCACTTGCATTCGAAAGTAGACTCAAAGTACTTAGTTCTAGGATTTGAAAAATCAGTAAAAACCCTTAGTATGGTCAAGTAATTGCTATCGCAAGGTGACTCAAATTTCTGCACAAATTAGCCACGTGCAGAAAATTTATCTTATGAAAATCAAATAGTAAATCGACCATAACTAATTCGTTTTTAGGAGTTAAAAGGTGAATTTTATATCACAACGATCGCAAGGACAAACCCCACGACTACAACCCTTAAAATCTCAGTTCACGGCACATTAACTTGACTGAAACATAAATAAAAATCTAGACAGCAAGTGGTTTTTTTTTGTATATATGCAGAAAATTATCAATGAAAAACCAAATCATAAATCGGTCATAAATAATTCGTTTTCAAGAGTTATAACCCGAATTTTATATCAAAATGATCACAAGGACATCGCCTATTAACCAAGACCTTAAAAACTCAGTTTATGACACTTTAACTTGGCAGAAAGTTTAACTCAAAATCTGGACAGCAAGTAATTTAAACGTGCAGAAATTTACTATATGAAAACCAAATAGTAATCGGTCATAACTTTCTCATTTTAAGGAATTAGAAAGTGAACTTTATATCAAAATGATCCTTATGGCGACACCTTTCAACCAAGACCTTAAGAACTCAGTTTGGAAAAGTTTAAGTTTGTCGAAAAAGCTTTAAACCTGCTGTCCTAAAATGGCCACTACAAAAACGCCTCTAAACATCAATTTCACCATGATCAATTAACACAACCTCGACTAACTAGCCTATCTCCATTCACAACTAGCCTTAAACCCTAATTAAGTCTCATAGTATAAACATATATCATCATTTATGGATTCTTGAAGTAGAAAATAAGCAAGCATGTCAATCAACAATCAAAGTAACAATAAAAGATCATGGAGAAGTTCCTTACAATGATTTTAGAAGCAACAAAAGTCAAAACCATCAACCCTTGTGGGTTCTTAAATTCGACCAATCACCCAAGGAAGAAAAAGAAATAGAAAATCTTGATTCTTGATTACTCAAATTTGTTTTTAACCATTGTTGTGACCTCCTAACACTTCCAATAGCTTAAACCCGAATTTGACGTCCATTGATAAATTTTAAAGAAATTTTATTTTCTTAAATCAAGTGTATGAAAAGCAATTGATGGTGGGTTTGTGTTTAGGGGTGATATATGATTGATTTTGGGTTGATTTAATTGTGTTTATAGGTCAAGTTTAGTGGTGATGGTAGTTGTGGAGAGGGTGTTCGTCGACCAGAGAGAAGAAGAAGGGGAAAGACAAGTTTTTGACT
This sequence comes from Glebionis coronaria, assembly GCA_025667525.1. Lineage (NCBI taxonomy): Eukaryota > Viridiplantae > Streptophyta > Magnoliopsida > Asterales > Asteraceae > Glebionis > Glebionis coronaria. The sequence continues at coordinate 468,811,853 of CM046879.1, forward strand.
GTTAAAAAAATAAATGTGTCTGTGTTTGGTGTTTTAGGTAATAAGAGTAGTTTAAGTAGTGATATAAGTTAGGAGAGTGTTTGGTAAAAGGTTTTGTAGGAGTAAAATAGTGATATTTTTATGGAGTGTTTGGTTATGGTGATAGTGAGTCGCGGTTAAGGTAAAAAGAAAAAGAGTTTTGGCCGGTTTATTTACTAAAACGATTGTATTATTAAAAAAACAAAAACATTGGTCCCGTTAATAAAATTCATGCATTTAAACTTTTAAAAGACTCGTTATTGACTCGTTTTCGATAAAATACAAAATTAAGTCGAAAATAAAAATTATGAAAATAAAGATACTTTATGGCTAAAATGCGGCGTTCATTGACTTCCTGGTCGATAAAACGAATAACTTAATATTTAAAACTTCGCGAGGGATTTAAATCAATATCCGTGATTTAAATAAATATGCAAAAATATAGTAAAATTTCCATAAATCCAAATAAATTATTTTAAATGGATTGAAAAATAATTAAAATAAAATATAATTAAAATTCTCGAAATCTCAGGATTTACATATGTTAAGGTAAAAGAAAAAGTAAAATACTATTAAAATCGATAAGTAAGAATAAAAGGATATAATTTAATTACCGGAAAGTACGAGTTCTCACATGCTTCCATCTTATTGCATAACAACATCTTCTCTATATGATAGCTAGAGTCCCTAACCCGTTTCGGCTTTCTGCATTCCTTTGCCATATGCCCATAACCTTGGCAATTATAACACTGAATCCCACTATGCTGAACCACTTGACTTCCAACAGTTTCCCTATTCCCAGTAGCAGCAGCAATCCTCTGAGTATCATACTTGGCAGTTTGTCGATCATACCTTGCAGAACCCTCAACATGCGTTGGATTATGTCGATCATACCTAGAGGGACTTTCACCACGTCGACGTGTGTAATATCTTGAAGGGTTCTCAACATATTGGTTTTTTGTGTTGGATGATGTTCGAAGATTGTTGTTGGTGGGTTTGAAGATTTTCTTGTAGGTCTTCATAATGAAAGCAATTTGTTGTTTCATTTCCCGATTCTTCTGAGCTTGATCTTCATCACTATCCTCTTCAGATGATGACTCAGATGGTGGTGATGGTGCTCTTAGTTCTTTGCCGCGTGATCTTGTGGAAGATGAAGACTTAGATGATGTGGAATATCGTGGTGAAGATGATGTAGTGGAATATCGTGGTGAAGATGATGTAGTGGAATATCGTGGTGAAGATGATGTAGTGGAGTATGGCTTAGGTGCACGAGAGTGAGGATCTTGAACATGTTGAGTGGTAGTCACTAAAGCAAGTGGATAAGCCGTTTTTGCAACACGTTCAACTCGAATCTCATTTGCTTCATTTTGAAATTGTTTCAAGATATCAAAGAGAGTGTGATAGTTTACCTTGTCTAACTGCTTCTGTTGTTTCACCAAAGTAACAAAACGTGTCCATTCTGGTTGAAGTTGCTGAAGAAATTGCACATTGACTTGCATGGTGAAAACCTCCAAGTTGTTTCTTGTCATATCGTTCATCATCTTGTAGAATCGTGAATAATAAGACTCAATTGATTCTCCATCCAATGCAGTAAACTTACCAAAGTTCCAAAACAAGTTTGTTTTAACATCTTGCTCGTTGAGTGATTCTCCTTGTTGCAAGCGTTCAATAGCCGTCCACATTTCTTGTGCCGTAGGACATGCATCAACCGTAGAATAAATATCATCTCCAGTTCCACTTAGAATCATATAGATCGCTTCTTTTTCTGAGTCATACTAAGCACGCTTCTCTGGTGTAAGATCAGATAAAGTTTCTTTTCTTGTGGTTGCGGGTACTTCTGTGGTAGTGTCAGTGGCTGGTGTATGAGGAACAGTGATATCGGAGAAAACATATGGTCCATTGTTAATGCATTGCCTCAATGCATCACCATTAGATCTTGTATCAAGATAACGAAGAAAACGTGATTGCCATTGAGCATATCGATCGGCCACAAGCATTGGTGGTCTCTTTTTGTTACCCGCCACCATGATGTTGTTGTTTGTCACACGATATTCTGCAGTAGAATCCATATTAATATTGTCTTAAGTGATGAATTGAATGTGGATCTTAAGTAGTTGTGTTGATTGTTGTTGTCGATGAAAAATGTTAAAATCCCCTAAAAATTGTCTTCACAAGAAACCAAAAAATCGAAGGCGAAAAATCACACGAGTTAAAAATTTTTACTTTTAGGTTTTTTTCGGAATAACTAACATTTTCAGAAAAATTGGGGTATTTCAGAATAATGAGGTTTTTAGAAAAATCTTTCTTCGGAATAATGATGTTTTCAGAAAAATCTTCGGATAAATCTTCGGATTAATTGGGTTTTCAGAAAAATGTGAATCTTTGGAATAATCTTCGGAATAAGCAATTCTTCGGAATAATCTTCGGAGTAAGCAATTCTTTGGAATAATCTTCGGAATAAGCAATTCTTCGGAATAATCTTCGGAATATAGACTTCTTCGGATAAATCACTTCTTCGGAATAATGGGTTTTTAGAACTTTCTTCGGAATAAGTGCTTTTTCGGAATGTTGATGTTTTCAGAAAAAATTTCGGAAAAACCCACTTTTTCGGAATAAACACTTTTTCAGAAAAATCACTTTTTCAGAAAAATAAACTTTTTCAGATGACTCACTTCTTCAGAATACTCACTTTTTCGGAATATTAAACCCTTATCCAAAAATCTGTATTTTCGGAATAACTAACCCTTTTCTGTTAAAACTTTTTTCGGAAAGATCTTGATACAGTAAAGTAACCGTAACTCCAAAATGAATCCAAACACCTCAAAATCTTGCGATTTTTACCACAAAAACCAAACTAAATCCCTACCAAATCGATATAAATGATATATATCAAGATTTTAAGCCCGAAAATACTAAACAAAATTTAATTCGGGATGATTTAGATAGAAAAATCAACCGAATCAAACTCAAACCAAACAACCAAACACAATCTACCCCGTGGCGATTGATACCAAATGTTGTCCCATATATTTAGATGATTAATGATAGAAAATAGATGAAAGGAGATGGATTCCTAGAGAGAGAAAGTAGTATATATAGTCCACCCACATGCGGGCTTTAATGGGCTATATATTGGGTCGGGCTTGTCTTTTGGACTTTAATTAGTTTAAATCCAAGCTCGTGAACCACGACTATTTAACTATCTATTACAACGTTCTAATAAATATTACAATATAAACCTATGACTGAACATTCTTGTTTGACTCAATATTTTGAGGCTAACAGCGTGGTATTTCTTTTGGCGATGTTTGCGCAAGGTCGTGAGTGGTTTATAGTCTAGTAGCCGCGATTGGAACCTGCGACCACTAGACTGGGGGGACATGATGACGTATAGTCCCTAGTCAGGATGGATAGTCCGACCCACGGGTACTACCCGCATCCATCAGGAATGGATTGAATGATTATGTGATGCGCGCCAAAGCCTAGGAGGCCCGGTATGCCGTTGTCGCACATAAGGTTAATTACTTAACCAGGTCCTTGTCGTAGCGCGACAGGATCAGACAAGAGTATAATCTATCATATACATATATTCTCCTAAAGTGAAGAGATATACACTTGCCTTGGTTATGCGGTAAGGATCAAGCTATTTTAGGTCATTATCTTTTTCTTTGGTCGCAAGAGTAGGAGAGCCCAGCCAGAACTCTCTCGGGTATAAAAGGAACCCCATATGTTCCACAAAGGTACGATACACACAAATACCCTAAACACTACATACTCAAATCGATTACTTACTCTCACACCGGAGTCTAATCGTGGGTCATAAACCCACGGTAAGCCTAACGGTGTCTGTTTAGTGCGCAGGGTCCTCAAAGCAAGTTTCACTTGGTGCAAGAGCCGGAGTCCACAAGATCCCAAATTAAGCCTAATTTGGGTCAAGCTCGGTCTACCCAACTTTTGTATCAACACAACTCAAAATATTATATAACATATCCATTTTCTATATAATATGTTCTATATTTTTAAGCATTCAATATGAGTAAAACTCAAATCAATGGATAAACACTTGGTTTAACGATCTTTAAAATCAAATACCATATACTTAATTACCGAATTTGTCATCTTCGTGTAACCCAAATACTCCCTCATCCGTAAACTCTAGCTCATAAAAAAAAATCAATTTTCCTCCTTTGTCAATTTTAATCAAATACCAAACCCATTCACTAACTTTCCATCAAAAATACCTAACGTTAATTGTACGCCCGAACAATTCAACTTATGCTAATCACAACAATTTCAACAATCACAACGATCTCAAGAATTTCAACAATCCCAACAAATGAACCAACCTTTCCTCAACACTCGTCTCAAGAACATCAAAATGAAGAACCCAACATCCCCGATGACTCCCAACCCAACGCGGGTCCTTCGAAAAAGGGGAAGACACAAAATTGTTGCAACGAGGAACCCGAAATCAGATCGTGCATTTTGGTCCCAACATGAGAAAGAAATTTCAGCATAATGTCTCATAGAAATATCCGAAGATCCAAAAGTTAGAAATGACCAAAATGGTGAAACGTTTTGGTATAAAACTCTACGAAATTTACAACAATCGTGCTAAGGAAGAGGATTATAAAATCTGAAACAATAATAAGTTTATCGGCAAGTGGACGTTAATGAATCGGGAAGTATAAAATTTTAACCATCTTTACGATAACGCCAAACTTTAAGTGGCGAAAATGAAGAAACTATGTTGACTTGGGTGTTAATCTTATAGAAAGATCAAAGCGAAAACAAAGAATTTCCGCATAAAAGTGCTTGGCTTTTTTTTAAAGGCAAGTACAAATAATATTGAGTCAACAAAAGCAAGAAGATGCCACGGAATGATAACCGATGAAGATCCTGAACTCTTCAACAATGATGAGATCCCTCATCCATGTGGTGCTCCATGTAAGGCCAAAGTTCAACGTTATACGAGTTCAACTCACCCAAAACTCACCTTTCAAACGTAGTAAGAACTAAGTAACTCACGACTCGCCTCCATTTTTTATCAAACGATTAATATGTTGTCTCCCCATAATCTCACGAATGTTTCCGACTCTCAATAACACTTAAGATGTGAAAATATGACATAGGACAATGAAAAACACACGACAAACATGATATGAGGCATGCATTTTCTCGTACGGGCCAATGAGATAATTAAGGCCACTTGTTATTTTCTGCTCATCAGATGATGAACACGTGGTCTTTTATAATCGTTAATCATCCATCAAAGAGTTTTTCTCTAAACCTTATATGTCTTTGATGAGACTGTATTTATACATAGTCTCATCGTCCAAATCGGGCTTAAAATGCTAAAATATCATCAAAATACCCAAATATATGCTTGTGTTTGTTCATTGTGTATTTTAGGTACGGATATCGTGAAATCAACAAATGATCACAAGAATCAAGCAAAAACGAACACGGGAAACGAAGTCGCACAAATAACGGGCCCAAGACTGGAATTTCTAAAAATGACCTTGAAGAATTGAAGAATGTCAAGTTTGGTCCCTCAACTTTTGAAGAATGACACTTTATACTCCTCAAATATTCAAAAATATAAATGGGGTCCCTAAAGTATGAAGACTCTACCAATTGAGCACTTAAAGTTTGAAGAAAATGCAACATTAGTCCTCTTTTTCAACTAAAGGACTAACCATGCAAATGCTTAAAGGATGGATGGTGAAAATGCAATGGACTGTTTTTGCAAAGCTATCAAAGGGACAACATAACAAGGAAGGGTCATTTCTGCCAAAACCCCAAACTTTTTAACCAACAAACCCATTAAACATAACCTGCCCGACAACCTTATACTCCCCAGCCAACCAACTGCTGCCACGTCACCTCCCACTCTCCCATCAACCAATCCCCTTACACCCTTTTGCCACGTCAACCTTCCACCATCACTAAATAAACTTAATCCGTTTATTTCCCTCCATAACACCTAATTTAAATTAATCACCCCCAAAACCAAATTAAACCCCCTTCGTTCTTCATATGAACCCTAATTTCAATGTTAATAATTACTAAGAATTAAGGATCGGGCTTTTCAAGACCCATGATTAAACCAAACCCGAACCAATCCCCACACCCAGAAACAACCCCACATGCTTCAGGGACCCACACGAACCCTTCCATGTCCCGTCCTTTTCTCTCTTCACCCCAGACCCGACCAAATCCACGTACCTTATTATTCCTTGGCCTTTACGTTGTAAATGAACGCTCCATATCAAACTTAACAGCTGTCAACTCACATGTGTCCCTGGAAAGTCACGGGATTGATTTTTGACCAAGAATCTTGAAGATTTTCCAAGGGCAATTAGGGGAATTTCATTAATTAGGGTTTTAGTTTGTAGCCTTTCTAGAACCATCTACTTATCAGTATAAAATGAGCTTGCAACTTGTGCAAGCCTTTTGTTCCAGTTTTTTGTATAATTTATAAAAGGTAATGAAAATGAAACTTTTAAATGTGCAAATATTGAGTTCCTCTTTCTTGCTTTATTAGTATAATGATTTCAATATTTGCAATTTAGTCTTAAGTTATTGTTAAAAGTTTTCATCAAAAACGTTTTTCTTAGGAATTTCTAAAACTCAAACCTAAGCTAATTGTGGAAGTGAAAGTGGAAGCAATTAGCTTGATTTGCTGTTTGAAGAGTTACTTATCTCAGTTTGTTAAGAACTTTTCAAAAGATTGGTTTCCACATATTTTTTTAAGATTTCTCTCAAAAATCTCATTTTCATTTTTTATCATTTCACTGTAGCAAAAGCTACAAGCCAAAAGCTTGTAGCTCTTGCTACTTGCAGTTTGTCTGTTGGTTTGTGATTGTGTGTAGGTTTCAAGACACAAGTCCCATTCATCTTTACCCATTCCACCATCCATTTGAAGACATTTGTTCTGCCTAGGGTCCTACCTTGGATTCCTACAACAGGCATCTCTACTCATCTTTAAGCTCACACAAGTTCCCTAATCACACCCCTAGAAGGCATCAGCAGGTATCTGCTTGAACCCTATGGTTTTGGTTTATGAACTTTTCATGTGAACTTATAAGGATTTTGTAAGTTGCTTGTTTATTGTGTGTTATTTGTTTGTTTATGCTCAAATCTGATCTAGATGCATGTTAGAAGTAATTGATATCTGTTTAGTTAAAGTTTGAGTAGATTTGGTTTGCAAAAATTTGTTTTCAATAAGTTAAGGGCTGTTTGGGATTAGGGTTTAAGTTAAAATCTTGATAAGCTTTTGGCCTTAAATCCACAGACACACTTGTATCTGATAGTAGTAGTTTATTTTGGCCATTGGTTTCATTTTGGTGTGTTTAAACAAAGTTTGTATGTGATAATATTGGCTGAAAATCAGTAACTGCATTTTGTCTTGTTTTAGTATAAAAGTTTCCTTCAAATCTTTGTGTCTGATAGATTAGGGTGTTATCTAGGGTTTAGTCCTCGTTTGTGAGTATTTGTGAAGGAATTGAGTGAGTTTTAGCCAACCAAAACTCACCCAATTGCCAACTAAATCAGCAAAGGTCTCACAGACCCATATCAGTCATCACAGTAACCTCATTTGGCCATTTTGTGTTTGATTTGTGACTGCAACTTGTGCTTTTTACATTTTTACTGACTCCCCACAACCCAACTGGTTGTGGAGGTGCCAATCATTGCCCACAAATCCAAGTAAATCACAAGTTCTAAGCACGAAAGTGCCCAGTTCGTTTTTTTTTATTGAAAGCAGTGATAACCAAGTTCCCACTAGCAGTACAAAACTTGGTACTGCTAGGCTAGAAGACAAAAGTGACTCACATGTCACTTTCAGTCTCTTAAACTTTTGTCTTTAGTGAGCTAATTTAGGAATTATAACTTGAAATCAATTTTTTTATTTTTCTTATTTTATTTTTGATTTTTCTGTTTAATTTATTTTTCAGTTACTGTTCATTTCCTAATTTTTAGATTAAATTGCATTTTAAATTACTTTTTAATATTCTGTTTTTGTCTTTTAGTGACAAAAATTAGTATTTTTCAGTTCTAAAAATTTTCTTAGATTTAGAAAATTATTTTAATACTTTTAGTTTAAAAACATTTTACATTTTAAATTAATTTAGTTTAATTAGGGTTTTATTATAATCTGTTTTGTCTTTTAGTGAAAAATATTTACTTTTTCAAACTTTTTCATTTTTATACTGTTCATTAGTAAAATTTAGGATTTTTAAAGTTGTCAAATTATTTTTAGCATTATTTTAATATTTTTAATCATTATTTTAGTTTAAAAATAGTTTTTAGTGTTTTAAAACTAGAAAAATAGTTTTGAAAATTTTGGAAAAATACTTTTTAGTCTTTAAATAATATAAGTGAGTTATTTGTTCAATAAAATAATATTTTGGGCTTTTTCTTAATTATATTTAATTTTAGGGCTTTAATTAGCATTAAAAATTGAATAATTAATTAATAAAAGGTTTTAAAATATATTTGTTGGATTTTTATTCTTATTTATATTATTTTAGACTTAGTTTTAATTTTTAAATTGTTTTTAGGTTTAATTTTTAATTTTGTCACGTTTTACGTCATTACGTCGTAATCCAAACTTTGATTTTACATAACTGGCACACTTAATTCACACACCTCCTTCGAGAACGAACCCGCATTTATTCGAATTTACGTTTTTCCTAAATTGTAAGACTTAATACTTTCCACTCATATACGTTTTTCCTAAAACGTGTACGATTTACCTACATCAATTTTTGGCGCCGCTGCCGGGGAGGTGTTTTTAGTGTGCCATTATTACTATCGTGTTTGTGTGAGTAGTGCGTTTTTGCTTTTCAATTTTTGGAAAGCGTAAATATCGTACATACTCATTTGTGTTATTTTTCTCTATTATACTATAATATCGAAATAAAACGTGTTTAATTTTCCTAAATTAAACACACAACAATCTTTTAATATATTGTAGATATCCATTATCGTTTTCGTTTTTCTTGTGAATATATTACTATATTGTACTTACGTAGAACAATAAATATACAAGTACTCCAAAAGCGTGAAAACGCAACCTTGATTCGGGATTTCATCACTCGACCATTGTATTCGAATCCAAAGCAAAATAAAGGCAAAATAGATATATACTTTCGTGAGGCTTAATTTCAATTAACACAAATGTTAATCCCATATCAATCCATAACACCAGATTTAGAAGAGATATTTAGAGAGAGAAAGAGAAGAAAAGTAGAGAGAGAAACAAGAGAGATTTTGGAAGGTTTATGTTTACTAGAGAGAGAAAGTAAAATGAACCAACACCCTCTTCCACACATGGAAGAGGGTATATATACCCTTGGCATATGGGCCGTGGGTTTAGAATCCTTGGGCCGGGCTTGGCTTTATTTTTGAGCTTACGCCCCTAACTTATACAATATTAGCTTAAAGTCCAAGCCAGGGTTTCCCGACTAACCTATTACAATACAAGACCATTTACGACTAAGATGACCTATTACATTCTTGTTCGACTATATAAAATATAGGGCTAACAATCTCCCCCAATGTATCGGTCATCTTAAAAAGCTTAAAAAAACATAAGATGATTGAGTGAATACATTCTTGTAGAGGAGATCTTCCTGCTTTGGTCTTGTATCTTGGTCTTGATCTTGTTTGTAACGGCTTTGTTCCTTCATGCCTTGTGATCTTTATCTTGAGCCTTTGTCATTTGACTTTGAGTGCTTGAGATCTTCATTTTGTGCTCCTTGTGACTAAGATAACCTATTACATTCTTACATTCTTAGGTATCTTGATTATCGCCATCTTGTGCTCTTGTGACTTCTGAATCGACATCGATTAGTACACAGCTACGCCACCTTCTTGATATGCAGCAACATATATAGACACGGATGAAATGGATTTGAACATTTCACCCTAACTCGGTAGCGTTTCACCTCCGGTCGGTGAAGACCGTTAAACAGTATTAAATACCGTACCTGTGATCAGGTAGATTCGATTAAGAACCTCCTTGACAGGGTTTCCCGGCGGTAGTAGCCAGTTCTCTTTACTCGACCGTCTCAAAGCAGACTACGAACGTAAAGAGTGAATCATAAGGATAAATTATCCGTCTGATTAGAGTCGTCAATTCAGATTTCCTGGAACAAGTTTGATTCTAAAAGAATCGCACCTTTGTTGCTTTCCAGTTTGTCACAAGCTTGATTCATAGAGAATCTTGCGAGTTACCTACCGCAATGCTGTTTGATGTTGACACTGGAAGGATTTCCATTCGTCACTGTGAACACTAATGAGTGTCACTCTGAATGTTCTGGCAAGATCACATGGATTTTGTGAAGAAACCTGGAATCAAGTTTGAATCAATTAAGAATCAAACTTAGTTGCATTCCAGTTCTCACAAGTTTGATTCGTGTAGAATCGCACAAGTTACCTATCATGAGCTTGTTTGATGCTGGCTCAAGCAGGATTTCCATCTTCATTGTGAATCGTATCACTCAGATGTTCTGGCAATATCACAAGGATAATGCGTAGGACTCGATTGTGTCCTAATGAGATAATAGATAGATCTCGTTTGGCTCTAGACTTAATAAGTGCATTTTGGTAATTGGAGGCTGGAGCAGACTGCCACCTTTTCAATATTGACTAACTCGGAGTGAGAAAGTCAATAGATACGTGTTGATCTCCGTGACAATGAGACAAGTTTCTTTTGAGAGAAACTCGAATGGATGGGGAAGGGTTGTGCATCGCATCACTGGGTCCATGACACTTGTCTTCGATAGATGTGTTAACCCGGTTTCTGCCTAAGTTGCATAGAATATTCAACTCCTTTAATGCTTACCAATACGTCATCACTAGCACCTTGTTGTGATTGTTCCAGTGCTAACTTAAGTAATTGGTCCGCATTCAGCTTCATTCAACTTCATCTTTCCTAAGGACAACTATCTCTAGCTATGGAATGTCCTTGGGTAGATCCCTCCGGTTCTGGTTGGATCATATGACTTATTTTCCTATCCTAAACCACCTTTTGACTCCATCGTTCCGTCGTGGATAGTAGGTTGTTTTGGGTATAGATCGTAACCATAAACCATTGAAAACCATTCAAAGTGTTTGATAAAAATCAAAACTTTTAACACTTGAAAGTTTTACATTTCCGAAAAGCTCCCCCTACACACATGCATCGATATACGAAATGGTTTAGCATGTGAAGGAAGAGTTGCACTTGAGTCTTTAAGATCACATGTTGCAATATATTACATTTTAATCACATTTTCTCCCCTATCTCTAATATAAAAACATCATATTAGAGATACCAATTGATTAAAATATGACAATTTCTGAAAACCGATTGGGAGAGAAACATGTGTACACGCATGAATCATGGAACTTTTTCAGTCGGGATGCTCCCCCTCAACAATATATGTGTGTCTTGAAACAAAAGTTTGACAAAATTTTGGAAAAACAACACCACAAATATGTTGAGGTACGGAGTAAAGATGCCTTATCCGATATAGTATATTACATTTGACAATTTAATATCATTTTCGGAATGTGTTGGATACATAAAATATGACAACTTTGAGATGTACCCAACAACATTAAAGGCTTGATTTTAAAACGCTCCCCCTCAAAAATTGATTAAATAACATATGAAATTTTAGAGATATAAAAACCACATATAAGGAAGGGAGTGTTGAACACACAATTTTGAAAGATTTAGAAAAACCTTTTTGAGAAATTCTTGAAAAATTATGTTCAATGGTCTTAAAATAATCAGGATAGAAGACTTCTCTTCTATTGCTTAGGGAAAGCGCACTGAAACGTACACTTCCCTTTCGGGTCCGTTTTTCATGAGCTCAAAACTTTAACTGTTTTGTGACTAGCTCATGACCGAGAAAAACAAATTTCCCGTTGTGAAGGATACGTTATCATCCGTGATAAACTTTCCTTAAGTTGAAGTTCGAGGTCTAAGCTGACATTTACTTAGAAATCGTTTTTCATGAACTTAAAAACTTTGAATGTTTTTATGAGGAGCTCATGACCGAGAAATATGATTTTCTCATTGATAAGGATAAGTTATCGTCCGAGATAAACTTTCCTGAGTTGAGGTCCGAGTCCTAAGCTGTGATGCGCTTAGAAGTCATTATGAGAGAAAAAATCAAGCAGCTTCATTTGCCAAAACCTCCAAGTCTTCTGGAGTCATATACTTCATACCAAGACGGCCAACGAGATACTGAAACCTATTTTGAGATAGGGCTTTTGTAAACAAGTCAGCTATCTGGTACTCAGTTCTGACAAAGTATAATTCCACGATACCACGTTCCACTTGTTCCTTGATGAAGTGATATCTGACTGCGATGTGCTTGGTACGGGAGTGTTGAACCGGATTGCAAGAGATGGCTATGGCCGATTTTGAGTCACAATACATAGGTATTTTATCAAAGTGGAAGCCATAATCCGTGAGTTGAGTTCTCATCCAGAGGACTTGAACACAACACGCAGATAGAGCCACATATTCTGCTTCAGCTGAGGAGAGCGAAGTGCAATCCTGCTTCTTTGACGACCAGCTCACAAGTTTGTCTTCCCCTAGAAATTGTACACTACCAGAAGTGCTTTTTCAACTATCAAGGCAACCTGCGTGATCAGAATCTGAAAAAGCTGTTAGATGAAAACCGGTTCCCTTCGGATACCAGAGTCCCATGTGAATGGTATTCTTAAGGTACCGAAAGATCCGTTTAACCTCTTTGAGGTGCTTTTGAGTAGGTCTGGCTTGATATCATGCACAATAGCATGTGGCATGATGAATATCAGGCCTGCTGGCTGTAAGGTACATAAGTGACCCGATCATACTGTCACACTCCCAAAATATCAGAGTATAATGGCGACAAGGGAGTGGTGACGTCATGATTATCATACACACACATTTACAAAGAACGACCTCTAAATGAGACGTTCGGAAAATAGATCACTTGTAATTGATAAAATAAATAGTTTTAACATAGTGCGGAAGCATAAAACTGGTCACAGTTACAAAACATAGTTTTCCAAACAGTACAAATGATCTTTGTTTCAATAGAAATGACGGCAATGCATGAGGCCTCACTTAGCATCTTCCTTCTTAATACCTGAGAAAAACATTGCTAAAGCGTCAACATAAAGTTGGTGAGTTCATAGGTTTAGTTAATTTGAAATGTTTAATGAACAACAAGATTTTCCCAAAAGTGATGACAATATAACAAATACAAAGTCATCCTAAAAGTATTTATTACAGTCTAAGCTCGTGACACCGAAGCGTTAACAACACCGGTAGTATAATCATATAAATGTAGCCCAACTGGATGCCTAAACCCACGACATCCTATCTCAGACTCAAATGAAACTGTGCCCGCTTATCCCCTTGTTGGACAAGACAGACAGGGACGTCAATCCCGATAGATCTATCCATAACATTCCCGCTTACACAAAGTAATTAACGGTTCACGATTCACGGGCCAAAGCAACTGGGTTTTTAGTGGGACTTAGACTAATATATAGATCAGTAAATGCACTTGTGTTCATACGTTAAATCAAGCAATGTCTCACCCCAAAAAGCAGTAAAAACAGTTAAACAGGGGGGCTATAAACTCACCTCGTAAATCAGCAAAGTGACAAAGGTAAACGTAGCTCGAGAGTACGGTTACGCTAGCTGCGACCTATTTAATTATAAGGATCGTGTTACGACATTAAAAATTATACTAATAAAAAGACACGACATCTTAGTTGTGCTTGACAATACTTTTCGTTTACGGAAAACACGATACATAAAAGTCGGGTATTAAACAATTGAGATTTACGGGCTAAATATACTCTTAAGTTAAACAAATTCGTTTTTGGGCCTTAAATAACCCAATGCACCCAACTGGCCCAACAATAACCAAATTACCCACCCAATGGTTCGGCCCAATGGTCCTTTTGACCCGGCCTGGCCCAAGGGCGACACAAACAAGGTGAGGGGGGGTTAATACGTGTATTAATCTCTCACACAAACCCAAAACACTCAGTCTATCTCTCTCTCTTCTCTCGAAAATACTCCCACCGCCCCCTTTTCTCTCTCTCTCTAAAAATAGATCAGATCTAGTTCATTCCCATGGCTAAGATGGTTTCCAAATTAATAACATCAATTATTTGTAATGGTTTATGGTGATTAAACACGCGTGGGATGTGGGGTTTCATCCCCACATCAAACCGATTCGATTTCGAGGTGTTTTTCCAGGAGTTAAAGTCATTGATTCATCAATCAAAGATAAGTTTACATCTCTTTTTCCTTTTAATTAGATGGTCTATTGATTTTCGTTTATAAAAAGGATTTATGGTTTTAAAACGTTCGTATAAACAAGCTGTGAACAAAGGCTCTCGGATTTAATGGTAATCGAATTAGGGTTTCGGTCAAATTTGGGGGTTTATTCATATCTTGGTTTCAATTAAATTAATTAATTAATTCGTGTTTGGATTGGGTCTAATTAGGGTTTAAATTAATAAAATGAAATTAGGGTTTATATAAATTGGGGGTTTTTGTACACGGTTGATTATTTGTAATTAAATAACGTTTTTGGAACATATAATGTATTAATTTCGTAAATAAAAAGGTTTACAATTTTTAGGGTTTCGGATTAATAAGGGGGTTTTATACCCGCGGCTTATTGAGGGTTTGATGATGTTTCTGTTAAAAAGAAATAGATGAATCTTGGGTTATGGTTACTTTTGAGTGATAAAGGTTTCGGCAGAAACAAAGGGTCTTGGTTTGGTCTCGGTTTGGGTCTCGGTTTGGTCTCGGTTTGTCTCGGTTTGGTCTCGGTTTGGGTCTCGGTTTGGTCATGGCAGAAGTAATGTAAAAGACATGGTAAGGGGGGTCTCGGTTTGGTCTTGACAGAAAATAATGGGGTTATGGTTTGTGGTCAAAGTCCAAGTTATTATTGCTATAATTTATCTTTACATTTTTGGTTTAAACCGAACCATAACAATGACTAATACGTTTGCTTTATTTTCGCAGGTTTGGTTACAAAGGATGAGCACACTAAGACGTGTACAGAAAGTTAAAGAGATGATTAAGAGACTCACAACGGGTGTTTCGTTTCGGTTTGCAGGTGTGGACGAGAAGGAACGGATCGGCTTGACACTACTCTTTACTTTCACCCAGGATTTGTATTTGAAACTTGTCCAGGAACAATTTTGTAATAATTTGGACTGTGGATAATATTTGTGTTATGTTTGGACATTGGATAATTTTGGGCTGTATTTAACTTGTATTATTAGTTTAGGGTTAGACTAAAGCTGAAAATGGTATGCTTGTGATGTACCCATTTTGGGTAAACTTGGCATGTGTGCTGGATTCTAGTGATTAGTGGGTGAATAAACAATGTAATTCTGAATATTGACTCTTGTTGACCAAGTTTTGAAATAAAAGTTCAAAATTTAGATTTTTGTAAAATTTGTATCATTGTACCATGCGGCCAGATTTTGTCAATTGTTTAAGCTTTAGACGCGAAAACATAATATGCACAACTTGATAACAAATCGACACACGGCTTGAATCAAAGACGTATATGCGTGATCTCGAGGGATTCAGCAAATAATTCAAATAGACACACGGTAAATGCATAATACGTTTAATAACTCGTACGTTTCATTCATAAACTAATAGACACGAAAAACTCGAGTTGTTACATTCGCTCTCCCTAAAGAGGGCTTTGTCCGCAAAGCAAAGCAAATAATACATTTATATCGACACCTCATTGGTAAATAATTAAGGTACTTCACTATATGAAGAATTAAAGATGAAAATTTGACGGATGTCACACATACTGTGATATCGTGTTTGATCTACGGGATATGAGTACAAGTCAGCGTCCAGGGATGCGGTCGACAATGGTGTACCAACGCGAGCACATGAGGTCATACCATGCTTTTTAAGTATCTCTTGAGCATACTTAGCTTGATTTATGAAGATACCACGTGGGGATTGATGAATTTAGAGGCCTAAAAAGAATTTTAGCTCCCCTATCATTGACATTTCAAATCTGTTGTGCATTAATTTTTCAAAAAGTTTTGAAAGTTTTGGGTTCGTAGAACCAAAAATAATGTCATCAACATAAGCTTGCACCAGCAATATGTCATCCCCATATTTATTAATAAAGAGAGTAGGATCAATGATTCCTTTGGAAACCAAAAAGTTTGACAGTTCTTCGTACCATGCCCTTGGAGCTTGTTTAAGTCCATATACAGCCTTCTTGAGACGGTAGACTTTGTTAGGATGATGAGGATCGATGAATCCTTCAAGCTGATTCACATACACTTCTTCCTTCAACTGACCGTTGAGAAAAGCAGTTTTAACGTCCATCTGAAAAACCGTGAAGCCCTTATGTGCAGCATAAGCAACGAATATCCTAACAACTTCCAAACGAGCAACTGGAGCAAATGATTCATCGTAGTCTATGCCTTCTTGTTGACGGTATCCCTTAACCACAAGACGAGATTTGTTTTTGATGATGGTTTTTTTTCCTCAAGTTTATTTTTCCAGATCCATTTGAAATCTAAATTTGACGTTCCATTGGGTCTGTCAACAAGTTCCCAAACATTTAGGCGTTCAAACTGATGAATTTCGTCTTGCATTGATTCAATCCACGCATGATCAGTCATGGCTTGTTTGATGTTTGTAGGTACAGTAGAACTCACGGTGAGTGCATACATACACACATCGCCATCAGTTTCTAGTTGTCTGCGTGTTCGAACTGGTTGAGAAGGATTTCCAATGACTTGCGCCAATGGATGATCATGTGTCCAATGGTGAGTGGATGGATATCGTTGGTAGAATGTATGCATGTTGGACGGATCAACATGTTGAGTAGAAGACTCTCCGACTTCGTGTATCGGTGTACCGAACAGATTGATAAATTCTTCTTCGTCAGGTTGTGCATCGACTGCTTGATTGTTGTTTCCTCCTTCAGCATTGACGTTGGTGATGTTGGTTGTATGACTGTTTCTTGAGTTTGTTGAGTATCCACTGGAATTGTCTCTTGAGCAACGGTTGCTGAAGTAGATGCAGTTGTGTCTTGTTGGCTTTGTTCGGGTGCATCAGCAGTATTGACAGCGGAAGGCTTTGACACAACCTCTTTGTTTCCATAGTAATATTCATCAAACATTGGATCATATAAATAAACCAACTCATTGATTTGTGTCGTATCCGTCGAGTCTGCTGTAGGAGTACTTTGTTGACATTCTTGCACGGGACGTACACTGTTTTGTGTAGGTGCCATTGCTGGACATTGAGGAGCGGCACTTGAGCTATTGTGATCAAGTACCATTTGTGGCAATTCGTCAAAGTTCACATGAATTGTTTCGACAATAATCTTTGTTCTCTTGTTGTAAACTCGATATCCTTTCGATATTGTAGCATACCCCACAAAAATACATGCAACACCTTTTTCTTTCATCTTGTCTAGATTCTCACCGTCTTTAAGAATGTAGCATAAAGATCCAAATACGTGAAAGAATTTAACCGTAGGTTTCCTGCCATTGATGATGTGGTAAGGTGTCTTTTCATGTCTAGGGATGACGAGAGAACGATTCTGAGTATAACAGGCGGTTGCAATAGCTTCAGCCCAAAAGAATAGTGGTAATTTTGAAGCAGAGAGCATCGTTCGAGATGCCTCAACAAAAGCACGGTTCTGTCTTTCGACAACGCCGTTTTGTTCAGGAGTTCGAGCAATAGACGTTTGATGTTCGATGCCTTCTTCTTGAAAGTAAGATTGCAAGTTCTTGTTCAAAAATTCAGTACCCCTATCCGTTCTTACGGTTAAGACTTGAGCTTGAAGATTGCGTTGTATCATCTTGAGAAAGTTTTTGAGAACCTCTGGTGTTTCATCTTTGGACCTTAAGAAGAAATTCCATGTGTATCTAGAGTAATCATCAAAAATCACGAGAATATACTTTTTCCCGTTAATACTCTCTACACGTATTGGACCACATAAATCCATGTGTAGAAGTTCCAATCGTCCTTTTGAGCTTGGGGTAGTTTTTGTTCTGAAAGACTTCCGTTTGGCTTTCCCCAGCTCACAAGAAGAACAAAGATGGTCTTTGACGAATTTTAACTTTGGAAGACCGGTCACAATATCATTCTTCGAAAGCAAGTTGATGGTATCAAAGTTTAGATGTGATAATCGTTGATGCCATTACCATGCTTGAGATGATGAAGCTTTAGCCATTAAGCAAATTGGATTTGTTGAAGATGTGTCTTGAAGAGTCACTGTGTAGAGATCAGAACCACGAGAACCTGTAAGAAGGTCATTCCCATCGTAGTCTCTAACATAGCAAGTAGATTTTTGAAAAGCCACTTCCAAATCCGCATCACAAAATTGACCAACCGAGAATAAATTGTAATTCAGTCCCTGACGTAATAAACCCGTTTGATAGTGAGATTTCCTTGAACCAGATCGCCATATCCAAGTATCGGTGCAAACTGATCATTTCCAAACCGCACCGTACCTAGAAACTTCTCCACGAAGTTAATGAGAAGCTTGAGATTGCCTAGTCATGTGCTTTGTGCACCCGGAGTCCATTATGAATAGGATGCTTTCGAAGGAAATCTCAGCTTGCCCGTAGACTTTGCATCTAGGCCCACTACTATTTTGGAACCCGTTTCCCTCAAGGGCTCCCATTTGTCAAATGCTACATTGTCTTCTAATTCTTCTGCAGCACGTCGAAATCATCCTATTCATAATGGACTCCGGGTGCACAAAGCACATGACGGGCAATCTCAAGCTTCTCATTAACTTCGTGGAGAAGTTTCTAGGTACGGTGCGGTTTGGAAATGATCAGTTTGCACCGATACTTGGATATGGCGATCTGGTTCAAGGAAATCTCACTATCAAACAGGTTTATTACGTCGAGGGACTGAATCACAACTTATTCTCGGTTGGTCAATTTTGTGATGCGGATTTGGAAGTGGCTTTTCGAAAATCTACTAGCTATGTTAGAGACTACGATGGGAATGACCTTCTTACAGGTTCTCGTGGTTCTGATATCTACACAGTAACTCTTCAAGACACATCTTCAACAAATCCAATTTGCTTAATGGCTAAAGCTTCATCATCTCAAGCATGGTTATGGCATCAACGATTATCACATCTCAACTTTGATACCATCAACTTGCTTTCGAAGAATGATATTGTGACCGGTCTTCCAAAGTTAAAATTCGTCAAAGACCATCTTTGTTCTTCTTGTGAGCTGGGGAAAGCCAACCGGAAGTCTTTCAAAACAAAAACTACCCCAAGCTCAAAAGGACGATTGGAACTTCTACACATGGATTTATGTGGTCCAATACGTGTAGAGAGTATTAACGGGAAAAAATATATTCTCGTGATTGTTGATGATTACTCTAGATACACATGGACTTTCTTCTTAAGGTCCAAAGATGAAACACCAGAGGTTCTCAAAAACTTTCTCAAGATGATACAACGCAATCTTCAAGCTCAAGTCTTAACCGTAAGAACGGATAGGGGTACTGAATTTTTGAACAAGAACTTGCAATCTTACTTTCAAGAAGAAGGCATCGAACATCAAACGTCTATTGCTCGAACTCCTGAACAAAACGGCGTTGTCGAAATACGGAACCGTACTTTGGTTGAGGCAGCTTGAACAATGCTCTCTGCTTTAAAATTACCACTATTCTTTTGGGCTAAAGCTATTGCAACCGCCTGTTATACTCAGAATCGTTCTCTCGTCATCCCTATACATGAAAAGAAACCTTACCACATCATCAATGGCAGGAAACCTACGGTTAAATTCTTTCACGTATTTGGATCTTTATGCTACATTCTTAAAGACGGTGAGAATCTAGACAAGATGAAAGAAAAAGGTGTTGCATGTATTTTTGTGGGGTATGCTACATTATCGAAAGGATATCGAGTTTACAACAAGAGAACAAAGATTATTGTCGAAACAATTCATGTGAACTTTGACGAATTGCCACAAATGGTACTTGATCACAATAGCTCAAGTCCCGCTCCTCAATGTCCAGCAATGGCACCTACACAAAACAATGTACGTCCCGTGCAAGAATGTCAACAAAGTACTCCTACAGCAGACTCGACGGATACGACACAAATGAATGAGTTGGTTGATTTATATGATCCAATATTTGATGAGTATTACTATGGAAACAAAGAGGTTGTGTCAAAGCCTTCCACTGTCAATACTGTTGATGCACCCGAACAAAGCCAACAAGACACAACTGCATCTACTTCAGCAACCGTTGCTCAAGAGACAATTCCAGTGGATACTCAACAAACTCAAGAAACAGTCATACAACCAACATCACCAACCGTCAATGCGGAAGGAGGAAACAACAATCAAGCAGGCGATGCACAACCTGACGAAGAAGAATTTATCAATCCGTTCGGTACAATGATACACGAAGTCGGAGAGTCTTCTACTCAACATGTTGATTCGTCCAACATGCATACATTCTACCAACGATATCCATCCACTCACCATTGGATACGTGATCATCCATTGGAGCAAGTCATTCGAAATCCTTCTCAACCAGTTCGAACCCGCAGACAACTAGAAACCGATGGCGATGTGTGTATGTATGCACTCACCATGAGTTCTACTGTACCTACAAACATCAAACAAGGCATGACTGATCATGCGTGGATTGAATCAATGCAAGAGGAAATTCATCAGTTTGAACGCCTAAATGTTTGGGAACTTGTTGACAGACCCAATGGAACGTCAATTTTAGATTTCAAATGGATCTGGAAAAATAAACTAGATGAAGAACAAACCATCATAAATAACAAATCTCGTCTTGTGGTTAAAGGATACCGTCAACAAGAAGGCATAGACTAAGATGAATCATTTGCTCCAGTTGCTCGTTTGGAAGCTGTTAGGATATTCCTTGCTTATGATGCACATAAGGGCTTCACGGTTTTTCAGATGGACGTTAAAACTGCTTTTCTCAACGGTCATTTGAAGGAAGAAGTGTATGTGAATCAGCCTGAAGGATTCATCGATCCTCATCATCCTGACAAAGTCTACCGTCTCAAGAAGGCTGTATATGGACTTAAACAAGCTCCAAGGGCATGGTACGAAGAACTGTCAAACTTCTTGGTTTCCAAAGGATTCTCCAAAGGTTCTATTGATCCTACTCTCTTTATTAATAAAGATGGGGATGACATACTGCTGGTGTAAGTTTATGTTGATGACATTATTTTTGGTTCTATGAACCCAAAAATTTCAAAACGTTTTGAAAAATTAATGCACAACAGATTTGAAATGTCAATGATGGGGGAGCTAAAATTCTTTTTAGGCCTCCAGATTCATCAATCCCCACGTGGTATCTTCATAAATCAAGCTAAGTATGCTCAAGAGATACTTAAAAAGCATGGTATGACCTCATGTGCTCACGTTGGTACACCATTGTCGACCACATCCCTAGACGCTGACTTGTACTTATATCCCGTAGATCAAACGCGATATCGTAGTATGATCGGGTCACTTATGTACCTTACAGCCAGTAGGCCTGATATTCATCATGCCACATGCTATTGTGCACGATATCAAGCTAGACCTACTCAAAAGCACCTCAAAGAGGTTAAACGGATCTTTCGGTACCTTAAGAATACCATTCACATGGGACTCTGGTATTCGAAGGGAACCGGTTTTCATCTAACAGCTTTTTCAGATTCTGATCACGCAGGTTGCCTTGATAGTCGAAAAAGCACTTCTGGTAATGTACAATTTCTAGGGGAAGACAAACTTGTGAGCTGGTCGTCAAAGAAGCAGGATTGCACTTCGCTCTCCTTAGCTGAAGCAGAATATGTGGCTCTATCTGCGTGTTGTGCTCAAGTCCTCTGGATGAGAACTCAACTCACGGATTATGGCTTCCACTTTGATAAAATACCTATGTATTGTGACTCAAAATCGGCCATAGCCATCTCTTGCAATCCGGTTCAACACTCCCGTACCAAGCACATCGCAGTCAGATATCCCTTCATCAAGGAACAAGTGGAACGTGGTATCGTGGAATTATACTTTGCCAGAACTGAGTACCAGATAGCTAACTTGTTTACAAAAGCCCTATCTCAAAATAGGGTTCAGTATCTCGTTGGCCGTCTTGGTATGAAGTATATGACTCCAGAAGACTTGGAGGTTTTAGCAAATGAAGCTTCTTTTTCTTTTCTCTCATAATGACTTCTAAGCGCATCACAGCTTAGGACTCGGGCCTCAACTAAGGAAAGTTTATCTCGGACGATAACTTATCCTTCTCAAAGAGAAAATCATATTTCTCGGTCATGAGCTTCTCATAAAAACATTCAAAGTTTTTAAGTTCATGAAAAACGATTTCTAAGTAAATGTCAACTTAGACCTCGAACTTCAACTTAAGGAAAGTTTATCATGGATGATAACTTATCCTTCACAACGGGAAATTTGTTTTTCTCGGTCATGAGCTAGTCACAAAACAATCAAAGTTTTGAGCTCATGAAAAACGGACCCGAAAGGGAAGTGTACGTTTCAGTGCGCTTTCCCTAAGCAATAGAAGAGAAGTCTTCTATCCTGATTATTTTAAAACCGTTGAACACAATTTTTCAAGAATTTCTCAAAAAGGTTTTTCTAAATCTTTCAAAATTGTGTGTTCAACACTCCCTTCCTCATATGTGGTTTTTATATCTCTAAAATGTCATATGTTATTTTTATCAATTTTTGAGGGGGACCGTTTTAAAATGAAGCCTTGGCGGCACTATCGAGCGAGTACGGAAAAAGCATAAGCTTGACGACATCGGTGTCGACGTTCTTAAACTTGCTCGTGGCCAAAAGACGATCAAAATTCCAAATATGGTCGTGAGGATTATCGGCTTCACGACCTCGAAACTTCGTAGCTTAGATTAACGAAAGCATTCCGCTCTTAATCTCAAAATTCTCCGTTTCGATAGCAGGAATTATGATCGCGTCTCCATAACCCTCGGTGGGCGCTTGGAATTAATCGAAAAACCGCAAAAAGAATCTTCTTTGCTACCCCCCATTCTACGCTTAGTGCATGCGCACTCGATCGAAGGATTATTCTAATTCTAGCGACGCTTCGAATCGACGCAATCGTAATCGAAGGAATCGACGACGTAGACGAGAATTAGAAACCGGCGTTCCTAATATCGTTGTTGAAGAAACCTTAGACGAGATGGTCGACAATCGTTCGATGATGGAATTGCTCCAAGCGCCCACCGAGGGTTATGGAGACGCGATCGTAATTCCCGCTATCGAAGCAGAGAATTTTGAGATTAAGAGCGGAATGCTTTCGTTAATCCAAGCTACGAAGTTTCGAGGTCGTGAAGCCGATAATCCTCACGACCATATTCGGAATTTTGATCGTCTTTTGGCCACGAGCAAGTTTAAGAACGTCGACATCGATGTCGTCAAGCTTATGCTTTTTCCGTACTCGCTCGATGGTGCCGCCAAGGATTGGTACCAGAAAGAGCCACCTAATTCCATAACTACGTGGAAGGATCTCGTCTCCAAGTTTGTTAATTATTTTTTCCCACCGTCTAAGACGACGTTTTTCAAAAATGAAATTACGAAATTTGAGCAAAAACCGAATGAATCTTTTAGAGACGCGTGGGATCGTTTTAAGGAATTGCTTAAGCAATGTCCTCACCATGGTTTTTCCGAGTTGCACCAAATCGATACGTTTTACAACGGTCTTAATTTTCAAGAACAAGATTCGTTGAATTCCGCCGCCGGTGGCAACTTTTTGTGTAAGACTCCGAAAGATGCATTGATAATTATCGAAAACCGATCCAAGGTTTACCAACTCCGCAACGCACCGAGTGTTGCCAATGTCGCCAATGTTAGTAGTTCTAATCGCGACATTGAGAGGGTTGATGCAAAAGTCAACAAGTTGACGAATGTGTTTACGTCTTTTCTCGTTGAGATGCAATAGAAAGACGCTCCCGCTACGGTGAAAGCGGTTGAGGTTTCGTGTACGTTTTGTGGTGGACCTCATAATTATTACGAGTGTGCGGCTACGGATGGCCAAACGTCGAATATGAGTGTGTTAAATGGAAACAACAATTTTCAAAATCAAAATAACGCGGGTCCATCACAACAAGGAAATTATAATCAGGGCAACAATTTTAATCAAAACCGAAACAATTTTCAAGGAAATAATCAACAAGGAAATTTTTCGAATCAAAACCAAGGTTATAATCAAGTTCGTAATTTGAATTGGCAAAATCGAGATAATAATCAAAACTCGAATTTTTCAAACAACAACAATTAAGGTAACAATTTTTCAAGTGGTAATCAAGGAAATTTTCAAAAAAGTAATCAAAACCAAGGGAACTTTAATTCTAATCAAAATAGTTCATCAAACGATTTTCAAAATTACATGAAAACGAATGAGGCTAATATGAGACGATTAGAGGGAGAAATTGGTACTTTGAAAAACGACTTTACTCATACTTTGAAATTGCAAAACACGAAGATTGAGCAAGGACAAATTGATATTAAAAAGAAGTTTTCGGCCATTATGAATAAGTCCTCGGGTGCTTCATCGAGTTCGTTACCTAGTGACACCGTTGCAAATCCGAAGGAACAATTTAAAGCCGCCTCGTCTCGTGAGAAAGGTCGTGTGATTACCCCTAACCTTGAAGGATTTCGAGTTGTTCCTTCTTCTCAACCCTCGACTTCTAAGACGTCTTATTGTTCTAAAGTCGATGGGGTAAACGTGGCGACCAAGGAAAAGAGTGCACACCCTCGTGTACCTCAAATTCCATCCACGGTTCAAAAAGAGAGCTTTATTGACCTTACGAAAGTAACCCTTGAAGAAACTTGTGCTTCGATCCTTCTTAAAAAACCCAAAAGGCGTATGCCGAGAAAGGAAGAGGATCCGGGCCAATTTCTATTACCTTGTGATTTTTCCGAGATTGAGGGATGTTTAGCTCTTGCCGATTTAGGTGCTAACATCAATCTCATGCCTCATTCTCTTTGGAAATTGATGAGATTGCCTAATCTTACCCCCACGAACATGACTATCGAGCTTGAAAATTGTACACCACTTATACCAATTGGAATAGCCGAGGATGTCTATGTTAAAGTTGGAAAGTTTGTTTTCCCACGGATTTTGTTATATCCGATTATGAGTGTGACCCTAAATGTCACATTATTTTAGGCCGACCATTCTTATCAACGGCTCGAACCGTAATCGACGTTCACGAGGGGAGACTTACTATGAGATATGGGGAGGATAAAATGGACTTTTTCACGAGTAAATCCCAAGTGTCTTGTGACAATGAAAAAACCGAGGTTTCAAAACCTAATGTTTCTAAACCTAATGATTTCAAAATGTTCACTTTAGCGGAAAGAATGAGGCTTAATGCATGTTTTGAAAAAATTAAGAAGAACGGTTTTAAAGATGAGGATTTTAATGATAAAGAATACGTGTACCTAATTCAAAAGGGTATGTGTAAATTTATGAATGAAAATTCGCTTTGGGATGAACTCGATGAAACAAGTGAAACACCAATTCCGAAGGGCGACGTTAGTGCCATCACGACAATGACCAAAATGGGCTCGTCTTCACCACCTTCGAAGGACCATGACTTTGAGGCTTCAACTTCTAACTCCATCGAAGTGCCTCCTATTCCTAGCCCAACACCCGTTGAGGCGAAAGGTTTTATCGACATCGATCCTCTCGTTTTAGAAAAGTCACCTAAGCATAGTCATTCGACTTGTAAGACCATGGTTGTGAGTGCTCACATCGACTCTTTCTTTGACGACGACGATGGGGATTTTGCCCAGATTGATCACGTACTTCGAAATCCACATGCAATTTCTGATTCTCCTAAAAAGAAACATGTGAAGTACGATGATTACAAGTTTGATCCCGAGATTTGAGGAAATCATTGAACGAGAGCTAGCTCTTTTGCCTCCACTTCCACCTACAAGTGAGTTTGATCTTTCCAAAATCGAGGATGAACTTAATGAGTTAGAACGTCTTATTTTCGATGACAAACCAACTCATGTGACCCAAAATCCAATTCTCGAGGAGTTACCTAATCAACACTCCTCAAATGAGAATTACGTTTACCACATTCGTGAGGATTTAACTTATCAACAATCCCCACAAATGGATGATGGTTTCGTGCTTGATCGTGATCTCTTCGAGAGAGTTTCTAAGATACTCAAGGAGGGGAATGACAACCCTTGGTTTGACAAGCCTATCTTTGATGAAGAAATCGATGAGATCGACGTTCATGAGGATGACGAGTATGTTGACCCCGAGGGGGCGGTGTTCTTTATTGACAAACGTTTTGAGAACTTATATAATCCGCCACCCCATCCCACCAAAGACTTAAATGTGAGGATTTTTAGCGCGACTAATTTTGAATTTGACACGCCAAATATTTTCGACATTATCAAATCAGGTTTTCATAAAGAGTTTTTAAACGACGAAAAAGGAAAAGATTTTAAAAATGTTTTAGATTTTTCTACATGTTTAACTCCGTCATCACCGCGTTTTATGAGTGCTACCACCTCGTCTACTCCTTTTGACGACGGTTGGTGTGGATCTAGTGTGGGGGAAGCCCCTTATGTTCCCTCACATTTCTCCATCGAGGACGAGATTTACACTCCCGGAATTGCTTGTAAAAGGAAATCTCGGTCTTCCACCGATGCAATAAATGGAAACTATGTTCATTTGCTTGGTGTGAGTCTACCTCGAGTAGCTTATGAGTTTGACTTGCCAATTGCCCCACCTTTCTACTTCTCATCTCTTTTCTTCTACTCCTTTGGGGTTCTAGTTCATGTTGGAGTGGCGTTGTTTCGTCTTTCATCCGAAAACGAGGATGCTATCTTTGACCCCGGTATTCGTGTATCGGGTTTTTAAAGTACTCCATGTACTTTTGGGCATTGTTTATCATGTAAGCCCCACCAAAAATGACCAAACCATGATTATCCCTAAATGATCACATTTATGGGGATTCGAGTCGAGCTTTTGACTCGGTTATCAAAAACAAGGTGCCTCGTGGAGGATTCTCATGCTTATCCTTGTAAATATTATCGCTTTCTTAGTTTAATGTAACGAGGGGACTTGTGCTCTTCCAAACTTTGTTTCGTGGTTGTTTGTGATTATGATTTATTAGGTTCATCTTCATCATTGAAGCCTCTCGTGTTCGTTTTACGGATCACTCGAGCTTCGATCGTTGCCTTTGGAGATTCCGATATCCGATGATATCCTTTTATGTTCTAACATTTATCTTATTAGCATAATTCATAAACGGCTTTTAGGTTATTCGTTTTACCCTTTCCATGCTCGAGATTAAGCATTCGACTTCGTCTCTAGTATGGGGGTGTTTTCACCCCTAGACTCGAAACATTGAGGACAATGTTTAGTTTTAGTATTGGGGGTGTGTAGATACTTCACCTTGCTTACGTCAACACGCAATCCAATATTCATCTTTTTGTTATCGTTTTGTTGCAAAATAAGGCTAAAAATGGCCAAATTTTAAATTTTTTCTTATTTTTCATAAGTGTTTAAGACACGAATGTAGGTTTTCCGATGGTGAGAATAGTAATTTTTGACTCGACCGTGCGTGTTGAGCACATAGCTTCGATTCCTTAACTTTTTAGGCTAAGTCTCTTAAATGAGGACGAGAAATGATAGAGTTATTTATAAGTCTCGTAATCGTCACGATCTTATGTGTAGTAATTATTAGCTTATTCTCCCCACGCTTTTGTATAATAAATTGTTAATAAATATTGATTTAGCGGTTTAGTCATTATTGTTGGTTTCTAATTTGTTTTAGTAGATTCCATGTAATTAAAATGGGAAAACATTAAGGTATCGCCAACGTCACGGTTTTGAAGTATTGGCACCCGAATAATCGAAAGCTTCACCTAATAATAAGATTTCAAGTGCTCATCTAAATTACGCAAAAATTTGAAGCTCACAAGGCCGAAAAATCTATGCCCAAATTGAAAGTGAATCAAGCCTTAATATTTGAAGCTTTAAAGATCCAAAATTCGCTTTAGCGTGAGGATATACATCTTTGGCTAATAAAACCACCGATGAGGCGGATAATAAAAGGCAAGGCAAGACTGAAGTCATAATAAAAGCTCCATGGCGGAGTTGAATAAAAGATGGAGGTAAACCTATGATAATAAGGCCCTTCCGTTAGGGGGCGTATAAAAGTCTTGGTAATAAGTCTCATGTTCAAAACCGTTATAAAACCGTGTTTATCGATCCTTCTTGTTGACTTAATTTTTTGACATCGTTGTCTATTAGGATGAATATTAATTTAATGATTTTGGTTACACCGTTAAGACTCTATTTTTAGACTTAATCTCTAATCACGCATAAGTCAATGATGTATCCTCGTGATCATTAAGACAAAATAAAATATAAGAGATACCAAGTAGGAATAAGGGAGTTTAGGTTCGTAATTAACACTCATGAGATATGATCGTGTTGCTAACTTATAATAACAATGATCTCGTTACACGCTTAGCATGGAATTGGGTGAAAATCGAGGACGACGAAAATATTTCTAACGAAGCATTCACGTGTTCTTGTTCTATGATCCCAAAAGTCACTTAATCGTGATGAAAACAATACATTATGTCTAAAACACGGGTAGTAGTTTATTTAAGTTTATTTCGTCAATAAATGTCATCATAAAATGAATTTTGGAAGTGCTATGATACTTAATTCTAGCATTGCGTGGGGACACGGCAATGGTTTAGTATGGGGGAGTGATGAGACTGTATTTATACATAGTCTTATCATCTAAATCGGGCTTAAAATGCTAAAAATATCATCAAAATACCCAAATATATGCTTGTGTTTGTTCATTGTGTATTTTAGGTACGGATATCGTGAAATCAACAAATGATCACAAGAATCAAGCAAAAACGAACATGGGAAACGAAGTCGCACAAAGAACCGGGACCAAGACTAGAATTTCCAAAAATGACCTTGAAGAATTGAAGAATGTTAAGTTTGGTCCCTCAACTTTTGAAAAATGACACTTTATAACCCTCAAATATTCAAAAATCTAAATAGGGTCCCTAAAGTATGAAGACTCTACCAATTGAGCACTTAAAGTTTAAAGAAAATGCAACATTAGTCCTCTTTTTCAACTAAAGGACTAACCATGCAAATGCTTAAAGGATGGATGGTGAAAATGCAATGGACTGTTTTTGCAAAGCTATCAAAGGGACAACATAACAAGGAAGGGTCATTTCTGCCAAAACCCCAAACTTTTTAACCAACAAACCCATTAAACATAACCTGCCCGACAACCTTATACTCCCCAGCCAACCAACTGCTGCCACGTCACCTCCCACTCTCCCATCAACCAATCCCCTTACACCCTTCTGCCACGTCAACCTTCCACCATCACTAAATAAACTTAATCCGTTTGTTTCCCTCCATAACACCTAATTTAAATTAATCACCCCCAAAACCAGATTAAACCCCATTCGTTCTTCATATGAACCCTAATTTCAATGTTAATAATTACTAAGAATTAAGGATCGGGCTTTTCAAGACCCATGATTAAACCAAACCCGAACCAATCCCCACACCCAGAAACGACCCCACATGCTTCAGGGACCCACACGAACCCTTCCCTGTCCCGTCCTTTTCTCTCTTCACCCCAGACCCGACCAAATCCACGTACCTTGTTATTCCTTGGCCCTTACGTTGTAAATGAACGCTCTAGATCAAACTTAACAGCTGTCAACTCACATGTGTCCCTGGCAAGTCACGTGATTTATTTTTGACCAAGAATCTTGAAGATTTTCCAAGGGCAATTAGGGGAATTTCATTAATTAGGGTTTTAGTTTGTAGCCTTTCTAGAACCATCTACTTATCAATATAAAATGAGCTTGCAACTTGTGCAAGTCTTTTGTTCCAGTTTTTTTGTATAATTTATAAAAGGTAATGAAAATGAAACTTTCAAATGTGCAAATATTAAGTTCCTCTTTCTTGCTTTATTAGTATAATGATTTCAATATTTGCAATTTAGTCTTAAGTTATTGTTAAAAGTTTTCATCAAAAATGTTTTTTTTAGGAATTTCTAAAACTCAAACCTAAGCTAATTGTGGAAGTGAAAGTGGAAGCAATTAGCTTGATTTGCTGTTTGAAGAGTTACTTATCTCAGTTTGTTAAAAAGTTTTCAAAAGATTGGTTTCCACATGTTTTTTTTAAGATTTCTCTCAAAAATCTCATTTTCATTTTTTATCATTTCACTGTAGCAAAAGCTACAAGCCAAAAGCTTGTATCTCTTGCTACTTGCAGTTTGTCTGTTGGTTTGTGATTGTGTGTAGGTTTCAAGACACAAGTCCCATTTATCTTTCCCCATTCCACCATCCATTTGAAGACATTTGTTCTGTCTAGGGTCCTACCTTGGATTCCTACAACAGGCATCTCTACTCATCTTTAAGCTCACACAAGTTCCCTAATCACACCCCTAGAAGGCATCAGCAGGTATCTGCTTGAACCCTATGGTTTTGGTTTATGAACTTTTCATGTGAACTTATATGGATTTTGTAATTTGCTTGTTTATTGTGTGTTATTTGTTTGTTTATGCTCAAATCTGATCTAGATGCATGTTAGAAGTAATTGATATCTGTTTAGTTAAAGTTTGAGTAGATTTGGTTTGCAAAAAATTGTTTTCAGTAAGTTAATGGCTGTTTGGGATTAGGGTGTAAGTTAAAATCTTGATAAGCTTTTGGCCTTAAATCCACATAGACACACTTGTATCTGATAGTAGTAGTTTATTTTGGCCATTGGTTTCATTTTGGTGTGTTTAAACAAAGTTTGTATGTGATAATATTGGCTGAAAATCAGTAATTGCATTTTGTCTTGTTTTAGTATAAAAGTTTCCTTCAAATCTTTGTGTCTGATAGATTAGGGTGTTATCTAGGGTTTAGTCCTGGTTTGTGAGTATTTGTGAAGGAATTGAGTGAGTTTTGGCCAACCAAAACTCACCCAATTGCCAACTAAATCAGCAAAGTTCTCACAGACCCATATCAGTCATCACAGTAACCTCATTTGGCCATTTTGTGTTTGATTTGTGACTGAAACTTGTGCTTTTTACATTTTTACTGACTCCCGACAACCCAACTGGTTGTGGGGGTGCCGATCATTGCCCATAAATCAAAGTAAATCACAAGTTCTAAGCACAAAAGTGCCCAGTTCGTTTTTTATTGAAAGCAGTGGTAACCAAGTTCCCACTGGCAGTACAAAACTTGGTACTGCTAGGCTAGAAGACAAAAGTGACTCACATGTCACTTTTAGTCTCTTAAACTTTTTTCTTTAGTGAGCTAATTTAGGAATTATAACTTGAAATCAATTTTGTTATTTTTCTTATTTTATTTTTGATTTTTCTATTTAATTTATTTTTCAGTTACTGTTCATTTCCTAATTTTTAGATTAAATTACATTTTAAATTACTTTTTAATATTCTGTTTTTGTCTTTTAGTGACAAAAATTAGTATTTTTCAGTTCTAAAAATTTTCTTAGATTTAGAAAATTATTTTAAGACTTTTAGTTTAAAAATATTTTACTGTTCACTTTTTAAATTAATTTTTAGAACTAATTTAGTTTAATTAGGGTTTTATTATAAACTGTTTTGTCTTTTAGTAAAAAATATTTACTTTTTCATTTTTCTACTGTTCATTAGTATAATTTAGGATTTTTAAAATTGTCAAATTATTTTTAGTATTATTTTAATATTTTTAATCATTATTTTAGTTTAAAAATAGTTTTTAGTGTTTTAAAAATAGAAAAATAGTTTTGAAAATTTAGAAAAAGTACTTTTTAGTCTTTAAATAATATAAGTGAGTTATTTGTTCAATAAAATAATATTTTGGGTTTTTTCTTAATTATATTTAATTTTATGGCTTTAATTAGCATTAAAAATTGAATATTTAATTAATAAAAGGTTTTAAAATATATTGTTGGATTTTTATTCTTATTTATATTATCTTAGACTTAGTTTTAATTTTTAAATTGTTTTTAGGTTTAATTTTTAATTTGTCACGTTTTACGTATTTACGTTCGCGTTTTACGTCATTACGTCGTAATCCAAACTTTGATTTTACATAATTGGCACACTTAATTACACACCTCCTTCCTGAACGAACCCGCATTTATTCAACTTTACGTTTTTCCTAAATCGTAAGACTTAATACTTGCCACTCATATACGTTTTTCCTAAAACGTGTACGATTTACCTACATCAGTCTTTCTATAAATAGAAGACATCCTTGACAATCTCATTAAGTAAGTTCATACAGTTAGATAACGACATTAGACAGAGTAGCACACACATCTCAAGAACTAAAAGCCAACATAAACCAAATAACAAACATAACCACAACCAACACCATCAGTGTCTTGTTGGATGCAACATGAGACCTTTGAACATTCACTTGAACCAACTATTCTGGAGCATTCCTTAGGCTAAGATGAAGCTCATATATCCTTGGTACAACTGATTTGGTAATTAACATCCACCAACCCAAAAAGTCACCAATTCTTATACTACCTTCGTCCCATAATTATTTTCCGTGTTTGACCTTTTAAGTCTTTTTTTTTATTAACTTGGACATTGTCTATTTTTGTTTGTGTTAATTATTACTTGATGCATAATATAATAATATATGAATGAATTGAATTTTAAATGTATTTTTTATTGGTATAATTTTCATCAGATATTACATAACACAAACAAAATTATTTAAAGTCAAAATTGACAAAGTATGACTCAAAAAGTCAAATATAGACAATAATTATAGGACGAAGATAGTAATATTCATGAAATTAAGGCAACCAAGAAAACTACGACCCTGGTTGTTATATGTCCATGATGTTCGACATCTTGCTAACTGTCTACACTTGTAAAGGATCGCCATTTATGGTGTATCACAGACTTGGATTGAAAAGATGGATGGAAGAAATAAAACCTTAGATGGAGAGAGGTATACTCGGTGTGCGTTTGTCTTTAGGTTAGGTTTTGTAAATAAAAAAGCAAATTTGGCTTTTTTTAGGTGACGAATGAAGCTCTCAAATGCTGAGTTGATAAGCAAAAGCGGTAAAGTCTCGATAACTAGTAAGAAGGGTAACCGATTTGAACAAGTTTCATATGCTAAATAACGTGAACATGAACCGATCTAGGTACAAAATATGGGGCAAATGCCCTCATGATTTCTTCTATAATCATAGTTATTTTTTAACATTAACCATGATGCCCTCTCATAAAAGTTAAGAATGCCTCTCGCTCAAACGATAGTCAAAGAAAACAAAGAAAGAATTGATTTATTTTTGAGTTTTTCGTGAAGCTTTCAAAGAAAGAAGATGGAAAAAACACAAAGATGATGAAATATTAGCTAAAATTTAGTTTATGGGTATTATGTTACTACTTCTTTTTAGAAATTATAATTCAGGTTACTATTTTTGACGTCCTAACTTAATAGTTTATTTTCAAAAAAATAAATAAAGAATGTAGATTAAGTTTACCATATCATGCACCTTTACTTGAAGATATTATTACAAATAATAAAGAAGTTGTAAATTAATTGGTTAAGAGTAAAATTGTCATTATGTAAAAAGTAAGAGAGAAAGCTGAAAAGTGATTTTTTTACTACTTCCGTTCCAAAATTATTGTCCACTATACTATTTTGGGTTGTCCCAAAATAATTATCCACTTCCAAAAATAGATAAAAAAAAATAGAGTTCGACTTTACCATATTACCTCACCTAAAGTTATTATTACAAACAATAAATAAGTTTTAAATTAATTACTTGGGGTAAAATAATCATTTATGCAAAAAGTATAAGAGAAAAAACTGTAATAATAATGTTTTCTAAAACTGTGTGTTTTTATTTGTGGACAATAATTTTGAGACGAAAAAAGTATTAAACAATGTTTTTTTGTCGATGGACTATAATTATAAAATAAAAGAAGTAATATTTATTAAACGTGAATAATAAACCCGTATATTTAAATAACATATTTAAAAAATAACTTAAAAGAACAAATTTGCAAACATCGTTAACCTATATGTCTAATAACCCACTCAAAAATGGACTAAACCTGAAACGAGCTACATGAGATTCACTGTTACAAGAAAAAATGTTATTAACTCATATAAAAGTATTTGTTTATTTTTTATTTTTTTTTAGAACGGCAAATGTTAGTGGTTAGTGGGTCGAGTCGTGCAATGAAATACAAGCGGAAAAATGTCTTCTTCAAGCCCTCGTTTAGTTATGTTAGACTCCTATTCGCTTCGCCTGAAAGACTCTTGACAGGTCTTGAACCCAAGACCTCCAGGAAACCTCCCAAAAAAACTATTTAGTGAAACCTTGATGACCAAGTGAGCTAAGTCAGTTGGTTAAAAAGTATTTGTTTATCGATTTAAAAAAGATAGAGGTAAAGTTGTCGAGGAGAAAGAACATGGAAGGCATGACCAAAACACAAACATTCCCACCCACCCTGTCAAAGTGGCGAATACCCCACTATTGCCAGTCTGCCATTTCCTTCTTGCCAACATATACCTTATTGTCAACTATCTCCTACCCAAACGTTGTCGTTCCCAACTTCACTAATCATATAAGACACCACCTTTTTTTTGCCTATTTAAAAACCATGTTATAATAATTATACTAGATTCTCAATCATTTCTAACAATGAATCTGATATATATATAGCACATATAAATTGGTTATTATATTTGAAGTATTCCTCTAATTGCTTTTGTGAATTACGAGTAGTATATTTATTTAAAATCTTCCATAGTTCCATTGATTTTTTATTGCAGCACCTTCTCCGTGTCGATGCCTAAATGATCAACACAACTTAAACTTAATGGATTTTAGTTTCATAGGATGCTCAAAATATAATGAAGCGTAGGCAGTAGAGGAGCCAAAATTTTTATGTTGAGAGAGCCGAAAAAAGACATCTTGTATTGTAGGAGGACTAAAGTTTATAAACTTGTTTCTAACATTAAAATAGCATTAAAATAGTAAAAAAAAAATCATGGGAGGGCCAACACCCTCTTAGAGCACATGGAGTGGTAACATTTCCACACCAAAAAACATCTAGTTATGTCAGTTTTTTCACTTCACATTCACATCACATCCACACAAAGAACAACTATCTTATCATCACACAATTTTCATATCAATTTAACCAATTTTCATTTTTTTTTCAAAAACTACCCTCAACAATTTACTTTATTCAAATCCTAATTTACTTTATTCATTTCAATAAAAAACATTACATTCTAAATAAAAAAACAATACGGAAATTTAAAAATATTATAGAAAAAAACTGCAAAAAAATAAAAACTAATTTATTAAATTCCATATTTCTTTTTGATTTCATCCTTTTTCTCATTGATCAAACGAGCTTCAGTTTCGTCACAATCTCTAGTCGACGTTGATAGAAATTCTAGTTCCTCCTTCATAAGGCGCTCGTTGTCGTTGTTTTTCGCTACTTCAAAGGCATCAAGGGCGGCTTGTCTTTTGAATCGAAACTCTGCCACTAATTCACTCACATCAACTTTAACGCCGGACACATTTTTGTTTTTGGCAGCTCGTTTACGGATTTTTTTGAGGATTGTGGTTAATCGAAGGATTTTGGGTTTTCGTGATCCATTTGTGTGTGTGTGTGTGTAATTTTAGAAGAGATATTGTTACGTATATATAGGGAAAATATGAGATTAAAAAAAACTAGCCGTTTGGGCATATATTGTTTTTTTTTTAAAGATAGCCGTTAGGCTTATTTGAAAATTTTAAAAAAAGAATACCCTGAACAATTTATTTTATTCAAATCCTAGTTTACTTTATTTATATAAAAAACATTACATAAACATAAAAATAAAAACATAAACGTAAACAACACATTGATAAAAATTAAAATACATAATACGATTAGCCAGTTCCCGGATCTGAATCCGAATACTGTCCAGGTAACTCCCAACGCATTGTTTCTTCTTCGGCCATAATTTGTGCCTCCCAGTCCCTTCGTGCCATTTCTTCTTCCTCCAGACTTTCTCTCAACGCTTTTTGATCTAGGTATAGTTGATACACCTCATGGTCATTCATTCTGCCATCTGAGTCGTTTGGAATTAGAAACGGTAGATCTGGAGACACATTTCGCCGTCGTTGTTTTTGTTGTGAAGAACAACTGATATACGTTGTTTGAGATCGGGACGAAGAACCGATATGAGTTATGGATGAACAACCAAAGTTATTCAGAAATTCAGTATTTTTTTTAATTCTAGCCCCCAGTTTTATCGACTTTCTAAACAAAGATCTTTGAATGCTGAAATCGACATCAGATTGATAACCTAGATACGTGTCGATTAAATGACGTTTTTGTGCGGAAAGATCATGGCATTTGGCACATGCTGTGCGCAATTTCGAATTTTCTTCGGACGTGGCTTCAAAATCTTCAGCTAACCGTAAGCTTATCGTAACGACGTTGTTGTTGAATGATTTGTTTCTGAATCATAGATTTGATCTCGTCATCGTTGTGTGGGAAAGGGCATGCCCTTTTTTATTGCTAAAAGTGTGTGTGAAAGTATTGAAAGTTGTGTGTAAAAATGTGGTATTTATAAAGATGTCTGGCAAAAAAATAGTCGTTGGATACAAAATTAAAAAAAAAATAATCATTAAAAAAAGTAGCTGTTAGACTGTTTTTAAAAAAAATAAAAAATAAAAAATAAAAGTAAACATAACCTACTAAAACTAGCCGTTGGCTAGTTGTTTTAAAAAAAAAATCAAAATCACCCCCCCCCCCCCAAAAAAAGTATTCGTTTAAGGGGGTTTTGGTTGAGTTAAAATAAAGAGGGTAATATTTGCAAAATAGAGGAGGGTGAATTTTGAAAATAGGGGAGGCTTCAACGGGCGTGGGTGGGGCAACGGCATGTTCCACTCCGTCGACCACGGTGTGGTCACGCAGACCAACGCCAGGCAACGACGGGCCACGCCTTGACCACTCCAGCTTCTCTTAAGTCTTTACTCTTCACTTCCCTCCGCACATAAACGTAGGTGATAGTAACGGTAATAAACAAATTACCATGCGTTTTGTGCTTAGGTAAAACACTTAACGATTCTTGCTTTTTATTATCGATACCTACATTCGACGTGTTTAAAGACGAAAATAAAAGAGTTCGATTATGAAGAAGAATGAGTTGTGGGGGTTGTAATATGTGTAATATTGTTTTTTGTTAGTTATGGTTTATAGAGTTTTGTTTTCATAGTAATTTTGTTATTAGAATAAGTTGGTTGTAAATATGGTTGTGGTGAGAGAAACTATTATGACGGCGATTAAGTTGCTTATTACCACTAAACGAATGTATAATCAGAGAAAACGAATATAATTAGTGGGAATAGGTTATGATCATTTATCAATTGCGGTGAACTTATGTTGGATTTTTCTAATTTTTCGATTGCGGATAGATGGTCTTTAGTGGATGGTGTTTGGGTGCGTTTGGCGGCGTCACCCGATGAAAGATCTGCGGGAGATGTTTCATTACTTACAAGCCTTCTAAATGGTCTCGTTTTAGATTCCTCTCATGCTGAAAAATGGGTTTGGTTTTTCAAAAGCTCAAGTAAATTCATTGTTAAATTTCTATCCCTTGCTATCGAAAAGAACTTACTTGTTTTATGATATTAGTGAAGTGGAGCAGTTGTTTTCCTGAACTAGTGGATACCTTGTAAAATAAACATATGTGCTTAGCGGGGTTTCTAAGATCGTATCCCCACTCAAGCTAATCTTGTGTAACGAGGCATTCATGTTCAAAATGCTATGTGCGTTTTTTTGTGAATGGCACAACAAATCTACCAATCATTGTTTTTTCTCCTGCCTAGTAATCAAGGTTGTTAGGATGAAGATTTGGAGTTGGTGGAATGATCCAGGTTCTTTTAATACATCCTTGAATGCTATTTTGAAAGGAATGCATGACTTCTCCAAAGATAATAGGGTTTCTTAGATTTTATCATGCGTTGTGTTTGATTGTTATTTAGTAAGTTTAGGCTTGGAGAAACAAAATCATTCACGTGTCATCTATTGAAGAGGCGACTTTAGCTGGTCATGAAAATATTGTTTTTGTTGTCCAAAGGTTAACCCTTTTATGGAAGCGTAATCGTGCTCCTTTTAGTTCTCGCTCGTAGGATTTATGGATTCATCATCCAAATGTTTTGGGTCTTTCTTAGTTTTGGTCTTTTGATAGATTGGCATTTGTATATATCTTTTTGTG
The DNA here is from genome assembly GCA_025667525.1 of Glebionis coronaria. NCBI lineage: Eukaryota > Viridiplantae > Streptophyta > Magnoliopsida > Asterales > Asteraceae > Glebionis > Glebionis coronaria. Next base: position 468,850,187 of record CM046879.1, read on the forward strand.
CTCATATTTTGAATCTTTGTATGTTGGCTAATAATATCTCTTTTAAAAAAAATTGTATCGTAAGAACACAAGGTAAGAAAGATATGAACATATAAAAAGATACAAAAACTACACGTGCACTCACAAAATTTATGAATCTATAAAATCTTATATACTTTTGTGAAACATTAAATTTTTTAATACTACTTTTTTCTATTTCTTATGTTATGCCCTTTAAATACAAAGTAAAAAAGATCTTAGTCCAAAGTGTCGAGTATCTGTTTTGCAACAATCACTAATAATAGTTACATTGGGAAATGGTTCGAAAAAATTACTAAAATAACAAAGTGTAAACTATAAATTTCGTCTTTCGATTTGTTCATTTATGCACAAAAAAATCTCTTAGAGCAAAGGTGATGAATATTTGCCATCGAACTTTTAAATTTCGTGCGAAAGACACCTGAGTCTTTAAAATTTAACATTTTCTGTTATCTTCTCCCATGTGTCATGCACATGAGAGCATTTTCGTCATTTCAAGTCATCCCCACTTCTTCTTCCCCACTTTGATTTTTCAAAAACATCACCACCACCGCGCCTCGCCATGTTAATGCCACTAATCTCAGTCCTATTATCCATCCCGTTAAACCTGCTACACATTCAGTTACTCTGTCATATATTTCCTAACTTCATTGTTTATCATCTCGTACATCACACTCATAAACTCATTACCATCAAAGCCACCACCACCATTTTGACCATTAAACACTTGATTTTTTTCTCTTTGTTTGGTGCCCTCGTAAATGAGATACCTTTTACTTACACCGTTTTAACAAAAGTAGATATATTTGTGGTGACGATGGATATATTTAACAAAAGTTTATAAAAATGTATGTCGAACCCTAGGCTAAACAAGGGTTTAAACTACCTATTTAAACCGATGTTTAGCATACGCTTCTGCCTACTTTTTTTTATAAAATTTTGTGAAATATATCCGCCGACACCCAAGATGAACACTTTTGGATATGATGGACATTTTATTTCACAAATAAGTCGTTTCAGTAACAGGAAATGAGTATGATACAAAATCTGGTGGTACTACTTAATAATCATAAAAATTGTTGAGTAATAATTAAACATAAAAAATCACATGCAATTTTTCTGGTCAAAAATTTCAACTATAAAAAATTGTCGAGAATATATCTAAATACTCATCTATCGAAAAATAATATTTTACTCGTCTCAATGGTGTATTTTCGTAATCTAATGATATTTGAAAAATACATTTTTTAAAAAGGAGAGATTTTTTTTATTTTTTATTATTTTATAAAAATAGATGATTGAAATAGATGTTATAAAAGGTACCAAAATATGGTTTTCAACGAACTATATAATAAAAGCATTATTTTGTGTATATATTGACATTGCCTGTTTCAAACCCCTTTCCTCCATTCTTCCAAACCTCCCCATATTTTCTTCCACCATTTTTCATCCTCAACAATCTCACATAATCCAGGTAACTTCATGTCATCTTTTATTTACTAGTTACATTCAACTATTTATATATAAAAAAGTACTGTTTGAATTTGATCTGATGACTTTTAACTAATTAATTTACATTTAAGTGAAATTAGAAGAACTAGTAGTACTGTTTTATTTTGATCTAGTTAGATCTATGTATTGAGTTGATTTTTAATGAGAATGTTTTTTAATTTATTATATTGAATTGTGAAACTTTGTTGATTAGGTTTTGTTGATATGGCGAATAGAGTAGATAACGAATACGATTATTTATTCAAGATCGTCTTGATTGGCGATTCGGGTGTTGGTAAATCCAATATCTTGTCCAGGTTTACTAGGAACGAGTTTTGTTTGGAGTCTAAATCTACTATTGGAGTTGAATTCGCTACTCGAACTCTTCAGGTACGCGTTTTTTGCTTTGAATTTGTTAACTGTATCGTCTGATTTAGTTTCTGTTTATTGTTGTCATTGTTGGAATAGGGAATTAAGGTTCGTCGTACATTGCAATGACTAGGAATGTGAAATTGTTGTCAACGATAATTAGTAACATAGGATATGGTTTAGACGATGATTAACTTAACACATGTCCCCTGAGCGACTTAATATGTTGCTTAAGGAATTAAAGTTCCTATGAATTGTTTTATAGGAAATATGTGGTATTTGTTTTGGTGATTAAACAAGAGGGTCAATTCGGGATTGATGGAATCAAGGATGTCCTTGTTTGTCTCATAAGATTGCAATAGTTTCCATGGGATGTCTACGTTTATTCCAAATATTTTTTTATTTGAAAAGATTTACAGGCTAAATTTACCTGGTTGCTTGGCTGTCAGTTTGTCACCATTAATAACTACCAACTTCATTCTGGTCCCCGAGATTCTCCCTATTGCTCTCACTAAAAGCAATTTCGAACATTAATAGTTTCAGTTTTATGAGATGGTAGGAATACTAGAAATACATGCCCTGTTTTATTTCTCCAAATCTTTCTATTAACTCGTAATTTTCAAAAAATATATGTGCGTCATGTTGAAATAGCTGCAAAGATGATAAAAGATTGTGAATTTTATTGGTACTTATTTGTCCAATCAGTATTTGAGCGTTTAAATTAAGAGATTATTCTGTATGCATAATTGTTATCGAATGTGTATATACACAACTGATTTATGAATTGTCTTGTAATTCTTACAAGGCTATAACACATCATATCTGAACTTTGTTCCTGTGAGAGGAAGATCTGGAAAAGTCCTCAGTCGTAAATAGCAGTTTACTAACAACTTAAAAAACAGGTTGATGGGAAGACGGTAAAGGCTCAGATTTGGGACACGGCAGGGCAAGAAAGGTATAGAGCGATCACCAGTGCGTACTACAGAGGTGCAGTCGGGGCTCTTCTCGTGTATGACATAACCAAAAAACAAACCTTTGACAATGTCCAAAGGTGGTTGCGTGAACTCAGAGACCACGCAGACTCCAACATTGTCATCATGATGGCCGGAAACAAATCTGATTTGAACCATCTCAGAGCCGTAGCTGAGCAAGAGGGCCAATCTTTAGCTGAAAAAGAAGGGCTTGCTTTCCTTGAAACTTCAGCACTTGAAGCACTCAATGTGGAGAAAGCATTTCAAACCGTTTTGACAGATATATATCATATAATAAGCAAGAAAGCATTAGCAGCCCAAGCAGCAACTGGTGCTAGTAGCACTAAACCTGGTCAAGGAACCACAATTAATGTCGGTGCTGATTCAACCATGAACACAAAGAAGGGTTGCTGTTCAACTTGAGTTGAACTATATCAGGAGGTAAGCATATGGTAAGAAGCACGAACTACATGTATTTCATCATTCTTTTTTTGTTTTTTTTGGTAACGAGAAACACCTTTCATTGACCTTGTAGAATACCATCTTACTTGAGAACAAATATTGTGAAAATTGAAACATGAAAGTAGTTATCTTCTGTTGTATTACGTCATATACTGTTAGGCAATGGTTTCTTCCATTTATACCCTGTGACAATCATTTATTCATTGTTGACTTCTCTTATATCGCTATCAGTGCAAGACATTTTTTACTTTGATTAGACATGTTCGTTTAAATTTACCTTACCTTGTCATGCCATCTATCAGATGATTTAATTGTTCCAAGTTGTCGATGAATTAGATCATTCTCATTTGGTGACTTGATAAAAAACATTAAAACTGAGTAGGACTTGATCATAAAAGGAGAATGTTTTACACTATTTATACACTACAGGGGCCAAATATGAACTGTTTTGGTTGTTGAGGACCATTGCCAGGTAATAAAGCACGCGATCATTTCAAGCATAGTTGTCTGGTCTCGATATTTGTCTTAGAATCTTACGATATGAGAGGTACAACAAATCAAAAATGGGTTCGGATTTTACATGAGATATTTGCAAAAGTAAAATCTTATGTGATCTCGATGTTGACCAGATGCAGATTTACATTGAAGACTATGCATACCTTGTGTATAATCTTAGTAGTGTAAACAAATTTTGAAAATTTTTAATGTCAGTGCAAAATACATTAAAATTTTGAAAATTGATTGTTGCGCATACTAATTATGCCTATAATGCATCTAATAGTCAGTTTGGTATGAGGGGATAGAACTGTTCGATCAGACTTAAGAAAAATAAATTGTTTGGTTGATACCTTTATTGAAACCTTTTTACAAACCCAGTAACACCTTTGGGTTTATGACATTATGGCTATTATAATAAATGCATCTTAGTACTATTTTTATCTATACTACGTAGTATTATATAAAGACGCTAACTTTGATCTTAACTCCGATCTTAATCTCGTACTTAAAATTTTTAAACCTAACTCCAAACCAAAAGTTAAGATATAAAGGTTAAATTTAAGGGGATTTTCCATATATAGCCAATTTACATTATGATGTCTCTAATATATAAGTTGTATCTCAATGTCCCTAAAATGGCTCAAGGCAACCGAGGCATCCAAGGCATCTCCAATCAGAAGGCGACACGTAGATTTTTCGACTATCATAATACACCCACGTGATGTATTTAAAAATGGAGGCAACCCATGATTATACACGAGGCAACCAAAAAATATATATATATATATATATATATATATAAACGTGTATGCTGTATAAAAACTCGAGGCAACTCATGTATTTTGTATTAATTCGAAGGCAACTTAAAAAAAATTTAGGCGGCAACTCTTAAATATTTGAGGCATCCTGTTTGAAAAAGTCATATTCCTTAAGGCAACCAGTTATAAAAGCGAGGCAACCGTTGCTGTCACACATCCCCGTATAAAACTCGATTCGAAAAAACCTTTCACCAAAAAAACACACACACAAACACATAGTTAAGAACCTTCATTATCCAGTTAATTAAAAATCTTATTAACATTGATTCCAATCGACAATCGTTGTTCATACGAATAATCATGAATCTGGTGTAAGAAACAGTGTTTAATTGCACATAACATCGAGAGCCACTCTTACATCGAGGGATTGGAAGCTGTTTATCCACTCAAATGGTAAACGATGTGTTTAGTTGATGATATTTTTTTTAATTAACATTTATTTTGATTATTCGAATTTATTTTTTACGTTGGTATATTAATTAATTGGATGATGAAAACCAATAATCATGAATCTGGTTTGGATAGTGGTACTGATGAATATGATCTTGATTATGGGTATTTAGTTATATACACTGGTTTTATGTCTACCATCTAACGAATGTTTATGATGATTTAGTTGGCATTGCAAGTGTGATACATATTTAGTACAAAAACAGAGGTTATATAATAGTCATTCAAAACATCCAAGGTTAACATATAGACTGAAGGAAGCATACTATCAAACTAATCCTAGTGGAATAGTTTTAGGAAACACAAAAACTGCGAAACATAATGTAAGTAGACAACGTAGGTGAATAATGCGTAACGCGAATAACCGGAAAGATTGATTATCCAATGTTGGCCGCACTCCTTAGACTATAACGTCTCCCAGTCCCGCCTGGTTTCACCAATGTCTCAGCGTAGGTACACCAAGGGCCGCGCATATAGTCTAGAATCCTGAAAGTCCTGTCAGTAAGGTTAAACAAAATGACATGGTATCCAAATGGGATCACAAGACAACCATCTCCTATTATACAGATTGGAGAATAGTAACTTGTCCAACCCTGGGCGTACTGGTGTAATTGTAGGAGATTAGGATCGGGATCCCGAATGGAAAACAACCTTGACTAAGCTTGGTTTACAGGCTCGTTTGTCATGACCCAGACATCGTAAATATAGTTGTAGGTGTAGTTACACAACATGCATAGCCCCTATCGCAACACCCCTAAGCGAATAGCTTTCTCGGCTCTTCGTATTTCCGGTAGAGCAACCGTGGTAATCATTTCTTGTGATAAATGAACAGAAATGATCCTTTCAGAGTTTGCTCTCCAAGAGAAATCGTTGTAGTATACTTGACCGTCGTAGCCCACAACATCCCAGAAGACAGAACCTCCGTCTGGATAAAAGCCTAAGTTTTTCTAGTTTCTGTTTGCAACCGAGAACATTTTGACGTGGTTGTTTCGTTTTGAAACGGCCACCACCTTGTAATCCCCGTCTATTATCTTACCAAATCCATACCCAACATGATCTGGCTTCTCCCTAACAAAACACGAGTCGATGGAATATGTATGACGAGTAGCACGGTTGTACAGTGTTGTGTTCACCATGCATATCAATCCGTCGCACGACCTGACAACTCTTCTGAAGTTGTCACTAATAAAAGGATGACCTTGCCCTGTGAATACTGATGAAGGGTTATATATGGAGTTATCGGTCAGTGACCGAGTCCTAACCCCTTCAAAACTCCTAAATACTAACTGTGAATGTTGTGAAGCATTCGCGTGCCTCCTGACAAATGTTTGATCTGAGATGATCGACAACCATGATTTGCAAACGGATGTGCATAACAGCAGGGCTGAAACTGGGAGATTTAGTAAAATAATGATCATAATGTCTATGGGTAAGTCTAGAATGTCAGCCATTTTTTTTGTAATTTAGATGAATAATGAAATTTTGATATGTATGCACTTTGCTATAAATAGATGTTAATGGATGGTGGGGTGGTTTTTCTTAACTTACAGTTTAACATGATCTCAGAAGTTAGTGGGTGGTTTATTTTATGATATGAGCAGTTATGAACCCCTTTGAACTTCCCATGACTCATATTGAGTGAAGGGAATCTAAATTAACTGAAAATAGTTAACTAACATTTGCTAGAAACTGTGTATAATTAACTTTAATCATGACAAAACATTTGATGTGAGCAGTTATGAACCCCTTTGAACTTCCAAGACTCATATTGAGTGAAGGGAATCTAAATTAACTAATACTGAACAAACATTTGATGAAACCGTGTATAATTAACTTTAATCATGACAAAACATTTGAATGGTAAAATATTTACAAGTATTTCTGTTTTTATGTTATGTAGGGATACAAAGCTAAAGTTATTTTCACGAGTAAGTTGCACTACTTTAGTTTAATAAGAGGCAAGTTGAATGAAACACGCAGGAACATGTTCAGTGAATTGTGTTTTGGTCGGTGGTTGGATTTGTCCTGTGTTCAGCACGACCAGTCTTTGATACACGGGATGCTTCAAAAGCAACGGTTTGTTAATGATGGCCATTATGACTTGCCAATTGTCTATAACCACTACCGCAAGAGTTTAAATTTCGTTCAGCCCGAGTTTGCTATTGTAACAGGTCTACGTTTTGGAACGGTTAACTTTAGTGTAAATCGAGAAGGTGAAACAAGTTTTGTGACGCATGTGCTACCTAAGAAAGTTGGCAAAACTGTAACCAACCTAGATCTATTAGGTGTAATAGAGGATGAAGAGTTATTCGGTATGTTAAGTAATGAAGATGTTGTACGTGTAGCCCTACTTCTTGCTTTGCAAATGTGTTTTATGGGAACTTTGTTGGTTGAACCAGTCGATGACAAGCTGCTGCGTTTGGTTGAAGACATTAACGCCTGGAACAAGTTCCCATGGGGTGAGTACGTTTGGAGGAATTTGTACGAGGAGATTGTGAACGTAGCTTCGAAAAACGTATGGAAACACCAACAGGATCTTCGTAAATCTGTACAGTTTATCCCTACTTATACGCTATCCGGATTTGTTTGGGATTTCATGGTTAGTTTTTTTTATTATATAACCACATCAATGATCAAACTCACATTCTATATTGTTTTAGATTGACAACATTCATTATATATATATGTAGACCTGGATTTTTGAGACTTTTGAAGTTCAAATTTATTGGTGGAGTAAGGACGCGACTGTATTTCCAAGAGCGTTATCCTGGTCAAGAAAGAAGCTTTTAAACAAACCAGATTATGATTTGATATTTGCCCAGGTAAACCCTTGTATGCTATGATTTATATTTTAATTTCCACCATGTAATTAATGTTATTTAAATTTTATGTAGGACGTTAACCTTAAATTTGATTTTATACCAACAAGGGAGGAACAACAGGCCGAATGGTTTAAGATATTCCGCGATTTTTACCAGAGGTACATACCAAGGGTGCCTGCCAAAAAAGCACCTGATCAGTATGACCTTTATTTCGCAAAGCTTAAAGCTAGGCGCAAGGTTGGAAACACAATAAAGAGGGATTTGCCAATGTTACAGAGGTGTGGAGGCAGTGGTCAGCAAGATATTAAACTGCAAGATCATGTCAATAAGGAGCTAAACACTCGTGTGTATAAGCTTGAGGTCATTATTAAGGTATGCTTTGTTCTTACCCAAAACATATCATGGTTATCAATTATTTTACCATATATGAGTATATGATGATCATGTACATTTTATACAAAATGCAGGCGTTGGCCAGGGAAAGAATTACATGACCAAATGTACATATACTTCTGTAAGCCTATTACATGTAACTTATTATCCAGTCCTTGTTATAACCTATATTTTGTAATATTATTCTGAATAGATTGGAGTTTGGTGGATTACCTGGAAACTTGAATATAGATGTATACGATGACCTTAATAAAGAGTATATTTCGTTGGTTGAATTGAGTGCACTTGATGATGGAGAGGCTCGTGCAAATAATTATATAGACCTAGAAGCTAGTGATGTAATTATCTGATTATATTTGTATACCAATCTCCGTAACCGAAACCTTAAAAGTGTATTTAACGCATACATTTAACAAGAATATATGATGGAAGAGGAATTTGTGAATCGAGAACGTGAAGAGGAGATGTGGCGTTTGGCAGATACCAAGGCCTAGGAAGAATTATTCTTAAAAGCATTGAATAAGGAGATTAGGAAACGAGCTGAAAAAGAGGCAATGTTAAAAGTTGAGGCCAAAAAGAGAAAAAGGAGATACGAAATTATGAACTCGGAACATTGGAAAGCGGCTACTGAAGCGGTTAGGAATGGTAACATAAATGAATACGGTAGTGATTATTCCCCCAACTACTGGAGTAATAGTTCTTTTAGGGTCGAAGCAAAGCGAAAAGTTACAGATGAAGATGATGTTTACATGGCAGAATATTTGAAAGACGTTGAACCTTGGGTTGAGGTACAACAATTTATTTCCACATCAAGGGTTATGTTTTTTATTACATGGTAATATATGTAACAGAAAAGCATCGTTTTTATTTTTCAGGATCTTTCACGTCCTAGTCGTGTGACTGACAGAGTCTACATTACTGATGAGTACGATAGATTTATTTGTCGGCGAGATCCATTATGTTGTAAGTTTCCATGGTTCAAAGATGTGACCGTAGATCGTTTATTTTGGGAAAGCCTTGTATGCTTAGACCCACCACGTAGAGGATGGATTATGGATAAGGTTATGAACATGTTTGCTTTGTTGTTTTTGTTGTAAATTACGATTTGTTCTTTATAGTTATTAAGTGTATATATTTTTTTTTGACTACGACATATAGAGTTGTGGGTTAGTTACATGTTGCATATGCGAACTAAGGACGACGATTGGGCCATGGTGGGTGGTTACTTTGTCCAGTTGTTACTCCAAGACACGGTGCCGCAGTAGTATGTTAACGGGACTACGTAAATAGTACCGTGGTCTGATGTGGAAAAGGTATATATTTAGATCGAAAATTACTAGCAAAAAAAACGAGTTATTATGTTGCATCGTATGTTGTTCAATAAATTATAACTCACCAACACTTCATATTAACGTAGGTTTATATGCCAATAAACGAAAAAGAACAACACTGGTGCTTAGCGATGCTAGATGTACGAACAGGGGTCGTCACATTCTATGATAGCGGTGTCGTTTACGAACTGGAAACCCGTGATTTTTACGTCAATTTGAGAGGGTGCTTAAAGGTAACTATTCCCACCAAGTTATTTACACATGAGTGGTTAGCTATCATTTATTAAAATTATGGATGAAACAATATAATTTGGGTAGGGTTTTAGTAATGGACACATTTATTGTTGGAACCTTGGTGGTACAAGCTTGAGTCATCTATAAAAGGACATCCTAGTTATACATGATTTATCACATATACTACTTCTACCCAACTATACACAAAACACATCCCATATAATTTAGTATTGGTTGTTAAAAAACATGTCTGATCACATACCGATAGATGTTCAAACAGAAATCATGAATAGGTTACCAATTAAGTCGCTTGGACAATTAAGATGTGTCTCGAATAATGGGAAGGCGACAATAGAGTCACAAGACTTCATTAATGGTTATCGCGTCCGTGGGATGGGGAACACTTTGAATGTTAGGTACGAACGGGGTTTTGTAGGTCACCTTGGTTACTTAGATTCTAATATAAGATACACCGAACTTAAATCAAATCTTATTCAATCTTATTTGGACACAATAGGCAACTGCGAAGGTTTGTGGTGTTTTACCTATGGTGCAGATATGATGGTTGTTATTCTAAACCCATCTATCAGGAAATCTTTTTCTGTATTGGTCCCATACTATGTGTATCAAATAGAGACAGGTACAATTGACTTTGGGTTCGGAGTTCACCCTTTGACTCTAGACCCAACAATTGTAAAGAATTCATATCCATACTCAGGATTAGAACCGTGGTTTGTGACTGTGTTTACACTGAGCACTAAAAGTTGGACCAAGATCAGAAATTCACATCGTCATATACTTAGGATGAAGAACGTGGGACATGTTGTTTTAGGTTTATTCATATACTGGGTATGTTACGAAGAATACTTAGATGAAGACGGTGATAAGGTCACTAATCATTCCATACTATCGTTTAATATGGGTAGTCACCAATTTCATGTGCTTCACATCCCTGCGGATTTGAATATGGTTCTTCCACTCAACTTCGATTGATCACATTTAGGCGACAGTTTGATAATTTTAGCATATTTCAACGTCGAGGAGACCCACTATCTTCGAGTTTGGGATTTAGGTGTTAATGGTGTTTCAGTAACATCCGTAATAATGCTCCTAGACATACCAATGCCTCATGTTGTTAAGTTAGTTGGATTTTCACATGATTCTAGGCTAATACTGGATGTCGACGATGCTACGATCGATATGCCTTTTCACTCTCTCTAAGCGTATAACCAAACGATGGGAGAGTTTCTGGATTTAGGTCTTCGTGGGAACGGGGGTTCGTATGTGGTGTGTGCGGCTAAGGAGTCACTAATTATGTCATCCTTTAAAGATCAGACAGTTTATCTAATGCAATGTTGAAAAATAAAGCTTGTTTTGTACCTTTTTATTGGTTATAAATGAAAAGTTTATAAAAAATATTTTTACTATAGTCTGGCTATTTATGGCATAATATGTTGTATTCCAATTGTAGCACCTTGGAACCATTAAGATTTGGGTCAGGGAGCATTTAATGGTTTTTCTTGACTGCATAAGTTGTATTTCTATCAAATATACATCAAATCAAACTTCAGCTAATGCCTTGTGTTGTGACTACAACACTACTCGATTTAATGGCCAAACTATTTAAGTTAAGTCAAAGTCTAGAACATAGAGCAATAACTACTACTACAAGTTGCATGTAACTTAAATAAGGCAACCGTTGCATGCATTTTGTTTGTCTACATAAGTAACTTTGTACTTCACACTTGTTACAACCACACTAACCCTATTTCCAGATTTAGAAATTCAAAAGTTCCCTTCTTCTAACATAAAAAACCCTAATTTTTAACTACCAATTTTCTAAAATGTCAGACTATTTGCCAACCGATATACATTATGAAATATTGCTCAAACTTCCGGTAAAGGAAATTGCCCAATATAGATCCGTTTGTCGTGAATGGAAAGAGTTAATAGACTCTTCCCAGTTTATCACTAAGTTTGGAGTCCGTGACAGCCTAACGCTTAGGTTCAACCTAATATATGACCAAGGTTTTTTGAGTAATGTGGGAGTCTTAGATGGTGATCTTAACTACATCCCTTCACCCGTTCAATTAAACCATACTGTAATGAAACCTGTTGCATGTAGCGAAGGTATTTTGGCCTTTTCACATGTTAATAACAAGCGTATTTATTTAATAAACCCTTGCATGAAAAAGCTTTTGACTATTCATGTCCCCATCACATCTTTGAACGTCAAACCGAAAGAGTGAGTTTCGGGTTCGGCGTTTCAAAACCTGATTTAGACCCGACTATTATTAAAATAATCTATCCCAACCACAAACGCGATCCACGTTATGTTTCAATGTATACCTTAAGTACTGACACTTGGAACAACCTTGAAGATATCCCGACGGAGTCGATCAAAATCAAGACTAGCTTTGGTCAAGCGGTCTTGGGAAATTATATATATTGGATGGGTACGAATACAAAGTGGTCAGGGGATGGTGAAATGGTGAGGAATCATGTTATTATTTCGTTTGAAATTTCAAACCATGCTTTCCAGGTTCATCCCCTACCTCAAGACATTGCCAACGCACTTCTGAATCCCCTAACAGTTAGTCAGTTGGGTGATTTTATGGTTCTGGTCGGTCACTACACTAGTCCCCATGAAGAATAAGCACTTGGTTTTTGGGAATGCATTGTAGATAATGGTATGTTCATCACCGCTAACCTGACTTATATGGTTCATACACCTTAGTCTTCAAAACTTGTTGGTTTTGTTCTTGGAACCGGTGGCTGATGTCGACAATGCCGGCTTCCAATTGCCGGTCACACCCTCCAAGTTTTCAGTCCAGATCTCACAGGTTGGGTTAACCTTGGGATAAATGTAGACGGAGGGTCTTGTATGATGGGCCCTTACCAAGAGTCGCTGGTGATGCTGAAAAACTTGTTTACATATTAGATAGTGTTTCCGTATTTAGTATAAACTTTTTCAGTTCATAATGAACTGTCGTAAACAATTTGTGTCCTATGACGCGTTTTTTACCTTTCACATATTAATATTATCTTCAGTTGTTTGTACAATGCCCTTATTGTTTACATTCCTGAAAACGTGTGTATTATGTACAGGAAAAGTTACCTCAAGTGTTAGAGGAAGCCGATGTTTTTCAGAAGAAATCAATTGATAAATCCAAATACATTGTATCCTTTGTGAATGCCAAAAATGTACCAAAACAATGTGGTGTTTTTGGTGATTGTGGCATTTGGGTCTGTATATTTCTCTACCGATTGTCGAATAGAATGGCGTTAGACTTCGCAGATCCAATTCAAACTGCATTGGCTTACTGTGAAAAGATGGCTAAGTTTTTTTTAAACACCGAGTATATTTGTGGTAGCTACTTTAGCATAAACTTGATAACAACAACAGTTTCTTGTTTTCTATGTTAACATCCGTTAAATTTTCTATTCTATCGTTTTTTTTATACAACATACTAATAACATTTGTGTTTTATGTTTTATGAAATGATCTTAGATCCTGGGTAATTTCTAATTCTGAGATTCTGAATCTAGCTACCATACTTGGTCTAACAAACAAATCACACCCAATTGCATACACACATATTTAATTATAACAAGTAAATACAACATACTTGACATTACTTCTATGTTAACATTCACTAAACTTTTATTGTATCGTTTTTTATACAATATCCTAATATTCTTAGTATTTAAGTTTTATGAAATGATCTTAGATCCATGGTTAGTTCTACTTGTTAGATTCTGAATCTAACATACTTGGTCAAAAAATCAAATATATCACACCAGATTAACAAGAAAATACAACATACTTTCCATTACTTAATAAAAGGATTCATTATAGTAAACAGAAAGGAATAACAAGGAAAGAAAATTTCATGATATGCTCTACTAGGAGCCATCGGATAACCTCCTTACCACAACAACGAAGTCTTCTTTCTTTTGGGTCCTTTTCATCATCTCTGTCACACACTTGAGTAATTCCCTGGCTACATCAACATCCTTCTGTGATTGCTCGGTGAAGAACAAAAACGTTGGGATCTTTTTGTCCTTAAGCTTCATCTCTGCATCCTGCAACAACGCTTCTCTCTTCTCCAACCTTGTGTGTATTGCTCGACACACGTCCATAATGTTTCTCGAGATATCGATGTCATCTTTTATGTCATCTTGAATATAAACGTTCCACAAATCAGCCAAATCTGGTGAGTTGCAAATAGCTTGCAGACTTTCAATGGGGGAGAGATTCATGGTTTGTATTGTTTGGGTTGCTTGATATCTCCCAAACCCTTCCTTTAAATAAGGTTGAACATGAAGACTAGAAGGGAGTTCTAGAAACTCATTAAATTTCTTGACCTTTGGGTGGTATTAATGTTTATCTACAAATGTTTGAAATTTTTATTTTTAATGTGAAGTTATATTTACAACCACTAATATTAAATGTTTCCATTATCTACCGTGTATACCCTAACACGAATTATTCACTATCTTCATTCTGTCACTCTTGTAGGCTTGTAACCTTATTGGACGTGTACTAAATACGCTTTAAAAACTTACCATGCATGCATAGTATATAGGCCATGATGTGTCATAAATGAAAACCATTGCTTCAAGCTAACAACTGGTCTGTAATGATGCAAATATTCAACCATGCCTTCAATACATACAACAACTAGTACCCTATCCCCTATAGATAGCTGTTCGTCTGCCCACCTGCAAATCATAAATTGGTTGCCTTGAACTACCTAAGGAGTTGCCTTGAATTTGGGTATATATATAGTTTACATGCAATAGTTAGGTTTTCCATCCTATTCAAGACAAGCAATAGTAATCAAGTTAGGCAAAAATGTCCGACTACTTACCCTTTGATATCCAACTTGATATTTTGCACAAACTACCTGTTAAGTCTCTACTAAGATTTCGTCAAGTTTGTACAGAATGGAAGTTCACATATGATAGCACAGACTTCATTGAGAACTACATCCCTCGTCCTTCTGACTCGTGTTCTTTTATGTTAAGCTGCAGGCGAGGGAATGGCAACTCTTTATTTAAGATTAACCGTGATGTTAACTTTATCAGATTGGAGTCAGCGTACACTGATCAAGTACTACACGCCTTTGCAGTCTCAGAGGGTATTTGGTGCTTTACTGTTGGTGCAGATGTGAAGTTTGCATTTGTCGTTTGGAATCCTTCCATCGATAAAGCTATGATAGTGTTGTCAACGAATGTAGCAGGTGTAGCTGAGTTAGCTAAAATTGTGTATGGTTTTGGGGTTTGTCCAGACACAATGGACCTAACTATACTCAAGATTCATATACCTCTGTATGGTGAAGGTACTTGGAAGGTGAGTGTCTTCACTTTTAGTTCAAACAGGTGGTCGCCTGTGCCTCCTGGTCATTTGCCCCCTAGAAACATTAAAATCAGGAGGTATGGTCAAGCCATTGCAGGTGGGAAAAT
Source organism: Glebionis coronaria (assembly GCA_025667525.1). Lineage (NCBI taxonomy): Eukaryota > Viridiplantae > Streptophyta > Magnoliopsida > Asterales > Asteraceae > Glebionis > Glebionis coronaria. Next base: position 468,865,513 of record CM046879.1, read on the forward strand.
ATATTGGGTGGGCTCAGAAAGATGGAGATGTGCGGGTGGAAATACACACACAAGGTACGTACTCGTGTCCTTTGATCTGACTTCCTTACGTTTCCTTGTTGAAACAATTCCTTTGGACATCACGTCCATGGTTGGGCCTCCCTACAACATTGCATTGCAAGAGGACTCCATATTTATTTGTGGAACATCTATTTTTGGAGGCGTGCGTAATGTATATGTTTGGAGGCTGAATGTGCTGAACGGGTATATTGGAAGGATGTAGTTGGAAGTCGTTCTTCCAATGCCATTTGAGCATGTACCTAGGTTTCTTGGGTTTGCAAACAATTTGAGCCCAATGTTTGATGTTTGTGTCAGCCCAGCCGGTTTTCTGCATGTGTTGTACATGTGGGATGCACAACAACATGAGTTTGTCAACCCAGAAGAGATTCAAGGCAAGCGTGGGTCGTTTGTTCTTGGGGCCTTCAAGGATTCACTCCTTCTGCTAGATCATCCCCGTCATCAAATGTTAAACTAGGTTCCACCCTCGCATCTAGGGCATCATACTTTGTTTTTTCATATTTCTTAAGTGGTTGTTTGTTTGTCTGTTAGAACTGTTTTTGGTTGTGGTTGTCCTTGAGACTTTTATTTTTATGTTGGTATGCCGTGTGTGTTCTTTGTTGACTCATGATTTTTAAGCGTTACCTTTTACCAGACCAAAACTAAATGTTATTAAAACATATTACAAACAAATACAAACATAAATATGTAACAACATTATATATATAATAAGAATATCATAAAGAAATGTAACATATGATGGTCAAAACTAGTGATGTCCATAATGTATACATATTATTTCAAAAAAACAAACTGGAAAGTTTAATGTCGTTAATGTGACATGGGTTGTACACCAGTGGAGTCAGACATCCTAATGGCTGTGGTTCATGAGCGTAAGAATGTATACTCCTATCGTACACCTGTGTATGATCAGTGTTGGGTGCCATATTATACGAATCATGCCACCATTCAACACCAATTGCACCAGCTACTCCCATATATTCTTGTGTATTATTAGCGCCTGCTGCAACTGAAACATTATCACTGGCTTGAGGAAGTGCACCCACCATGTTTTTCCCAGGACGGTAACCAACTTCATAGCCGTTTGTCGTATACTTTTGGGCTGTAGAAGTCCCTGATTCAAAGTCTCCAATGTAAGCACCTTGTGTCACCATTTGAGTGCCTGGAACTATCATATCTATGCCGTAATGTGAAAACGAGCCAAACTGCGAAACAAAGGGAACACACTGTATTTGCTTACGTTTTCCGAAGAATAAATGAATGTGTATATTGTTAATAAGTAAGGATGTGTATAAACCTGATGTTTCTCTACGCCCATCCAGTCTCCATAAATACGACCATTTCTGAGCCGCGCTTCATCTAACATGGCCTCATGACCCGCTTCATCGAAAAGCCTTTTTTTCTTACTTGCTTTTGTTGAGACCGGAGCCTAGAATTAATAAATTAGAGCAAGTTAATATTTTGTACTAAAAAATTACCCGTATAGTAAGTGAATTCAAACTCACGTCGGAATGTGTCAAAGGCCGGTAGCAATTATTACGGTTATGCTCGCGCATACCACACCTAGTACATGCAACAATAGTCGGTACCTCGTCTTTTGACGGATACCGGTCTTTGTATTTAGGTCTACCAGGTTGGCGTTTTATCTTAGCCGGAGGTAACAACTTTTGAAGGTCGTCTGGTTTTTCCCACGTTGTAGGATCTCTTAACGGATAAACCATACCTTGGTATGTACCGTTGAGATTAGTTCTATAAAACCAGCCCTTTGCCCACAGGCTGCAATCACTCATACCCGAATCCCTACATACGGAACAAACATGACCGCATGGTAAACATGATAATTTCCATTTGTGACAAGTACATTCGAATTTTAACAAGTCAACCTGGTGGACCTGCTTATTGTCTGTGACTTGGTATACTTTCAAATGATCGATACCCTTGACATTCCAGTTGTATCTTTTTATCATGCGGTTCTTCACTTTCCTGGATGCCCAACCAGAAAGCTCAACCGTACCGTCTTGTGCATCTGTGATGAACAACAAAGTATAGTTAGATACATTTTAAAAAACAATAGAGATATATAAAGATAACAAATGCGTGCAAGTCATAAGTAATACCCATATATAGCTCCCGCTTTTCACAGTACCACTGTTGTAAAACATCCCTTACGTACTCTACAAGCTTGATTATCGGGAGTTGCGTACAAATCGTGTGACTGAGTTAACAGACTCGACACTATTTGACGTCATGTAGTTGAACCGATTAGCGGGGCAGTACGCCCTCGACCATTTATCATACCCGGCTTGTTTGAGTTTTGCGACACAATTCGGTCTAAAACCGCGGAGTACGCCAATAGCTTTATCAAACTCTTGTGTCGTGTACGCCTTGCAGGCTTTCCAGTACATGGAGCGGTGCTTCCTAGTTTGAAGCTTACAGTTCATCATTAGATGTCTGTCACAATAAGCATGGTATGACCGACTGAACACAGTATTACAAGCAACAATAATGGCGGGATGACGGTCAGATACGATGCATAAATTTGGCGGTTCTCCTATCTGATCTCTCAACTTCGTCAAAAACCATGTCCAAGATTCAAACTTCTCTCTTTGTGAAACACCAGTCGCGATTGGTACTATCTGGTTGTTACCATCCATTGCAACCATCCGAAGATTTGTGCCCTTGTATTGACCTTTTAGATGAGCACCATCTATTATCAATAGGGGCCTCATGTATCGTAAGAAGCTCATTACCTGTGACAGTGAAAACAAAGTTATATAGTAGAATCGAAACTAATCCATATTCAGAGGTAACCATAGTATAAATAAACTCACCGCTATACCGAATCCAAAATGTAGCATCTGAAAACATCCTTGTTCGTTTGTTTGAATGTGAGATACAGTTCCCGAGTTCACTAGCTTTAGATTGTGGCAATACACAGGCAACTGCTCGAACGAATCGGTGTGAATTACCGTACAACACATTCAAAGCATCAATCTTACCTCTCCAACATCTTTTGTAAGGAACATCGATCTTCCAATCGATAAACAAATCTTGCATAATGTCCTTCACCTTATATATCCTATTACTATTACGCATTTTTTCTAACAACAACTTAGCCAACAACTTCTTAGTTGCATTTCGATGATTAGGAAGTATTTGTGTCATTGAACAATTGTGTGTGTCGTTGCAACGTGATACAATGAACATACTACCATATTTAACCTTATGTGCATGAACACTCCAATTGAAATCTTCATGCACACATTTAACAGTGTAACGCACGGGGCTGGACCTATCAACTAAATATTCAAACGATTGTCTCAATGATTTTAGGCCAATAAAAATAACTAGTTCCTCTTTGTCTTCAAAGTCATACCCTTCACTAATATTATCAACACCAGGCCGGGGTGTCTTAAAGTGAGGTTCTGGTTGATGGGGGGGGGGGGGGGGGGGAGGGGTTGGGATATTAGTGAGACTAGTTTGTTGCCTTAGTGAGAGGCTAACACTATTAGAATCTTGAACGTTAGGTGTTACCGGAAAATTCAAATCAAATTCAGGTTTATGATTACTAACCTCGGTTGAAACCACTCGATTTGTAATAACTGAAATGTATAATTTCGGGACAACAACCCTAACAGAACAAATTGATTGAACAAAGCAATTCAAATCTTCGTCGTCCTTAACCTCAATGAAGTTGATCTTGTCTTGTATAGTAGACTTAATTCGTCACGCTTACATATTCCAAATTTTTTCTTCAAGTACACTAATAGCTCCTTATATCGATTTTTTTTATAATAATACACTACGCGTTGAACGTTGGTATCCAGATTTACATTCACCTTCCCATCAGTTCCAGAAGTCATGGTTTTGGTATAGAAGAATGTGATTTTGGTGAACTAGATTAACATCTACCACAACATATTTAAATGGTACTTCCCAACCACTTGGTCAGCATTATTAAAGTATTCTTGGGCAGGCCTAGGATATTAATTTCTTGCGCTAGGGGGTGAAGGATCACTGTTCTATGTTATAGGCAAAATAATGTTGTCAAGTTTCCCTCCACATTACTTGGTTGGTGTGTATTCCCTCTAATTATATCCCCTATATTAGGATTGCCCTTTATAAACATTGACATAAAAAAACACAAAAAAATCTACAAAGCACCCATAACACAAAATATGGTGAGATGCAATAACTGTGATGCTAATGCTGTTATCAAAACCTCGTGGACTCAAACTAACCCTGGCCGAAGGTTCTATTGTTGTGTTGTAAGTGTACATTATATTAGCATACATTAATTGTTTTTTTAATCTACCCTTCTAACCATTCTTAATTTAGAGGGGATGCGGCATAATAGACTGGTATGACGGTCCTATGTGTCCAAGAGCTATTGAAATTATTCTGGGACTACTAAGATCTTTGAACGAGCGGAATGAAAGGCTTAATGAACTTGAAGAAATAGTGGCTCAACAACATATTCAGCTTCGCAAACTCAAGGCCGTTATATTCATAAGCTTGATCATGTTCTTTTATTATATGTTCAATTAAAATGTTAATCGATTTATGATTAACGTGTATCACAATTAGCTTTCCGGACCATGTTTGTTTCATTCAATGCATTATTTCCATGAAGGTTGTACTTTGTTCAAATTTTCAATTAAATGACAAAGTACAAATTTTTTCATTTTTGGTTCTTTGGTTTTATAAAGGACTAACAATTAAAATTACAAGAAACAACATTGCTGCTACACAGATATCTTCAAATTTAACGGCCAAAAAGTAAAATCTTATGTTGTTCTTAACAAACTAGACCATACCTTCTAGTTAACTTGCCAACTGCTTGTGCGCTCATAGGTAGTCTGCAATTCTTTCACGGTAAGCAGTAGGAACAGCCTCTGGATCAGACACCGATACCGATATGTTATGTATCAATCGGTAAAGAAATATACATAACCAGACGCCACAATTACCATACTGACCTGTTTGTAAGGGCACACCATTTGCTGCCACAAAGGTTATTTTATAGCCTTCAACCGGTATACGCTTGTGTGCCAGAACGCCATTCCTATCAAGATACCTAGGTATAACCTCAGAAAATGCAACCCTCATTTCTGACCACCATTTCCTGTTCTCGGGGTCCGGTACCCCAAGAGAGTAATACAAAGTAATCAGAACGCTTCTAATATTACGCACACCAAGGCAGTAATGTTTATCAGGCTCATTGATAGGGATAAAGACCTACATATACAATGTGGCTTAATACAAAATACATTGTTTACGAAATAGTAAAGTATACATTAATGTACTAAAAACACATACCCTCTCGACGCCAGCCCACGAAGCAGAATCACGATCACCATCACCGAACCAGGGTCGCACGAAATTCGTTCCTCTCGATTCACCCATTAGGGTTGGACATAAATAACAACAAACTGCAGTCCAATCAGCGTCCTCTTTCCTAAACCTATGCATAAGCTCTATCTATATATCCAAGTGCTGGTATTGTTAAGACAAAAAATATCAATATGGCTTCAATGTCTTCATTGGTTCATAATGAAGGTTTAACGTTAATTACTCCATATGTAATTACTTACCACGTTTTTCAGTCATCCTCCTTTAACCTTACACAATAAAGCTTGCCAGAATTCAATGCCCACATACTGGTCTGCTTTGCCCCACGGAAAATAATGACATGCTTTATTTTTGGGTAAATTGTTAAACTCGAGTAGATAAGGGGGATCTCTGACCTTTCTTTTCCGGCTAAACTTGGGCCTAGTCAAATCTTGCGGTTATAAACAGGAAGATCAAACATTGTAACGCATTCAACAATATAAGAAACCCAAATCATATTTTCAATTATATACATACCTCTTTGAATTCCGGTAGGTTGATTATCTCATGCTGGACGGATGTTTTCAATTTTTTTATTACGGTTTGTCACCATTTCATCATCCTAAATACAATGGACGTATTCAGATCAACTATGCACATAAAAAAGAAAATTTTAACTTAAGTTACTTTACATGATACTTACCTTAACCAACAACGTCTTTGAGACTTCAATGCAATCACTACCATCTAACGTGGCCATCCATGATACATCACTAGTTGCAACCCTCTTGCTTTTACGTATTTTTTCATCAGGGGTTGTACTTGGTAGTGTTGTCCAAGGCATCGACAATTTAGCTCCTTTGCACTTTGGCCTTTTTAGCCGCAACGCGATCTTTTCTCCCAATACGGGAGAAGTATCATTAAAAATGTTCTTGATCACGTATCCAGGCACATCCTCCTGTAATACTGGAAAGTATCATGGTCAACTAAGCTATGAAATACTTAAAATAATGAGCGAGGCAAACCCAATATAAATTAAATGGATCTGACAACTAACCACAATATATTTTTACCCACAGCTTTACCATTGAATATTATTTGAATAGTGACAAAAGTAAATGCCTGATTTGACATTTAACTTCTCTAATGGGGTTATATAAACAAGCCCATGCAACCTCTATTTTTCACATGCATCTACAAACACCAATCTTATTCAATAGTCTAACTTTTAATGGCTCAAGTTACCGCTTCTGCCAATTTAGTAACCATGTTTCAGCAAGAGGCTTGTGAAGAAGAGATCTGGGGTTATTTCTAACGGATGAATGGCATAAAACTAAGTGACAGAATGAGCCACAGACAAATTGTCATTGCCAACATTCAACAGTTAGGGAGTCATCCTAAGGTGTTACTGGCTGTCGGCTATTTAAGGGAAATCCAAAGTGCAGATATGCAAAAGCTGAACTAGTTCAGGAGCATGGTCGTGAACTCTAACATCAGGCTTGCTCGTAAAAGATGGTACGTCACCATGATGCTCAACAACTATGAAGCCTGACTTTAGGTCTCAAGAACTGGTTTTAATGCTTTAGTTTTATGCTCTTTTATGTAAGGTGTACTAGGATGTGTTAGGAACTATGTCAAGTAACCTATCAAGTGTGGGTTGTTAAACCCTACACCTTTATGTATGTTTTAGAACTCTAAGACTTCAATGAATGTTTTACAAAGAAAAGTTTATGTCTACTTACCATTAAATTATCCATCCACTCTGCGTCTTTAATACTCTCTCCATCCATGTTGTCGTGCAAAACACCACAACCCTCCTGCAATTATTTATCAATTAAATCTAAAATTGTAATTATAAAATAGGGGTTAATAAGTGTGAAAACACTTATCCTTTTACCACTTATTTCCTATAATAACATGACCACAACGTGTATTTTATGTCGTAAAAGTTGGAATTATGCGTGGTTTCTGTTTTTATTGTGTTTTAAGACCAAAAGATGAAAAAGGGAGAAAACACGGGCTTTCACGGGCTTTTATCGAAGAAACCGAGAAAAGACGAAGTCAAGAGATCAAGAGTGCTTAAAGAACGGATGTCCAAGACCTATTCTGAAGATTTATCGAAGAAAAAGTCTAAAGACGTAAGTTTAATGAAGTCGAAGAACTCAAGTCTAAATTAAAGAAGAGAATTATTAAGACAAGTTCAACTCCCGAGACGACGTCGAGAAAAGACAAAGAATTAAATCGAGTCGAGAAGAAAAGAAAGAAGGAAGCACACCACACATGCACTTCCCACTTAGCCTATAAATACCCTCCTAATCACATTAGGAGGGTGGTTAGCTAGTTTCACTTTTAATTTTTTTTTCCTTTCTAGTCTTTTTAGAGAGAGAAAGTTCTAAACTTTCTCTCACTAAGTTTTTCATATTTTCTTTCTTTTAATCTTTCAAGTTTAAGCTTTCATTAATCTTTGTATTGGAGTTTTATTAATCAAAAAGTTCAAGTTTAAGTTTGTGTTCTTTAACCTCTTTCCACATCTCTTGATTTACTTTTGATTTTGATCCGAAATTCATAATCCATACGGATTGATTTTGATTTTGTTTAAGTGGTTAAAAGGTTAATCTTTTTACTACTTATTAAGCTTTTATTTGGTTTAGGCTATAAGCTCTTTATACTTATTGGCTTATTTCATGTTTTAGCTTAGTACATTTCGGATTATTAAAAAGGTTTTGTCTTTTTAAAGCTTCTTTTATAATGTTTATGATTTCATGTTTTTAAAAGTTGTCAAATTTAAGCTAATTGAGTTGTTTAAGGTTTGGTTAAGATAGCTTATTATACGTGCTTATTGAGTTTTCAGCTTACCACCATTTTCGGATTAATTTTGTGTTCATCGCAATATTCTGAAGACTCCACATTCCGACGGTTACCTGTTTGTATCGCAATAACCCATTGAGGGTTTTAATTTGCGATTTCTTGGATTTTACCCCGTTATTCCGATCTGGGATTGCGATCGCTCATTGCGATCGCATATTCCGACGGGTGATAAAGTTTCTTTGAATCGAAACTCTGCCAATTTTTTGTCAGCCACATTCCGATAGGTTGGTCATCATTCCGATGGCTTATATTCCGACAGATGCACATTGCGACAGAAGTGTTTATTGTATTGCGATCTAGGACATTCCGATAGACATCATATTCCGACATACTGGGTATTGATATTCCGATGGTTACTAACTTATATTATTCCGATGACTAGTTTTAATTATTCTGATGGTTCTAATTTTGGGGCATTCCGATAGAAAAGATTTGTTACATTCCGATAGACTAAGTTTTTAAGTTTTAAAGTTTTACAAAGTTTTATGTTTTAAGTGTTTTTCTAAATAATCTTCTTGTTTAATATTTAAACACTTTAATTTCACTCAACGACATTTTCATACTTGCTTGTAGTTTAAATTAGATAACCAAACCAAACCATTTTGTTTTCCAAAAGACAATTGAGTCGCACTCTTAACCGGTAATCAATTCGAAGAGATCGGACGATAATATTTTATACTTAGCCAAAAAGCTTTGTATTAAATGGCGCCGCTGCTAGCTCTTTTCGTTAAGATTAACGGTTTCTAGTAAGAGACGCGTTGCATTTTGGAGATCCATTCTTTTAAGAACGTTATTTTCCTTGCTAAAATTTTCATAAATCCAAAAAAATTAAAAACTTTTCAAAAATACAAAAAACATTAAAAAATCATAAAAAAAGCAATTATTTTCCAAAGGTTTTGCACCAAAAAGATCATATAGATATTCTTTCTGTATATTTTTCTTTTGCAGGTGTATGCGTACTAGATTTTCAAATTATTCTGAGCCCGAGACTCGTGAATATTTAGATATGGCTGGTGTTCATAACAACAATAACAACCCACCTCTACCCAATTTGAATAACAACAACAACAATGTTCCCCTACCCGATTTACGAACAATGGAGGAATTGTGTCAACCTACCATGAACGGACGCGGAGGACCGATTGCGCCGATGTAAATCACGGCCCAGGAGTTTTCGTTGAAGCATCACATGATCCAACAAGTGCAAACTAATCCATTTCGCGGATTGCCGGATGATGATGCCAAGAAGCACCTCGACAAATTCATTACCATGACTCAAAGCATGAAGATGCCCGGTGTTTCTATGGATGTACTTCGCCTTCAACTATTTCCCCACACGCTTTCTCACCATGCCGAAAAATGGTTTGACCGTCTCCCAAAGAATTCTATTCATACTTGGGATGACATGACTCAATGATTTTTGTCGCGCTACTTTCCACCATCCATGGTCACGAGCCTTCGTAACCAAATTAGTGGATTCATGCAAGACAATGATGAATCGCTCTTTGATGCTTGGGAACGCTACAATGATTTGATCGACCGTTGTTCGAACCATAACATGCTCCCCGTCACTCTCATTGATACTTTCTACAATGGTCTCACTTTTCGTGATCGTGACACAATCAACGCCGCCGCCGATGGTACTTTTATGAAAAGGAGACCGGAGGAGTGTAGAGAGTTGATAGAAAACATGACTACTCACCACAAGAATTTGGATTCATCCGCATCCTCAAGATCTAATCCGAGAGTCAATGTTTCATCTACTTCTTCCACCACCGACATGTCCGCCATGGAACGTGCTATTCTTGAAATTAGCAAAAGTATGCAAATTTTGGCTACTAACCAAACTCAACAAGCTAAAGCCGTTGCTATTTCTTGTGACACATGTGGTGGTCCTCATTCTTACAATGATTGTCCTTCTACTAAAGGCAATTTTTGTGAAAACGTTAACGCGGCATACGGTACTTATCCTACGGGAGGCTATCAAGCTCGTCCTCAAGGAGACCGTAACTTGCTAAGTTATCGTTCAAACAACTATCTTTCACCACCCGGTTTTACTCCTCAACACCAAAAGCAACAACAAAGCTATAACCAAAATAACCAAACCCAACCTCGTGCTAACAATCAATATCAATCCCAAAGAAACCCATATCCACCTCAAGGAAATTCTCAAGCTTACCAAGCTCCACCTCTGAATCAAGACATCGAGACGTTCATGAGGACTAATAGAGAGATGGTGACGAATCTTCAGAGTCAATTCATCAACTTGAAGGGAGACATGGCGAAACAAGGGAGTGATATTCGAGCCGAGCTAAGGAATGACATGGCGAAACAAAGCAATGATATTCGCAGACATGAGAGACTCTTTCAGCACTCAAGCGGATAATATATGTGATATGATCGATTCGCTTTTACAAGGTAATCAACCCTCTTCTTCGGGTACTCTTCCGAGTAACACCGTTGCGAATCCAAGAGGGGAGATGAAAGCAATCAACACTCGTAGTGGAAAAGGTTATACGGAACCCGAGCTTCCTACACCTCCACCCGTGATTGTGAACAAGGAAAAAGATCAACTTTCTTCACCTCCTTTACCTTCTTACCCCATTCCCCCACCACCCGTGGTTGTGAGTGATCCTACTCCCCTGAAGCCTTCCTCTTCATCCGATATACCTTATCCTTCAAGGTTGAGGAAAGAGAAGCAAAAGAGCAAGGATGATATTCAAGTTTCAAACTTTCTTAAAATATTTAAACAATTGAATTTTAACATCTCCTTTGCCGAAGCTCTCGCTCACATGCCTAAATATGCGAAGATGTTTAAAGATCTTCTCAGTGACAAGGAGAAGCTTCTTGATATTGCTAATACCCAACTTAACGAGAATTGCTCTACGGTTCTCTTAAGGAAATTGCCCACCAAACTTGGTGATCCGGGTCGCTTCTTGATTCCTTGCAACTTCCCGGGAGTAGAGAATTGCATGGCCCTAGCCGATCTAGGTGCTAGTATAAACTTAATGCCTTTAAGTGTTTAAGCAATTATCTCTCCCCGAGCTAGTCCCCACCAAAATGACTTTGAAATTAGGTAACCGTACGGTTGCTTATCCAGTGGGGATAGCCGAAGACGTCTTCGTTGGCGTTGACAAATTCACCTTCCCGGCGGATTTTGTTGTCGTTGACTACGAGATGGATCCCCGTGTTCCATTAATCGTTGGACGTCCCTTCTTGAGGAACGGTTACACTCTCATTAATGTAGCCGCGGGCGAAATAATCATGAGAGTTGGTGACGATAAAATTGTCTTCAACATGGGTAAGATTTCTAAGCAACCTTATTCATATAAGAGTGTTAATGCTATTGATGTTCTCGATGAGGCTTGTGAAGAACACTTTAATGATGCTTGCAAAAGTAATCTTTCTTCTCTACCCACTGTTGAGACTGTTGCCTCTATTGCTCCATCACTAACTCCATTTGGAGAAAGTGATTTCCTCTTGAAAGAATTTGAAGCAACTCTGGGAGATGTGGATTTGCAATATGACGATTCTCCCTCCAATTGGGATGAAGACATTCGTACCATTGAGAAACTTCTCAATGAGGACCATATTTCTCCACAGTCTCCTAAGGCTATCTCTACCAATGATCCGAAGTTGACTACGCCGTCCATCGAAAATCCTCCGGAATTAGAGCTTAACGATCTTCCGTCTCATCTCGAGTAAGTTTTCCTTAAAGACAACAAGAAGTTACCGGTCATCATCGCAAAGGACCTAAAAGAAGAAGAAAAATCCCGACTTATCGCCGTGCTGAAGAATCATAAGAAAGCGATTGCTTGGAAAATCTCTGATATTCGTGGAATTGATCCTCACTTTTACACACATAAAATTCTCATGGAGGACGACTTTAAACCCACTATTCAAAGCCAAAGAAGGGTGAATCCCAAGATCCATGACGTTATCAAAAAAGAGGTTATCAAACTTCTTGATGCAGGCATGATCTATCCTATCTCGGATTCACCATGGGTTAGTCCAGTCCATTGTGTGCCTAAGAAAGGCGGAATCACCGTTGTGCCCAACGAAAACAACGAGCTGATTCCTACTCGTCTCGTTACAGGGTGGAGAGTTTGTATAGACTATCGCAAACTCAATGATGCTACGAGAAAGGATCATTTTCCCCTTCCTTTCATGGACCAAATGCTTGAACGTCTGGCGGGTAATGACTATTACTGCTTCTTAGACGGTTTCTCGGGTTATTTCCAAATACCCATCGATCCCCAAGATCAAGAGAAAACCACATTCACAAGTCCTTATGGAACATTTGCTTACAAAAGAATGCCTTTTGGCTTATGCAATGCTCCTGGTACTTTCCAACGGTGTATGATGGCTATCTTCCATGACATGGTTGAAGAAACCATGGAAGTCTTCATGGATGATTTCTCAGTCTATGGTGATTCCTTTTCTACTTGCCTTGCCAATTTGGAACGCATGCTTAAGTGGTGTGAAGACACTCGCCTTGTTCTGAATTGGGAAAAATGCCATTTCATGGTAAAAGAAGGCATTGTGCTGGGACATAAAATCTCCAAAGTCGGTCTTCAAGTGGACCGTGCTAAAGTGGATGTCATAGCCAAATTACCTCCACCTTCAATCGTGAAGGGTGTGAGAAGTTTTCTTGGTCATGCGGGCTTCTATCGTCGATTTATTCAAGAATTCTCTAAAATCGCTCGCCCGATGACCCACCTCTTGGAAAAAGATACTCCTTTTATCTTTTCCAAAGAGTGTATTGAAGCCTTCAATCTTCTCAAGGATAAGCTAACTAAGGCACCGATTTTAGTCACCCCTAATTGGGAGCTACCTTTTGAATTGATGTGCGATGCTAGCGACTTTGCTATTGGAGCGGTTTTGGGCCAAAGAGTGAACAAACACTTCCAACCAATCCATTATGCTAGCAAGACAATGACGGGGCTCAATTGCATTATACCACTATCGAAAAAGAGCTTTAAGCTGTAGTGTATGCTTTTGAGAAGTTCCGCCCCTATCTTGTCCTTTCCACCACAATTGTCTATACCGACCATTTCGCGTTGAAGTACTTGTTCACTAAGCAAGATTCTAAGCCAAGACTTCTTCGTTGGGTTTTGCTCCTTCAAGAATTCAACATTGAAATTCGTGACAAAAGGGAGCCAAAAACCTAGCAGCGGATCATCTGAGTAGACTTGAGGATCCGTATCAAGGGGATCATCCGAATCAAGAGATCAATGACTCTTTCCCCTTGAGACCTTAATGTCTATTCATTCCAATCTTGATGATACCCCGTGGTTTGCGGACATTGCAAACTACTTAGCGGGTGGTATTCTCATCAAAGGGTTAACATCCCAACAAAAGAAGAAGTTCTTTAAAGACGTTAAGACTTACTTCTGGGATGACCCTTTTCTCTTCAAGCAATGCGCTGACCTGATCATTCGACGATGTGTTGATGGACCGGCAGCTTTACAAATCCTTGATGCTTGCCATAAAGGACCCACCGGTGGTCACTTTGGTCCTAACTACACTGCTAAGAAAGTGTTTGACTCTGGATTCTATTGGCCCACCATTTATCGTGACACTCACGAAATGGTTAAGCATTGTGATGCTTGCCAACGACAAGGCAAGATCACACATAAAGATGAGATACCTCAAAATTTCATACAAGAATGTGAAATCTTTGATGTTTGGGGTATCGACTTTATGGGGCTATTTCCATCATCTAAAGGGAACAAGTACATCCTCGTAGTCGTTGACTACGTTTCTAAATGGGTTGAAGCTAAGGCTCTCCCCACGAACGATGTGAGGGTGGTTGTGAACTTTTAAAAGAAGCTTTTTGCTCGATTCGGTGTTCCTCGTGCTATCATCAGTGACCGCGGGACTCATTTTTGCAATGATCAATTCACAAGAGTCATGGCTAAGTATGGTGTCAATCACCGTCTTTCCACCGCTTATCATACCCAAACCAATGGGCAAGCCGAGATTTCCAACCGTGGATTGAAGCGAATTCTAGAACGTACTGTGGGAGAGCATCGTGCCGCGTGGGCCGATAAGTTAGATGATTCTCTGTGGGCTTTCTGTACCGCATATAAGACCCCGATTGGTTGTACACCTTATCGTCTTGTGTACGGGAAAGCATGCCACCTCCCTATCGAGCTAGAACATAAGGCATACTGGGCCTTGAAGTGGGATAACTTCGACATCAACAAAGCCGGTGATCTTCGGAAGATTCAACTCAATGAGCTAAATGAACTGAGGAACGAAGCTTACGAGAACTCATTGATCTATAAGGAGAAGACCAAAATCATCTACGATGCAAGAATGAAGAACCGCGAGTTCCACGTTGGTGATCAAGTCTTACTTTTTAACTATCGGTTGAAGATCTTTTCTGGCAAGTTGAAGAGCCGCTGGTCTGGTCCATTCACCATCACCAAAGTCTTTCCATATGGCACCATTGAGCTTTCTTAGCCAAATGGGCCTAATTTCAAGGTGAATGGCCAGTGTTTGAAGCTGTACTTTGGTGAGGACATCTCTCATGAGATGATTCCATCCCTCACCACGTTTCCCATGAACTAATTTTGGGTCGAGTCAGGCTCGTGACTCGGTTATAAAAAACAAGCGCTTCTCGGGAGGCAACCCGTAATCTATCCTTTACCGCTTTCATAATAAGTGTAGGGGGAGCCCCGTATGTGTTTGTTGTCTTGTTTCTTCTTATGTATTGGGATTCAAGCTTCAAAGTGCACCTTAATGACTTTTGACGAACCGTGATCCCGTGTTCCCATCTTCCCGGTTCTATCCTAAACTCTCGTGATTCAATATTTCATATCTTATATGTTCATATTGACATCACTATAGTTGTCCTTTCCTTAGCAAGACTTAAACAAAGTGCACAATGTCATAAGTGTAGGGGAGTTTACTCCCACATGCTTAAACATTGAGGACAATGTTTATATCAAGTGTAGGGGGGACTTCTATCGAAGTAAGTCTCTTTTCCTTGTATTTGTTCTCATTTTAACCGAAAAATTGATTTTTCGATATTTTTCAAAAATTTTAATCAATTTTGGCCTAGTAGTTTTTCCTTTGTTATCGTTATTAACTTTCCTTGCTAAAATAAAGTTTAATAAAGTGGTTTTAATTTTCAACATTGTGAATCTTTTGACTCAACCCGAGTTTACTTATCTAAGTTTACTCTAGCTAGTATCCTTAACGTGTTTAAGTCAAGTTTTGCTAGGCTTTTATTTAGGGAGATTTAAAACGCGAAAGTCTTAATTCTCACGGGTTAAGAACAAGAACTTTTCGCAAGTTCCTATAATTGATCCTAGAGAGTCGTTTATCAAGGGAACTTTAAAACGCAAATTCTAAACTTGAAAGAGTCTAAGAAGATGCAAGATCCTATAGGCGACTCGAAAACCCAAAACTTTGATTTAATTGGCTAAGCATCCACGAGTCTCATTCCTTGAGATTTTAAACTGTAGAGGACGAGAGATGATAGAGTCAACTATAAGTTTGGTATTCTTTCGTGAATTTATGTGAGTTAATTCTGAGCCTATTCTCCCATCGCTTGTTAATAAATTTATCTGCAATAAATAAGGTTGTACGATTTGAAAAGTTACTTAGCTTCTAGCCCAAGATCGTTTAAAAGTTGCTCGATATTAATTAGAGTTCATAGCCAAAGCATAACTTATTGAAGCGGGATGCAAAGATTGGCAAGTCCGAAAAGGCCCTAACAAGGCATGAGGACTACATTTTGTTGCTAAAGATCCAAAGTGATGTGAAGAATCATTTATCGGAAATCAATATGAAGGATCGAGACACACAACGTAAAGCAATCCCCACGAGATCATGGAGAAGTCTATCCAAAAAGACCCTAACAAGGTATGAGGATAAATAGATCCAAGTCCTAAAAGGAGGCGGATCGTTGTATATCAAAGTCCAAAATAAAGATTGGAGAAAAATGAAGAAGTCGTGGTCCAAATATGAAGAATCTCTCAAAAAGTGCAAGTGAAGAAATTCCTATTATGAAGAGAAGACCATAATTTCAAGAACGTCTCTCAAAGATTTGAAGTATGAAGTCGCTGCCAAATATCGGTCCGAGAAAGGTCTCAAATCGTAAAGCGATTTATGCCAAGATATGAACTTTAAAAGGTCCCGAGAAGCAGTTTTAAAAGATTTTGTCCTTTAGCTAACTATTGATTAAATCGTTCACTTTATTTTCGGCCTAAATAACTATCGAAATAAGTCAAACAATGCATCCTCGTGATCATTCAAGACAATAATAAAATATAAGAGATACACCTAGGAATAAGGGAGTCTAAGTAAATAATTGGCCCACATGAATTCGTGTTAGTTTGCTAACTTATAATAACAATGATCTCGTTTTTAAGCTTGGTATGGGGAACGTGAAACTTGAGGGTGATAAACGTTCATGGCAACCTAAAACCAATGTAAGTCTTTGATTTCTTTACTTGTTTTCTATCTTCTTATTTTCCTTAAATGTTTAGTATTTAATAAAGGTCAAGGTAGGTTATTTATGATGAAAAATGTAAACCGTGCTTTAAAATTAATGCATTGCATGAGGGCATTGCAATGGTCAAGTGTAGGGGATTTAATAAGTGTGAAAACACTTATCCTTTTACCACTTATTTCCTATAATAACATGACCAAAACGTGTATTTTATGTCGTAAAAGTCGGAATTATGCGTGGTTTCTGTTTTTATTGTGTTTTAGGACCAAAAGATGAAAAAGGGAGAAAACACGGGCTTTCACGGGCTTTTATCGAAGAAAACGAGAAAAGACGAAGTCAAGAGATCAAGTGTGCTTAAAGAACGGATGTCCAAGACCTATTCTGAAGATTTATCGAAGAAAAAGTCTAAAGACGGAAATTTAATGAAGACGAAGAACTCAAGTCTAAGTTAAAGAAGAGAATTATTAAGACAAGTTCAACTCCCGAGACGACGTCAAGAAAAGACAAAGAATTAAATCGAGTCGAGAAGAAAACAAAAGAAGGAAGCACACCACACATGCACTTCCCATTTAGCCTATGTACCCTCCTAATCACATTAGGAGGGTGGTTAGCTAGTTTCACTTTTATTTTTTTTTCCTTTCTAGTCTTTTTAGAGAGAGAAAGTTCTAAACTTTCTCTCACTAAGTTTTTCATCTTTTCTTTCTTTTAATCTTTCAAGTTTAAGCTTTCATTAATCTTTGTATTGGAGTTTTATTAATCAAAAAGTTCAAGTTTAAGTTTGTGTTCTTTAACCTCTTTCCACATCTCTTGATTTACTTTTGATTTTGATCCGAAATTCATAATCCATACGGATTGATTTTGATTTTGTTTAAGTGGTTAAAAGGTTAATATTTTTACTACTTATTAAGCTTTTATTTGGTTTAGGCTATAAGCTCTTTATGCTTATTGGCTTATTTCATGTTTTAGCTTAGTACATTTCGGATTATTAAAAAGGTTTTGTCTTTTTAAAGCTTCTTTTATAAAGTTTATGATTTCAGGTTTTTAAAAGTTGTCAAATTTAAGCTAATTGAGTTGTTTAAGGTTTGGTTAAGATAGCTTATTATACGTGCTTATTGAGTTTTCAGCTTACCACCATTTTCGGATTAATTTTGTGTTCATCGCAATATTCTGAAGATTCCACATTCTGACGGTTACCTGTTTGTATCGCAATAACCCATTGAGGGTTTTACTTTGCGATTGCTTGGATTTTACCCCCTTATTCCGATCTGGGATTGCGATCGCTCATTGCGATCACATATTCCGACGGGTGATAAGGTTTCTTTGAATCGAAACTCTGCCAATTTTTTGTCAGCCACATTCCGATAGGTTGGTCATCATTCCGATGGCTTATATTCCAACAGATGCACATTGCGACAGAAGTGTTTATTGTATTGCGATCTAGGACATTCCGATAGACATCATATTCCGACAGACTTGGTTTTGATATTCCGATGGTTACTAACTTATATTATTCCGATGACTAGTTTTAATTATTCCGATGGTTCTAATTTTGGGGCATTCCGATAGAAAGGATTTGTTACATTCCGATAGACTAAGTTTATAAGTTTTGAAGTTTTACAAAGTTTTATGTTTTAAGTGTTTTTCTAAATAATCTTCTTGTTTAATATTTAAACGCTTTAATTTCACTCAACGACATTTTCATACTTGCTTGTAGTTTAAATTAGATAACCAAACCAAACCATTTTGTTTTCCAAAAGACAATTGAGTCGCACTCTTAACCGGTAATCAATTCGAAGAGATCGGACGATAATATTTTATACTTAGCCAAAAAGCTTTGTATTAGGGGTATACAGTTGATGTAATACCTTAACTATCGTATCAACCACCTTTAAATGTTGTTCTTCTCGAAGGAAGTCATGCTCGAAATTTGTGTTTGTTACATCTACCTCAAAATTCATCTCTTCTTCTAAAGTTTTCTCTTGGTTCAAAGCATCTGGGTGGTTAGATTCCTTCTTATCAGTGACCGGGGATTTTGGTATCTTAAAGGTACTTTTTGTACAACCACGTCCATCCTCCAGTAGCACTTCTCCTTCCACACCGTTGGTATGAAAACACGTTGCAGCACCCAAATGTAACTTGAGAAGTTCCTTCAGATACAAAGTTGGGAAATAGATTTAATTATGATCAATAGTGTCTAAAACACATTTATATGAAGATGAACTAATACCGTTAGGTTCTCGGGTTCTGTGGTAGCTGTTAAAAGGTCTTCACTACCAGCTTTGTCTAAACCATTTACAGAAGGCAAAACTAATCCAACGTCATCTTGCCATATTTCATCCGTATTTGTGCCATGTTTCTCATTCTCACCGAAATCAAAACCAACATGGTCCTGCAAATAAACGTTTAGGATATTAGCCTCGACACATGTCATTGGGTAATACAATCAATGCTAACTTCATATATTATATTAGCTTACACAAACTTGAGACGGGGTAAATGCATCGTTTAAGTTGGGTAACGACGGATCTCCCCCAGTCTCCATCAATAGCGGAGTAGACGATGTATGAAATATAGGCGGTTCAACCAAAGCGGCTTCTAGCTGATGCCCAATCGTTTGTGACGGATCCTCCTGTGTTTGGTTAAAAACATACTTGGATGAATCACCCCCTTAGTATAAACCGCTAGAAAAAGTGTCCTTCCTTGTGTTAACGACACCAGAATCAATAGACAGTCCTACAAACTGAACAACAAACAATCTTACAACTTCATTTATATATTCATTTCAGCTACTACTTACACTCTAATGTTTGACACAAAAATTACCTTCTCTGCAACAGACTGAAAGTTATTAATGGACACATCTTCATTACCATCATGACATTCATTAACACGATCAGATTCGTGATCTACAACATTAGAAATATCGCTGACACTCTACACACATAAGAAAACGTTGGGACTCATGAAATGTAAGGATAAATCACATACAAAGGTATAAAAAAACTTGTTGTCATTTCTATTACCTTCTTAGATAAATCAGCCGCTGATCTAACAACGGTTTCCTTAGCGACTGAACCTTCCGACCTGTCTGGTCTAGTTTTGTCAATAAAACTTTGAACATTTAACAGCCTTTTCTTAATGTCTTGTACCGCCTTCTTCAACTCCGGGTTATCAACATCAGCAACACAATACTCAATGACCTCAACACTTGATCGTATTTCTTGTACATCAATTTCAATTGGGTATTTGTCTGAATATGGTTCAACATGGCTTCTGTCACTACCTTGCTCAGACCGAGGGAACTCCAATAGAACGCGATCACCACTAACTTCTGGTACGTTTTCTAGGGTTTCCGCTACACCGTCACCTAAACTGTTAGCCTCAAAATATTGAGTCAAACAAGAATGCTCGGTCATATGTTTATTATGTATCGTATTTTAGAACGTTGTAATAGGTAGTATATTAGTCGTGTTATTACGGGCTTAACTTTAAGCTAAGGTTCATTAATAAGTAACCAAAGCCCAAAAGGAAAGCCCGGCCCAAACCATATAGTCCATAAATAAGCCCGCATGTGGGTGCCAAAATGATTGTAGCTTTTTGCAACCCTTTAGGAAAAGGATGACAAAAGTGGTAGGCGTTAAGTGTCGGTTTAGGAAAACCAAACACTAATGACCAATTAAGTTCAAGTTCGTTCTCGAGGAGGCAAGTGTGTTGTATTAAGAATTGATTAATGTTTGTGATTATATTGATGAAAGAAAGAAATGAGATTAGAAGAGAAAGACGGTTACGAAAACGGATTAAACTAAGACGAAAAAGGCGATCACGCAAAACCGTAAATAGTGCCAAAATTAAAATTTTAACCTAAAAATTCCTAAAAATTTCTAAAAATCCACAATAATATTCTAAGAGTTTACAAAAATCCAAACTTGCTAAAACCTTTTAATTAATTAGATAATGACTTTTTAATGCTAATTAAAGCCCTAAAAATCACAATTAATTATTAAAAAGCCCTAAACAAGATCTAATAGTTTGTAAACCTCAAAAATATCCTAATTAAGCTAAAAACTATTTTTAAAAATTTTAAATCCAAATTAAACTATTTTTAAACACTTAAAAACTATTAAAATCAATTAAATCTTAAATTAATTCTAGAAAATAATTGAAAAGTCCTAAAAATATTTGGAAAGTGACAAAACTCCTAATTAAGTGTCCTTAACCTAGGAAAAATGTAAAAACTAAAAAAAATCAAACTTCAATTTTTAATAATAAAATAATATTAAAATATTCAAAAAAATTCAAAGTTCATAAAAAAATTCTAAAAAATTACCAAAAATCTAGAATAATGTAACTAAGATAAAAATGCAATTAAATTTTTCTGAAACCTATTTAATAATTTTATATTAAATTTTAAAGTTAGCTAAAAACCCTAAAATCCAATAAAATCAAAAATAAGCTAAATTGAAAACTTAAATAGCTGAAAACCTCAAAAATATGATTAAAAACCTAAAAACTATTTTTTCAGATTTTTAAATTACCTTTTTCTATTTTTTAATTACTTTTCAAAATTAAAAATTAAAATAATCCTAGAAAATTAATTAAATAAAGGAAAAATAAACTTTTTGCACAGAAAAGTCTTAAAACCTAATACAAACAAAAGAAAAATACTAACTGGTCAAAAACTTAAGGAAATAAGCTGGAAAAAGCTTAATAATAAGCTGCTATGTTAAATAAGCTACAAAACAAAACTGCTTAAGTAAATTTTGAAATGAAACCTAGCAGTCAAAGTCCCTAGGGCGCAATGGTAAGTGTGATGTGTTGTGAGGAGGATGGCGTAGGTTCAAGTCCTGGCCAGTCCTTTTTGAAAGAACTTTTTTTTTTAACTTTAAAAACACAAAACCAGTACTATAACTTACTTAAAAACACAAATCCAAATCAAAATGACTAAGATTTAAGCTATCTAGAACCAAAAACGTGCTCAAGTATGCATTGTGTTTCTGATGAACACAAGTGTTTCTTCACTTGTGAGACAATCAAGAGGACTTGATTTGTGGCTTGTTGATGAGTTTTGATGGACAAATAGGGCACCCCTACACTCAGTTGGAGTGTAGGGAGTCAATAAAGGCACAAAAAAACAACAAGCAATCACACAAAATCAATCACCAAATGTTTCTGATATGGTTTAAGTTTCTGATGAATGTTTACTGGTTCAATATGCACACAAGCCAATTTCAAAAGCTCATAACTAGCACTCAAATATACCAAATGACCATAAAACCCTACACAATCCTAAACAAACCTGATCTCTAGCAGTATTCAAAATTTCAAGGCAAAATTTTCACAAATCATGCACAAAGGCTCAGTTATTGATTTTGACCATTTTTTCCAACTTTTAAGCATGCAAATGAGCTATGACCTTACCAAATGGAAAACTAATCACATGTATTACCTAATAACAAGTAAATGAGTGAAGACAACAGGTTTTAACACAAAATCAACCAAAGAAACTCAATTAATATGCAAATCCAAACACCCCTTTAGTTACTGAAATGCAAAATTTAACAAGGCAGTCCTACTCAAATCGAATCCAAACTGAATCAAGATACTTCTAACATGCATACAAACATAAATTGAGCACCACCAAACACTTAAACTAACACTTGAACAAATATCATACAATTTCACCAAGTTTCATATAAATCACACAACTTAAAATTTTTGAAAGCTAAACTAAGAATCAAGGATGCTACCTTGTTGGGCCTACATCCAGGCCCAATAGTGACTGAAAGGTCACCTCCAAACAAGCTGGGGCTTGTGCTGAACTTTGTTGATGGGCTTATGAGGGACTGCTTAACAAAAATGGGTAAAAATGGTTCCTCTTTGAATCTGCTAAGAGAAAAGGGAACAAAGCTGTGTAAAAGCTTAAGGGCTTGCCCCTAGCTTATAGATTAAGCTAGAAGAGAGCCTTAGCTTATGGGTAAGACTAGGATAAGCTAAAAAAAATGACCAAACAAATGGATTATTTAAACTTGGGTACCCACTACACCAGAACAAGCCATGGTGTCTTGGACATACACAAGCTCAAACACCATCAAACTAACACATTTCATCACCATATTATCAGTTTTGTATGAAAATTTAAGATTTAAGGAAACCTTGAAATGAAACAAAAACTTTGAAAACTTAAGAAAACTGAAAAGCTTTTTGAAACAAGTGAATCAACAATAAAACTTAACCAAACTTCAGACAATAAAAGTAAAGATGGCTCTTTTCTTCTCATCAACAAACTTTAACCATTTTTCATTCAATAAAAAACTGGACTTTACAAAGTTGTGATCAAGGAGAAAAACAAGAACAAGTTTCTACTATGTCCTATATGGCCTTTATATAGAGGCTTACAAGAACTAAAATGCTGAAAGAAAACCCTAAAAACTATGCTTGATTTGCCAAAAATGCCCCTTGAATAATTTGAATTTTTGAAGGTCCATGTGATGATCTTGGCAGTTTGTGAAGGTGCCAGTGATGCAAGAGTGATCCAAGGGTTCCCAATAATGCGTAGAAACAAAGCAAAGGTGTGGTTCGTTAATCCTCTGGCTCAGTTTGTTTGCAAGTGAATAGTGGGGCAGGGGAGGGTGGTAGAAACATGTGAGGTGATGGTGATGGGGGTTTAAGGGTTGGTTTAGGATTAGTTACCCCTTAATCATTGATCTGGAAAGGGGGAAATAAAACCCCTTTGTTTTGCTCTTAATTCGTCCTGGAATATTAGGGTTTATGGGGTGGGTTAAGAACATGTTTTAATCTGATTTGGGTTAATTAAGTTATAAAGTGTTAAGGAGGGAAAAATGGGTGTTGACTGGAGTTTGACTGAGTTTATTTAAATAAACTCAGTAGTGGAAGGGTGACATGGCGTGAGGGTGGGACGTGATTGGAGGAGGGTTTAAGGTTGATGACGTGTAAGTCTGTGAGTGGAGAGTTTGTCTTAGGTTGTTTGGCAGAAAAGGACCCCCATGTTTCATTCTTCTTTCACATTGTATTAAATAGCAACCAAACTCCTTTTCCTTTGTTATAAGTTTGGAAACTTGTCACTTTTGGCACAAACACTTTATAAACTTGAAACAAGGACTAAACATGTAAACTTATGATACTTGAAGGACTGATTTTGGCATTTTCTTCATTCTTCAAGGTTTGACTTGTTTGTTGACTTCTTGGAGGACCAATATTGACAATTTAGTTTTGTTGAGGGACTAAATTTGCCAATTCTTCAAAGTTAAGGGTCCTTTTTGTAATTTTGACAAACTTTAGGGACCAAACTTGTAATTATGAAGATACAAGGGTATAAAGTGTCAATTCTTAAAACTTGGAGGACCAATCTTCATAATTCTTCAAATCTTCAAGGGTTTTCTTTGGAAAATTCTTCATTAGGGCTTGGTTCATCGTGCGGCTTCGTTTCCCGTGTTCGTTTTTGCATGATTCTTGTGATCTTTTGTCATTTTCTCAATATCCGTACCTAAAATACACAAGTAACAAACACAAGCATATATTTGGGTATTTTGATGATATTTAATACATTTTAAGCCCTATTTGGACGATGAGACTATGTATAGAAGCAGTCTCATCACTCCCCCATACTAAACCATTGCCGTGCCCTCACGCAATGCTAGAATAAAGTATCATAGCATCTCCAAAATTCATTTTTATTCACTTTATTGAATGACAAACTAGCTACACTACTACTATTACTACTACTTGCGTTTTAGACATAATGTATGATTTTCATCACAAAATGGGACGTTTAGGTTCATAGAATAAGAACACGTGAATGCTTCGTTAGTGTAGAACAATGATAATCTTTATGAATCAAGAGGGTTGATGTTTTTCTAGAGAGAGAAAGTTAGAGAGAGAAGTGAAAGAAACCTGTATTATGTAAAGTGAAAAATAAACAACCAACACCTCTTTCCATGGTGGAAAGAGGTTTAAATACCCCAAGTCCTTAAAGGACTTGGGCTTCCGGCCCATGAACATGCTCATGGGTCGGGCTATGTAATAAATGACACTTAACTTAACTACGAGCCTATAACTACATTGTTGGAGTGACCGAGACTTTCTAAATACGTAAAACGTATTTCCAACAATCTCCCCCAAAGGGAGGTCACTCCAAATTTACAAAGTCCTAATCTAGCATGTTAGATCTTGTTCTTGAGCTCGTAGTCTTCTTTTCTTTCTTTTTCTTTTCTTTTGTGAATATGTGTTGAATGATATCAGCCTTTTTGCTTGGAACATGTTCTTTTGGCCTTTCACGTGCAGCCTTTACTTTTCTTGTGAGGTTCGCCTCTTTGTGACTTCATGTCCCATACACTTATCCTTTGTTGAAATCTTGAAAGTTTCAGAGTCAATACAGCGGAAGACTTTTAGGTCATACTTTCTTGAATTTTCAGGAGTATTTGATGCTAAAGGAATAAGCATGTGAGGACGTCTTCAACAGGTACACCGCAACGCCACCGTCTTCAACTGGTACACAGCAACGCCACCGTCTTCAACAGGTACACAACAATGCCACCGTCTTTAACAGGTACACAGCAACGACACGAATAAAATGGCTTTGACATTTTATTCTAATTCGGTAGCATTTTACCTCCGGTCGGTGAAGACCGTTGGACGATATTAGATATCGTACCCGTGACGGATAGTTTCAGTTAAGTAACTTCCTGACAGGATTTCGCGGGTAAACCCGTTCTCTTTATTCGACCGTCCAAAGCTGACTGCGAACATAAAGAGTGAATCATTTGGATTAAAAATCCTTATGATTGAAGCCGTCAATTCATGAAACCTGGAACAAGTGAATTTCAATTAAGATATTCACCATCGTTGCTTTCCAGTTGTCACAAACTTGATTCAAATTGAATCTTGCTTGTTACTTACCAAGTGCTGTTTGATGTTAACACTAGAAGGATTTCCACTCGTCACTGTGAACACTAAAGAGTGTCACTCTGAGTGTTCTGGCAAGATCATACGATAATGCGTAGAGGCCTGGAACGAGTTTAAGTTCAATTAAGAATTAAACTACTGTTTCTTTCCAGTTGTCACAAGATTAGTTCGTAAAGAACCGCACGTGTTACCTACCATGAGCTTGTTTGATGTTGGCTCAAGCAGGATTTCCATATTCACTGTAATACTTGCGTATCACTCGGATGTTCTGGCAATATTACAAGAATATTGCGTAGGACTCATAAAAGATCTCTTACTTTTCACAGTGTGTGAAGAAGCAAGGAATAAATGGAAAGTGTCCTAATGAGACTTTTGATGATCTCTTGGCTCTAGACTCGATAGTGCGTTTTGATTTAGTGATCGATGGCTGGAGAGGAGTGCCACCTTTTCAATATCAGTCTATTCGGAGTGAATAAACCAATAGATAACGTGTTGAACTCCGTGTGATTAAAACAAATACCTTTTGAGAGATATTTGAGTTAGCTGGGGAGGGTTGTGCATTGCATCACTGGGTCCATGATGGCTTTCTTCAATATCGAGAATCATTAACTAATGATCTCAATAGCATATGTATTGACCCGGTTTCTGCCTAAAGTTGTAAGGAGGGCTTCTTTCTTTACACCCTTTATCTTTACAATTCTTTTTCATTCTTCAACCCCTTCAATGCTTACCAATACGTCATCACTAGCACCTTGTTGTGATTGTTCCAGTGCTAGCTTTAGTACTTGGTCGGCATTCAGCTACGTTCACATTCATTCTCCATCTTTCCTAGGAATTCTAGTTCTATCTAGGGAGTTGTCCTTGGGAAGATTGCATCGATTCTGATGAATCATTGGACTAATACCTATACCTACCACCCTTTTGTCACCACATTCGTCGTGAGTTAAGTGTGTTTTGGGTTGATATAGTCACCATGAAAAATCCTTGAAAATCACTTAAAGCACTTGTGATATTAAAATCAAAGATTTTGTGCCTTAAGTGTTTTGATCATCAAAAACGCTCCCCCTTAACTCGTGCATTACACATGTTAAGTTGGTTTATCTTTTAAGTCTTTTTCATTGTTTTAGCCAAATATCATAAAGTCTCCTTAATCCCATTTTCTCCCCTTTCCAAAATGTTAACCATCAATATTTTGGATATTAATGGATTAACCGGTCTTTGGGTAATAAAATGAAATTAGATGTTGGCCAAAGAACATATTAATGCTCCCCCTCAAATTAATGAGGGTAAGTTGTAGTGCTTGAGTATGATAGATTTTGAAAGATTTAGAATCTCGTGAGAAATTCTTGAAACATTTCATACTTTTACACTACAACAAGCCACAAAAGCACAATATTTACAATATTAACATATTCACAAATTAACCAATATGGAGTAGACCTGAAATAGTACGACCCATTAGATGGATCGGTCCACGAGCCTGTGATGTGCTCCATATGGTCTGCCCCCCACGAATCGTTCAATACTGCGGATCAACCGTCGATGCCTTAACTTTTCCTCAATCACCTGGATGGTATGGTTGGCACTCTTCTTAAATCGGCCTTCCCATTGGTACTTTACTTCTGGAAGACCTTGTCCTGAGTTGAGCATCAACAGCTTGTCACGTACATGCTTGAGAGTGCCATCGCTGAACTTGTGTAGTTCTGAGAGTCGCATGTATTGCATGACCTCTGCTTCATTCAGGTAAAATATGCCCATCTCTGGTTTAAGTGTACCCATGTATGGTTCCTTACCTTGGTGAAAATGACTCATTGGTGTTGTGCGAGGTCGTTCCAGATTTAGCCTGGATTGGTAACTCTCTACCCCGAGTTGTAAATCCTCAACCCTTTGCTTGATTACAATTCGACGAGTGAATTGGCGAATGTTGGAACTTAGAGCAATGACTTCATCGGGGTCTAAATGAGGTACCCTGCCTTGAACCAAAAGGAGTAGAAAATGTTCAATATCTTCAAGTCGTAGGAATTGAAGATCCCCTTCACTGACACTATAAGTCTTACCGTCTTCTCGCTTGAATACGATGTCTTTCAAATACGAATATCCGAAGATATGGTGAAAGTTAACGCCCTGTATACTGGAGATTCGACGGGTTGCAAGTATAGGTGTACCTTGCTTGGTGTGATTGTAGAAGTAGTAAGCCGACTTCTTGTTGCCCCGCCAATGGGAGATGCCTAATTCCGCATATTGATCATATTGTTTGACAAGCTTTTTGCTCCATAGTTTTGAAACTTTATCTTCAATCCAAGGGATATCCTCCAAATTTACTGCTTTGCCCATTGTTAAGGATGTAGCATACTTGTCCGCACCATTTTCTAAGTAGTCAAGATCACGGTTGGTGAAGTATTGCATTGGCAGATCCTTGGCGGCTGCAATAATTAAGGGTGTTAGTGGAAGAAGGATTGGAGCTTGTTCACCTGATGCTGTTGACTTGATTGCTTTCATGAGCTCATTAAAATGATATTCTCCCTCAGTTTCGGCAATCTTCATGGAAGCCCAGAAGTTCTTGTCTTTGATCGTTGTTTGAAGCATATTTGTATCAATGCTAGGCACTCCATATTTATCCATCAAGAATCCAGAGAAGTCGATAGGATTATTGAGGAATTGTGTGAGATCCGCCTTTTCACTGTCAGAAATTGTACGTGCGGTTGTTGTCTGTGTAAGCCATGGCTGTACGGGAACCGTCTCATCAATAGTGAACGTATCAGCAAACTCAGGATCTGGTTGATTTAATTCGTCAATATCCATATCCATGTAGTGTTGAGGTGGAGAGTTATGTATCACAGATGGTATCGGGTCGTCTTCTTGCATAGGTTCGTGATCAACAGGTGCTGTTGATGAGACATTCGTAGGAACCGGTACAGAAGAAGTACCTGTGGCTGTTTCTGTGTGATGCTGAACAGGAGTAGGCGGTGGAGAGTGATGTTCCACAGACGGTGATGGTTCGTCTTCAATCATTGGTTTGGCTTGTACTAGTGGTAGTATAGGATCTACTTGTGATACACTAGTAAGAGCTGGTTCAGATGACTTACCTGTGGTTTTGTCAGTGGTTTCACCATGCTCGTTAGTGGTGATGTGTTCACTCTCAGCTTGTTTATCGGCAACTTTTTCTTTTGAACGTGCATCAGATTCTTCAGATTCTTCTCCATTGGTGCCATTACCTTCATCCTTATCACCATCCCCTTTCTCCTTATCCTTACCATTCCCATTATCGTCATCCGCATCACTATCGTCATCCTCGTCATCCTCATCGTCATCCTTATCCTCCCCATCGTCCTCATCCTCATCCTCGTCCTCGTCCTCATCCTCGTCCTCGTCATCATCCTCGTCCTCATCCTCGTCCTCTTCCTCATCCTCTTCCTCTTCCTCGTCCTTTTCTTCTTCATTTTATCAGAATGTTCTTCCTCCTCATTCTTTTCCTCTTCTTCCTCATTTTCTGACTCCTGTCGTTTCCGTTTCTTGGAAGATTGGGGAACTACAGTGTCTTCTACTGGTGATGTGTTGGAAGCTTCCATCATGACCTTACTAAGAGCTCTTTGTAATTCGTGTTGAGCTTCTGTGATGGGTGACTCAATGTTGGTTAACCGAGTCTCCAAGGTTTGCATTAATTATAAGTTAGTAAGGCCATTTGTGAATAATGCTGGAAGCTCCTGATGTACACATGCCCTAACTTCACGCTGGATGATGTTAGTCATGGAATCATTGATGGAATCGAGAAATGCAGCATTTTCTTTGTCACGTGCGTCCTTTTCAGCAAGAAACTCGTTGTGTTGCTTTTGAAGTCTTATGACATTTACGAATGTTTCTTGAAGTTTGTTGTCATCACGTTTTTGTGCTCTTTCGTCACGTGACTTACTATGATTTATCCTTTTCTCCAGTGCCGCAATAGTAGTTGACTGTGATTCTAGTTGTTTTTGGAGATGCTGAATGAGTGGATCATTGATTGTGAGAAATGGAATAGGAGTGGATGATAGTTGTACTGCTGTTGTTATTGGTGGAGGAGTTACTGCAATTGCTAACGAGGTTGTGGATTGGATGGTGGTTGGTACAAGTTGTTCAAGGATAGGTAGCGATGTTGGTACAATCACTGGGGCAGTTGTTGGCACACGAGGATCGACAATCGGTGGAGGCATCGTTGTAATCACTTGGGTGGTGGTTAATACAGGTTGATGGGTGACCGGTGGCGGCGTAGGTGTGATTACATGGATGGTGGTTGATACAGGTTGATTGATTACCGGTGATGGTGTGGGTGTAATTACGGGGGTGGTTGTTGATACAGGTCGAATGGTCTCGATTGTAGGTTCACTCGACGGGACGGTTGTTACAACAGTGCTGAAGACTGGTGGTGGAGGGGGTATGTTTTGTTGAATAGGAAACAACGTCAGATGAGCATCTTCTGCTGCTATTATTGATGAAGGAGGTGGAAGTGGTTTGCTAAGATTGACGTCATCGTACAGAATTGTTTCCATATCTGTTCCACCTTCTAAATTTTGATCTTCATAATCGTAGTTGATATAATCATCTACGTTGTCATCATCTTGATTTGTTGGGTCTGTGAGTTCTTCCTCTAGTCTGAGATCTTGTTCCTCTTCATCAGTTGGATCGTCTGGATCTCCAAAAGCTTCCAGTGCTAACTCAGCAGGAGTTTTTGATCTAGAACCACTACCGGTTTTCTGTGCCTCCATCCTACTTAACTTTTGTGCAATGCGCATCTGTTTTTCTTCAGACATTTGTACTAAGGGATCTTGTTCATCGGCATCTTCATCACGTAGTTGCTCTTTCCCTTTAGCTTTACCTTTGGTTTGGGGTGAAGAAGTTTTTTGGCGTTTGACAATAGTCTTTTTCCTTTTACCCTTTTGTTTTTCGGATGGATCTGCATTTACCCTTTTAAATTGTGTTTCAATGTCCAGAAGCATTTGTTTGTAAGGTTCACTGTCCTTGATCCCGTCATTGATCATGGTGTCAGGCACTAAAGCTGGAAGCAGTGAGTACTTACTGGGATGTTTCTCGTCACCCATCTGATCCAACACATGGTCATCATCTGATGTATGGTAGAAGAAGTTTCCACGCTTGTCAATAGAAGGAACACTCTTCATGAAATGGTTGATGATAAGTTTTGTGAACCTTGGAAACAGAAGATGCAAAGATTTCTTCTTGGTACCGGTGAATTGGTAACACACTTCTTGCCAAAGAAGTAGAGCATAATCGATTTTAGATGCAGTGTATAGGCCCTAAAGTATATGAGCCTAAGGTGGTCTCAGTTGGTCATAAC
This sequence comes from Glebionis coronaria, assembly GCA_025667525.1. Taxonomy (NCBI): domain Eukaryota; kingdom Viridiplantae; phylum Streptophyta; class Magnoliopsida; order Asterales; family Asteraceae; genus Glebionis; species Glebionis coronaria. Next base: position 468,896,481 of record CM046879.1, read on the forward strand.
CACGAGCCTTTGAAGTGAGGCACCTGGTTATGATGATGACGATTGCTTTCCATGGTTGACCAATGCGTGCAGTGGAGAACTGAGATAGATTTTGAATGTTACCCTCATAGTTTAGAGCTCTAAGTACTCGAAGCACTTCATCTATTTTTGGACTGGGCACAAACTTTTCTCCTTTTGCTAATTTGGGAAATTTGAACAATTTCCTGAATTGATTTAAATCAATAGTAAAATTTTGCTTGTTGATTTTGAAATTGATTGATATCTTAGATACTTCCTTTGCGGCGGTAATCGATGCTGTGGCCCAAAATTCATGAATGTAGATTTCAGGAACTGATGTAGTAGCTCTAAGTGCATCTTTAATGGGTGACATGTCAAGAATGTCCATTGCAACTTTGAAAGCGGCAATTTTTGGATCAAAATCCTCTCTCAGACGAAAGTTGTTCTCTGCGAGTGGTAGTCGGACATCAAGTGGTACTAATGCGAAGTCTGATTGTTGTTGTTGTTCTTTGGTGATTGACATGGTTCCTGCTTTAATGATATAAGCACAAATGATATACAAGAAATATATATATCTTAAGTCTATACCAAGTTGAAGCATAGGGAATAACACATATCAATTATGACCACATATAATAGAGAAGCAACATACAAACATGGTTCAGTTGGACTAGGTCCTTACATACAACAACACACAGACATGCCAAAGACATTTTATTCTAAATGGATAACAACCTAGCATTAATTCTTAAAATATTTGGATATCTTGGTTGTCATAACCAGAACCTCAGTAGGTCTAGGTTGCATTTCTACTAACACCTCAGTAGGTCTTGGTTTAGATTCAACCAAAACTTCAGTGGGTTTTGGTTTAGTTTCAACCACTACATCAGGAATTGTAGGATTTCCGTTAACCCAAACAATAGAAGGCTTGAACAGAGGGCAAGACAATGATGAAACTTTGTCTTCCATGGCCTGGAAACAAAACGCAAGACATTGAATAAGTAATTTTTATCTCTTTTGTTTACAGAGGAGTCAACTTATTAAATAAGAGGAACTTCTGTAATAAGAAACCTTTCAAGTATTCTTAAGAGATAAAATTAATTAATTTCAATAAAACTTGGTTTCGTGAAAGTGGCCCTAATTTACTTAAAGCCTAATAAGGAAATAATGCAATCTAGGTCGAAATCATTAGATAGTCTAAGGCAATTGCATAGTGTAAAGGCATGCTAGCTTAAAGTGATGGTGCCACAACAATCTTTTCGCAAATACTATAAGACCACTTATATAGGAAACAATCTAGCAACATAAGCAAAGAAGAATCTCTAATCTCATATTCCCAAATCAGAATGCTATACACCTCATCGGAATGACAATGTGCCACTCGGAAAGGACCAATCGGAAAGAACCAATCGGAAAGAACCAATTGGAAAGAACCACTCGGAAAGAGCCAATCGGAAAAGACCAATCTGAAAGGACAAATCGGAATATCCATTCTGATAGTCCGATCGGAATGAACCGATTGGAATGACTTAATATAAGGCTAATCGAAATGTTCAATCTTAGTGTCCAATCGGAATGACTTAATCGGAATATCTAAAAGTCCATCGTAATATCCAATCTGAATAACCGATCGGAATGACCGATCGGAATGCCGATCGGAACGACCTAATCGGAATGATCTTAAAAGTCAATCGGAATATTCAATTGGAATGTCTGATCGGAATAACCAATCGGAATGACCAATCGGAATCTATACCTTATCTTCATCGGAATCTGGGCGGAGTTTCCTAGGTGGATCGAAACTTAGCGTTTTTTATGGTTTTTAAGCTGTTTTAAGCAGATTAATTCAAAACCAGTGTTTAAAACCTGATAAAGATTAAATCCCCTTTGTTAAACATTATGTTTATCAAGTTTACATCGAAACCCTAGACCAATTAGAGCAAACCGAGAAGAACAAAAAATTGTAAGCACAGATATCATAAACAATAGATATGGATATGTTTTCTAAGTTTACCTTAGAAAGAATCACAGCAAGAAACGTACAAGAAAAATGAGTTGATGCAAGTTTTTGGCAGGGATTAATGGCGGCAGAGAAAGGTGATGGTGTGTGGGAGAATAGCAGACGGGTTGCACAAAAGAATGGGGGAAGAAGATTTTGACAAAAAATCAAACTTTCTAACCAATGTTTGCAAAAATTGCAGATTGGTCCCCCAATTTTGTTGGATGTCATAAAACTAGTTATTAAACTAGTTATCAACACACTAAGGTCAACCGTTCTAACCAATATCCCGACTAACGAGAAATGCCAATAAAACCTAATGCCAACTCAAAATAAATTCCATACAAGGCACACATTGCACATAATGCACATATAGAAAGATGACAGACAAGATAATATGAAGACCAAATCATGTTCAAAATGATATGATATTTGCTCCCCCTCAATTGGTGACCCGTTTTCTATTTAAAGAGCTGTAGTCATGGCATTTAATGGGACAATTATCATATGAAGTCCTTTTCTGTTTAATGATTTTCTAAAAACGATTCTAGGGGCAATAAGATTTCTCTTATTTTAACAAAATAAGTGCACTGAAACGTACACTAATTTGTGTTAGACCAATTTATGAAGTAAACTTAGTCCCTTACAAGGTTTTCAAGTAAACCTTGCCCGAGAAAATTAATTCCCGTTGTGAGCCAACGTTTTCAGAAGAAATACGTGACTTTAATGCGAAAGGCGGGTTGCAGTCAGAAATAACTACAAGCCATAATGGGCATGTTTTAAAAATGTACAACTTTTATACGGACTCTATTTATGGCGCTGTGTCAATTTTAATCGACATTTCTAAAGCCGTAAATATTACCGTACTAAAAGACATGCCCGATTTGAAAAGAAAAAATATTTTTGGGTTTTCTTGGTTTTATATTTTTTATGGATTTTCTTGGTTTTATATCTTTTATGGTTTTTCTTGGTTTTATACTTTTGTATTTTGCTTTTGATGGTTTAAGTATGTACTATAATATACAAGATCACAATCAAAGGATACTCGAGAATAGTTTACCAGTACTATTCTTCAGATTCTTCTGCCAACTCCTTAAGTTTCGCTGGTGAAAATGATTTCATGCCCAGCTTTTCGATCAAAAACTCGATGCGTCCTCGATCTAAGGCCTTTGTAAATATATCTGCCAGCTGATACTCGGTGTTGACAAAGTATAGTTCGATCACTCCATTTTCCACTTGCTCCTTGATGAAGTGGTAGCGGATGTCAATGTGCTTTGCTCGAGAGTGTTGAACGTAGTTGCAGCATAGAGCGATTGCACTTTTGTTATCACAGTACATCGGGATTTTGTTGAATCCAAGACCGTAGTCAGTCAATTGTGACCTCATCCAAAGAACTTGAGCACAACAACCGGACATAGCAATGTATTCAGCCTCAGTACTTGATATCGCAGCGCTTTTCTGCCTTTTTGATGCCCAACTAATAAGTCTATCTCCAAGGAGTTGCACACTGCCAAAAGTGCTACGTCTGGTATCTTGACACCCGGCATAATCTGCATCTGCATATGAAATTAGTGCAATAGAGGAATCCTTCGGATACCACAGACCACGATTAAGTGTTCCTTTTAGATACCGAAAGAACCTTTTCACAACATGTAAGTGCTTTTCGGTAGGCCGAGCCTGATACCGGGCACACATGCCGATAGCAAATTGCAAATCAGGCCTGCTAGCAGTCAGATAGAGAAGGGTGCCGATCATTCCACGATAAAGTTTAGGATCGACAGCTATCCCTTCCTTATCTTCATCTAACTTGGATCTCTCCACCATTGGAGTATCCACGGGGTCACAGTTTTCAAAGTGATATTTCTTTAAAGATTCAAGAGCAAATTTGGATTGATTAATAAAGATGCCTCTGGGATTCTGAGAAATTTGCAACCCTAAGAAAAATGAAATTTTTCCCATCATCGACATCTTAAAGCGTGTGGACATGATTTTCTCAAAACGGTCAGACAAACGTTGATTAGTTGCAGCAAATATTATATCATCAACATAAATTTGTACCAGAATCATATCGTTGTCCTCCTTGAGAATGAATAATGTGGGGTCCACTTTGCCTTTGGAGATGAGATACGACGATAAGAGATCGTACCACGCGCGTGGAGCTTGTTTCAACCCGTAAAGAGCCTTCTTGAGCTTGTACACGTGATTAGGATACTCTGAATTGACGAATCCATTTGGCTGGCTTACATAGACATCTTCCCTTAATTCACCATTGAGAAATGCCGTCTTAACATCCATTTGGTAGACGATCATATTCATATGAGCAGCATATGCAAGGAATAGTCTAATTGCCTCCAATCGTGCAACAGGAGCAAAGGATTCTTCAAAATCGATACCCAAAGCTTGTTTGTAACCTCTAGCGACCAATCTAGCTTTGTTTTTCAGCACACTACCTAACTCATCGAGCTTAACCTTGTATACCCACAACAGTGTCAAGATTTCAATGTTGCTGGGTAACGGAACTAATTCCCACACTTCAAGACGTTGGAATTCATTAAGTTCCTCTTGCATGGCTTCAAACCATGATGATTTGGTCATGGCTTGTTGCCAGTTTTTAGGTTCAGTGTCTGAAAGGAATGCATCAAAATAGCAATATAATGCATGTTCTTGGAGTTGATGGCGTGTTAAGACTGGTCGATCGATGTCACCAATAATATTGTGGATTGGGTGATCCTGTGTCCATTTAGTGTTGTGAGTTTCAATCCGTGGTGGTCGGGAGTGAACGATGACAGGAGCTTCCTCTAAGGTAGACGCACCGGTAGGGTCTTCAGGTATATGTGAACCAAAGAAGGGAAGCTCTTGTAAGTGAGCATATTCCAGATCGTGGTCATATAGATCCTCTTCAAAATCATTTGGAACGAGTGGGGGTGATGATTCAGGTGTTGTTTGAGAATTAGTGGGGGATGGTACACCTTGTTCAAGAGTAACAGTAGTTGCCTCGGATTCATTTCCATTATCTTGAGCAACAACTACGGGAATCGGAGCTACTGCTACGGGTGCTGAAGAATCATTACTCTGTGGATCAAAGAATTCATCAAACATAGGTTGAAATAACTTATCCCACTCGGACCTTGTTGGTGGTATGAATGATGGAGAAGTAGGGTTGTTGGGAATTAAGCCGGAACTGATTGTACCGGTTCCCATCTCGTGTAATGCGGGTTCAGAGCTGTGTTGCTCAGAAGCCATCGCTGTCAGCTCATCAAAATCGACATCCAAAATTTCTACAATCTTGCCAAGACGACGGTTATAAATCCGGTAAGCTTTCTTTGCAGGTGAATATCCAATGAAAATTCCAATATCAGCCTTCGGTTGAAGTTTTCCCAGATTTTCACTATTTGTATTTGGATAGCAAAGTGCACCAAACACATGAAGATATGAAATATCGGGTTTGTGTCCATGAAGTAGCTCATATGGAGTTTTACCATGACGTTTGCGAATGATTGAGCGGTTTTGGGTGTAACATGCGGTTGCCACTGCTTCTGCCCATAAGAATAAAGGAGCATTCGCATAAATCAACATAGTTCGAGCAGCTTCCATAAGTGTACGGTTACGTCTTTCAACGACACCATTTTGTTGTGGAGTGCGAGCCACAGATGTTTCATGAGAAATACCAACCTTTTCATAATAAGTTCGAAGAGTCTGATTAACGAACTCAGTGCCGTTATCAGTCCGAATGCGGCGAACAGTAGCATTACGACGTACTTGGATCATCTTTAAGAAAGTAATGATATACTCTGGTGCTTGATCCTTAGATGCTAAAAACTTTACCCATGTAAACCTTGAGAAATCATCCACTATGACGAGGATGTATTTTCTACCACTCACACTAGCTGTACGCATTGGCCCGCAAAAATCCATGTGCAAAAGATATAGTGGTTCTTGGTTGGTGTCTTCTGCTCTAGGTTTGTAAGATTTCTTGGTGCTTTTCCCCAATAAACACGCGGAACATAAATGATCCTTGTCGAACTTAAGTTTCGGAAGACCACGAACAAGTTCGTTTCTAGCCAAATGGTTAATAGCATCAAAGTTAAGATGAGATAACCGTCGATGCCACAACCATGACTTGGTCTTAGATGCTTTGGAGAGTAGGCAAACAGGAGAGGCGGCCATCATGTTTTGAATAGACAAAGTATAGAGATTATCCCCTCGAGAACCCTTTAACAAATCATTTCCCGCAAGATCTCGAATGAAGCAAGTATGTTGTCGAAAGGCCACTTCAAGGTTAGAATCGCAGAATTGTCCTACTGAGAATAGATTGTGACCAAGTCCCTCCACATAGTAAACCCTTGAAATCGTGACATTCCCAATTTGGTATTCACCATAACCCATAATCTTTGCAATATGGTCGTTGCCGAATTTTACCGTTCCTAGAAACTTGCTGACGAAATTTTTGAGCATCGAGCGGTCTCCAGTCATATGTTTGGAGCACCCCGAGTCCAAATACTAAAGAATAATTTGGACGACCTGAAAATTTTACCAAACACAGACGATGTATCGGATTCTAATTGTTCTTCTGAGTTAGCAGGTACAGATACAGTTATCTTAGATTTGCTATCAGATGAAACTTTAGGTTTCCAGATTTTCTTACTAGTGGTTGGCTTAGATTCTAGTTGTCTAGTATTCTGAGGTACTTTTTGACTGGGGACATGACCACTGGTAGGCACAGTAGTGAGGGCAGACCTAGTTAAAGGGCGCTTTTTCCATTTCTTAGTGCTAGTGTTCCTATTTAAAGGACGCTTAGACCTAACTTCTATGGATGTGATCCTAGTTAAAGGGCACGTAGTTCCATTTGCAGTAAAGGTCCTACCAGTGGGTTTACATTGCCACCCAACTTGGGTAAATTTCTTCCCTGTTGGAGTCCATTCAAGATTGTTCTTAATAGCATGCATTTCATTCACGTGACCAACAATGCATAAATCATGATGCTGAGAAAACATGCATTCATTACAATTCCAACATTTCGCATTAGAATTCACATTTTGCTTAGGTTTCCACTCATAAAGAGGACCTTTTGTCTTAGCTACATGATTCTTTTTATTTAAAACTGAAATAACATTCCTAGGGTGCACTTCTACTTTCTTCTTCTCAGTCCTATTAGTGGAAGGCTTGATCCTATCTTTCTTTCCTCGAGATCCTTTAGCCTTAGTGGACACATTTACTCCTGTAGAAGCCAAGGGAACATTGGTTACAAATTTTAAAGGTGCCTTACTTGATAGTGCCAATGACGGTTTTGCTCCTGGAGTCTTATTGAATGGAGTTACAGCAATGGGTCGATTAGTGAGTAGTGCAGAACCCGGTTTTCCTATGTATTGCAAATATGCTAAGCAATATTGAACACGCTTAATATATTCATGAGCTGAATAGTAGTAACTGCTTGAGGGATCTAACGCATACAAATCATCTAAAATATCCCTAACCAGATCTACATGCTTAGTTGCATTCCTCATATAATCATCGTAGGTAACCGGGTTTTTCTTATGGAGCGGGTTCTTATAAAGCACTACTGACTTGGTTGTTGGAGCACTAGAGGATGGTGCAGAGTTGCTAGCTAAGTTATTAACAACTTCTTGTCGGATGAGAAGAAGTGTCTCCTTTAACTCAGCCAAAACCATGTTTTTGTCTATGAGCTGAATTTTTAGGTCAGAGGTTTCCTCACATTTCTTGTTCAGTTTGTCAATTAAAGACTTTCGCTCTGTCGCATTAAACGCGAGGTGTTCTTCTATTGAACCAGAAATTTGTGAGTCTCCCTGCCTCACTTGTTCACGCTCTCCTAGTATAGAATTAATTCTATTTTCTAGGACATGATTCTTAGCCTCTGCAGCCTCTAGATCCGTTTTTGTTTCTACTAATTCTCTCTTAAGTCTCATCATCTCTTCTTCTAAATTTTGAACCATCTGAATCATCTTGTCACTTGTCTCAACGGAGTTTCCACCATCATTTAGTTTTGAGAGAGTTTCATTTTTAGATTGATTCTCAATTTCAAGAGATATAGAATGTTGTTGAAGCTTATTAAAACTTTTTGAAAGTGTATTATATGAATCTTGAAGCTTTAAAAATTCAGCGTTGGATTCATGACAAGAATGATTTTCTACAGTATTCACATGTTCAACAGTATTCACAGATTCATGCACATCATCACAAATATTCACAGTAGATGAAATTTCATGAGTATATTGAATAGTAACAACTTGCATCACTTCGAGAGACACCATATGTTCTAAAAAGCGGTCATATTCTGATAAGATCTTTTCTTTTTCAATTAAGTGTTGTTCATAAGCATCATCCATTTTATTGAAAACTTTTTGAACTTCACCAATTTCAAAACTTAAATTACACGCTAGATCATAGACTCCTTGTTTAATATGGTCCACAAACGGAACGATCGCTTCTTCAAACAACGTTTTCATGTGTTCGAACGCCCATTCTCCAGCGGTTTGAGCCGTTGAAGTCGTACATTCCAAGATGACCTTGTCAAAATCGGTAAGGTATTGCCCAATCTCTTCAATGCTGAGCTTTACCGTACTAACCGGGGGAAGATTCTTAGGAATTTCCTTTGGTTTGTCCGAGTTGACAAGTGTAGAAATTATACTAAGGCATTCTCTAGTTGGCATGAAAGTGGATGTTTGGAGAGTTCTCTTTTTCATATTAAAACGAATTCTAAGATCTATTGTGGCATTTTTTGCATTCATTGAAGCATAATCATATTCAGGATATTTCGAAAGTAATTTTAACTGCTTTTCATCATATGGTGTCATGGAATCACTTGAGAACACTATCGGATCTAATACCAAACCTAACTTTTTTGCATCATACAGTCGTGGGTTGTGGTTAAGTGCTTGCTTTGCATAACCCGGGTTAGGTGGTAAGTCTATGAGACGCGATAGGTTGAACTATTTAAATGATGCATGAAACAAGTGTACTAGATGTGAAGCAGCATATTGTTTTAAAAGTTTAAGTTCCGTTTCTTTTATTCTGTTAGACGTCTTAATTTCCATTTCAAGCTGTTTGGACTCCAGAATTTCAAAATCTGTTTGAAGTTGATGAAAATTAGTAACGACTGACTCTTTTTCTTTAAGCTCATTCGAAAGATTTGCTCTTAAACTTTCAATTTCTAGCAGATTGTCCATTTGAACTTTCCTAAACCTATCAAATTCAGGATTGGTCAAGGTAGTGGACACAGGAGTCATTTCCAAGGTTTTAACCTTGTCCTTATGCAAAGCAAGCTCGGCAGATAGAGTCTGATTAACATTCATGGTTTCGAGGATTATACTATTCATTCTGCTAAGCAAAGATGCCGGGACACTAACCAAATCAGGTTGAGCAGACGAATTAATAGTCGTAAGAGCTCCCGGTTGTGGTTCACTCAAAGTCTGAGGACTTGCAATGTTAATGCTATCATTGTTTGTCTCGTCGATTGAGTTACTAACCACCAGAGGCTGTTCCGAATAGTCAGACATTTGCTCAACTTGATAAGGTACAATAATAGTATCTGTAGCAGTAGTTTGTACCTCCGAAATAGTATCAGTTCCATAGGGTGAAAGGTTTGCCATAAGAGCTGCTTTGGCGGTGTTAAAATCATCACAATCCGAGTCATATGCATCCAAATCATCACATTGATATGCAGCATTGTTGGTGATGACTGTTGTGAGACCATCAGTTTCCGCTACTCCCGGATCTGCAAGGAATGCCAATTCTTCCTCATCAAGCTCACGACCTTGTGCTTGAGCATTCACCAGATAAATCTTCTCCTTAAACCATGTGTCGTCCCTTCTCCTCTTAGGCTGCTTGCATTCTCGGGCCATGTGCCCTTCCCCTTTGCAGTTGTAGCAAATAACCACCTTCATTTTACTAGTGCTGTTAGCCCTTGTAGCAGTAGTATTGGATGAACGTGCACCCGCAGTGGACGAATTTGATCTCCCTTGAAGTGGTTGCACCATGACCCTTCCGTCCTGAATTGTTGCCTGTTGTCGAGAATTAGACGAGTTCCTTACCTGATTGTTAGTTGGTGCTGACCCTCGGTAACCTCGTTTGTTCAAAGTTTGACTTAAGAATGCAGACATCAGAGAAAGGATTTCAGTAGGGCTATCTCCTTGTCTAAATTCAGGGACAGGGATGTCATCTTCACAGTACAATGCTGATGCTGGTTGAGCAACAAACTGATTGGTTGGAGCACTTACTTGATGTGAGTAATGAGGTTGAGGAGCCTCGAGTTGTGGATAAGTACTAGCAAGGTTGGTGGGAGGTTGATACGGTGAATACTGGTGTGAAGCATAAGGTGATGGGTGTGAATCTCCTTATGATGATGATGTTGCTGGTTGGTGATAAGATGTTGGCGGCGGTGGCAGAATCGAGTACTGTGGAAAGCTTGGTGTTTGATACATAGGTTGATATGAAGATTTGTGTCCTAAAGCAAGCTGAGAATTGTGGTATGACAGTGTAGGATGGTTTGCCAATAATGCCATTGGTTCATGATAAGGTCCTTGAGAAATTCGGTTTTGGATCACATGCTTCTCATGTTGTTGTAAGAAAGCATAGAGTTGATCTAAATTGGACTTGTGTAGATCACGAATCATTTTGACATCAGTCACATATTGACTCCATTCAGGGGGTAGTGTGTTCAAAAACTTGGTGTTTAACTGAAATTGTTCAATCCTTAGATTATAGACATTCATGTCATTCATCAATGTGGTAAAACGCCAGTAAAAATCATGAAGAGTCTCCCCTGGAATGTATTGGAATCTATCAAACAAATCATATAATTGACATTCTCGTTCTTGCTTAGTGAGAGATGTCCCTTGTAGCAAAACCGCAAGTCGATCCCAAAGATCCTTGGCCACTTTATGTTCACTCACCATTCTGAAGATATCAGGTGGAAGGGCTTGAAGAATTGTCTGAACCGCCCTTTCATCGGCATCTACAATGAGTTTGTTGGCATCGGTTAACTCATGATACTGCCTTGGCCTTGTCACATTGTTGACTGTAACCTCTCCCCAATCTAATGGACCTTTGTCAATTGATTCTAGCATAAGTCGACCACTTTGTTTGCCCATGATGTACGTTCTCATGTGACTTTGCCATGATTCAAATAAGTCTTTGATGAGCAAAGGCGGGCGAGTATCGGTACCCGAAATGATCGATACATCGGTGAGTGAAGTCATAGTTGGCATAAATGAATGTGAATTAATTTTGTGATCCCTTGAAAAAAGATTATCAAAGATGATCGAACAATGAAATAAGGTTAAGTGTTTTAGTGTTGTTGAAATAAAGATGTTGCGTGTTTTTATGACAGATTACAAACTTGAAACGAAATCCTCTAAGTTGAAAATACTATCTCAATACCCAAACTTCTTAGTGTCAATGTGAAAATCTCAAAGTGTCGTAAGTCTCAAAATTAATCCGTCGAAATGCTAAAAGTAACCAATCGGAATGTTAACTAAAGCCCTGATCGGAATGTCGTCCAATCGGAATACTTAACCAATCGGAACCCTTGTCGGAATACTTACCAATCGGAAACTTTATCGTAATACTTACCAATCGGAACCTTGTCGGAATACCTACAAATCGGAAACCCTGTCGGAATACTTACCAATCGGAATGTATAGAATACCTGGTCGGAATACTTACCAATCGGAACCTTGTCGGAATACCTACCAATCGGAAACCCTGTCGGAATACTTACCAATCGGAATGTATAGAATACCTAGTCGGAATACTTACCAATCGGAATACTTAACTAATCTCCTATCGGAATACATATTGGAATGTATGATCGGAATACATATAGGAATATGTAAACCCTTTTCCGATTTGACTGATTGGAATTCCTAAACCCTTTTCCGATTGTGCTGATCGGAATAACTGTACTGTTACGAAATTTTGGGGCTAAAAAATGAGATTTTCGACAAGAAAAACGTGATTTGAACCAAACCAAAACACCCAAAACACTACTAAAGGTATTTAGAAGATATATGGAGCACTTGGAGAGTCAAAAACACGAAAAAAAATTGAAACTTGGGTAAAGATCAATCAAAAACACATGAACACACCAAAGTGAACATGAACAACACAAAACCAACCTTTATTTCATCCCATGCTCTTGATACCAATTGTAGAACAATGATAATCTTTATGAATCAAGAGGGTTGATGTTTTTCTAGAGAGAGAAAGTTAGAGAGAGAAGTGAAAGAAACTTGTATTATGTAAAGTGAAAAATAAACAACCAACACCTCTTTCCATGGTGGAAAGAGGTTTAAATACCCCAAGTCCTTAAAGGACTTGGGCTTCCGGCCCATGAACATGCTCATGGGTCGGGCTATGTAATAAATGACACTTAACTTAACTACGAGCCTATAACTACATTGTTGGAGTGACCGAGACTTTCTAAATGCGTAAAACGTATTTCCAACAGTTAGAAATAATTTCATCGTCCTCGATTTTCACCCTAATTTCATGCCAAGCGTGCAACGAGATCATTGTCATTATAAGTTAGTAATGCTAACACTACTCATATGCCCTAATCACGTACTTATCCTCCCATTATTCCTAAGTTGTATCTCTTATATTTTATTTTGTCTTGAATGTTTCACGAGGATACATTGTTTGACTTATGCGATAATAGAGATTTAGGTCTAAAAATAGAGTCCTAACGGTGTAACTAAGACCATCAAATCAATAACCCCTCCTAATAGACAACGATGTCAAAAAATTAAGTTGACAAGAAGAATCGATAAACACGGTTCTATAACGGTTTTGAACATGAGACTTATTACCAAGACTTTTATACGCCCCCGAACGGAAGGGCCTTATTATCTTTGGTTTACCTCCATCTTTTATTCAACTTCGCCATGAAGCTTTTATTATGACTTCGGTCTTGCCTTGCCTTTTATTATCCGCCTCATCGGTGGTTTTATTAGCCAAAGACGTATATCCTCATGCTAAGGCGAATTTTGGATCTTTAAAGCTTCGAAGATTAAGGCTTGATTCACTTTCAATTTTGCATAGATTTTTCGGCCTTGTGGGGCTTCAAATTGTTTGCTAGATTTAGGTGAGCACTTGAAATCTTATTATTGGGTGAAGCTTTCGATTATTCGGGTGCCAATACTTCAAAACCGTGACGCTGGCGATACCTTAATGTCTTCCTAATTTAATTACACGGAAGCTACTAGAAAAGACTAGAAACCCAACAATCCTAACTAAACCGCTAAGTCAATATTTATTAAGAAAAAAATATTTACATATGAAGGGAGAATAAGCAAACAACGAGAACACATGAGTTTTTGAAAGAATACGAGTACTCTACGTTTAGCGTAGTAACTTATAATTAACTCTATCATTTCTCTTCCTCATTTAAGAGACTTAGCCTAATGTGTAGTTAAGGAACCAGAGCTAAGTGCTCAACACGCACGGTCGAGTAAAAAATTACTCTTATTCTCGCCATCGGAAAACCTACATTCGTGTCTTCAAACACTTATAAAACATGAGAAAAATTTTAAAATTTGGCCATTTTTAGCCTTATTTTGCAACAAAACGATAACAAAAAGATAAACTTTGGAAAGCGTGAAGGTTTGGCAAGGCAAGTATCTATTCACCCCCCATACTAAAGTTATACATTGTCCTTAATGTTTCGAGTCTAGGGGTGCAAACACCCCCATACTAGAGACGTAGTCGAATGCCTATTCTAGCATGGAAAGGGTGTAACCAATAAATTTAAATCCGTTTATGAAGTGTGCTAAAAACCTAAGGTTAGAATCATCAAAGGATACATCATGGATATTGAGAAAGTCTCCAAAGCAAACGATCGAGTGCTCCCATAAAACGAACACGAGAGGCTCCAATCATGAAGATCATGATCTAAAAACCACATATCACAAACAACCACGGAACAAAGGTTGGAAGGGCACAAATCCCCACACGTAAGCTACATTAGAAAGCGATAATATGTACATAGGATAAGCATGGGACTCCGCCACGAGGCACCTCGTTTTTGATTACCGAGTCATGAGCTCGACTCGATCCCCTCAATACTAATTATCATTGGGGAAGGTGACTTGGTCGAGGTAGTTCAAGGATGGAACTTCCCCGCCAAAGTAGTGCTTCAACCTATGTCCATTCACCTTGAAGTTAGGACCATCATCTTGAGCTAGCTCGATGGTCCCATACGGAAACACTTGAGTCACGGTGAATGGACCGGAGCAACGGGATTTCAACTTACCGGAAAAGATTTTCAATCTTGAATTAAAAAGCAAAACTTGATCCCCAATGTTAAAAACCCGGTTTTTAATTTTAGAATCATGCAACTTTTTAGTTTTCTCTTTATAAATCAATGAATTTTCATAAGCAATATCCCTTAATTCATCTAATTCATTCAATTGCATTTTCCGGTGTTTTCTCGCGGTCTCCATATCATCATTACAATGCTTTAGGGCCCAATAAGCCTTGTGTTCTAACTCGATAGGCAAATGACAATTCTTTCCATACACAAGCTTATAGGGAGTGCACCCAATGGGCGTCTTATGAGCGGTCCTAAAGGCCCATAAAGCATCGTCCAACTTATCCGACCAAGTTTGTCGGTTTTCTCCTACGGATCTCTCCAAAATCCTCTTCAAAGCTCGGTTTGAAACCTCGACTTTCCCACTCGTTTGTGGATGATAAGCCGTAGAAAGACGATGTGTAACCCCATATTTCCTTAGAACCCTTTCAAATTGGTCGTTACAAAAATGGGTTCCACGATCGCTTATGATAGCACGAGGGGTTCCAAACCGAGAGAACAATTGCTTCAAAAACTTGACTACCACACGAGCATCATTGGTGGGCAAGGCCTTTGCCTCCACCCACTTAGAAAGGTAGTCAACCGCAACGAGAATGTACTTATTACCACGAGATGATGGGAACGGCCCCATAAAGTCTATACCCCAAACGTCAAAGATCTCACACACTTGGATGATATTTTGTGGCATTTCATCTTTTTGTGAGGCTTTTCCTTGTCGTTGGCATGCATCACACGATTTCACAAGATCTTGTGCATCTCGGTAAATAGTAGGCCAAAAGAAGCCGGCATCAAACACCTTCTTAGTCGTGAGATTAGCACCGTGGTGACCACCCGTGGGTCCCTCATGACAAGCTCTAAGGATGTTAGAAGCTTCGGTGCCAAATACACAACGGCGGATGATTTGATCCGCACAAGTTCGAAACAAGTAAGGGTCGTTCCAAAAGTAGAACTTGACGTCACGAAAGAATTTTCGTTTTTGTTGAGTCGTCATACCCTTAATGATGAAGTTACCCGCATGGTAATTTGCAAAGTCCGCAAACCATGGGGTAGAAGAATCAAGATTAGAATTCACTACACCAAGTGTCTCGAGCGGAAATGTTTCGGTGATTTCCTTGGGCTCGTAAACACTTTGGTGAGGATCTTCCAAACGAGAAAGATGATCAGCCGCTAGATTCTCGGCTCCTTTTTTGTCAACGATTTTGTGATCAAATTCTTGAAGGAGGAGAATCCAACGAAGTAATCTAGGTTTAGCATCTTGCTTTGCCATGAGATACTTAATAGCCGAATGGTCCGTATACACTATGCATTTCGTCAAGACGAGGTAAGGTCAGAACTTCTCAAATGCATACACCACGACAAGGAACTCCTTTTCCGTTGTAGTGTATTTTAGTTGAGCCTCGGTCATCGTCTTGCTAGCATAGTGAATAGGCAAGAAGTGCTTATCATGACGTTGCCCCAAAACGGCCCCTATAGCGTAATCACTACCATCACACATGAGTTCAAAGGGGAGGTTCCAATTGGGAGCAACAAGAATGGGAGCTTCGGTAAGTTTCCTCTTAAGGATTTCAAAGGCTCGTACACAATCTTCGTCAAAGACAAAACGTGCCTCTTTTTCAAGAAGATGTGTAATGGGTCGAGAGATTTTTTGAAAAATCCTTGATGAATCGACGATAAAAGCCCGCGTGGCCTAGGAAACTCCTAACTCCCTTAACGGTTTTGGGATGAGGTAATTTGGCGATGACGTCTACCTTAGCTTGATCTACCTCAATCCCCGCTTTCGAGACCTTGTGCCCTAAGACGATTCCACTCTTAACCATAAAATGACATTTTTCCCAATTGAGCACAAGGTTGGATTCCTCACAACGTTTTAACATTCTCTCTAGGTTCGACAAACACGAAGTGAAAGAATCACCAAACACGGAAAAGTCATCCATGAAGACTTCCATCGTCTTCTCGATCATATCATGAAAAATAGCCATCATGCATCGTTGAAAAGTTCCCGGTGCATTGCAAAGTCCGAATGGCATTCTACGATAGGCAAACGTTCCATATGGACACGTAAACGTAGTTTTTTCTTGATCACGAGGATCGATGGGAATTTGGAAGTAACCGGAAAAACCATCTAAAAAGCAATAGAAATCGTTTCCCGCAAGAAGCTCCAACATTTGGTCCATGAAGGGCAAGGGAAAATGGTCTTTTCGAGTGGCTTCATTCAACTTACGATAGTCAATGCACACTCTCCATCCGGTCACGAGTCTAGTGGGAATCAACTCGTTGGCATCATTTGGCACAACGGTCATTCCTCCCTTTTTATAACATCATATCTTAGGGGGAGCATTTCTGAAACGACAAAACTAGCAAGGTGTTAAATGTTTTTCAAACACTTTGTTAGAATTTAAAGTGGTTTTTATGGTTACGATAAAATACCCACAACATCTTTAATTCACGACGTTATTGGTGTCAAAAGGGTGGTTAGGTTTAAGTCCTATGATCCAACCAGAACCGGAGGGATCTTCCCAGGGACAATCCAATAGATTATTAGAAGTCCTTAGGAAAGATGGAGTAGAATGTGAACGTAGCTGAATGCTGACTAAGTACTTATGCTAGCACTGGAACAATCACAACAAGGTGCTAGTAATGATGTCTTGGTAAGCATTGAAGGGGTTGAAGAATGAAAAAGAAATGTAAGGATAAAGGGTCTAAAGAAAGAAGCCCTCCATACAACTTAGGCAGAAACCGGGTCAACTCATCATGAAGACAAACTCATCATGGACCCAGTGATGTGAAGCACAACCCTTTCCTAGCTACTCAGGCTTCTCTCAAAAGAAGTTTGTTTTATTGTCACGGAGATCAACACGACTTCTATTGACTTTCTCACTCCGAGATAGTTGATATTGAATAGGTGGCATCTGCTCCAGCCTCCGACCACTAAAAGTGCACAAATCGAGTCTAGAGCCAAGAGATCAATCAAATCTCGTTAGGACACACGGATGAAGATCAAGAAAGTCCTACGCTATATCCTTGCGATATTGCTAGAACACTCAGAGTGATACTACTTAGTATTCACAATGGTGAGTGGAAATCCTTCCAGTGTTAACATCAAACAGCACTGCGGTAGGTCATATGCAAGATTCTTTATGAATTGAACATATGTAAAACTAAAAAGCAACAGTGGTTTGATTCTGAATTGATTCAAACTCGTTTCAGGTTTCTACGCAATATCTTTATGGTCTTGCCAGAACATTCAGAGTGATATTCATTAATATTCACAGTGACGAATGGAAATCCTTCTAGCGTCAACATCAAACAGCGCTACGGTAGGTGACTTGTGAGATTCTTATGAATCAAACTTGTGTCAACTGGAAAGCAACAATGGTAAGATTCGTTAAGAAACAAACTTGTTCCAGGAATTTGAATTGACGACTTTAATCAAGCGGATATCTATCCAATTGATTCACTCTTTATGTTCGCAGTCTTGCTTTGAGACGGTCGAGTAAAGAGAACGGCTAGTACAGCCGCGAAACCCTGTCAAGGAGATTCTTAATTGAATCTACCTGATCACAGGTACGATATTTAATATCGTATAACGGTCTTCACCGACCGGAGGTAAAACGCTACCGATTTAGGACGAATGTCAAAGCCATTCAGTCCGTGTCTATGTTTTGTCTCAAGAAGGTGGCGTCACGGTGTACTCAGCAAAGTCAATGATTCAGAAACCACATACTCATGCCTAAAGACATATTCAACAATTAATAGTGTGAGCATGTGGATGAAGACACAAGATCGCAAGATGGCATAGACAAGTCAAGGACGATTTGAAGATCTCAAGCTTAAAGACAAAGTCGAAAGACAACAACAAAGGCTCAAAGATCACAGCATGAAGGAACAAGACTACGATTACACGTTCAAGGCTCATTTATGGGGAGATTAGTAATCTCTACAAATTTCCTAAATGACCAAGGTTTATGACCTCTCATTGGGGGAGATTGTTAGCCTCAAAATATTGAGTCAAACAAGAATGCTCGGTCATATGTTTATTATGTATCGTATTTTAGAACGTTGTAATAGGTAGTATATTAGTCGTGTTATTACGGACTTAACTTTAAGCTAAGGTTCATTAATAAGTAACCAAAGCCCAAAAGGAAAGCCCGGCCCAAACCATATAGTCCATAAAGAAGCCCGCATGTGGGTGGACTATATATACCCTTCCTAGCATGTTAGGTAGGGTGTTGGTTCATTTGTATTTCTCACTTCTCAATCTAACATTCACCTAGTTCCAACCATTTCTCTCTCTTTTCTCTCTCTACTTTCTCTCACTAAAATTCATCTCATTTCTACCTTTCTTTCTTTAATTCGTGTATTATAACATCATATATTAGGGACAACATAAACGCTCCACACATTCTATGTCCCTTTTTTTTTACCAGGGGAAAGGAATTAATCAATACTCTCAGAATACCAAGGCTGTTCAAGCTCGATTACTGTCGGACGGAAAATAAAACCTGGATCGGACCACACCTCAAACAGTTTCTCGTAATGAGCTTTCTCAAATTGACCACCACTAGTCCATGCTAATCCACGCGGTATTACTTTATGGTTTTTATTCCACCAATGGATATTGTTTCTAAAGATCTCCAAAACGTATATCTACATTACAATTATAACAATACACGTAAACAATCGAACTTATAAGAATTATATAATCTAATCAAAAATAATAATATTTCCTTTCCAGTAACTTCTTACCTTCAGTGCCCAGACAAATCCGTAGAGAGCGTACGTCTGCTCCGTGTTAGACACATCATTCTCTTTCTCCTCCTCATCATCAACATTATCTAGCGACTTACACTTCTTCTTTTTCTTCTTCTCCTTCTTCTTCTTCTGATCCCTCTCAAGGTGTGTCTCGTCATTCGCTTTCTCTTCCTCATCATCAACTTTATTTACGACCTTACACGTCTTCTTCTTCTTCTGATCCCTCTCAAGGTGCTTAGCTACAACATTAACCATCCGTGTGTAGAATGTTCTCCAGAAATACTCCCCCAAGGATATTCATTATACCAGGATAGGTCTTCTACCACCTCCAATACTATATCAGGCACGTTGAACCTTGTCTCTCTACCCATAAACACCATAGTTGTTATTAAAATTAAACATACACACACAACATCATCATCAGACATAGCTGCCCAACCTTTACGATTACTTGTTAGTGATAACAAGTCAGTGCCTAAAACTTTTTTTTTCAACATGGAAGCTTTGCCAGGGAATAAACGGTCACAAAAAGGGCTATCTGGAAGACCTTTACATGTTTCTTCTCTATGCAATTTCCCAAATTTGAATCCAGTAATTAAACAAAATTCTTCACGACCAAAATTAAACGAACAATCACCTATTTTGTAACTTATGGGGGGGCATGTGTCACATATTTTTTCTGCATAAACTTGGTACTGGAAAATGTAATTATATAAATGATTATCGGGATTAAATTCCAGTAAATCAAGCCATTTGCCAAAGACGGTAGATCTAAACATCCTATTATCTTTTGAATTAGAAGCCAATAAAGTCTTTAACATACGTAAAGTAGAGAGATTGGATCGAATTGTAACCTTCGCATTAAATACCTCAACACCGTCGTCCATAGTCGACTGCCAATAATTGTCTGTTGTGCAATAACCCTCACGACGATGTCAATTGATTTACATTGTACATTGTTTGATTCTGGAATAATGATTTTTTTATGGGTTTTTATTAGGGTTTTAGGGGATTTTTAAGGTGGAGGACGACGATGTCGGCCTTAATTTGGTAAAGTTTAAGAATGGAATGGCCCACAAGGTTGCCTCGGAATAAAGTATAAACATTTGGGTTGCCTCGCACTTCGAGCATATAAATTTTATTTTTTTGGTTGCCTCATAAAATTATTTAAGTTACCTTGATCTGGGACCGTATAATTTTTTTTTGGTTGCCTCATAAATTTATTTAAGTTGCCTCAAACTGGGACCGTATAAAAATTAAATTTTTTTGGTTGCCTCGTACGTTTTTTTTGGTTGCCTCGAAAGAGTATACGGAACGTGGCTTGAGTGGAAATCCACGTGTCAGCCTACTATTGGAGTTGCCTCGGTTGCCTTGGTTGCCTTGTGAAATTTTTGTCCACCTGACCAATGTTGGCCATTTACAGCAAGTGCTCTTAAAAAAAGTCCATATATGGAAATATCCCTAAATTTAAACCCTTAAATCATATTTTGTTAAATTGATCTCATCCATCCATATGTTTTTATAACAAACTATTGTAACAACCTTAGTAACAAACAATTCAAAACACTTTTATATTTAAATTGAAATATCTTTTGATATATTTATTTTTTTTATAATCTAATTTCACCGTATTTTCTAAAATTCCGTGCTCTTTAATTCAACATCCATTTTAATATAGTTTTATTAAATTTTAGTTTTTTCGTTTTTAATGAGTTTATTTAAGATTTAATTTTTTTACCACTTTAACTTTAATTTGAACCTTATCGTTAAAAAATTAGTCACCGAGTACTCGCCGCTGCGTTGCGCGGGTATGATGCTAGTTTTTAAAAATGTGGCACTTTCTCAGTCACATATAATCTATTATATTATTATATTATTTTTTTCAACTTTCATAATGTTTAAAAGTAATTTATTAATATATATATATATATTATTATTATTATTATAAAATTTAGTAAATAAAATTATTTTCCCTCTTCAAAACTTACACAAAATCTAAACCTATCCAATCCTAAACCACTAACTTTAAAAACTCACATTCAAAGTAAAACCCGACGGACCCTAAAAATTTATGGGTGCACACTTTCTATCTCATGAAAATTATCATATTATCGATGCACAACTATGGATTTCTAAGAACAGAAAAGGGAAGAAAAGAAATATATGACTGGAAAACAAATAGATCAAACAGAGAGAAAACAATAATAAATGTTATTTTCTTAAATTATACGTAGTATGTTTTTTGTAGATAAATAATAATTTTGAAAATAAGAGTATAATTTTATGTATATGATAAGTAATATTTATTTGTAAATTTATATAATATTACCAATATTAGTAAGAAAATGATTATAATAAGATTTCATGATCACAATTTTATAAAGATGAAATCGATACTGAATAAGATCACGATTTTAAAAACTTTGAGTTCAAGTTTCAACAACACGACTCTCCTATGTATAACCGGACTCGATTCATCAATTTTGCTTCAAGGTTGTCATATCCCAATAAGGAAATTAAGTAACGTTGTTTGCGAGTCAAAATGGTGTTTATGCCATCATTTTACCTCAGCGTAAAATAATTGTGAATAGATGTTTTTAATGATAGTCACGCGTGAGGAGGCGATAATAGTGGAGTCACTCCCCACTTGACTAGACTGAGCTAAGAAACATATCTATACTTTTTCATGAATACTTCATGTTGTGTTCTAAAAGTGGATTTTTTGTCGTGCCAAGCTGGCAAAAGTATTCTTCACGTTACCAAAAGAATTTTGGCCTTGGTTATAGGCGTAGTGTATGATAAAGCATGAAAAGGTGAGCAAAAACTTAAAGCGTGATGTAAAACCCGAATTTAAAGAAAATATGAAATTGTCAATTCATTTCATTTTGAAAATATGGTTTTTATTTCATTTCATATTTTTCATTTCATTTGATATGAAGTAAATGTGAATTTTAAATTAATCAAGAGATTTAAATAATTAAACCTTAGGTTATGTTTTTGAAAATAATAAAGATATACCATAAGAAAATATATTTAAAAAATTATTTCCATATATAGAAAAAAACGAAATTTTGTGTATAAAACCAAATGAAATCTTCTAAATGTGCCTGTGTTTCCTTATCATTAGGGAACCGCATAGCCATTTAATGAACCGTGGGAGTAGACTCTACTCCCTTTTGTCTTTTAGTGAGGAAGTAATATCAGAGGTAAGTTATACCTTCAGAGGATATTCCTATGACATTTAGAATATGACATATTCAAATTTATATTTTCTATTTTAATAAAATATTTTTTAAAAAATAAAGTTTATTAAAAATATTTTGTCACATTTGATAAAATGTGAGTTTTAAGCTAATCACTTTTTATGATCACTAATCATGATTAAGATATGTTTGTGTAATACTTAAATGATTATTAACTTGATGATAGTGTTTGTTAAGTAATTCGTCTTATGATTGTATTTGACGATAAATGTCTTTTTAATTTGTCGTGATCAAAACTAAGAAAGATTAGTTAACACTAATAATGTTTTTAGGCATTACTTTGCATTAACATACTTGTTCAAATTGTTAGACAAATTTGTTTAATAATTGGTTAAAATACACAATGAAGTCATTATGACAACTTAGATGTTTCATCTGAAACACTCAAGCAATTTACATTACAATGCAATTCGTAAATGTGTTTAATAATTGCTTAAAATACACAATGAAGTCGCTTTGACAACTTGGATGTTTCATCCGAAACACTCAATGTAACACCCCACTTGGATAAGTGGACCGTTACGTGTATTTATGGCGTGTCATCAGGGCATAAGGTAAATGTTCTAAAACATTAACTAACCATAAAGGAAATACCTGAATCAAACATCAGTAATCCAAACATAAGCTCAAAACATGAAAAGTAAATACTGAAGGAAAAGACTAAACAATGTCCAAATAAGCAGAATAATGAGAAGTGCATAAATTCAGGAGTCTGGATAGCTTCCATCCAAATGCACATGCTCAAAGAATCCTAAGAGTGTCTTGGTGTACCTGCCGTTAGAACATGAAAAGAACTACGGCTGAGCATAACGCCCAGTGAACGGATATAAAGCATGATAAGAAATACCGAAATGAAGCAGATGATAAAATACTGAAGCTGTAAGACTGATAAGTAAAGTTGCATCGGAAATTTGTGTATAATCTGATAAGTCTAATTTATAAATAATAAAGCTGAACTGTTATCTGTTAAATCTGAAAACATGCATTTACTCTATTTTAATTGCCAAGAGCTTATATAGGTCATGTGTTGTAACAACTGCTGCATGAATAAATAGAAGGGTGACCTCGTCATGTTGTAGAGGGTGACCTCTAAATAATGTGTTGGGTGGAGGGATCAGCTCTAATGTGAAGGATGTAGAGCACACACCATATTCACCTGATAAACTGTAAACTGATAGCCTAGGATGCATCCATACGCCCCACTAATAATACTGATAAAATGGCCAAGTTGAGCTGAATGGGACGCTGCAGGATATCACTCTCCTACAGGTGAGTCATGACACCGGTGCCTCAAGTGTCATGGTTACGGTACCTCCGTAACTAGTACAACTAACTGGTCATGCTTGTATATAAGGCTCAGGCAATATCTTAGTTATTACACAATTTTTGATAATTTATAACATATACTGGGGGAAACATTTGGCTACAGACGGGAAATCCTAATCATGCCTAGAAAGGAAGTCCTTACTGAAAGGACGGAAAATCCGTACGACTGATCAAACAAACGATAGAACCAACGAGTCATAATAATAAGGGAGAGATAAGGTTATCCGTACCTTAACCAAACTCGATGCTTAAGCAAACTCCAAACTTATTTTCCTTTAAATAATCTACATAAATTACCACTATTAATCAATAGCAAATCAACTAATTACCGATGTAGTCTTGTCATTTAAACTTATTTAACCTTTTTTATTATATGAAGGACTTTAGAATCTACCCCTAGCACCTGACGTGTATACATCTACATCTATGTTAAATACTTAAATGTCATTTCAATAGTCATTATGCTAGCATACATTTTACCTTCATTTTTACTTAAAATCTCTGATCATATTAATACACCATTTCTATATTCAAACTCCATGTCAAATGTAAAATTTCCCTTTAATATCCTATCATTAGGAAGCATGCATATAACTTGACATGCAGATTATGTCATTTGTCAACTTTACGTACATTCAACATGTTCAAACCATAGTAAGATTACATATTCATTAACTTGGTTTCAGATATGATGTTAATATACCGAGCTGTTATATAGCAAAAATTTTTCAACATAAAATGACGTGCAGGGAATAACTTCATACGAAGATTGAAGTTAGAAATATACCTCTAGGCTAGAAGATTGAAGTTAGAAATATACCTCTAGGCTAGACCATTATGATCGACACCGAGAACATGAACACCAACGCACACAGGATTTCATGGAGACGCACACACAACTGAACCGAAAACCCAAACGTATCAACCGAATCATCCCCATTAGGAACTCCAACTTGAGAATGCCTCGATCATGAACCATGACTATGAACGATCACTCTCCAAACTCGGTCAATGCGATAGATCCAGAAGATGCGATATATCGATAATGAAACCAAACACGAACACTAACCGAATACAATATGATCAAAACTCATCCCAAAGCAAACTCGAACGAACAACCCGGACCCAAAGTAGAATCGACTAGATTATGAACAAGACCCGATCTTGAACCTATGATCATTCGAGCTAATGGTTGCTGCATCCGAAAACGCATACGGAATTAAAGTGATGGAGGGTATATTTTTAAGTGGGTTTATGTTTTGTAATTGTGGCTAACCAACTGGAGAGGCGATGGATATTAAAAAGGATTCTGTGTCGAGAAATTCGGGATTTGTATGTGAGAAGTCTTTAAAATCTTGAACCATTTTTCACTTATTAGTCAAATCATAACGTGATTTAAGCAAACGGATGAAGACAAATTTATTTCTTTCTAAATTATTTTATCAGCTTCCATTAATTCTAATGTTGTTATGCATAACTTCTATAAGGAACATCAAACGTGTATAATTTTTATTTTATGTTTGTATAAAATGATTTAAAGCATTAAAGAAGTATTAGGTATTATTATTTAAACTTTAGGTTATTTTCAAAATGATGAAATAATATAAAGACCAAAATTTTGGGTTTTACAACTCTTCCCTTGTAAAAAAAATAATTCATCCTCGAATTAAGAACGCCATAATGTTGTGGTTTTACAATTCTTCCCCTCTAAAAAGGAGAAATTCATCCTCGAATTAAAGGTAATAAGCTGATGAAATTATAAAAGCTAGGAAAGACACATAGGCTGAAAGAATATGAAAGTTGAAAGGACATATAAGCTGAAAGATAATTCGTCCTCGAATTAGGACATAATGCTGCTGAAAGAGTATAGCGTGACCTGACTGAAGAGAACCTGGAACATAACATAACTGAAAGAACTTAACTGAATTATTGAAGGAAGAGGTGAGAGGTCCGGATGGACTCCTCTGTTCCGAGTGGCTTCCCGCTCGGAGCGGCTCCTTCAAGATTTAAACATAATGAAAACCTTGGTCCTGGTGACCTTGTCCTGATGATACTGAATAGTTTCTGGTTCTATACCTGAGATGGATTTTTGAATCTGATCGAAAGAATAATATATAACATGTAAGATACGTGAAACGATATGTACAATTAACCTGAAAGGACACATTTATATTTCTGAGTAAAGCTGCTGAAAACCTATTGGGACGAGCTACGTGAACAATTGTGAACGTGCTATGTGAGCAATTTTGAACGTGGTTCGCGATCGTCTAATGAACGTTGGGCATGGAATATGTCGTGAACGTGATATGTGGAACATACTGTGAACGTGATTGTAGACATCTCATGAATGTATGCTGACTGAGGAAGGAATGCCAAACGATACGGCCTGAGACGAGAAACGTCTGCCTGAGTATGGAAAAGATGTGCTAAACTTGAGGCTGGTTTCTTAAGCTTTCTATGACCATATTCAGTAACAGGCTATGAAACATGTATCGTGAAATGGAACATAAATCTGAAAGTGAACCATGTCATGAACGCGAATGTGAACTTAAATCATGAGATAGCACAACTAATCGTGAACATGAATGCTGTCTGATATGGTGGTCGATGAAATACCTTGAAATCGTACAATCAAATGCTAAATTTTCTTGCAGATCTGTTACTGCCTATTCCTTTCGGATGAAAGAAAACGTGTAGGCTGGTTAAATGGTCGATAATGACTTAGAACGTATTATACCATTCTGAGTCTGTGATGACTGATAACAACCTCCATGGAATCTTATTTCATTTATGTTTAGGATTTCTATGGTTGTAATAACACATTAACATGACGACGTTCTATCTTGAACCTGCGGTATGTCAGGCATCTATATATAAACATAGCTGCATCAATGTGTTATACTGATTCTATCAAATTTCTACTTGGGATTATGGTTCGCTCTGGGGGAATCTTGTGGATAGTCATGAAAAGTTTTGAGTCTCGGTAATTTAGATCTCTCCTAGCGTAGGATCTTATGGAATACAAAATTTAAGTGTAATTCATCTCCTTATGCGTAAGCTTAGTCATGGAAAGCTAATCGTGATAACTGCCAGCAATTTATGCGGTAGCAGTCAACTGAATTCTAGAAAATTTCGTACTTCAGTCACAGACATCGGTCTTGACCATCTGGTGATGGCCTTCACCTTCGCACGATTGTCTAAAATTCCTTTCTACTGAAATTGGGTGGTTTAGAAATGACACATTGTTCAACTGGAATTCACATCTGGGAAGCTGCTTATATGATTTTCTCCTATCGGAGAATCTACGGAATCGAAAAAAATAATCCTCATGTTCTCCTCTAGAATTTAGCAGATTAGGATGTTATCGATAAATATACTGGCGAGCTGGTTTAAGAATTCGTGGAAAGATTTTGATTCATAAATTCCGTAATATAGTTGGAGCATTTAGGAGCTCAGAAGTATAAATCAAAATTTTAGAGAGACTATCATGTGTGAAACAGCAGTCTGGAAAACATGCTATTCTTACTCTCGCCACTGATGGTAGCCTGATCGTGAATTATTTTAGAAAAATATTCAAGGCATCGTAGCAGGTCGGATAAACCGTCTATACGTGGAATGAATATCGATTAAGAATGGTGATCTGGTAAATTTTCTGGTGGTCGATACATGATCTCATGTTACCGTCCTTCTTTCTAATAGACAATAACGGTGCACTTTATGGTGGGGCGCTAGGGAGAATAAAGCCTCGTCCTGGTAACTCTCGTAGCTAGTGTTGTAACTCTTTTAACTCAGCTGAAGTCCTGCGATAAGGAGTTCTGAAAACAGGTTATGTCCTTGAGACAAACTCGATGTTAAACTTTGTCTCGTGGTTAAGAAGGAATTTCTGGAAAACCTTTTTGAATGACATCTGGAACTTTGGAATAATCTGCTGATCATGAATTTAAAGAACTTCAAAAGTGAATTTATAACTGGTAGCTAAAAGTCTCCGTAGCCTTGGTATAATGATTTACTTGCTGTAAAGCATAACAACTTGTACTGATTTTTCTGGCAGAAAATAATGGATATAATTGGGAGTTAGTAATACGGATCTTGTCTTTAATTGGAAGGAAAATCTTTATAATTAAGGGTGATACTGTGGAGTCTTTTCTGGCTGGGAGATAGGTAATACCCGGTTTAAGATAAATCTGACATATGAATACGTGAAGTAAACGTGACAACTTTCACTGAATGTGTTCGTCTGTAACCTCACCGAGTGAATACTGTGGGTCTAACCTGGATAATACTCTAGTGGTGGTGACTGAGTCATTAATGGTTTAATTTATGCATGGCATGACAAAACGGGTATACCCCCTTAGAGGGTACCCTGAATTTCTGAGGGCCTAGTTTAGAAGACAATACTGAAATCATTAGTCTTAACTCGTGCCCCGAGAAGATATTAGTATGACATGTATCATGACTGGTATTCTGACATGTGTCTTCCGAAACGATACTAGAGACCTGTGTCTTGACTGATGTCTTGACATGTGTTTTGATAGACGAATAAGGTTGAAAATTTTGGTAACTGCTAGGATTGGCGGACTGGTTAGACTGTTGACCTCTATATTTCTGGTCACGTCCGTACCGGCGTTCCGATGGTTACTGACTGATTAATTATAAGCATGGTGGTTGTCATTACCGCCTTGTCTGTCAGTTTCCTGATGGTCGTTATCATGACCGTGATGTAACTATTTCTGCTGAGTGGCCGGCTGGTTACCGGTTCCCACTCTTCTGACTGAAAGATTAGTTGAGTGAAGTGTGACATCTAACTGAGGAAGCAAAAGCATGGAATGGGATGGTGGCGTCTGATGGTTGAAGTATATTCTTGTCAGAAATTTCAAATTTATGGTTTTCGTCCTTGTTCTGCAGAGTCTTCATAGTATAACAACATCATTATCTTAAAAAATCTCCAAAGTACCAGCAGCATCCGCATTTTTGAGGTATTCAAAGTGTTAGCGGCATCAGCATCTGGCAAAATCTTCAACTCACGAGCAGCATCAGTATCTCGTAGAATATCGACAAGCGGAAATGCCTGAGGTGATTAAGGATCGATTAACGGTACACATGGAGTAATGTACCTGGGGTACACTTGAGATACTATATGTGAAGTACACGTTGAATATTGTTCATGTGGTACTGCTGAAGGTTTACTGATATGATCGATACTGGTGTCAATCGTCTGGCATGGTCAACAGAGATAATTTGATTTAACTAGTTAGCAACTGAACTGAAACAACATGATAGCCTGGTAATTCCTGCATAGACTTAACGTCGGTTTATGAGGGTTCAAGGATATGATTAAACGAAATTTCAACAATGGCCAGCATAAAGACATGACTGATGAAGACCAAACATGATTTTATCATGAAACGAGATTTTTACTGAAATCCTTTTTGTGTCTTAGCATGAAGACATTATCATTCTATGAAACATAAAACCCTCGTAAGGAGACATGGAACTGAAACAGCGTGGAAGCGACATCAACTTGAAATTGTGAGAACTGGATTGTTATAAAGACTATAAGAGCATGATCAACTGAGATTTAACATCAACTGATGTGGATGGCTATGGTTTAATCCACAGAATTCAAGGAACAAAACATGTGACTAAGTATGGGCGATTCTGGTTCGATACATACTTGTCAAAATTTTCTGAGAACTGTCATGTATAGAAATTTATAATCTGGGACTAAATATTGTTGATTGTATTCCAATCCATATTTGTCAAAGTTTATGAAATGTCCTGATATGACAAGGGTGAACAACTGTGGATCGGTTCACAAAACATCATTCGACTGAATAACATGGAAATTTGACCTGAAGAATTGTGAACGTTTTTAGCTGGTTCACCCAGTAATATTTGACTGAAAATATGAATCTGACATGAGTAAGGGTAAACGCATATGGGCCGGTTCACCAATACAAAATCTAAACGGGCAAGGGTGAACGCATATGGGTCGGTTCACCAAAATGAAAATTCGCAGAAAAGCACATGCGACTAAATATGGCCAGTCCTGTACCAACCTTTTACTTAGTTAAAAACTTTAAAAAAACTGACTGATAAGTGAAGAAAACTGACTGATAAATGCATGAGAAACATGAGAGATAACAACTCCAAGATCTAAGAAGTTCCTGATGACTACCCACTAGTCATAGGTCACGTTTTAGAGCCTACAGGTCGAACCTATAGCTCTGATACCATAATTGTAACACCCCACTTGGATAAGTGGACCGTTACGTGTATTTATGGCGTGTCATCAAGGCATAACGTAAATGTCCTAAAACATTAACTGACCATAAAGGAAATACCGCAATCAAACATTAGTAATCCAAACATAAGCTCAAAACATGAAAAGTAAATATTGAAGGAAAGGACTAAACAATGTCCAAATAAGCAGAATAATGAGAAGTGCATAAAGTCAGGAGTCTGGATAGCTTCCATCCAAATGCACATGCTCTCAGAATCCTAAGACCGTCATGGTGTACCTGCCGTTAGAACATGAAAAGAACTACGGCTGAGCATAACGCCCAGTGAACGGATATAAAGCATGATAAGAAATACTGAAATGAAGCAGATGATAAAATACTGAAGCTGTAAGACTGATAAGTAAAGTTGCATCGGAAATCTATGTATAATCTGATAAGTCTCATTTATAAATAATAAAGCTGAACTGTTATCTGTTAAATCTGAAAACATGCATTTACTGTATTTTAATTGCCAAGAGCTTATATAGGTTATGTGCTATAACAACTGCTGCATGAATAAATGGAGGGGTGACCTCGTCATGTTGTAGAGGGGTGACCTCTAAATAATGCGTTGGGTGGAGGGATCAGCTCTAATGTGAAGGATGTAGAGCACACACCACATTCACCTGATAAACTGTAAACTGATAGCCTAGGATGCATCCATACGCCCCACTAATAATACTGATAAAATGGCCAAGCTGAGCTGAATGGGACGCTGCAGGATATCACTCTCCTACAGGTGAGTCATGACACCGGTGCCTCAGGTGTCATGGTTACGGTACCTCTGTAACTAGTACAACTAACTGGTCATGCTTGTATATAAGGCTCAGGCAATATCTTAGTTATTAAATAATTTCTAATAATTTATAACATATACTAGAGAAAACATTTGGCTGCAGACGGGTAATCCTAATCATGCCTAGAAAGGAAGTCCTTACTGAAAGGACGGAAAATCCGTACGACTGATCAAACAAACGATAGAACCAACGAGTCATAATAATAAGAGAAAGATAAGGTTATCCGTACCTTAACCAAACTCGATGCTTAAACAAACTCCAAACTTATTTTCCTTTAAATAATCTACATAAATTACCACTATTAATCAATAGTAAATCAACTAATTACTGATGTAGTCTTGTCATTTAAACTTATTTAACCTTTTTGATTATATGAAGGACATTAGAATCTACCCCTAGCACCTGACGTGTATACATTTACATCTATGTTAAATACTTAAATGTCATTTCAATAGTCATTATACTAGCATACTTTTTACCTCCATTTCCATATTCAAACTCCATGTCAAATGTAAAATTTCCCTTTAATATCCTGTCATTAGGAAGCATGCATATAACTTGACATGCAGATTATGTCATTTGTCAACTTTACGTACATTCAACATGTTCAAACCATAGTAAGATTACATATTCATCAACAGGGTTTCAGATATGATGTTAATATACCGAGCTGTTATATAGCAAAAATTTCTCAACATAAAATGACGTGTAGTGAATAACTTCATACGAAGATTGAAGTTCGAAAATTACCTCTAGGCTAGACCATTATGATCGACACCGAGAACATGAACACCAACGCACACAGGATTTCATGGTAACGCACACACAACTGAACCGAAAACCCAAACGTGGATCAACCGAATCAGCCCCATTAGGAACTCCAACTTGAGCATGCCTCGATCATGAACCATGACTATGAACGATCACTCTCCAAACTCGGTCAATGCGATAGATCCAGAAGATGCGATATATCGATAACGAAACCAAACACGAACACTAACCGAACACAATATGATCAAAACTCATCCCAAAGCAAACTCGAACGAACAACCCGAACCCAAAGTAGAATCGACTAGATTATGAACATGACCCGATCTTGAACCTATGATCATTCGAGCTAATGGTTGCTGCATCCGAAAACGCATACGGAATTAAAGTGATGGAGGGTATATTTTTAAGTGGGTTTATGTTTTGTAATTGTGGCTAACCAACTGGAGAGGCGATGGATATTAAAAAGGATTCTGTGTCGAGAAATTCGGGATTTGTATGTGAGAAGTCTTTAAAATCTTGAACCGTTTTTCACTTATTAGCCAAATCATAACGCGATTTAAGCAAACGGATGAAGACAAATTTATTTCTTTCTAAATTATTTTATCAGCTTCCATTAATTCTAATGTTGTTATGCATAACTTCTATATGGAACATCAAACGTGTATTTTTATTTTATGTTTGTATAAAATGATTTAAAGCATTAAAGAAATATTGGGTATTATTATTTAAACTTTAGGTTATATTCAAAATGATGAAATAATAAAAATACCAAAATTTTGGGTTTTACACTCAACCAATTTACATTGCAATGCAATTGGTAAATGTGTCATTTCTGAAAGACCAATCAAGAGTGTTCTAACAAATTGTGAAAACTTTGTTTATACAATTCAATGTTAATCGCCTCAAGATCTATTAAGGTAAATAACCTTAACTAGACTCTTTTTACAAGATATGCAATGGTGCATTCTTAAACCCTATTAGATCATCCATTGTGTGGTTATACAAATTTCATCCTTACTACATTTCATTAGGAAAATGTAGGAATTACATTTTGTTTAACATGAGAATGACTACTAGAGAACATATTGCACTAGAAATTCCATTTGACCTAATGATTAAATTGCTTCCATGTGAGAAGTTGGGTTATTATATAACTCGTTAAAATGAGCGTGCTTAGCCTTAATTGAGAACCTCTAGTGATAGTCTCATATTCATTCTCTAAAATGATTAAATGGCTCTTCCTAAATATGCCTGGTGATAGTTTACATCCATGAACTTTGTATGTCATCAGAAGTCATTTTATATAAGTTGCTATTAGATCTTCCTTTATCTTTCTTCCTTTGTGTTAATTGATCTTACGTGTTTTTTCTTATATATCTTTCTTTCTCAAGTCTTTTTTTCTTCCCTCTCTAGATTTTCTTCCTTTTTAAGAGGTCGTATTCTTCTTTTAGTTTCCATCCCTCTTCTCGTCCTCTCGTCTTTTGATTTACTCGGTTGTTGAAGAAGGTTAGATTCTAATCTAATTCTTCTCTAAGTAAGACAGACAACTTAAATATATCATCTGAAATATTAAAGTATTTTTAACTTGCAATTGTTAAAAGTCATATGTGGAAACATGACTTCAAGCCATCTAACAACTTGTGTTAAATTGTTTAACCAAGTGATTTTATTTTGAGTCTTAAATCGAATTTGGACCGTAAATGAACCAGCTGTGCATTATTGATATGATCCGCGATCATATTTAACGAACCGCGATCACTGAGTCCCTTTGTTTGTTTTGTTCTTTTTCTCCTTTTGACCAGTTTTTTTAAAGATTCCTTCTTTTCTTTTGAGTCTCATTCTTGTCTTTTGGTTCATCCGAGCGAGGCAAAAAGACATCTTGAAGCGATACCCAAATGCTTTCAACGGTTAAACCAAATAAGAATTCTTTTTTGAACAAATATAAATGTTATTCAAATAAATGTTATTTCGGTTTTGTTATTTTTTCGTAACTTTTATTTAGTTTATGTATTTTTTTATGTATTGTAGTTTGAATTTTATGCAATGAAATTATTTTGGCTAAAAATAAGGGAAAAATAAAATAGGTAGTAGTGAGACCCCGAATGAGGAGGAGTGATATGTCATAATAACATGAGTTTTTTTAAGTGAGGGTATCAAGTGACGTGACATCCCGTGAGGCTCAAGTGAGGAGGTGATTTTGTTTCATGACACTAAAGCTCTTAACATCACAATTTTTGATTTTATGATAAACTCACATTTTTTCAAATTTAATAAAATCAAATATTTTAAACTAAAAACATTAAATTTCATTAATAAAAATAAAAATTACATAACAAATTCATTAAAACAGTACATAAAATTGTAATAATTGAAAAAAAAATTACGTAACTCGATGATTAAGGTTTCACAAATGCTCAACAAGATCATGTCAAAAGTCGTCGTGAAGTCTCCTATCTTTAAGTTTCTTGTTTCTTCTTCGTTGTGTAGATACAACGTTCGACCCAAGTACGTTGAATATGTGATGTAAGCGACGCATACATATCTTTATATTCAATAATATCAAATTTTGATCTTTCAATATCATATTACAGTATGTAACATGATGTAACAATACATGATTCTATTAATGGTATTGACTTGATATTCACGTGAGAATTGTAATTCACCCCGACCTTGTAGATTCCGAATGTTCGTTCAACACATTTTTTTACACTTTATGAACTCTTTTAAACTTCATTTTCGTTTTCATTCTTCGCAACATCTCTAATTGTTGCCAATATCCAAAATACCGTGCATAATCTTTCATATTATCTAGATTCGTAAATCTCAGACAAATTATTGATTTAGTCATATCGTTGTATTTTTGCGCTGTAAAAGGTGCGTGAAATAAATAATATGTTTTACATTGTCTTAGGAAAAAAATTTAGGTTAAAGTTTCTAAATAAGGTACTGAAAATTAATAGAAAACAATTACAGTGGTTTTTAAAAAATACCCACCGTTACATTTTTGTTTTGAATAAAGAAGAAAATATAAAAATTATTAATTTATACTCCGTACAAAAATGCGACTCGATAACGCCAGTTACGATATAAGCGTTTTTACCCGTCATTTGAATTGGGTAGAACAGCGCAAGGGATGAAAACACCATACACAATACGATAACTCACGCATTCGTATGACGTCGTGAGAAAAACGCTTCCACTGCGTGGTGCACTACAAGAACTTTAATGATAACGCTCTCTAGAAACCAAGCGTTTTTACCCGTCATTTGAATTGGGTAGAACAGCGCAAGGGATGAAAACACCATACACAATACGATAACTCACGCATTCGTATGACGTCGTGAGAAAAACGCTTCCACTGCGTGGTGCACTACAAGAACTTTAATGATAACGCTCTCTAGAAACCATCATGTGTAAATACGTGGAGACGAGTATTAACCAAGAAGGGGTTTGGTTACTTATACTCTCCTTTTTCACAAGTAATACCCTCTAATTTTTTTATTTTTTTTTTATTTTAATTTTTTTTATAATTTTGTTTATATTTAAAAAGTATGGAATAAAAAAAAACGGAACGAAAATTATAAATTTTGATAAGTCAAAAGCAGCAAAACATGAAAAATGCGGAGTCGTAAGTTGTCTTCTCCTGTTAATAAGGTGAGTAAAACTGCTTGAAAAAAATACGTAACGAAAATTATAAGGTTTTACAGTTCAAAATTATAAAATGTAAAAAATTACGGAACAACAAAACACAAAAAATTGTCACTTCCTGTCAGTATACCGGATATTAAGGGGGTATTGATGGTAAAAAAAAGCTAAGGGGTAGCAATAGTATGACCCATTTTTATTTTAAAAAATGTGACACTTTCTCAGCCACATATAATCTATTAAATTATTATATTGTTTTTTTCAACTTTAATAATGTTTAAAAGTAATTTATTAATATATATTATTATTATTATTATAAAATTTAGTAAATAAAATTATTTTCCCTCTTCAAAACTTACACAAAATCTAAACCTATCAAATCCTAAACCATTAACTTTAAAAACTCACATCCAAAGTAAAACCCGATGGACCCTAAAAATTTATGGGTGCACACTTTCTATCTCATGAAAATTATCAGATTATCGATGCACAACTATGGATTTCAAAGAACAAAAAAAGGGAAGAAAAGAAATATATGACTGGAAAACAAATAGATCGAACAGAGAGAAAACAATAATAAATGTTATTTTCTTAAATTATACGTAGTATGTTTTTTGTCGATAAATAATAATTTTGAGAATAAGAGTATAATTTTATGTATATGATAAGTAATATTTATTTGTAAATTTTTATAATATTACAAATATTAGTAAGAAAATGATTAAAATAAGATTTCATGATCACGATTTTATAAAGATGAAATCGATACTGAATAAGATCTCGTTCTTAAAACCTTTGAGTTCAAGTTTCAACAACACGACTCTCCTATGTATAACCGGACTCGGTCCATCAGTTTTGCTTCAAAGTTGTCATATCCCAATAAGGAAATTAAGTAACGTTGTTTGCGAGTCAAAATGGTGTTTATGCCATCATTTTACCTCAGCGTAAAATAATTGTGAATAGATGTTTTTAATGATAGTACACGTGAGGAGGTGATAATGGTGGAGTCACTCCCCACTTGATTAGCCTGAGCTAAGAAACATATCTATACTTTTTCATGAATACTTCATGTTGTGTTCTAAAAGTGGATTTTTTGTCGCGCCAAGGTGTCAAAAGTATTCTTCACGTTACCAAAAGAATTTTGGCCTTGGTTATAGGCGTAGTGTATGATAAAGCGTGAAAAGGTGAGCAAAAATTTAAAGCGTGATGTAAAACCCGAATTTAAAAAAAATATGAAATTGTCATTTTATTTTATTTTGAAAATATGGTTTTTATTTCATTTCATATTTTTCATTTCATTTGATATGAAGTAAATGTGAATTTTAAATTAATCAAGAGATTTAAATAATTAAACCTTAGATTATGTTTTTGAAAATAATAAAGATATACCATAAGAAAATATATTAAAAAAATTATTTCCATATATAGAAAAAAACGAAATTTTGTGTATAAAACCAAATGAAAATCTCCTAATTTTATATATTGTGTTATTTTAAGTAAATGTGTAAAGCATTTGAAACATGTTTCCTTTAAACATAGAAACATGCTACAAACAATACCATTCCCCTTAAAAATTATATGAACTGTGTTTTTTCTCCCATTCTCCATTCCACCATTTTTTTCAAGTTTTTCTTTAGTATCCTCCATTCATGAATGGGCTTTAACCAAATTACAAAGGCCTTTTAGACCCATTATGTAACCTTTGTAATTTTTCCTAGAATTTATTGATAATATTTAGTTCGGTACTTAAGTAGTGTAACTTAACTTAAAAATATATTACGGAAACATTTGGTTTAAATAGTGTCAACTACCTATTTTTGGAAACTTAAGTAGTGAGGGTATATTTATGGTAAGTATTATATATGGAAATGTGTTTTTGTAGATCCGTCGACACGTGTTTGATTTCCGTTAGCGTTGTGTTCGACTCCGTTTTGCGCATTCGTTAAGGTACGGGTATTCAGTCCTTTTTGTAAGGACCTTATTCTTTGCTTTTAGCTTGTGTAATATGATCCCTTGATGCATTTGCTATATTACCCTTATGTGGTTGTTATATTCCTTGGCTTCCTTCTTTATTTTGATTCGTTGTGATTCATATGTTTCTATTTGATATTTGTTGGTTGCTTATATAATCTATTTGGAATTTATTATTATGTTCCATTTGTCCGACCTTTTGTAACTAGTCATGGAGGTATCATGACCGCGTCATTGATGCACCAATGACGTGACACTATCTTCGATGGTATGATTAATCCATGACGTTTCATTCCGATGGGCATTATGCTATATTATGTGTGTGTGCACAAGTCATCGACCTAATGTACATATATGACTTTGATTTGCACGGGGCGTATGGATGCATCCTAGGTAATATGTTATAATATGTGATTTAGTGATGTGTGTGTGTGTGTGCAATACACCCTATATCGCTTTCGATACATTAGGTTTGATCCATCTATGTATATTTGGGAGAACCGTGCAACTACACGTGATATATATGTGATTATGTGATATGTATGAGCTCGTGGGCATTCTTTTTCATTTATGTTGTTCTTCATTTAACATTACTCTTTCTTTCACTTTATATACTCCTTATGATTCGCAGATTCAACTATATCTCTTTTTCTTTATTGCCTTATATTATATCCGTTCACTGAGCGTTAGCTCAACCATATTTTCTTTTCTTACGACAGGTATTAAGCGGGTAGTTGGGAAGTAAGAGTTGGGTATTAAGAGCTGTCTAGAGTCACCTTTGAATCAATAAACGTTGAAGATATTTATTATTTCAACACTTAATACTTTGGACCCTTTTTGTTTTGGGATTTTGATTTTGTTGGAGTTAACTTTATGTTTATTATGCTTTAATAAGTAAGCATTGTTTTGGACTTTTATTTTATATGCTTCTGATATGACACCATAATGTGACACTTTGTCTCTTTATCATAGCAGGTGTTACAATTATGGTGGTATCAAAGACCTACGACCTAGGATTTGACTTGTGAGAAATGGGTATACATTAGGCTTATTTTTGTATTTTGATAAGATCGTTATTTTTCGTATTTTAATCCTAACTCTTAATCGTTTCTGCGGTTTCGTTTGCTTATTACTCTTATGGAGACGACAAGCAAGCTTCTACTATGTGACGTGATTATTCAGCTAGTGCATCAGGTACTATTCCAAGCAATTCTCGGTCTATCCGATTATGATTACTTTGGATATTTGTGCGAGGCATTATGTGATTTACTTCCGTTAGCATATTTTGTTTAGAGTGATCTGTTTGTATGCGACCTATTTGGTATAACTTGAATTTTTCCTATGATCGACATATTTGAATTCGTACTTATTGATGGAATACGTTTTTCCCAATAAAGTCTCGGTCACATCTTAGTTAGCATAGATCACGAGATATAGAATATTTAGAACATTGTAACTTGGAGCGACCTCCCTTAGGGGGAGATTGTTGGAAATACGTTTTTACGTATTTATGAAGGATCGGTCGCTCCAACGATATATTAATGTATTAGGCTCGTGATCCAGTTGTAAACAGTATAGCCCATATAGCCAGCATGTAGGGTGGGCTATATATACCCCCTCCTAGCATGTTAGGAGGGGTGGCTCTTTCATTTTCTCACTTTTCATTTATTAAATTTACTTTCTCTCTCTA
This sequence comes from Glebionis coronaria, assembly GCA_025667525.1. Classification (NCBI taxonomy): domain Eukaryota; kingdom Viridiplantae; phylum Streptophyta; class Magnoliopsida; order Asterales; family Asteraceae; genus Glebionis; species Glebionis coronaria. Next base: position 468,935,301 of record CM046879.1, read on the forward strand.
TCTTTCTTTCCTCTCCTCTTTCTCTCTCTAGTTCATCATCTTCTTACTCCTCCTCCTCCATCTTATCAATAGATTATTCATAGCTTGCCAAATCCTACGAAATCGTAGACCTTCAATTGGTATCAAGAGCCATGGTTAAATCTTAGGATTTGCATATTTGTTATCTTTTGATTTGTTGGTAAAAATCTTATCTTTTCTAAATTTTTTTTATAAAGTTTTATCAATTTTCTTTCTATCTTTTCGTCTATCAATTTTTTCTATCAAATATTTTTTTTCCTAAAAGAATCAGCTTTATCAATCTTTTTAAATCATCCGTTTTCTTTTTAGATCAATTTTTAAAAATCACCAGTTTTTTATCACTTTTAAATCTATCAGTTTTTTTCTTGTCACTATCTAATCAGTTTTTATCTAATTTTTTTTAATTAATCAGTTTTTTTAAATCTATCAATTTTATTAGTTTCCTCAATCATCAGTGTTTTAATATTTTATTTTATTTTATTTTTTCTTTTGTTTTATCAGTTTTTATTTCTTGTTTCTATCAATTTTTGTCCAATCAGTCCTTTTTGTCCAATCAGTTGGGAGTTTCTGGTAATACGTTTTCTTGTCCAACTGTCCTTCATCAACACACAGCAAGTGGTTTCAAATACATTCCGGATGAACAAAGTCTTAGATTATTCTGGATGAACCGTCTTTGGCAAAAATATTCCAGATAGACAGTTTATTCCGGATAGACAGTTTATTCCGGATAGACAGTTTATTCTAGATAGACCAGTTTATTCCGGATAGACCAGTTTATTCCGGATAGACCAGTTTATTCCGGATAGACCAGTTTATTCCGGATAGACCAGTTTATTCCGCATGAACGGTTGAATGAACTGAAGACGATTCAAATAAAACGGGAAATCTGACTCGACACTTCAACACAATCTCTGAACCCAAAACAAGACTCCCACAAACAATAATCTGACTCTAACACCTATCACAACTAAACAAACACCCTCTCACCTTAACACTCTCGACTCATTTCTTTTTTAGACCCTCGCCAGACTCTCACACCAGCCTCGACAACACTCAACTCTCGACTCATTCATTTTTTTTAACGTCACAACTCTCTCTCGACCACAACCTAGACCCCAACCACCGACTCGAAAAAATCCCAACATAGACTTGACCCTCACCACACCAAACAAACTCGACACACTCTCGTCTCACCCACCCACCCTCATCAAACCCACAACAGACCCTCACCCTCGCCCACAAGACTCATTTTCTTAGACCCTCACCCTTAACCATTTTTCTAGACCTGACATCACCGACCCTCACCCACCCACACACCCTCGTCTAACATCACTCGCACCTTAGCTCAACCTCGACCCTAGCCTCGACAAACAAACACACAAGTCTCACTCAAACACCCCCGAAATCTTTCAAAACCTCACACTCAAGACTCAAAACTCTCGTCAAAATCAAACAAGACACGTCTTTAAACTTAAAGATCTCAGATTCTCTCGAGTTGAAGACATGCATGTCGAGATCTATTAAGATCTAGTACTCGAAATTAATTGTCATCATTGATCTGTTGTTGGATCAAATCCTAGATTACTTTTCGAAGAAGAAGAAAAGATCAATAACAATTTCTGTTATTATCTTATCTCGTTTCGATTAAATCAAAGAAAAACATCACAAGAAAGACTCGACAGATGATAGACGACAGACTCGAAAAACATCACAAACAACCTACCCGAGACCCCTGTTAGGAGATCTTGAAGCCATCTCTATTATACTTTTCGATGGTGCTATACGATTCAAATCGAGATTGAAGATTAGAGATTAGGTTTTTGGGTATATCAAGATTTGTGAGATTGGGAGGCGATAATTTTTTTGGGTGTGTAATCAAGAAGAAAGAGACGAAGGAGTGATTATTTTGAGAGAGAGAGATTAGGTTAAGTTTGACTGAGGAGAGAAACTTATTTGGGAACATATTATATAGTAGACGGAGGTTCCAAGAAAATGTTTGTTACGTGGGTGGAAGCCACGTGTGTGGTAATTTGGTGCTTTGTATTTGGTCCAACCACGTCATAGGAATCTCATCAATTTACAGATTTTTCGTTCAAAATAATATATATCAGTTTCTTATCTTATTTTATTTTTTACTTTATTTTTATTTTATTTTTATTTTATTTTAGTTAAGTAAAATTTTTAGTTAAGTTAATATTTTTCATATTTTAAAAAGTTAATTTTTTAAAAATCTCCATTAGTTCACAAAATAATTTTTTTTAGAAATTATTTCAATTTTTTGTAGGTTAATTTTTGGTACATTGTATTAAGGCGGGTAGTTCGAAAGAACTTAAGTGGTAAAATATTTGGCGGCCCGATCATTATATTTACCGTAGCTTGGATTTATTCGTTGACGGGCTTTATATGAATTGGTCACCGGTTTAATTTATCATCGTTTGAGCCGACAAAAATTTTTGAGCCGAGTAAAGTGTTATACCATCAAACGAGGATTGTGACGAAGTTTTACGGTTTATTAATTGGTTGTGGTGTAAAATCTCGTAAAATCCGCTTCACGATTTCTTCACGAATTGTAAAATCCCGAAAACAACAACATCCACATCATTTTTCCTCGATTTTCAATGGATTCGTTCGATTCGACATGTCAAAAGGGAGAAGCGCATAAAATGCAAGACAAAGTTAGTGATAATGGCATCACTTCATTTCAAATGCTTCAGTATCATCTAGTTACTCTCTTACGGATTCAAGGAGGGAGCGAATTGGTGACAATCTTTGGTCAAGATCGTCATATATTCGTGGAATCGATGTTCATCATCTTGACCCAACTAGCAGAGCAACTCCACAATAAAGACTTTAATCACTCTGCATCGGCACTTGCATATAAGGCCCTTGTGACACAACTCACGCCTTTCCTCCAATTCAATATCATCAAGTCTGAAAGCTCAGTGATTTGCCAATCATTTCTTCGAGATACACATACCGAGCTTCGAGATTTCTGTGGTACAATATTGAAACTCATGTCATCGGTTTCATCTTCGATTTATGCAAGATCTCGACTTCAGCAAGCGTATGATAATGGAGTGCAAGAATCTATGATGCCGATGCAAGAGGAGAATGGTCATACGGTTGACAACTTGGAGCCTAACGATGGCAAGAGCACGGAATCAGAAGGACAACATGATACCATTGGCACGTCAGGGAATGTTCACGATATCCTTCTTGATGAGACCTTACCTATTTATGACGAAGAGCCTGCAAACATGGTACAATGTAATGTTGTTTATGATGTATATGTTGATGATATGCCGCATATTGAGCATTCTGAACCTAATTATGACAAACATGGGATGGAAAAGAGTGATAGCAATACCACTTCTGATTCATCCGATGTAAGTCATAATGGGGGAGAGATTGTTCAGAATGCTATAGTACATCATGATAAAGGCTTTATAACTGCTTCGTTAACTGATTCTGATTCCAAGATTAAAGAGCTCGAAACGATCGTAGCTCAGCAATCAAAAGATCTTGAGGATGCCAAACTTGAATTTTCTAAGAAAACGGACAAATTTGAAGCATACTTTGAAAAACTTGAAAAGTCTAACGTTGTTCTTGAAAGAAAATTGGATCAAAAAGTTTTAGATTCTAAAGCTGAAAAGGATAATCTTTTGAAACAAATTCAGTTACTAGAGTCTAAATTGGCATCCCAAGATAGATTGCTCAAAGAGAATGAGACTTTAAAAGCTCAAGTTCAGGAAAAGGATTTTGCTATATCTGCGTTGAAAAACGAGTTAAGGAAAACTAGAGGACCTAGTGTGGACACTAAGCTTGAAAAACCATCAATCTTGGGGAAACCGCCTACAAATCAGTTCGTCAGACAACCGACTGTCAGACAACCTACTGCATTTAGATCCGAGCGACCGCAATCCTCGAGACCGCGGTTTGCCTCCCAAGTTGATTTGGTTCATCTATCTAGACCAGTCACTCCAGCAACTAGGCTCTATGTGACCAAAACAGCTTTAGCAAGACTGATAGGTGTGTAAACACCCATCTTTTTACCACTTAATTCTGGCTAAAACGAGACCAAAACGCGTATTTAATATCATTTGTTTGGAATTATGCGTGGTTTTTGTGTTTATTGTGTTTTCAGAGCCAACCGGATGGATAATGGAGAAAACATGGAATTGCACAGGTTTTACCGAAGAAAAACACTCAAGATAAAGTCTATTATCCAAGAGATGCAAAAGATTTGAAGTCACTGGGCCTATTCGAAGACTTATCGAAGAAAAGGACCAAAGATGGAAGATTTATATAAGTCGAAGAAACTCAAGTCCATTAAACGAAGAAATTAGAAGACGAGTTGAATTTAATCGACGACAAATCCCGAATCAGAATCGAAAACGTCAACTTTTCTGAAAAGACGAGAAGACAAGAAGAACGGGAGAAAGCCCACTCACCAACCAAAAGGAAGGCCTATATAAAGTCCACCCCTCACACAATAGTGCCAGTTTTTTTAGTTTTTTTCTTTTCCCCATCTTTTTCTCCTTTCTTGTTCGTAGCATCACCAACACCACTAGGGTGTTTGGTGATTTTGATCTTTGATTTTCAATCTTGTAATTTTAATCTTTGTTTTGTGATTGTTAAAACCTTAATCATCAATTCTAGTTCTTGTTTAATCTTTCCATTTCATCTTGTTCATCATAATCTTTTATTTCAAGTTCTTAAGTTCTTATTTGACTGATTTGATTTTAAAAGTTGTTGGGATTTATGTTTTTGTTGATGGGTTTGTAGTTTATGGTTAGTAGATGCTTTGTGTTTAGCTTTATTTAAGATTCGGTGAAAAACTTGGTGATTTTTGGCATTAAAATCGTTTTCCCTGTTCTTCGGGTAAGGTAACTGTTTTTTAGTTCCCCAGGTTCCGAATGAACCAAATGTTCCGGATGAGTTGAAAGTTCCGGATGAACTGCATCTTCCGAATGAACACAAAGTTCCGGATGAACCAATAGTTCCGGATGAACTAAAAGTTCCGAGTGAACAAAAAGTTCCGAATCAGTCTTTAAGTTCCGAATCAGTTTTATCTTTTAAAAAGTTCCGAATGAACCAATAGTTCCGGATGAACTAAAAGTTCCGAGTGAACAAAAAGTTCCGAATCAGTCTTTAAGTTCCGAATCAGTTTTATCTTTTAAAAAGTTCCGAATGAACTAAAAGTTCCGGATGAGCAAAACTTCCGAATGAACCAAAAGTTCCGGATGAGCAAAAGTTCCGAATGAGTTTTTCCTTTAAAAGTTCCGAATGAGTTAAAAAGTTCCGAATGAGTTGATTGTTCCGAATAAACTTCCGAATCAAAGTTCCGCATTAAGTTCTGAGTAAAGTTCCGAATCAAGCTTCAGAGTCAACTTCCGAGTGAAGGTTCCGAACGAAGTTCCGGATCAATAAACTTCCGAATCAAGGTTATTTCTGAATCAAATTTCTTTTGAGCATTTTTTTTAGTCTTACTTACTGTTTGTTTTTTGGACATCTTTAATTGTTACTGTTCTTACTGTTCTTAATTTTCACTTTATATTCTAATTCAAGTTTTTATTAATTGTCATTAAATTAATTGTTTTTTATTTAAGTTTTCATTTTAATACATTTAAATCTTTTAGTAGATTAGATAACCAAACCCTTTTATTTAGTAACCAAGAACAATCATTCCACTTAGAACCAAGATCAATTCGAGAGGATATCGAGAGACATAATTGAACCCATACAAAAATCATAATATCAAATGGCGCCGCTGCCGGCTCTTCTCGTTAAGATCAAAAGTTTTTTGTGAGAACTTGGATTTTGGGATCCGTTCCCCGTGAACGTTACTTTTTCATAAAAATTTTCAAAAAAAATATAAAATTTTCAAAAATACAAAAATAAAATAAAATTAAAAAACATAAAAACCAAAAATATTTTTGTTTTGCTTTTCTTTGTTCGTTCTTTTGCAGGTGTATGCGCACTCGATCCACGTCTTATCAAGAGCCCGAGCCTCTCGATCACTTAGACATGGCCGGTGTACAAAACAACAACAACATACCACCTCCAAACAACAATAATAACAACAACAACCCACCTTTCAACAACATGAATAATAACAACAACAATGAGCCTCTCCCGGATAATCGCCCGATGATTGAACTGCTGCAAGCTCATGTAGATGGCAACACTGATCCAATTGTCATACCTCCAATTGCCGCCAACAACTTTGAGCTCAAATCAGGCTTTATCCAGATGGTCTCTGCTCAACCATTCTTGGGGCGTACCATTGATGACCCACATGACCACATCAAGAGATTCTTGCAACTCACCAACACGGTCAAATTCAATGGTGTTCCATAAGAGGTAATTCGTCTACAACTTTTTCCCTTTTCTTTAGAGGGACAAGCCCGGCATTGGCTTGCTAAGGAACCGCCACAGAGTATTCTCTCGTGGACGGATTTGGAAACCAAGTTTATCAATTACTTTTTCCCACCCTCTCGTACTACCGCTTTGCGGAATGAAATCATAAATTTTGAACAAAAGTACGATGAGTCGTTCAGTGAATCTTGGGATCGTTTTAAAGATCTTTTAAGAAAATGCCCACAACATGGTTTTACCAAAGTGCATCAAATTAATACTTTTTACAATGGTTTAAGCATGAGTGACCAAGATTCACTAAACAGTGCCTCGGGGGGTAATCTTTTGGCTAAGACTTCCAATGCTGCTTGGGATATCATTGAGAATAAGTCTCGTGTGCAAACCAAGAGTGTTCGGACCAATGTTGCTAGTGCTAGCACTAGTGACAGCGACAAGCGACTTGACAAAATCACTACGCTTCTTGAATCGCTTGTCACCCACACCGTCAGCAACACCAACAGCAACAACGCTAAAAACGCTCAAATCAATGCTGTTAGCCAACCATGCGAGATATGCGGGGGTCCTCACTCTTACACCACGTGTACTGCCACCCAAGACTACCCTTCTGAAAATGTGAATGCAGCATATGGCACCTATCCTCAACCTGCTTATCAAGCTAGACCTCAAGGTGACCGTAACTTGCTGAGCTACCGCTCTAACAACTATCTTTCCCCACCCGGTTTTCCTCCAAGCAACCCAAACCAACAACAAAACCTCAATCGCCCAACTCAACAACAACAACAACCTCGTACACCATACATCCCACCTCATAAACAGCAACAACCACCTCAACGTAACAACCAAGTTTACCAACAACCTGCTTATCAACCACCCGCATACAATGCTCCTCCCAACCAACCCACCGCTCTACACCAAGAAGTGGAAACTTACATGAGGACGAACGATGTGATCGTGGGAAATATTCAGAGAGAAGTGCTCAACTTAAAAGCAGACCTGGTCAAACAAGGGAACGATCTGAGAGCTGACATGAGAAATACGTTGGATAGCCAAACAAATGACTTGAAGAACATGATGGCTAGTTTCTTCCAAGGTAATCAACCCTCTTCTTCGGGTACTCTTCCGAGTAACACCGTTGCGAATCCAAGAGGGGAGATGAAAGCAATCACTACTCGTAGTGGCAAAGGTACTAAGGAACCCGAGCTTCCTATACCTCCACCGGTGGTTGTGACTAAGGAGAACGAGTCACCTGCTCCTATTCCTCATCCTTCTCCTTCCCCAATTTCTCCACCTCCTACTTCTACCCCTCCTCCACCCATGGATGTGAGTGATCCTATACTCCCAAAGCCTTCCTCTTCTTCCAATATACCTTATCCATCTAGGTTGAGGAAAGAGAAGCTCAAAAGCAAGGACGATATTCAGGTTTCAAACTTTCTTAAAATGTTTAAACAACTGAATTTTAATATCTCCTTCGTTGAGGCTCTCGCTCACATGCCTAAGTACGCGAAAATGTTTAAAGATCTTCTAAACGACAAGGAGAAGCTTCTTGATATTTCTAACACCCAACTTAATGAGAATTGCTCTGCAGTGCTCTTAAGGAAATTGCCAACCAAGCTTGGTGATCCGGGTCGTTTCTTAATCCCTTGTAATTTCCTGGGAGTAGAGAATTGCATGGCCCTAGCCGATCTTGGTGCCAGTATTAATCTCATGCCTCTAAGCGTTTGGAAGCAATTATCTCTCCCTGAGCTAGTCCCCACCAAAATGACTTTGGAATTAGCTAACCGTACGGTTGCTTATCCAGTGGGGATAGCAGAAGACGTCTTTGTAGGAGTCGACAAATTCACTTTTCCTGCCGATTTCGTCGTCGTCGACTACGAGATGGACCCTCGTGTTCCCTTGATCGTGGGTCGTCCATTCCTGAGGACTGGTCGCACTCTCATCGATGTTGAAGCCGGTGAGCTTATCATGAGAGTGGGTGACGATAAAATCGTCTTCAACATGGGAAAGTTGTCTAAACAACCTTATTCATACGAGAGTATTAATTGTATTGACGTTCTGGATGAGGCTTGTGAAGAACACTTCAAAGATGCTTGTAAAAGTATTCCTACCTCTCTTCCCAATGTTGAAACCATTTCCTCTATTCATTCATCACTGTCTCTATTTGGAGAAAGTGATTTGTTTTGGAACAATCTTGAAGCCACCATGGGAGATGTGAACTTAGCTACTGATGATTCTCCCACCGATGGGGATGAAGACATGCATTTCTTTGATAACCTTCTCAACGAAGATAATCCTTCTCCACCATCTCCCACGGTCATTGCTATCGATACTCCGACTTTAAATACGCCTCTCGTCGAAAATCCTCCGGATTTAGAACTTAAGGAGTTGTCGCCTCATCTCGAGTATGTGTTCCTTGAAGAAGAAAAGAAGTCGCCCGTCATCATCGCGAAGGATTTGAAAGATGAAGAGAAAACTCGCCTTATTGCCGTGTTGAAGAATCATAAGAAGGCTATTGCTTGGAAAATCTCTGATATTCGTGGAATTGATCCTCACTTCTGCACACACAAAATTTCCATGGAGGACGACTTTAAGCCCACAATTCAAAGCCAACGAAGGGTGAATCCAAAAATCCATGAAGTCATCAAAACAGAGGTTCTCAAACTTCTTGATGCGGGTATGATTTACCCTATTTCGGATTCACCATGGGTTAGTCCAATCCATTGTGTGCCCAAGAAGGGCGGAATAACCGTTGTTCCCAATGAACACAACGAGTTGATTTCCACTCGTCTCGTTACTGGGTGGAGAGTTTGTATAGACTACCGCAAACTCAATGATGCCACGAGAAAGGATCATTTCCCTCTACCTTTTATGGACCAAATGCTTGAACGTTTAGCGGGTAATAAATATTACTGCTTTCTTGATGGTTTCTCGGGTTATTTTCAAATACCCATCGATCCCCAAGATCAAGAGAAGACAACATTCACTTGTCCCTATGGCACATTTGCTTACAAAAGAATGCCTTTTGGCTTATGCAATGCCCCCGGGACTTTCCAAAGGTGCATGTTAGCTATCTTCCATGACATGGTTGAACAAACCATGGAAGTCTTCATGGATGATTTCTCGGTCTTCGGGGATTCCTTCTCTTCTTGCCTTGCCAATTTGGAACGTATGCTTAAGCGGTGCGAACACACTCGCCTTGTTCTGAATTGGGAAAAATGCCATTTTATGGTAAAAGAAGGCATCGTGCTAGGACACAAGATTTCCAAAGCCGGTCTTGAAGTAGACCGTGCTAAAGTCGATGTTATCGCTAAGTTGCCTCCACCTTCAACCGTGAAGGGTGTGAGAAGTTTCCTGGGTCATGCGGGCTTCTACCGTCGATTCATCAAAGATTTTTCTCAAATCGCTCGCCCGATGACCCACCTCTTGGAAAAAGATACTCCTTTTATCTTTTCCAAAGAATGCCTTGAAGCCTTCAACTTGCTTAAGGATAAGCTTACTAAGGCACCTGTATTGGTTACCCCTAATTGGGAGCTGCATTTCGAGTTGATGTGCGATGCTAGTGATTTCGCTATTGGTGCGGTTCTGGGACAAAGAGTGAACAAACACTTCCAACCAATCCATTACGCTAGCAAGACAATGACGGGGGCACAATTGCATTATACGACAACCGAAAAAGAGCTTTTAGCTGTTGTCTATGCCTTTGAAAAATTTCGCCCCTATCTTGTCCTTTCCACCACAATCGTTTACACCGATCATTCCGCGTTGAAGTACTTGTTGACAAAGCAAGATTCCAAACCAAGACTTCTTCGTTGGGTTTTGCTTCTCCAAGAATTTAAAATCGAAATTCGCGATAAAAAAGGAGCAGAAAACCTAGCCGCGGATCATCTCAGCAGACTTGAGGATCCTTACCAAGGGGATCATCCGAACAAAGAAATCAATGATTCTTTTCCCTTGGAGACCTTAATGTCTATAAATTCGAATTCTGATAAAACCCCGTGGTTTGCGGACTTTGCAAACTATTTGGCGGGTGGAATTCTCATCGACGGGTTAACATCCCAGCAAAAGAAAACGTTTTTCAAAGACATTAAGACTTACTTTTGGGATGACCCGTATCTATTCAAACAATGTGCCGACTTGATTATTCGCCGATGTGTTGATGGACCGGCAGCTTTAGAAATCCTTGATGCTTGCCACAAAGGACCCACCGGTGTTCACTTTGGTCCCAACTACACCGCCAAAAAAGTGTTTGATTCGGGATTTTATTGGCCCTCCATATATCGTGACGCTCACAATATGGTTAAACGATGTGATGTTTGCCAAAAACAAGGCAACATCACACATAAAGACGAGATGCCTCAGAATTTCATACAAGAATGTGAAATCTTTGATGTTTGGGGTATCGACTTTATGGGGCCATTCCCTTCTTCTAAAGGAAACAAATACATCCTTGTAGCCGTTGACTACGTTTCAAAGTGGGTTGAAGCCAAAGCTTTACCTACTAATGACGCAAGGGTGGTTTGTAACTTTTTGAAATCTCTTTTCGCTAGATTCGGTGTGCCTCGTGCAATTATTAGTGATCGTGGGACTCATTTTTGCAATGACCAATTTGCTAGAGTCATGGCTAAGTACGGTGTAAATCATCGTCTTTCCACAGCCTACCACCCACAAACTAATGGCCAGGCTGAAATATCCAACCGAGGATTAAAGCGAATTCTGGAAAGAACCGTGGGAGAGCATCGTGCCTCATGGGCTGATAAACTTGATGATGCTTTGTGGGCTTTCCGTACCGCATACAAGACTCCGATTGGTTGTACGCCATATCGTCTCGTGTACGGGAAAGCATGCCACCTTCCCATTGAGTTGGAGCATAAGGCTTACTGGGCCTTGAAGTGGGCTAATTTTGATATCAACAAAGCCGGTGACCTACGCAAGATCCAACTCAATGAGCTGAATGAACTCCGTAATGAGGCTTATGAAAATTCTTTGATCTATAAGGAAAGGACTAAGCTCATTCACGATTCTGAGATTAAGAACCGAGAGTTCCATGTTGGAGACAAAGTCTTACTTTTTAACAATCGGTTGAAAATCTTTTCGGGCAAGCTGAAATCTCGTTGGTCCGGCCCATTCACCATTGCCCAAATTTTTCCATATGGTACTCTCGAGCTCGCTCAACCTGATGGACCAAATTTTAAGGTGAATGGCCAACGAGTGAAGTTGTACTTTGGTGAGGACACCTCTCAGGAGGTGATTCCATCCCTCACCACGTTCCCCATGAACTAATTTTGGGTCGAGTCAGGCTCGTGACTCGGTTATCAAAAACAAGCGCTCTTCGGGAGGCAGCCCGAGTATCTATCCTTTTCTGTTTTTACCCCCTAAGTGTAGGGGAGCCTCTATAGGGTGTTTGTATTTGTGTGGTGATGTGATTACAGGGATTAGTGCACTCTTGGAATCTCTGAAGAACTGTGCTCCCGTGTTATCCGAAATCCGGTTCTATCTCTCAACTATCGTGATTCAATTTTCTTCATACTCACATTTGAAATTGATCACTTTAGTCGTCTCTTCCTTAACTTGAGTTAACCAACATGCACAATGTCATAAGTGTAGGGGAGACTTTTCCCACATGCTTAAACATTGAGGACAATGTTTATCTTAAGTGTAGGGGGGACTTCTATCGAAGTTTTAAGTGGACTTTTCCATGAAAATGCCTTCATTTAACCGGAAAATCATATTTTTCAACATTTTTCAAATTTTTTATTAACTTTGGCCATTTAGTCGTAATTTTTAATTTTTTATCGTTGCTTTCGTATGTATATATCCCGCAATATAGTCAAATTTTAATAAAGTGGTGTAGCTAGTTTAGAAATCTTTGACAATTAGACCCGTTGCGTTTATTTTGACTCAACCCGAATAGACTTACCCAAGTTTATTCTAGCTAGTATCCTTAACCATGTAGACCTTAATTGGTTTATTAGGCTAAGTATCCACGAGTCTCATTACTTGAGATTTTAAATTGTGGAGGACGAGAAATGATAGAGTCAATTATAAGTCGGTATTCTTGCACAAGCTCACTTGGTGAAATTATTTACCTATTCTCCCATCACTTGCTAATAAATTATCTGCAATAAGTAAGGTCGTACGATTTGAAAAGTTACTTAGCTTCTAGCCCAAGATCGTTTAAAAGTTGCTCGGTAATGATAAGAGTTCATAGCCAAGGCATAACTTATGAAGCGGGGCGCGAAGATTGGCGAGTCCGAAAAGGCCCTAACAAGGCATGAGGATTCCATTTTATTGCTAAAAATCCAAGGTGATGTGAAAAGCATTATTCCCAAAGTCAATATGAAGGATCAAGACTCACGACAAAAAGCAATCAACTCCCATAAAGATGATGGAGAAGTCTATCCGGAAAGACCCTAACAAGGTATGAGGATAAATAGATCCAAGTCCGAAAAGGAGGCGGATCGTTGTATCTCAAAATCCCAAATAGAGATTGAAGAAATAATCATGAAGTCGTGGTCAACAAAGTTGGATTACCCCTCAAAAGTCTCCAAAGTGAAGAAACTCTATTACGATGAGAAGACCATTATCTCAAGCACGTCTCTCAAGATATGAAGTATGAAGTACATGCCAAATATCGGCCCGAGAAAGGTCTCAAATCGTGAACCGAGTTATGCCAAGATATGAACTTTTTGATATCCCGAGAAGCAGTTTTAAGAGATTTTGTCCTTCAGCAAACTATTGATCAAATCGTCCTACTTTGCTTTCAGCCTAAATAAACTATCGAAATAAGTCCAAAAATGCATCTTCATGATCATTCTAAGACAAAAATAAAATATAAGAGATACACCTAGGAATAAGGGAGTTTAAGCATATAATTAAGCCATGTGTGTAAGTGTTTGATTTACTAACTTATAATAACAATGATCTCGTTTTTAAGCTTAGTTTGGGGAACGTGAAACTTGAGGGTGATAAATCTTCGCAGCACCAAAGCTCTAATGTAAGTCATTGGTTTCTTTGCAAGTTATTTCCATCCTTTTGTTTCCTTTAAAGTTTAATTTCTTTTAGTACTTTAATTTTTTGTTTAGTAGTATTTGAATAAGGCCAAGGTTGATTAATTAAGAGAAAAGTGTAAAATTGCTTTATCACTAAGCATTGCATGAGGGCATGGCAATGGTTAAGTGTAGGGGATTTGATAGGTGTGTAAACACCCATCTTTTTACCACTTAATTCTGGCTAAAACGAGACCAAAACGCGTATTTAATATCATTTGTTTGGAATTATGCGTGGTTTTTGTGTTTATTGTGTTTTCAGAGCCAACCGGATGGATAATGGAGAAAACATGGAATTGCACGGGTTTTACCGAAGAAAAACACTCAAGATAAAGTCTATTGTCCAAGAGATGCAAAAGATTTGAAGTCACTGGGCCTATTCGAAGACTTATCGAAGAAAATGACCAAAGATGGAAGATTTATATAAGTCGAAGAAACCCAAGTCCATTAAACGAAGAAATTAGAAGACGAGTTGAATTTAATCGACGACAAATCCCGAATCAGAATCGAAAACGTCAACTTTTCTAAAAAGACGAGAAGACAAGAAGAACGGGAGAAAGCCCACTCACCAACCAAAAGGAAGGCCTATATAAAGTCCACCCCTCACACAATAGTGCCAGTTTTTTTAGTTTTTTTTCTTTTCCCCATCTTTTTCTCCTTTCTTGTTCGTAGCATCACCAACATCACTAGGGTGTTTGGTGATTTTGATCTTTGATTTTCAATCTTGTAATTTTAATCTTTGTTTTGTGATTGTTAAAACCTTAATCATCAATTCAAGTTCTTGTTTAATCTTTCCATTTCATCTTGTTCATCATCATCTTTTATTTCAAGTTCTTAAGTTCTTATTTGATTGATTTGATCTTTAAAAGTTGTTGGGATTTATGTTTTTGTTGATGGGATTTGTAGTTTATGGTTAGTAGATGCTTTGTGTTTAGCTTTATTTAAGATTCGGTGAAAAACTTGGTGATTTTTGGCATTAAAATCGTTTTCCCTGTTCTTCGGGTAAGGTAACTGTTTTTTAGTTCCCCAGGTTCCGAATGAACCAAATGTTCCGGATGAGTTGAAAGTTTCGGATGAACTGCATCTTCCGAATGAACACAAAGTTCCGGATGAACCAATAGTTCCGGATGAACTAAAAGTTCCGAGTGAACAAAAAGTTCCGAATCAGTCTTTAAGTTCCGAATCAGTTTTGTCTTTTAAAAAGTTCTGAATGAACCAATAGTTCCGGATGAACTAAAAGTTCCGAGTGAACAAAAAGTTCCGAATCAGTCTTTAAGTTCCGAATCAGTTTTATCTTTTAAAAAGTTCCGAATGAACTAAAAGTTCCGGATGAGCAAAACTTCCGAATGAACCAAAAGTTCCGGATGAGCAAAAGTTCCGAATGAGTTTTTCCTTTAAAAGTTCCGAATGAGTTAAAAAGTTCCGAATGAGTTGATTGTTCCGAATAAACTTCCGAATCAAAGTTCCGCATTAAGTTCCGAGTAAAGTTCCGAATCAAGCTTCCGAGTCAACTTCCGAGTGAAGGTTCTGAACGAAGTTCCGGATCAATAAACTTCCGAATCAAGGTTATTTCTGAATCAAATTTATTTTGAGCATTTTTTTAGTCTTACTTACTGTTTGTTTTTTGGACATCTTTAATTGTTACTGTTCTTACTGTTCTTAATTTTCACTTTATATTCTAATTCAAGTTTTTATTAATTGTCATTAAATTAATTGTTTTTGATTTAAGTTTTCATTTTAATACATTTAAATCTTTTAGTAGATTAGATAACCAAACCCTTTTATTTAGTAACCAAGAACAATCATTCCACTTAGAACCAAGATCAATTCAAGAGGATATCGAGAGAATAAAATTGAACCCTAGCAAAAACATTAATATCAAAGACCTAATAACATGATTGCCTCTAGTTTCTCTAAAAATACCAAGACCACGTTTAGAACTAGTTCAAATGACGTTTGCCATAAATCTGGTCAAAGGGAAGCTATTCAAAAGACACATGTAAGAGATAGCAATGTCCAACCTAGTCAGATGCCTTCTAGATTACCCAACACTGCTAACCGTAGCATATCATCTCCTAGGAGCATCGATCAATCATCTAGGAAATACTCGGACATTAAATATGCTACTTGTAAAACATGTAGAAAATGTGTCTTTACGGCAAATCATGATTCTTGTGTCAAGAAATTACTTGATGAGGTGAACTCCCGTGCTAGAATTAAGTCCCAGTGGATAGCTAAAATCAAACCTTTTGGTAAAGTTTGGCGCCCCACTGGTAGAACTTTCACTCTTGTAGGAAACGAGTGCCCTTTAACTAGGATAGTCTCCGATTCTACTAAGACTACTAAGGAGGAAATTGATAAAGATGATACTTCACTTAAGCCTAAACTTAAGGTTTTCTATAAAAGGAAACGTTTTCCAGCTAAGATAAGTGAATCATCTACTCAGGTCATCTCTGACACAAGTAAAGCCAACCATGAACCCCCACGTGCTTCTAAAATAGATATCGCTAACCCATGCAAAAGTATACAAACTCCTAATGAGAATGCAGGTACCAAAGTTGATGTTCCAAAAGAACGAAGCGGTCCAATCGTTGTATACCGTTCAACTAAGGACACTCTTAGAGTTTGGTTGCTGAAGAAGCAGATATCGGAGAAAAAAGTGTCGCAGGGGATTCATGGTTAAGCTTAACAGAAGGCTTATAGATAAATGACAGTCTGTAACACGCGCTCAAAAGAAAGGAAAGTTTATCGCCGATGATGAACTTATCCTAACAACGAGAAATTAATTTTTCTCGGGCATGAGCTAATATTAAAAATATTCAAAGTTTTTAAGCTCATGCACAATGACTTACAGTTAAATGTCAGACTGTAACTCGAACTTTAAATAAAGGAAAGATTATCTTTTATGATAACTTATCCTCATAACGAGAAATTTACATTTCTCGGTCATGAGCTTGTATTAAAACATTCGAAGTTTTAAGCTCATAAAGGAAAGTGTATCTTTTAAATAAGAGAACTTTTCCTCATAACGAGAAATTAACCTTTCTCGGTCATGAGCTTTCCGTTAAAACAGTCAAAGTTTTCAAGCTCATGAAAACGACTTCTAAGTAAATGTCAGCTTAGGACTCGTCCTTCAGATAAAAGGAAAGTTTATCGCCGATGGTAACTTATCCTTAACAACGGGAAGTTCACAACTTCTCGAACTTGAGCTCGCTTTTAAGATATTCAACATCTTAAGCTCAAGTAATTGTTTTTCAAAACTTTGAACACAATTTTTCAGGAATTTTTCAAAAGGTTTTTTCTAAATCTTTCAAAATTGTGTGTTCAAATATGTTTTGATAAAAAGAGCATGTCTTCTAGAATCGATAATATTTACGATCCTAGAAATGTCGTTCAATAATGACACGGGGTTGTAAATAAAGTTCGAGCAGAAGTTTAAAAGATTTAAAACATGCTCCATATGGTTTGATATTATTTCCGATAGTAACCCGCTTTTCACATTGAAGTCAAGCATTTCACCGGAAAGCTTTGACTCCATAATCCGAAGTTATCAACTCCACAATCCGAAGTTCGTTGCAATTGATATCTACATACTAGACGATGCGACTGCTCAAACGACGACTACAACTCTTTAAGTAGAACACGGGTCAACAATTGAGGGGGAGCAATTGTCCAGCATTCAGAATCTTCGATGCCGAAAGTGCCCTAGTTCACAAGTTGATGTCAAGACAACGATATCAATTGTCCATGTGGTGTAAAGGGGAAGATAATTTCAAAAGTTATGAGGAAGACCAACATTCGTGAACAAGAACCATGTGCTTCTATCATATGATGTTCTCCATCATTAAGGTCCAACCTCGTATATTGCTAATCTTGTGAATTCATTATCATATATGATCTTTGCACGTGATAAATACCTTACACTTGTGTTTAAAAGGTATTTAATTTACGTTTCAAGTAGACCTCATTAATTTGAGGGGGAGCTTGTGTAACTCATGAAGATACTTGGCTTTGCATTTTTCTTCCCAAATTTTCTTAAAATACTATTAAATCAATTGATATTAAAAACATCGATTGGGTTAATATTTTTAATATGGGGGAGAAAATGTGATTTAATATGGGAAATGATTAATCATAAATAGTTTGACTTAACGTGATAGCTCATCCCGACATGTGCGAAATGTTTTCGGATATCGTGGCATATGTTAAGAGGGAGCAAAATGGATTTGCACTTCAAAATGGATTTCATGGTGACATACACTTACCCAAAACATCTCTATTCACGACAGTGAAGATTGTGGTGACATAAGGATGGTAGGATAGGTTAAAGTCCAATGATTCCTCTAGAACCGGAGGAATCTTCCCAAGGACATTTCATAGCTAGAAATAGTAGTCCTTAGGAAAGATGGAGAAAGATTGTGAACGTATCTGAATGCCGACCAAGTACTTAAGTTAGCACTGGAACAATCACAACAAGGTGCTAGTGATGACGTATTGGTAAGCATTGAAGGGGTTGAAGAATGAAAAAGAATTGTAAAGATAAAGGGTGTAAAGAAAGAAGCCCTCCTTACAACTTAGGCAGAAACCGGGTCAATACATATGCTATTAAGATCATTGTTTAATGATTCTTGATATTGAAGACAGACATCATGGACCCAGTGATGCAAGGCACAACCCATCTCAGCTAACTCAGATATCTCTTAAAAGATATTTGTTTTAATCACACGGAGACAACACATTATCTATTGATTTATTCACTCCGAATAAATTGGTATTGAAATGGTGGCACTCCTCTCCAGCCTCCGATCACTAAAAATCCAAAATGCACGATTGAGTCTAGAGCCATTTGAGATCATCAAATATCTCATTAGGACACACTTTCATATTTCCTTGCTTCTTCACACACTGTGAAAAGTAAGAAAGATCTTAAGAGTCCTACGCAAAATCTTCATGATCTTGCCTGAACATCCGAGTAATACGAAAGTATTTACAATGAAGATGGAAATCCTTCTTGAGCGAATATCAAAAAGCTCATGGTAGGTGACTTGTGCGATTCTTTATGAATCAACTTGTGATAACTGGAAAGCAACAATGGTTTAATTCTTAAATGAATTTAAACACGTTCCAGGCCTCTACGCAATATCTTAGTGATCTTGCCAGAACATTCAGAGTAATACTATTAAGTATTTACAGTGACGAATGGAAATCCTTCTAGTGTTAACATCAAACAGCACTTGGTAGGTAACTTGCAAGATTCTATATGAATCAAGCTAGTGACAACTAGAAAGCAACGATGGTGCGGTTCTTAATTGAACTTCACTTGTTCCAGGAACATGAATTGACGGCTTCAAATCATGCGGATAATATTATCCAAATGATTCACTCTTTACGTTCGCAGTCAGCTTTGGACGGTCGAGTAAAGAGAACGGGTTTACCCGCGAAATCTTGTCAAGGAGGTTCTTTATTGAAACTACCTGCCACAAGTACGATATTTAATATCGTCCAACGGTCTTCACCGACCGGAGGTAAAATGCTACCGAATTAGAATGAAATGTTCAAGGCCATTTCATCCGTGTATATTGTTTGTTGCTAACTGTCTTATGCAGCGTAACAAGAAGGTGGCATTGCGGTGTACAATCCAGAAGAAGTCGTCACCACATGCTTATACTACATACAATTAGTACTTCAACAAATTCAAGAAAGTCTGAAGGCCAAGTCTTCCGCTGTATCAAACTCTGAAGCTTTCAAGAATTTAAAGGTATAAGTATGTGGAACATGAAGTCACGAAGAGGCGAATGTCACAAGTGACGAATGCACAAGGTCATGGCAAGAAAACATGCTCAAGACTTAAGTCAAAGATCACATCAAGCATATTCACAAGAACAAGGTCGAAGACTCAAGCATAGATGCTAGGGTTAAGATTTTGTAAAAAGATGTGACCTCCCTTAGGGGGAGATTGATGGAAATACGTTTTTCCCAATAAAGTCTCGGTCACATCTTAGTTAGCATAGATCACGAGATATAGAATATTTAGAACTTTGTAACTTGGAGCGACCTCCCTTAGGGGGAGAATTTTGGAAATACGTTTTTACGTATTTATGAAGGATCGGTCGCTCCAACGATATATTAATGTATTAGGCTCGTGATCCAGTTGTAAACAGTATAGCCCATATAGCCCACATGTAGGGTGGGCTATATATACCCCCTCCTAGTTAGGAGGGGTGGCTCTTTCATTTTCTCACTTTTCATTTATTAAATTTACTTTCTCTCTCTATCTTTCTTTCCTCTCCTCTTTCTCTCTCTAGTTCATCATCTTCTTCTTCCTCCTCCTCCATCTTATCAACAGATTATTCATAGCTTGCCAAATCCTAAGAAATCGTAGACCTTCACTTATCGATCCATTTGACATCCTGAATCTTAGTGCTGAATTTTCGATCAGTTGGCGTTACTTCCGTGATTGTCCTACGTGCGTAATGTGTTTAGTATATCGTTTGTGAGAGGTTTTGTCTATCATCGGTTCATGTATTTTGTATTCAGTAGATCTAATTCTTAGGGTTTCGTATTCGTTTTGTTTGGTATTCTTATTTCAATTTCGCGATCGAAATTTTTATTTAGAGGGGAATAATTATAAAACCAGTAAAACCTACTTTAATTTGGAGGACGAAATTTCTTTTTAGTGGAAAAGAATTGTAAAACCCGAATTTTGAAAATGTGAAGTTGTCATTTCATTTCATATTTTTCATTTTATTTCATACGAAGTAAATGTGAATTTTAAATTAATTAAAAGGTTTAATTTATTAAACCTTAGGTTATGATTTTTTTTTTAAATAATAAAAATATAACATAAGATAATATATTAAAATTAAAAAAAAATCTTTCCATATAAAGAAAAAAACGAAATTTTGTGTATAAAAACAAAAGAAATCTTTTAATTCTATGTATTGTGTTATTTTATGTAAACGCGTAAAGCTTTTGAAACATGTTTCCTTTAAACATACAAACATGCTAAAAACAATACCATTCCCCTTAAAAATTATAAGAACTGTGTTTTTCTCCCATTCTCTATTCCATCATTTTTATTTTTTCAAGCTTTTCTCTAGTATACTCCATTGAAAAACTTGGAAGCTTTAGGTAAAACATTGGTTCTTCTAGTGATTTTTCTCCTTCTTTTCTTTGATGTGTATTGGTGAATTGGTGGTGGTGATAAGGTTCATTGTCTAGATAAAGCTTAAAAAGTCATGAAAGATAATCTGTTAACAACCCTAAGGACTAACATCAAATGCCTTATCAGGTGTTGAACCAGTACCATATTTATCAAATTGGTACTCCTTTCCCTTTTGCAGTTTGATCCTCTCTGATCTTTGCCTTAGCTTGACTGGTGCAGGTGGTCTTTTATCTTTCTTCTTTGTTGCAGGAACACTTGGACCAGCAATGTTTGAAGCATCATGTGACCTTGATTCTTGAGTGTTCATATCTGGGTGTCTAAAATCACATATAGAATCTAAGTGAGCCTCCCACATTGCATCTCTCATCTCTCTGTCTATTTCCATTCTCTCATACATGTCATCTTCTGCATTTGTTTGTTGGACAGTTTCTTGACCCATCTTATGTTGTTCATCCTTTTGCCTTTGATCTTCTAGCTCATCCAACAAGCCTTCCATATACTCATGTTCCATATTGTTAAGCATCTTATCTTGCTCTTCCATCAACTGTAAAACACAAAGTTGTTAGGACTTGTTAAATCTTGTAACTAAAGAAATTTCACAAAAAAAATCAAGATTTAAAGTTACTTACCATGAATTGGGCTCTGTGTGAAAATCCACCCCTAAACCCTCTACCTTCACCTCTGTCACCACCTTTTCTACCTCTGGTAGCACCCCTAAACACCCACCCAACACCTCTTCTACCTCTAGCACCACCTCTATATACTCTCCCACCACCTCTTGAACCTCTTCTAACACCATCAGTCCCCAAACCCCCTTTACCTTCACCACCATCAGTCCTCAAACCCCCATTACCTTCACCACCATCAGTCTCCAAACCCCCATTACCTTCACCACCATCAGTCCCCAAACCCCCATTACCTTCACCTCTGCCACCACCTCTTCTACCTCTACCACGGGCCCTAAATGAAGCATGTTGAAGATTTGGTTCCCTTATTCTACCAGGAACCATTTTAACAAGCACGGGTTTTGGGACATACTCTTTGTCACAACTTAACTTGTTGTGACCTACTGTTTGACAGTTTGAGCATGTCATCTTTCTCCCCACTCTACTAACTTGTGAGTTGTTTTCATCAGTTGCCTTCATCCTATTCTTTCTAGGTCTCCCAGACATTGTTTTAACAATATGGGGAAAGGAGGCTGATTGTTAGTCTTTTTCCACAATAGGGTGCCAGGCACAGGCCTAATAGAGTATTGATATGCCTTAGCCCACATTTCTTGGCTATACCAATGACTAACTCCCTCTTCTGGTTCTCTATTTAAATGCAAGTACCCTGCTACTACATGTACACAGGGTACACCAGTCAACTGCCATTCTCTGCATACACACTTTTTTGTTGTCATGTTTACACCAAAAGCCTGAGACCCACTTTTGACTTCCAGTTCATCATAAGCACTAGCAGTAACTCTCCAGTTCCTATAGAAACAATAAATAGTTAGTCAAATTAAATATTATTTAGGTTATTGCTTAAAAGATAGGGTGACATATCTAACCTTTGTTCTTCCCTGTAATAGTCGATTCTTTTCTTAACAGTTGGAGTTATCTCATATTCCAATTGTGTAGCTATCTTACTCATCTCAAATAGCCTCTGCATCACATAGATCCTTATGTCTTCTAACATAGTTATGATGGGCTTTGATCTTTGCAGAAGGATTGCCCTGTGATAACTTTCTGAAATTCCATTTTCAAATGTAGCACACTTGACATCCAAGTTGAAGAATGCTCTGCACCAAGTATTTAGATTTCTTTGTAGCAGATATTGGTAAGCTTGTTCATTACAGTACCTTATCTCATCCATCTTGACATAAAAAGTCGCTCCATTGTACTTGAAGCAGCTGACCAAAACAGTCTTTGCATCTGCAAGCCACTATATTTTTTCTTAAAGTTGGCATACACATGTCTAGTGCACTTTCTGTGCTCTGCATGTGGTAACCAAGTACCAACAGCTTCCAACAGTCCCTACATAAAATTTACAAGCATAAAATTTACAAGCATTAAAAAGAAACAGGTTGATATAAGTGTAAGTAAGTAATATTTACCTTTTGTGAGTCTGAAATAAGTGTTAATCCAGTTTCTTGTTGTAAATTTAGATCATCATGCAGCAAGGACAAAAACCAGTGCCAGTTTATAGTGTTCTCAACCCTGACAACAGCCCAAACAATGGGGAACATCTGATTATTAGCATCTCTTCCCATTGCTGTGAGCAACTCACCTCTACAAGTATGCTTCAAAAAGCAACCATCTAAAACCTATGATTCTCCTACAACCTTCCAACCATCCATCCTTCACTCCTTTAAAACAAATGTAGAACCTCTGGAAATAAGTACTACCAGACCCCCCCACAGTCCTCTACATCTAGCCTGCAAGTTGAACCTTGGTTTGAATCTAGCAAAGCTTGTCTATAGTCCCATAATCTGCCATAGTGTTCAACCAACCCTCCCTCATGGTTATAAAGTGCCCTTTGCTTGGCCCTTTTACACTGTCCTATACTAACATCTATCATGAACTTTTCTCTAATCTGAGACTTGATGCTAATGTAAGGTAGGGGTGAGCAAAAAAAACTGAAAAACCGAAGCCGAACCAAAAAACCGAAAAAACCGAACCGAAAAAACCGACCGAATGTAAAAGCCGATGATTCAGTTTTTACGTTTTTAAAAACCGAAAAGTTTCGGTTCGGTTTCGGTTTTCATCCAAAAACCGGACCGAACCATTTTATTATATAAAAAAATATAAATATAATATAATAAAAATAAATAAGTAATATATCAAAATTATAAATTAATATTCGTTTTTTAAGGGAAATAGGAGTAATATATTTATCTTATTGTTTATACGCATGTTTGATATATATTTATGCTTACTTGACAATATATAATTACATATGTGACAATAATCATTTGTACGCATGTTTATTTGCATGTGTGTTTATCTTAAAAATATGTGTGTAATTATAAATTAGAAATTTGAGATAAACATTATTAGACTTAGATTGATTTGAAATAAACATTATTAGGCTTAGATTGAAAAAAAAAACTATTTTTTTCACGCAAAACAAATTTTTTAATCTAAATCGGACGTACTCAAATATAAACGGTTTTAAAACCGAAAAACCGAAACCGAAACCGATTACAAACCGAAAAAACCAAACCGCCCAAAACCGATTGGTTTCGGTTTTTGGTTTTCTAAAAACCAAATATGTCGGTTCGGTTTCGTTTTTATCCAAAAACCGACTCAAACCGAACTATGCACACCCCTAATGTAAGGTATGAATGGGTCAGCAATTATCTGTTTGGCAAAATGGAAAGCAATCCTTTGTAAGTCACCAACCAAGGTTGTAATTTCTACTACATTTGTGGTCTATATGCAGGGACTTTATTTGAAATGACCTTTCACTTTTCATCCATGAAGCCCACAGTCTAAAACCACACAGGATGAGACTTGCCATACTTGGCATTCCTAACTTTACTTCTAGACTAGTTACCTGATGTGGTATTTGATTTATCTAGTGTATTTGTTCCCTCACCATCACTAGCTGCTTTTTGTTGTACACTTGTTCCCTCCCCAGCATTGACATTTGTACTAATAGGTTGACTAAATGATACTAATTTTCTTGACTTAACACACCTACTAGACTTGGGATGAGACTTACTACCTTTTCCACCACTCTTATACTTGGTAGACTTACTACCCTTTCCACAACTAGTGATAGCATCAGTCTTAACAGACTTAGCAGCCCTAGGTGAATCATCATCACCGTCTGGAAACAAATTAGAACTTGGTTTCTTCTTTTTTTTGCTATACTTACCAGCACACCTACCTTCCTCAACACTCCTTCCACAAAAAACTAGCAAACTCTTCCAATCATTTCTAGCATACCATAACGGGTAACCATTTGCTACCCCATAATTGGTTAAAGCTAGCTTAAGCTGTTCAGGGTGTTCATATCTCATTCCTAAAACAGGACATATTTTATTCCAAGGTATTGTTGGGTCATGTTTTGGGTAAACATGACCTCTTTGAACTTGGCAACTAGGGTCAATGGTTTCCTCATCAGGGTCATCTAAAGAGTCACCATCTTGAGGTACTGGACCATCACAAAACCCCCTAAACATCCCACTAGTAGTGCACAATTTGTTAAGAAATGGGTCTTGAATGCTTAACTCATTAATAACTACAGCCTCTTCTCCTTCATTTTGAAAGTCTACACCTTCAAAATCCTCACATTCATCACTATTGTAGTATTCATCACTACTAGACCCATCAGAATTACATTCAGAAATGTTTTCATTTAATTCTTCATTAACAAAATCTTCAATTTTAAAACCAAAATGCTCAACATACACATCTATAAACCATTTTTTTTTATAACCAACTCTAACAAAATCCTGAACATCAGAATCTGTCCTAATAGGTTTTAAACCTAAACTCATTTTAGTCTTAAAAGGACAATAGTATAGTGAAAAGACAGGATTATGGACCAACCTACTAATGATTTCTCTGACATGGTTAAAGCTCAAACCTTCGAACTATATGTCAGTTATTTGTTTAACATCATCTTCAAGGTACCTTAATGGCTTTTGGACGAACAGACCATCATGGTGTAAATTAACCGTAAACACTTGATCTGCAAAAAAAAATTAGGGTTATAAATATTAGGGTTAGCGAATTAAATCAAATTAAAGCAAGATTAGTGTAATTAAACAACTATTATATTGTTACCTTTATTCGTTTTCATTGAATTGCTAAGTTAATTTAACTAATTGTGAATCTAGGGTTTTTTATAATTGGGGGAAAATTAGGTGGGAGAGATGAAGTGTTTGTTTATAAATGAAGTGTGTTTACTCGTTTATGTTTATATCCTACTCAGACACGTAATAAAAAAATTAGGTGACGTAATATCCAATGTGGCATGCTACGTAATAAAAAAATGACGTGTCGGTTTATTTTTGTGTGAAACTGGAAATGAGCCGGTAACATTACCCATAATAGAAAAATATAGCCGGTTTTGATAGCAATATTGTTAATAAAAATAGTACATTACCTAGATTTATAAATGGTACATAGTACATTACTAATATATGGACTTAACCCATTATTATATGACTTACTAAAATTGTTTTCTAAAATTAAGTAGTAATAAGAATGTAAAGTTTTCTAAAATTGTTTGTTATTTTTATGGTTGAATGAAAAGAATTTTCTAGATATATTATGTTTGTTCAAAAAAAATAAAAAATAGTAACATATGATGGCTAACAATATGAATCACATGACTACATCTTCTCTTCACCCGTAATTTAACCCTTATTAGATTTTTGCAAAGTAGACCCTAATATGACTTCTTTTTGGACGTGTTCGATTAATTTGCACATTGAATTCAAATGTGAAAGATGCCCCTAGTTAATGTTTATTGAATTAAATATACATAGCGAATGATTAACTGCATGAGCTTACAAAATAAATGCAGAATATCAACCACTAAATTCCGAATTACCAAATCTTCGGACAAACGGTCAATCTACAATCAAACCTTAATTTACTTCCTATAAGTTAACTGATAATCTGATATTATACCTTGAATGTTTTCACACGTACAATCACACGCCATCAGGCCAACAACTATATAAACCTCAAAGCAATTAACTTGTCTAAAATACTTACTACACTCGCTCGCTCTAAACATGGATACAAACACAAGAACTAGCCTTGGCCAAGAAATCAACACGAGCAACGACTTTGATTCTTTTTATCATGAACTTGAAAGGAGGATCTTGACATTGATAGCGGACGATGAGAAGGAAGATTTTGCTGGAGGAAAAAACTTTAAACCATTAACTTCTATGTGGATGAATAGACGAAGGTTTATCTTGGAGCAACAACATGAAAGCTATTTTTGTTGGAAACATGAAAATGAGAGTTCTACAAGCTCACCGCCTGTTTGGCTTTTAGATTTGTGGCGCGATACGAGCAATGGAACTGGGGTTTTCATTCCTCGTACTGCTTTTACGAGAAAAGGAAATCAACCAAGTACGTTTAATTACTATATACCGATGGCTCATATCCGTTATAATGTGTTTGTTTTTATTCTTATTTCTGATATATGGCATTTTGATGATGGTTTTGCAGGAAGGAAATGTACGCCTAGAGAAAGAAGATATAACCGAATGATTAAATTATAAAACGGAAGACTTGATTATACTGATTCCATTACCCAAAATATATTGTAAACCGAATACAAATAAATTATGTGTATGGGTCGAATCATATGTAACACACTCTTGGTCGCTTGGCCTACAATGTCACTGTGATCTCATTCAAAGGGAATACTAATAATTAAAACGTCATACATACACTGGCGGACTTTAGTAGAGACCGGAGAGGGTCCCGGTCCTCTCAAAGTTCGTGACGAGTAGTATAAATATTATGCACATTCCGTTTCAAAGTTATTTTCCATTTTTTTATTTTGGTTCGTATAAAATACTCCGGACCTCCCAAAATAAATGTCCAAGATCCGTCACTGCATACATAGATCCCAAACGTAAACGTATGTCTATCGGCATACTCTTTGTGGCATTAATATTATACCGGACTTTTTTTTATACATGTAAGTCGTCAAGTCGATATACTACTAAATTTCTTTTGCCAACATATATCTATCTTTTTAATATGATTTTAAATGGTTTACGATATTGTTGCCCATTTAGGCATTGGTAAAAATTTCTGGTTATTCGCCATTGCCACGGTTTAATTGCCACTTATAATTTGTTTGTAGTATATGGATGCAGCATCCTGACTTTGTTTTCCTAAACTTTTAGCTTTTCTAGAGTGAAATGTACGGTAAAAAGTAAGCCGAGTATATCAGAATATTTGATCGGACCGAACCGAATTGAGATGAGCTGGACCGGATAATTTTTGTCCGGTCCTCAGTCCGAGGTTTTAGACTATTTCGGTCTTTGATCCGGTCGCTCCGATCTTAAAAAAAATCTTATCAATTATGTTTAATAGGACTGGACCAAATCGAGAACCGAACCAAACCGGACCGACACAAATGCATAAATATTAAAAAGGGTTTTATTAAAGCTAATGAGCTAGAGTTTTTTTTGTTTTTTCTGCATCGACTAATCAACAAAACCACCGATGAAGACAAGCGGACGGTGAGAGGTGGGTGTGGTGGTGGTGCCCGGGCTTCACCGAACGCCGACGAGCTGCCACCTAGGATCCGACGAATACTCGTCTCCACCGTACCTCTTCCTCTTTACGACGAATCTTTGACATGTATACCACTTTATTTCTTAGTTGTCTTTAGCGAAACTAAAATCTGAAATCTCTCTAATTAGTATATATTACTGAGCCCAAAAAATTTAACGAATTTAAATGTACACTCAGAAGCACGAACACTTATAAATAGTTGGATACATATATTCTTGTAGACGTAAACAAATGAATAAAAATTCGAAAAGGTGTCGTTCGAAATCCAAAATATTGCATAAAGAAATGAAATCATGAAATGCAACTCACTTTAATGGAATACCAAATAAATAAGTTAGTTTGTTCTAAAGAAACAAATAAGTCTGGGTGGTGTAGTCGGTTATCACGCTAGTCTCACACACTAGATGTCCCCGGTTCGAACCCGGGCTCAGACATATTCTTTTTGTTTTAGCGTTTTACAATACTATTATGCATGTAACACTTTTTATTTCAAAATGTACAACGCAAAGACGGAAATGTAGAATTTAACAAGCAGTTTTAAGTCTTCATGTGATTGTAATGTTTATATGTAAAATGACGAATGCGATAAACGAAAATATTCTACAATAAAACTGATTGTAAACATTCAGACAACAAAAAGCAAACGAGAAACATGGGTCTCGTTTGGTTTTATATCAGCTCGAAAGATATTTGATGAGTCCAAGTTTTGATATTGTCAATATTGTTAAACTTAATTAGTGTCATGAAAGAAAGATTTTATAAATATGTGTCTAAACTTGAATGGCATTACATATTGGTTCTGTCTTTATTTGCATTAATAAATTAATTTTCAGCATTTCTTGTACGATTATAATAATTTTTGTTTCGCGTTTTACGTTTTATAACACAAACAAAATTAAAAATTAAAAATAAAAACTTAAAAAGTTGGGTATTCCTAACCATTTAAAGGGTGTATTAATAACTCACCCCAATTGTTATGTAATTTTCCGGTGCAAAATCTAAATGATTTTTGAAATATTATAAACACTACTAAATGCTATTCTGAAAAATAATATATATTTAGGGTGCGCTTGGTTCAAATAGGGTAATGAGAAAAGAAAAAGCAAAGGGTATACAAAGAAATATAATGAATCACTTTCATTGCATTGTTGATGTTTAGTTTGTTCATTATATATTGAACTTTATAAACACATAAACACTATCTAAGCTAGTGGATCTCGTAAATATGTTCGTTGATATATAAGGTTAATATATGTTTACAATTATTTGTAAAATAATTATAGATTTTTATACATAACAACTGTATAATTTTGTTAAAATGTCTAAAACCAACAATATTCTTATTAATATGTCTTTGAGATTTTGTAAATACATGATTTGCATAGATACATACATACAAATTTACGAATGCATATGTAACACCTCATTTTGATAAATGGAATGTCACGCGTGATTATGACGTGTCATAAAAGCATACAAGGATAAATGTATAAACATTACATGACCATAAAGGAAATACCGGAATCAAACATCGGTACTCCAAAAGTAGAACTCATCACACACAAACATAAGTACTGTAAATGAAAGGACTAAACAATGTCCATGGAAATGAATATCAAAGTATAAAGAAATGCATAAAGTAAGGAAGGCTAGGAAGCTTCCAATCCATATGCACGTACGCTTAAAGTCTACGAGCGACCCTGAGTACCTGTAGTTTTGGGAACATGAAAAGGAAAACGGCTGAGCATTACGCTCAGTGCACGGATATACAAGTAAAACATGAATAATATAAGCATATAGGCATGAAGCAGCGGAAAAGACTAAGTCCTGGATAACCTGGTTATATCTTAGTAAAACTGGTTTTATAGTTTGGAAAGCCTTATGTTTATCTTGTAAAAATTGTTTAACATATTACCATTAGCCAATATAGGTCATGAAATATCAACGTGCATGAATACTTGGAGGGGTGACCTCGTCATGCAAATTAGAGGGGCTGCCTCTAATTTAATATACTGGTTTTGGGTAGGAGGGATTGATAGGTGTGTAAACACCCATCCTTTTTACCACTTAATTACAATAATAACCGGATCAAAACGTGTATTTTATTTCATTTATGTCGGAATTATGTGTGGTTTGTGTTTTTGTTGTGATTTAGGACGAAATTGTGAAAAGTGGAGAAAACACGGCATTCGCGGGCTTTTATTGAAGAAAAAGATGAAAGATGAAAGATGAAGTCAAGAAGTCAAGAGTGCGAAAAGAACGGAAGTCCAAGACCAATTCTGAAGATTTATCGAAGAAAAAGTCAAAAGACGGAAGTTTACTTAAAGCCGAAGAACTCGAGTCTTATTATTGAAGAATTAAAAGACGAGTTCGAAGAAATCCCAAAACAAAGTCCAAGTATTAAGAAGATTTAAAAAGATTAAAGAAGCTTAAGGACTTGATCATGCAATTAAGAAGAAAGGAATGAGGGGAGGAAGCTTCCTCTAAACACCTTCCTAATCTCCTATATATAGCCTTCATTTTCATTTCATTAGTTTTTGTTGGCTAGAGTGACACTAGTTCTTCCATCTTTATTTACTTGCACATTTAC
Organism: Glebionis coronaria; assembly: GCA_025667525.1. Taxonomy (NCBI): domain Eukaryota; kingdom Viridiplantae; phylum Streptophyta; class Magnoliopsida; order Asterales; family Asteraceae; genus Glebionis; species Glebionis coronaria. The sequence goes on from CM046879.1 coordinate 468,965,760, forward strand.
TTTATTGCACTTTAATTACCTTGTCTTGCACCTTAATTTTCCAAGTAAGTTACTTTTATTTTAATTGCACCTTTACTTTTCTTGTTTAAATCTCTCATTCTACCTTTCTTTCTATGCTTTAATCTTTGTTTACATGCTTATTTTGTTGCTTATTTGATTAAAAGTTATGTTTTTATGCTTTTGATTGTTTTAGATCATTGATTTTTATAGCTTATTGTGTTTATCTTCAAGTTTATAAAGTTTTTATAAAAGTTATTTTTATATAAAAGTTTGTTTTTCGTAAATCTTTTCCATTTCGTGTTTTAAAAGTCTTTAAATTTCAGTTTAGTAGCTTTTTCTTATACGGTTTGCCTTAGGATTTTCGTTGTGTGCTTATTTGATTAGTAGCTTATTTGTTTAGCTTATTTTTCTTCCCTTTTACTGTATTCCGACCATACAGGTCGGAAAAGGGTTTACCATTCCGATTATAGTGATCAGAAAAGGGTTTTGATATTCCTATCAGGATTCCGATTGGGAATCCTCTCCACATTCCGATCTAGGTTTGTGTGTTATTCCGATTGAGGGTGTTGAGCAGCATTCCGATTAAGTGTGTTGGTATTCCGATCAGAGTGAGTGACAACATTCAGATTGTAGTTCCGATCATCATTCCGATTGGGAGGCTTTTGACATTCCGATCAGGTAAGTTTGGTATTCCGATCAGGGTAAGTGACATATTCCAATCTGAGACCATTCCCTATTCCGATCTGGTTAGTCCACATTCTGATCAGGGTGTTTTTGGTTATTCCGATCAGAGGTAAGGTGACATATTCCGATCTGGGGGTTCCGATCAACATTCCGATAGGGAGGTTTGTTTACATTCCGATTGTGGTCTAATGGGAATATATTCCGACGGTGAGTTTGTTTTTATATTTTTACTTGTTTAATTTTAAAGTTATCATTTTAATTCTTTGTCAATTTTAATTCTCATCACGCTTTTATTTTACATTTTCGTCACGCTTTTAAATTCCCGTCATTTAGTTATTTACTTTTCAAAGTTTTTAAATATTGCACCCTTTCTTTTAATTAGTCTTAGATTTTATTTTAACGCGCCATTTATTTTAACGCATTATACTTTTACGTCATTTACATTTACGTCTCGCACTTTTAATTTAAAATCAACCAAAAATATTTGTTTTACCAAAATCAACTGAGTCGTACTTTAAGCCGGAAATCAATTCGAGAAGATACCGAGAGAACTTAATTTTCTTACATACAAAATCTCTTCATTAAATGGCGCCGCTGCCGGCTCTTTTCGTAAAGATTAACGGTTTTCTCTGAGAGACGCGTTGCTTTTTGGGATCCGTTCACTTGTGAGCGTTATTTTTCTTGCATAAAAAAATTTTCAAAGAAAAAACCATAAAAATTAAAAATTGATAAAAATCCATAAAAATAAAAAATTTCAAAAATCCAAAAAGAATTTACTTTTATTGTGTATATATATTGTCTTTGCATTTGGTATTGTTTTCTTTTGTCTTTGTAGGTGTATGCGTACTAGATCTTCTAATTATCAAGAGCCCGAGACTCGAGAAGATTTAAGTATGTCAGGTGTTAACAACAATAATAATCCACCGCACCTAACAATAACAACAATGTTCTTCCACAGCCTGATCTTCAGACAATGGAGGAGCTTTGTCAACCTACCATGTTTGGACGAGGAGGAACGATTGCGCCGATGCAAATCAACGCTCCGGAGTTTTCGTTGAAGCACCACATGATTCAGCAAGTGCAAACTAACCCATTCCGTGGATTGCCTGATGATGATGCCAACAAACACCTCGGCAAGTTCATTACAATCACCCAAAGCATGAAGTTGCCTGGTGCCACAATGGATGTTCTTCGCCTACAACTCTTCCCACATACTTTATCACACCACGCCGAGAAATGGTTTGATCGTCTTCCGAAGAATTCTATTCACACTTGGGATGACATGACTCAACGCTTTTTGTCGCGCTACTTTCCACCATCCATGGTCACGAGCCTTCGCAATCAAATCAGCGGTTTCATGCAAGATCATGATGAATCTCTTTTTGATGCTTGGGAAAGATATGATGTCTTGATTGATCGTTGTCCAAACCACAACATGCTCCCTGTGACCTTAATTGATACTTTCTACAACGGATTGACTTTTCGAGATCGTGATACGATTAATGCAGCCGCCGGTGGCACATTCATGAAAAGGAGACCCGAGGAGTGTAGAGAGCTAACTGAGAACATGACTACTCACCACAAAAACTGGGATTCCTCTGCTTCTTCAAGGAACAACCCGAGAGTCAATGTCTCTTCTACTTCAGCAAACCCTGATATGACCGAACTCACCCGCATGATGACTGAAATGAGCAAAAGTATCACGCTTCTCGCTTCAAACCAACAACAACAACAACAAGTTAAAGCGGTTGCCAATCCTTGTGAAACATGCGGCGGTCCTCACTCATACACCGATTGTCCTTCTACACAAGGAAATCCGGAAAATGTGTATGCAGCTTATGGTAATTATTCACCGGAAAATTACCAAGCTCGACAACAAGGGGATAGAAATTTGCTGAGTTACCGGTCCAACAACTACCTTCACCCGGTTTTTCTCCTAAAAAACAAAACCCGCCAACAACTACAATAGAAGCAACCAAATCCCACCAAGAGCTTCTAATCCTTATCACCCACCCGCTCAACAAACCCCACCCATTAATCCGGATGTTGAAGCCATAATGAGAACCCAAGGTGAGCAAATCAAGAATCTACAGAGCCAAATTATTAATCTTAAAGGAGATATTACCAAGCAAGGAAATGAGATAAGATCCGAGCTTCGAGATAATATTCAATCCTTCTTCAGTAATCAAACCAATGATTTGAAGAATATGCTTGTTAGTTTCTTGCCCGCCGCTCAACCTTCTTCTTCGAGTTCTCTACCTTCAAACACCGTCACCAATCCGCGAGCAAATGTGAGTGCTATTACTACTCGTAGTGGAATTACCATTGTCGATCCACCGATCCCGCCCCCCATCATCTACACCTCCTCCACCACCATTTATCCCTACTCCTCCTACACCTAGTATTAGTGCACCATTACCGTCTCTGCCTCTTCATGACGATGTTCCTAGGAAGGACCCTTCAACATCTCAACCTTTACCTACACCTGCACCTTCACCGCCCAAACCAAATATCCCTTATCCTTCACGTTTAGGCAAGACCAAAATGCTAACCAAGGATGACTATGAAGTGTCGAGATATGTGAAGATGATCTCTCAAATGAACTTCAACATTATCTTTCTTGAAGCACTTGTCCACATGCCGAAATTTGTTAAAGCATTTAAGGAATTGCTTAACAAGAAGGAAAAGTTGATTGAGCTCGCCAACACACGCTTAAATGAAAACTGCTCTGCAGTTATTCTTAAAGAACTTCCGGAAAAGCTTGGAGATCCCGGTCGTTTTGTGTTGCCTTGCGTTTTAAACAAAACTGAAAAATTTACTGCCCTTGCTGATCTCGGGGCTAGTATAAATCTTATGCCTTTAAGTGTTTGGAAAACACTATCATTTCCCGACTTCACACCAACAAAGATGACTCTTGAACTTGCAAATCGCACTCTCGCTTACCCCGTTGGTATAGCCGAAGACGTGTTCATTAAAGTTGGCACATTTACTTTCCCGGTCGATTTTGTCGTTGTTGATTATGAAATGGACCCTCGTATTCCTTTAATACTTGGTCGGCCGTTCTTAAGAACCGGACGAGCTTTAGTTGATGTGGCCGAAGGTGAGTTAATATTAAGAGTCGGGAATGATTCACAAGTTTTTAAAATGGGGAAGCTTACAAGCAAATCCTTTGGACGAGAATCAGTGAATATGATTAATGTTCTTGATGACTTTGTTGTCTACAACAATCCGCTATTCGACTCTTGCATTGATAATCCACTCTTTCATGATGATGTGGATCATTCTCTACCCAATTTGGACGCTTCTCCCATTTATGATTCTCCACCGGTCTTTGATGCTTATGATGATGATTCTAGCTCAGATTCGGATGATTATGATGACCTTACTTCCGAGTATCCCGACCTGCCCACGTATGATGATTTCGATGAGGCTTATACTCTTTCGAGCGATTCTTCACATGATGAAGATCCTCCGCCGTCACTCGATCCTACTTTGGACGATTACTCATTTGAGGAAGACTTCTCTACGTTTCTCAACACTTACTTCCCTCATGAGAGTGATGCTCCTCCTTATGATTTTGAAGATTATCGTCTTGATCCTACTTTGGATTTGAAGCACATTCTTTCAAAGGAGAAGAAACCGGTCGACACCAATATCCGCAACACGTATGAGTTAACACCTCTTTGTCCCCCTTCTGAGGATGAGGTTGTGCTTCTTCGCGGATCTTCTTCACACTCTGCTGAGCCTGAGTGCTATTTTACCCTAAAGGAAAAGGTGTTCGACCCCGGTATTGATATTCTGCAGCCATCTCAGTATCCACCTGATGAAATAAAAGGAAAAATCTTTGGAACTATTGAAGACATGCTTGCACCACTCACCCATGCTTCCACCGTGCTCCATCGCTGCTTAAGGGAACCTTGCCTACTCTTTTTTGGCTTGCCTTGTTCGCCTTAAGCTTGTGCTATTTGATGGACGAAAACTATGTCTTTGATCCTGGTGGATATATTTCATGCTTCTTCCTATGATGATCAAGGTCGAGTCAGGCTCACGACTCGGTTAACAAAAATCAAGCGCTTCTTGGGAGGCAACCCATGCATCTATCTTTTCGCTTTCTTTATCCTAAGTGTAGGGGAGACCCGTTGGTTTGCTATTTCCTCTCCTCTCTTAATCAGGGATTCGAGCTTCAAAGATCCACTCTTGATGATTCTTGACGACCCGTGATTCCGTGTTCCCTTCTTCCCGGTTCTATCCTGAACTCTTTTCGATTCACTATTTTATATTTTCTCAATATTAAAATAGGAATATCTTTAGTTGTCTCTTCCTTAGCGAGATTTAAACAAAGTGCACAATGTCCTAAGTGTAGGGGAGTTTACTCCCACATGCTTAAACATTGAGGACAATGTTTATGTTAAGTGTAGGGGGGACTTGTATCGAAGTTAAGTGGCCTTTTCCTTGTATTTGTCCTCATTTTAACCGGAAAATCAATTTTTCGACATTTTTCAAAATTTTTGATCTATTTTGGCCTATTAGTTTTTCCCTTCGTATAGTTATTTTCTTTCTTTGCTAGAATAAATGTTTAATAAAGTGGTTTTAATTTTTAAACGTTGTGAATCTTTTGACTCAACCCGAGTTTACTTATCTAAGTTACTCTAGCTAATATCCTTAACGTGTTTAAGTCAAGTTTTGCTAGGCTTTTATATAGGGAGCTATAAAACGCGAAAGTCTTAACTCTCACGGGTTAAGAACAAGAACTTTTCGCAAGTTCCTATAATTGATCCTAGAGAGTCGTTTATCAAGGGAACTTTAAAATGCGATTTCTAAACTTGAAAAAGTCTAAGAGTTTGTAAGATCCTATAGGCGACTCGAAAACCCAAAACTTTGATTTAACAGGCTAAGCATCCACGAGTCTCATTCCTTGAGATTTTAAACTGTGGAGAACGAGTGATGATAGAGCCAATTATAAGTTCGGTATTCTTTAGTGAATTTATGTGAGTTAATTATGAGCCTATTCTCCCATTGCCTGTTAGTAAATTTATCTGCAATAAATAAAGTTGTACGATTTGAAAAGTTACTTATCTTCTAGCCCAAGATCGTTTAAAAGTTGCTCGGTATGGATTAGAGTTCATAGCCAAGGCTAACTTATTGAAGCGGGATGCGAAGATTGGCGAGTCTGAAAAGGCCCTAACAAGGCATGAGGGCTACGTTTTGTTGCTAAAGATCCAAAGTGATGTGAAGAATCATTTATCGAAAATCAATATGAAGGATCGAGACACACGACGAAAAGCAAATACTCCCCAAAAGTCATAGTGAAGTGCATCCGAAAAGACCCTAGCAAGGTATGAGGATAAATAGATCCAAGTCATAAAAGGAGGTGGATCGTTGTATATCAAAGTCCAAAATAAAGATTGGAGAAAAATGAAGAAGTCGTGGTCCAAGTATGAATCTCTCAAAACTTCAAGTGAATAAATTCCATTATGAAGAGAAGACCATAATTTCATGAACGTCTCTCAAGGTTTGAAGTATGAAGTCGCTGCCAAATATCGGTCCGAGAAAGGTCTCAAATCGCGAAGCGAGTTATGCCAAGATATGAACTTTATGAGGTCCCGAGAAGCATTTTTAAAAGATTTTGTCCTTTAGCTAACTATTGATTAAATCGTTCACTTTATTTTCGGCCTAATAAACTATCGAAATAAGTCAACAATGCATCCTCGTGATCATTCAAGACAACAATAAAATATAAGAGATACCCCTAGGAATAAGGGAGTCTAAGTGAGTAATTGGCCCACATGAGTTCGTGTTAGTTTACTAACTTATAATAACAATGATCTCGTTTTTAAGCTTGGTTTGGAGAAAGTGAAAACTTGAGGATGATGATTATTCATGACATTTCCAAAACCCAAGGTATGTTTTTTATTTCTTTACTTTGAATGTTTATAGTTTTCTATCTCTTTAATAAAGGCCAATGTGGATTGATTATGATGAAAAATGTAAACGTGCTTTGTAACTAATGCATTGCATGAGGACATTGCAATGGTCAAGTGTAGGGGATTTGATAGGTGTGTAAACACCCATCCTTTTTACCACTTAATTACAATAATAACCGGACCAAAATGTGTATTTTATGTCATTTATGTCGGAATTATGCGTGGTTTGTGTTTTTGTTGTGATTTAGGACGAAATTGTGAAAAGTGGAGAAAACACGGCATTCACGGGCTTTTATTGAAGAAAAAGATGAAAGATGAAGTCAATAAGTCAAGAGTGAGAAAAGAACGGAAGTCTAAGACCAATTCTGAAGATTTATCGAAGAAAAAGTCAAAAGACGGAAGTTTACTTAAAGTCGAAGAACTCGAGTCTTATTATTGAAGAATTAAAAGACGAGTTCGAAGAAATCCCAAAACAAAGTCCAAGTATTAAGAAGATTTAAAAAGATTAAAGAAGCTTAAGGACTTGATCATGCAATTAAGAAGAAAGGAATGAGGGGAGGAAGCTTCCTCTAAACACCTTCCTAATCTCCTATATATAGCCTTCATTTTCATTTCATTAGTTTTTGTTGGCTAGAGTGACACTAGTTCTTCCATCTTTATTTACTTGCACATTTACTTTATTGCACTTTAATTACCTTGTCTTGCACCTTAATTTTCCAAGTAAGTTACTTTTATTTTAATTGCACCTTTACTTTTCTTGTTTAAATCTCTCATTCTACCTTTCTTTCTATGCTTTAATCTTTGTTTACATGCTTATTTTGTTGCTTATTTGATTAAAGGTTATGTTTTTATGCTTTTGATTATTTTAGATCATTGATTTTTATAGCTTATTGTGTTTATCTTCAAGTTTATAAAGTTTTTATAAAAGTTATTTTTATATAAAAGAGGATGAACACACTAACAATCTTGCAATAAATCGAACACCAAAATCAACCAAACACACCCTTGGTGTGTGCTCAACCCGGCGGCCAAAGGAGAGGAGAAAGAAGAGATTAGGGTTTTCTTGTTTTTCTAATTTTTGCTATTATGAAACAAGTTTTCCCTATAATTCATGCTTAGTAAATTTTGCATGGGCTTGGCCCTTGTTTCTTGTCTTGTCCGCGGGTAAGGGGGCCCACAAGGGGTAACCCATATGTTTTCAGTGTCTAATATTTAGTGTGTTCTCGTGTTCGTATTTTACGTGTTTTTAATAGTTATGTTCATGTCTTATTATATTTATTCGTGGTCGTAATATTATATGTTTTAGATCGTGATTATAATTATTATTGAAATAATTATCGTGTCTTAATATGTATTAAATACTTATTATGATATAACACGTACGTAATACTTGTAATTCTTGTTCGTGGACGTAAACATGCTATAAAAGGAAAGTTCTAATCATGTACGTACGATCGTAAGGGTACTATTTATGGTAAAAGCATGCGGGTTTTACAACTCTTCCCCCCCTAAAAAGAATAATTCGTCCCCGAATTATAGATAAAGTAAACTAGAAAAGAAGAACATACCCGAATTCAAAATATGAAATGAGCGTAAGAAGCCCGGATAGACTCCTCTGTTTCCCAAGTGGCTTCCTTCTCGGTATGATCCCCCCAAAGGATTTTGACGAATGGAATCGTCTTCCTTCTCATGACTCGTTCTTGTCTGTCAAGAACTCGTTCAGGTTCTTCTACGAAAGTGAGATCTTCACGAATCTGTTCCAGTGGATACTGAACCATGTGAAGGGAATGATACTGGTACCCTCTGAGTAAGGACACATGGAAAACATCGTGAACATGAGAAAGCTGCGGAGGTAACACTAAACGATAAGATACTTCACCGACTCGTTCAATGACATCAAACGGTCTTATAAATCGAGGAGTGAGCTTCCCTTTGATTCCAAAACGTCTAACACCACGTGCCGGCGAAACCTTAAGAAAAACGTGATCTCCTACGTTAAAATGTAAGTCCCTACAATGCTTGTTTGCATAACCTGATCCCATCCGATTGGGGCACGACACTTTCTGCGGTACAACATCTCTAAATGAGCACACTTGATACTTGCGTGTCAACTGCTGTTGTATGCAAACTCCACCAAACAGATATAATCGTCCCAATCACCCATCCATTCCAACGCACATGACCTCAACATGTCTTCCAATGTCTGAATCGTTCGCTCTGACTGCCCGTCTGTTTGAGGATGAAAATCCGTGCTAAGCTTAAGTTGTGTACCCCAAGCTTTCTGCAGACTTCTCCAGAATCGCGAAGTGAAACGAGGATCTCTGTCTGAGACGATGCTGGATGGAGCACCGTGAAGTCTCATGATCTCCCTTCTATAAGTATCAGCGAGTTTACTGACCGAATCTTCCTTGCGGATCGGTAAGAAATGAGCTGATTTGGTAAGTCGATCCACGATAACCTAAATTGCATCGTGCTTCTTCTTTGTCGGCGGAAGACCAGTAACAAAATCCATGGTGATTTTGTCCCACTTCCACTCTAGAATATCTAACGGTTGAAGGAGACCGCCAAACGCTGATGCTCGATCTTAACCTGCTGGCAGGTAAGACATTTGGAGACGTAAGTTGCAACATCCTGTTTCATACCACTCCACCAAAAGTACTGCTTGATGTCATGGTACATCTTGGTCGAACCAGGATGGATAGATAATAGGGAGCTATGAGCCTCAGCTAACAATGCTTCCCGGAGTTCTTGATCATCAGGAACACAAAGTCTCGTGCCCTGCCATAAGATACCATCTGCATCTACTCGAAATTATGTCTACTTCTCCAAATTCTGAATTATCGCCCAGATTTCTCCATCGTCTTTCTGAGCTTCCTTGATCCTAGATAGTAACTCGGGTTCCACTCTAAGATTAGCCCAGTAACCATGTTGTCCACGTACCATGATCTCTATGTCTAGTCGCTCCAAGTCTCTTATGATTTCCTCCTCAATTTTAATGCCGTTTATCATTCTGGACTTTCTGCTAAGTGCATCTGCCACTACATTCGCCTTGCCGGGATGATACTGCAGATTAATGTCGTAATCCTTCAACAACTCTAACCATCTCCTCTGTCTCATGTTCAGTTCACGCTGAGTGAAGATATACCTCAAGCTCTTGTGGTCCGTGAAAATGTCACATGATTCTCCATACAAGTAGTGCCTCCATATCTTCAATGCAAACACGACTGATGCAAGTTCCAAGTCATGCGTAGGGTAATTTTCCTCGTAAGGCTTAAGCTACCGTGAAGCGTACGCGATCACTTTCCCATGTTGCATGAGAACACAGCAAAGTCCCTTCCCCGATGCATCACTTTAGATATGAAATCCACCTGTACCATATGGGAGAGTAAGAATCGGTGCAGATACTAGCTTCTGCTTTAGGTGTTCAAAGCTCTTCTCTCGTTCTTCAGTCCAGACGAATTTCTCCCCTTTCCGCATCAGTTTGGTCAATGGTAGTGCTAAGCGGGAAAAGTTCTCCACGAACCTACGGTAATAACCAGCTAAGCCTAGGAAATTGCGGACTTCAGTCGCTGATGTCGGCCTTGGCCACTTGGTAATAGCCTCAACCTTCGCTGGATCCGTCGTGATTCCTTCTGCTGATACAATGTGACCTAAGAATGCCACCTTTTCTAACCAGAACTCACATTTGGAGAATTTAGCATACAGCTGCTTCTGGCGAAGAATATGTAGTACTGTACGAAGATGGTCTTCGTGTTCCTCCTTGGACTTAGAGAAAATCAGGATGTCGTCAATGAAGACAATGACGAACTTGTCCAGAAATTCATGGAAGATTATGTTCATCAAATCCATGAACACTGTTGGAGCATTGGTAAGGCCAAATGGCATGACTACAAATTCGTAGTGGCCATAGCGTGTACGGAAAGCAGTCTTGGCGATGTCCTGCTCCTTAACTCGTAGCTGATGATAGCCCGACCTTAGATCAATCTTGGAGAAATGTTTGGCCCCTTTGAGTTGGTCAAACAGATCATCTATACGTGGTAATGGATACCTATTTCTGATGGAAATCTTGTTGAGCTCGCGATAGTCTATGCAAAGACGCATACTGCCGTCCTTCTTCTTAACAAATAAGACCGGTGTGCCTCATGGAGATGCGCTCGGTCGAATAAAGCCTCGTTCCAGAAGTTCTTGCAATTGATCCTTCAGCTCCTTCAACTCTATGGGAGCCATGCGATAAGGAGCCATGGAAATCGGCTCAGCTCCTGGGATGAGCTCGATATTAAATTCTACTTCACGTGCAGGTGGTATGCCCGGAAGTTCTTCTGGAAATACATCTGGAAATTATGACACTATCGGCTGATTCTGAATTGATGGGGATTCAGCATCCATGTCATGAATAGTAGCTAGATAAACATCACAACCATGTGAAAGTAATGCACGTACTTGCAGGGTTGATATAATTTGTACAGACCTTCCGGGTACGAACCTGTTTTGAATGTACTCTGGAGCATTAACATCACCGAAGATGACTCGATATGAATGGCAGTCTATGGTAGGATGATGCTTGGATAGCCAATCCATGCCCAAAATTATGTCAAAATCATTCATGTCCAGCGAAAGTATGTCTACAGGACGAATCTTGTCGTCAAACTCTAGGGGAAGGCTCTTGTACACATGGGTTATGCGTACAGAGTCTCTCAAAGGCGTGGAAATACTCAGTATATTCTCTAGTGGCATTGATAGGTGTGTAAACACCCATCCTTTTACCACTTAATTCTGGCTAAAACAAGACCAAAACACGTATTTAATATCATTTGTTTGGAATTATGCGTGGTTTTTGTGTTTATTATGTTTTCAGAGCTAACCGGATAAATATTAAAGAAAACATGGGATTGCACGGGATTTACCAAGGAAAAAGACTCAAGACGAAGTCTATTGTCCAAGAGATGCAAAAGATTTGAAGTCACTAGGCCTATTCGAAGATTTATCGAAGAAAAGGACTAAAGACGGAAGATTTACATAAGTCGAAGAAACTCGAGTCTATTTAACGAAGAAATTAAAAGACTAGTTGGATTTAATCGACAACAAATCCCGAATCAGAATCGTAAACGTCAACTTTTCTGAAAAGACGAGAAGACAAGAAGAAGAGGAGAAAACCCACTCACCAACCAACCACTAGGACTATATATAGTTTTTCCCTTCACACAATTAAGGGGAGTTCATTTTTTTCTTTCTTTCCCAGGCTTTGTAGTTCGTCCCATCACCAACTCCATTAGGGAGTTTGGTGATTTTCATCTTTTTCTTTTCATCTTGTAATCTTTAATCATTAACCTTGTTACTTTTTCTTTTATCAATCCATTCCATCTTTCTATTCATCTTGTTCTTCATCATTTTTATTGCAAGTTTCTAAGTTTCTTATTTAATTCAAGTTTGATTTCAAAAAGTTGTTGATTTAGTGTTTTTATTAGTGGGATTTGTTCCTTATGGTATGTTAATGATTATTGGTTAGTTTGGTAAAACCTTTTTGAGTATTTGGTTAGATTTTGGTTATAATTCGTATCCCTTGTTCTTGCGGTTACTGTTTCTGTTTTTGGATTCCCAGGATTTTCCGAACAAGGCTTTTATTCCGAGTAGACTTGTTCCCGTTTGCCTTACTCGGAATATTTCAATTATTCCGAGTGGAGGTTTTATTTTTCTTTATTCGGAATATTCCACATATTCCGAATAGGTCCTTACATTCCGAATAGCCATTTTAGAGTTTCCCTTATTCGGAACTTTTGATATTCCGAATAGGGGTGTTTTTATTTCATTACTCGGAATAATTTCAATATTCCGCATAGCCTTGTTTCATTGTTTCCTTATTCGGAACTTTCCAATTTTCCGCATAGGCATTCTTTTGTTGTCTTATTCGGAACTTTCCATATATTCCGAATAGAGTTTTTATTCCGAATAGGGGTTTCCACTTTCCCCCTATTCGGAACATTTTAAATATTCCGCATAACCTTAGTTTTCCGAATTGGCATGATATTCCGAATGACCTTAATTTTCCGCATAGCCCTGATTTTTCCGAATAGAAGTATTTTCCGCATAAGCCTACTTTCCGAATGGTTTTCCGCATAGAGAAGACTTTCCGAGTAATCTTACTTTCCGAATAGAGCTGTCTTTCCGAATGGTGTTTTATTCCGCATAGGGTATTCTTCAGTAAGAGTTATTTTTCAGCTTATTATTTGTTGCTTGTTTTAAGTTTATTTCATTACTATTTTATTCACTTACCTGTTAGTAGAATAGAAAACCAAATCCACTTTTTGTCACCAAGAACAAATCATTCCACTTTTAACTGAGATCAATTCGAGAGGATTCCGAGAAATCGAACTTTTCACCACACTAAAAACCATGTATCAAATGGCGCCGCTGCCGGCTCCTCTCGTTAAGATCAAAAGTTTTTTGTAGAACTTGGATTTTGGGATCCGTTCCCCGTGAACGTTACTTTTTCCTAAAAATTTTCAAAAACACTAAAAAAATATAAAATTTTCAAAAATCCTAAAAATTAAAAAAACAATAAAAACCAAAAATATTTTTGCTTTGTTTTTCTTTGTTCGTTCTTTTGTAGGTGTATGCGCACTCGATCCACGTCTTATCAAGAGCCCGAGCCTCTCGATAACTTAGACATGGCTGGTGTACAAAACAACAATAACATACCACCTCCGAACAACAATAATAACAACAACAACCCGCCTTTCAACAACATGAATAACAACAACAATGAGCCACTTCCGGATAATCGCCCAATGATTGAACTGCTGCAAGCTCATGTTGATGGCAACACGGATCCAATTGTTATACCACCAATTGCCGCCAACAATTTCGAGCTCAAGTCAGGCTTTATCCAGATGGTATCCGCTCAGCCGTTCTTGGGACGCACCATTGATGACCCACACGACCATATCAAGAGATTTCTACAACTCACCAACACGGTCAAGTTCAATGGGGTTCCACAGGAGGTTATAAGGTTACAACTTTTTCCCTTTTCTTTAGAGGGACAAGCCCGGCATTGGCTTGCTAAGGAACCGCCACAGAGTATTCTCTCGTGGACGGATTTGGAAACAAAGTTTATCAACTACTTTTTTCCACCCTCTCGTACTACCGCATTGCGGAATGAGATTATAAATTTTGAACAAAAGTACGATGAGTCATTCAGTGAATCTTGGGATCGTTTCAAAGATCTTTTAAGAAAATGCCCACAACATGGTTTTACCAAAGTACATCAAATTAATACTTTTTACAATGGTTTAAGCATGAATGATCAAGATTCACTGAATAGTGCCTCAGGGGGTAATTTATTGGCTAAGACTTCTAATGCTGCTTGGGACATAATTGAGAACAAATCTCGTGTGCAAACCAAGAGTGTTAGGACCAATGTTGCTAGTGCTAGCACTAATGATAGCGACAAGCGACTTGACAAAATCACCACGCTTCTTGAATCGCTTGTCACCCACACCGTCAGCAACAACAACAGCAACAACGCCAAAAATGCACAAGTGAACGCTGTCAGCCAACCTTGTGAGATATGCGGTGGTCCCCACTCCTATACAACTTGTACCGCCACCCAAGATTACCCTGCTGAGAATGTGAATGCGGCATATGGCACCTACCAACAACCCGCTTATCAAGCAAAACCTCAAGGTGACCGTAACTTGCTTAGCTATCGCAGCAACAACTATCTTTCACCACCTGGTTTCCCTCCTGCCAACCCAAACCAACCACAAAACCTTAACCGCTCTCCTCAACAACAACAACAACCTCGACAACCATACATCCCACCTCACAAGCAGCAACAACCGCCTCAACGTAACAATCAAGTTTACCAACAACCTGCTTACCAACCACCTGCATACAATGCTCCTTCCAACCAAAACACCACTGCTTTACACCAAGAGGTCGCCACCTACATGAGAACCAATGATGTGATAGTGGGAAACCTCCAAGAGGAAGTGCGCAATTTGAAGGCAGATTTGGTAAAGCAAGGAAATGATTTGAGAGCCGATATGCGAAACACGTTGGATAGTCAGACGAATGACTTGAGGAACATGATGGCTAGTTTCTTCCAAAGTAGTCAACCCTCTTCTTCGGGTACTCTTCCGAGTAACACCGTTGCGAACCCAAGAGGGGAGATGAAAGCAATCACCACTCGAAGTGGTAAGGGTACCAAGGAACCCGAGCTTCCTATACCCTCACCGGTGGTTGTGACTAAGGAGAACGAGTCGCCTGCTCCTATTCCTCCTCTTTCTCCTTCCCCAATTTCTCCACCTCTTCTTTCTACCCCTCCTCCACCCGTGGTTGTGAGTGACCCTATTCCCCTAAAACCTTCCTCTTCTTCCAATATACCTTATCCATCTAGGTTGAGGAAAGAGAAGCAAAAGAGCAAGGATGATATTCAGGTTTCGAATTTCCTTAAAATGTTCAAACAACTGAATTTCAATATCTCCTTCGCTGAGGCTCTCGCTCACATGCCCAAGTATGCTAAAATGTTTAAAGATCTTTTGAGCGACAAGGAAAAGCTCCTCGACATTGCCAACACCCAACTTAATGAGAACTGCTCTGCAGTGCTCTTAAGGAAATTGCCAACTAAGCTTGGTGATCCGGGTCGTTTTCTTATCCCTTGCAATTTCCCGGGAGTAGAGAATTGCATGGCCCTAGCCGATCTAGGTGCCAGTATTAATCTCATGCCTCTAAGTGTTTGGAAGCAATTATCTCTCCCAGAGCTAGTCCCCACTAAAATGACTTTGGAATTAGCTAACCGTACGGTTGCTTATCCAGTGGGGATAGCCGAAGATGTCATTGTAGGAGTCGACAAATTCACCTTTCCTGCTGATTTTGTTGTCGTCGACTACGAGATGGACCCCCGTGTACCACTTATTGTTGGTCGTCCATTCTTAAGGACCGGTCGCACTCTCATAGATGTTGAAGCCGGTGAGCTTATCATGAGAGTGGGTGACGATAAAGTAGTCTTCAACATGGGAAAGCTGTCTAAACAGCCTTATTCATATGAGAGCGTTAATTGTATTGACGTTCTTGATGAGGCTTGTGAAGAACACTTTAATGATGCTTGCAAAAGTATTCCTACCTCTCTTCCCACTGTTGAGACCGTGTCCTCCATTGATTCACCGTTGTCTCTATTTGGAGATAGTGATTTATTCTGGAACAATCTTGAAGCTACCATGGGAGATGCGAATTTAGCTACTAATGATTCTCCCACCGAGGGGGATGAAGACATGAGTTTCTTTGACAATCTTCTCACTGAAGACAATCCTTCGCCTCCATCTCCCACGGTCATTGCTATCGATACTCCGACTTTGAACACGCCTCCCGTCGAAAATCCTCCGGATTTGGAACTTAAGGAGTTGCCGCCTCATCTCGAGTACGTGTTCCTTGACGACAACAAGAAGTCGCCCGTCATTATTGCGAAGGATTTGAAAGATGAAGAGAAGACTCGCCTCGTCGCCGTGCTAAAAGATCATAAGAAGGCTATTGCTTGGAAAATCTCGGATATTCGTGGAATTGATCCTCACTTCTGCACACACAAAATTCTCATGGAGGACGATTATAAGCCCACTATTCAAAACCAACGAAGGGTGAATCCAAAAATCCATGAAGTCATCAAAACAGAAGTCATTAAACTTCTTGATGCGGGTATGATTTACCCTATTTCGGATTCCCCGTGGGTTAGTCCAATCCATTGTGTGCCCAAGAAGGGCGGAATAACCGTTGTTCCCAATGAACACAACGAGTTGATTCCCACTCGTCTCGTTACTGGGTGGAGAGTTTGTATAGACTACCGCAAACTCAATGATGCCACGAGAAAGGATCATTTCCCTCTACCTTTTATGGACCAAATGCTTGAACGATTAGCCGGTAATGAATATTACTGCTTTCTTGATGGTTTCTCGGGTTATTTCCAAATACCCATCGATCCCCAAGATCAAGAGAAGACTACATTCACCTGTCCCTATGGCACTTTCGCTTACAAAAGAATGCCTTTTGGCTTATGTAATGCGCTAGGGACTTTCCAAAGGTGTATGTTAGCCATCTTCCATGACATGGTTGAACAAACCATGGAAGTCTTCATGGATGATTTCTCGGTCTTCGGGGATTCCTTCTCTGCTTGCCTTGCCAATTTAGAACGTATGCTAAAGCGGTGCGAAGACACTCGCCTTGTTCTAAATTGGGAAAAATGCCATTTTATGGTAAAAGAAGGCGTCGTGCTTGGACATAAGATCTCGAAAGCCGGTCTTGAAGTTGACCGTGCTAAAGTCGATGTAATCGCTAAGTTGCCTCCACCTTCAACTGTGAAGGGTGTGAGAAGTTTTCTGGGTCATGCGGGCTTCTATCGTCGATTCATCAAAGATTTTTCTCAAATCGCTCGCCCGATGACCCACCTCTTGGAAAAAGATACTCCTTTTATCTTTTCCAAAGAGTGCCTTGAAGCCTTCAACTCGCTTAAGGATAAGCTAACTAAGGCACCCGTCTTGGTTACCCCTAATTGGGAGCTGCCCTTTGAGTTGATGTGCGATGCTAGCGATTTTGCTATTGGAGCGGTTCTTGGACAAAGAGTGAACAAACACTTCCAACCGATCCATTACGCTAGCAAGACAATGACAGGGGCACAATTGCATTATACGACAACCGAAAAGGAGCTTTTAGCTGTTGTCTATGCTTTTGAAAAATTTCGCCCCTATCTTGTCCTTTCCACCACCATTGTGTACACCGATCATTCCGCGCTGAAGTACTTGTTGACAAAGCAAGATTCCAAACCAAGACTTCTTCGCTGGGTTTTGCTGCTCCAGGAATTTAAAATCGAAATCCGCGATAAAAAAGGAGCAGAAAACCTAGCCGCGGACCATCTGAGCAGACTTGAGGATCCATACCAAGGGGATCATCCGACCAAAGAAATCAATGATTCTTTTCCCTTGGAGACCTTAATGTCCATAAACTCGAAGCCGAATGAAACCCCGTGGTTTGCGGACTTTGCAAACTATTTGGCGGGTGGAATTCTCAAGGAAGGGTTGACGTCCCAGCAAAAGAAGAAGTTCTTTACCGACATCAAGACTTACTTTTGGGACGACCCTTACCTATTCAAACAATGTGCTGATCTGATAATTCGCCGATGTGTTGATGGACCGGCAGCGTCGGACATCCTTGATGCTTGCCACAAAGGACCCACCGGTGGTCACTTTGGTCCCAACTACACCGCTAAGAAAGTGTTTGATTCGGGATTTTATTGGCCCTCCATATATCGTGATGCTCACAATATGGTTAAGCGATGTGATGTTTGCCAAAAGCAAGGCAAAATCACACATAAAGACGAGATGCCTCAGAATTTCATTCAAGAGTGTGAAATTTTTGATGTTTGGGGTATCGACTTTATGGGGCCATTCCCTTCATCTAAAGGACACAAATACATCCTTGTAGCCGTTGACTACGTTTCAAAGTGGGTTGAAGCCAAAGCTTTGCCTACTAATGACGCAAGGGTGGTTTGTAATTTTTTGAAAGCTCTATTCGCTCGCTTCGGTGTGCCTCGTGCCATTATTAGTGATCGTGGGACTCATTTCTGCAATGACCAATTTGCTCGAGTCATGGCTAAGTACGGTGTAAACCATCGTCTTTCCACAGCCTACCACCCACAAACAAATGGCCAGGCCGAAATATCCAACCGAGGGCTGAAGCGAATTCTTGAAAGGACCGTGGGAGAGCATCGTGCCTCATGGGCTGATAAATTGGATGATGCTTTGTGGGCTTTCCGTACTGCTTACAAGACCCCGATCGGCTGTACGCCTTATCGTCTTGTGTACGGGAAAGCGTGCCACCTCCCCATTGAGTTGGAGCACAAGGCTTATTGGGCCTTGAAGTGGGCTAATTTTGATATAAACAAAGCCGGTGACCTACGCAAGATCCAACTCAATGAGCTAAATGAACTTCGGAATGAGGCTTATGAAAACTCTTTGATCTATAAGGAAAGAACTAAGCTCATTCACGACTCCAAGATCAAAAACCGAGAGTTCCATGTTGGAGACAAAGTCTTACTTTTTAACTCTCGGTTGAAAATCTTTTCGGGCAAGCTCAAATCTCGTTGGTCCGGCCCATTCACCATCGCCCAAATTTTTCCATATGGTACTCTCGAGCTCGCTCAACCTAATGGACCAAATTTTAAGGTGAATGGCCAACGAGTGAAGTTGTAGGGGAGACTTCTATCGAAGTTTTAAGTGGACTTTTCCATGAAAATGCCTTCATTTAACCGGAAAATCCTATTTTTCAACATTTTTCAAAATTTTTATTAACTTTGGCCATTTAGTTGTAATTTTTAAATTTTTATCGTTGCTTTCATATGTATATATTCCACAATAAAGTCAAAATTTTAATAAAGTGGTGTAGCTAGTTTAGAAGTCTTTGACATATTAGGCCCGTTGCGTTTATTTTGACTCAACCCGAATAGACTTATCCAAGTTTATTCTAGCTAGTATCCTTAACCATGTAGACCTTAATCGGTTTATTAGGCTAAGTGTCCACGAGTCTCATTACTTGAGATTTTAAATTGTGGAGGACGAGAAATGATAGAGTCAATTATAAGTCGGTATTCTTGCGCAAGCTCACTTGGTGTAATTATTCGCCTATTCTCCCATCACTTGCTAATAATTTATCTGCAATAAGTAAGGTCTTACGATTTGAAAAGTTACTTAGCTTCTAGCCCAAGATCGTTTAAAAGTTGCTCGGTAATGATAAGAGTTCATAGCCAAGGCATAACTTATGAAGCGGGGCGCGAAGATTGGCGAGTCCGAAAAGGCCCTAACAAGGCATGAGGATTCAATTTTATTGCTGAAGATCCAAAAGTGATGTGAAAAGCATTATTCCTAAAGTCAATATGAAGGATCAAGACTCACGACGAAAAGCAATCAACTCCCATAAAGATCATGGAGAAGTCTATCCGAAAAGACCCTAACAAGGTATGAGGATAAATAGATCCAAGTCCGAAAAGGAGGCGGATCGTTGTATCTCAAAATCCCAATTAGAGATTGAAGAGATAATCATGAAGTCGTGGTCAACAAAGTTGGAGTACCCCTCAAAAGTCTCCAAGTGAAGAAACTCTATTATGATGAGAAGACCATTATCTCAAGAACGTCTCTCGAAGATATGAAGTACATGCCAAATATCGGCCCGAGAAAGGTCTCAAATCGTGAACCAAGTTATGCCAAGATATGAACTTTTTGATATCCCGAGAAGCAGTTTTAAGAGATTTTGTCCTTTAGCTAACTATTGATCAAATCGTCCTACTTTGCTTTCAGCCTTAATAATCTATCAAAATAAGTCCAAAAATGCATCTTCATGATCATTCTAAGACAAAAATAAAATATAAGAGATACACCTAGGAATAAGGGAGTTTAAGCATTTAATTAAGCCATGTGTGTAAGTGTTTGATTTACTAACTTATAATAACAATGATCTCGTTTTTTAAGCTTAGTTTGGGGAACGTGAAACTTGAGGGTGATAAATCTTCGCAACACCAAAGCCCTAATGTAAGTCCTTGATTTCTTTACAAGTTGTTTCCTTCCTTTTGATTATTTTAAAGTTTTTATTTCTCTCTTAGTAATTTGATTTTTATTTAGTAGTATTTGAATAAGGCCAAGGTTGATTAATTATGAGAAAAATGTAAAATTTGCTTTATCACTAAGCATTGCATGAGGGCATGGCAATGGTTAAGTGTAGGGGATTTGATAGGTGTGTAAACACCCATCCTTTTACCACTTAATTCTGGCTAAAACAAGACCAAAACACGTATTTAATATCATTTGTTTGGAATTATGCGTGGTTTTTGTGTTTATTATGTTTTCAGAGCTAACCGGATAAATATTAAAGAAAACATGGGATTGCACGGGATTTACCAAGGAAAAAGACTCAAGACGAAGTCTATTGTCCAAGAGATGCAAAAGATTTGAAGTCACTAGGCCTATTCGAAGATTTATCGAAGAAAAGGACTAAAGACGGAAGATTTTCATAAGTCGAAGAAACTCGAGTCTATTTAACGAAGAAATTAAAAGACGAGTTGGATTTAATCGACAACAAATCCCGAATCAGAATCGAAAACGTCAACTTTTCTGAAAAGACGAGAAGACAAGAAGAAGAGGAGAAAACCCACTCACCAACCAACCACTAGGACTATATATAGTTTTTCCCTTCACACAATTAAGGGGAGTTCATTTTTTTCTTTCTTTCCCAGGCTTTGTAGTTCGTCCCATCACCAACTCCATTAGGGAGTTTGGTGATTTTCATCTTTTTCTTTTCATCTTGTAATCTTTAATCATTAACCTTGTTACTTTTTCTTTTATCAATCCATTCCATCTTTCTATTCATCTTGTTCTTCATCATTTTTATTGCAAGTTTCTAAGTTTCTTATTTAATTCAAGTTTGATTTCAAAAAGTTGTTGATTTAGTGTTTTTATTAGTGGGATTTGTTCCTTATGGTATGTTAATGATTATTGGTTAGTTTGGTAAAACCTTTTTGAGTATTTGGTTAGATTTTGGTTATAATTCGTATCCCTTGTTCTTGCGGTTACTGTTTCTGTTTTTGGATTCCCAGGATTTTCCGAACAAGGCTTTTATTCCGAGTAGACTTGTTCCCGTTTGCCTTACTCGGAATATTTCAATTATTCCGAGTGGAGATTTTATTTTTCTTTATTCGGAATATTCCACATATTCCGAATAGGTCCTTACATTCCGAATAGCCATTTTAGAGTTTCCCTTATTCGGAACTTTTGATATTCCGAATAGGGGTGTTTTTATTTCATTACTCGGAATAATTTCAATATTCCGCATAGCCTTGTTTCATTGTTTCCTTATTCGGAACTTTCCAATTTTCCGCATAGGCATTCTTTTGTTGTCTTATTCAGAACTTTCCATATATTCCGAATAGAGTTTTTATTCCGAATAGGGGTTTCCACTTTCCCCCTATTCGGAACATTTTAAATATTCCGCATAACCTTAGTTTTCCGAATTGGCATGATATTCCGAATGACCTTAATTTTCCGCATAGCCCTGATTTTTCCGAATAGAAGTATTTTCCGCATAAGCCTACTTTCCGAATGGTTTTCCGCATAGAGAAGACTTTCCGAGTAATCTTACTTTTCGAATAGAGCTGTCTTTCCGAATGGTGTTTTATTCCGCATAGGGTATTCTTCAGTAAGAGTTATTTTTCAGCTTATTATTTGTTGCTTGTTTTAAGTTTATTTCATTACTATTTTATTCACTTACCTGTTAGTAGAATAGAAAACCAAATCCACTTTTTGTCACCAAGAACAAATCATTCCACTTTTAACTGAGATCAATTCGAGAGGATTCCGAGAAATCGAACTTTTTCACCATTGCAAAACTCGTGTATCAGGCATGAGGAGTATCCTAACATTCTTGGCATAAGAAGTAGAAATGACCGAGTGAGTAGCACCCGTATCAAACAGAACACATGCAGCTTGACCATACATATACAAGATTCCAGTGATGGTACCTGTAGACTTGTTGGTCTGATCGCGAGATGTCGTGTAAAAGCGTCCACTAGTAGGAGGCGGCTTGGTATCAGCATGTCCCGATGTACCATCCATCTCGCCCTTGCGGCAATCCTTCATGCGATGGCCAGGAAGACCACACTTGTAGCATGCGTCGCTGTCGCGGCGACATGGCCTCGGGTGCCTACGGTGGCAAGTAGAGCAAAGAGGATGAGTATATCCTCCAGTAGGTGTCATGACTGGCTGAGAGCCTGATAAAAACATTATACATGAGACATGATAATAGGTACAAAGACAATGCGGATAATCGTAAGATTGAATACCAGTGATAGCTGGACGGTTAGGCTGTGAATCTCTCTGGTTCTGGTCCCTCCCGTTACCATGATTCCTGGTAGAAGATTTGCTAATGTGTCAGAATTAAGAACTATAACATGTAATCATAAGAAAATGAGTAAGTATAAGGACATGCTGCTGTTGGAGTGTCCAGCGTTGTTACGGTAATTATCATTACCGCCACGCTTATCCGTAGCAGAACGGTCGTGAGTCTGACCGTTTCCCTTGGGCTGATTAGGTTGTTGCTGAGTAGCCGGCTGAGACCTATCCCCAGTCTTCTGCCTCTTATCTGGTCTCTCTGCTTTCCCAAACTCATCTCTTTCCTGCAGCATCTCCAGCTTACGTGCTGCATCGGCCACTTGTGCTACCGTGTTTAACGTAGCACACACCAAATTGTTTGCGATCGATGTACGAAGAGTCCACCTGAAGTGGTGTGCTTGCTCTTCTGGAGTACCTGCTGCTGCACCAAGAAAATCAGCGAAGCGAAGAAAGCGCTGCATGAACTCGTTGCTATTCTCCCCAGCTCTCTGTCGGATTCCATGGTACTCTCTCTTCAGCTTGTCCTGTTCAGCCTTGGGAAAGAATTGTTCCATTATCCGATCCCTGAACTGAGCCCAAGTCAAACCAGCCACCCAATCATCACCTCCCTCAGACTGCTTCAGTGCTATCCACCATGCTAACACATCACCTTCGAACCGGTAGCATGACAACCTCGACTTGAAGACGGGGTCACAACCCATAGCATCGAAGATCTTCTCAATGTGAGCCAACCAGCTTTCAACTTCACTAGGGCTATCTGTTCTCTCGAAAGCTCGAGGGCGGAGCTTGTTGATTCTTTCCAGCCATGTGGCCAATGTTGCTGGAGGAGGAGGAGGAGGTACTGGGTGTTGCTGCTGGTTGTTGGCAGCCTGAACCTCAGCCCTGATTTCGTTCCTCAGCTGAGGAAGCATAGCTTGGATTGTTGCATTGAGTTGTTCCTGCTCGCGTGTGAGAACCATCTGACAGTATAACATAAAATACATGATTAACTGATTAAAACATAAACTATACACATGAAAAAAAATTGTACCAATAAATCATGAGAAAAATTTTATGCAGGAAAAACTAGTACATGAATGCATGATGCAATTTTATGAAAACTTTTGTATGCGCGAGAGTGAACGCCTATGGCCAGTTCACTCAAAACAAAAGACATGGCGAGGGGACGCAAATGGGTCGGTCCCAAATTTAAAAGTTTTGATAAAACACATACGACTAATTAGGGCCAATCTTATACCAACCGTTACTTAGTCATAAACCTGCGACAATGGCATATATATATGTATGCATGAAAATGATGAATGCATGAAAACCGACTGTCAGTTCTAGGAAGACCATAGTGACTACCCACTAATCACAGGTCGTGTTTTGAGAGCATACAGGTCGAAGCCTTGGCTCTGATACCATAATTGTAACACCCCATTTTGATAAATGGAATGTCACGTGTGATTATGGCGTGTCATCAAAGCATACAAGGATAAATGTATAAACATTACATGACCATAAAAGAAATACCGGAATCAAACATCGGTACTCCAAAAGTAGAACTCATCACACATAAACATAAGTACTGTAAATGAAAGGACTAAACAATGTCCATGGAAATGAGTATCAAAGTATAAAGAAATGCATAAATTAAGGAAGGCTAGGAAGCTTTCAATCCATATGCACGTACGCTTAAAGTATATAAGCGTCCCTAAGTACCTGCCGTTTTGGGAACATGAAAAGGAAAACGGCTGAGCATAACGCTCAGTGCACGGATATACAAGTAAAGCATGAATAATATAATCATATAGGCATGAAGCAGCGGAAAAGACTAAGTCCTGGATAACCTGGTTATATCTTAGTAAAACTGGTTTTATAGTTTGAAAAGCCTTATGTTTATCTTGTAAAAACTGTTTAACATATTACCATTAGCCAATATAGGTCATGAAATATCAACGTGCATGAATACTTGGAGGGGTGGTCTCGTCATGCAAATTAGAGGGGCTGCCTCCAGTTTAATATACTAGTTTTGGGTAGGAGGGATCAGCTCCTTGTGAATGATGCAAGGCACACACCACATTCACACTGAATAATCTGCTGAAAACATGTAAACTAGGATGCACCCATACGCCCCACCTGATAATAATAATATGGCCAAAAGCTTAAGGGACGCCACAAGCTATCACTCCGCCGTGGTGAAGCCATAACAATGGTGCCTCCAGTGTTATGGTTATGGTACCTCCATAACTAGGTGAAAATGGTCATGCATGTATATGGCTTTAGGTATTCTAATTAAACATAAGCAATTCAAAAACATATAAAACATATACTGGGGAAAACTGTTGGCTGCATACGGGAAATCCTAATAAGGAAGAATGTCCATACTGAAAGGACGGAGAATCCGTACCTTGTGTCCAGTGAAAGAAGAAGACGAACGGAAGAGAGTCCTACTTCGGTATCACTAATACTACATAAATACATACGTGCATAAGTATCTGATTACTGAGTACGTAACTGGTTTTATATCATGTCGTAACTTGTTTTATATGTTCATGTCATGTTTTACTGATTTAAGCTTTATACTGTGCTTATCATGTATTCTGACTATTTTGTTTAAGTATTTCTTGTATTTCATGTATTATTATACTTGTTGTGTAATAATAAGTAACTTTCTAAAAATAGCAGGTTTCCTAAAATAGAAAGTTTCCAAAAATAGAAAGTTTCCAAAAATAGAAAGTTTCCAAAAATAGATTTGCTGCTTAAAATAGATAGGTTTCTAAAAATAAAAAGTTTCCATAAATAGATTAGCTGCCTTAATTAAATAAGTTTCTAAAAATAGAAAGTATACATAATTAGATATAAGCTGGATTATTAAGCTAATTATATAAGCTTAAGTGTTTACTGATTAATATACTAAGTCATGTAATTAAATAGTATAGTTTATTAATTATTTCATGTAAATTAAATAAACTATAGGTTAAAGTATTTAATTAAATATAACATGATTTAATTAAATAAAAAAAAAAATACTTAGGTTAAAACATGTATTATTATCTATTAATAATATAACCTAAGTCATGTAAATTAATTAATTATAAGTCATGATTTTAAAAATTAATTAATTATATAGTCTAAATAAGATGATAAGTACTTAGTTTAAAATTCATGTATTAATAATAATATTAATAACCTAAGTCATGTATAAATTAAATTAATCATGTACATATTTTAATTAATTTAATTTAATTCTTGTAAAAATAAATAAACTTGTAAAAAATAATTAACCTTGTAAAAACAACCCATGAACCGGACGCGTGTTTTAATCTAAACATATGTGAACCGTATTAATGAACCCCGTGAACCGGACCCGTGAACCGGTCACAAACACACCCTGGGTCATGACCTAACCGCCGGCTAGCCAAAAGTTCCCACCGGCTAGCCGGTGGTCACCCTTGCTGCCGCGGCATGGGGTTCCCCCTGCTTTCCTTAATTAGCCACCGGCTTAAGCCAGTGGTGGTTCTAGTTCTTAGCCGAGACCCACCCGAGCCAAGACATACCCCGACCGAGATCGGGGTTCCTATTTTTCCTGCTGTCGAGACACAAGACCACCACACCGAGACCTTGAGGTCTCGGTTGGTGTGAAATAAATCAAGCCGAGACCCCCTTGGGGCTCGGTTCATACGTCGGCCACAACAAACACCCCTTAAACCCTTAATTATTTTACACCCATGTTTAATTGCATGATTTATAACTTGTTTTTAATTTATTATTAAAACATTCATGATTTCATGTGATTAATAAATCAAAATCATAAAAAGAAAAGCGGTTTAGGGTTTACCGATTACGTGAATCAAAGGAGGATGAACACACTAACAATCTTGCAATAAATCGAACACCAAAATCAACCAAACACACCGTTGGTGTGTGCTAAACCCGGCGGCCAAAGGAGAGGAGAAAGAAGAGATTAGGGTTTTCTTGTTTTTCTAATTTTTGCTATTATGAAACAAGTTTTCCCTATAATTCATGTTTAGTAAATTTTGCATGGGCTTGGCCCTTGTTTCTTGTCTTGTCCGCGGGTAAGGGGGCCCATAAGGGGTAACCCATATGTGTTATGTGTCTAATATTTAGTGTGTTCTCGTGTTCGTTTTTTACGTGTTTTAAATAGTTATGTTCGTGTCTTATTATATTTATTCGTGGTCGTAATAAATATACATACATACGTAATACTAAGCTCGTGATTATTTACGTTCATGATTTCATGTTCGTATGTTCGTGATTATAATTATTATTGAAATAATTATCGTGTCTTAATATGTATTAAATACTTATCGTGATATAACACGTACGTAATACTTGTAATTCTTGTTCGTGAACGTAAACATGCTATAAAAGGAAAGTTCTAATCATGTACGTACGATCGTAAGGGTACTATTCATGGTAAAAGCATGCGGGTTTTACAGCATATGTATTTGTTTTTCGTCCAGATATCATTGTTAACAATAGTCTTATGGAATTCATGTTATAAATTGCACGTAAATGCATGCAGTAGCAATAAAATATAACATTTCACAATGATAAAAAATTAAGAATATAACTGAGCTAGAATATAGAAAATAAAGATCGTGGGTAAAAATCAGTTAATGGGACAATCAATTATCAATCCTCCCAATTTAGAGAGTAATAAGTTATTACCCACTTTTAAGTAATAAAAAATACATTATGCTAAATCAAGCATCACTTTTCATTATAATTACCGTACATCACTCCATAAAACCTCTCACTAAGCACCCCTTAGATCTTACTCTAGTCTCAAATTACAGCCTTTTTTCTAATTGGTACGACTCTTGGACAAATGATGCCACATAAAATTTCATAAAAAAAAAGTTCAAGATTATTATTTGTACAATTCTTCTTCAAACCAAGTCACTTGAAACTTGGCAGGCTAAACTGGTTTGTCAAGTCTTGACAAACAAATTAATTTTAGCTCTTTTTATATTTGAGCTTTTTTTATTACCAAAAACTATTTGACTCATCAAATTGGGCTTCAAAACATTGGTGGCTCCACAAGAGAGGCCGAGCAACAACTCTTAGTACAATGCAAAGATAGAAATGTACAACAAGCGTGACAATATGTTCGAGGGGTAAGACGAGAGGAGTCAAAGATTATAGTCAATGACAAGGAGGAACGCGATAACTGCTGGGTATACTACAAAACAATACCTTTGGCCTAAGAATTGAAGATAAAATAAGTGAGAACGCCGTGAGTCCGTGACATCTTGTACCATATAAAAACTAAAGTATTACAATCAACAATGATGAGTACAAGTAATATTTCTCTCAACTATTAGCCACATATTAACAAAACATTGTCACGTGGTCATACAAAGCCAACGTGGCCTATCAAATGTCACTAGGTCTTGAGATTCTTCTCAAGGAAAAATCTTCCTCAAATAAAGTTAGCCAAACCGGGTACCATGCAGTGTGCATCTATTTGGTTTTTTGATTTTTCGGTTTATTCAAGTAAAATACTTTTAGTAAAATCGAAAATCAAATTGAACCGAATTACATTTCAGATGAATCAAACCAAAAATTACATTTAAATTCGTCTCGGTTTTCAGGTTGATCCGAGCAACTCGAACTACATCATTTAGATTCATTTTACTTAATTATATAAATCTAAAAAAAATTATTACAACCATAAAAAAATATTTGTTTATATTTAAAATGCTCTTTTTATATAAAAAATTTATATACTTATATGAATTTAGTTTTTGTCAAAATCATATCAACTGAAAATATAAATATTTAATTGAGTTATGGTTTAGCTAATTCGGTTCGATACTATTTTTGGGTTAATTTCGGTTTTGAGTTATCATTTAAAAGCCGAACAATGCACACCATACATTTATAAAACTCATCCGAACCGATAAATCAAAACCATTTGAACCAACCTTATTTGGTTCGGGTTTAATCTTATTTCGATTCTAGTCGGTTTGATTCAATCCAAACCAAAACACACTTGTTCATTTCAAACGTATTATCGTCTTTTTTTCTTTTTCTGATTGTTACAAAATTATTGTCAATTTTTAAAAATAGATAGGAAATTTAGTTTTAGTTTACCATTTTATCCTTATTTGTGGTTATTATTATAAATATTAAAGGAGTTTTAAATTAATTAGTTAAAGTTAAAACTGTCATTTTGCAAAAATTACGAGAAAGAAAGCTGTAATAATTTTTTTTTTTTTTTTAATTTTGGGATTTTGGAACGGAGAGAGTACTTGTTTAAGCCGAACCAAACCAATTTAATTCGGTTTGATTTCGGTTTTTAAGTTATGTTTGACGCGTGAGTTTATCAGAGCTTATGGTAACATAAGCTTATTGTTTTTAAAAAAATAAACTATCTCTTTTAGCAGAGCTTAAAGAAACTTTTAAAAACTTTTAAATGACATGTTAGTTGAAATAGCATGTGAAAATATTAAAAATAAGAGTCAGTCAGTATATATTAAGGGTGGCTAAATGGATGGATTGGACGGGTATGAGCAGTGGGTTAAATGGACGTCGGTCTAATATTTGGATTAAATGGACTTGGACCAAATAGACATGAGTTAAATGAATAATATTAAAGGAGAAATAAATAGACTCAAGATTAATTTAACTAAATACTTTTATGTTTTCCAAATAGTCTATAATACCTATTTGTTTAACAAAATAGTTTCGATTTATTTCGTTAGTTTAAAAAAATTTCCAAATAGCCGAAGCACACGGACATGATTTGCCAAATGAACCCAACCCCAATAGAAAAATAAAAAAAACAAGTATAAATACACACAGTCACATGATAGCCTCAGATTCATTTTAAAGAAACAATCAAAAATAAAATAAAAAAATAAAAGTTAATCTGACGTCATCACCTTCTTCACTCTATCTATGGCGTCCATGGTCGAATCTGGTTGGAAGGTATCTCTTACCATTTACATTCACTCTTAAACAAACTGCTTTGGTGCTTTTGTAACTGAATCTGTTATTCTTTTTTTTTTTTGCATTGTTAATTGATGCATTTATGATTATGGGTGTGATTAGTTGTTAAGTTTTTGGTGATTATTGAGTGTACTACATGCATCATGTTAACTGATCTCATTATCTAGAGTTTAGGATTTTTACTACACTCAATGTAGGCGATTTCCGGAGATTAAGTTAAATCTGTACCAATTTTTCTATTAAGTGGGGTGTTTTGGATTGCGTTTGGAACTAGATTATCTACCTATTTCATTTTCAAAATGGAGATTAGCTAAAATGAATGTTTGGATAATAAAAGGAAAAAAGTGATTATTTGCGCTTAGAAGCTTTCATTGAAAAAGTAAGTGAGGAGCTACTTATTTCATTTTTAAAATGGAGAAAAAGTTAAAATGAGTTTATTTTATTCATTTTACTTAAAAATAATCAAATTTGCCAAACAGTAAAAAAAAAAAACTGATTATTGTGATTTCAAACAGGATAATCAAATCCAAACACTATTTTCTAAAATGACGTTTTCAAAATAATGATTATCTAATTATTCCTTTTTAAAACGCATAATCTATTTTCAATAAGCAATCCCAAACACCCCCTAAAGTTAAATATGTACGAGTTGTTTATTTAGGGGTGTTTGTTTGGGCTTATATGTTTGGCTTATGAGCTTATTTCATTTCGCATTATATTTCATAAGCTTCAATTTTCTGGCTTATTTCGAGACTTATGGGCTTATTTAAGTTTATAATATCATAGTAAACTTATATAAGCTCACAAAATCTCAAAGTAAGCCGGAAAAATGGGACTTATGGGCTTATATAAGTTTATACGTTTATCTATGCTTTTAGCTTACTATTATGAACCGCTAATTACTTGGTGTAAGCGCGAATGTTATGGATAAATATATCGGGGTTGACACCCCTATGTGTTGTGACTGACATTACTCAAACAGATAGAGTTTTATTTGAATCAGTTACGGATGTTAAAGGATAAACAGCTTAATAAAAATGTCTTATCACTTAACTCCCAACTCCCAACCAAATGTTAATAAAAATAAAAATTTAGTATAAATACACACACACACACACACTCATTAGAGCCTCAGACTCATTTTAAGAAACATAAAATAAATTTGACGTCATCATCTTCTTCTTCTTCACTGGATGGCGTCCGTCATCGAATCTGCTTACAAGGTATCTTCACCTACTACTCATCCCACTCTGTTTTTTTACCCTAGGTTTCCTTA
This sequence comes from Glebionis coronaria, assembly GCA_025667525.1. Lineage (NCBI taxonomy): Eukaryota > Viridiplantae > Streptophyta > Magnoliopsida > Asterales > Asteraceae > Glebionis > Glebionis coronaria. Next base: position 468,996,524 of record CM046879.1, read on the forward strand.
CATTTCGGAATATACCAATATTCCGAATTTGAACTAATAACAATCCAAAACAGCTTTTGGTGTTTTTGTAACTGAATCTGTTATTCTGTTTTTTGCATTGTTGGTTGATGTATTCGTATCAGTAAAGAGTGATTATTACAGTAATAGTTTAATTATGAGAACGGCTGTGATTATTGTCTATAGTACATGCATGATGTTGACAACTGAATTTTAACTGATCTCGTCATTTGGAGTTTAGGATTGTTGTACACGGAAATACGCGGTTTCCGGAGATTAAATCTGTACCAATTTTTCTATTAAGTGGGTGTTTGTGGGCTTATATGTTGGCTTATCAGCTTATTTCATTTCGGATTATATTTCATAAGCTTCATATATCATGCTTATTTTGAAACTTATGGTCTTATATAAGTTTATCATATTGTAATAAACTTATACAAGCCCATAAGTCTCAAAATAAGCCGGAAAAAGGGGGCTTATGAAATATAAGCCGAATTCTAATAAGCTCATAAGCCCAAACAAACACCCCCTAAATGATTTTATTGTGCTTTAGTCTTGTGGATCGGTTGCTTGATCGATAGTTCTACTTGTTTATAACTGAATAAGAAAAGTTTCTGGGCCTCGTTAACATAAGCAGCTTGCGTTTTATGTAAGGAATTAGCTGATGTTTTGGAAGTTCAGATGACGTGACCTTAAAATTTGGAATCATTAAATTGTCATTTATGCATGATGCTTGTTTCTGAACTAAGCATTCTACTATTATGGATCATTAGTATTTATTCAGCTTTGAAAGGTGGTTGATAGAATGGTAGGGCGTTGTACCTAACCTTCAATCTCCAAGAAATAACAAGATTTTAATTTTAGTTGTACCAAAAACGTGTTGCTAATTACCTAAAAGGATTTACACTTCATTACATAAAATGCGCGAGTGTGTGTATCAAAATTTAAAAGAGATAATTGTCGAACATTTGTAAGAGCAATAGTTGTTTTGCTACCACAGGAATGTAGCGCCCGATACCCAATTTTTCTAAAGATGTTCGAAAAGTGAAAGTGTGAGAATCGGATTGAGTACATATTCAGCCTACGCCAATGAGTGTGGGATATAAAGGCTTATGAATGTGTAGTCTGGGCTTTTAGCAGCAGATAGTTAGCTGATGAACCTAAGACACCATCATCTAGCTTATTGCTATTTGAACGAACATATTTATTGTTTTGGGTAACCATGGTTTCCGACCTTTTGGCCGACTAATCCACGGGGTTTGGATTCAAACATTATTCATTTATTCCCATCATCATGCTTTTTATGCTTTATTTTTTTTGCTTTTTCCTCAGTTTTAATGTTTTGCTCATGCTGGTATGTGCTGACAAATTAGTTATGCACGTTTTATGCATTCCTTTGTATTTTACTGCTTATTTGAATCTGAGGAAAAAGAGCTATCGTTCTGATATTATTTTTGAGTTCACTGCCCAAGCATTTTACTATGTTGCGTGTGATACACATTTATCTGCGATTATAAGCTAAAGAAAACTGCTTATCTTTGTGGAAAACCTTGTTCTTATCTATCAAATATTTTATTTTAACATAATATAGCTGGTGAGACTAGAATTCTATTTTATCATAATTTTCGTAGGAGCAATATATTCTTGTAATACTATCTAGTAATTTCTATGATTCAGAACCGAGACGGCTGATAATTACTGACTCTTCTTGTTCTCTTAATTGCAGTATCTGATCACTAATTACAGTGACTTTCAGCTGGCATGCCTTGGAAGTTTTATTCTTCATGAATCTGTCTTTTTCTTATCCGGCCTTCCTTTCATTTATTTAGAAAGGGCGGGATGGCTCAGCAAGTACAAAATTCAGGTATAACTCTTTCAAACATAGGATCATTTTCAGTCCCGAAAGCTTGCATTGGTGCACTTTGGTTGTCAGCCGGCTCATTTTATTATCAGCACTTTTAATTTATGCTTTGCTAACATTCTGTTGGATAATGATTACCATGAAAAACTTTTTTTTGGAGCTACTATAATAATCTACAATGTGCTCTTTGCCCGTAATTTGAAGGACTGACCTAAAGATTATTGATTATTGAACGTGACCTGAACTTAATTACTTAATTAGGTATTACGTTGTAAACCTAGTATTTGAAGCGCAGCAAGTCAGAACGCCCAAGACAGTGACAAATGAATTTGTACCATTTGCTTTGGCAGTTTGGCTTGATTCCAACACGTTATTGTTATTAGTTTAGATGAATAAAAATATTTAGTTAAGGAAGAGTATAGCAAAGAGAGGTATTACCCATGTGCGAGGTACATGAACCATAGAAGTAGTTCGGCAAAAGGACTGTGCTGTCACATACTATAAATGTTGCAGCCCGTTGGTCCTACTTTCTTTACACACTTGTCATTGTTCAAATAAAAAAATGTAGTCGGTGACTTGGTTCTATGCACCCCACATACACGCCTTGTTTAGTTATCTGTCTATTAGTATGGGTTGGAGCTTGCCGATGTGTTAGTGACCATACAAAATTTGGGAAACATTCATCAAATTTACGATTAAACTCACCACCATGCCTGTATGTAGGAAAAAAGAAATATATAAATTTAGGCAATGTACTTATTGTGCACAAAATGGAAACAATTTTCGTTTATTGCAAGCATTAACAATTCCAGTGAGTTCTTAGTGAACAAGGGGAAAATCAAATTTAGGCCACAAGTCTCTTTTTAAGAAGTATATTTCTAGATGATGTTATGTAAAAGTACCTTTTCATATCAAAAGAAGGAAATCTTGAATCTATATATTCTTTAGTGTCTACCCTTTACATAGTAAATGTATATCCTTCATTTGAATTGCCTTTTAATACACATAAACTGTATCTACCCAGAAATATCATTAATTCATGATATTTGCATGTGCAGGTGAAGAACAACACCAGTGAAGCTCAAAATAAATGCATTATTCGCCTAATGTTGTATCATTTTTGCGTCAATCTGCCTGTTATGATTGCCTCCTATCCTGTCTTTAGATTCATGGGAATGCGAAGTAGTCTTCCATTGCCATCCTGGTATTTTCAGGTTCTTTATGTGCTACAGCTTTACCAGTAGATTGTTTTTTTTGGCTCTCTGGTTACCCACTGGATTGACCACATCCCTTTTAAAAAAGATCCCACAATTTATGTCTAGCCAAGTAATAATATATGTTTATCTAGTTATACCTATCTTCTTAAGATCATACTACCTTTATGCCATGCAGGAAAGTAATATCAACACAGATATTATTCTACTTCATTGTTGAAGACTTTATATTTTACTGGGGACACAGGATTTTACATACCAAATGGCTATACAAGCACGTCCACAGCGTCCATCATGAGTAAGCACAAAACACACCTATTCTATAATTTCTCTATATTAGTTGCAGTCTTCTAAAATGCTTATCTTTGATGTGGCAGTATGAGTGGGTTGGGTTGGGTTGGGTTGGGTTGGGTTATAGGTCAAATGGGTAATTTTTTAGTACCGGGTCAAGTGGGGTTGACCCAGAGCACTTATTGTTTAAATAATTAAAAATTTAAAAAGTAGTAGTGTTTTAATTTGATCTCAAAATTCATTCTATCTTGGTTTTTGAATAAAATGATCAAAGATGTATTCTTGTTTGCATTACAAATACCCTTCGGGATTCTTTCTACCCATTTGTCATGTTCGACCTATTTTCTTTTTAGCTATATGTCTATTTCCCATTAAGTAGATTCGTTCATATGTAAATGGGTTGACATTTCTACCCTCTACTTTATGTGATACGTGTTACGCTTTCCACATGTGACAGGTATGCAACGCCTTTTGGGTTAACTTCGGAATACGCTCACCCCGCCGAAATTTTATTCCTTGGTTTTGCAACAATATTTGGTCCAGCAATCACGGGTCCTCATCTGATAACACTTTGGTTGTGGATGGTAGTGAGAGTTCTAGAGACGGTTGAAGCACATTGTGGTTATCATTTCCCATGGAGCCCCTCAAATTTCCTTCCTCTATACGGAGGGTTAGTCCATGCATAAACTTTTTTTATTTGGAACGGACGTCTATACATAAATTAAATATCTATTTTTAGTTATCCATACTCTATAACAGCTAATTTGTATGATGATTCGCTAACTTCATGCTGAGATATGTCTATATTTTATGAATTTTCCAGTTCTGACTTTCATGACTATCATCACCGCCTTATCTACACCAAGTCCGGAAACTACTCATCAACCTTTGTCTACATGGACTGGTAAATATCTAGACCTTATAATGTGAATTTTGATAACTAGTGGGTCAAAGTGATAATTTGGAAAGATCTTGTTCGCTTGAAAGGAAGCACTTTTTGTTCAGAACTTTTAAATTTGTTTATAAACAAGTAGTGTCACAAATGGGAGTACTAAACTTATATCATCTCAACAATAATCCAGTTATGTTATTAAAATACATATCTAGGTGATGACTCATTTGCACCCTGTTTAGAATTTAAGCTGATTTTATCATACCCGTTTGTCCTGTTTGTGATTAGGCACATAAAAAACTGAACTAAAATTTGTCACCTGTAGTACTCTATTCTGGTTTCTTATTATAACCTCCTTTTTGGTAGGGTATTTGGTACCGACACTGGCTACAGAAAATTGAAGTCACTGAAGAGTGAAGAGGAAGCCAAGTATAAAGAGAATTAGCAGCCGGAGGGACAGATTGCGGACTACTATCACTATGCAATTGTGACATATGTTACTTATTTCTCGATTGTGATTTGTTTATTATTGCAAATTTCTCCCTGAATGATGCACGTCAGCAACTAAATGAAGGCATTGAACCCTCTTATGTGTTGTGTTTATGTTTTTAACAATTATTCCAGTGGTAGATTGTTTCAATGATTTTAAGGCCTGTTTCGTTGTGAAATGAAAAATCTCAGGTGTCACTCTGTCGTGGCTTTGGTGCTGCCATTCTCCTTGCCAAATTTCAGGCGTCCGTTAAATGAGTTTGTGCGTGTGGTTTTTTATATTTGTGTGGAGTTTTGGTTTAAGTTACTGGGAGGATGGTTTTTGTTAGTTTTTGGCTTGTGTAATTGTGTTACTGCATCTAGTGCATTAATCAAAATAGTGGGTCCTTCTCTTGGTGAGGCGGATTAAATTTTCATTTCTTTTCTCATTAGGCTATTTATTAAAGAGCTGGGAGTCGTTGGCACGAGAAGGTGGTGCCAAAGCCGCCACGTAGGATTTTGGGGCTTTGGCACCAGAAACCCTTTGGCACCATATTTGTGGGGGAGTGGTTGACACGAGAAAAAGTGGTGCCAAATGGCTATAATGGGCTCACATAAACCCCACTTTATAATTAAAAAAAAAAAAAATAAATTCAAAAATCTGTTGGCACGAGCTGTTGGCGCGAGGCATGTTGGCGCGAGGCATGTTGGCGCGAGCCACGGTACGGTGCGCCAACGGAGGGCTGGCGCCAAAAAGCTAACAGCCAGCTTTGACACCACCGTTCTCCCCACTCTTAAAGCAAACGGTATGGTCGAGTCGTGACTTACATTGTGGCATATGGCGTCACGAACCCCACCGTTTTTATAATGTTTTTTTTTTTCATTTTAAAGGATAATTCAATTCGATGCTACTTCAGTTTTATTAAAGTTTTTGAAGCAAAAATAGATGGATGTATGTTTTCCTTTAGCATTAAAAGGGGTGATCATATTGATATGCATGTTAAGAGTGCTGGGAGCCATTGGCACCAGAAGGTGGTGCTAAAGGCGCCACGTAGGATTCTGGGCCTTTGGCACCAGAATCCTGTTGGCACCACATTTCTGAGGTAACAGTTGGCACCAGAATTTCTGGTGCCAACAGAATTAATTTTTTTTTTCTTCACAAAAATTAACTTAAAATAAAACTTTTATTAATAAAAAAAAACATTACAATAAAAAAAAACACATAACAATAAAAAAAAACATTACGAAAAACTTAAAATAAAGAAAATACATAACGGAAATAAATAAACTAGTTCTCGGGAGGGGCATACGATGCGCGAATTGCATCCTTTCGACTCTCGATGATTGCCCGGTCCGAGGCACTCATGTTCCTTGTGTCGATTTGAAGGATTGCGAATTCTTGAGCGACCATGTGCGTGGTGAAATATTTTATTTTCGCGTTTGACTCACGCTCCATGATTTCCAACTTGGCTTGTCTCTCGATCTCGTATTGTTCTTTCATCATTTGTTGATAAGCTTCCGGGTTTGAACCGGAAGTAGCCGACGAGTTGGTTGATCTTTGACTTTTGGCAATACGATACGACCCGGGCGGCCTCGGGATGGCGTCGGGACCAAAAAACTCGGGACCTTCTTCGGTAACACGGAGACGGTTTCGCCTTTCAAGAGTAGAATCGGGGTTCTTCCGCTTGTGCTTGTCCTTCAAAAAATTCCAAGCCGACTTGTGCTTAAATGCTACACCCCCCGTGGCTCGTTTGTACGCTAGCTCAACCCGTGCCATAAAACCCTCATCATTCTCCCCACTCATCATTTGCATCTCGTCATAAAGACTATTCCACTTCTTAACCGCTCGATTCAACGTACTCCATTTTCCCGTTAACATGTTTTTGGTGCGTTTTGGGAATTTTTTTGATTTCGCCAAATCATTGTATACTTGATCAACCCGCCACCAAAAAGTATCCTTTGTTTGACTCACACCAACCCTAGGATCCTCCGAAATCTCTATGAAGCATTCGGCTAAAAGCAACTCCTCGTCATCGGTCCACAAATGCCGAGTCGCATCATCTTCATCGTCGTCCTCCACCTCAACCACCTCTTTCGCCTTCCTAGTAGTCTTAGCCTTACTAGACTTAGTCTTAACCTTACGACGACCTTTCTTTGATGTTGGTGTCGGGATTTCTTCTTCGTCTACGTCTTCGTCGATTAGGTGATGGGATTGTTGGTCGGATTGTGGTGTAGGTTGTGGTTGTGATTGAGTTTGTGGTTGTGAACCCATTTGTGATTGTTGAAATTGTTGAAACTTCGCCCATTGTTCTTGTTGGTATTTCATGTAAGCTTCATTTTGTTGTGGTGGGAAAAACGGAGAATAGAAGTGTTGGGGTTGAGAAGACGAACCCGGATTCGAAGATGAACCGGGATTGTAGTTTTGGAATTGATTGGAGGGATCGTTAAGCATGTTGTTAGTCCAATTAGGATCCATTTTTTGTAAAGAAATTAGGATAGGAAGTAATAGATTGGATTGGAAAAAATGGATGAAATGAGGTATAATATATAGGGATTTGTAAAATGTTTTTTGAAAAAAATTTTTTTTTTTTTTAAACCCAACGGCTAGTTTTTTTAAATTTTTTTTTTTTTTTAATAAGCCCAGCCAACGGCTATTTTTTTTAAAATTTCAATTTTTTTTTTTCAAAAACACCCCTCCACCAACGGCTAGAAATTAAAAAAAAGAAAAAAAAAAAAAAAAAAAAAAAAAAAGGTGTTGGCGCTGGCTGTTGGGGTTGGCGCGAGACCCGTTGGCGCGAGCACCGGTACGGTGCGCCAACAGTGGGGTGGCGCCAACGGCTTAACAGCCAGTCTTGGCTTGACCGTTCCCCCTGCTCTAAGTCAAAAATTTGTTTTGATTGGAAGTGTTCTTTTTCTTTTCTTTGTAGCAGTTTAGATGATGAAGTTGAAAGAATTATTTGGAAAGAGTTGATTCCTGCATCTAGTAAATTAATCCAAACAACATTAATGAAAATGATAGATTAATTGTCATTCCACCACATAATGATATCTATACCGATAGTGATTCATGTTAACAAACCAATTATATGAGGAATGAGTTTTATGGGTTTTCTGGCACCTTTTGATTCATATTGCCATCATCAAATGTGAACCAAACGTATATATCAAGGAGTGATTTCATCACTTTCATTCCATACCATGGAAACAAACGGCTCCTAATGTGATTTGCATCCATTTTGAAAAGAAAGATTTTTTTGCAAAAATCCAAATTAATGTGGTTTGCATCCACTTTGAAGCCTTTTTGTATTTACAGCTGATGAATTAACGAGATAATAAAAAATTAAAGAAGAGAAAAAATGTTAAATATATAGAGATGATGATAAGAGACAAAATTAACATAGGGAATGAATTAAAAGATAGCAATTATACGAGAAATAAGTTGTATGGGTTTTGTGACACCTTTTGATTCATATTGTCATCATCAAATGTGAACCAAAGGTATATATCAAGGAGTGATTTCATCACTTTCATTCCATACCATGAAAACAAACGGCTCCTTATATTTGTTGTTAAGTACGTGTGAATGAAAAAAATGAATGGTTCAAAATGTAATTAACTATTGCATTGTGGTAGTGGTAATTTAATACTAACAATATTGCCATTTTTTAAGTTTGATAGAACGTATACTATTATTTTTATGGTTTAGGTTTTAAAAAATGTTAGTAAACTCTTTATAAATAAATAGGCTTGATTAAAATATAAATTGCACTTGTTGTTTGTTATATAACTCGATATACGAATGAGAAGAAATAACTTTTTCTCTAATTTATTTCGTTAGGGTTTGAGGCATTCTTTACCACCTCATTTATATATTTGGCCATTTGCATCGTCTGATTCATACTATAATTGAACTCTCAAGTTTTTTTTTTTTTTTTTTTTTTTTTTTTTTTTTTTTTTTTTTTTTTTTTTCTAACCGTGATTTCTGACATATTAGCCGACTAATTTATGGGGTTTGAGCCTACCATCACACAGACTCAAACCAAGTAAAGTCCTTCCCTTTATACTAAGTTATTAACAGGGCAATGCTCGACACTACAATGAAGGGGCAGTGAGACATGCATGCGATACAACAACATGGAATTTCCAGATAGGAGAAGTCATCGAATTCCAAATTTCAATAAACCGAGTCATGACGAGTTAGCTAGATAGATAAGTATTGACTACACAACCTTCAAATTTCGCCCTTTTGCTATTTATAGATTTTCTTGTTTTAAGCTCTTTAGCACATGGTTCAAACAATATATCGTGATCATGAACTGGCATTTGCTTAGAAAGTTATATCTATTTTGCTCTTTGACATCTAACATCCATTTCATAGGGTATAAAAACTCATGTCATTATCATATACTTAATCATATTGGTAGGCATAAAATATCTTGAATATTATTGTTTAGTTGAAGTTAGATGAAAAAGTGAGTTTGCATGTGGTGAATCGGACAATGACCAAACTTTGTTTAACGTTGAATAATTTGTATGGAATTGCGTATATCACCAGCCTCCACTTTTCCTTGCTATTTGACACGCTCAATGTATCTGATTAATATCTACCTTCTAGTGGGACATCTAGCAATTTTATACTCTATTCTTTAGCAAAATTTTGTTTTTAGAATCATTTTATGTATATTATTAAAAAATAATTAATCACTGTTTTTATATATTACGTAGTAGAATTTTTTTTAGAACGACAATTTTTATAACTTACACCAACTATCTCACATGTCTCAACTGAGACTTGAACCTACAACCTTGAGGTTAAAAGGTCACTCACATAATAGAATTTAGAATCAATTTTATGACAGATGTTACGAAGACATATTTTTGGTTAAAGTTTATTATAGAAAACACTTTCCTTAACCATCCAGTTAATGTTATACATAGATAGTATCATCATTAACCATTTATTATGCTATGAATAATTAACATTATACTTTTGATTAGCCGTGCACATACTACACGGAACCTAAAACCGATAAAAAATCGAACCACGACTCTACCATAAACGGTTAGTGATCATAACCGGTTAAAGTATTGATGTAACCGTCGGTTACTATAGTAACCGATTATAGTGTTCGAGCGAACAATCGAATAGTAAGCGGGTAATATGGAACCGGGTAAGAAAACCGGTTAGTACCAGAGTTTTGTTTTTGAGCGTTGGCATATGTTTTGCAAATTTACGTTGCTATTTTTGCAAGTTTACTATCTGTTGTCACTTTCCATATTACATATTTGGTAATCAACTATAAATACCCCTATTCTATTTGACTTTTTATTAACAATTTACAAAAACTAAACACTTAAAAACAATCAAAATCTCTCAAAAGAAAATCAAACACTCTAAAAAGTGGTTAGTCAAAATTCTCAAACTTCCGTCAATATTGATTTACGAATGAACCAACGATTGTTCAAGTACTAAAAACACTCCGAGAAAAAGAAATTTAACAACAATTCGATTTTTGTTTGATGTCGGATACTACTCATAAGGCTCGTTGTAAAGTGTGGCAAGTTTTTGTGGGCCAAACCCAGCTTGACGTTGAAGCAACATATCGTCAAAAAGTTTTGCCCGGCACTCAAAACGGATGAATAAAATTTGGCAACTTGACGTTGAAACGCAATGACGAGGTGGCGCAAACGGGTTGTGCAATCACTTTATGATAAATAAATTGCTCAAATGTTTATGTTTCGATGAATAAGTCGTTTTGTGTGTCAAGTAGTTTATGTATTAGCTTTCTGTTTCCGATAAATAAGTAGTGTTAGCTTTGTGTTCGATCATGTATATATTTGAGTTTGAATTACAGTAGCCAAATAGAAAGAAAAAAAAACTCCGGTTTATACCTCGTTAACCTTATCGTACTCGGTTTCAACCCGACTCTAACCGGTTAGTATCGGTTGAGGTTTTTTACCCTCAAAACAGAACCTAGTCCTAACCGATTATTAGGTATACCCTTTTTGACCGGGTTTGATAAAAAATCAGGTAGGATAAGGTAGTAACCGGTTACGGTAAAAAACCCAAAATTTGCACGCCTCCTTTGATAATGAATGTTACATATTGTCTTTTGTTCCCGTATGATAATCAAAGAAGTTACAATATGTGACATGGTACTCATGGATTACCTAAGATAGTAACTAACCTATAAGTAAAGTACGTCGTTATTTTTTCGTAGTTTAGTCAAATTTTACGTTTTTAATCCCCGTCACAGAGAAATAACCGCAGACCATTCTGACGTTTGAAGTTTTGCACGCTGTTAGTCTATAATTCTAAAGATTATTATATCGGCTCGTAATCTTGAGTCACGTGCTTACACACGAGGGTACAATAATTCTCCCCTTATCTCTAGCCTCGTGCTAGGCATATAAAGGTATCATAGTTTTTTCGATATCATAATCATAGTTAGGGTTCATAGTGGTCAAATTTGAGGGTTTGGGATAAAAGAGGCTTTAGGCAAATGAAAAGAGTATTTTGTTAGAGGAATGAAGTTCTTTAAAGTATTTTGACTTGTTGAAAATTTGAAGGTTTTATCATATGATTTTGATGATGTAAATAGGTAAGGTTAAATAATTTATATAGTTAAGGTTAAATCCTTTCCTTATTATCCTTTTCCTCTATTAACTTGTCATGAAATGCTAAGTTTTATTAGTGATTCATGTTTAGGAATGAAATGTTTGAAATTGGCCTTTTGAAGTAGATTATCCATGAAATTAAAGTTAGCAATTTGGTTATAACATATGATTATATTGATTTTACCATATTGTGTATTAAAAAATATATGTCATGACAAAAAACCATGTCTAAGAAAAGATGATGACAAGTGGAAAAATCAAAAGTGAAAGTTTAAAGTGAGGTAATGGATGAGTTATGTGTTAATTTTTTAATGGAGTATGCATAAGTTTAAACATGTATAATGTCTAGTAAATTTGGATTAAGGATATGAATAGGTTACTTTGTTGTAGGGACGAAGCTAGTAGGGGGACTAGTGGGTGTTGAGCCTTCCTTAAATAAACTATTTCATTCATTATTTATGTGTATCACAAGTCATTTTTATTAGTTTTTACATTAAGCCTCCCTAATCTCTATCACCTTTTGCTTTATATATGCTCAGCCTCCCTTAACAAAAAATCCTAACTCCGCCCCTGCTTTGTTTTTACTAACTGAGGAATGGTTAGCCTAGTTGTTATACTAGTTAAGCATGTCGGGATAATGTGAATCACTTACAGTGTGTTTTAAGCTTCATGTTTGTAACCTTTGACACAAAACCAATCAAGACAATGAAATCCTTCTTTGTCCTAATGATATAGCCTATTGGAAGAAAGGTCTAGAATATGTCTAGATATTTTGAATGCTTAGATAAGAAGTTATAAAAGAGTTAGGATAAGTGTGGTTTGTTTTTTACAATGATTAAAGCTTGTGTTTGAGCTTTATCACAACTAGGTTTAGAGGGGTATATAAACACCCTCTAACCTATTCATTATACACGAAATCATCATAATCATAATACATAATATTTTAATCTTTTCTCCTTCATATAATTCAATTTGATAAAACCTAATTTAAGGTTTTGTTTAATTTGATTTCTTTCTAAATCACTTGTTGCCATTATCTAAGTAATTCAAAGTTTATAGCAGCTTTTTTTATCGTTCACTTGCTGCAAAAGGTCTACTGTTCATCGAAACCAAACGATCAAGGCGTAGGTTCGGTTTTGGGATTTTTCTAAGCGTTCTCGTGAATCCTTTGTAAAACAGATCTGGTAGTATTGTCTGTTATCGTACAAAACAGAAAGTTTGATCTCGGCTAGGTGGAAGTCTCGGAAAACAAAGAAAACTGCCTAGTTATGGTTTTATATTCGAATCGGGTTTTTGACACGCGGTGTTTGGTATACGTGAAGTACGGAGAGAATTTCGAACGTACTTGGTTGACGTGTTTGTGTGAGCAACTAGAGGTGGTATTTTAATCACTAAGTTTATTTGTTGTGGTCTAGGAATGTTAGTTTTCTTATTCTCCTTTTACGTTTAATTATGTGTTTATCATACGTGCCAAACTAGATTCATATCCACTGCGTACTCGTAGTGTTAATGGTTAACGTAGTATCTTAATTCCAACAGTGGCATTATGAGTCAACTCGTTTGGCGTGTTATGGGTTACATACTTATTAAAGATGTTAGGGCTGCATGAAATCTAATTATTATTTGTGTTATATATTATTATGACAACTATATCTAATACTTATCATCAAATTATTAATAAATATCTATATACACACGAATAAGTAATTACTTGGTAATGATATAAATAGATTAGTAATTAAAAATTAGTTAAGCTTGTCATGATCATTCCATGATTATTGTTTATTTGTGATCCGACCAAAAGAGTTACGCAATCAAGTTATTTGCTGCATGTGATTGCTCTTGGTTATCAAGAGGGGATCTTTTGGTTCTTCAATTGAGAAAGACTCGTAAAAGTACTCAGAATTGTATGTTTATTTTAATGTCATGTTTTAGTATTATGTTTTCTTTGTGATTATTTGTTTTAGCCTACACGTTTACATGCAAAAAAAACTAAATAAAATATGGACTAATACTTGTAAACAAAATGACATTAACGAGTTCTTAATTTGCACGCTAAATAACATGCTCAATGTGATTTATTATTTTATTCGTGGAAAATTGATTTTTGTAAAATTAAGAAACCTAAATACTATTGGAAAAAGTTTTTCATGAAATTAAAAACTAGACGCTATGTATACAAAGGATGTACGACACACACACTAGAACAAGCTATAAGATGGGTATAAGGCGGACTGGTCAACACTCCTAAAGAACTTAGGTTTTTAATATGCTTCAACGTTGAACTGATTCTCCGATTCTTTGTGAGTTTGATTGGTGTTACCGTGAACTATAATGATCACTATAGTGTCATTACTAAAACATTTAAATTTAGTGTTACAAAGTTGTTTTACATGCTTCTTTGCACACGAATTTTACCACATTTATGTGCATACCTACTTGTAATTATTAAGTTTATGTCTATAAGAGCACTTGCATTTGTTTTTACCATCTTGTCAGAAGTAGGGTGAATTCCAACCCAAAGCAAATGTTTTCATAGGTCAGATCTATGTTAATTTATGCAAGCTTTTACATTGGTACGAGTTAAGTCGAGTTCTTGGTCAGATATTTACCCAAGTTATAAGATGAGATGAAACATGTTCATGATGTAGTTGTTCAAAAACAAGTTTTTTGAGATGTCTATGATACTCGTAAGAGTTGTGAGGAAATCCTATTCAAACACTCTACACCAATAGTTCATGAACCGTCAATACTAAGAGTTGTAATTGTAATGAAATTAATGCTCGATGTTTACCTCTTGCCACACTTGTTATTAGCTGGTTATACCTCCTAATAATGAGTAGGAGGACAAGTAAGATCTTAGTCTAATTAGTAATTAGTTGGGTAGTTAATTCTTTCAAGAATGTAACTATCGAAAATACTAATCATTTGAACTTTATTTTGTAGATGAATACTACCTCTTGTTGAAAGTGTATGGACATAAAGTTAATAGTCGTGTGATAGGATCGAACTCGGTATTACGGGATTGCACACAATATGTAAAGGGTTAATTTTATTTAATAAATGTATTTAATATATTTATTAAATTGAATCGAAGCTTAACTAACGATCGTTAATAAATTAAGAGTTAAGTTAAACGATCGTTATGGAATTAAATAGAAGAAAAGAAGGAAACGTAAAACTCCGGAAGCCTCCTTTGGGTGGGATTGGACCGGTGGCTACAAGGACAAAAGGGGAAGGAAAAAAGTTTTTCTAGCCTATATAAACAACCCTTAGCCCTCATATTTTTCCCCATCCCTCTCTCTTCTTTCCTGCGATCAAACCAAAAGGCAAACACCTTTTTTAGGGTTCCTTTTAACCTCTTGGTTTTGATTTCTTGAATCTAGTCATAGCCCCTATCTAGGGTTGTTGGGTAGATTATTCCACAAGCGTAGAAGCTTTGTTTATACGTGCTAGACTCATGGTTAGCCCGTTGCATTACGTGTGTACAAGAGTGTAGTATAGTTTTACATTAAACTATATCTTGGTATTGTTCTTCATAAACCCTAATTGGTGATCTTGTGAATCTTTTCTAGGATAAAGGTATGTAACCCTAATCGATTAATTATAATTGTGTTATTATGATCTTGTTACATCGCTTCCGCTATTACGTGCTTTGATCTTTGCTTATGATTATATAATTGTTATGAACTTCATAAACCATCAGTGGTATCAGAGAGCCGTTTTAACATGTTGTGATTATCGAGATCTAAAGTTTTTATTAACTAATGGTGATTTGAGTTAAATTACATGTTGTGGTTTTAGGTTTTAACAAAAATTAGGGTTTTGTTTTTTTTTTGTTTTTAAAAATCGGCCTAGCCGAATTTTATTTAAATTAAAAAAATAATTTGTAAATCCTAAAATTACATGGTAAAAATCTTTAGATGATTGCATGAATTAATTGTTATGTCATGTATGGTTACGATCCGTAGTATTTTAATTGTTAAGAGTATGTGGGAGATCCGCGATGAACATGCATGTTTTTTCACGGATTATGGGATTTTATATGCTATTTGCTTTATTTGATTCAAAATTTTAAAATTAGGGAAGACTTTTTATGTTTATAAAAACCCTAGATTTTATGTTCTTGGAATAAATTGTTATGCATGTGGCTATTTGATTTAGTTTTTTTGTATCTACTTGTTTTCATACATTTTATCTTATTGTATGTTGTAAACAAGGGTAATGTTTCTAAGAAAAATTAATATGGACTAAATCATATAAAAATTAATGAATTGTGTGGAGATCTAAATTACATATGATTTGCGTTGATTAGAATTGCAATAATAACTTAACGGCCTACTCAATATTGACAAACTATAAAGTGGGTATAACGCACCACTGGTCATGTACCCGGTTAAGGAAGGAGGTGTTATGCTTCAGCGCTGACCAAATTCCCGGCTTTCCTGTGCGTCAAAATTGGGATTACCTACGGTTATTATTTACATAATTCCTTAAGGTTGATTTAACCGCAAATTCACATCCGAAACACAATGAATAAGGTTATTTCTTTGTGCTTTAGCTAAGTTCTAGCACAAGTACGTTGTGAATTTAGTTGTGGGTAAAATCTTTAATTGGTTTAACCAATACCTCAACTTGCAAATATGTGGCGAAATTTTTAGTCTCACCAAAAGGCTTACTAAATTTGTTATTAATCTAATGCTATGGAGATGTATGCATGCTTCTCCATACATGATTTTGACACAAAAATCAATACCCTTAAATTTAAGTCTTATGCCATCTAATTGACGAACACTTGAAGTTACAATGTCGTCATGTGAGATCTTGGACGATGTTATAGTGGAGAGAAAACTACATGACTGAATGAGATTGCACATGAAGGTTTTGCGTTCTTTAGATTAGTCGACTTAATTGAGTTACTCAGTGAGATCTGGAAACTTAAGGCATAAAGTAGGGATAAAACATGTTTACAATGCAAAAAGACTTTTGGCAATGTAAATCCCTAAAATATCTAAAAATTGCAAATTTGTTTGTCAATTATTGTTCGACAAGTTACCATGTTGAATACATTTGTCACTAGCAGATCAACTGATGTGATAAGTTTATGTCAATATGGATTCTAGTTTCAAGGAAAATACTATGGTTTCATTAATGGGGTAATTTTATTTTCTTGAATGGTATTATCAAAAATACTAATGTTTGAACTTATTTTTGTAGAAATGGCTCAACCCGAAAACAATATGACTATAAGTTCTGCGTTCAAAGGTTTCTTTAATCGTCCTGAACTTACTGGCCTAACTTCAATGATTGGTATCGCTCACTAAGAATAGTTCTGAGAGTAGCAGGTACTATCGATATCTTGACTACTCCTTTTCCGGAGGATCTTGCTGAAGGAGCATCTGATGCGCAAAGGCTTGAACACGCTGCTAATGTTAAGCAGCACTATGAGGTGGCTGCTTTAATGTTAGGGAAAATGGCTCCTCCACTTCAACAGAAGTATGAGCTGTTTTCTCCTAAGCGAATGCTTGATGAGCTCAAGGCTATGTTCGAAAAGCCGCAAGCTGTGGAAATCTACGACTTGGTAGATGCTCTGCATAGTTGCAAGCAAGCTCCTGGAAAGTCTGTAAGTTCCCATTATATGGAGATGAGGGGTTATATGGAACAACTCATTGCACTAGGACAACCCTATGATCATAATATGGCTATCAACTTGATCAATAGGTCCCTTAACAAGGACTTCAATGATTTTGTTCATAACTATAATATGCATTGCACGGGGAAGACAGTTAATGATTTACATGCAGTGCTCATTAACTATGAAAAGGGGTTAAAGGACAAGGCATCTGCTTCTACTCCTCCTGTGGTTTATGTACAAAAGGGTAGAGTGAGTAAGCCAAAACCGCACCAGAAGAACAAGAAAGGCAAAGGCAAGGGTGATAAGGGCAAACAAGTTGCGACTCTAAACCTAAGTAGAACTTTGTTAAGAAGAGTCAATCTCAAAAGGATGAGACTTGTCACCATTGCAAAGCAAGTGGTCACTAGAAGAGGAACTGCCCTCTTTATCTTGATGAGTTGCGAGAAATAACGAAGAAGGCTGAGCTTAGTGTTGCAGCATCTTCAGGTAACTTATTTATGATAGAGTTATTTAATCTTACATACAAATCAAACTCCTGAGTATATGATACGGGATGTGGTATTAACATTTGTAATACCCTGCAGGGATTTGAGTTAGAAAGGAAGCTTACCTATGGGGAACAATTTCTGCAAGTGGGCAATGGCGCACAAGCAGCCGTTGAAGCTATAGGAACATCTAATCTAGTTTTACCTTCGGGTTTAGTACTGAGTTTAAATGATTGTCATTATGCACCTACAATTGTTAGGGGTGTTATTTCCTTCTCTAGTATGTTGGATCTTGGATTTATTCACACTATTGATAATAATAGAATTTCTGTTTTCAAAGATGGTTTATTCTATTTTGATGCAATTTCTGTGAATGGTGTTTTTGAAATTAACATGCATGATAATAATTCCAAGAGAAAGATTAATTCTTTTTTAGCATGAATAAGAAGAGAAAGTTAGACAATAACTCTTCTTATCTTTGGCATTGTAGACTTGTCTATATTGGGAAGACTCGCATACAAAAGCTTCAACGTGATGGTCTTTTGGAAAATATCAATGCTGAATCATTTGATAAATGTGAGTCTTGTATCTCTGGAAATATGACCAAGAAACCTTTTAATAGCAATATTGAAGGGCTACTGAACTACTTGGTTTAATACACACTGATGTGTGTAGACCACTTAGACATGTGTCAGGGAAAGGTGCTAGCTACTTCTTAACATTTACGGATGATTATAGCCGATATGGTTATGTTTATTTACTTAAGCATAAACATGAGGTATTTGAAACATTCAAAGTGTTTAAAACGGAAGCAGAATTGCAACTAGGAAAGAAGATTAAAGCTCTTCGTTCTGATCGAGGTGGTGAATATTTAAGTCAAGAATTTAAATATTATTTAAGTGAGAACAGAATTGTTTAGAAACTTAATTCTCCATATACTCCACAACAAAATGGTGTATCCTAAAAGGAGAAATCGTACATTATTGGATATGGTGCGATCTATGTTTAATCTTACAACTTTACCTTTATCCTTTTGGGATTAGGCTCTAGAATCTGCTGTTCGTATTCTGAATATGGTTCCCATAAAGAAGGTTGATAAAACACCATATGAACTATGGCATGGCAAAAGGCCATATTTGTCTTATTTAAAGATTTGGGGTTGTGAGGCGTATGTGAAACGTGACTCTGAAGATAAACTCCAACAACGCTCTGTAAAATGTATCTTTATAGGTTACCCTAAGGAAACTATGGGTTACTACTTTTATTATCCACTTGAGAACAAGGTTATTGTTGCTAGGTATGGAGACTTCCTTAAAAATGATCTTGTAAATCAAGATTTCAGTGGGAGAAATTATGATCTTAAAGAAATTCAAGTAGATACATTGCCTTCTAAAAATACTAGCGAAGAAATTCCAATAGAGCCAGAAAGTCTGGGAGCTCCACCGGAATTAATTCCTCCACGTAGGTCTGGAAGGACTATACGTGCGCCAAGCAAACTATGTCTTAACATAGAGGATGATGAGGAGGAAGTAGGGGATCTTGGTGAACCTGCTAACTATCGATCCGCAATGCTTGATCCAGAAAAGTCAAAATGGATAGTTGCGATGAATGAGGAAATGAAATCCATGAAAATCAATGATGTTTGGATTCTTGTTGATACACCTAAGAATGCTAAAGTAGTGAAAAATAGGTGGATTTTCAATAAGAAAACTGACATGGATGGGGAAGTACAATCCTATAAAGCACGTTTAGTAGCTAAAGGTTTTAGTCAAACTTTTGGCATAGACTACGAGGAGACATTTTCTCCGGTAGCAGACTTACGAGCTATTAGGATTCTCATAGCTATACCAGCATACTATGACTATGAGATATGGCAAATGGATGTTAAAACTGCCTTCTTGAACGGTCGCATAGATGAAAGACATCTATATGCAACAACCGGAAGGGTACGTAGATCCTAAATATCCAAAACACGTATGCAAAACTTCAAAAAGTTTTTTTTATTGTTTGAAGCAAGCATCACGTCAATGGAATAAATGATTTGATGAAGAAATCAAAAAGTTTGGATTTATTCAAAATCGTGATGAGCCATGTGTATATCGCAAAGCTAGTGGGAGTAATGTAGTGTTCCTAATTTTATATGTCGATGACATATTAATCATGGGAAGTAACATTCCAAGACTTAAGGAAGTTAAGGATTATCTTGGTAAATGTTTTTCTATGAAGGATTTATGAGATGCTGCATATATTCTGGGAATTAAAATCTATCGAGATAGGAAAAGACGGTTAATTGGTCTAAGTCAAGATGCTTATATTGATAAGATATTGAAGAAGTATAGCATGCATAATTCCAAGAAAGGTTTTCAACCTATGGAAGTTAAGCATGAATTAAGTCATGAGTTAGATGCATCAACACTCGAAGAGGTGGCTTACATGCAGAAGGTGCCTTATGCTTCGACTGTAGGATCTATTATGTATGCCGTAAGATGCACAAGGCCTGATGTGGCGTTTGCTCAGAACTTGGTCAGTAGATACCAACAGAATCCAAGGAAGCTTCACTGGACTGCTGTTAAACATATACTAAAGTATATGAGGAATACGAAAGATATGTTTTTGGTATTTGGGGGTAAACCAGACACAGAACTGAATGTTACAGGTTTCTGTGATGCGTCCTGGCAATGTGACAAAGACGATACGAAGTCTCAGACGGGTTACGTGTTTGTCATCAATAGAGGAGCAGTTGACTGGAAGAACAAGAAGCAGACAACCATTGCTATGCATGCGTCTCAATCTGAGTACATGGCTGATTCAGAAGCTGCAATGGAAGCTATTTGGATTAGGAAGTTTATTGGAGATCTTGGAGTGATGTCTTCAATTAACGAACCTATTGATATATATTGCGACAATTCTGCTGCAATAATATTCGCCAATGATCCTGGAGTCATGAAAGGCGCCAGACACTTTAAACGTAGATATCACTACGTTCGAGAACAAGTTGAAGCTCGTGAAATAAAATTAATAAAAGTTCACACAGATGATAACGTAGCTGATCCTTTTACTAAAGCTTTGCCTAGACCAAAGGTAGTTAAGCATGCCAAGGCTATTGGGCTGCAACTAGCTAGCGAATTCATGCAATAAATGTGATTAGTATTTGGATAAAGGATGTTAAGACATTATTGAATTGATGAAATAAAGATTGAGTTTCGTTTATTTTCTGTTATTTGATTTTGTATCCTTTTTTACATGTTTTAAATCCATGAATAATTGTTATGTTCTAAATGTCCGTTGTTGATTAATAATATGGGAGTATTATTAAATTAAGACAATTCAAAATAGTGACAGAGTATACTTGAAAGTATATTAGTCTATTTTGGATGATATTTGATGAATCAAATATTGGACTTATCCCAACTATATGATTTTACTTTATGGATCTTCGTTATTAATTAAATCATAAATAGTTATCCTTAGACCTGAGATACCAGGAAACTGCATAGAATGTAGTGCATTTCTCTAAGGTAACCTAACGCTAAACGTAACTGGTAGCTATAAGGGTTATTTTCAGAAGTGTTGCAAAGTTTGTAAGTTTCGCTTGTAGTCAAAATGGGATTTGTTTCCTTCTAACTATTTTGAAGTATAATACAACTGGGCCCCTCGGGGGAGTAGTAAGTTGTTTGTGTGGCCACACCCAAATGTGTTTTGTTAATCTTGCTATATCCGTAAACGAGAAACAGAATGGTTAATGAAGGAATGGCTGAGATCCATATCCTATTAACGTTGTATTTAAAATGAAAGGATAATAATAAATGATGAATCATTTAAAAGGTTTTTCCAGGAGACCTTACTCGAGTTGTACTAGTGACATTGCTAGTGTAACTAGACGCTAGTCAATGTAATCACGATATTCGAATTTTGTCCAAGTGGGAGCTAAAATGTTATGGACATAAAATTAATAGTCGTGTGACAGGATCGAACTCAGGATTACGGGATTGCACACAATACGTAAAGGGTTAATTTTATTTAATAAATGTATTTAATATATTTATTAAATTGAACCGAAGCTTAACTAACGATCGCTAATAAATTAAGAGTTAAGTTAAACGATCGTTATGGAATTAAATAGAAGAAAAGAAGGAAACGGAAAACTCCGGAAGCCTCCTTTGGGTGGGCTTGGGCCGGTGGCTACAAGGGCAAAATGGGAAGGAAAAAAGTTTTTCTAGCCTATATAAACGACCCTTAGCCCTCATATTTTTCCCCATCCCTCTCTCTTCTTTCCTGCGATCAAACCAAAAGGCAAACACCTTTTTTAGGGTTCATTTTAACCTCTTGGTTTTGATTTCTTGAATCTAGTCCTAGCCCCTCTCTAGGGTTGTTGGGTAGATTATTCCATAAGCGTAGAAGTTTCGTTTATACGTGCTAGACTCACGGTTAGACCGTTTCATTACGTGTGTACAAGAGCGTAGTATAGTTTTACATTAAACTATATCTTGGTACTGTTCTTCATAAACCCTAATTGGTGATCTTGTGGATCTTTGCTAGGATAAAGGTATGTAACCCTAATCGATTAATTATAATTGTGTTATTATGATCTTGTTACATCGCTTCTGTTATTACGTGATTTGATCTTTGCTTATGATTATATAATTGTTATGAACTTCATAAAACATCACTTGTTTAAACAGTTCGGTTACTAAGTCCTTATTTGAGAAGATGAACTGACTGAAAGTAACTTCATCGATTGACACCGCTCTCTTAGGATTGCGTTAGAAACTGATGATTTGTTATCTTACCTTGAAGAGCCTATTCCTGAACTACCTGTTGTTCCTCAAGGCCACCAACTTGCCCTTGAGGTCCAAGAAAGTCACAAATCTTGGACCAAACGGTCAAAAGAAATTGGTGGCCTTATGCTTATGACCATTCCCCCTAATTTCTAGAGAAATCTGGAAGGTCTTGTTGCAAATTATATCCTAAAGGAACTCTATACTCGTTTAAGCAAGAAGAATGTCAATCTGTGAGCTCATGTGTCTTAAAGATGAAGGGCTACATAGATAATATAGAACATCTTGGTCATCCCAAGTCACTAAAACTTGTTGTGAGTCTAATTTCCACCCAAAAAGTACTATGACATGTTCGTGTAGGATGACAATATGCATGGTCTAGAGAATACGATACCTGAGTTGTATGCCATGATCAACTTACATGAAAAGATGTTACCTAAGAAAGGGGTTGCACCGACACTTCATGCAATTAAGGCAGGAAGGATCCAAAAGCCTAATAAGGCTAATCTGTTCAATGATGTGAAGGGAAACACTCATAGTAAAGGAAGAAAGCTGCAAAATTTACTCAAGATCCCTCCTCCACTAAAGAAAGAGAATCCTGCTAAGGACGCAGTGTGACACCAGTGCAGTGATCTAGACCATTGGAGAAAGAATTGTCCAGAGTATCTCGATGAGTTGTGAAAGAAAAAGAAGTTATCTCAAGAAGATAAAACTTTAGGTATCTTCACTATAGAACTCTATACTCTGCCTAATTAATCTTGGGTTTATGATACTGGTTGTGCTACTCACGTATGTAATACTACTCAAGGACTAAGGGGAAGTAAGAAGCTGAAGCTAGGAGCTTTGAATCTATACGTAGGCAATGGTCGTCGTGCAACTGTTGAACCTATTGGTGTTTTTCATTTATGTCTCTCTAGTGGATTAGATATTTTCTTGAACAATTGTCATTATGCTCCCTCTATTACTAGAGGAATTATTTTATTTTTTTGTTTGTATGACGATAGTTTTTGGACCATTTTGAGGATAATGAAATTTTAATTTGTAAGAATAATATGTTTTATTTTCGTGTTATTCTACGTGATGTAATTTATGAAGTTGATATGTGTGATTCTAGTAACAACGATAATTCTATGTATGTTGTAAGTAACAAGAGGGCCAAGTCTAACTTGGACTCTAGACTCTTATGGTATTGTCACCTTGGCCACATAAACAAGAAACGCATTAAGCAGTTGCAACATGATGGACTCCTTAAGTCAACTAATGATGAATCATTTGACAAGTGTGTTTCTTGTCTATCTAGATAGATTGTATGAAAACCTTATTTAAATCAAGTGAAGAGGGCTAAAGAACTGCTTAGACTTATACACACCAATGTATGTGGCCCATTCAGAACCATTTTAAGACAAGGTGCAAGTTACTTCATCACTTTTACCGACAACTTTAGTCGCTAAGGTTATGTTTGCTTGTTGAATCATAAACATGAAGTGTTTGAAACATTTATGGTGTTTCAAAAGGAAGTAAAAAAAAACTCGATAAGACATTAAAAGCACTATGTTCGAATCGTGGAGGTGAGCTTATGAGTCTATATTTTGTGGATCATCTAAAGGAGCATGAGATTATTGCCCATACAACTCCTCCATATACACCACAACATAATGGTGTGTTTGAGAGGAGAAATAGAATCCTACTTGATATGGTTTGATCCATGATGGCTCAAGCAACTCATCCATAGTCCTTTTGGGAATATGCTCTTGAGTCTGATGCACGCATTCTCAATATGGTTCCAACCAAGAAGGTTGAAAAGAATCCATACAAAGAATGGCATGGGCAAGCCCCTAAGTTATTTCAACTTTAGGTATGAGAACGTATGGCTCTTGTTATGCGTGATACACTTAATAAACTTGACAAACTTGAGCCCATATCTGTGAAGTATATCTTTGTAGGATATAAAAAGGAAGCGATGGTTTACTCCTTCTATTACCCACCCGAGAACAAACTTGTTATTCCTAGGAATGCTGATGTAACACCCTATTTTGATAAATGGAATATCACAAGATAATTATAGCGTGTTATCAAAGCATGCAAGGTAAATGTCTAAACATTAAATGACCATGAAAGAATCTGGAAACAAACATCGGATCCACATAAGCTCCACATACAAAATACAAAAGTAGAATGTAAAGGAAAAAGGACTAAACAATGTCCAGCAAAGCAAAAGTATGTAAATGCATTAATGAATGAAAGAAGACTGGCGCCTCATTCCATGCACGTACTCTTGAAATCCAAGCTTTTCCCTTTAGTACCTGCCGTATTGGGACATGGAAAGAGAAGCTGAGCAATACGCTCAGTGTGCGGATATATAACATAGAATGTAAAACATAAACATAAGCAAGTAATAAAATGAAATGAATAGCGGCGGAATAAATGTATGTCTTGGAAAACCTGATTTAAATGCATAAGACTGGTTTATATTATTGGAAAGACTTATGTTTAGTTTATCTTGAAAATTTGTATTTTAGAGGGGTGACCTCGTCATGCAATTAGAGGGGCTGCCTCTAATTAATATATAAAATGAGTAGAGGGATCAGCTCCTGTAACGGATTCAAGGCACACATCACAGTTACCATAAAATCATACTACTTGTCTAAGGACGCACCCATTCGCCCCACATGATAATAGTAACACATGCCAAATACTGTAAAGGGACGCTGCGAGCAATCACTCTCATCGCAGAAGAGTCATAACACTGGTGCCTCCAGTGCCATGGTTATGGAACCCCTATAACTAGGTGAAACTGGCATGCATGTATATAGCTCAAGCAATCTAAAATAAACATAACATATACTGAAAGTATTTAAGACACGTAAACTACTAGGGAAAACAGATGGCTACAAATGGGGAATCCTAATATAGGAAAGATGTCCTTACTGAAGGACGGAATATCCGTACCTTATGTCCAGTAAATGAAGACGAAAACGAACGCATAAGATCACTCCGACTTCACAATAGCTACAGAATGAAGGGACATGAATAAGATTCGGTTCTACTTATACATACTTGTTAACTAGCTTACTTGACGTGTTCATACTTATTATACTTGTTCTTGTCTTGTCTTATTATTTCATGTTTCAATCATGTATTTCTTATAGTTTCATGTGTTTAGATTCATGTGTTTCATGTTTTAAGGGTTATAGTACTTGTTATAACATAATGACTAACTATCTAAAAATAGCAGGTTTTTATATATAGTAACTTTACAAAAATACCAGGTTTCCATATATAATAACTTCCAAAAATAGTAAGTTTCCAAAAATAGAAAGTTTCCATATTTAATAATTTTCCAAAAATAGAAAGTTTCCATATTTAGCATGTTTCTCTAAATAGCATGTTACCATATTTAATGTATTACCATAAATAACATGTTACCATATTTCGTATGTTTCCATATTTATTATATTGCCATAATTAGTATAATTCCATTATTAACATGTTTCCATAATTAACATGTTTCCATAATTAATGCTTATTTTATATCATGTATAATTATATATAAAGTTTAATAATTAATAAATACTTAGCTTAACATATTATTAATTAATAATATCATGTCATGTTATTATAAGTTAATATTAATTAATAATATTACATAATTCATGTTATTAAAATTTATCATAAAAGATATTAATTAATTAACCTAAGTTCTAATTAATTAAATCTATGTTCATTAATAATTAAATTATTAATTATTATATCATAAGTTTATTTAAATAAATGTACATACATGTTATATCATAACTTTATTTAAATAAACATAACCTAAGTTTAATTTAATTAAACCAAAATTAATTAATACCATTAATTAATTAAAACATAACATAACTTATTTTTACATGTCGGTTTAATTTACATGTTCTTGACAAATGTCAAGTTCTCGAGCCCCATCACGAGACCCGACGACCGAGCACCACAGCCCGAGGGCTGCGGCCTCGCTGCCATGACCCATCCGAGCCACAAACAACTCACCGAGAGCCAAGGCTCTCGGCTCACTGATGTGCCCGAACCAAACAGCCCCCAACCAAGGCTGGGGTCCCCTTGCTTGCGTCTAGTACCCACCGAGCACCCACCATGGGTCTCGATTCCCACCGCTAGGCCAAATTCCCCCCTGTGGGTTCTTGGTCCTTGCGGCTACCAACCACAACACCACCACCGCCAGCCAAAGCTTGCGGCTGGTGGTTTAAATCCAACGCCGACCCCCAAAGGGGTTGCGGTTGTTGGTCACGTGACACCACCGAGACCTTAATGGTCTCGGTTAAGTTGCGATTAAGACAAACACCCCCACAAAACCATTATTTGTTTTTAAACTTACTAGATCTGTGATTTATTTACCTGTTCTTGCATTATTTTTAATGTTTACACATAAATAATTAAAAAACAAATGAAGAAAAGGGATTCGAGATACCACATGTGATTTAACAAGATGAACGAACACGATACCATATCAAACAAAGATAAAAAAACGATCTTCCTTGTGGTTTTGGGTGTGAGCCACGACCAAGAAAAAAAAACGAGAAGGAGAAATGTTTTTAGGGTTTTTAATCCTTCTGTTATTTATGTTTTATGTTTCCTTATTGTATGTAAATAAGGCTTAGTTGTTGGGTTGGGCCTTTGGCCCTTTCCCTTTATTGTTTGGACGCCTAACCACACACACACACACACACACACACACATATAACATTGCTTTTATTTTTCATGACTTAAAATATTATCATGCGTGTTCGTTTAAGGTTCGTGTTTTATAACTTGTAATCTTTACGTATTATACGTGTATACTTATCGTGCATTTATAATCCTGTTTACATACGTAACATATACGATAATTAATTAATATACATATTATTCGTATTAAATATTCGTGATACATGGCGTATATTAATTAATTATAAATTTTAAATTTAACTGTAATTTCGTGCATTTAATGTTCTTAGGATTTTAAAGCGGGTTTTACAACTCTTCTCCTCTAAAAAAATAATTCGTCCTCGAATTAAAGATACGATAAGCTAATAAGATGCTAAACGCTGAAATGACATAAAAGCTAGAAAAACATGTAAGCTGAAAATGACATACCCGAGTCATAACTGGAAATGAGAGTAAGAAGTCCAGATAGACTCCTCCGTTTCCCAAGTGGCTTCCCGCTCGGAATGATCCCTCCAAAGGATTTTAACGAATGAGATCGTCTTTCTCCTCATGAATCATTCTTGGCGATCGAGAACTTTCTCGGTTTCCTTGATATATGATAAATCCTCTCGAATCTGCTCGAATGGATACATAACCTTATGTAATGGATGGTAGTTGTAACCTGTGATTAAGGATACATGGAATACATCATGCACATGCGATAACTGGGGAGGTAAAGCTAGACGATATGATACTTCACCGACACGTTCAAGGTTTTCAAATGGTCCGATGAAACGAGGACTGAGCTTTCCCTTGATTCCAAAACGCTTGACACCACGTACTGGTGACACTTTAAGGAAAACATGGTCGCCGATATTAAATGCTAGATCTCTACGATGTTTATCAGCATAGCTCTTCTGTCGAGCAGGAGCTTCCTGTAGCTTCGCCTTGGCGATGGCAACCTTCTCATTGGTTACCTCTATCATTTCTGGTCCTTTAAGGATTCGTTCTCCAACTTGATCCCAACAGATTGAAGCACGACACTTTCTGTCATAAAGCATCTCGAAGGTGCACACTTAACACTTGCATGCCAACTATTGTTGTAGGCAAACTCTACAAACAAATGTAGTCGTCCCAACTTCTTGACCATTCCAATGCACAACCCGTAACATGTCTTCTAATGTCTGAATGGTACGCTCCGGTTGACCATCGGTCTGAGGATGAAAGGCAGTGCTAAGCTTAAGTTTAGTGCCCCAAGCTTTCTGCATACCCTTCTAGAATTTTGACGTGAAACGAGGATCTCGGTCTGATATGATGTCTGAAAGAGTTCCATGAAGTTGTATGGTATCCTTAAGGAATATATCTGCCAATTTGCTAACTGAGAAGTCCTTTCGAATTGGAAGAAAATGAGCTAACTTGGTCAAACGATCTACTATGACCCATATAGCATCATGTTTGCTCTGAGTAAGCGGAAGTCCGGTGACAAAATCCATGGAGATTTTGTCCCACTTCCATGCGGGAATCTCTAACGGTTGTAGTAAACCACTAGACACTTGGAAACGAAAGTAGCAACATCCTGCTTCATGCCACTCCACCAGAAATGTTGTTTAATGTCATGATACATTTTGGTGGATCGGATGAATAGAGAATGGAGAGCTGTCAGCTTCTGTCAATAAAGCTTTTCGGAGTCTCTATTCCTCCGGAACACATAGATTAGTTCATTTCCATAAGATGTCTTTTTCTTCTACACGAAATTCTATCTGCCGATCAAGATTCTGAATGATAGCCCAAATCTCACCATCATCTTTCTGAGCTGCCTTAATCCAAGAAATTATGTTTGGCTCAATTCTTAGATTAGCCCAGTACCCATGATGTCCACATATTAAGATTTCCACGTCTAGTCGCTCTAAGTCACGTATGATTTCCTCCTGTATTTTGATGCCATAAATCATACCCGACTTCCTGCTGAGAGTATCTACCAATACATTCGCCTTGCCGGGATGATACTGCAGATTTATGTCGTAGTCCTTGAGTAGTTCCAACCATCTTCTTTGCCTCATGTTAAGTTCCCTCTGAGTGAATATGTACTTGAGACTCTTGTGATCAGTGAAGATGTCACATCATTCACCATGAAGGTAGTGTCTTAAGATTTTAAGTGCAAAGACTACTACTGCTAGCTCCAAGTCATGGGTCGGATAATTCTCCTCATAAGGCTTCAACTGAAGTGATGCATATGCAATCACCTTCCCAGGTTCCATGAGTACACAGCCTAATCCTTTACCCGAAGCATCTCTGTAGATGTAAAATACATCTGTACTAGATGGGAGAGTAAGAAAAGGTGCATATACTAACCGCTTCTTGAGTTCTTCAAATATCTTCTCCCGCTCATCAGTTCAAACGAATTTATCTCCTTTCCACATCAACTTGGTCAAAGGTAAGGCTGGTCTTGAAATTTTTTCCACGAATCTGTGATAATAACCCGCTAAGCCTAGAAAACTATGAACCTCTGTTGCAGACGTCGGTCTTGGCCATTTAGTGATAGCTTCAACCTTCGCAGGATCCATAGTAATCCCTTCTGCGGAGACAATGTGGCCTAAGAATGCCACCTTGTTTAGCCAAAATTCACACTTGGAGAATTTGGCATACAACTGTTTTTGACGAAGAATCTGTAGCACAATACGTAGATGTTCTTCATGTTCTTTTTTGGATTTAGAGAAGATGAGGATGTCATCGATGAAGACGATAACAAATTTGTCTAATTACTCGTGGAAGACGCGGTTCATAAGGTCCATGAAAACCGCGGGAGCATTTGTGAGTCCGAAAGGCATGACAACGAACTCATAATGGCCATATCTGGTGCGAAAAGCAGTCTTGAGAATATCCTGCTCTTTAACTCGCAGCTGACGATAACCGGATCTTAGATCAATCTTGAAGAAATGCTTGACACCTTGAAGTTGGTCAAACATATCATTGATTCGCAGTAATGGACAACTGTTCCTAGTCATGATCTTATTCAGCTCACGATAGTCAATGCATAAGCATACTGCCATCCTTCTTCTTGACGAAAAGTACCGGTGCACCCCATGGTGATACACTCAGTCGGATAAAACCTCGCTCTAGTAATTCCTGCAGCTGATCTTTTAACTCCTTGATCTCTCTGGGAGCCATGCGATAAGGAGCCTTTGAGATTGGTTGAGCTCCTGGGATGAGCTTGATGTTAAATTCTACTTCTCGAGTAGGTTGTATACCCAGAAGTTCTTCTAGGAATACATCAGGGAATTCTGAAACAACTGGTTGATCTTGGATCGATGGAACTTCGGCAGTGATATCCTGAATTGAAGTTAAGAAGCCCTCACAACCATGAGATAGTAATGCACGAGCTTCTAACGTAGAGATGATTTATACAGAATTCCCTGGTATAAAACCATTGTGAATGTACTATGGTGCTTGAACATCACTAAAGATTACCCGATAGGTATGACAATCGATAGTAGCATGATGCTTGGAGAACCAATCCATCCCTAAGATGAGATCAAACTCGCACATATCCAAAGTAAGTGCGTCTAGTGGGCGAATCTTATCATTGAATTCTAGTGGAAGATCTTTTTACACTTGGGTAATTCGTACAGAGTCTCGCATAGGCGTAGATATACTTAAGATATTCTCTAATGGCATAGGGATTTTATTAATACTAGTGGCATACGTAGTGGATATAACTGAATGAGTAGAACCAATATCGAATAAAACACACGCGGCATGACCGTTCATAAAGAGGATGCCACTGATAGTACCTGAGGACGTATTAGCTTGGTCCATTGTGGTAGTGTAGACACACCCTGAAGCTGGTGGCTTAGGAAGAGCAGCACTAGAAGTACCAGCAGTGTCTCCCTTCTTGCAGTCCTTCAACATGTGTCCTGGTAGTCCACACTTGAAATAGACGCCGGTTGACTTACGACATGGTCCGGGGAATGTCTACGACTACAAGTCGTGCAGATGGGGTAGGTGTAACCTCCTGGAGGTACCCTTGCTACCTGAGAGCCTGTTTAAGAAATATGCATGAGATATGATTACTTGGCATAAACATGATTGCACTGAAGTTTAATGTTGTCCCATATATTTGTGATGATTAAACAAGAAAGAAAGGTAGATAAAAGATGAATATTCTAGAGAGAGAAGTAGTGAGAGAAAGTAGAGAGAAGTGTGTGAGAAACTTGGTGAATATTAGATTAGGAGAATAGAAAAATGAGACAACCAACCTCTCCTTACATGCAAGGAGAGGTTTATATAGCCTTACCTACATGTGGCATGATGGGCTATATGATGATGGACCGGGCTTTCCTTTTGGGCTTTGGTTACTTATGAATGAACCTTAGCTTAAATTAAGCCCGTAATACACGACTAATCTACTACCTATTACAACGTTCTAATATACGATACATAATAAACATATGACCGAGCATTCTTGTTTGACTCAATATTTTGAGGCTAACAATCTCCCCCAATGAGAGGTCATTACCCTTTGTCATTTGGAGAATTGTAGAGATTACTAATCTCGCCATAAATGAGTCTTAAACGTGTAATAGTAGTCTTGTTTCTTCATGATGTGATCTTTGAGCCTTTGTAGTTGTCTTTCGACTTTGTCTTTAATCTTGAGATATTCAAATCATCCTTGACTTGTCTTTGCCATCTTGCGATCTTGTGTCTTCATCCACATGCTCACACTATTAATTGTCGAATATGTCTTTAGGCATGAGTATGTGGTTTTGAATCTTTGACATTGCTGAGTACACCGTGACGCCACCTTCTCGAGACAAAACATAGACACGGACTGAATGGCTTTGACATTCGTCCTAAATCGGTAGCGTTTTACCTCCGTTCGGTGAAGACCATTATACGATATTAAATATCGTACCTGTGATAGGTAGATTCAGTTAAAAATCTCCTTGACAGGGTTTCGCAGCTGTACTAGCCGTTCTCTTTACTCGACCGTCTCAAAGCAAGACTGCGAACATAAAGAGTGAATCAATTGGATAAATATCCTCTTGATTAAAGTCGTCAATTCAAATTCCTGGAACAAGTGTGATTCATAAAGAATCTTATCATTGTTGCTTTCCAGTTGACACAAGCTTGATTCATAAGAATCTCACAAGTCACCTACCGTAGCGCTGTTTGATGTTGACGCTAGAAGGATTTCCATTCGTCACTGTGAATATTAATGAATATCACTCTGAATGTTCTGACATGACCATAAAGATATTACGTAGAAACCTGAAACGAGTTTGAATCAATTAAGAATCAAACCACTGTTGCTTTTCAGTTCTACATATGTTTAATTCATAAAGAATCTTACATATGACCTACCGTAGTGCTGTTTGATGTTAACACTAGAAGGATTTCCATTCATCATTGTGAATACTAAGTAGTATCACTCTGAGTGTTCTAGCAATATCGCAAGGATATAGCGTAGGACTCTCTTTATCATCATTCTATGTGTCCTAACGAGATTTGATAGATCTCTTGGCTCTAGACTCGATTTGTGTACTTTTAGTGGCCGGAGGCTGGAGCAGATGCCACCTATTCAATATCAACTATCTCGAAGTGAGAAAGTCAATATCATGTTGTTCTCTGTGACAATAAAACAAACTTATTTTGAGAGAAGCCTGAGTAGCGAGGAAAGGGTTGTGCATACATCACTGGGTCCATGATGAGTTGTCTTCATGATGTGTTGACCTAGTTTCTGCCTAAGTTGTATGAAGGGCTTCTTTCTTTACACCCTTTATCCTTACATTTCTTTTTCATTCTTCAACCCCTTCAATGCTTACCAAGACATCATTAATAGCACATTGTTGTGATTGTTCCAATGCTATCATCAATACTTAGTCGGCATTCAGCTACGTTCACATTCTACTCCATCTTTCCTAAGGACTTCTAATAATCTATTGGATTGTCCTTGAGAAGATCCCTCCGGTTCTGGTTGGATCATAGGACTTAAACCTAACCACCATTTTGACACCAATCACGTCGTGAATTAGAGATGTTGTGGGTATTTGATCGTAACCATAAAAACCACTTTAAATTCTAACAAAGTGTTTGAAAAACATTTAACACCTTGCTAGTTTTCTCGTTTCAAAAATGCTCCCCCTTCACATGTGCATCGATAATCGAAAGTGTTTTGCACATGTAGGTAAGAGTTTAAAGTGCTTGAGTCTTATATAAGATCACATTTTAATCACATTTTCTCCCCTATCTCTAATATATAAAATCTTTTGGTATTAGAGATACCAAATTTGATTAATATATATTTTGAAAAATAGTCTTGAAAATCTCCGGGATAAAGATGTGTTAATCTTTTGCATGGAGTTAAAATTCTCCCCCTCAAAAATTGATCCAATTGAATTGTCATTGTGAGAATGTGATCCACATTTCTCTTTTCGAGGATGGGAGTTGTTGAACACACAATTTTTGAAAGATTTTGAATAATCATTGAAAAATTCTTGAAAAAATTGTGTTCAACGCTTTTTGAAAAGTCCTATTTCTTTTTGTCGAAGAGGTTTTTATAAAGCATAAACTTGAGTTCATAGACTTTGAATGTCTTGACGAATCCACTCAAGTGTAAGAACATTTATCTTCTTTTGTTGAGAGTAAGCGCACTAAATCGTACACTCCCCCGTGAATACTGATCCGGGTTGCAATCTGAAAGTGATTACAAGCCATAGTGTTGAGCTCAAAACGTTGAATGTTTTGTGACAAGCTCAACCCGTGATAGATTTCTCTACCCGTTTGATAGGATAAGTTATCTTTAAAGATACACTTTCCTTTATTTGAAGTTCGAGTTACAGTCTGACATTTAACTGTAAGTCGTTTACATGAGCTTAAAAACATTGAATATTTTTTAATGAAAACTTAGGACCGAGAAAATTTATTTTCCCGTTGTTAAGGATAAGTTATCATGCATGATCAACTTTCCTTTCTTTGAGGCACGAGTCACAATCTGAAGTAATTGTAAATCATTGAAATGACATGTTTTGAAAAATATTTACGACTTTCATTCGAGCTTTATGTACACACCCGTGTCGTTATTGAGCGACATTTCTAGGTACGCCCATATTATCGATACTAAAATACACGTCGAGAAGAATATTTTTGGTATTTTGAAAGTTTTTCCATTTTTTATTTTGTTTTTCTATGGATATTTACATTTTATTATATTTTTGTGTTTTATCAAGTTTTTTGAAAATAATCCAAAATAGACTTTTGTACAGCAGAAGAAGGTGATATCGAATGTACAAAATTGGAACCCTTGGAGGAAGAAGTGGGTTTAGAATCCGCTGATGTACCTGCAATAATAGAAGAAGAGTTCGTACAAATACTAGTGTTAAGAGTAACAAATTCCTTATCTACGGCCAAAACATTTGCATTTATGCTAGCGCAGGTTTCATCACTCTTCTCTATTGGAATCCACTTAAGACCAACTTCCGTGAAGATCCGACCCGTTGGTTTCCACTGAAGACTAGATTTAGGAGTAGTTTTCTCTTGCACAACGGAAGACTTCTTTGGAGAGAAACTATGTCCTTTTTTAATCCATGTTTCAGATTTGTTGTTGTTGCTTTTCTTTGTGACGAGTTTGTATCTCCTTGTTGTCTTATGGGATTCTATATTCG
Organism: Glebionis coronaria; assembly: GCA_025667525.1. Classification (NCBI taxonomy): domain Eukaryota; kingdom Viridiplantae; phylum Streptophyta; class Magnoliopsida; order Asterales; family Asteraceae; genus Glebionis; species Glebionis coronaria. Next base: position 469,031,098 of record CM046879.1, read on the forward strand.
ATCTTCGTTCAAAGGAACGAGATTTGACCTCATAGAGGTATTGCAAAATGTAATGGTCATGATTTCCATTGTGAATGCCCTTTTTGCAAGTGGGACATACAGGGAATTTGGGATTCACGAAAGTCCTTGTATTCCTGGGTTGTTCAAATCGTTCAGGCGTAGTGTTCGAATCACGACTATCCATGGATGGTTTCCAATTCCTAGATTGCTGGTGAGGGATCCTAGGTTTTGGTTGACTACCATTAGGATTGTGTTGAACTCTAGCGGGATTTGGTGAACTAGATTTTGAACACACGGGTTTGTCTTTCTGAATCTTCCTTTTTTGTTTAGCATCCTCTAGGTTGTTGGTATGAACGAAGTCATTTGAACCTACAGATTCCTTTGTGGACGCGAATGTCACACGTTTTGGAGGATTCCTAGAAGTGATAAGTGCATTCACATGGTTGGGTGTAGCAACATTGTGCTTTCTAAAACATAGCGTGAAATGGATGGTTTTAGATCACTTAGTTGCACATCGGTCTTAGGGGGTGATAAGAGATTTTGTATACCCTTTTTTATTTCTATTTTCGTTCCTCGACTCACTCGAATTGATTTCCGTTTAATCGTAAAACTTAATTTGTTCTTGGTAAATCGTACTTGATATTTTTCTAATCTATTTAAAATAAAGTCTAATTTAAAAATTAAACAAGATTAAACTAATTTAAATAAAAACTTTTAAATGAAAACTTAAAAACTTTTAAACTAATTTTATAAAATAAACTAAAAACTTTTTTAAAAACTTTAAAAGAAAATATATTTTAAACTAAAACTATTTTAAACAAAAATCTATTTTTAAACAAAAGTAAAATTTTTTTAGAAAACTAAATTTTAAAACTAAGTAAATAAAAACATTTAATAAAACTTAAAAACTTTAATTAAAAACTATTTTTGAAACTAAATTGTAAATAAGAATTTAAAAACTATAAAGTAAATAAAATTAAAATATTCTTTTAGTCTTTTTATATTTTTCTAAAAACTGAGTTAAAAGAAATTTAAAAATTATCTAATTAAAATAAAACTATTTTAAAAATTATCTAATTAAGATTTAACAAAACTTAAACTTAATTAAAGAAATCTGCCAGAAAATCAAAAAAACACTATATTAATGAAATAAGGTGTAATTAAACACAAAAAGAGGTATATCACAAGTGGTTGGGGTGTTTGGTCGTTATGCCAGAGGTCTGGGGTTCGTGTCCCACCCCAGACCAAATATGGTTATTATTTTTTTTTCTTTTTTTACTTGGAAATAGGATTTTTGATACTCAGACAAAGAGATCTGAGTTTTATACAGCCAAAATAAGTAAACAAACCAAATAAACAATATGCAGAATCAAATAAGTTATCTAGATAAAAAGCAATAAGCTATATCTAAAAAGCAGATAAATCAAAATAAACAGATCCAACACTAACTAGCAATACCAAACGAAAAGAAAAACTTAAGCAGATTCTATCAACCTAAACAGTTATATTTATATCCAAACACACCAAACAGAAAATTTTGATCAATTAAAATCAGATTTAAAATAAACTGAAACAATTAAAACATAGCAGAATTTTAACAAACTTTAATAATCTAATTAAACAAACATAAAAATAACTAAATAAAATCAAACTGATGAAAATTAAAAAGAGTGTGAGAACCTTTTTGTCGAAACCGTTGAGGAGAAGTAACGCGCTGAGCGTACTTGTGAACCGGATCGAACAAACACCTCTTTCAAATCAACCAAAAAGCATCAACAAGAACAGTAACTTTAACATAATATTTTCCAGTGGGGAAAATATATTATCTCTGTCTTTATCTCTTTTTTTTATATATAATAACCGAATGATAATAAATGTAGACTTGCGAACAGTAATTAAAAAAAATAGATTTGTATACTAAAAAAAATTAACGAACAGTAATATCAAGATAATAAACTTTAAATTGAGACGAGATTAAATAACAGTAAACTTTTCATTAATTAAAATTAAAATTACATTAACTGGAAATTTAAAAAATACAAGATTAACTCTAAACCTAATTTACTGAAAATAAAATAAAGAAAAAGCTTGTCAATGAATTACAAGAAATGGGTTTTTATAGAGAAAACCCTAAACTTGGAGCCCAAGTTCTTCAATCCTAGCCCTTCAAATCTTCATTCTTCTTTCTCTCTCTTCTGTTTGCTTGATCTTGCGGCTGAAATCAATTTGTTAGAAATACGTTTTAACGTATATTAGAAGTATCGGTCACTCCACAATATGATTTATGTTGTAATAGCTCGTAGTTAGTAATTAGTTATTAGTTGCTTATTAACTTAAGTAAGAACCGGTCCATGGGCTTGTCATGGACCGGCCCAAGCCCAATGTTAGGCTTGGAATATAAATACCCCTTTCCACTAAGGAAAGGGGTTGGTTGTTGTTTCATTTTTGGATTTCATATTAATAAAATCACACACATTTTCTCTCACTTTCTCTCTCTAGTTTCTCTCACTAGAAAACATCAACCCACTTCATAGATTCATAGGTTATCAATATTCTACATTTGGTATCAAGAGCTATGGGGTGATTTAAGGTAAGGATTGTGTTGCTTTTTTAGTTTTTGAATCAATTAGTGATCTTTAGAAAAAATCAATCTTGAATCTTGTTGTTTTTGGTGTTTTTGTTATTGGGATTGATTGATAAGGATTGGGTTTAGCTTATTTTGGTAAAAATCATAAAACTTTTTGTGGTTTTGGATCAAAAATCGGAGTTAAAAGCTGTTTTTTAAGTCTCGGAAACAATTTTTCCAGAATTTTCCGAATAGGATTCCGAATAGGAGATTTTCAGTATATAAAGTTTATTCCGAATAGGAGGATTTTCAGTATAGAAGGTTTATTCCGAATAGGATTCCGAATAGGAGAAATATTCAGAATAGAAGAAGTTTCCGCATAGACTTTCCGAATAGAAGAATTTTTTCCGAATAGCAGCAATTATTCCGAATAGCAGAAATCTTTCTGAATAGCAAAAAACTTTCCGAATAGCCTATTATTTTCCGAATAGCCAGATTTTTCCGAATAGCCAAAATTTTTCCGAATAGGAGAAATATTCTGAATTGCCCATCATTCCGAATAGGAGGTGTTTTTCCGAATAAGCCAAATTGCCAAAATATTCCGAATTGAAGAAAATATTCCGCATAAGGGGTTTTCCGCATAAGGGTTATTCAGCATAGAGTTTATTCCGAATAGGGCATTTTCAGCATAGGATTAGGATTATTCCGAATAGGCATTATTCCGAATAGGGTTTATTCTGAGTTTGGGTTATTCCGTATAAGCAAGTTCAAGGGGTATTTGAGTTTTTTTTTTCGACGATCTTTAGTGGATTTAATCTTGAGTTCAACCAACACAACACAAATTCTCAACCTTTCTTCACTGCTCGATCAACCGATAATCTTTGAGTCTGTTAAGTGATCACAATGAATCCAAGTTCATTAATGCCTCAGATGACATCTCTTACGGATATCTCGATCATAACGGGGACTGATAGCCGTCCACCGATGCTTATTAAAGAGGTGTTTGAGGCATGGCAAGGTCGAATGATGCAATATCTAAAGGGGATACCGACATACGGAAGGCTTATGGTCAAATCGATTTTGAATGGTCCACTCGACTATGGTACCATTGTGGTTGACGACGTGACTAGACCACGAGAATTTGAAGAACTCACTCCAGCTCAACAACTTGTTGCAGATGCAGATGAAAAAGCTCTTCAAACAATTCTCCAAGCTCTTCCCCATGACATCTATAGGATGGTGAGTCAGTATACGGTGGCAAAGGATCTATGGGAACGTCTTAAGGTGTTGCTACAAGGAACGTCTCTCACCAAACAGGAAAGGGAATGTCAGTTGTATGACCTGTTTGATAGATTCACGTACAACCCAGGGGAAACGCTTCACGATTATTACTTCAGATTCACCACACTCATGAATGATCTGAATGTATACAATCTTGTGATTGCACCATTCCAGGTTAACACCAAATTCTTGAATACTCTACCTCAAGCTGAATGGGGTGAGTACATTACCGATGTCAAGTTAACCAGGGATCTGCATAAGTGCAATTTGGATCAAATATATGCCTTCCTTCAGCAGCATGAGAAGCATGTGATTATGCACCGTTCTCCTCGCGGTATGTACCCAGATTCCTTAGCTTTGATGGCGAATCAACCAAGCTTGTCTCACAACAACACACCTTATATCTTGGGACATCAAGCCTATCATCAATCACCTTACATGACACCAGCCTTTCCCCAATACTCGATTCTACCACAACCACCCACCTCACATCAGCAACAATATCGGTTCAATGCACCTTCACCACAGTATGCCTCACAACTTCATCCAGCAAATGTTGCACCTTATGCTCAGCCTTCATATTCTTCTTATCAAGAGAATGCAGCATATCCAACAAGCTACCCTGATCAAATGAGTATTCCTTCCACTGATTATGCAGCTCATCCAGATCAAGCATTGTATTGTGATGATGAGGAAGTCCCCGTTCCTGTATTCCAACAAGGAGCTGACCCAGTTGAAGTGCTAACTACTATGTCTGCGTATCTCACAAGAACTTTAAGCAAACGAGGATACAGAGGATCAGCTCCTACCAACAATTAGTTGAGGAATTCATCCAATTCTCGTCAACAGGCTACTATTGAGAATGGCAGAGTCATGGTTCAGCCAATTCAACCATATCAGGGGAGACCTTCCACTTTAACCAATGCTCGCACGATTAATCCTGCTCCTGCTCCAATGGTCAACAATCCTCCACGGGCTAATACAGGCAAGTTGAGAATGATTACATGCTACAACTGCAAGGAAGAGGGTCATATGTCCAGGGATTGTAAGAAACCCAAGAAGAGAAGGGATGGACAGTGGTTTGCAGAAAAGATCTATCTGGTAAATGCTCAGGCGCAAGGAAGGGAACTTGATGAAGAGGAGCTTGCATTTCTTGCTGACCCAGGGATTGCTGAACAAGACGTTGTCACTACGCAGAATGCAGCTTACCAAGCCGATGATCTTGATGCGTATGACTCCGACTGTGATGACTTTCAATCTGCAAAGGCTGCTCTCATGGCAACTATCTCCAGCTTAGGGCCAGAAAAGAGATCTGAGGTACTTATTAATACCACCGATAATACCACTGATGCTAGTATTCAATCACATCAAGTTGTGCAAGAGAGTGCTGACTCGAATGAATCTTCGGTGGTGAGTCCTTCAAACGAGGAGACAAACAATGATAGCAATATCAATGTGAGTCCCCAGACTTTGAGTGAATCACAACCGGGACCCAGTTCACATACGCCTACTCCTGCTCAACAAGATTTGGTAATGGTTCCTGCTACATTACTTAGCCAAATGAATGCTGCACTCTTAGAAACCTTAGCTAAGAATAAGAATTTGTCTGATGAGCTTGCCTTAAGCAATGAGAAAGTACAAACTTTGGAATTAGTGCCTTCGTCAAGTGTTCTCACAAATCTCGAATATGATCATTTTAGAAACAAACAAATGGGTCACTTGCAAGAGATCGAAAACTTAAGAGCAAATCTGTCTAATGAACTTAAAGAAAAGGAGTTAGTGGTCACTAATTTTCAAAAACTTCAAACTGATTTTGATTTACTCGAATCTAAGAAGAATGAGATGGAGATTAATGCTGCTAATAAGATTAGAAGTCTAGACTACTTGCTTTTAAGACAATACGCTGCTTCTCAACTAGTGCACTTATTTGATGCTTCGTTTAGAGAGTTTAACTTATCACGTCAAAAAGGCCTTCCCCCTAACCCAAAGTATGCAAAACAAGCTTTTAGACATAGTCCAAGATTGTATAATGCAACTCAATTAGGATTGGCCTTAGACCCGATTGTTTTTCCCGATGATCGAACAAATAAGGATCTAGTTGATGAGGATCGGTCATACAATTCAGCAAAATATCCCGATTGTGATTATTTTAAAATGAATAAGGAGCTTGCAAAAACTGATTTTAGAGTTCGCTTCCATATGGATAAAGATCTCATTACAGCACCAACCTACATGATAGAGGAAGAAAGCCCTAGTACATTTCCTACACTTGTCAACATGGAAGGTCCTAAGGAAATTCCAAAGAATCTTCCACCTGTTAGCACTGTATGGTTAAACTTGCAAGAGATTAACCGATACTTTACTAACTTTGACAAGGTCATTTTGGAATGTACGACTTCAAATGGCTTAAACGCCGGAGAATGGGCTTTCGAACACATGAACGAGGTGTTTAAAACTGAGATCAATCCGTTTGTCGAAAGTCTAAAAGGAAGTTTTGCATCTCTTAAGGAAAATCTTCAGTTTGAAATTGGTGAAGTTCAAAAAGTGTTTTATGAAATGGACACCGCTTACGAACTGCAACTAATTGAAAAAGAAAAGATTTTAACCGAATATGACCGATTCTTGTCCGAAGTAATCTCGTGTGATGTGCTTACCACTGTAAATGTTAATTATTCGAATGAGCTTACATCCGCTATGATTAATTGTGATGCTGTGAATATTTGTAATGATATTTGTGATGATGTTTGTGATCCTTCTGTAAATGTTGCTGATACTGTAAATGAGGTAGATAATCATTCCTGTCACTAATCTAACGCTGAGTTTTTAAAGCTACAAGATTCTTACAATTTACTTTCAAAACGCTTTAATCAACTAGAACAACATTGTATATCTTTAGAATCAAAACAACAAACTCAAAATGAGAATCTTTTGATATCAAATGTTTGTGAAAACGGCGTTGAGACGAGTGACAAGATGATTGCAATTGTTAAGACATTAGAGGAAGAGATAATGAGATTGAAGAGAGATTTGTCATCAAATGAAACACTCAAAATGGAACTAGAGGCTGCAGAGTCTAAAAACCAAGTCTTAGAAATTAGACTTTCGTCTGTTCTAGGGGAGATGGATCGGACAATACAGGGACTATCCGCTCTTTATGGTTCACTAGAAGAACGCTTCGCTTTTAATGTGGCACAGCAACAATATTATGTTGAACAACTGAACCAAAAGTGCGAGGAAATCTCTGATTTGAACATCCTGCTCATAGACAAAAATATGGTTTTGGCTGAGTTAAAGGAGACACTTCTTCTCACCCGACAAGAAGTTGTTGATAACTTAGCTACCGACTCTGCACCGTCCACTAGTGCTCCAACAACCAAGTCAGTAGTGCTTTATAAGAATCCGCTTCATAAGAGAAACCGGGTTACCTATGATGATTATATGAGGAATGCCATTAAGCATGTCGATCTTCTTAGGGATATTTTAGACGATCTTTATGCCTTAGATCCCTCAAGTAGCGACTATTATTCGGCTCATGAATATATTAAGCGAGTTCAATATTGCTTGGCTTATTTGCAATACATAGGTACACCAGGTTCTGCACTACTTAATAATAGGCCCATTGCTGTCACTCCATTTAATAAGACTCCAGGAGCGAAACCGTCATTGGCACAATCAAGTAAGACACCTTTAAAATCTGTTGCTAATGTTCCCACTTTGCCTTCTACAGGATTAAAAGCGACTACTAAGGCTAAAGGATCGCCACTCAAGAAAGCTAAGATCAAGCCCTCCACTAGTAGTGCCACAAAGAAGAAAGTAGAAGTTCACAATAGGAATGCTAGTTCAGTTTTAAATAAAAAGAATCATGTTAAGACTAAAAGCTCTGCGCCTGTGCAGCAGCCTAAACCATTCGTGAATTCTGATTTAAATTGTTGGAATTGTAATGAATGTATGTTTTCCCAGCGTCATGATTTGTGTCTGATTGATCATGTTAATGAAATGAATGCTATTAAGAATGGTCTTGAATGGAAGCCAACGGGTAGAACTCGTGCCCAAGTTGGCTGGCAATGGCGTCCCACTGGTAGGACCTTTACATTAGATGGAAAAATGTGCCCTTTAACTAGGAATGCATCCACTGAGGTTAGGTCTGAGCGTCCTTTAGTTAGGCACACTCGCACTCAAGTATGGAAACAGCGCCCTTTAATTAGGTCAGCCCCCACTATAGTGCCTATCAGTGAAGAAATACCTGAGGACTTAAGCCAACTAGAATCTACACCACCACTTAAGAAGAAGAAGGCTAGGAAATCTAAGAAACCTAGAGTTAGCAAATCTAAGATTGTTAAATCTGTACCTGCTAATAACAAGGAACACTCAGATTCCGATACCTCTACATTGTCTTTGTGTGGTGATATTTTCAGGTGGTCCAAATCATCCTGTGGTATTTGGACTCCGGTTGTTCAAAACATATGACCGGAAATCGCTCGATGCTCCGAAATTTCGTCAGCAAGTTTCTTGGTACGGTTAAATTCGGGAATGATCATATAGCAAAGATTATGGGGTATGGTGAATATCAGATTGGAAACGTGACGATTTCTAGGGTATACTATGTAGAAGGTCTTGGTCATAACTTATTCTCAGTAGGACAGTTTTGTGATTCCAACCTTGAGGTTGCTTTTCGACAACACACTTGTTTCATCCGCAACTTGGAAGGAAAAGATTTGTTGAAGGGATCTCGTGGTGCAAATCTTTATACTTTGTCCTTACAAGACATGATGGCCGCTTCTCCAGTATGTCTTCTCTCTAAAGCTTCTAAGACCAAGTCATGGTTATGGCATCGCAGATTATCTCATCTTAATTTTGATGCTATTAATCATCTGGCTAAAAACGAATTAGTTCGTGGTCTTCCAAAGCTTAAATTTCACAAGGACCATTTATGTTCCGCGTGTTCAAGGGGGAAAAGCACCAAGAAATCTTACAAGCCCAAAGCTGAAGACACCAATCAAGAAAAACTTCATCTTTTGCATATGGATCTTTGTGGGCCGATGAGAACTGAAAGTGTGAGCGGTAAGAAATTCATTCTCGTCATTGTGGATGATTTTTCCAGGTTTACATGGGTTAGATTTCTACGTACAAAGGATGAAGCACCGAAGGCTATCATCACTTTTCTGAAGTTCATTCAGGTACGTTTGAATACCACTGTCCGCCGTATTCGTACAGACAATGGTACAGAGTTCGTCAACCAGACTCTTCGTGATTATTATGAAGGAGTTGGTATATCACATGAAACATCCGCTGCACGCACTCCACAACAAAACGGTGTCGTTGAAAGACGTAATCGTACACTTATGGAAGCTGCTAGGACCATGCTTATTTATGCGAACGCCCCATTGTTCTTGTGGGCAGAGGCTATTTCTACTGCGTGTTTCACCCAAAACCGTTCTATCCTTCGGAAACGCCATGGAAAAACACCTTATGAGCTTTTACATGACCGTAAACCCGATGTTTCATTTTTCCATGTGTTTGGTGCTCTGTGTTATCCAAACATCAATAGTGAGAACTTGGGTAAGCTTCAACCGAAAGCCGATATAGGTATTTTCATTGGTTACTCACCGTCCAAAAGAGCATACCGAATCTATAACCGTCGTCTTGGCAAGATTGTAGAAACTATGGACGCAGATTTCGACGAGCTGACAGCGATGGCTTCTGAGCAACACAGCTATGAACCCGCGCTTCATGAGATGGGAACCGGTGCTATTAGTTCCGGATTAGTTCCCAATAATCCTACTTCTACATCATTTTTACCACCATCAAGGCCCGAGTGGGATAAACTGTTTCAACCGTTGTTTGATGAATTCTTCGATCCCCCGACTGATGAAGTTCCAGCACCTGTAGTAATTGCTCCAATACCTGAAGTGGTTGCTCAAGTTAATGAACCTTTATCTAATGCATCTACAATTCACATTGAACCGGATGCACCTTCACCAAGTGATTCTCAAACTACACCTGAATCATCACCCCTACTTGTGCCTAATGATGTGGAAGAGGATTCTACTGATCACGACTTGGAATATGCTCACTTGCAAGAGCTTCCTTTCTTTGGTGTAGCGATCCCTGAAGACCCTTCAGCCGCGTCTACCTCAGAAGAAGCTCCTTCTATTGTTCACTCCAGACCACCTAGGATTGAAAACCATAGCACTAAATGGACAAAAGATCACCCAATTAGGAATGTTATTGGAGATCTAGATCGACCAGTCTCTACACGCAATCAATTACAAGAGAACGCACTCTATTGTTACTTTGATGCATTTCTCTCTGAAGTTGAACCCAAAAACTGGCAGCAGGCTATGACCCAATCATCTTGGATTGAAGCTATGCAGGAGGAACTAAACGAATTCCAACGACTTGAAGTATGGGAATTGGTTCCTCGCCCTGACAAGGTTAACATCCTTACTTTGTTATGGGTTTATAAGGTTAAACTTGATGAGATGGGTGCGGTATTGAAGAATAAAGCTAGATTGGTCGCTAGAGGATATAAACAAGCCTTGGGTATAGACTTTGAGGAATCTTTTTCTCCTGTGGCTAGATTGGAGGCGATTAGACTATTCCTTGCGTTTGCTGCTCATATGAACATGATCGTCTATCAAATGGATGTAAAGACGGCATTTTTGAACGGTGAACTAAGGGAAGAGGTTTATGTTAGTCAACCGGATGGGTTCGTCAGTACGGAGTCTCCTAATCATGTGTACAAGCTTAAGAAGGCTCTCTATGGGTTGAAACAAGCTCCACGCGCGTGGTATGATCTCCTGTCAACATATCTCATGTCGGAAGGCTTCTCCAAAGGCAAAGTGGACCCCACTCTATTCACTCTCAAGGACGACAACGACATGCTTCTGGTATAAATTTATGTTGATGATATAATATTTGCTGCCACTAACATAGAATTGTCTAAACAATTTGAGAAGATAATGTCCACACGCTTTCAGATGTCGATGATGGGAAAAATTTCATTTTTCTTAGGATTACAGATTTCTCAGAATCCCAGAGGCATCTTTATAAATCAATCCAAATATGCTCTAGAATCTCTTAAGAAATATAACTTTGAGAATTGTGACCCCGTAGACACTCCAATGGTGGAAAAATCCAAGTTAGATGAAGATAGGAATGGGACTATTGTCGATCCGAAACTTTACCGTGGGATGATCGGCACCCTTCTATATCTGACTGCTAGCAGGCCTGATTTGCAATTTGTTGTATGCATGTGTGCCCGGTATCAGGCTCGGCCTACCGAAAAGCACCTACATGTTGTGAAAAGGATCTTTCGGTATCTAAAAGGAACACTTCATCGTGGTCTATGGTATCCGAAAGATTCCTCGATTGCTTTAATATCATACGCAGATGCCGATCATGCTGGATGTCAAGACACGAGGCGTAGCACTTCTGGATCTGTGCAACTCCTTGGAGATAGATTGATCAGTTGGTCTTCAAAAAGGCAGAAAAGCGCTGCAATATCAAGCACGGAGGCTGAATACATCGCCATGTCCGGTTGTTGTGCTCAAGTCCTTTGGATGAGATCACAATTAACTGACTACGGTTTGGGATTCAACAAAATCCCGATGTATTGTGACAACAAGAGCGCCATTGCCCTTTGCTGCAACTATGTTCAACACTCCCGGGCCAAGCACATAGACATTCGCTACCATTTCATTAAGGAGCAGGTGGAGAACGGAGTGATCGAGCTGTATTTTGTCACTACTGAGTATCAGCTGGCGGATATGTTCACCAAAGCCTTAGATCGAGGACGAATCGAGTTTTTGATCAAAAAGCTTGGCATGAAATCATTCACTCCAGCGACTCTCAAAGAGTTGGCAGAAGAATCAGCTGAATAGTCGTGGTAAACTATTCAGAGTATCCTTGGTTCATGATCATGTATATTATCATAAATATGTTAAACACAAAAAGAAAATACAAAAATATAAAACCACGAAAAACCATAAAAATTATAAAATCAAGAAAAACCAAAAATATTTTTCGTTTAAAAACGGGCATGTCTTTTAGTACGGTAATATTTACGGCCTTAGAAATGTCAATTAATATTGACACGGTGCCATAAATAGAGTCCGTATAAAAGTTGTACATTTTTAAAACATGCCCACAATGGCTTGTAGTTATTTCTGACTGCAACCCGGTTTTCATATTAAAGTCACGTATTTCCTTGGAAAACGTTGGCTCAGAACGGGAATTAATTTTCTCGGGCGTGATTTACAAGCCAAATCATGCAAAGGGATCAAGTTTACTTTACAACTTGATCTAACACAAATCAGTGTACGTCTCAGTGCATTAATTTGTTAAAATAAGAGACATCTTATTGACACCACGAATCAAACTTTTTCAAGATATCAATTGGGAAATGTTTTTCATCATCATGTGCCTCGTTAAACAATGACTACTGCTCTTTAAATAGAAAACGGGTCATCGTTTAAGGGGGAGAAAATGTTATATCATCTTTCACATCAAAAAGATATTCAAAAAGCTTAATGGTTAATGGTTGGATTGCTTTGGCATTTGTATTGTTGTTGCTTATAAGTTTGTTGTGGATTGTTTTGTGCTTAAGCTAAGTTAATCACTAAGGCTCGGGTAGTTAACATAAGATAGGGTTAAAATGGCAAGTATTACAACTTGGTAAACAAAAGAATGTTGATTGAAGCAAAAAGAAAAATTGAGGGGGCAAAGTTGACAACATGTCTAACTTGTGGAAAAATTTGACCTAGTCAAAATTAACCCCCCCGTCTTTTCTATTACATCACTGTTCCTGTTTATCTTTGCCGCCATTGTTATCCTTCCTCACAAACATTCACGAAATCAATCAAACACGAATCAAATCAGTAATTCTCTTGTTCAAGATCATCAAAAAGGTATTAAATCGGATTAATCTTTCAAGCATAACACTTTAATTAACTCTTTTAAATTGAAAACAATCGAAATCAATTACTGCTTAATTAGGGTTAATTAAATTGGGGGTTTTGCTTGGGTTGTATTCGGAATAGATCTAATTGCACAGATTTGGCCTTTGGTACACTTGAATTAATCGATTTCATGCCTAATTAGAATAAGTGTTGGAAACTTTCCGAGTAAGAAGCTATTTTCCGAATAGAAAGGCTTTTCCACATAAGACAAAAGTTTTCCGAATAGGATTACTTTATTCCGCATAGAAAAGTTTTTCCGAATAGAAAGAACTTTCCGAGTAGAAAAAGTTTTCCGCATAGGCCAAATCTTTCCGCATAGAGAAATGTTTTCCGAATAAGGATTTATTCCGCATAGGACCAAATGTTCCGAATAGAGGATTTATTCCGCATAGGACCAAATGTTCCGAATAAAGACTTTATTCCGCATAGGGCAAATGTTCCGAATAGGGGATTCTTTCCGCATAGGACCAAATGTTCCGAATAGAGGATTTATTCCGCATAGGACCAAATGTTCCGAATAAAGACTTTATTCCGCATAGCGCAAATGTTCCGAATAGGTGATTCTTTCCGCATAGGACCAAATGTTCCGAATAGGGAATTTATTCCGCATAGGGCCAAATGTTCCGAATGGGGAATTTATTCCGCATAGGCTCAATGTTCCGAATAGGATGTTATTCCACATAGGCAATGTTCCGAATAGAGTATTTTATTCCGAATAGGATCAATGTTCCGAATAGCATCTTTATTCAGAATAGGGATGTTTTTCCGCATAGGCTATATGTTCCGAATAGACTTATGTTCCGCATAGGACTTATATTCAGTATAGACCTATTATTCCGAATTGAGTGATTATTTCGAATAGAGGATGTTTGTATGGTTTCAAAGCTTAAGGGATTATGTCATATGTTCAATGCTTAGGTTTAAAGTCATAATGATATTCATACTTGTTTGTATCAACCTTTGTGTTTTATCTTAAGCAGAGACGATGACTAACCCTACCGTACAACAACTACAAGACAACAGAGCCGCCGCCATTGCTGAAGCCAAGACTCTAAAGTTTATTCCGAACAACTTCCGCTTGAAGGAGGTATCTCACTCTACCCATAATGGCTTTAAGGTAGGTATAGCCATGCTTGATAAATCTCATTTCAAGCATGCGCTAAGGAGAAGTGCTTCAGTGCCCTATGAATATCTTTACGAGTTCTGGGCTACCAAAGAGAGGACGTCGAACAAGATCACTTTTTCCTTGGACAACAAGCAGCAGACGCTTACTGTGTCAGACTTCAGGAAGATCTTTGGCTTTCGACCGATACTCAAAGGTCTCCCATCATACTCACCCAACCCAACTAAGGACCAGATTATGGAGATGTTCACCGCCATTGGATGTCTTGATATACGAACCCCGTCTGAGTTTACTACTGCCAAAGTTGGTCAACCATGGAAAGCTATTTTTGGGATTCTAAGCTGATGTTTAACACCCAAAACAACTGGGTATGATGCTGTTCGTCCACCAATCATCAAGATGTTTTATGGTATGTTTAAAGGTATGGGTATTGATTATGCATCACTGCTGTGGGAGGAGTTTACTTTTCAACTCTTCACAAACACAAAGGGTAAGGTTAAAAGCTACCAGTACCCTAGGTTTATTAAGTTGATCATACATTACTTTATGGAAAACGATGCATCCATTAACAAGCGTGCAGGTAGTCGTCACCACACGATGGATGATGATGATTTGGTAGACTTAAGGCAGGAGACTCATTCGAATACGATTATTCCAGGTCCCATTCCCAGTCATCTTCTAACCGATGAGATTATAGCATCTGAAGCTTATAAGAACTTGCTAACAGAAATTGAGAATCAACGAGCAAGTATTCTAGCAGGTGAAGACTCATCTACCACGGTTAAGAGCAAAGGTAAAAGGAAGCAAACAGATTTACCTGAACCCAAAACCAAGAAGAAGAAGACAGAGGGTAAGAAAGGAAAGGGTAAGGCTGATGAGATGCGTCTACGTGACGAAGAAAACATTGTTGATCCTGCTCTTGATAAAACTGAGAAACAAATGATGAAGATAGCTATTCAAAGGAGCAGGAAAGATACTGGCGGTAGTGGTTCAGGTGTAAGGGTAGACGTTGAGGATGAGTACATGGAACCAGATGATGTTGATGAGTTTGGGTCACCTGAACACTATTCCACTTCGAAGGAGCCATCCTTCCCTATTTCAGCAAGTATGGAAAAGGAGTCGGTTGCTCCTACGATCACGATGTCAACCCAACCTTTAGCAACTCTAATTCAACCAACTCAACCCTTACCAACCAAACCGGTTTCAACACCATTTCCTCCACCACCAATAAAGCCCATCCACAGTACCGCAGTTACAACCGAGCCTATTCCATCAACCCAAAGCAGCTCTGCAACGTCTGCAATGGCCGCATTGGTAATGGCCGAGATGTTGGATAAACATGTGGATACTAACAAGAGAGAAATGGATGAACTTCGTCAAGAGTTAAATAGAAGAACTCAAAGTGAAGAAGCATCAAGGAAAGCTCAAGAAGAGTTGATTGCCAAGTTCGCTGCAGACATGGAATTTACACGTAAAACTCATGCAGAAGAACTTGCTCGGGTTAAAAAGGCTGAAGCTGATAGGCATCAAGCACGAATCACGAGACTTAAAGCTATTAAGGATGACCTTAAAGAGCAAAAAGCAGCTCTTGAAGCTTCTATTGAGCAGAAAGTGAAAGACTCCATTGAATCCCTAATGCCTAAACTGCGTGATGATTTGAAGACGCTTGCTGCTGACAACTTAATGATCAAATCATCCAATCCTTCAGAAGCCGCCTACAAGATTGCTTATGACTTGACGGATTTTGAACTTAAGAAGATCCTCAAAGCTCGAATGAAGGAACTTGGATCGTTTGATAAATCAAGGATTCAACGGGCTCTCTTCAAATCCCTGAATGACGCTATCATGGAGGATGATAGGTTATTCAAGACGTTTGGAAGTGTGGTACCCTACCACATTCTCCCAGAAGAAGAAAGGGAAGAGAGCGACGAAGAAGAGGGTACTGGTGGAGAAGAGGAAGAAGAAGAAGAAGAAGATAAGAATGAGGATGATGAGGATGAGAATAATGATGATGATGAGGATGATAATGATAAGGATGATGATAATGATGATGAAGATGATGATCATGATGAGGATGCGGATGATGATGATGAGGATGAGAATGATGATGATAATGATGGTAATGATGGTGGTGATGGTCACCAGGAGAGTGTTAAGGGGAGCAATGCGGATAAAGGTGAACAACCTGAGAAAGGGGATAAGGGTGCCAGCTCAAAGAAACCTGTTAAGTCTGGCACCAAATCCAAGAAAGATGCAGCACCAAAGGAAAAGTCTACATCCACGGAATCCAGACGATCGAAGTGGCGCCATGATGTGAATGCCACTACAGGGTCATCTATTCCTGGTACATTTATCCATGCATCAATACCTGTTACCACTAACCCCGTTAGTTCTATTGTTGTTGCCCCTGTGATTGCAGAATCGGTAACCGAACCTGAAGCTGCACAACATTCACCCGTCCATGACACTGCTGAAACGCCTGAATCAGAACAAGCAGATGTTCACGTCTCCACTCCTCAGCAACAAAACCCACAATCTACTATTCCTGAACCAAGCACAAGGAACTGGGAGGACACGTTGGAGATCGACGAGACTGCTCCACCACAGGCTTGGATCACGGCAGCAGCGCAGTATGATCCGATCACCGACGCCGACAAAGATGTCTTGTATCTTCGTATCCGAAGTCCCATTGACTTATGTGCATTTCTTGCTCATGAGTATAAGACTTCGGTTACTCCATCCTTGGTGAAGAAAGTACTGAAGGATAAAAGACTTCGCACCAAAACCCGGTTGACCCAAATGGAGTTCGAATATTATGCCGAGGAGATCCTGAAGGCTCTGAATACCGTTCAACGGCCAGGTCTTCATGAATCAGAAAGAACTCCACCTCCAATGGATCCTACTCAAGATAATCAGATTGCTCTTGACTTCTTCGTCACCAATGATCTGGTGTATCTACTGAAGGGGTCATCAAAGTACGCAACCTCCCTGACCTTGCTGAAAGCTGCCAACTGGGGGACAATACCCTTTATCGAGGAAAAGGTAAACCGACTCTGGGTCCCTAAGATAAATCGTAATTATGATATGTATGCTGTCATAGGTGCATCTCATTGGGACGAACGAGTCCGAAGGGCGTACAGGGGTTGCTGCTTGGTCAATTCTGGAAGCAATGTTAGATCCGACATCCGCATCTCCAGCATCTTAGGAATGAAAACTGAAGCCAAGAATGGCTATTATCATGTGACGGAGATTCGTTTGAAAAGGGAGGATGACAGGGAATACAAAATCCAGCAGGGAGATTTTTCCATCATTCGCCTTGAGGATATCGAAGATATGCTGCTTCTGATGACCAGAGATCAACTCACACATATTCCTCGTGAAGACCTCATTGCTTTGAATACAGCACTTCGTATGTTCACACGAAGCGTTGTGATCAAGACACGAGTTGAAGATCTTCAGTTGGGAGTCGAAAGCTATCAGAGGAAGCTCAACCTAACTCGTCCAGTGAATAAAGTGCTACCTCAACATGTAGAAAGATGTCCCTATACCGGCATTTCCGTCCCAAATTACGGCATCTTCTACTTGAACAGTCGAGGTTTAATGAAGTTTATGAGGGTGGGTGAGCTCCACAAGTATAGTGATGGGACTCTTCTACAAGTCAGAGGAAAGTTGGAGCATCTGAACTCGGGTGGGACGTTGCCAGAAATGACGGAGGATTGGCATCCAGGTTACCGGCAGATGGCGAAGTATGTCATCAAGAAGATCGATCAGAAGCTCCGTGAACGTAGATTGATGAGGAGGTTGGAAAGATTTGTGGGTGGTAGACCATATGGAGTGCACTACAGGACACTGCAACGATCCATCTAATGGGTCGTACATTTCAGGTCACTCTATATTGGTATTATTTGTGAATATGTATATTTGTGAATATTGTGCATTAATGGCTTGATGTAGTGTTAAGGTTTGATAATTTTTCAAGAATTTCTCACGAGATTCTAAATCTTTCAAAATATATCACACCAAAACACTACAACTATCCCTTATTAAATTAAGGGGGAGCAATAACTTGTTCTATGGCCAAACATCGATTTCATTTTTACCCAAAGACCGGTTAATCCATTCAATATCCCAAATATTAATGGTTAACATTTTGGATAAGGGGAGAAAATGGGATTAAGGAGATTTAAATGATACTTGGCTAAAAGATGAAAAAGACTTAACGATATTCCAACTTAATATGTGCTAAGCACGTGTTAAGGGGGAGCGTTTTTGATGAACAAAACACCTAAGGTACAAAACTTTTGATTTTAATATCACAAGTACCTTATGTGAGTTTCAATGATTTTTCATGGTGGCAATTCCTTCCCAAAACACGCTCAATTCACGATGAATGTGGTGACAAAAGGGTGGTAGGAATAGGTTTAGTCCAATGATTCATCAGAGCCGATGGAATCTTCCCAAGGACAATTCCCTATATAGAATTAGAAGTCCTAGGAAAGATGGAGAAAGAATGTGAACGTAGCTGAATGCCGACCAAGTACTTAAGCTAGCACTGGAACAATCACAACAAGGTGCTAGTGATGACGTATTGGTAAGCATTGAAGGGGTCGAAGAATGAAAAAGAATTGTAAAGATAAAGGGTGTAAAGAAAGAAGCCCTCCTTACAACTTTAGGCAGAAACCGGGTCAATACATATGCTATTGAGGTCATTTTTGCTAATGATTCTCGGTATTGAAGAAAGACATCATGGACCCAGTGATGCAATGCACAACCCTTCCCAGCTAACTCAAATATCTCTCAAAAGGTATTTGTTTTAATCACACGGAGATCAACACGTTATCTATTGGTTTATTCACTCCGAATAGACTGGTATTGAAAAGGTGGCACTCCACTCCAGCCATCGCTCACTAAATCAAAACGCACAATCGAGTCTAGAGCCAAGAGATCATCAAAAGTCTCATTAGGACACTTTCCATTTATTCCTTGCTTTCTCACACACTGTGAAAAGTAAGAGATTTTCATGAGTCCTACGCAATATTCCTGCAATATTGCCAGAACATCCGAGTAATACGCAAGTATTACAATGAAGATGGAAATCCTGCTTGAGCCAACATCAAACAAGCTCATGGTAGGTTACACGTGCGGTTCTTTTAGAACCAATCTTGTGAAAAACTGGAAGGTAACAGTGGTTTAATTCTTAATTGAACTTAAACTCGTTCCAGGCCTCTTCGCATTATCATATGATCTTGCCAGAACACTCAGAGTGACTCTTTATTGACCACAGTGACGAGTGGAAATCCTTCTAGTGTCAACATCAAACAGCACTTGGTAGGTGACGTGCAAGATTCTTTATGAATTGAGCTCGTGACAACTGGAAAGCAACGATGGTGAAAATCTTAATTGAAATTCACTTGTTCCAGGTTTCATGAATTGACGGCTTTTAATCACAAGGATAATTTATCCAAGTGATTCACTCTTTATGTTCGCAGTCAGCTTTGGACGGTCGAATAAAGAGAACGGGTTTACCCGCGAAATCCTGTCAGGAAGTTACTTAATTGAAACTATCCGTCACGGGTACGATATCTAATATCGTCCAACGGTCTTCACCGACCAGAGGTAAAATGCTACCGAATTAGAATAAAATGTTCAAAGCCATTTTATTCGTGTCGTTGCTGTGTACCTGTTAAAGACGGTGGCGTTGCTGTGTACCTGTTGAAGACGGTGGCGTTGATGTGTACCAGTGAAGACGGTGGTGTTGCGGTGTACCTGTAAAAGTCGTTCCCACATGCCTATGTCTTTTGCAACAAAGTTCAGCAAAAATTCAAGAAAGTACAAGATGAAGTCTTCCGCTGTACCAAACTCTGAAACTTTCGAGAATTCAACAAAAAGACGTAAGTGTGTGGAACATGAAGTCACGAGGAGGCAAAGTTCACAAGAAAGGCAAAGATCGCACGTGAAAGGCCAAAGAACAATGCTCTCAAGTCAAAGCTAATAAGATCAAACCAACATATTCACAACAAAAGAAAGAAAAGAAGAAAGGACTACGAGCTAAAGAACGAAGACTTAGTATAGTATGCTAGGTTTAGAACTTTGTAACGTGGAGTGACCTCCCTTAGGGGGAGATTGTTAGAAATACGTTTTAACGTATATTAGAAGTATCGGTCACTCCACAATATGATTTATGTTGTAATAGCTCGTAGTTAGTAATTAGTTATTAGTTGCTTATTAACTTAAGTAAGAACCGGTCCATGGGCTTGTCATGGACCGGCCCAAGCCCAATGTTAGGCTTGGAATATAAATACCCCTTTCCACTAAGGAAAGGGGTTGGTTGTTGTTTCATTTTTGGATTTCATATTAATAAAATCACACACATTTTCTCTCACTTTCTCTCTCTAGTTTCTCTCACTAGAAAACATCAACCCACTTCATAGATTCATAGGTTATCAATATTCTACACAATTCTTGTGCCAAGGATTGCCCTCGTGGCATGTGTGATGTGTTTAATCCAATGAAAACAAAGGATTTGGCCACATCATGATGAATTGAGGACCACAGTTGGTGGATCTTTCGTTTTTTTGGGGGGATTTAAGTGGATTTATGTGAATTAATCCATGAGGGTAAAACCCCCAAATTAACTTGGGTAATATTTGTGATAGGAATTAGGGTTTGTGGGTAAGAAAAATGGTGGTGGCTGTAAGTTTGGTGGGAGAGAAAATAGTGATGGTGGGTTTTATTGTTATCATCGAGTAAATAAAAAATGTGGGTAATAATAAATAACAAACGTGTGGGGGGGGGGGGGGGGTGGGTAAAGTTGGGTAAACCGTGAGTGTAGACCTGGTTTTAATGTTTACTGGGCTTTTTGTGTAAATTGTGTTTGACTAGCAACTTTGACCAAAATCTTTGTTTCCTCCGTTAGTTTTATAAATGGGCTTGGCCCAATTGTGTCAAAATAAACCATCCGTGTGTTATTAGAGGTTTTGGGCATTTATTGGGCTCTTTGTGTAAAGTAGGATTAAGCTAAATCCACTATTGGGCTTTCAGGCCCGATAAGCAAACGTGGGACCCACTAAGCTCGAATATCTTCAACAAGATTAAATCCGCTAAAATTGAGCTCGATTTCGGCTTCTTTGATCATTTCTTCAAAAACGTGTCGGTTTAGCCGGTTTTCGTGAACTTAGGCACACTTTTGGTCTTTGACTTTGGCTTCGTCTCTTTTTGGACTTTTCTTCAACATTTGACCGTGAAATCCTGTGTTTTCTCTTCTTTTGATCATTTGTACCTATCTTAACACAAAAACACAAAACCACGCGTAATTCCGACTTTTACGACATTAAACACATGATTAGGTCTTGTTTTTCCTCGATTTTAGTGGCAAAAGGATAAGTGTTTTCACACTTATTAAATCCCCTACACTTGACCATTGCAATGACCCCATGCAATGCATTATTTTAAAGCATAAAGTTACATTTTTCTCATTATCAACCCATCTTGGCCTTTATTATTATTACTACTACGACGAAAAGATAAAAACTAAAGTTATAACAACCTTGGAAATTATTCGATGGAAGAAACTCGTAAAGAAATCTATGACTTGAATTAGGGCTTTGGTGCTATGAATATAAATCACCCTCAAGTTTCACGTTCCCCATACCAAGCTTAAAAACGAGATCATTGTTATTACAAGTTAGCACAACTAACACTTACTCATGTGGTTTAATTAATCACTTAGACCCCCTTATTCCTACGGTGCATCTCTTGTATTTTATTTTTGTCTTGAATGATCACGAGGATGCATTTTTGACTTATTTCGATAATTTATTAAGGCCGAAAATAAAGTGGGACGATTTAATCAATAGTTAGCTAAAGGACAAAATCTTTTAAAACTGCTTCTCGAAACCTCATAAAGTTCATATCTTGGCATAACTCGTTTCACGATTTGAGACCTTTCTGGGACCGATATTTGGCTTGTACTTCAAACTTCAAATCTTGAGAGACGATCTTGAAATTATGGTCTTCTCTTCATTTTGGTATACATCTTCATAAAGATTGAAAGATGCTTCAAACGTTGACCACGACTTCTTCATTTATCCTCTTCTTTATTTAGGATTTTGATATACAACGATCCGCCTCCTTTTTGGACTTGGATCTATTTATCCTCATACCTTGTTAGGGTCTTTTTGGATAGACTTCTCCATGATCTTTAGGGGAGTAATTGCTTCTCGTCGTGTGTCTTGATCCATCATATTGATTTGGATTAATGATCTTCACAATCTCTTAGGATCTTTAGCAAAAAGGTGAATCCTCATGCCTTGTGAGGGCCTTTTTGGACTCGGGTATCCTCATGCCTTGTTAGGGCCTTTTTGGATAAGCCAATCTTTGCGTCCCGCTTCAATAAGTTATGCCTTGGCTAGAACTCTAATTAATACCGAGCAACTTTTAAACGATCTTGTGCTAGAAGCTAAGTAACTTTTCAAATCGTACAACCTTATTTATTGCAAATATATTTATTAACAAGCGATGGGAGAAAAAGCTCATAACTAACTCACATAAGTTAATGAAAGAATACCAAACTTATAATTAACTCTATCATCTCTCGTTCTCCACAATTTAAAATCTCAAGTAATGAGACTCGTGGATGCTTAGCCTAATAAACCAATTAAGGTCCATATGGTAAAGGATACTAGCTAGAGTAAACTTGGATAAGTAAACTCGGGTTGAGTCAAAATATTCACGACGGGCCTAATATATCAAAGATATCTAAACTTGTTAAAACCACTTTATTTATTTATTTATTTATTTTTACTTTATTCTTGAAATGAAAAATTTAAGATGCGATGATAAAAGGAAAGAAAATAAATAAAAATACTACTAGGCCAAAATAGATCATAAATTTGAAAAACGTTGAAAATTTTAAAAATTTTCCGGTAAAAATGGGGTCAAATTCATAGAAAAGCCCACTAAAATTTCGATAGAAATCCCCCCTACACTTAATATAAACATTGTCCTCAATGTTAAGCATGTGGGAGAATAAACTCTCCTACACTTAGGACATTGAGTACGTTGTTTAAAATCGAGCTAAGGAAGGGACAACTAAAGTGATTACATTTATTCATGTTTTATTTATATACAAGATTGAATCACAATAGCAAAAACTTATCGAAGGAACCGGGTACACGGGAAACACGGGAACACGGGTCGCGTCAAAAGTACCAAAAGTGGAGCATTAAAGCACATGTCCCTGCACACAACATCACAACACAAACAACCTACTTGGCTCCCCCCTACACTTATTGGTGAAAATGGGTGAAAGGTAAAAAGGGTGGAAAAGGGTAAAAAATCTAACCTAGTTATACGATGCTTGATTTTTCATCACGAGTCTCTAGCTCGACTCGATTTCCCGAATGTCATCATTCAAATGGGAAAATCATGGAAAACCGAGATTTCCAAGGGAGGAAAATCTCTCCATGATAGAGGGTGAAACAAAGTCATATAAGGCATAACCCATGAAATTACACCCGGGTCAAACACATAATTTCCATCACAAAAGGAAATAAACCCCGAGGTGGTACGCAAGTCATAGAAAAGTGGGGTATCCTTAGGCAAAAGTCTCTTACAAGGAAAGGTAAGGTGGTATGGTAATGAAAGCACAAAAGTCTTTATTCCCGGATCAAACACCGATTCCTTAACGGGAAAATAGCAAGAGGTATTGACATTTAAGCTCAAAACATCATCAAAATCCAAAGTGAGAAGGTCGTCCTCTTCCAAACTTTATGTGAAAACATAAGTATCGTCGGAGTCATAGGAAAACTCTTCCTCATGAGGAAAATAGGTATTTAGAAAGATATCTAAATCCTCCTCAAATGGAATAACCTCTAAAGTAGGTATGATCTCTAAGAGTGGAGGATCCTCCTCAAAAGTCATGACTTCTAAAATTGGAGTATAAAAGTCAAAAGGAGTTTCCATGGAAGAATCACTCATAGAGATATGAGGTGTATTAAGATCATGGGGTGGGTCATCAAAGTTAATGAGATCACTTAAAGAAGTGTCATCGTCATAGGTATCAAAGATTGGGGTATCATATATGGGTGGGTCAAAAGTTGGTGGGTCAAAAGTCGAGTCGTCTAAGCCGAAAATAGTGTGATCACTTGAAAAAGTGTCATCACTATCGGTGTCATAAATGGGAGTATCAAAAATTTGAGGCTCTAAGGGAAGGGATGAGTTTATCACAAAATCATTTTGATTAGACTTTTCAATTCCAAAAGGATTAATAAAAATCTCTTCATCGTCATAATTAAGAACATCAATCATATTGACCGGCTCTTTTCCATTTGATTTTGTTGTGATTTTTCCCATTTTAAAAACTTGTTGTTCATCCCTAACCCTAAGAATTAACTCCCCTTCGGCTACATCGACTAAGGCTCTTCCGGACCTTAAGAATGGTCTACCAAGTATTAACAGAATACGAGGATCCATCTTATAGTCGACGATGACAAAGTCCACGGGAAAAGTGAATGTACCAACTCGAACAAAAACATCTTCGGCAATACCAACGGGGTATGCGAGAGTTCGATTAGCTAACTCTAAAGTCATACGAGTCGGTACAAGGTCGGGTAACGACAATTGTTTCCAAACCGAAAGTGGCATAAGATTGATGCTAGCGCCGAGATCCGCTAAAGCCATACAATCATCAATGTGAGGAAACGAGCAAGGTAACACGAATCGTCCGGGATCTCCTAGCTTTTCGGGAAGCTCTTTGAGAAGAACCGCGGAACAATTCTCATTTAAACGAGTGTTCACGAGCTCAACCATTTTTTCTTTCTTATTAAGCAAATCTTTAAACAATTTCACAAATTTTGGCATTTGAGCAAGTGCTTCAATAAGGCTTATGTTAACATTCACATTGGAAATCATTTTCAAAGAGTTAGAGACATGAACGTCATCTTTGGTGAGCACTTTAGTCTTGCCTAACCTAGATGGATAAGGAATATTAGGCTTAGACTTAGAAGGTTGAGAAGGAGAAGGACTCGCTTCTTGAACAACCGTAGGAATAGGCTCTTTCGGCAATGGAGGACTAGAACTAGGAGTGGTAGTGGGGGGAATCACCGGAGGGGGAGTAGGATTACTCATTATGACCTCCGGGCTTTGTCTCTCCTTTATGGGCGAAGAGATGGAAGGTCCCACTAAAGTGGCTCCACTTCGAGTATTGATAGCACTCACATTAGCACGAGGGTTAATCACGGTATTGGATGGTAAGGCTCCTTGGGGTCTAAGGGCTTGCAACATAGTCAAAAATTTCTTATCGGTCGATTCTTGCATCTCTTTCATCATTCGCTCATGGTCGGTCAATTTTTGTAGAACCAAGTCCATTTGAGGATTATGCATGTTCATTTGATTAAACCCTTGATTAGGAAGACCTTGATTAGAAAAACCTTGGTTTTGATATTGAGGTTGAAAACCGTTGTTATTATAAAAACCTTGGTTATTATTTTGAAACCCTTGATTTTGACCATTAAAATTCCCTTGATTAACATTCCCTTGAAAATTACCCATTTGAGGAACTTGGTTCCTATTTTGGTTTTGGGTATTTTGGGCGGGTGTGGGTGGTCTTTGAGGTGCTACAAAACCCGGGGGAGCCAAATAATTAGTACTCTTATAAGACAAATGGTTAACATCAACATTAGGTTTAAATGGAACCCTTTCATTAGCATTAAAAGCACAAACTTGTTGTTGATTGTTGTAAACCTTGTCACAATTGAAATATGAATGTGGTCCACCACAAGTCTCACACGTTTCACTATTATCTTTCACGGCATGCACATGTGTAGTGAGGGCAGAGCAAGGTGTTTCACAATTGAAGTAAGCTCCTTAATTTGATTATTCACCTCATTATCACTAGCACTAGCTATTGTAGTCCGAACACTCTTAGTTTGCACTTTTGCCTTGTTCTCAATAATGGCCCAAGCCTCGTTCATGGTTTTCACAAGAATATTGCCCCCCGCGGCACTATTAAGTGAGTCTTGGTCATTTAGAGTTAAACCATTGTATAACGTATTAATTTGATGTACTTTGGTGAAACCGTGTTGTGGACATTTTCTCAAAAGCTCTTTAAATCGATCCCAAGACTCACTAAACGTTTCCTCATATTTTTGCTCAAAGGTGATTATTTCATTCCTTAAAGCCGTGGTCTGTGATGGTGGGAAAAAGTAATTAATGAACTTGGTCTCTAAGTCGATCCATGTTGTAATACTTTGGGGTGGTTCCTTATCAAGCCAAATCCGGGCTTGTCCCTCGAGGGAAAAAGGAAAGAGTTGTAGGCGAACGGCCTCTTGTGGCACCCCATTGTATTTGACGGTATTAGCTAATTGGATGAAATGTTTGATATGATCATGGGGGTCATCTTGGGAACGACCTAAAAATGGGATAGCGGAAACCATTTTAATTAAATCCGATTTGAGTTCAAAATTATTTGCTCCAATTGCGGGGACAACGATAGCGTCATCGTTTCCTTCAATATGAGATTGCAAAATCTCGAGCATAGGTCGGTTATCCGTTTCCATTGTATTGTCGAAAGCACGATTCTCGGGATCGGCTTGAATGACGGTCTTTTTGTTTTTCTTCTTCTTCTTCTTGTTGGAAGAATTGGAAGAATTTGGTACACCACTTGGTATGTATGTACGTGCGCGAGCGCGCATACAATTAAAACTTTGGAATGAGGTAGGTGACCTCGGTCGACTTTGAGAGGAAAAGGATTTTCCCTCTCGATGAGCAATATGAAAAAGCTTACAAAAATATATACTTAATTACTACTTGAGTTGGCAAACCAATAATCGGTTGTCCCTCTCAATATACGCACAAGCAAGCGGGGAAACGAGGTGGCACAAAGCACTTAAAAACCTTTTTCCTTAGACGGCCTTTTATAGCGCGTCGCCTTATACCCACCTTATAGTTTGTATAAATCGAGTTCAAACGTCTTACTAGTATTTATCTATTTTGCCTTTTTATTTCGTTAAAGATTCAACTACAATAGTTAGGTGATGAAATCCCAACTAAGGCTTATTTGAAACGTAGGTAAATTATTGTGCTACGTAATATACTATAGTAAAAGAAAAATCTTTTTGTATTTTTTAGAAAAATATATATTCACAAGAAAAATCGAAAGAAATCGAACTAAAAGATAACACTAATACGTAATATTTTTGGTGTAATACTTTTAGGAAAAAGTATTACTTTTGTATTTTTTTAATTTTTTTGGTGCAATTCTTAGGAAAGAAATTGCTTTTGTGATTTTTTAATTTTTAATTTTTTTTTTAGTTTTAACTTTTTGATTTTTTTTATATTTTTGATTTTTTGTGCAAGAAAATAACGTTCAAGATGAACGGATCCCAAAATCCAAACGTCTTCACGAAAAATCGTCAATCGTACGAGCGAAGCGGCAGCGGCGCCATTTTGATAAGAGATTTTGTATACCCTTTTTTATTTCTATTTTCGTTCCTCGACTCACTCGAATTGATTTCCGTTTAATCGTAAAACTTAATTTGTTCTTGGTAAATCGTACTTGATATTTTTCTAATCTATTTAAAATAAAGTCTAATTCAAAAATTAAACAAGATTAAACTTATTTAAATAAAAACTTTTAAATGAAAACTTAAAAACTTTTAAACTAATTTTATAAAATAAACTAAAAACTTTTTTAAAAACTTTAAAAGAAAATATATTTTAAACTAAAACTATTTTAAACAAAAATCTATTTTTAAACAAAAGTAAATTTTTTTTAGAAAACTAAATTTTAAAACTAAGTAAATAAAAACATTTAATAAAACTTAAAAACTTTAATTGAAAACTATTTTTGAAACTAAATTGTAAATAAGAATTTAAAAACTATAAAGTAAATAAAATTAAAATATTTTTTTAGTCTTTTTATATTTTTCTAAAAACTGAGTTAAAAGAAATTTAAAAATTATCTAATTAAAATAAAACTCTTTTAAAAATTATCTAATTAAGATTTAACAAAACTTAAACTTGAATTAAACTTAATTAAAGAAATCTACCAGAAAATCAAAAAAACACTATATTAATGAACTAAGGTGTAATTAAACACAAAAAGAGGTATATCACAAGTGGTTGGGGTGTTTGGTCGTCATGCCAGAGGTCTGGGGTTCGAGTCCCACCCAAGACCAAATCTGGTTATTATTTTTTTTCTTTTTTTACTTGGAAATAAGATTTTTGATACTCAGACAAAGAGATCTGAGTTTTATGCAGCCAAAATAAGTAAACAAACCAAATAAACAATATGCAGAATCAAATAAGCTATCTAGATAAAAAGCAATAAGCTATATCTAAAAAGCAGATAAATCAAAATAAACAGATCCAACACTAACTAGCAATACCAAACGAAAAAAAAAACTTAAGCAGATTCTATCAGCCTAAACAGTTATATTTAAATCCAAACACACCAAACAGAAAATTTTATCAATTAAAATCAGATTTAAAATAAACTAAAACAATTAAAACATAGCAGAATTTTAACAAACTTTAATAATCTAATTAAACAAACATAAAAATAACTAAATAAAATCAAACTGATGAAAATTAAAAAGAGTGTGAGAACCTTTTTGTCGAAACCGTTGAGGAGAAGTAACGTGCTGAGCGGACTTGTGAACCGGATCGAACAAACACCTCTTTCGAATCAACCAAAAAGCATCAACAAGAACAGTAACTTTAACATAATATTTTTCAGTGGGGAAAATATATTATCTCTTTCTTTATCTCTCTCTTTTTTTATATAATAACCGAATGATAATAAATGTAGACTTGCGAACAGTAATTAAAAAAATAGATTTGTATACTAAAAAAAATTAACGAACAGTAATATCAAGATAATAAACTATAAATTTAGACGAGATTAAATAACAGTAAACTTTTCATTAATTAAAATTAAAATTACATTAACTGGAAATTTAAAAAATACAAGATTAACTCTAAACCTAATTTACTGAAAATAAAATAAAGAAAAAGCTTGTCAATGAATTACAAGAAATGGGTTTTTATAGAGAAAACCCTAAACTTGGAGCCCAAGTTCTTCAATCCTAGCCCTTCAAATCTTCATTCTTCTTTCTCTCTCTTCTGTTTGCTTGATCTTGCGGCAAAAATCAATTCTTGTGCCAAGGATTGCCCTCGTGGCATGTGTGATGTGTTTAATCCAATGAAAACAAAGGATTTGGCCACGTCATGATGAATTGAGGACCACAGTTGGTGGGTCTTCCGTTTTTTTGGGGGGATTTAAGTGGATTTATGTGAATTAATCCATGAGGGTAAAACCCCCAAATTAACTTGGGTAATTTTTGTGATAGGAATTAGGGTTTGTGGGTAAGAAAAATGGTGGTGGCTGTGAGTTTGGTGGGAGAGAAAATAGTGATGGTGGGTTTTATTGTTATCATCGAGTAAATAAAAAATGTGGGTAATTAATAAATAACAAACGTGTGGGGGGAGTGGGTAAAGTTGGGTAAACCGTGAGTGTAGACCGGGTTTTAATTTTTACTGGGATTTTTGTGTAAATTGTGTTTGACTAGCAACTTTGACCAAAATCTTTGTTTCCTCCGTTAGTTTTAATAAATGGGCTTGGCCCAATTGTGTCAAAATAAACCATCCGTGTGTTATTAGAGGTTTTGGGCTTTTATTGGGCTCTTTGTGTAAAGTAGGATTAAGTTAAATCCACTATTGGGCTTTCCGGCCCGATAAGCAAATGTGGGACCCACTAAGCTCGAATATCTTCAACAAGATTAAATCCGCTAAAATTGAGCTCGATTTCGGCTTCTTTGATCATTTCTTCAAAAACGTGTCGGTTTAGCCGGTTTTCGTGAACTTAGGCACACTTTTGGTCTTTGACTTTGGCTTCGTCTCTTTTTGGGCTTTTCTTCAACATTTGACCGTGAAATCCCGTGTTTTCTCTTCTTTTGATCATTTGTACCTATTTTAACATAAAAACACAAAACCACGCGTAATTCCGATTTTTACGACATTAAACACATGATTAGGTCTTGTTTTTCCTCGATTTTAGCGGCAAAAGGATAAGTGTTTTCACACTTATTAGGGGGTAACCTAGATTTTACATGAGAAGAATTGGAGAAAGGAGTCGGTTTTCCTAAGATAATGGCTTTGGATCCTTGTAGGCATTGGGTTGTCGAACAACAGGTTTCTTAACACTAGGTTCCACAATTTTACCACCAATGTTAGCAACGAGTTTCTTCAACTCTGCTATCGCTATTTCCCTGTCTTGTAACTGAGCTTTCAACCCTTTAATTTCCAGACTCTGTTCATTCATTTCTCGAAACGTTTTAGAAAGTTTTTCTTTCAAGTTATTATCATGTGGAAAACTACCAACATCTTTTTGTAAAGCAAGTTCAAGAGAATGACAATGTTTTTGAAGGAAATTAGTTTTGTGTTGAAGTAACTCAAAAGCATTTTTATCAACATTTTCTTTACGTTTCGAAAGCTCAAGTTCAAAACGCTCACACTCTTTGATTTTATCAAGATATTTGCATGCAACATCAGAATATTCATCGATATCAGCACAAGATTGAAGAGTAACACACAAAATATCTTTGGAGAGACATTCTTCTAAGAGTAAATCATATTCATCAGAAAAAAAACGGACTTGTCCATTTGAAGATCGTCAATTTCTTTCTCAATAGACTCAACATATTTTAAATCATCAAACATTTCAGACCGAATTAATCTTTCAAATGCAAGCATATTTTCTTTTAATGTGGTCGTGTTCGGTATTAAGATTTGCTTGATAAGCACAATTATATCTTGAGGAATTGGTTTTTTCCACTTTTCATTTTGTCGTTGTTTCCATTCATTGTCAACAATGGATTTAGTATTATCAATGTAATGTTGTAGAAACCCAAATGTCTGCCTACTCTTGCTTTTAGAAGCATCAAGAGGCAAGTAGTTGATGAACTTAGTAACGTTTGTTTTCTTAGTAGCAAAAGCTTTCTTTCATTGAATTCTTCTTTGTTTGCATTCTAAAAATAATTCCTCACGAGACTTCTGTTTTTGTGTAGTGAAAAGACCATATAGACTATTCTCATCAAGCATAATTGTATGGTTTCACAAACTCTTTATTGACCAGTGATCTACTCTCCTCTTCCCAAAGGGGTGTCTCATCATAACCAAGAGGACATTAAGGATCGGTCCATTCAGACTCATCCATATAAAGGCGCGGGTTCGCAGCTTGAGCTTGGGCAAGATAATCAGGACTTGCAAAGCTAGCTTGACCCTTAAACATAGACGGAGGTGCTATCATTCTTACGGTTTGAATTGAGTCATGCATTTTATAAACAACTTTCTTCAAAAATTCGACTCGTGACTCTAGTTCCGTTACTTTTTCAGTATGTTTTTCATGTCAACTTTTGAAATCTTGTTTTAATGTTTCAACCTCTTGTTTCTTAACCTCAATAATTTTAGCAGGGTCGGTTTTATTCATTGAAAACCGTTGTTCAAGTTCGTTAACTTTGGTGGTAGCAAGGTACGTTTTTTGACGTTCATCCATTAATAAAACATTAAATTGACGTTTCTCTTTGGTTAAAAACTCAAGAGTTTCATTGTATTTCTTTTCAAGATCGTCCTTTTGACTTTTTAATGCACTACCCTTGTAACCCTTAAGCTCTTTAGTCTTTTGAAGAAGCTCATCACTATAACTTTCAAGGGTCTCATTAGATTTAATTGGAGCGGCTTTGCATTCTTCAAAGTTTTGAGTGAGCGCTGCGTTTGCCTTCTTTAATTGCTTTTGACGCTTTCTAGTTTCATTGTCATCTTTTTGCAAACTAGCAATTAAACTAGCAAGCACGACACGCTCCTCATCATCATACTCATTTGCATGTTGATCATCCTCAAACTCATTATTGCACATGTCTGATGAATTAGGTGTGGTATTACTATCAACCGTTTCCATCATACATGTGTCATTAATGGCATTGGGTAGCTCACTATGCTCATGAATATCACCAAACACATTATATTCGTCAGTGGTGTGTACCTTATCGAGTGGCTCAGTGTCAAAGATAGGGCCATTTTCATCTTCAGTGACTTTGAGAACTTCTTTAACCTTTGCCATGTACGAGTAATGTGCTACTAATTCTTGGTCAGAGGCTTCATCATCAGTGTCATCAAGCATTGCTTCGTCCTCAGCCGACAATTTGACCCATGCTTCCATCTTATTTCATAACAACATCTTCTCTTTATGATAGCTAGAGTCCCTAACCCGTTTCGGCTTTCTGCATTCCTTTGCCATATGCCCATAACCTTGGCAGTTATAACACTGAATCCCACTTTGTTGAACCACTTGCGTTCCAACAGTTGCCCTATTCCCAGTAGCAGCAGCAATCCTCTGAGTATCATACTTGGCAGTTTGTCGATCATACCTTGCAGAACCCTCAACATGTGTTGGATTACGTCGATCATACCTAGAAGGACTTTCACCACGTCGACGTGTATCATACCTGGGAGGACTCTCAACATATTGGCGCTTTGTGTTAGATGATGTTCGAAGATTGTTGTTGGTGGGTTTGAAGATTTTCTGGTAGGTCTTCATAATGAAAGCAATTTGTTGTTTCATCTCCCGATTCTTTTGAGCTTGATCTTCATCAATATCCTCTTCAGATAATGAATCAGATGGTGGTGATGGTGCTCTTGGTTCTTTGTCGCGTGATCTTGTGGATGATGAAGACTTGGATGATGTGGAATATCGTGGTGAGGATGATTGAATGGAGTATGACTTTGGAGTACGAGATCGATGATCTTGAGTGGTAGACACTAGAGCAAGTGGATTAGCCGTCTTTGCAACTCGTTCAGCTCGAATTTCATTTGCCTCATGCTGAAATTGTTTCAAGATATCAAAGAGAGTGTGATAGTTTACCTTGTCTAATTGCTTCTGTTGTTTCACCAAAGTAACAAAACGTGTCCATTCTGGTTGAAGTTGTTGAAGAAATTGCACATTGAATTGCATGGTGGAGACCTCCAAGTTGTTTCTTGTCATATCGTTCATCATCTTGTAGAATCGTGAATAATAAGACTCAATTGATTTTCCATCCAATGCAGTAAACTTACCAAAATTCCAAAACAAGTTTGTTTTAACATCTTGCTTGTTGAGTGATTCTCCTTGTTGCAAGCGTTCAATAGCCGTCCACATTTCTTGTGCCGTAGGACATGCATCAACCGTGGAATAAATATCATCTCCAATTTCACTTAGAATCATATAGATCGCTTCTTTTTCTACGTCATACCAAGCACGCTTCTCTGGTGTAAGATCCGATAAAGTTTCTTTTCTTGTGGTTGCAGGTATTTCTGTAGTAGTGTCTGTGGCTGGTGTATGAGGGACAGTGATATCGGAGAAAACATATGGTCCATTGTTAATACATTGCCTCAATGCATCACCATTAGGTCTTGTATCAAGATAACGAAGAAAACGTGATTGCCATTGAGCATATCGACCGGCCACAAGCATTGGTGGTCTCTCTTTGTTACCCGCCACCATTATGTTGTTGTTCGTCACATGATATTCTGCAGTAGAATCCATCTTAATATTCTATGAAATGATGAAGTGAATATGGATCTTAAGTAGATATGATGTGATTGAGTTGTTGATGAAATTCCGAAAATTGCTATTTTTCTCAGTCCGACAATAAATTCCTCAGTCCTACAAAACGGTAGACCAAAAAATTTTGTATTGCCAAATTTTGAAATTGAGCTAGAAATGTGTTAAAACTAGTATGGAAAAAATTTGAATTTACTTGACGGAAAATATTAACCTTTTTTTAAATCTTCGGGTAAACGATATTGCGAAACTAGTCTTGATGGTGGCTAAGTCTAAAAAATACTCGAACAAAATTTAGCAAAACATAGATGGTGAGGTCGTCGAATTTTTTTTCGAAAATATTGGGTTTTAAACCAACAATTTCTTTGTCGTTGAATCACTTTCGATCGAAACATATCGAATACCCGGCATTGAGAATATTCTCATCATAGCTCGAAAATTACTCATTCCTCTAATCTTGATAACCAAATCCGCCGTTTTTTTTTTCTTTTAAGCACATTTGGATAAAAGGCTTGTCCAAGTTACGCACAAACATGAGCTCAATATTAGTTACCTGAAAATTAAGGCCCAATGATGTGGCAGTCCCATAATTCGTCAATATTGAAGAAATTCGGCCTAGTACCAAAAAAAGAAAAAGCAACCAGCCTCCCATAATGTAAATACCCAATCCATCTATTTGGTTATATAACCTACTAAATCCCCATATTATTAGGTCAACATACCCTAATCACACCACATAGTATACTCTGCCCCACATCTTTATATCTCCATCTCAATCTAACTCAATCACCAATACAGAAAATAGATCTACAGATCATCATCATTAATCCACAAATCCATCGACCATCATTATCAGTTAACAAACACATATCCTTAATCATACACTCATATTCCATATGAATAACGAGCATATCAATCAGTCCATATGGGTCACGAACCAACAAGCAATCTGATTAAATTCTTGTTACACTCCGATACAAAGAAGCTTCAAGATCTGAAGAGGTCTCGGGTAGGCTTTGATGTTTGTTTTTCGTGTTGCTGATTAAGATTAGTGATGGCTTTGTGTGTCATCAATCGAAACAAGGAAGAATCTGGACATTCTTGTTCATGATTTCCCCTTTTTGATTTCGTATATCAATTGAGCTGTGATGATAATCTGTCTTTCGTGTTGTTCATTGAGCTTTAACAGTCTTGGACAAGATTGCAACACACACGAAAAACAAGAGCTGAGATCTTATGTTTGCTATTTTGGTTTCGAGTCTAGAAGTGATGGAGCCTAGGTGTCGATGGGATAGGTTAGATCGAGTCGGGTTTGGATATGAATTGAGTCTGATTAGTTTGCATGTGGGGTGCATGTGACGCATGGTTATAGATAGAGTCGGTTTTTGGTTGGTGTTGTGGTTTGTTGATGGTTTCGATATATATATATATATATATATATATATATATATATATATATAGGGAGGTTAGTGTAAGAGCAAACTTAGAATTTTAAAAATAAGAACTAATTTCAACCATTAGATCTATTAACTATTATTAGATGAGACTGATCATAAATGAGTGATACTATATCAATTAATTAGAGTATCAAGGGTATTTTAGTATATTTTCTTTTCACCTATCATTAAATCTATTACTGCTTTTCTTTCACTAGACATTTTTTTATGTTTTTCTATTACTAGATTTATCTTCAATACACGAACCTAAGCATTTTGCTAGTATATTAATTAGACTATGATACGTAGTGGTACACCGTAATATGAAAACATAGGGACATATAATACGAAGTTGGTACATATTATACAATAATATACAACTAGTTTGAATAAGTAATTGGTACATATGGACTAGTTCTTGATACACACATTAAAACTGAGCCATAACATATTATGGTACACGGCACACGGGATACACAATGAAGTCATACATCACATAATTGCTACAATATCCAGACCAGCCCACCACCGTCCCAAACCTGGAGCAACTTCTGGTACATCCTGGATTTGTGCATCACATACATCGATGTACCCGCTGTACATGCGACACGATTAAAAACGGTGACCCGGTGTATCATGATGTACCTGGTGTACCCAACGCTTACCATGATGTACCAGTAACAATATCGTCATAACAGCTGATCCAAACACAAACATTGTCAACCGATCTAAAACGACAATGGTGTCCGACGACATGGAAAACTCCCGCGTGGCACTACACTTAGTGGGTGTTTGGATGTGCTTATTGAAAACAAATTATTCATTTTAAAAACTCCATTTTGAAAAATCATCATTTTGAAAACTCCATTTTAAAAAATAGTGTTTGGATCTGATATTCGAGTTTGAAATCGCAATAATCAAATAATCACTTTTTTGAGTGTTTGGCAAATTTGATTATTTGATAATAAACTACATTTTAAAAGCTTACTTTTCCAAAACTCCATTTTGAAAATGAAATAAGTAGCTCCCCATTAACTTTTTCAAAACTCCATTTGGAGCTTCTAAACGCAAATAATCACTTATCTCCCTTTATTACCCAAACACCTTTTTTTAACTTATCTCCATTTTGAAACTGAGATTTGGAGATAATCTCCTCCTAACCGCACATCCAAACACCCCCTTACCTCACCAACTTCATCTCAATCTCACAAAGTTATACCACCAGAACAAAAACTGGTATCATCATAGATCTAAAAAAAATGGTACACCGTCAGAAACATATATAAACATATGATATGTATACATACAGAGTGATACGTACATATACGGATATGTGTATTAAATCGATACATAACCATATTGTTTTTGTGAGGTTTCACCCAATAACTGGCGGAATAATGATGACTCGACAAAAAAAGAATCTTTAAAGGTATAACTAGTCATAACTGAAAAAACGCAGCAGTAAAGTGGACAGTTTCGATGGTTGTGAGGGTGAAACGAAGCTTCAAATAAACAGTATTTGTAAGCGGTGGTGGCCTAATGGTTTCGGTGGGAATATGATATGTAAATATTGGTGGTCGGCCTATTGGTTTTGATGGAGACAGAAGACACGAGAGACATATATTTGATAGATGAGAATAAGATGGAGGCTAATTTGTGGCGTTGTGATTTTTTTATATAGATTGAAAGTTTATTTAATATTGATAGGTGTTGCGGTTTTTTTTGTTATAGATCTAAAAGATCTTTTTTATGGATGGTAGAATATTAAAAAGATGATGGAGATCGGATGTGTGATTGGGTAAGGCATGTTTATGAAAATGGAGGTTGTTTCATTTTCTTAGCAAAGAAAGAAGATGGAGGTTGCTGTGACTTTATTTTTTTTATGGTATAATTATGAGTGCAGTACGTAGGGTTAACTAGTAGGGTGAAAAATACCTATAATGTCCTTTTGAACACATATTTAATTTTCAATTTTTTTAAATATTTAAATTCCATTTGTCAAGCATGGATTGGGTTCTTATTTTTTAAACTATAAAAAATTCTCATTTGATCCAAATTATATATATATATATATATATATATATATATATATATATATATATATATATATATATATATATATATATATATATATATATATATATATATATATATATATATATATATATATATATATATATATATATATATATATATATATATATATATATATATATATATATATATATATATATATATATATATATATATATATATATATATGGTTTGGTCAAGATCACAATATTTTCAAGATACACATCTGTCCAATGTTATGCATTCCATCGGAATAATCCAATCGGAGTAATCCCATCAGAATAATTCACCGGAATAATCCCATCGGAATAATCATACGAATAACCATCGGAATACCATCGGAATTCCATCGGAATAAGCATCGGAATAAAGCATCTGAAAAGGGTTTTGACTTTTTCTTGATATCCCGAAAATGGTGGATCTCGATTTTCAGATCTGCCTTTTTTTTATTCAGATCTGGGATTTATGCATCTAGATGGTACTAATCATCATAAATATTACCAGAAAACCAAATGTAAGAAATTCAGTTAAACAAAGACACCTTTTTTTCTTTCAAATCAGATGGAGCAGAAAACAAGACAAGGAAAAAGAAAGATTAGAAAATAAACCACGGGAAACTGTGTCAAAGAAATGGACTGATAGATTCAGACGACACATATTAGAGAGACAAATTAAAAAAAGACTTTTGGACTCTTGGACGTATACGCAACACCATATTCAGCTTAAAACATACACATACAAAATAGGTTGAATCTGCCACCAAACACCATAATATAAGCAAACAAGAACACGAAACACCCCCAGTTAGCTCTGATACCAATTGTAAACCATAAGATTCAAAGCTATTTAAGGGTGATCCGGAGGTCGGGGAGGATAAAATAAATTGTTAGACATTTTAGAGAGAGAAAGATAACAAGGAAGAAGGTAGTGTGTGTATTTAAGAGAGAGAAAGTAAAATACACAAATGGGAATCCTCACCCCTCCATGGAAGTATGGAGGGGTATATAGCCTAGACACACATGAACTATTCTAACTTAAGAAAACTAGTCCCTGCGTGTGTGGCTATATTAAACTAATGTAATTCCGTAAATGGCGCTCACATTTTAGGGCTAAAATTTAAATAATAGTTTACCGGATGAAGACGAGTTGTTGGACTGCTGACCCTTAGCATTTTGGTCACATCCACTTGTAGAGTTCCTGATTACGATGCTAACGTGTTAGTATGTAAAAACATACAACAACTTAACATAGAAAAGTGTTAGAATTTAGGGACATGTTGTTGTTGAACTGGCTGTTGTTGTTACGGTAATTGTCATTACCGTCCCTCTTGTCAGATCCATAGCGGTCGTTAGATTGACCGTGGCCCTTGTTGGAATACTACTGAGTAGCCAGTTGGGACCGGTCTCCACCCTTCTGCCTGAAGATACATTTGGATAGGAAAAGGTATAAATGAACATAAATATTAAAATGAAATGATAATGCTTGATGGCTGAAATTTATACCTCTTCTCGGGACGAGCTTGTTCCTCGTAGTCATCACGCTCATGTAGCATTTCCAAGCTACGTGCTGCATCATTATCTTGTGCCACATTAGCATAAGTAGCACTAAGTAAACGAGCTGCTGTAGAGGCGTGCAAAGCCCAGCGAAAGTGCTTAGCTTGTTCTTTCGCAGTACCCGAAGAAGCGCCTAAGAATCCAGCTAACCTAAGAAACCTCTGCATGAACTCAATGCTAGTCTCTCCAGTTCTCTGACGAATGGAGTGATAGTCCCTCTTGAGTCCCTCCTGCTCAGATGTCGGAAAGAACTGATCATAAAACAAAGTCTTGAACTGATCCCAAGTCAACGCAGCTAGCCAAACATCACCTCCATTTGCCAACTTGTATGCCTTCCACCAATGTAAGGCATCTCCTTTAAACTTATAGCAAGCCAACCTTGCTTTGTAGACACCATCGCATCCCATTGCATCGAAAATTTTCTCCATATGCGAAATCCAGTCTTCCACATCAGATGAAGTCTCAACTTTGTCAAAAGATCAAGGTTTTTGCTTATTAAACCTCTCAAGCCAAGTGTGTAAAGTAATCGGTGGAGGAGGAGGAGGACTGTTCTGATTGGGAATGTTCTGGTATTCATTTCGAATTTGGTTCCTGATTTGAGGAAGCATTGTATGCAGAGCTGCTCAGACAGTTGCTTCTAGCTCTTGTTCGCGTGTCATGACCATCTGACAGTTTAAAAGAACACGAAATAATTAATCTGATTATAACATATGATAAACATAAAGAATGCATGAAGAGTTTATGAAGGCATAGCCAACAAAAATGACATGAGTTTGGGTGAACGCCTATGGGTCGGTTCACCAAAACAAAATTAACATAACGAGGATGAACGCCTATGGGTCAGTTCATCAAAACAAAATGACATGAGCTAATGTGAACACCTATGGGTCGGTTCACCAAGCAGAATATTGCGAATAAAAGCACATGCGACTAAATATGGTCAGTCCTATACCAACCATTACTTAGTCAAAATTTCTGCAATAATGATACATGAAATAAATGCATGAAAACAAACTGTCAGTTTTAGGAAGACGCTGATGACTACCCACTAGTCACAGGTCAATTTTAAGAGCCTACAGGTCGAAACCTTGGCTCTGATACCATAATTGTAATACCCCATTTTGATAAAGGGAATATCAAAGGATAATTATGGCGTGTCATCAAAGCATGCAAGGTAAATGTCTAAACATTAAATGACCATAAAAGAATCCAGAAACAAACATCAGATCCATATAAGCTCCACACACAAAATGCATAAGTAGAATGTAAAGGAAAAAGGACTAAACAGTGTCCAGCAAAGCAAAAGTATGTAAATCCATTAAAGAATGAGAGAAGACTGGCGCCTCATTCCATGCACGTACTCTTGAAATCCTAGCTTTGCCCTTTATTACCTGCTGTATTGGGACATGGAAAGAGAAATACGGCTGAGCAATACGCTCAGTGTGAGGATATATAACATATAATGTTAAACATAAACATAAGAAAGTAATGAAATGAAATGAATAGCAGCGGAATAAATGTATGTCTTGGAAAACCTGGTTTAAGTTCATAACACTAGTTTATATTTCTGAAAAGACTTATGTTTAGTTTATCTTGAAAATCTGTATTTTAAATATGCTCGGAGCCCATATAGGTCATGTTATATCAACGTGCATGAATAATTAGAGGGGTGACCTCGTCATGCAATTAGAGGGGATGCCTCTAATTAATATATAAAATGAGTGGAGGGATCAGCTCCTGTAACGGATGCAAGGCACACACCGCAGTTACCATGAAATCATACTAATTATCCTAGGATGCACCCATTCGCCCCACATGATAATAGTAACATAGGCCAAATACTGTAAAGGGACGATGCGAGCAATCACTCTCACCGCAGAAGAGTCATAACACCGGAGCCTCCAGTGCCATGGTTATGGAACCCCCATAACTAGGTGAAACTAGCATGCATGTATATAGCTCAGACAATCTAAAATAAACATAACATATACTGAAAGTGTTTAAGACACGTAAACTACTGGGGAAAACAGATGGCTCCAAACGGGGAATCCTAATATAAGAAAGATGTCCTTGCTGAAGGACGGAATATCTGTACCTTATGCCTAGTAAATGAAGACGAAAACGAACACAGAAGATCACCCCGACTTCACAATAGCTACATAATGAAGGGACATGAATAAGAGTAGGTTCTACTTATACATACTTGTTAATTAGCTTACTTGACGTGTTAATACTTATTATACTTGTTCTTGTCTTGTTTTATTATTTCATGTTTTAATCATGTATTTCTTATAGTTTCATGTGTTTAGATTCATGTGTTTCATGTTTTAAGGGTTATAATACTTATTATAACATAATGAGTAGCTTTCTAAAAATAGCAGGTTTCTATATATAGTAACTTTCCAAAAATAGCAGGTTTCCATATATAGTAACTTTCCAAAAATAGTAAGTTTCAAAAAATAGAAAGTTTCCATATTTAATAAGTTTCCAAAACTAGAAAGTTTCCATATTTAGCATGTTTCTATAAATAGCATGTTACCATATTTAACGTATTACCATAAATAGCATGTTACCATATTTCGTGTGTTTCCATATTTATTATATTGCCATAATTAGTATAATTCCGTAACTCATGTAATTAAACTTTATTATAAAAGATATTAATTAATTAACCTAAGTTCTAATTAATTAAATCTATGTTCATGAATAATTAAATTATTAATTATTATATCATAAGTTTATTTAAATAAATGTACATACATGTTATATCATAACTTTATTTAAATAAACATAACCTAAGTTTATTCTAATTAAACCCAAAATTAATTAATACCATTAATTAATTAAAACATAACATAACTTATTTTTACATGTCGGTTTAATTTACGTGTTCTTGAAAATTGTCAAGTTCCCGAGGCCCATCACGAGACCCGAAAACCGAGCACCATAGCCCGAGGGCTGCGGCCTCGCTGTCGTGACCCATCCGAGCCACAAACAACTCACCGAGAGCCAAGGCTCTCTGCTCGCTGCTGTGCCCGAACCAAACAGCCCCCAGCCAAGGCTGAGGTCCCCCTGCTTGCGTCTAGTACCCACCGAGCACCCACCATGGGTATCGGTTCCCACGCTAGGCCAAGTTTCCCCCTGTGGGTTCTTGGTCCTTGCGGCTGCCAACCATAACACCACCACCGCCAGCCAAAGCTTGCGGCTGGTTGTTTAAATCCAATGCCGACCCCCAAAGGGGTTGCGGCTGATGGTCACGCGACACCACTGAGACCTTAATGGTCTCGGTTGGGCTGCGATTGAGACAAACACCCCCACAAAACAATTATTTGTTTTTAAACTTGCTAGATCCGTGATTTATTTACATGTTCTTGCATTATTTTTAATGTTCATACATAAATAAATTAAAAACAAATAAAGAAAGGGATTCGAGATACCACACGTGATTTAACAAGATGAACGAACACGATACCGTATCAAACAAAGATAAAAAACGATCTTCCTTGTGGTTTTGGGTGTGAGCCGTGGCCAAGAAAAGAAAAAGGAGAAGGAGGAATGTTTTTAGGGTTTTTAATTCTTCTGTGATTTATGTTTTATGTTTCCTTATTGTATGTAAATAAGGCTTAGTTGTTGGATTGGGCCTTTGGCCCTTTCCCTTTCTTGTTTGGACGCCTAACCACACACACACATATAACATTGCTTTTATTTTTCGTGACTTAAAATATTATCATGCGTGTTCGTTTAAGGTTCGTGTTTTATAACTTGTAGTCTTTACGTATTATACGTGTATACTTATCGTGCATTTATAATCGTGTTCATATACGTAATATATACGATAATTAATTAATATACATATTATTCATATTAAATATTCGTGATACATGGCATATATTAATTAATTATAAAATTTAAATTTAACCGTAATTTCGTGCATTTAAGGATCTTAGGATTTTTAAAGCGGGTTTTACAGCTGAATTCCTGGAGAGTAATCTTATGCATAAAGAAGCAAGTAGGAGTTTAGAAGTTCTTTAAGTAATTCAAGATGAAGATACACATCCTTTTTGTTAATGCAAGTGATGCCTAAAAACATTATTAGTGTTAACTAATCTTTCTTAGTTTTGATCACAACAAACCATATAACACATTTAGTGTAAAACACAAAATGAATTATTTAACTAACACTATCATCAAGGTAATAATCATATCACTAACCTTTTTTAATCATACTTAGTGATCATCAAAATGATTATCCTTAAAACTCACTTTTGTTAATAAGACAAAAGACTTTTTAATAAACTTTCTTTTTTAGAAAATGTTTTATTAAAATGGAAAATGAAAATTTGAAAATGGCATATTCCAAATGCTGTTAGAATATCCTTTGAAGGGTTCAAATACCTCAGATATTCCCACCCCACTAAAAGACAAAAAACGGAGCGGAGTCTAGTGGCGGTACCTTAAGTACCTACGCGGTACCTTAGCGATATGGTACCGCGGGGTTAGATAAGGTACCGCGCACAGTAGCCGTTATAGATCCGTTGTAACTTTGTCTCCTTTAAATAGTGGGTCAAATCTTATTTTCTAGCAAGCCTCATGGACGTTTTTCTCAGCCCTCTTTCTATTTTCTATAGCATAATCATTAGTAAATGATCACTTAAATTGTTAAGGATGTTTACATATGATTATCCTCTTGATCCCCTCCCTTACCATGTCCAATGAGAAGATCACTCACTCACTAATGTAGTGATAAAGATAAATCTATGAGCTAGTCATATTCATCATGATACCCTTTTTTGTTT
Organism: Glebionis coronaria; assembly: GCA_025667525.1. Lineage (NCBI taxonomy): Eukaryota > Viridiplantae > Streptophyta > Magnoliopsida > Asterales > Asteraceae > Glebionis > Glebionis coronaria. The sequence goes on from CM046879.1 coordinate 469,074,483, forward strand.
TAGGTCAATCCAATGTATTTATGAATACTTGGACTAGTTATGTTCATCCAAGTTATTTGTGGATACTTGGATTTGTTGTGTACATCCATTGCATATGTGTTTGCTTGGATTTGTGTTGTGTAAATCCAAGCTACATGTGTGTACTTGGATAAGTCTAGTTGATTTGTAATAGATTTGATTAGGAGTTCTCACTAAACTATAAAGTGATGTGGTTGTGTCTTGTGAGTTCTCACTAAACTTTAAAGTGATTAGTAGTTGTGGTGTGTGAAGTTCTCACTTAGCTTCAAAGTGAAGAGTCGTGAAGATTGGTTCTTGTAACACCCCTAAATTTATACAACTCAGTACAGCGGAAGACTAGTTGGTGTTACGGGATAGCACATTACTCACATTATAGACAACGCATAAAAATCGCGTCGTTTAATAATAAATCATTTCCATTCATAAATATCAAAGTTACATCGGTCCCAAGTCATATTATTTCATACAAAGTTTTACAAAGTATTTGAATGGAAAAATATTGTTTAAGTGCGGGCCATGAATTCTTGTCGTCTTCCCGAGAATTACCTTCAAGTACCTGAGATAAGACATGTTAAAAGAAAAGGTCAGCGATAACACCGAGTGAATTCATAGAGTTTAATAAATTCCATCAATATAATATCAGTATAAAAGTATTACTTAAAATCGTTTTGTACAAATCGTTTTGATAGGCCATGAAATAGCCAAAATCATTTTATACAAATCCTTATCGAAAATCATAATATAGGCATTTGCCTTAAAAATCATTATACGAGCCAATGTCGTAAAAACATCATACAATACGTTTTACAACGTTGTATAGATTAAATAAAAACCGTTATATGAATATGGTTATGAAAAGCCTTAAAAATCATTATACGAGCCAATGTCGTAAAAACGTCATACAATACGTCTTATGACGTTGTCTAAAATCAAATAAAAACCGTTATATGAATATGCTTATGAAAACCAAAACACAAACATAATATCAATAGTATGACCCTGTATTGCTAGTCAGGCAATACATCGTAATTCGGAGCGTCTAGTAATATTTCGTTAGTTTTTGGATTATTATAAGCCGCATGACATTGTTACTTTACTAAACCAACAACGGGTAGCTAACCCGATACCAATTTTGCCCATCTAAAGTAGCGTGTCGTCACAAAGGTCACGCTATGGAAATCTTCTCATACATAAATTCGCTTACCAATCAATGTGGCACGACGGGGATCAACCGTCAAGGCGCGAACTGGGGTGATCGTCCCCAAATAGTACTATTAAATGCATAAGCGTCTACCAAATCCCGGTAGTTCACAATTCATGCTAATGGGAATTTTAGTGACATAACCTAACTTTAATAATCCATTTAATTTCATCTATCGGGTCCTTTAATCATTTATCGGGTCATACAATCGGGTCATTCAATCATTCGGGTCCAAATCAATAAACAAACAATCGGGACAAATGGTGTCCTATTTTATAAAAACTAACATGTTATCTCCCTCGCGGGTTTATAAAACATTTCATAAAAACATTTAAAAGGGTGCGAGGCTATGAACTCACGTTGATGTGGGAAGGCGGGTGATCGGCAATTCGGACGTACGGTACGTGCTTCAATCACGGAAACCTAGACAAATAATAATCGGTCTTAGACGTTTGTCCAATGACTTTATAAAAATAACAATTATGTATACATATGATGATTATTTATATATGATGATCAAGTGGGTTTACATATTCTCATTAACTCGTTTTAGTGTTTACGTATTGGTATCTTTTTACTAGTTTACTAGTTTTACCTATTTACGTGTTTTAAGTCCGATAAACTTATTATAAGTTCTTTAACTTGTATCAATCCATGTTATACTTATATTATCAGTATCTACACTTTACAAGTTGGGCCTAAATGGGTTAAGCCCAATAATAAGTTTATAAGTGTTTTAGTCCATTTTTGTTGCATTATTAGTCCAATAACGTTAATTCAGTCCGTTAACGTCCGTATGTCCTATAGTTCGGGTTTTTATCGGTTTTTACTTGTATTTGATACTTATATATCAGTATATGACTTTTATAAACTTTACATTAGACGGGTTTGGTCGTCTAAGTTTTATTTGGCAAAAAACGTTAATTTTACGGCGATAGCCGAAAAAGTCGTAAAAATCAAGTTTATAGATTTTATTACTTATAAACATTATTTCACCACCATTTATATAATTTACCCATTTAATTAACCTTTTATATATTTATATAAATAAGTTTTATAAGTTAGTGGGTTTTTATTCTTACATTTTATACATTAAAATGTGAGTGCTTATAATAATAATAAACATTAATTCCAAAAATCTGATTTTTATCTTCATGTTCACCATTTTTACCATATCTAGAGTTCTATAATAAATTAGAAGCTCATTTTTGGGTGACATGTTCTTCATATTATGTGCTACATTTAACTTAGTTATAGCTACTGCCCATTTTAAGTTTATCATGCCTTAACAGTCCCTACAAAACTGCTTATTCAGATTAGACCACCTAACTTGTTTTGATCATATCTCACTCATTATTTTGATTCCATTGCATGGCCAACTCTCACATTTGTACAAGACCCATAGCTTACTGTAAATCCATTCTACTTCATCATTTTATCAGTTCATAACAAGTTTCTTTACTGTTTTATACAGCCATGTAAATTAAGCAAGATTTTAGCCTTGTTCTTTATAGTTTTTCACCTTTTTAATCATGTTTATCAACACCAAATCCCCACATAACATTTTTATCATCATATAATCATCATATACATATACAATAGGTAATAAAATACATGTTTACATAATCAAAATAACAAGAAGATGAGGAGGACAATCTTTATACCACCAAGTTGATGTAGGTTATGATTTGGACATGGTTTTTGATGGAAAAACTTGTGCTTAGCCAACACCATCTTCAAGATCATCAATCTTTATGATCACCTTGTGGAAAATCAGCCTTGGTACTCCATGGAAACTCCTCCTTGGATGTTATAAGCACCACCAATCAATAGGGTTTCAAAGGGGCTTCAACATATGTGTAAATAACACATGATTTTGTGGTGGAATCAAGATCAAATTGGGTGTTTTTGGGTGAGATATGGACGACAAGGAGAGAAGAGATGAGAGAGTTTGAGGTGGTTTGCATGAGTTGCAAATGAGAGAGTTGTTTGTTGCAAGTGGTTTTGATGTTTGTAAGCTTACGTTGTAAGCAAAGGACAAGTGTAGTAAGCTTTAGCTTACACTTGACACATAAGTGTCTTGTGTAACTAGTTAAGGCCGGTTTGAGTGGGGGTGGGACAAGTGTCCTACTTGTCTCATCTCCATTTATTTACGGGTACTCCTTGATTCTAGTTTCCTCGATTTGCGTGCCCTCGGGTCGTTTTACGAAAAACGTTTTTATAAATTATGAATCAACGTCACAAAACGAATCCAATAAAAATTGTTTCATCAAAAACGGAGTTCGAAAACGTAAATACGTGATCCTAAGGTTTCCGGTTTAGTCGTAAAGGACGTTAAAATAAAATCGTAAGTCCTAGTCTCTTCTCGTAAATTTGAGAGTTTATGAACCAACACAAATTTAAAAATCCAAAATAATATTCACAGATAAATTTATTTTTTGAAATGTCGGACTGTCACCAAAGACGGTGTATGTAAACGTAAGCACGTAACGTAGAATCCTCCGGTTTAAACGTAGTCGATGCTACTTCAAGACGTCAATCCAAATTTCTTCCCAAAAATAAGTGAGTTCATATTGTAACATTAAAATAATGTTTTTAAATAATATTCGAGAATAAAATATCAATCGTAAATTGACGGATTGTCACAGTTCTAGCTTTCGATTAGAACTCGACATCTAGCCTTGTGTCATAAAATGGTGAAGTAGGCAACGTCGTGAAGATTGGTTCTACCTTAAGATTAGAACCCGACATCTAGCCTTGTGTCGTTAAATTGTGAAGTAGGCAACGTCGTGTAGATTGGTCCTAGCTAAAGATTAGGTCTCGACATTTAGCTTAGTGTCGGAAAATAATGTAAGCAACGATGTAAGGTTTTCTCCGCCGAGAAGGAAGCTTGTGGATATACTGGAAATCTCGAGTAGGTGTACTCGAGGAGTGGAGTAGAAACGAGGATAGAGCCTCGTTTTCGAACCACTATAAATCTTGGTGTCTTCCCACTAGGTTGTCTCCTTCCTTACTCTTTACTTATTTCATTATCATTATACTTGATTATTATCCTTGCTAGTGCATTTCAATTGAACCTAATCATTATGCAACTTAGCATCAAGTAAAAGATAGTTTTGATACAAACCAAATTGAAAGTAATTTTAATTTGGTCACCAATCGAAGAGAAACTATTCAACCCCCCCCCCCTCTAGTTTCTACAATTGGTATCAGAGCGATGGTCACTCAAGATCTTTGAAGTATATTGTACTTTGAAACTTGGATCGATCCATTGTCTCCTCAAATTAGAAGGTCTAGTTGTACTAAAGTTTCTCTTTGGTCAAAACTATGTTTTCTTTGAAAATAGGTCTTTTAATTGATAATATTGCATCCCACTTAAGATTAGTAGCCTTTATGCATTTTAGATATACTCTTGAAATGTATCTACTAGTTTGCATCTTGCTTTGTGTAGGTACTCATGAAGATCAATCAATTAATTGGTTATAGATTGAGTTACTTGCACTTTTAGAAGAATCATCTTCATTGATCTTTAACATCTTTGAATGATGATACCAAGATGATTGGGAATGATACTAGTCCTTGAAGACTTAGTACTCATCATAGTCATTGATTGGGCATAGCACTTATTCCTTCATGGATTGCTCTTTGTGGCCAAGGTACGCTTTCGTTCTTCCACACGCCCTTTGATCATTCTTTTGATCATTACTTGACTATGTGCTTGTTCTCGGCATCCTTGCCTTGACATTTATTTGTGGTTTGTGTTTCTTTTCTTTTATCCTCTCAAACCTTCATTGCTTGGATACTTGACTCACTATGGTGATGTAGAGTGAGTTAGTAGAAGCTTAAAGTATCAAGCATGATTTCCATGGTTTGCACCCATACGGTTAGTAGGCCCTTTGTGGGAGAGAAAGTGAATTAATACCTTGCTCATATTTTAGTTTAGACTAAGACTATTATTGAAAGTGATCTTAGTCTATACTTGAATAATTGCTTTGTGCTTATTCATTACCAAAGCCATTTATCATTTCGCCGGAAAGGCACGTCTTAAACCACTATATATGACACAAGCTCTTCGTTACAACTACTTGAAGATTGTCATTAATCCCTTGAGCATTGATCCTAGTCTTGATTCACTTCTCTTGACTTCTCTCCACTTAGCCGTTTTGCTACGAGTAGTCGTTTGTCCGTTTCGGTTCTTTTCGATCTTGATTTAACTCCTAATCCTTCATTAAGGCATATTGCTTAGTGTTATGATGATCCAATGATATTCTAAAAGGCTCATGATTTAATTTTAAGTATTTTAGAAAAACTGGATTTTCAAAATTTGGTGTTTTTCAAAGATAAAAACCTGCCTCTGTAGGCGGTTCCTTATCTCCGCGGCTCAAACCCGCGGTTCCTTATCGATAAGGTACCGCGGGCAGTAACTTTTGTCAGAGGCCAGTTTGTGTTTTTTTTTCAAACCAAACTCTCTCTCTCCCAAAAACACACAGCCGACGGGTTTTACCTTTTCCACCATTGTTGAAGCTTCCAAAACCTTCAATCACTCAAATTAATTGATTCCAAGTTGTGGGTTTCACTCATCCTTCATCTAACATCAATTAATTGTAAGTATTTTCTTTCATTTTCATCTATTTTGTTCTAGGGTTCATCCTTTCATAATTGGGGATATTTAAAATTGAAATTGAATTAAAACCTTAATAGGAATGTGGGTTGATATAGTAATCTTACTATGATTCCTTAGGTTGATATTCATTAAGATTTCACTAAAACCCACTTGTAGAACAAATCCGAATTTAGGCTAAATGATTTTGGTTGAATGATAGATTTGAGATGAACCCATGAACAAGTAGGTAATGACATTGTTAATGCTTACCTAAAAACCTTGTTTTGAAAAACCAATGTTCTAATCCATTGTTGATCTAACGTAGATCATGTGTTCTTGGTTAATGATGGAACAGACACATTGTGAACATGAAAATGATATGGATTCAATACTATGTTTGTCAAGAAATTGATATAACACATTTTCATTTTTCGTTTTCCTTTTTATTTTTCATATGAGTGATTGGAGAAATATTGTCTTGTGTTTATTTAGGTACTAGTCATGCCTTCACAATACCAAAAGGATCATCAACTCACCAAACAATATATGGCTAACCTATCCGACTTTTGTCATTCAACTCACCTTGCCCATACTTTTTCCTCTCTTCAATCTCGTTGCTTTCATGAGGGTAGAGTTGTCCAAAAAGATATCAAGGATTATGTCTACATCAAGTCCATGTTTGAAAACATTGGATTTGGTTGTTTGTTGAACATTAAGGAAGACATCTATCCTCGATTCCTATTGGAGTTCTTCAGCACATACTCCGTCATTGAAAACAATGATGGAATATTTGTTAGGTTCATCTTGAAATATCAACTCATTCAATACTCTCTCGAAATGTTTGCTCAAATTCTTGATGTCCCATTTGTAGGCACTTGTCGCTTCACGGATAAATGGAAGCTTAGTGCTCTCCTTGAATCCTACAATTGTCCTCCAAATGATCATGAGGAAATTGATCTTGACTTCATTGTCGACATCGTCTCCAAAAAGCGTAATCGACCCGTTAAGAGAAGCCTTCATACTAAGGTACGTTCGGTGAAACGTCATGAGGTTCTCTTGAGCGACCTTAATGATAATATGGTTCAATGGACCAATATTCTTAGGGAAAATGTGTTTTGTCTTGGTGGAAACCAGGATCATGTTCCGGCGTGTTTGGTGCATATGTTATATTGCATCTTTACCAACACCAAGTACAATTTGGCATATTTTATCGCTCAACGGATCAATTATGCTATTCACAAGCCTAAAACAAACCTCCCTTACACAATGCTTCTCATTCGCCTTTTCAAAAGGGTTGGCCGTGATTTCCCAAATCTTGATCTTTCTCAGTTTCAACCGGTCAAACGGGTCATGCTACCTATTCAAGAGGTATATAAGAGAAAGATAAGATCTGATCGTAAATTCGACCAACTATAGTTCAATGATGAGGACATGGACATGCCAACAAGTGATGGTGATGGCATTGGCACAAGTGCTCCCATTGACTCTTCGAGTTCTTCTCACCACTCCACAAACTCATTCGTGGATGGTTTAGATGTCATTGCTTCCCCTCCCCACCATTCCTCTAGTGAAGTTCCTAGTAATCTCAATTTAGAGGAACTTTACCGTCTAAATCTTCGAACCCGAGGTGATTTGCATGAACACCGGTTTGAGTCAAGAAAGGGAATCAAGTATCTGAGAAAAATGATCAAGGACTTAGGCAAGAAAAGGAGGTGAATACTTTGAGTTGTGTTAAAGTTTGGTTATCTTTTGCAGCTTAAACATTTGCTTATTAACTCTTTGGTTTAGTTGTTTATTAACTTGTGTTGCATGCTTGGATTACTATTTATTTTGATCCTTAATGTTGCTTATGCAATGATGTTTGTGTTTTACATAGCTTTGTGCATGCCTTATGATAGTTAGCTTATTAGATTATGATCTGTAGTTAACTTTGGCTTGTGAAACTTTTGGGAAAAATCTGGGTTTATCAAAAACTGGAATGGGAATTTTTTTGAAAACCTTCTGGTCGCGGTTCCATATCGACCCGCGGTTCCTTATCGATAAGGTACCGCCGATCCTAGATAAGGAACCGTCGGTCACTGTGCACGACAGTATCTTTGCTTTACACTGTTTTCTTAATTTTGTGTAAACCTTGCATGATTTTCAGTAATAAACTGCACATTTCCTAAACTAGGTTACCTAAATTCATTATTCACCTAAAATGATTTTAACCCATTACTAGTTTGGATCATCCCCTCACCCATTTAAATCCTCCTTGTTTGCCTTGTTCTTCACACATCAAACATACTTCCCTAAACCTTAAACACCCTAATCAACCATGGTGTGTACCAAAACCTCAAACACTTCCAAGACCTCCACCCCAAGGAAAACACTCAAAATAAGGGTTAAGGTAGCTAAGCCTAACTCCTCACCTTTCCACACACCTAAGAATGAGAATGCTCCTATCCTCATTTCTTCATCACCTTCGCACCTCTTGCACCATGCAAGACTTCATCTACCCATGGTACTAACCACTCCATTGGTTCTACCTCCTCTTCATTCAACTCAAGAATGAATGAGCTTTCTTCACCCTTCACTCCAAGTGCACCCTTGGAAGTGACCACACAACCTCAACCAATCCAAAGCATTCCTTTTGGGAATGACTTTGATGACACTTTGGTGACTTCACCATTTACCCATGACAACTCACCCATTTCACCAACCTTGGAGGATTTACCTCCACACTCACCCATTTCCCCTTTGGGGAACATGCCTCCACTTTCACCCACATCACCCTTGGAGAACTTGCCTCCTCCACCTCCACCCAACTCAAACATCCCAATTTTGGGTGTCCCTATTTCCCTCCTCTTGGGTGATCCTTACTTTGGGTTTCAACAAACTCATGGTCCTAGATGTCCATGTTGTCTCTACAACCACTACATCATCCATAACCTAAGGATGGATATGTATGGACTACATAGGGGTTTTCAAGACTTCTTTCTTACCTTGTTCTCCATGCCTCCTCCTAGGAGATGAATGATGGAGTTTGTCTTAATAAGAGTTTTCAACAAAACCAAGCCTAAGAAAACTACTTATCTAGATTTAATTTTAAGCTAGCTATGTATTAGTTAGTCTTTATTTATCTTTGTACTTTCCTCATTAATGAATGTTTCATGTTGTTGTCTTATGGATTTAGCTTTGTGTGATTCTATCCTTTTGTGCACACTAATCAACTTTAATTTGAAATTAAAATTGAACCTAAATCTATCACAACCCCTAAACTTGACTAAAATTGGTTCGAAATGATATCTAAATTATTTTGTCACCCTTTGTCAAGACATTCTTTGTAAATGTGTTGCTTTATGCAACCCTAGCATATTTTGGTTCTAATAGAGGTAAAATTCCAAGATTTGCAACTTTTTGAAAAAGTCTTAGTTTTTCCCAAAACCTAGGAAAAACATGGTTTAAAGTCCACTGGACGCGGTTCCTTAAAGACCCGCGGTTCCTTAGTGATATGGAACCGCCGGCCCCTATAAGGTACCCCGGCCAGAAAGTGGATTTTGACGATTTTTTGGTCAAAAATTTTAAAACCCTATTCCCAGTCAAGATTCCTTGTTTACTCAAATTGACTAAACATTCCTTGACACTACACATTTTGTATTCAAGTTCTTACCTTGATTACATTTTACTTATACCCAAACCTTGAGATTTCATTCTCACACCTTCCCAACCTTGAGAATTTATTCTCACATAACCTTGAGATATCATTCTCACACTCTCACAATGCCTAACTCCTACATTCCTAACCTTGACATTTCTTTGTCATAACCCCAAGCTTCCTCATCCAAGCTTTCAAAGAAACCGAAAATCTCGGTTCGACCCGTTTGGGTTAAGAAGAATGAACCATCTTCGTCCAAACCACCCAAAAACCCTACCTTCTCTCCAATCAATTATTGGAATGAGACTTACACCATAAACCCCATCACTGGAGCAAAAGAACATGTTCCACCACCACCACAATCCTTCAATACCCCTCAACTCAATGACCTTTCAACCTTCCCAAACCTCACAAGGCATTGTGAAAACACTCCCAAACCCTTTACCCCACCACCACCAAACCCTAAGTTTGATGCCATACCCCCATCAAACGATTTTGTGTTGCATCATGGATCCTCGTGTGATTGTTGCCGATTTCAACAAATTGAACTTGCTCATGTGTATGAGAAGTTAAATTTTCTTGAATTCCTCCTCACTCGACCTCCTATTCAGGTTTTCGTTCCGGTGGACAAAACTTCGAATGATGCATCGTCGTCTTTTTAGTTTTATTTTATTTTTAGCAATCTGGGAAAATATCACTATTAGACTAGCTTATGCTTAGTGGTTTATTTTCCATATTTATTGCTTTTAGATACTCATACTATGTGTATGAATATCTTCTTTGTTGTTTTTTTTATGTAACCTTTGTGTTATTTGTGTGCTATTTCATTAGTTCTATTTTGAGTTGATCTTGGTTAATTTTTTTACAATTGCTTATGGGTGATTCCATCAATTCTAAAGCTTTAACCCATTGACAAGTTTATCATCTTCATTGGATTGAAGTTTGATTTTGTCAATTACCTCTTTGGACATACTTAGCAAAATACTTGCTTCTAATTTGAGATTTCTTCTCTTTCTCCCTCTCAAGTTACTTAGTAGGTAGTGATCATATATACATTGGTGTTTCTTTCCTTTCTACTAACCTTTGTGTAGCATGTCACCTTAGCTCCCAAACTTGGTGCCCCAAGCAAGGGGGAGCAACCACCAAGGAGGAGCTACTAGCAAAGTTCGATGTTCTTCAAAGACTTATGCTAATCTTTTTGCTATGACAAAGGGGGAGAAATGATAGTGATTAACTAGTTAATAATTCCATAGTTTGTGTTTCTACGTAAATGAGTTTATCGTTTGTCGTAGTCAAAAAGGGGGAGATTGTTAATGCAAGTGATGCCTAAAAACATTATTAGTGTTAACTAATCTTTCTTAGTTTTGATCACAACAAACCATACAACACATTTAGTGTAAAACACAAAATGAATTATTTAACTAACACTATCATCAAGGTAATAATCATATCACTAACCTTTCTTAATCATACTTAGTGATCATCAAAATGATTATCCTTAAAACTCACTTTTGTTAATAAGACAAAAGACTTTTTAATAAACTTTATTTTTTAGAAAATGTTTTATTAAAATGGAAAATGAAAATTTGAAAATGGCATATTCCAAATGCTGTTAGAATATCCTTTGAAGGGTTCAAATACCTCAGATATTCCCACCCCACTAAAAGACAAAAAACGGAGCGGAGTCTAGTGGCGGTACCTTAAGTACCTACGCGGTACCTTAGCGATATGGTACCGCGGGGTTAGATAAGGTACCGCGCACAGTAGCCGTTATAGATCCGTTGTAACTTTGTCTCCTTTAAATAGTGGGTCAAATCTCATTTTCTAGCAAGCCTCATGGACGTTTTTCTCAGCCCTCTTTCTATTTTCTATAGCATAATCATTAGTAAATGATCACTTAAATTGTTAAGGATGTTTACATATGATTATCCTCTTGATCCCCTCCTTTACCATGTCCAATGAGAAGATCACTCACTCACTAGTGTAGTGATAAAGATGAATATATGAGCTAGTCATATTCATCATGATACCCTTTTTTGTTTTAGGTCAATCCAATGTATTTATGAATACTTGGACTAGTTGTGTTCATCCAAGTTATTTGTGGATACTCGGATTTGTTGTGTACATCCATTGCATATGTGTTTGCTTGGATTTGTGTTGTGTAAATCCAAGCTACATGTGTGTACTTGGATAAGTCTAGTTGAGTTGTAATAGATTTGATTAGGAGTTCTCACTAAACTATAAAGTGATGTGGTTGTGTCTTGTGAGTTCTCACTAAACTTTAAAGTGATTAGTAGTTGTGTTGTGTGAAGTTCTCACTTAGCTTCAAAGTGAAGAGTCGTGAAGATTGGTTCTATCTTTCGATTAGAACTCGACATCTAGCCTTGTGTCGTAAAATGGTGAAGTAGAAACGTCGTGAAGATTGGTTCTACCTTAAGATTAGAACCCGACATCTAGCCTTGTGTCGTTAAATTGTGAAGTAGGCAACGTCGTGTAGATTGGTCCTAGCTAAAGATTAGGTCTCGACATTTAGCTTAGTGTCGGAAAATAATGTAAGCAACGATGTAAGGTTTTCTCCGCCGAGAAGGGAGCTTGTGGATATAGTGGAAATCTCGAGTAGGTGTACTCGAGGAGTGGAGTAGAAACGAGGATAGAGCCTCGTTGTCGAACCACTATAAATCTTGGTGTCTTACCACTAGGTTGTCTCCTTCCTTACTCTTTACTTATTTCATGATCATTATACTTGATTATTATCCTTGCTAGTACATTTCAATTGAACCTAATCATTATGCAACTTAGCATCAAGTAAAAGATAGTTTTGATACAAACCAAATTGAAAGTAATTTTAATTTGGTCACCAATCGAAGAGAAACTATTCAACCCCCCCCCCCCTTCTAGTTTCTACACTTTTGAAAACACTAGCCTAGATCAGAGGATGATCAAGAAATTGATGAACCTCAAAGTGATATAGCTTCATTCGTAAGTCCACAAGGAGTAAATGTGCTCCAGAGCGGATGTGTTTATACATTGATGCCGAGGATCATGAGTTAGGGGATCACAATGAACCTACTAACTATAAAGTTGTATTAGCGGATCCTGAATCTGAAAAATGCATAGATCCGTAAGTAACTTAGTACAACATGGGAAATTTGCTTGATGTTACGAATGTGGAGATGCAATCCATGAAAGACAATGATGTTTGGATCTTAGTGGACCTTTCCCCTAATGCTTGAACTGTAAGTGTCAAGAAGCTTGATAACGCTCAAATCCAACATATTTTCTTGAGCATTATCCGTATATTTTGCATGGTTTTCGGTTATACTAACGGGCTATTTAGCTCAAATATGTGTGAAGTTGTGTTTTGTGTTGTTAGTTAGCCAAGAACAAGAAAAGTGAAGAAAAGAAAGAATAATTGACGATTCATGCATATACGAAGGAATCCCGACTAGCTACATGCCTTTGAAGATCAATTCCGGGTGCAAGAACAAATGTTTCCAAGGAGCATACAAGTCACTCAGCATGGAAGTTGCCACTGGCAAGAGTGAAGTTGCCACCATCACATGGGAGTTGATTTGCTTCCAACATAGCTCAAGTTGGCTCCATCATGAGTGAAGTTGCCACCAACATTTGTCTAGACAAAATTGTGTCCACATTCATGCAAGCTTCTATGAAGAGTTCTAGAATCACTTTGGGACCAAGTAAACTACTTTGGCTACAAGAGAACTCCTTTGGCTCCAAGTATATTACTTTGGCTCCAAGTTCATGCATTGATGACCAAGGCCTTAACTCCACTATAAATAAGACCCATGGGGTCATTGTAACATAACACTTACAACATCACCTTCATTATTCATCAAGGAAACTCTCTACTTGGTGGAAATCCCGGATTTGGTCCAAGTGTGCCAAAACTCATCCTTTTGAAGATCCAATCATCAAAATAACCTTGCCAAACTCTAAGGGATCATTACCCTTATCATTGGTAGTGTTTTTTGATACCTAAATCACCACCAATCTTCACCAAACCTCTCCAAAACCCGCCTCAATTCTCAAATACGAATTTCCAAATACAAAACCCGAAAGACCACAAAGAAACTTGTAGTCAATTGGAGGCTTAAGGATTGCTCTAAATTCTTCCATTCCATTTACTTATTGTAATCATACTTTGGGTAAAATTTTGTTACTTTCATGATGTTGAACTCTATGTCATATGTTGAACTTTTGGTTTGTGTTAATATGATTATGGAGTAGTTTTCTTATACTTGTTTGGAATAATGTAATCATTGATATGGAGTGTTTATTATATTACAATGTTGAATTATGATTTTGTTAATGAGTTTGTTTAAATCAATATGAGTCTTGATAACTTGTTGGTAAACCATAACATGGTCTAAAGGTAGAAAGGATTCCTTGTTATGTTTTGTTCCAAATGTTAATGCGCATATATGTTTGGTGTATCATGATTGACAACCATGATTAAACAAGTTAAATGGATTTATAAGGATTTAATCTAGAGTATAGGTCAAAAGGGCTCTAATGAACAAGTTGGCTAAAATCATACTTCTCACAAATGACTTTTAACTATCGGTTTGTAATATTGATCATAGGTCGAAAGGGTTCTATATTCTAAACTGTGTCATGTGCAATTCCATGATATGACCCATTGACTTGGAATTATATACTTATAATTTGTGTCCTATTGCTTAAATATCTACCCGATAATCTATTCACTCCATTGAAATGAATACTAGTTCCAAGCAAGTATCTTTATTATTATTGTTATCTAATCTTATTAGCTTAATCATCATAATAAGTGTTACTTGTTATTTATTTGATTTATTGTTACTTGTATGGTAATTTTGGGAGTGACAACCATTTTTACCACTAACGTTACATTGTTACAAAGATACTTTACAACCGAAAACACCCAAATCCCAGTGAACGACCTCGGCTTACCACAACAAGCTAGCTACAAACGAAAGGGTCATACTTGCCCGTGTGTTCTTAGCTTATTCGGTAATCCTTGTATAAATTTAAAACTTGTGTATACTCACAAATAACGCATCAACTTTTAGCACCGCTGCCGGGGATTTGTTTGTGTTTTTCGTGTATTAGAATCTTTGTTTCGTCTAGTGTTTCGTTCATATAATTCGTGCTTATTGTGTTTTAAGAAAATTGAAGTGTGTTTACATTAAGCTTTTTAGTGATTATTTCATCAACCCCCAAAAAGTTTTTTGTTTTTTTTGTGCTCTAAGTTTATAAGTGCCTAAATCAAAAAAAAACATTCAAGTTGCCGCCGGCATACCTACTCTGCCGCCGGCAACAACAAAACAGTAGCCACTTTGCCGCCCGACACTCCCTAGTTGCCGCCGGCAACACCCAAACAGTCCCCAACTTGCCGGCCGACAAGCCAATCTTGCCGCCGGCAACTCCTGAAATTCAAAAAAAAAATTCCTTTAATTTTTATTTTCTTTTTTCTTTAGCTAAAATATATAAAAAAAAATTAAAAAAAACAAAAAAAAGTAAATGCAAAAATGTTTTCTATTTGAGTTCCTTTATATTTTGTTTATCTTTTCGTTTTTATTTTTAGTTGTTAATAAATTTTTCGAATTATTTCGATTTTTCATAAATCTACGTCTTAGAGGTAAAGGCCTCGTTAATAAATTCTATGAACTTAAACGTAAGTTCAAGAAGAAGACGCGTGAACCCAATAAAACCATATTTGATATCGAGTCACCCGAACCATTCACCAAGGAACGTGTTGTCATAATCGACATACTCGAGTCGAAATTCAAAAACCCATTCCATACCGAAGGAATCTTCTCTTATGACACCGAATCCGATTCCTCAACTGTTATTACCATTGATCCCCATGATCAACCGATGCGGTTAAACACTAGGATCGTTGCTCCAACACCTAGTTCCTCTATTGTTCAAATCCCTATTTTGAACAATTTCACTATCAAAAGTAACCACATAAAAATGATTCGGGAGAACCAGTTTGATGGAGAATCCCTATCCGATCCTCACCGACACGTTATCGATTTTCTTGAGATTAGTAGCCTTTTCCAATATGGTGAAAATCAAGAGGAAGCGATTCACTTGAGGACGTTCCCATTCTCATTAACCGGAGAAGCTAAGTCTTGGTTGAATGAACTAAACGAAAGAACAATTACTTCGTGGAACGAATTAAGAGAAGCTTTCATAAGCCGATTCTTTTCATCCACAAAGTTTAAGCGTCTCCTAAATGACATTCATGATTTTTACCAACTCGATGATGAGACTCTCGTTGAAGCTTGGATCCGAATGAAACATATGCTTCGCGCTTGTTATGGACATGATCTAACCAAGAGAACGATAATTGAAACATTTTATCATGGTTTAGACGATCCAACTCAAGTATCTCTCAACGCCGGAGGAATCTTCCTCCATAATACTCCAAATGAAGCTTTCCAAATCCTCGAGGACAAGGTCCTTCTCAAGCTCGAATTTTCGAAGGATTCTCGTATCCATCCTAAACCAAAAACCGTTGTTTCCGCCGGTGGAAATAACCTCATCTCCAATCACACCGTGTTGATGGAGAAATTTGAAGCTCTCACTAGACTTATCAATTCCCAATTTCTAATCATAAGGAATAAACTAAAAGCTATGCGAGACGATCGTAGAGACGATCACGATCCAAAAACCACCATGAAGGATGACACGCCGATGTGTGAACCTCATGAAGCGAATTATGTCGAAGAATATCACGAAGGATATCAAGACCAAAATTCAAGGAATTCACATTCCTATCTTACCCTAAACCCGAACCGTCCTATTCCTCAATCTCGATCGCGATATGTGACGACATACTCATCACAATATCTCCAAAAATCCAAAGCCTCAACGGAGGAGATGATGAGAGAATTTATGGCTTGGCAAACGGAAGAAAATGAACGTGTCAAGAACAATTTTGTTGACTTGGAATTTCAAATCAATCTAAACTTCCAGAACCATACAGCCATAATCGAAGACTTGAAAACAAAAACCGATCGAGTCAAAAAGTTCATCCAACAAACCAAGTCCCTTCCTCAAATCACCAACACCAAATCAAGATACGATCTACCCTCTATCCGAAATGAGAGTGATAAGGGTGATGTTGCTTTTATTGAGGAAGAAGAAGAACCTATTCCAACCATGCCAAAATCGAAACCTATCATTTCTAACTTAACTTTTCCCAAGGATTGCACCGTGCATATCCCATACAAAAAGGAGAAGACGTATGAACATGATGTAATGTCAATTCATGACGCGGAGTTGAAATCAATGAATGGCGTTGGAAGTAGAAGGATGATAAAGAGGGACGACAATGATGTGCGAAAGAAGCCTTTCAAAGTTTGGGATATGAATGACGAATTGCTTCCGTTCAATGTTGATAATTATCAAAATCAATGGCACCCAACCAAAGTTCCCCATCTTAACCGTATCATCAAAGAATCCTAACACCGAGGGGGAGAGTCTAGCTAACGACTTGATAATAAATCAAGCGCTTCTCGGGAGGCAACCCATGCTTTAATTGTTTGTGGGTTTAATTTTGTGTGTTTTAGAATAGATGCATACACCCCAAAGATATTTTTCTAACTTGGAAAATCTTAAGTGTGAGGGGGTGTACTTTGCTAGTAGTGTTTTTATATATCTATGTGTGCTTGCGTGTTTGTTTGTTTGTTTTGTTTTGTGTGTTTTGTTTGAATAAATGCAGCAATAGGTAATGGAGGAGGATGCATACAAGAAATCGATTGATCTCACAAGCCTATGTTCGAAACGGTGTAGCATTGCATCACATGGAGATCAATTGCAATTTTTAAACCCGAGAAGTTTCGTTTCTCTTTGACTATTTATTTATTTCCTTACTTTTCATGCTTTGAAGTTTATTTTTAACCTTGAGTCCAATCCAAAACTTAAGTGTGAGGGGAAATAAATCAGAAAACGAAACCAATTTTTGTTATAAAAAAATTAATAAGTAAAAAAAAGAAAAAAAGGGAGAGTTGTACACTTGTTTGCCCTTAGGATTTAATTTTTTTTCTCACACGTTTGTTTGTAAAATGTATTTCAATAATCGTTCCCACGATAAAAATAAAAATAAAAAAATATATAAAATTAAAAAAATAATAATAATAAGATTTTTAGTGAGATCACACTTGTGTGATATAAGTGTATATACGTGACAAAGAGGCAACCTTAGGAATAAAACCCAAATAGCCTTTTTCAATTATCTCTTTAGCTAGTTTCATCGATTAGCTAACCTCCCATATTAACCCTTTTGTTAGCATTTTCTTCTAGTGCTAGATACCCTTAGAAAACCCGTTGAGCCTATCTTTTCGTTTTTATTAAATCCACTAAAAAGAAAAAAAAATATTTAACCGTAAACCTTAGCCTAATCCTTGTCAAAGTCTAAGTGGTGGATTGCTAGTTGCTTAGTATAGTGGATCGTTTTTGATGATTTATAGTTTCCACATTTCGCTATGTGTGTGTGCCATTCCAACGAAGATGAAGTAGGTCGCTTCTATTTGTATTTTTTGTGGCGTGTGCTTAGGCGAAGTGTGAGGGGAGCATGTTATGTATGTTGAAAAAAATGAAAAAATAAAAAAAGAGGAGGATGAGAAAAGAAAAAAAAGAAAATAAGTCATCGAAAAAAAGTAAAAAAAAGTTGATGATGTCAAAAATAGCCAATGAGCTATATGTTTATGAAGATGAAGGAAGACGAAGTATATTTGGATATCGATTAACCAATGTGCTAAGACGTGATATATGTATGTGTTGATCGATATATGTTGAATAAAGCTCGTGGCTATAATCATTTATGGGCTTGTGAATTGTTCGGTAACTAGCAACATGGGACTTAGACTTCTAACTCGTATATTCGTGATACACCTCTCATAAAATTCACATGCCTTATCCATACCCCATTAACCCTTAGCCTTGTAACCCGAATAAAAATCCTCTTTAGATGTGTACACTTGGTGCTCACGCCATTTCAATTAGTTTTGTTTGTACTTGGTAGATTTACATCTTATTTTTCAATAAACCATTTTTATGTACCATGTGGGAAGTTTTTATTTTACTTGCTTGAGGACAAGCAAACTCTTAAGTGTGAGGGGGTTTGCACCTTTAGCCATTTTGTATAAAGACCAAAAATATTTTTTATTTTTCATAGAATTTTCAATTTTTCATAAAATTTTTAAAAATTTTCTTTTCTTTTAGAACCTAGGTAGTTTCTAACTTTATTTTTCTTTTATTTGCTTGAGGGCAAGAAAAGTTTTTCTTTTCCTTACTCGAGGACGAGCAAAACTTAAATGTGAGGGAATTTGATAACGCTCAAATCCAACATATTTTCTTCAGCATTATCCGTATATTTTGCATGGTTTTTGGTTATACTAACGAGCTATTTAGCTCAAATATGTGTGAAGTTGTGTTTTGTGTTGTTAGTTAGCCAAGAACAAGAAAAGTGAAGAAAAGAAAGAATAATTGACGATTCATGCATATACGAAGGAATCCCGACTAGCTACATGCCTTTGAAGATCAATTCCGGGTGCAAGAACAAATGTTTCCAAGGATCATACAAGTCACTCAGCATGGAAGTTGCCACTAGCAAGAGTGAAGTTGCCACCATCACATGGGAGTTGATTTGCCTCCAACATAGCTCAAGTTGGCTCCATCATGAGTGAAGTTGCCACCAACATTTGTCTAGACAAAATTGTGTCCACATTTATGCAAGCTTCTATGGAGAGTTCTAGAATCACTTTGGGACCAAGTAAACTACTTTGACTACAAGAGAACTCCTTTGGCTCCAAGTATATTACTTTGGCTCCAAGTTCATGCATTGATGACCAAGGCCTTAACTTCATTATAAATAAGACCCATGCGGTCATTGTAACATAACACTTACAACATCACCTTCATTATTCATCAAGGAAACTCCCTCCTTGGTGGAAATCCCGGATTTAGTCCAAGTGTGCCAAAAACTCATCCTTTTGAAGCTCCAATCATCAAAATAACTTTGCCAAACTCTAAGGGATCATTACCCTTATCATTGGTAGTGTTTTTTAATACCTAAATCACCATCAATCTTCACCAAACCTCTCTAAAACCCGTCTCAATTCTCAAATACGAATTTCCAAATACATAACCCGAAAGACCACAAAGAAACTTGTAGTCAATTGGAGGCTTAAGGATTGCTCTAAATTCTTCCATTCCATTTACTTATTGTAATCATACTTTGGGTAAACTTTTGTTACTTTCATGATGTTGAACTCTATGTCATATGTTGAACTTTTGGTTTGTGTTAATATGATTATGGAGTAGTTTTCTTATACTTGTTTGAAATAATGTAAACATGGATATGGAGTGTTTATTATTTTGCAATATTGAATTATGATTTTCTTAATGAGTTTGTTTAAATCAATATGAGTCTTGATAACTTGTTGGTAAACCATAACATGGTCTAAAGGTCGAAAGGATTTCTTGTTATGTTTTGTTCCAAATGTTAATGCGCATATATGTTTGGTGTATCATGATTGACAACCATGATTAAACAAGTTAAATGGATTTATAAAGATTTAATCTAGAGTATAGGTCGAAAGGGCTCTAATAAACAAGTTGGCTAAAACCATACTTCTCACAAATGACTTTTAACTACCGGTTTGTAATATTGATCATAGGTCGAAAGGGTTCTTTATTCTTGTGTCATGTGCAATTCCATGATATTACCTGTGACAATCCGTCAATTTATGATCGATATTTTATTCTCAAGTGTTGATTGAAACCATTATTTTAATGTTATATTATGAACTCACTCATTTATGGGAAGAAATTTGGGTTTACATCTTGAAGTAGCATCGACTACGTCTAAACCGGAGGATTCTACGTTACGTGCTTACGTTTACATACACCGTTTTGGTGACAGTCCGACATTTCAGGAAATAAATTTATCCGTGAATATTATTTTAGAATTTTTAAATTGTGTTGGTTCATAAACTCACAAATTTACGAGAAGAAATTAGGACTTACGTGCATAATTTAACATCCTTTACGACTAAACCGAAAACCTTAGGATTACGTATTCACGTTTTCGAACTCCGTTTTTTATGAGACAATTTTTATTAGATTCGTTTTGTCCCGTTGATTCATAATTTATAAAAACGTTTTTCGTAAAATGGCCCGAGGGCACGCAAATCGAGGAAACTAGAATCAAGGAGTAACCGTAAATTAGTGGGATGGGACAAATTTTACACTTGCCCACCCCACTATATGGGACGGCCAAGAAGGCTCCAACACACACCTTAGGTGTCAAAAGCTTCACATGGAAGCTTAACACATGTATAAACATTACTAAAACCATTTTACAAAACCATTTCTCATAAAACCTGTTGTTCCTTTTTAATCCATAACACAAGATTCTTAGAGAGAGAAAGAGAAGAAAAGTAGAAAGAGAAAGTAGAGAGAGAAGTGGAAGGTTTACCCTAAAACTATGTGTTTTATGAAATGAACCAACACCCTCTTTCACATGTGAAAGAGGGTTATATACCCACGAACCAATGGGCTTTCCATGGGTCGTGGGTTTGTGACTTGGGTCGGGCTTGGCTTAGTCTTGGGCTTACGCCCCTAACTTAGACAATATTAGCTTAAAGTCCAAGCCCGGTTTTCCCGACTAACCTATTACAATACAAGACCTTTTAACGACTAAGATGACCTATTACATTCTTGTTCGACTATATAAAATATAGGGCTAACAATCTCCCCCAATGTATCGGTCATCTTAAAAAGCTTAAAAGGCATAAGATGATTGAGTGAATACATTCTTGCAGAGGAGATCTTCCTGATTTGGTCTTGTATCTTGGTCTTGATCTTGTTTATAACAGCTTTGTTCCTTCATGCTTTTGTGATCTTTATCTTGAGCCTTTGTCATTTGACTTTGAGTGCTTGAGATCTTCATTTGTGCTCCTTGTGACTAAGATGACCTATTACATTCTTACATTCTTAGGTATCTTGATTATCGCCATCTTGTGCTCTTGTGACTTATGAATCGACATCTGGTTACACAGCTACGCCACCTTCTTGATATGCAGCAACATATATAGACACGGATGAAATGGCTTTGAACATTTCACCCTAACTCGGTAGCGTTTTACCTCCGGTCGGTGAAGACCGTTAACCGGTTTTAAATACCGTACCTGTGATCAGATAGATTCGATTAAGAACCTCCTTGACAGGGTTTCCCAGCGGTAGTAGCCAGTTCTCTTTACTCGACCGTCTCAAAGCAGACTACGAACGTAAAGAGTGAATCATAAGGATAAATTATCCGTCTGAATAGAGTCGTCAATTCAGATTTCCTAGAACAAGTTTGATTCTAAAAGAATCGCACCATTGTTGCTTTCCAGTTTGTCACAAGCTTAATTCATAGAGAATCTTGCGAGTTACCTACCGCAGTGCTGTTTGATGTTGACACTGGAAGGATTTCCATTCGTCACTGTGAACACTAATGAGTGTCACTCTGAATGTTCTGGCAAGATCACATGGATTTTGCGAAGAAACCTGGAATCAAGTTTGAATCAATTAAGAATCGAAACTTAGTTGCTTTCCAGTTCTCACAAGTTTGATTCGTGTAGAATCGCACAAGTTACCTACCATGAGCTTGTTTAATGCTGGCTCAAGCAGGATTTCCATCTTCATTGTGAATCGTATCACTCAGATGTTCTGGCAATATCACAAGGATAATGCGTAGGACTCGATTGTGTCCGAATGAGATGATAAATTGATCTCGTTTGGCTCTAGACTCAATAAGTGCATTTTGGTAATCGGAGGCTGGAGCAGACTGCCACCTTTTCAATATTAACTGACTCGGAGTGAGAAAGTCAATAGATACGTGTTGATCTCCGTGACAATGAGACAAGTTTCTTTTGAGAGAAACTCGAATGGCTGGGGAAGGGTTGTGCATCGCATCACTGGCTCCATGACACTTGTCTTCAAAAGATGTGTTAACCCGGTTTCTACCTAAGTTGCATAGAATATTCAACTCCTTCAATGCTTACCAATACGTCATCATTAGCACCTTGTTGTGATTGTTCTAGTGCTAACTTAAGTAATTGGTCCGCATTCAGCTTCATTCCACTCCATCTTTCCTAAGGACAACTATTTCTAGCTATGGAATGTCCTTGGGTAGATCCCTCCGGTTCTGGTTGGATCATAGGACTTAGTTTCCTATCCTAAACCACCTTTTGACTCCATCGTTCCGTCGTGGATAGTAGGTTGTTTTGGGTATAGATCGTAACCATTAAACCATTGAAAACCATTCAAAGTGTTTGATAAAAATCAAAACTTTTAACACTTGAAAGTTTTACATTTCCGAAAAGCTCCCCCTTCACACATGCATCGATATACGAAATAGTTTGGCATGTGAAGGAAAGAGTTGCACTTGAGTCTTTAAGATCACATGTTGCGATATATTACATTTTAATCACATTTTCTCCCCCTATCTCTAATATAAAAATATAATATTAGAGATACCAATTGATTAAAATATGATATTTTCTGAAAAATCGACGGGAGAGAAACATGTGTGTACGCATGAATCATGGAACATTTTTAGTCAGGACGCTCCCCCTCAACAATATAATTGTGTCTTGAGACAAAATTTTAGAAAAACGACACCACAAAATATGTTGAGGTACAGAGTTGAGAGGCCTTTTCCGATATAATATATTACATTTGACAATTTCATATCATTTTCAGAATGTGTTGGATACATAAAATATGACAATTTTAGAGATGTACCCAACAACATTAAAAGGCTTGATTTTAAAACGCTCCCCCTCAAAAATTGATCAAAATAACATATGACAATTTTGAGATATAAAAACCACTTATGAGGAAGGGAGTGTTGAACACACAATTTTGAAAGATTTAGAAAAACCTTTTGAGAAATTCTTGAAAAATTGTGTTCAACGGTTTTAAAATTATCAGGATAGAAGACTTCTCTTCTATTGATTAGGGAAAGCGCACTGAAACGTACACTCCCCTTTCGGGTCCGTTTTTCATGAGCTCAAAACTTTGATTGTTTTGGGACTAGCTCATGACCGAGAAAAATAAATTTCCCGTTGTGAAGGATAAGTTATCATCCGTGATAAACTTTCCTTAAGTTTAAGTTCGAGTTCTAAGCTGACATTTACTTAGAAATCGTTTTTCATGAACTTAAAAACTTTGAATGTTTTTATGAGAAGCTCATGACCGAGAAATATGAATTTCTCGTTGAGAAGGATAAGTTATCGTCCGAGATAAACTTTCCTTAGTTGAGGTCCGAGTTCTAAGCTGTTATGCGCCTAGAAGTCATTTACACGAGCTTAAAACTTTCGAATAGTTTTAATAGAAGCTCGTATCTGAGAAAATCGAATTTCTCGTTTTGAGGATAAGTCATACTCGGGATGAACTTTCCTATCTTGTGAGCTCGGGTTACAGTCTGTAATTTGACAATAAGCCTTGTACACGAGCATAAAACATTTGAATAGTTTTAATAGAAGCTCGTGACCGAGAAATATGAATTTCTCGTTTTGAGGGTAACTTATCATTAAAGAGATAAAGTTCCCTTTCTTTGACGTTCGAGTTACAGCCTGAAATGTGACTGTAAGTCATCTTGAATCTTACTTGTGAAACCCTTGAGACACGTATTTCTCTGATATCTGCTTCTTCAACAACCAAACTCTGAGAGTGTCTTTTGTTGAATGGTATGAATATGGAAAACCTTTGTGTTCTTGTTGAATCTTTACTTTATTACCTGCACTTTTATCAGTAGTTTGTATGCTTGCATGTGGGTTAGTGATATCTTTGTGAGAACCGTGTGGGGGTTCACCTTGAACCTTTGTCGAGCTAGAGGGAAATATCTTTCCAGTAGGAACCCACCTAAGACCTATTGTTTTGAAGGTTCTACCCGTTGGTATCCACCTAAGACAAGGTCGAGGAGACATAGTTTTCTCATGCACAGCGGAAGACTTAGTTGGAGAAAAACTATTTCCATTAGGGTTCCGTCTTTGAGGTGCTCTAGCTTTTTGGTTCACCTTGTTCAGGACTTTAGTGATACAATCATCATGAATGGCATTAAACACGCATTTGTTACATTTCGTGCAAACAAAGTGCTTAGCATTTGAGAAGGTTCTAGAGTTCCTAGGGTTGGCAGAATTATGCACATCATAGAAGGGTCTAGAATTCCTAGATGTGTGAACAACGCTCCTAGGTTGTGGTTTGGTCCTATATCTTGCTTGTGTCTTGTTTTTAGCATCCTCTAGATAGCTTTTATGACCCGTGTCATTTGAACTACGCCTAGGCATGTTCTTGGAGCTAGATCTAAAGTTGCTTGAAGCATTCATGTGATCGGGTTTTGCAGAGGCAGTTTGTCTTAAGGTCGGTCTAGATTGTGGAGTGACTGGTTTAGGCAACTTGCTACGCACGTCAACTTGGGATGCAAACCTTGGATTCGACATTTTGAGTCGTTCAGATTTAAACGCATTCGGTTCTCTAGCAACTGAGCGATTTCTGAATGATTGAAAGGAGGTTTCCCCAAGACTGACTGTTTTGGTAACTTAGTATCCACACTATTTCCTTTTATCTTCCTTAATTCGTTTTTCACCGCTGTCAGTGCAAAAACCTTTTCCTGAATCTGAGCCTTTAATTGCTCATTTTGTAGAAGTAATTGAGCAACGCGTTGTTCTAACTTAATGTTCATATTATCAAATATGGCGTTATCAGCATTCGTATCATTACTTTCTACAGTGTCGATAGGTTGCACAGATAATTCAGTTAATGAAGCAGGCGGAGGACTTGGATTTCGAGAAGCCAACTTTGATTCTAATAGATTTATTTGTTTCACAAAATGTTCTTTTTCCATGTTAAAATATTGAATCTTACGATCCAATTTTTGTTCAAGAACAGCATTTGCTTTTTCAAGTTTTTCAAAGTAAGCCTCAAATTTGTTATTTTTCTTTGAAAAATCAAGTTTGGCATCCTCAAAATCTTTAGTCTTCTGAGCTAACAGACTTTCAAGCTCGTGAATCTTAGAATTAACATCCTGAGAAGTCTCTCCTCCATTAGTACTCGTATCTGATGAATCAAGTGTGGTATTGCTATCAACCTTTTCCACTAGATACGTGTCAAGAATGGGTTCAGATTGCTCAGTATGTTGAGGAACATCGTATTCAGCATTTAAATGTACCCTAGCCATTGGCTGATCATCATAAATGGGTCTGATATCCGCATCATTGGTTGTTTGATCATTCCCTGAGCTAGTACTGATATGCTGCATTTCTGATTCTGTCCCGCTGCTCTCTGTATCAACCGAAGAAGCATCCAATGCTTGATCTATATCGACAGTGCTCTCTTTCGTCTGCATCAGTCTTTGATTCACCCTTCTTTGAAAGTGCCTTTGATGGCGTGTTCTTTCATCAATTGACTTCTTTATATTGCTCATATGTTGAAGAAGTGTCTCTTTGAATGCTTGAAGATCTACGAGAGTATATTTGGCAAAGTATGTGCTTGTGAACTCTCGATCGTTTTTGGATAAGCCACTTGAGTCAATGAATTGCTGGAACTGATTGTTGAGAGCTAAAAGGACCTCCATGGATATATTCTCGTGAAAATCGTCTTTGTCAAGTTCTTGTTGAAGATGGTCCACATTAAGTAGCATCATTCTGATGAATGTCTCAACATCTTGACCAAATAGTAGAAAGAATACCCGTTTGAATCCAATTTCAAGACGAGTGCCTTTTAGGTCTTCTCTTGAAAGAACCTGAAGGTGTGACTGAAGCAACGTTATGTGTTCCATGCATCTTTCTTTTGCTTTCGACATCTTGTATTTGATTGCATGAACGGTTTTGGTGGTAGAATCCTTGTTAGAAGGTTTACTGATTGGAGTCTCAGTATTTGTCTGAACCTCTGGATTCTGCATCTTCTCTTTATTCATCTCAGTCATGGACGTTGTTGGTGTTGAATCCACGAAGATGTCCATTGAATGGATGTCTCGAAGAAGATATGATGTGTATGGATTACGGATCTTAGTGGATGTGTTGTGATTGATTCTGGTTGAAATTCCGAAAATTCTAAAAAAAAAAAAAAAAATTCAGTCCGACAATAAATTACTCAGTCCGACAAAACGGTAAGCCGAAAAAATTTTGAATCACCAAATTCTGAAATCGAGTTAGAAATAGCCAAAAACTAGTAGGAAAAAAATTTGAAAAGAGAAAAATTTTGACAAAAATAAAACCTAAAATTGGCCTAAAAATTTGAATTTTGGTCCGAAAATTCGAATTTTTGGTCGAAAAAATTTTCGCTTCGCCAAAATTTGAAATTGAAGCTTAAATGGCCTAAAAATGGTCTAGGAAAACATAAATTTTTCTAAAGTTTTCCCGCCAAAAAACTTTTTTTTTTTTCAATCTTCGTGTAAACTATGTTCCGAGACTAGTCTAGATAGTGGCTAAATCTAAAAATTGCTCAAACAAAATCGCACTCTGATCGCAACGTGACCCATCGCACTCTTAGATCGCACTCTGATCGCACTCTGATCGTACTCTATGATCGTTGTCTGATCGTACTCTATGATCGTGGTCTGATCGCACTCCGGTCGTACTCTATGATCGTGTTCTGATCGCACTCTGATCGTACTCCTAGATCGCAGTCGGATCGTACTCTGATCGTACTTGGTGATCGTGATGTGTGATCGCAGTGAGGGATCGCACTATAGATCGTACTGAGTGATCGTAACCTGATCGAAGCCGTGATCGTACTCTGCTAGATCGTACTCCCAGATCGTATTGTGATCGTACTGAGCAATCGTAGTCACAGATCGTAACTTGGATCGTACTAATGATCGCAGTTAGATCGTAACAATGGATCGTGACTATGGATCGCAAGTAGAAACCCCCAGGGTTTATGCAAACACAAAGTCAGATCGTACCAAGGAATCAAAATACCCCTTTTCTCGGATAGTACTAGAACACACCAAATTCGTGTTTTTTAGCCTAAAAATGAATCAAGCACCCAAAAATTTTGTGTTTTTAACCAAAAGAACAATACCAAATCACTACCAATAGTAAGTAGATGATTTGTATCAAGAATAATCCCTAAAAAACACAAGAAAATTTTTGGTACGAGAGTTTTTGGATCAAAATAGGCACGAAAAAATCAAGAACACAACACATGAATCTTCAATCACCTATCCACTATAGGCTCTTGATACCAAATGTTGTTCCTTTTTAATCCATAACACAAGATTCTTAGAGAGAGAAAGAGAAGAAAAATAGAAAGAGAAAGTAGAGAGAGAAGTGGAAGGTTTACCCTAAAACTATGTGTTTTATGAAATGAACCAACACCCTCTTTCACATGTGAAAGAGGGTTATATACCCACGAACCAATGGGCTTTCCATGGGCCGTGGGTTTGTGACTTGGGCCGGGCTTGGCTTAGTCTTGGGCTTACGCCCCTAACTTAGACAATATTAGCTTAAAGTCCAAGCCCGGTTTTCCCGACTAACCTATTACAATACAAGACCTTTTAACGACTAAGATGACCTATTACATTCTTGTTCGACTATATAAAATATAGGGCTAACAAAACCTTACATGCAAAACCACTCATTCTCTCCTCCTTCTCTCTCTCATTTCCGTCCAAAAACCACCATCAAACACCACTCTTTGATCTATTTTAGCCATAGAATCATGTGTTATTCATACACATGATGAGGCTCCTTTGAAACCTTGAAGATTGGAGGTGATTCTAACATCCAAGGAGGTGATTTGGTGATGTCCAATGGCTGATTTCTATATAAATTTTACAAGTATTGGTGGTCTTGAAGATTGGTGTTGATTTATCACAAGTTGTGTGATCAAAATCCATGTTTTGATCATCTCCTTCATATTCTTGGTTGGTAACAAGATTCATTCTTCCATTCTCTTGATTATTTTGTAAATGTAAATGTATATTTTCTTTTTAATGTATATATGTATGATGATATATGATGATAAAAATATTATGTAGGGATTTGGTGTTGATAAACATGGGTGAAAAGATGGAAAACCACATGTAAAATGGTTAAAATTTTGCTTAATATGATGGCTGTATAAAAACAGTAAGTAGCCAAATGCTAAACTGATAAAATGGCATAGTGGAATCAATTTACAGTAAGTATTAGGTGTTATACACATGTGAGAGTTGGCCATACAATGGAATCATAAAAATGAGTGAGATATGATCAAAACAAGATTAGAGTGCAAATCTGCCTATACTGTTTTGGACGAATTTATTAAAATATTTAGAGCTTGATTCATCAGTAGCTATAAAGAAGTAAAATGAAGCACATATTATGTAGTTACTGTCATAAACATTTGAGGTCCTATCCTATTATAGAACTCTATATATGGACATTTTAGTGGACTTAAAATTTAGGACTGATTTTGTAAATAAATAGTATATAATATAAGCACTCAAAATTTTATATAAAATATACATATATAAAACCCACTAGTTGATAATAATCATAAATAAAGATATATATATATATATTGATATTAAAATAGGACATATTATATAAACTACAAGTATAAATGTTTTTCCAAGTTATAAAACTATATACCTAAGTTTTACGTCTTTTCGGCTAAAACCGAAAGATTAACGTTTTTTGTCAAATAAAACTTAGACGGTCGGACCCGTCTAATGTAAACTTTTATAAACTCACATACTGATATATAAACTTATATAACAATTAAAAACCGATAAAACCCGAGCTTTATCACATATGAACATTAACGGGCCAAAGTAGCCTTATTGGACTATTAACCCGACTAGTTTGGTAAAACACTTATAAACTTACTTATTGGGCTAAACCACTTGGACCCAACATGTAAAGTATAATACTGATAATAAAAGTGTAAAATGGACTAATATAAGGTATTGGGCTTATAATAGGCTTATTGGGCCTAAAACATGTAAATAAGTAAAACTAGTAAACTACTATAAAAGTTACCAATACATAACATTAAAATGAGTAAATGAGAATGTATAAACCCACTTGATCATCATCATATATATATATATATATATATATATATATATATATATATATATATATATATACATATATATATATATATATATATATATATATATATATATATATATATATATATATATATATATATATATATATATATATATATATATATAAAATCATCATATGTATACATAATTGTTATTTTTATAAAGTCATTGGACAAGAGTCTAAGACAAGTATTATTTGTCTAGGTTTCCGTGATTGAAGCACGTACCGTACATCCAAATCGCCGATAACCGCCTTCCCACATCAACGTGAGTTCATAGCCTCACACTCTTTTAAATGTTTTATGAAATGTTTTATAAACCTGCGAGGGAGATAACATGTTAATTTAATAAAATAGGACACTAGTTGTCCCGACTGTTTGCTTATTGATTTGGACCCGAATGACTGTATGACCCGATAAATGATTATATGACCCGATAAATGAAATGAAATGGATTAAAGTTAGGTTATGTCACTAAAAGTCCTATTAGCATGAATTTTGAACTACCGGGATTTGATAGACGCTTGTGCATATAATAGTACTATTTGGGGACGATCACCCCAGTTCGCGCCTTGACGGTTGGATTATTATAATCCGCATGACATTGTTACCTTACTACAACAAACAATGGGTAGCTAGCCCGAAACTCAATTTGCCCATCTAAGTTAGCGTGTCGTCACAAAAATCATGCTAGGGAAATCTTCTCATACATAATTGTTTTTATAAGTTAAAACAGTATCCCTTGAGAAAAATTGGGTTTTCATCACCATACGGATTATTTAAAGTGAGACTTATAAATAATCGTTATCGAAATGAAGTTGTTTATAAAACACCTTGGAAAACTTAATTGTTTTTATAACAAATAACATCTCTGTAAATTCATTTTGATTCTTATTCTAGAATTAAACATGGAACTAGTTTTTATTTTAAACATGATGACAAAATTTTGACGAACTGAGTATTGCATCGTTAATCTTAAAATTGTATATTGTTGCGCGCCTACATACAATTTGGAAGTGACCATGCAAGGCTGATTAGTAGTCACCATGAAATTATTAATAAACACTAAAATTTTTTTGAAGATTGTGAAAGATTAAATTTTATGAGATCTGCAAGAAGTGAAAAATAGGGACATATTGATAGGGACACCTACATATGTGCCCGTACTATTTATTCTTCTGAGTCGAATTTATTCATCTGTGGAATTTGTCTTATTTGATAATTGATATTACCTTCTTGTCCAATTCTCCCGTGGTGAGATTCTTTGGAAAAGTATATGATTACCGAGTGTTGATACCCGACTGGATGTATCAACGTTCCTATCATTTCTTTTGATTAGATTTCATTTGAATGACCTGGGTAACGATCCGAGGAGCTTTCGAATGCGTACTCAAATTATGAAAACATGGGATATATTCATATTCGTTAAATGTTTTCATCTGTATCTGATTTGAAATTCTCTCGCATAGATTATGCGTTAACCTTACTCTTTTAAGGTTAGTTATGTCTCCTGATATCCTTGAATTTGTGAAGGATTATGAGTTATTATTAGCCTTTTGAGAAGTTCACATCTTAACGACGGTAATGAAACTGGAAAGTTGATAGTGCCAGTAGAATGGATTGATTGATTATGACATGACGACATTGTCTTAATTGATGGGAACTCGGGTAGAATTCCCCTAAAAGATAAGATGTTGATTATCAAAAGTGATCTAAATAATTCTTGACGGATGACCATATCCTGCATTTAGACTTGAAATTGTACCATGAATGGTTATGAACTAGTCATAGATCTTGTAATCTAGAAAGGACTTAAAGTAAATTTATTAAACATGTTTATGTTATCTGAAACTTTAGGAGGTATTTATTGGTGAATTACCTAGATTTTCGCCATTAAGGCAAGTTGAAATTGATATTGATTATATTCCCGGTGCTGCACTTGTGGCTTGTGCACTGTACGTCAGCACCAACTGAATTAAAAGAATTACCCTACAACTGAGAGAGTTGTAGGAGAAGACTTTTATTCTACCAAGCTCGTCATCATGAAGAACTATGGTGTTATTATTCCTTATATTTGTTGAATTACCATGAACTAGGTAAATTGATGATAAAAATCTATATCCACTACCCATGATGATAGATTTGTTCGATCATTTACAAGGTTCTAGCGTATATTCAAAGATTTGACCCACGCCATGGTTATCATCAATTTCCCGTCCGCGAAAAAGATTATATATTCCAATTACTACATCCATAACTTGTAATGAACATTATGAGTTTCACGTGATGTCGTTTGGATTGACTAATACACATGTAGCATCCATAAATTTGGTGAATCACGTGTGTAGGCTGTAATTTGATAAATTCATGCTTGTGATCATTAAGGACCATCTGTTTGTTTATAAGAATAAGAATGAGTTAATAATTATTTATAGATTGCCCTAAATTGGCTGAACAATAAAAACTTGTACCTTGAATTTTTAACATGTGATTTAAGGCTTGATCCTTTACATAAAATGACCGTTTGATTAATGATGGTAAGATATATGTATATTGACTCTTCAAAAATTAGAAGCCATTTAAGACTTTGGGTTTTACCAAAAAGAAAGTGCAAATATGTTTTGACAAATGTTTTATCAAAAGAATTTTTAAAGAATCATTCGCTTATAACCAAATCATTTAACTAAACTCCTGTTTAGGGGTAAATGTTTGTGCATACCTCAAGACAACCTAAGAAGGATTGAGGAAACCATGACTTGAAATTTAAAACGACAATTTTTGCTTTTCAACTAAGAAAATTTTGACCAAAGTATAAACAAAGGAATTTTCTAACATTAACGGATCTTATTAGTTATTTTCGATGAATAAACAAAAATCTTGTTAATTAAATTCAAATTTATTTTGAACATTTTTATATAATTGGTCGAACTAAGAAATTTAAAAATTTTCACGTTTATGTTTCATAAAAACTAAATATCCATTATTTAATTACTTGTAATGATTATCGACGCTTTAGCCGTCGGATTGAGCAAAACTGATAAAAATAATAGTTGAAACGAGACTAAAAGTTAGAAAATATGAAGAAAGAATTTTTGAATAAATACGGTCCTGATAATTATTTCATCAGGAAAAGTGAATGTAGATACTGACACATTATATAGAAAGGATAAAGAACGAATTAGGATGTATTTCTTAATAATGACTGTGCAAAATAAATTGCCGAGCAATTTGAAATATAGCCGATGCTTGTAAAAAGGATAATATAGATAATAAAAGGGGTTCGCGGCTAATGTGAACCATTAGAATTGAGAAGCCGATGGAGTTAAATGTTTTAAAGGCCACTTGTGATTGCCTAAATATGGAGATTTAGAGATTTAGTCATGTTGGATCTCATAAGTTTAAGTATTCTATTCATGTCATTTCTGATTAAATGTATCTTTACCTGAAGAAGTTGTACTGATGGCAAATTATGAAGGCAGACATCGCCGCATACATTAGTAAACGTCTAACTATTGCAAAGGTCATCATCTTAATTTGATTCGATTTGGGTCATCGTCGACAGATTGACCAAATCTACTAATATCATTCCCGTTAATGATAGATTCTCGATGAAGAAATTGACTCTTTGTATTTAAAGGAGTTGTGTAAGCATAGTGTGCCTGTATCGATCATCTCTATCAAGATCCTCGCTTCGCATCAAATTTCTAGAGATTTGCTCAGAAGTCATTGGGAACGAACCTTGATGAGAGTACTGTTTACCACCCCAATCGAAGGGACGAGGTAAAGTAATGATACAAAACACTAGAAGTGCTGTTTTATGCTTGAATGATTGACCTTTGGTAATAAACCGTATAACCGCTTTCCTTTGGAGAGATTATCATTGATAATTATCGTATTAGGATCGAGATCGAATCTTGTTAGGATCTAAATATGAGAGCATCTATAAGCAAGAGTTGGGATGAAGACACCCGGCATACACCCATTGTGAGTTGGACATGTCTTTTAGGTTTAAGGTTGCCTACAATGACAAACCTAACCTTACAAAATACCCGACCCGCGAGACCTGAAATGATTGTTGAAATTAGGATCTGATTATTGACTGCCGATAGTGGGCAGGAGGTAATGTGAATATGAAATGTAGATCTTGAAGTGCATGATGGGTAGCGAAGTTATGCCAAAAATTTTAACCATGAAAAAGTAAATTGATGATCTGAAAGATCATGGGATATAAGTCCCCGTTGTATGGGACAATTGAGATGATGTAAAAGTTGGTTTGAAATGCATATAAGCTGGATCTACTCTATGACTTCAAAGGCTGCGTGAATTATGTTTCGTATATCTAACTTGATAAAATGTCTATCAAGTGAAAATCTGAATTCTTCTTGATAAAGTTTAGATCGGCGAAAAGTTGCATTCATCAAAAACCCGTGAACATCATGGATAGAGAAAGTAAGTCAACATTAAGCCTGATCTTATTTCTGTAGTTATGTTTGATGAAACTCGCGTATTGTAATGGATTACACTTGTGAGAAAAGACCGAATGTGGAGGAAATACCCACGTGGCTTTAACTCTCTAAGAAGCGAGTAGTAAGATAAATTGATCTTTGAGGACAAAGATCATGTTTAGGGGTAAATGCTATGACAATCCGTCAATTTATGATCGATATTTTATTCTCAAGTGTTGATTGAAACCATTATTTTAATGTCATATTATGAACTCACTCATTTATGGGAAGAAATTTGGGTTTACATCTTGAAGTAGCATCGACTACGTCTAAACCGGAGGAGTCTACGTTACGTGCTTACGTTTACATACACCGTTTTGGTGACAGTCCGACATTTCAGGAAATAAATTTATCCGTGAATATTATTTTAGAATTTTTAAATTGTGTTGGTTCATAAACTCACAAATTTACGAGAAGAGATTAAGACTTACGTGCATAATTTAACGTCCTTTACGACTAAACCGGAAACCTTAGAATTGCGTATTCACGTTTTCGAACTCCGTTTTTTATGAGACAATTTTTATTAGATTCATTTTGTGTCGTTGATTCATAATTTATAAAAACATTTTTCGTAAACCGACCCGAGGGCACGCAAATCGAGGAAACTAGAATCGAGGAGTAACCGTAAATTAGTGGGATGGGAAAAATTTTACACTTGCCCACCCCACTATATGGGACGGCCAAGAAGGCTCCAACACACACCTTAGGTGTCAAAAGCTTCACATGGAAGCTTAACACATGTATAAACATTACTAAAACCATTTTACAAAATCATTTCTCATAAAACCTTACATGAAAAACCACTCATTCTCCCATCCTTCTCTCTCTCATTTCCGTCCAAAAACCACCATCAAACACCACTCTTTGATCTATTTTAGCCATAGAATCATGTGTTATTCATACACATGATGATTCTCCTTTGAAACCTTGAAGATTGGAGGTGATTATAACATCCAAGGAGGTGATTTGGTGATGTCCAAGGGCTGATTTCTATATAAAGTTTACAAGTATTGGTGGTCTTGAAGATTGGTATTGATTTATCACAAGTTGTGTGATCAAAATCCATGTTTTGATCATCACCTTCATATTCTTGGTTGGTAACAAGATTTATTCTTCCATTCTCTTGATTATTTTGTAAATGTAGATGTATATTTTCTTTTTTATGTATATATGTATGATGATATATGATGATAAAAATATTATGTGGGTATTTGGTGTTGATAAACATGGGTGAAAAGATGGAAAACCACATGTAAAATGGTTAAAATCTTGCTTAATATGATGGCTGTATAAAAACAGTAAGTAACCAAATGCTAAAATGATAAAATGGCATATTGGAATCAATTTACAGTAAGTATTAGGTGTTATACACATGTGAGAGTTGGCCATACAATGGAATCATAAAAATGAGTGAGATATGATCAAAATAAGATTAGAGTGCAAATCTGCCTATACTGTTTTGGACGAATTTATTAAAATATTTAAAGGTTGATTCATCAGTAGCTATGAAGAAGTAAAATGAAGCACATATTATGTAGTTACTGTCATAAAATTTTAGGTCCTATCTCATTATAGAACTCTAGATATGGAAATTTTAGTGGACTTAAAATTTAGGACTGATTTTGTAAATAAATAGTATATAATATAAGCACTCAAAAATTTATATAAAATATACATATATAAAACCCACTAGTTGATAATAATCATAAATAAGGAGATGTATATATATATTGATATTAAAATGGGACATATTATATAAACTACAAGTATAAATGTTTTTCCAAGTTATAAAACTTTATACCTAAGTTTTACATCTTTTCGGCTAAAACCGAAAGATTAACGTTTTTGTCAAATAAAACTTAGACGGTCGGACCCGTCTAATGTAAACTTTTATAAACTCACATACTGATATATAAACTTATATAACAAGTAAAAACTGATAAAACCCGAGCTTTATCACATATGAGCATTAACGGGCCAAAGTAGCCTTATTGGACTATTAACCCGACTAGTTTGGTAAAACACTTATAAACTTACTTATTGGGCTTAACCCACTTGGCCCCAACATGTAAAGTATAATACTGATAATACAAGTGTAAAATGGACTAATATAAGGTATTGGGCTTATAGTAGGCTTATTGGGCCTAAAACATGTAAATAAGTAAAACTAGTAAACTAGTATAAAAGTTACCAATACATAACACTAAAATGAGTAAATGAGAATGTATAAACCCACTTGATCATCATATATATATATATATATATATATATATATATATATATATATATATATATATATATATATATATATATATATATATATATATATATATATATATATATATATATATATATATATATATATATATATATATATATATATATATATATATATATATATATATATAATCATCATATGTATACATAATTGTTATTTTTATAAAGTCATTGAACAAGAGTCTAAGACAAGTATTATTTGTCTAGGTTTCCGTGATTGAAGCACGTACCGTACATCCAAATCGCCGATAACCGCCTTCCCACATCAACGTGAGTTCATAGCCTCGCACTCTTTTAAATATTTTATGAAATGTTTTATAAACCCGCGAGGGAGATAACATGTTAATTTAATAAAATAGGACACTAGTTGTCCCGACTGTTTGCTTATTGATTTGGACCCGAATGACTGTATGACCCGATGAATGATTATATTACCCGATAAATGAAATGAAATGGATTATTAAAGTTAGGTTATGTCACTAAAAGTCCCATTAGCATGAATTGTGAACTACCGGGATTTGGTAGACGCTTGTGCATATAATAGTACTATTTGGGGACGATCACCCCAGTTCGCGCCTTGACGGTTGATCCCCGTCGTGCCACATTGATTGGTAAGCGAATTTATGTATGAGAAGATTTCCCTAGCATGATTTTTGTGACGACACGCTAACTTAGATGGGCAAATTGAGTTTCGGGCTAGCTACCCGTTGTTTGTTGTAGTAAGGTAACAATGTCATGCGGCTTATAATAATCCAAATAACAAAATACCGCTATACGCACTTAATTACGATATATTGCCTGACAAGCATTACGGGGTCTTATTATTGATATTATTTCGTGTTTTGGTTTTACATAACCATACTCATATAAAGGTTTTTATTTAACACTTTACAACGTTATAAAACGTATTGTATGATGTATTTATGACGTTGGTTCGTATAATGGTTTTGAAGGCAAAAGCCTATATTATGATTTTGACAAGGATTTGTATAAAATGTTTTTGGCCTATTTTATGGCCTACTACAAGGATTTGTACAAAATGATTTTCGGTAATAATTATATACCGATGATATATTAATGGTTTTATTAAACTCTATGAATTCACTCAGCGTTTTCGCTGACCTTTTCTTTTAACATGTTTTATCTCAGGTACTTGAAGGTAATTCTCGGGAAGACAACAAGAATTCATGGCCCGCACTTAAATAACAATTCCATTCAAATGCTTAGTAAAACTTGTATGAAATACTATGACTTGGGACCTATGTAAATTTGATATTTATGAATGGAAATGCTTTATTATTAAACGACGCGATTTTTAAGCGTTGTCTATGATGTGAGTAATATGCTATCCCGTAACACCAACAAGTCTTCCGCTGTACTGAATTGTTTAAATTTGGGGGTGTTACATTACCCATTGACTTGGAATTATATACTTATATTTTGTGTCCTATTGCTTAAATATCTACCTGATAATCTATTCACTCCATTGAAATGAATACTAGTTCCAAGCAAGTATCTTTATTATTATTGTTATCTAATCTTATTAGCTTAATCATCATCTTAAGTGTTACTTGTTATTTATTTGATTAATTGTTACTTGTATGGTAATTTTGGGAGTGACAACCATTTTTACCACTAACGTTACATTGTTACAAAGATACTTTACAACCGAAAACACCCAAATCCCAGTGAACGATCTCGACTTACCACAACAAGCTAGCTACAAACGAAAGGGTCATACTTGCCCGTGTGTTCTTTGCTTATTCGGTAATCCTTGTATAAATTTAAAACTTTTGTATACTCACAAAGAACGCATCATAGCTCTACAAAGACAAGATCGACATGGATGGAAATATACACACCTATAAAGCTCGATATGTAGCGAGGGATTTACTCAAACCTACGAGGTTGATTTTAAAGAAACCTTCTCTTATGTTACATATATCAAATCTATTATGATTCTCTTACCCATAGCTGCTTTACTATGACTATGAGATTTAGAAAATATATGTCAAAACCATTTTCCTCAATACATCTTTCCGAAGAAGTATATATGAAGCAACCTGATGGTTTTGTTAATACTAAATATCCAAACCGGGTATGCAAGATTCAAAGATCTATTTATGACTTAAGCAAGCATCAAGGCAATGGAATAATCGATTTGATGATGGAATCAAGAATTTTGTTTTGACTCAAAATCGTGATTAGCCATGTGTATATATAAAATCTAGTGAGAGTAATGTGGTTTTCCTAATCTTATATGTCGATGACATATTGTTCATGGTGAAAGACATTCCAACGTTGCAAAGTGTAAAAGGTTGACTTGGTCAAATGTATTGTTATGAAAGGTTTGGGAGATGTTGTATATAATCAAGATATACATGGATAGATCAAGACGGTTAATTGGACTGTGTCAAAGTGCTTACATAGAAAATACTTTTAAGAAATATAACATGGAGAATTCCAAACGGTGGAATTATCCCCATGCAAGTTGAACCAAAATTATGTAAGTCACAAGGTGCTTCAACACCTACTAAGGTAAATCCCATGCAGAAAGTTCCTTATGTCTTAGCTTTAGGATTGATCATGTATGGTGTAGATGCACTAGACTTGATGTCGCGTTTGCACATAACATGACTAGCCGATTTTAGCAAAATATAGGTGAACAACACTGGATTGCTGTTAAGAATATTATGATGTATTTTAGGAATAATACATATATGTTTCTTGTTTATGGAGGGGATATAGAACGGGAGCTCAGGGTTTCTTGCTACAGTGATGTTGAATACCTGACAGATGTTGATGACTCAAAGTCTCATACATGATATGTTTTCATTTAGAATGGAAATGATGTTAGCTGGAAAAGTGAAAAGCATAGTATTCATACAATATCATCTACATAGGCTGAGTATATGTTGTCCTTAATTTGTGATTGAACAAGAAAGAAAGAAATAAAATAGATGAAGTAGATGAATTATAGAGAGAGAAAGTAGTGAGAGAAAGTAGAGAAAAGTGTGTGAAACTATAGGAAGATTAGATTAAGAAAATGAACAACCAACTACCCTTCCTAACATGATAGGAAGGGTATTTATAGCCTTTCCTACATGTGGCATAATGGCCTATTTGTTTGATTGGGCTGGGCTTGAATAAGTGCTTAGTACCTTGAAAGAGGCCTTTTAAGCTAGCCATCAAGCCCGTAATGTCACGACTATTTTAACTAACTATTACAACATTCTACTAAATGTCACAATATAAACCTATGACCGAACATTCTTGTTTGACTCAATATTTTGAGGCTAACAATCTCCCCCAATGTGAGGTCATTCTTCTTTAATATTTGGAGATCAATGGATATTGCAAATTTCGTCATAAATGAGTCTTGAACGTGTAATAGTAATCTTGTTCCTTCATACTGTGATCCTTGAGCCATTGTCATTATCTTTCGACTTTGTCTTTTATTTTGAGATCTTCAAATCATTCTTGACTTGTCTTTGCCATCTTGCGATCTTGTGTCTTCATCACATGCTCATACTTTGCACTATCTTGAAAGCTTGCTAACGATCGCCTTTGAATAGAGGTCATTCCTCTACATTAGTTGTTAAGGAAGATTTTGATCATCAAAGTTGTGGAAGTCTTTAGCTTTCAATGATTGTTGAGTGTCTTTGGGAATGAGTATGTGGTATTGAATCTTTGAATTTGCTGAGTACACCGTAACGTCACCTTCTTGAGACAAAACTTAGACACGGGCTGAATGGCTTTGACATTCGTCCTAAATCGGTAGCGTTTTACCTCCGGTCGGTGAAGACAGTTAGACGATATTAAATATCATACCTGTGATAGGTAGATTCAATTATGAACCTCCATGACAGGGTTTCGCGGCTGTACTAACCGTTCTCTTTACTCGACCATCTCAAAGCAAGACTGCGAACATAAAGAGTGAATCAATTGGATAAATATCCGCTTGATTAAAGTCGTCAATTCAAATTCCTGGAACAAGTTTGATTCATTAATAATCTTACCATTGTTGCTTTCTAGTTGACACAAGCTTGATTCATAGAGAATCTTGCAAGTTACCTACCGTAGCGCTGTTTGATGTTGACGCTAGAAGGATTTCCATTCGTCATCGTGAATATTGATGAATATCACTCTAAATGTTCTGGCAAGACCATAAAGATATTGCGTAGAAACCTGAAACGAGTTTGAATCAATTCAGAATCAAACCACTGTTGCTTTTCAGTTTTACATATATTCAATTCATAAAGAATCTTACACATAACCTATCGCAGTGTTGTTTGATGTTAACACTGGAAGGATTTCCGCTCATCATTGTGAAAACTAAGTAGTATCACTCTGAGTGTTCTAGCAATATCGCAAGGATATAGCGTAGGACTCTCTTGATCGTCATCCGTGTGTCCTAACGAGATTTGATTGATCTCTTGGCTCTGGACTCGATTTGTGCACTTTTAGTGGTCGGAGGCTGGAGCAGATGCCACTTATTCAATATCAACTATCTCATAGTGAGAAGGTCAACAGAAGTCGTGTTGATCTCCGTGACAATAAAACATTCTTCTTTTGAGAGAAGCCTGAGTCAGCTGGGGAGGGGTTGTGCATTACATCACTGGGTCCATGATGCGTTGTCTTCATGATGTGTTGACCCGGTTTCTGCCTAAGTTGTATGGAGGGCTAATTTCTTTATACCCTTTATCCTTACATTTCTTTTTCATTCTTCAACCCCTTCAATGCTTACCAAGACATCATTACTAGCACCTTGTTGTGATTGTTCTAGTGCTAGCATCAGTACTTAGTCGGCATTTAGCTACGTTCACATTCTACTTCATCTTTCCTAAGGACTTCTAATAATCTATTGGATTGTCCCTGGGAAGATCCCTCCGGTTCTGGTTGGATCATAGGACTTAAACATAACCACCCTTTTGGCACCAATAACGTCGTGAATTAAAGATGTTGTGGGTATTTGATCGTAACCATTTGAATTGATCCAATTGAATTGTCATTGTGAGGATGTGATCCACATATCGGATTTTGAGGATGGGAGTTGTTGAACACACAATTTTTGAAAGATTTTGAATAATCATTGAAAAATTCTTGAAAAAATTGTGCTCAACGCTTTTTGAAAAACTATATTTCTTTTTGGTGAAAATGTTTTTCTAAAGCATAAACTTGAGTTCATAGACTTTGAATGTCTTGACAAATCCACTCAAGTGTAAGAAGATTTAACTTCTTTTGCTGAGGGTAAGGGCACTAAATCGTACACTCCCCCGTGAATATAGATCCGGGTTGCAATCTGAAAGTGATTACAAGCCATAGTGTTGAGCTCAAAACGTTGAATTTTTTGTGACAAGCTCAACCCAAGATAGATTGCTCTACCCGTTGTTGGAAATATTGTCCAAAAGAGACAATTTTCTTTAAAAATAGAAATGACATGTTTTGAGAAATATTTACAACTTTCATTCGAGCTTTATGTACACACTCATGTCGTTATTGAGCGAAATTTCTAGGTACGTCCATATTATCGATACTGAAAGACATGTCGAGAAGAATATTTTTGGTATTTTGAAATTTTTTATTTTTTATTTTGTTTTTCTATGATATTTACATTTTATTTTATTTTTGTATCTTTCAAGTTTTTTGAGAATAATCAAAAATAGACGTTTGTACCATAGAAGAAAGTGATATCGAATGTACAGAATTGGAACCCTTTGAAGAAGAAGAAGTGGGTTCAGAATCCGCTGAGGTACCTACAATCAATGAAGAAGTGTTTGCACAAATACTAGTATTAGGAGTAACAAATTCCTTTTCAATGTGTAGAACAGTAGCATTAGTGCTAGCGCAGGTTTCAATACTCTTCTCTATTGGAATCCACTTAAGACCAACTTCCTTGAAGATCCGACCCGTTGGTTTCCACTAAAGACTAGATTTAGGAGTAGTTTTCTCATGCACAACGGAAGACTTCTTTGGAGAGAAACTATGTCCTTTGTGAATCCACGTTTCAGATTTGTTGTTATTTCTTTTCTTTGCGACGGGTTTGTATCTCGTTGTTGTCTTATGGGATTCTGTATTCGATCTCCATTCAAAGGAACGAGATTTGACCTCATAGAGGTATTGCAAAATGCAATGGTCATGATTTCCATTGTGAATGCCATTTTTGCAAGTGGGACATGTAGGAAATTTGGGATTCACCAAAGTACTTGTATTCCTAGGTGTTCCAAATCGTTCAGGTGTAGTGTTCGAAACACAACTGTTCATGGATGGTTTCTAATTCCTAGATTGCTGGTGAGGGATCCTAGGTTTTGGTTGACTACCATTAGGAGTGTGTGGAACTCTAACAGGATTTGGTGAACTAGGTTTTGAGTACACGGGTGTGTCTTTTTAAATCTTTCCTTTTTTCTTAACATCCTCTAGGTTGTGGGTATGAAGTAGGTCATTTGAACCTACAGATTCCTTTGTGGACGCGAATGTCACAGGTTTTGGAGGAGTCCTAGAAGTGCTAGGTGCATTCACATGGTTGGTTTTAGCAAAAGTGTGCTTTCTAAATGGAGGAACATAGGGTGATATGGATGGTTTTAGAACACTTGGTTGCACACCAGTCTTAGGGGTTAATCTAGATTTCACATGAGAAGAATTGGAGAAAGGAGTCGGTTTTCCTAAGATAGATGGCTTTAGATCCTTGTAGGCATTGGGTTGTGGAACAACAGGTTTCACAACTTTAGGTTCCATAGTTTTCCCACCCATTTTGGCAATGAGTTTTTTCAACTCTTCTATCGCTATGTCCTTTTCTTGAAACTGGGCTTTCAAGTCTGTAATTTCCATACTCATTTCGTTCATTTCTCGACACGATGCTGAAAGTTTTCCTTGCAAGTTATTATCATTTGGTCCTTTTCTGACTTTAGCTTGCAAAGCAAGTTCAAGAGAATGACAATGTTTTTGAAGAAAATCACATCGGTGTTGAATTAATGCAAAAGCCTTTTGATCATCATTATATGTGTGTTTCGAAAGCTCTGTTTCAATACGTTCACACTCTTTGACTTGATCAAGATATTTGCATGCCACGTCAGAATATTCGTCTATATCTGCACAAGATGTGAGAGCAACACACAAAATATATTTGGAGAGACATTCTTGTAAGAGTAGATCATATGCTGTGAAAAACTCGTCTCTTTCAGGCTGATGATCGTCAATTTCTTTTTCAAGAGATTCCACATATTTCAAATCGTCAAACATTTCTTGATCGATTAACTTTTCAAATTCCAAAGCATGTTTCTTTGTTCTTTCTACAAGCGGAATCAAAATAGTTTTCACAAGCACAGTTATATCGTGAGGAAATTCTTTACCGCCGTTTGAAAGTTCACGTTTTTTCCAGTCATTGTCAACAACCTTTTTGAAATTTTCAATGTTACTCTTAAGAATACTAAGTGCTTGCTTACTCTTGCTTATAGAAGCTTGATGTGTCAAGTACCCAATATATTTTAAAACATTAGTTTTCTTAGTGGCAAAAAGTTGTCTCCATTTATTTCTTATTTGTTCACATTCGAAAAATATTTGCTCACGAGACTTTTGTGTTTGCGGTTTGAAAAGACCACAAAGACCGTTTTCATAAGCATAATTATATGGTTTAACAAATTCTTTATTAACTTTTGGTCTACTCTCTTCTTCCAAATCATTTGTCTCTTCACTATCGGGCCTAACAACAAGGCAATCAAGATCGGTCTATTGGGACTCATCAAGATATAAGTGCTGATTCTCAGATTGAGCTTGCTCAAGGTACTTAGGATTCGCAAAACTAGGTCTATCCATGGAAAACGAACGAGGTGTCAACATGCTCATGGTTTGAATTGATTGATTAGTTTTCTAAACAATTTTATTGTAAAAATCAATTTGAGTTTCAAGTTCCACCATTT
Organism: Glebionis coronaria; assembly: GCA_025667525.1. Lineage (NCBI taxonomy): Eukaryota > Viridiplantae > Streptophyta > Magnoliopsida > Asterales > Asteraceae > Glebionis > Glebionis coronaria. The sequence continues at coordinate 469,118,746 of CM046879.1, forward strand.
TGTCAATATCTTCCGCTTGTCTAGTTTTGAAATCCTTTTTTAACTTTTCAACCACTCTTTATTTTCATTAACAAGTTTAGTTTTATCCTCTTGAAGAAAACCATTTACTTGAGTTAGCTCATTGACTTTCGTGGTAGCAAGATACGTTTTGTGACGTTCGGTACTCAAAGAGGTGTTATGATTACGTTTCTCTTGTTCTAGAAGCTTAAGAGTTTTGTTATATTTCTGTTGATAATCGTCCTTTTTGACGTTAATTAAACACCCTTTGTATCCCTCAATCTCATTGGTATTTTGAAGAAGCTGAGCTCTGTAGCTATCAATGTCTCACTAGATTTAATTAGAGCAGCTTTGCATTCTTCAAAATTTTGAGTGAGCGTAGCGTTTGCCTTCTTTAATTGCTTTTGACTCTTTCTAGTTTCTTTGACATCTTTTTGTAAAGTAGAAATTAAATTAGCAAGCGCAATATGCTCCTCATCATCATACTCATTTGCATGTTGATCATCGTCAGACTCATTATTGCACGGGTCTGAGGGATCAGGTATGGTATTGCCATCAACCTTTTCTGTCATACATGTGTTAATAAGGGTTTGAGTTAGATCACAATGCTCATGCGTATTAGCAATGGCAAACATATTATATTCATCATTGTGTACCTCTTCCAATGGGTCAGAGTCGAAGACAGGGCCATTATCATAGGAAGGTGTATTGCTGATGACATTCTCAGAACTGATGTCTTGTGTGCCAGTGTTGCTACTTTCTTTCCCATGTATGGTATGATCATCCTGCGTACCATGCTTTGTGTTCCGTGATGTGCAGCTTTCATTCACATGACCCGATACTGTACCACAATTTGCCTTGAACCTTATATCGATCTCTTGTTCGTGAATTATTATTCTGTGGACATAGGTTTCAACGGATTTGATGTTACTTCGGATCAAGACTTTGAACGTTTGAGCAGTTGTATGATGCCTCATGAAACATCGCTGTGTACTCGAATACATGAGAAATTCTGAATCAAAAGTCTTGTCAAATGTCGTCTTGAGTTCAATGAAGGTGATCTTGCATTCACTCCCAAAAAGTCTTTCTTTGGTGAGTTGTGCCGCAAGTTTCTCCATGGCTTGTGTGAAAGCTCTTATGAACGTGCCAGTAGATTCTCCTATGTCTATTAGAACTTTTGAAGGCTCTCAAACGATGATTGAAGTATTCTCAAACTTTCCATGCATTTATCTCTCAAGAAGCGTGTCCGTTGTTGTAATTGTTCCATCTCAAGAGTTGTCACAACTGAACACTCATTGCTCTTTTCCATGATTATGGTGTCTTGGTTAATGAAGTGACTTCGGATCTTAAGAAGATATGGTGTGATTGTGTTGTTGAAATTCCGAAAATTCCGATTTTTTTCAGTTCGACAATAAATTTCTCAGTCTGACAAAAACGGTAAACCGAAAAATTTTGAATTACCAAATTTTGAATTCAAGTTAGAAATAGCCAATAACTAGTAGGGAAAAATTTTGGAAAAGGAAAAATTTTGACAAAAATAAAACCTAAAAATTTGAATTTTGGTTAAAAAAAATTTCGCATCAAATCGAACCTTAAATGGCCTAAAAATAGTCTAGGAATAAATAAATTTTACTTGGGTTTTCCCTCTAATTTTTATTTTTTGTGTAAACTATGTTCCGGGACTAGTCTAGATAGTGGCTAACTCTAAAAAATACTCAAACAAAATATGCATCGAAATGTCATCAGAATGCTCATCGGAATATCATCGGAATAGTCATCGAAATGTGAGTGATCGCAATATGAGTGATCGGAATAATAGTGACCGCAATGCTTAGTGATCGCAATGCTTAGTGATCGCAATACTAGTGATTGCAATGTTTGTGATCGCAATACTAGTGATCACAATACTTAGTGATCGCAATGTTTGTGATCGCAATAGTAGTGATCGCAATACTAGTGATCGCAATATTGTGATCGCAATACTAGTGATCGCAATACTTGTGATCGTAATACTGGTGATCGAAATCCATGATCACAATGTAGAAACCCTAAGGATTTTGTGATCGGAATACAGAAACCCTTATCGCAATATGAGTGCACTTCTGAGACTTAAGTAAAAACTTGAGATAAGAAATCCGTGATAATAAGCAAACCACAATAACCAAATCCTTACCACACGTATGAAAGATGTAGAGAAATATATAGCAAGATTTAGAGCATGGAAAGCACAAGAAAAAGCTAGATTCCGAGATGATTTTATGTTTAAATCACACGAACTAAGCAGTATATCAACAACAAATCACAAAACTACTCCATGATGATTGATACCAATTGTTGTCCCTAATTTGTGATTAAACAAGAAAGAAAGAAATAAAATAGATAAAGTAGATGAATTCTAGAGAGAGAAATTTGTAAGAGAAAGTAGAGAGAAGTGTGTGAAATTATGGGAAGATTAGATTAAGAAAATGAACAACCAACTACCCTTCCTAACATGCTAGGAAGGGTATTTATAGCCTTGCCTACATGTGGCATAATGGGCTATATGTTTGATTGGGTCGGGCTTGAATAAGTGCTTAGTACCTTGAAAGAGGCCTTTTAAGCTAGCCATCAAGCCCATAATGTCACGGCTATTTTAACTAATTATTACAACGTTCTACTAAATGTTACAATATAAACCTATGACCGAACATTCTTGTTTGACTCAATATTTTGAGGCTAACAGTATATATCCGCTTTAGAAGCTGCAAAGGAAGCAGTTTGGATAAGGAAATTCATTTATGGGCTCGATATTGTTCCTACAAATGAAGAACATGTGAAGATGTATTGTGAAAATATCGGAGCCATTACTATAGCTAATGAACCAGATTATCACTAAAGGTGCTAAGCATTATCGTACCTAAGTTCACTACCTCCGAGAAGTGATTGAACTAGACGACATTACTCTGGAAAAAGTTCACACATATGACAACGTAGCTGACCCTTTTACAAAGGCTTTAGATTATAAAAAGCATTCGATGCATACTTCGAATATAGGAATGCTTCAAGCTAGTAGTCTCATGTAAATCTGTGTTATTTTAGTATTTGGATAATTGGAATTGTAAGATAATTTTATTTTATGATGAAAAAGATACCTGATATTTGTTATCATTCATATAATAACCGTTATACTATATTTTCATGTTTAATCCTTGAGTATATGATTATCTAAATATGTGTGTTGTTGGTTAGCAATATGGGAATATTGTTACATTAAGAAAATTGTGAGTGTTGGTTTTATTCTCAATATTTTGAGGCTAACAATATATATCCGCTTCAGAAGCTGCAAAGAAAGCAGTTTGGATAAGGAAATTCATTTATGGGCTCGATATTGTTCCTACAAATGAAGAACACGTGAAGATGTATTGTGAAAATATCGGAGCCATTATTATAGCTAATGAGCAAGATTATCACTAAAGGTGCTAAGCATTATCGTACCTAAGTTCACTACCTCCTAGAAGTGATTGAATTGGACGACATTACTCTGGAAAAAATTCACACATATGACAACGTAGCTGACCCTTTTACAAAGGATTTAGATTATAAAAATCATTCGATGCATACTTCAAATATAGGAATGCTTCAAGCTAGTAGTCTCATGTAAATCTGTGTTATTTTAGTATTTGGATAATTGGAATTGTAACATTATTTTATTTTATGATGAAAAAGATACTTGATATTTATTATCATTCATATAATAACCGTTGTCCAATATTTTTATGTTTAATCCTTGAATATATGATTATCTAAATATGTGTGTTGTTGGTTAGCAATATGGGAATATTGTTACATTAAGAAAAATGTGAGTGTTGGTTCTATTCTATAAATATTTGGACTATTCCCTCCAAACTCATATGTTATTCATAAGGGGTGTATATTGGATACCCTAAATTTTTGAATATTACCTTTGGATCCATGTCATGAGTAGTATATCAAAAATGGTTATTAAACTCATCCTTAATATTGAGATACAAACAAGTTGGTGCATGTGTGGATATCGTTTATTAAGCCCAATAACCCAAGTCGTGGGGGGAAAGGACTGCAAGTATCTTTCTCTCCGCTGGTCACTCCGACTCTACAGACGGTCGGAACCGCATCGTCCTCTCAGGAGATCCCTAATCAAGGCCTTAAGGAGACCCTGGACGCAAGGGTTGTGATAGATCTACAGGTGGAAACAGAAATTTCCCCCTCGGCGAAGCAAAGTATGAGCGATTATGTCGCAGAAAACTATGAGGCGCTAATCCCACTTATGAGGGCGTAGATGAGGGTGAATCCAGCAAGAGACCTTCGGATCAGTTTAGACTTCGATAAAGAATTCAAGTCTAAGGGAGGCTCAAGATCCACTAAGGAAGCTAGAATGGAGAAGAAAAGGAAACAAAGAGCGACTGAGATCCCAGCATCCACTTTGGATGCGCCTCTCATTGAGGACGCATCGTCCTCAGATAGCTCAAGGGACACAGAAGAAGAGGATGGTTTCATGACACCAGTCAATGACCACCGACGCACAAGCGTGAAGGACAGACTAGGGGCTAACCCTACTAGTAGACAAAGCGCCCTTAAAGGGCTAGGCCCCTTAGAAGGAGATGAATCTCAGGATCTGCGAGTTTAGGAAAGGAGTAAGAGCACTGAAAGGAGACGCAAGAGGAATTCTTCGAGCGAAGGCTCCTCGGACTCTAGTCATAGCGACCGCCACCCCCGCCGTAAAAGGGCATCTCCTTCATCCACTGAGGACTCGGACTCCTCTGACTACGACAGAAAACACCGTAGGGCACCAAAAAGGCCAAGGATACAAGGTGAAGATCAATGGAACCTGACATGGCGTCGAGAGAAAGGAAGCGCGTTTTCAGAACGCATAACTACTTTAAGGGATAACAGGAAAAGACGCATGCCGTCTAATGTTAAGACCTATGATGGCACGACGGATCCGGATGATCACCTGAAAATATTCAAATCTCAGGCATGGATAGAGCAATGGCCAGAAGCCGTGTGGTGCCATATGTTCAACTCGACGCTCATTAGGAATGCTCGGACATGGTTTGACCATCTCTCGCGAAGGAGCATCCATGGGTTTGAAGAACTTTGAAGAGCGTTCCGCAGGAACTATGTGCAGCAGAAGAAGTATGACAAAAGCCCGGTTTCACTTGCGAGAGTGAAGCAGAGGCATAACGAGAGCCTATAGGACTTCATGGAACGCTTTAAATCTGAATGTAACCAGAATAAGGATTGCCCGGGAATTCTAAAGTTTTCTGGATTCCTCGCAGGCATCACAAATCCGGACCTGATAAAAAAGTTGAACGACAGAACACCGACAGCATTTGACGGGGTAAGGAAAAAGGTCCGAGCGTTTATTCAAAGAAAAACCGCGGCAGCAGATAGCCGACAAATGGCGTCAGGCTACAGGTACCAAGACAGGCCCAAGAAACAAACATATGGGCAAAATATCAGTCGTATGTTGGACTTCCAAGGAGCGGCAAAGCAAGGGCGCAACAACAACAACAACAGCAAGTTCACCCCGCTGCAAAAAACCTCTAGAGAGATATTTCTATCAGAAGGAGCAAATTTTCCAAAGCCTAGCCCAATGTTGGGACCAGTGGATAAGCGGGATAACACAAAGCACTGCGAGTACCATGATGATAAAGGGCACGCTACTGATGAGTGTGTTCAGTTGAAAAGACACATTGAAAGCCTGGTAAAAGCAGGAAAGTTGAACCACCTGATAAGGGATTGGAGAAAGAACGCGGATGCGAAGAAGGTCCAAGTGAAAAAACAGAAGGATAAACCTATAACCATATACATGGTAGAGAGGGAAAAATCTTTCACACAAAGAAGAGTGGTCGCAGAATTTTCGCACGATAAAGAAATAGCGTTCCCTATCCTTTCAGATATGGACTACAGAGTCGGCTCGTTGACGATTGACATAGCCTTCGGCGACCACACTATAGAAGGCATGTGCGTCGATGGGGGGTCTGCAGCGAGCATATTATACGAACATTGCTTCGCACGGTTCCCATGGGAAATAAGGAAGGAGCTAGAAGATACATCACAGATTCTCACAGGGTTTAGTGCTGATAAGACTCGACCACTGGGGCATCTCTGCACATAGGTGACCATTGGAAACGCGGAACACTCGATGACGGTATGGATGGACTTCATGGTTGTGCGCTCTCAATCCTCGTTCAACGGGATAATCGGACAGCCGGCACTAAAGACGCTGCACGCAGTACCTTCCACGGTACATGGTATGTTCAAATTCCCGGTGCAAAATGGAGTAGTTACCATCCGTAATATAGACACAATCGAAGGGGGTAACAGTACTTCTAGCACCAACACTAAAAGGAAGCAGGCGGACATGTGTCAACATGATATAGAGCCCAGTCCACAGATGAGCAGAAGGAGGCGTGTCTCGGAGGAATCCCAGGCGCCGAGCATATCTGTGCGCGCGGAATTGCTGTCAGGGCTCCCATGGGTCCTTTTCTCGACAGGCTTCGCAGGAGAAGGGGGGCCAGATGCAGGGTTAATCCTCACGAACCAGGGCGACATAAAAATAACGTACGCACTGCTATTTGACTTCCCCACTACCAAAATGGAAGCAGACTTCGAAGCAATCATAGCAAGTCTTAGATTAGCGCTAAGAATGGACATGAAGCGCCTGGTGGCCTACACATACAACCCTCTGGTGGCAAGTAGAGTCAATGGGTCATGCGAGCCACGAGGGCGGGTGCTAATCGAGTATACGGAAAAAATACGAGACACGACGACACGGTTCACGGAGTTTTCTATACGACGGGTTGTAGAAGAGGAGGATGAAATCTCGGTGGACATGGACCAACTTTCAATTGTAAACATGAATAAGCCTCCTGGTCACGTTCTCGTTGATTTTATCTTGCACAAAAATGTGAGTGCGGACATGGAGTCACCAACATGGATGACACCCATTCGAAAGTTTTTGTCACATAACAAATTGCCAAGCAGCAGAAGGAAGGCTAAGCAGATACAGGTGCGAGCTAGGCATTTTCAAGTTGTCAAAGGGACACTGTATAGGCAAAGGTCGGATTTTGCAATGCTTAGCACCAGATCAGGCGCGGGCAGTAGTAGAAGCCGCACATAGAAGAGTGTGTCCTAGCGGCTCGGTAGCTATGGTGGAGGAAGTCACTCGCTCAGTGTACTTTTGGCCATTTTCACATAAAGATGCGCGCAAAAGAGTGACGCGTTGTCAGAAATGCCAAGCGGACTCAAGACGTCGGACGAGTTCTAACATGGTTACTGGCCCACTCTCAACCAAAGGCGCAGTAGAAGGAGGACTATTCTCAAAGCTGGGACGTGCTCTAGGTTCCCTAGCGATGTCAATTGAAAATATGGCGCGACACGCGGTAACGCTGCTCCCGACTAAAGGTAACCATCAACAGCAGCGCAGGGGAGCAGTTGTCCCCGCAGCCAGGATAACTCCACATACCAGGCGGCACCGGGATCGTATGGGTGTACTACCAGCAGCACGAAGCACGAAGCAGCGCGGTCAGGCGAGCAAAGGATCCTCACAGACTAGGATGAGTACGTATGGCTATGCGGAATCGCTATCTAGTCCTGCAAGAAATGACTTAAGAGACGACTGGAGTTCTGGGCGATATTCTCCTTGAGATATCGCATAGTTGGCATGGACCACTCCCGTGGCTACTAGTAGCCCCAATAAGGATCCATGTATTTTTTCTTTTTAAATCGTTTTTAGGTTTTTGTTATTTGTTTCAAAACATTTTCAAAAGGGTATGAATAAAACACTACGGTTCCTAGCTAGTTCCACAGTCCAAATGATGTTTTTTCTTTCTCATCTTTAATGCATGCATGCAAGTATTATTTCTTTTATATATATTGGGCCTTCAGAAGTACATCTACAATAACGTTTCCAGGCGGAATAAGAGGAATAAGTTTACCCTACTAACTAGACTTGTCGCGTAAGAGGGATGCGCCCCCAGCGGCGTTGGATCATGTATCCTTTGTTAGGCAGCTTTTCACAAGACGTTGTGGTAAGTATAGCAGTCCTCATACTTTATGACGGATGAGCACAGTGTGCACGCCTAACGAACATGTCATTTTCAATGACATTGCTTATGGTAGTAGTGGCAGGACCACACGTAATGACCATTAGACTCACCCATAAGGCCAGAGTCGCACCCCAATGGGCGTACTCATAAACAGGTGTTCTCCCTCACCATCTCAGGTGTTAGTGTAGAAACTTGGACACATATATATGCGACTACACATGAACATGATGCAGGACGTTATGTACTTACAAAAATATGGGTCGCTATTATCATTGTACAAATTATTAATTTACACGATTAGTTCGCGTAAGATGCAACAATAGATATGGTGAGGCAAGACAACCTCTATAGAAGGTCGCTCGTTGACATTGACCTCTTTAACCTACGATGTCGTGGGTTCTGTGACGCGCAATGTTGTGCCCATTCCTCTTTCATATATCGTAGCACGCGTGTATGGTATACATCAGTGGATGGAAGACTCACGGGTACACCGTCAGACCGGCTAGGATGTGCTAAGCCTAGATCAATAACGGCGCCTTTGGTGGAGGTATGATTCTTCTTGGCAACACGACGCACGTGCTGATTTAATTTGTCTTCCAGCGGAACTAGTATCAGAGTGCCAAAAATATACACAGGGACTTCTAGTTGGGATAGGTTCGGATCGCCAGTGGTTTTAGGGTCTCCTTCTGTCGGGTCTGCACTGTCATTCGGAAGCATAAGGCCTGTCATAGTCACACTAATTGGGAGGTCCTGATCTTTCTCGATTAGGTCTATGATGGGCATCGGGAGGTTCTCTAATATGTGGAAAGCGGCGTCAAACATCTCATGCGCATACTTGGAATAGATCTCATTTCCCTCCAAAGGACCCCTTAGTAAATTTTCTTTGAAAGCGCGCTCCATGGCGAGACTGGATCCAAGCAGTAGCGCGACATCATATATGTTCTTGATCGCTTTGTCAAAAGGGGGTAATTTCATAACACCTTTGGCAGCAAGCGGAAGACCATGTTTTATTAACCATCGATTTTCGACGCGCACTGCGGTGAGGTGCGGATATATCTCTTCATCAAAATCCGTACTCATATACTTCAGAACTTCCGACTTCTTAGCCATGTCTTTATTATAGTTGGTGACGAAATTGTCGCAATTCAGAGCAAGGACATTCATGCCTTCTTCTAGTTTAGCCATGGCCCAACGGTTTTCGTCCTCTTGCTTCGCTTGCAGGCGGCGCTCGCGATCCATGAGCTTAGAGAGCGAGGATTTTTCATCCTCTAAATATTGGATGGATCCGGCATTTATACTAGATACAGCTCGCAAGCATGAAATTTCGATTTTCGCACTTACAAGTTTGAGGTCTTTTGTTCTGTAACTTGGCGGACCTCTTCGTTTGCTTGTGCTAAATGATCGGACAGCTGGGATATCTTCTGTTTCAAGTGGGCATCTAAAGTTACTTCTTGGGCAGCAATTGTGTCCAACTCCTTCATTAGTAGTTCGTCGGACATCTCGTGTAAATGTTGGGCGCGACCAAAGGGAGTTATGTGTTGCAGGAAGTCCCCACAAGCGTCTGCGCCATCTAGAGCGCATGAGCGAGTGCATTGCCAAGGAGGAGAAAATCTGATGGACTTCACGGCGCCTGCACCCGCCTCGATCGTGGAAGAAAGGGAGCTGCAAATTTGATGTCTTACGATTATTTGAGGTGTACGAATTGTTTATTTTTACGAAATACTAAAGAAGGACGCAGTGGTATACCTTGATAGTTGTATGTTTTCCCGTAGCCTTGATAGTGCTCCCCACGATGTTGCATTAGCACGTGGTCTTGTTTACAATGTTCTCCCCCTTCTGGGAATTTGCTGCGTAGGGGAGCACGGTAATTTTTTGTAACTTGGCACAGGTATGCCTTCTGCGGATGGGCCGGTGTGCGAATCCTCTGCGGCACCATGTTCTTCTTCATCTCCTTGACTCATTTCTTCTGATGGAGACTCTACGATGAATGGTACGCTTCGGATAGGGGTAGGTTTATGGCGGTTGTCATCTCGGCATTCCCACTAGGCGTGGGAGAATGAAACTACAGATCTACAGTCTGTTGACCAATGTGCCATCCATTTGATATCTCGATTAACGTGAAGGGTCGGGCGCGCATGGTCACGTCGCATGGATTCCCGCGCTTCACGAGCTGCGTATAAGTTAATTCTGCAATCATATGAAAGATGCGTAAGTATATGTGCAGGTATGGTTTTTCGGTAACAAAACAAAAAGACACAACCAAAAGAAGAAGGGGAAGCAAACGAAATAAGGGTTTCTTGTCATGGTCAAAATCATCAAAGTATTGAGGAAGGTGGTTGGCAGGAAGAATTGGTGTGTCGCTCAAACCTAGGGCGTATAGCAGCGTCTCTGGGTATTCTTGCATCGGTATCCGATCAGCGTTAATTAATTGTGCGTCTGCCTCGTTATACGGACCGACAGTGGGGCGGTCATCTTTTATCATTGTCTCGGGGGTGATGAAATCATGGTCAAATGGGAAGACAACTTTGTCTACCCAGAAGAATTTGTCGGTCCACTTCTTCAGGGAATCTATTTTTCCGAGTAACATTGAAGTTGACCAGGGCGTTTCGCGAAGGTTACCCATCCGTTCATCCATGTGGGTCTATAGAAGGCGCGGAACAGGTTTATGGTTGGGTCAATATTTTTGAGTAAGCAGTTTATCTTAAAATTTGAGATTTTGGCGGCTCCTATACAATGTAGCTGGGAGAGGTGTATACTATAATAATTTAGTATGTCTATCATAAAACGGCTCAGAGGTATGCGATTGTTGGAAAACTCAATAAACCTGGTGTATATACCAATTTTTCCGTCAGGAAAACTCCCAATATGTGCTTGTGGATCTGACACAGTCGGATGAAGATCTAAAGGAACGTGGTACTTAGTGATAAAACGGGAGAGCTCTTGTTCGGATATGCGGGACGTCACATCAAATAGTTGGGCTACCATTTTTTGCTCTTGTGGGTGTTTTAAGCACGGTCGAAGGTAGTATATTTTGTTACGAATAGTGGTTCTTACAGTTTTCAACAATGGAGGGAAGATTTTTTTGGAAAGGTGAAGAAAGTGACTGTCAGACTGCATTTATATACCCTATGGATGTAGTGGCTCTTATGGCACGTTTCTATGACGTTTGGTTCATCCTATGGTGTCCGCTGATTACTTCTTCTAACATGATTAATGCTTTTCACGGTTTCCAATAAAGGATTGTGATATTGGAATATGACATGGATACTTATTTGAAGTCATGACTGTGCGATTTTACTTTTTTGATGGGCATTTATACGAGCGGGCCTTGATGATTCATAGTCTAGTAGCCGCGGTTGGAACCCGCGACCACTAGATTGGGGGACATGATGACGTATAGTCCCTAGTCGGGTTGGATAGTCCGACTCACGGGTACTGCCCGCATCCATCAGCGGTGGATTGGATACTTGTGCGATGTGTGCACATAGCCCATAAAGCCCGGTAAGCCGCTGTCGCACAAGAGGCTGAATACTTAGCCAAGTCCTCGTCGCAGCGCAACAGGATCAGACAGAATATAACTTATATTATAGTTATATTCGCCTAAGAAAAAAGGATATACATTTGCCTTAGTTGGATAATGAAGATCAAGCTGTTTTGAGTAATTATCTCTTCCTTAGGCCGCAAGAACAGGGAGCCCAGCCTGGACTCTCTCGAGTATAAAAGGAACCCCTTCGGTTCCACAAATGTACGATACACACAATATCCTAAACACTAATATACTCAAAACCGATTACTTACTCTCACGCCGGAGTCTAATCGTGGGTCACAAACCCACGGTAAGCCTAACGGTGTATGTTTAGTGCGCAGGGTCCTAAAGCAAGTTTCACTTGGTGCGAGAGCCGGAGTCCACAAGACTCCAAATTAAGCCTAATTTGGGTTAAGCTCAGTATACCCCAACTTTTGCATCAACATGAATAATGTGAATGATCTAGGCATGTATACAACTAGAAGTGTGTCGGCCTATTGAGGGCACACACGTTAAAACACATAGAGTGCGTTTTAAGCTCCACGTTTGTAGCCTTTGATAGAAAACCAATTGAGACAATGAAATCATTCTTTCTCCTAGTGACCATTTTAGTAATTCAAGAAATAAAGCATAATGTACAACCATGTATGCAAATAACAAAATAACATTAGAGTAATCTACGTATTTATGCCAAATATACAAGAGGGTATTCTTATCTTTTTCGTTTTTCAGGGATGTATTGTGAACCTTATTATAACTTGTTTCGAAGAAAAAATTTATTTTCGAACAAAAAAAGTTTCATTTTTGGATAAAAAAAGTTTTATTTTCGAAAAAAAAAAGATTTATTTTCGAAAAAAAAAAGTTTTATTTTCGAAAAAAAAAGTTTTATTTTCGAGAAAAAATGTTTTATCCTTCTCGAAAAAAGTAAAAAAACATTTTTTTTTAAAAGTTTGTTTCGAAAACAAAAATTAAACTTTTTTTTAAAATAACTTGTTTGGAAATAAAAAATTTGAAAAGAGAATTTAATCTTTTTTTGAAAAAAGAAGACATGTTTGTTTCGAGAAAATAATTAAACTTCTTTTTAAAAAAGTAATTTGTTTCGAAAAAAAAAGTGACTTGTTTCAGAAAAAAAAAATTTAAAAATTTTTATTTTCGAAATTTTTTTTTTTGAAAAAACTTGTTTCGAAAAAAAATTATTTTCGAAAAGAAAGGTTTTATCTTTTAAAAAAAACAATTTTTCTAAAAAAAGTTTGTTTCGAAAAAGAAATTACACTTTTTTTTAAATAATTTGTTTCGAAAAAAGAAATATGACTTTTTTTTCGAAAAAAAGTCTTATTTTTTTAAACATTTTTTCGAAATTAAACATTTTTACGAAAATTATTTTTTTTTTCTAAAATAAATTTTTTTTTTCGAAAATTAATTTATTTTATAAACTAGTTATGATAAGGTTCACCATACATCCTGTAATTAGAAAAAGACAATAATACTCTCTCTTTTAAACCTTGTTAATTCTTAACGAGAAAAATATTTGCACCGTCAGTCCATTAGGGATGTATTGTGCCTCGCGCACTAACGGAGGGATGGTTGTTGTCCAAAATATTAACGTGGAATGTAATTTGATTTTTTGACATAACACAGAGATAATTTTCGCACATAGCATAGGGATAATTTTTGTACTTCCCTCTTAAAAATATAAAAACATTACACTAAAATTTAAAAGCATTACACTAAAATTAAAAACAATATATTAAAAATTAAAACCATTACATTAAAAATTTTAAAGATATCAAAACACGTCAAATTGTTTCTTCTTTTTTCGTGAGATACTTTATCAACTTCTGAAAAATCTATATGATTTGTTTGAGTTGTGTTTGAAATTGTTTTAAATTATATGTGTAGAAGTTGTATTTTTTAAATAATATTTTTTTAAATATATTTTTGTAGGATAAATGATTTGTTGAATTTTTTTTAATAATAAGGTATGACAAAAGTTATTTTGCATCTTTGTTTTTTTGGTGGAAACCAAGGGACAAATCCTCACACTTCATCTATTTTTCATCTAATAGTAGAGATTAATTTAAGATTAAAAAAATACGGAGGAGCCATTTTTGCCAAAATGTCCAAAAGTTGAAAAATAGGCTGAGGTACCATAATTGTAAATATGACGGAGTAATGAATTATCACTAGTGATATTTCACTGGCAAAAATTAATGAAATATCATTGTTAATAAAACAATGCAATATCGGTGTGATATTACGCAATAACTATGTTAATGAAATATCACTAGTGATTTTTCATTGATTTATCTCTAGTGGTATTTCATTTTTTTATCAGTAACGAAATACCACTTGTGATAACCGATTGTCGTCATATTTACAATTTAGTCATTCCATTCGTTTTTTTGCAAATTTTGGACATTTTGGCAAAAATGGTCCCTCTGTGTTTTTTTAATCTTAGGTAATGGATGGTTAACATTTGTCTCTTAGATTCCAACAAAAAACAAGTTTCCAAAATAACCGGACTCGATAAGGTATATGTTTGATTGGCTCACATTTACATAAGAGCACAAATAATCCGTAAGCCATGGCTTGATGCCATGGCCCAAAAAATGGTGCCACGTTAGCATTTTTCCATTAGTTTTTCCCACGTGACCAGTTTTTACTAGTATCCCTGAGCCTGGGAAAACTGGTGCTGTGGGAATTTTTATTTTATATTTTTATAGTAAATAATAATAAACATTTTAAAATTAAAATAAAATTCATTCGAAGTTAAAAAACTTTACATAAAAAAAAACATAAAAAACATAAATTTAAAAAACATGAACATAAAACTAAAAAAAATTATTATTCGAGCGCCGATTATTCACGTGGTTGATACGTTACCCGGATTCATGTCTTTTGGGACCCGACGATTGCGGTGTTGACCGGATGCATCCCACTTGTGTTATTATGCAGCATCTTTAAGTCCTCCACAATCTTTTGAGCTTGGATCAATCTTCAGTTGGGATTGGGGTTCGGGTTGGGGTTGGAGTTAGGGTTGGGGTTGGGTTAGGCGGACTCCCCCGCTCTAATAAACGAAAGGTGAGCAATTCACCGTTGTGAGCCATTTCTCATCCTCCTCACGCGCGAGCTAAGATTGATTTAGCAAGGTCACGAGTGAGCTTAAGGCTCACGATGCCTCACCAAGCCCCTCACGGGCGTTTGTTAAACGTAATTTTACATAAAAAAAATTACATTTTGTTGTTCGGTGGTTTGGACCATCACATTTGTGCCAGAAGCTCGAGACCGCGGTGGTGAAAAAAAGAGGGGAAAGGGTTGCAAGAGCCATAACGTGTGACAGTAGAGAGTGCGTACTCATAATGCATGACAATTACTACCGATCTTAAAACATAAGTACTTGCTAAGTGTTGAAAACATTCATAACCACGTGTAGTCATTTTAACTTCGTCTTGCTCATGCATACGGATTTAAGAATTTCTATCAGCCTGTTTACTCTTGTCTTCAAATGAACACTTATTAACCTTTTTCATCAAATTACTTTTTCACTTGTGCACTAAAATTACAGATACGCTACTTTTATTTTCTTCGTCGTCTCGTAGTAAAGGGGTGCTTATTTTTCCTTTAACGTCTTTTATTTGTATGAGTAGTAGGCTCAAATAATTTATACAAACAAACTCTCAATAATGATACAAAAAACATGATTGATTAATCATGTTTTATTATTATTTTTATTTTTATTGTTTATAATTGATTGACAAATTCAATTATAAAGTTAAGGAGGAAAAAAATTGGAACCGTATCTGTTGAAACAAAATCCTCCGGCTATGTTGCGGTCAGTGATCTTGCCTCGACATCATAAAGGTATACTCGTCTTGATCCCTTTGAACCTAGGATACACAAGACAACACACGTTAACTCGCCCCAGGTTTGACCCCGAGACCAAGCTCCGGTGTGAGAATAAGTAGCTATCCACACGAATGGTATTAAACAGTAAGTACTGGAAGGTAAAAGTATGTGTTAATGGAAGTATTGAATGTGCGTTGTGTGTTAAATGCAGGGGTATTTATACTACCCCAAGGGACATACCTGTCTGAGTGGTCATGTCATAGACTAGGCCTTGAAACCTGGGCTAGCCAAATCCCTACAATCGAGGGATTGAATGTCCCAAGGGCGGCGGTGTATCCTTTTAACCATAGGACGGACGGATGGTCCCTGGATAATAGGATGAGTGCCTTTTGCTTTTCCCTCGAGCCTTGTTATGCTCATTAATGCTCTACTGTTCATGCCACGTCTTTATCAAATGGTCCAAGGTTCCGGGTCTGAGGTGGGGAAGCGCTCGTCTCCGGAAGCGTTGACCGGAGACATACGCGAACATGTCCCCCCCAGTATCATAGTGTTAGCCTGAGCTAGCGGTATGATACTCACAATACGTGTCCTTTAAACAGTAACGAATGCAATTAATGCGAGCCGCCTATATGGCTTCGCATTAATTGATTTTGTCTTTTGGGCTTCGGGTTGTCGGCCACTTGTGGCATTGATTTTCACTCTTGGGCTCGCATCTGCTTCCACGTGGCCATCCATTTTCCAACGGTATGGATTTAACCTGGGGACTTGTGCACGTCTCTTCACTGCCCCCTTCCTTTGATATAAATACCCACCCATTTTCTCATTTACTTCACGCTTTTACTTTTTCTTGTTTCCGCCATTGTCGTTCTTTCTTCCCGGATTCTCTTCAAGCAGGTGTGCACCTCTCTTTATTCTCACTTTGCTCGTATTTTAGTTATGTCTACCAGTAGTTCCGGTGAGGAGGCTACTTTCCGTGATCCCAAATGCGACATGCATATTAGGGTTTCGACATTGACGGATGATGACCTTAAGAAGATACGCAGAAAGTATCGCATACCCACCGAGGTTCGTCCTAGATTACCGGATCCGCTTCTTACTATGGACAAACTTCCGGATCGATTTATTGGCATATACGAGGATTATTTGAAGCATGGGGGACTTCGGATTCCTTTCTCTACCTTTTTCTTATCTGTGTTAAGATATTTTCTTGTGCACATTTCCCAATTAGTTCCCATGAGCGTCAACCGTGTTACCATGTTTGAGATCCGTTGCCGGAGCTTGAACATCCCTTGTTCCGTAACCTTGTTTCGTGTATTCTATAAACTGGGCAAACAGGGACACTGGTTCTCCTTTGAAAGTCGGTATCCGGCTAGGTATGGCAAATGCTTGAAGGAGACTACTTCTAGTTTGAAGCTTTGGAAGCACAAGTGGTTCCTCATAGACCGAAGGGCCATTCCACATGCCATGCCCTGGAGGGATAGGGACACCGATGTCCATGATGACGTCCCCATTGGTTTTAACGCTGATCATGCTAAAATGTTGGCTGATGACCCGGTTCCGCTTCGCCCTCCTCACCGGCACTTGCTGTTTCTAGCCGGCTTGTGGGTTCCTTATGAGGATCCTACCCTTCGCCGCATAGTTGTTGACCCTGATGATGAGGGTACTTTACATATATACCCTTTTTTTATTTTCCGCGAGCTCTTGTTGCTCGCTCTAACTGTTATTTCCTTTTTACTTGCAGAACTCACCATGGATGAATTTATCAAGCTTCCGTCGTTCGAGAATGCTAAGGTCGGTAGAGATGAAACCGAGAAGGTGCCGTTGCCGCCTCCGAGGGTGACCCAACCACTACCGCTGACTACTCCCATACCTGCGTTGAACGCTCGCCAGAAGGCTGTTACCACTCCTGATCCCAAGATCCAGGCTGCTCGACTCCGTCATGAGGGGAAGAATCCGGTGGTGAACAAGAAGAGACCTGCCGAGGGTCAGTCGTCTGGACGCAAGCTTAAGCAGAAAGCCTCACAAAGCCAAGTGCAGTCTGGGGCCGAGGATATGGAAGCGGATTCGGCTTCCCCTATCCATGAGTCCCACCCCTCCGGCTCAGTAGATGGTCACAGCAAGTCTGATGCTACTCACAAGACTTCTGCTCACATCAATCTGAGTGATCATTCGGATGGTGATGACGATGCTGCAGGTATGTGTTCTCTTACACCCCTCTTCTTAACAACGTTTTTTGCTTCTATGTTCTCTTCTTCACCTTGTTACCTCTTACTCAGGGAATGTGCAAGGGCCGATGCGCCGTCATGTACCCTTATGGCGTTTGACCGAAGATGTGCACATCGACTCTCACTATTCTTCCCGGGAATTGCTGTATCATTTGGCCACCCCCTGCGGAACAAGACAGACTGTCCTCTCTTTCCAACTACGATGTCCTGAGCTATGCTTACCAGACTATTGCCCGTAGTACCTTGACCGTATCCGAGCTTATGAAGAGGTACGAAGCCCTCAGCCGGGAACATTCCCGCTTGACTGCTGTGCCGGAGGGGGTTCAAGGGCACTTTGCTACCGGGAAATCCGTTCTTGATCAGATGGCCATGGCGCATAAAACTCTTGAAGATAAATATAATGGCTGTCTTGACCGGGAGAAGGAGAACCTGGCGACTATTGACAGGTTGAAGCAAGAGGTTGAGGATTCCGGTGCTGTGATTGCTACCAAGGATGAGAGAATAGCTGAGTTGGAGCATTTATCAAGCCTTAGCATCCAAGATCATGTCAGGGATTCCGAGAGGATCAAAGAGCTTGAGGCCTCAAACAAACATCTAACCTCTCTACTTGCTCAGGCGGAAGTGGACAAACAGGTTTTGGTGAGGGATGGCTTCCCTATCTTGGTGCGCAAGCTGCTTGCTAGTTATGAGTACAGACGATCTCTCGCCTTGGGTACCGGCGGTATGTTCAACGCGGGGTTTTTGAAGGCTGTTGAATACGGGCGCACGCCGGAACAAGTTGAGGCTGCTATTGCCGCTGCCGATAATCTTAACACAGATATGGCCAAGACCTGGAAGGAGGACTTCATTGCTCTATTTTCTGCTGAGTACCCTTTCGTGGCCAAAGTGTCTGCGGCCAATAAGCTTTCCGTTGTTGATATTATGCAGCTTGTTCCAGCTGAGAAGCCCCCCGTCCCTGCGGCCGAGACCATTGATGCTACTCAACCTCCGGTGAACAACCAAGATGGTGCCGGTTCTCAATCCACAGCACATGGTGGTGAAGCTCCATGACTTGAAGACCCGGAATGCCGGGATATCTTGTAATTTGTTACTTTAAAACACTTGTGGTTACTGTAATAATCCTTAACATTTGTGGTTCCAAAAACAAGTTTCACCTATGGCGTTTAACTTTTATGCATGGTTATAAAATTTCCTTTGTGTTACATCTTTGTCCGGATCGCTATGGTTACCACTTGTTGTTGCTATGTCTCTTATAGACTTGGCCTTATTTTTTATTATTCACATTTCATATATGTGGAAGACATCGGTACTCGACCGCTTTTACTTTGCCTTCGGATTGCCGTCCGGGCGCATCCGACACTTGTACGTCTACATTAGTGTATATATGATTTGGGAGACATCGGCATTAAACCGCTTTTCGTTTGTCTCCGGATTGTCATTTAGACGCATCCCATAAAGTATAATAATACTTTAAACAAGTGTACGTGGGAGATATCGGTACTGGACCGCTTTTTATTTATCTCCGGATTGCCTTTTGGGCGCATCCAGCATTTCAAAGCGTACTTACATACCCTACGGTTAGCTAGGCCGAGGTTTATAATTACTGCAGTCAAACATGCTTAAAACTTTCATTCATTAGAACTGAGAACGATACATTTTGTTCCTATTACATAAAGCATTTTTGCAAGTTGGTTGCATGCCAGGTACGCGGGATCTCTTTCCCCTCGATTGTTTCCAACTTGTACGATCCAGTCTGATAGGCTTCGATAATCCGGTAGGGACCTTCCCAGTTGGGACCCAACTTCCCTATTTTCTCTTGCCGGCTGGCCATGTTGCGCCGGTACACAAAGTCTCCGACCTTGAAGGAGCAGGGTCTAACACGCTTGTTGTAGTATTGTTCCACCTTCTTTTTGTACTTGGCTTCCTGTATGGCCGCAGCCTCTCTCCTTTCTTGCAAGAGATCTAAGTTCAGCCGTAGTTCTTCTTCATTTGCTTCGCCATTAAACAACAAGGTTCTTGCGGTGGGGATACCTATCTCTGCAGGAATGACCGCTTCACTTCCATAGGTGAGACTAAATGGGGTTTCCCCATTGCTTGTCTTGAGCATGGTGCGGTGAGCCCATAACACATGGGGCAGTTCGTCGACCCATCCGGTTAGCCTTCTCCCTAGCCTTGCTTTCAGCCCGTGCATTAGTGACTTGTTGGCTCTTTCAACTAGGCCGTTGGCTTGCGGATGTGCTACCGCAGTGTTCATCTGCTTGATGTGCCATTTCTCGCACCACTTTCCGAAGGATCCATCTATCAATTGCTTGCCATTATCAGTCACTATCACACCGGGTAGACCAAATCTACACACTATGTTTTCCCAAGCAAATTTTTGCACTTCCTTTCCCGTTATCTTAGCCACCGGTTTTGCTTCGATCCACTTGGTAAAATAATCAATGGCCACTATTACAAACTTGATGTTCCCAGCATTTCCACTGATCGGACCAAGTATGTCCATTCCCCACTGGTAAAAGGGCCAAGGTGATGTTATTGACGTGAGGTTGGTTTTTGGGAGCCTCGGTATAGGACCATGTATTTTACATGAATCGCACTTGGAGATCTCGTCCCATGCGTCTTGGTGCATGGTCGGCCAGAAATAACCTTGACGCATTATCTTCGCCACCACGGACCTTGCTCCGGCATGCATTCCGCATGCCCCTTCATGAACCTCTCTGATAATATAATTTGCTTGCAAAGGACCTACACATCTTAACATTGGAGATAGGTATGACTTTTTGAATAGGATGCCATCTTCCAGTGTGTACATGGGAATTTTCATCCTTAAGTTCCTGGCCTTTTCCGGCTCTTGAGGCCATATTCCTTCCTCCAAACATCTCTTGATGGGAGACATCCAACACTCGCCCTCCTCTTCCACTATGTCGTTGACCTCTTGCACATCTATTGACCTTGCGTCCAATGCCTCTACCAGAACCTCCTTGGTTAAATGGTTGAACGCGATTGAAGCGAGTTTGCTTAGGACATCAGCTTTTTGGTTCTTTTGTCGCGGAATGTGCTCTATGTCGAATTTTGTGAAGGCGAGAAGAAGTTCTTTTACTTTAGCTAAGTATTTGGACATCCTATCATCGTTTGCCTCAAACTCCCCTTTGATCTGACAAGCCACCAACTTTGAATCCACCTTGGCTTGCAACTCTTTTACTCCCATCCTTTCGGCCAGACGGAGCCCCGCCAGAAGGGCTTCGTACTCAGCTTCATTGTTTGAGCAATTGAAATTGAACCTCAACGCATATGTGAATTCCACCTCCTCTGGGTTAATTAGTACCAGACCAGCACCAGCTCCTTTACTATTGGCCGCTCCGTCTGTATACAGGATCCATTGTGGTTCCGGCTCCTCTTCTTCGGACACTTCGTATATTATTGCTGTCTCCTGCTGGTCTAGTGGAGCTTCGTTGAGGAAATCCGCTAACACTTGTCCTTTGATGGAATTTCTGGGTACGTAGAATATTTCATACGTCCCCAACTCTACTGCATACTTTGCCAATCTTCCGGAGGCCTCGGATTTGCTTAGTATCTGCTTTAGCGGTTGGTCTGATATGACATGAATGTCGTGGGCCTCGAAATGTCTTCTTAACCTTCGAGATAAATGTAGCAGCCCCAGGACCAACTTTTCTAACGGAGCGTATCTTCTCTCGGCATCATGTAGCGTTTTACTCACATATCTTATGGGCATTTGAATCCCATTTCGTTCCGCGAGGAGTACCCCGCTGACTGCTTCTTTGGATGCGGCCAGATACACGTAAAGGACCTCCCCTTTGAGTGGGGATGTTAACAATGGAAGGTCTAGAATCATCTTCTTCAACTGCTGAAAAGCTTCTTCGGCTTTGTTCGTCCATCGGAACTCATTCTTGTTTTCCTTCGTGATACTTTTCAACGTTTCGAAGAAGGGCATGGATCTTTCGGCCGACCGGGATAGAAAACGGTTGAGGGCCGCCAACTTGCCGCTCAGGGACTGCATTTCTTTCAGCGTCTTAGGAGACCTCATTTCTGCAATTGCTTTGGTTTTCTTGGGGTTAGCTCTTATACCTTCGGATGTTACCATATAACCCAAAAATTTACCCTCCTCGACACCGAACGAACATTTCTTTGGGTTCAACTTCATGTTGATCCTCCTTAGATTATCAAAGGTTTCTTGTATGTCCGCAAGCATGTCCTCTTCGGTTTGGCTCTTGATCATCAAATCGTCTACGTATGCTTCCAAATTCGTACCAATTTGTGAGCGGAAAGCTGAGTCGACTAACCTTTGATAGGTTGCTCCTGCATTTTTCAACCCAAAAGGCATTTTTGTGTAACAATACGTTCCCTCATTGGTATAAAATGCCGTCTTTTCTTCGTCAGCTTCGTCCATTTGCACTTGATGATAGCCTTTGTAAGCGTCTAGAAAACATTTGAATTTGTATCCCACTACGGCCCCTATCTTGACGTCTATATCCGGCAAAGGATAATAATCCTTCGGACAAGCAGAATTGAGATTCTTAAAATCAATGCACATTCGCCAATTTCCATCCGGCTTTTTGACTAGGACTGGATTGGAGATCCACGTCGGGTATCGTACCGGTCGGATGATACCTGCCTTTGTTAACTCTTCCACGTCCTTTTTAACCGCTTGGCTTTTTTCTTCACCTAACGTCCTTCTTTTTTGGGCAATCGGTGCGGTCTCCATGTCCACATTTAACGAATGTTTGACGATTCTCCTAGGTACTCCCGTCATATCGGAAGGTTCCCATGCGAATACATCAACGTTGTCTTTCAGTAACTCTATGAGTTGAATTCGATATTTTTTGGTGAACAATCTTCCGATAGTGATCAACTGTTCCGGATATCCAGGATTGACACAGATCTGCTCCGTCATGTCTCCTGCAACTCGTTGTTGTTGATTGAACTCTTCCTTGGCAATCCATTCATCTAACTCTTTTCCCACAGCTGACGCTTTCATCGTCTTTATCTTTTGGCTATCCTCTATGATTCGGCATTCGTAGATGGCTCGTGCCTTGGTTGTCATGGTGGCTATGCCGTTGGGGGTTGGAAACTTCATGGATGAGTGTACGGTAGAGGGCACGGCCCTTAACTCTCTGATTCCGGTCCTTCCCAATATGATATTGTAAGGGGATGGTGCTCTAATCACTGTGAAGTTCATCATCGTTCGCCTTGTTAAACTGTCTGCTCCAAAGGTTACCTCTAAATCTATCTTCCCGAGAGGGGTGGTTTCCTCCCCCGAAAAACCCCGAACTCTCACGTTATCGGGTGTTAACCTTCTTCGGATTGCTAGATCTAGATTTAAGAAACAATGCTCGAACATGACCTGCATGGTGGCTCCTTCATCCACGAACACCCTTTTTACCCAATATCCTTCTATTTCGGCCTCGAATATCAGAGGTTCTTCCGAAGCCTCATCATCGGGTATAGGAGGAAAGGTTATGGGGACATTCATCCAATCCATTTCGATCTTGCATACCTCCTTTCTCTTCACGCCGCTATACCTTCTTTCTATCATGTTTATAGTCCTTCCCTTAAAATCTCCATTTCCTCTTCCTTGGTTCCCTTTATTCACTCTTCCCCGTAGGTCCTTTACCAGATGGTTGAGCTTGCCGGACTCCAGAGCGGCCTCCAGCTGCTTCCTCAATTGATGACAATTGTTGGTGAGATGGCCCTTCTCTTGATGATAGTCGCAATATTTGTCCATGTTTTCCGGACGGATGATACCCTTAGTTGGTTGCGGTGGGGGAAGACACAGTTGCAACTCAGTTGCTAAGATTTCTTTTGGAAATTTGGTAAGCGACTCCAGGCTGGAACGTTGATATGGTGCCCTTCTTCCATAATTTGGGTTAACTGGAGGTACATATGGGGGAAACGGGGGTCTGGATCGGTAATCGTTTCTTTGTCTCCCTCTTTGCCGCCCACGCGAACCGGAAGGACCATACCTTTCGTCCTTACTATACTTTACGTTACCATCTCCCGCTTCTCCTGTTGGCAACTCAGTATTTCGGTATGCATCTTCGGACTTTATGAAATCATCTACTCTTTGCATCATCTCTGCTACCGTCATCGGAGTGTCATCTGTAAAACGTCGGGCCAATTCCGGGCACTTGGCTCCATTTATGAAGGCCGATATCTTCATTACTTCCGGAACGCCTTGAATATAACTTGCTTCGTCTGTCCAACGTTCTTTAAACACCGCCAGCGTCTCATGAGCCTTGCGGACGATGGTTGTGATCTCCATCGGCGCTTTGAGACTCTTTCTTCTCAAGGAGAATCTTTCTAAGAACTGTTCCTTCAAATCTTCCCAATTATCTATGCTACCCCTCGGCAACCTTTCAAACCATCCTCCAGCGGGTCCGTCCAGAGTTTGCTGGAAAAACCTACACCATACTGGCATCGGCCATTCTCCCGAATTGGCGGCACCGGCAAACCGAGTGATATGGTCATTAGGATCCGTAGCCCCCGAGTACAACTTGAGAGTTGCGGGTAGCCTATGCTTTGGTGAGGAGAATTGTATGATTCTTTTGGTAAATGGAGAGGCCATCACATCTTTGAAAGGCTTCTGCAAATCATCTTCCGGAAGGTTGGCTTCCTTTCGAACCTCCCGTCCTTCGTCCTTATCCTTCAGTAGATTTGATACGTCTTCCTCGAAATCTAAGCGTATAGGCGAAATAGGTCTTTTGGATGTGGCGTTATGACGGTCCACCAGACCTTGTAGCGCGCTCATACTCTCCAAAATCTTTTCTCGTAAATTTAGAGGCGTTTCCGTCTCTTTCTCTATCGTTGCGGGGTCGCGACTAGGGGAAGATAAGGGATTCGACTCCTCTGAGACTCCCGCCATTGCTTAGCTGTTGTGTGGAGATCCGAGTGTAGGGTCCCACGGATGGCGCCAAATGTTGAAACAAAATCCTCCGGCTATGTTGCGGTCAGTGATCTTGCCTCGACATCATAAAGGTATGCTCGTCTTGATCCCTTTGAACCTAGGATACACAAGACAACACACGTTAACTCGCCCCAGGTTTGACCCCGAGACCAAGCTCCGGTGTGAGAATAAGTAGCTATCCACACGAATGGTATTAAACAGTAAGTACTGGAAGGTAAAAGTATGTGTTAATGGAAGTATTGAATGTGCGTTGTGTGTTAAATGCAGGGGTATTTATACTACCCCAAGGGACATACCTGTCTGAGTGGTCATGTCATAGACTAGGCCTTGAAACCTGGGCTAGCCAAATCCCTACAATCGAGGGATTGAATGTCCCAAGGGCGGCGGTGTATCCTTTTAACCATAGGACGGACGGATGGTCCCTGGATAATAGGATGAGTGCCTT
Source organism: Glebionis coronaria (assembly GCA_025667525.1). NCBI lineage: Eukaryota > Viridiplantae > Streptophyta > Magnoliopsida > Asterales > Asteraceae > Glebionis > Glebionis coronaria. Next base: position 469,143,779 of record CM046879.1, read on the forward strand.
TTGCTTTTCCCTCGAGCCTTGTTATGCTCATTAATGCTCTACTGTTCATGCCACGTCTTTATCAAATGGTCCAAGGTTCCGGGTCTGAGGTGGGGAAGCGCTCGTCTCCCGAAGCGTTGACCGGAGACATACGCGAACAGTATCGATTAAACTGAATCAGAACCGTATTGATTTTGATACATGAATCTCGTTCGATATGGTACTGATATTACGAAATATGGTGAAAAAAAATTCGATATCACTAATACGGTACGGGACTGATACCAAAATACAAATCTCGTTCGATACGATACCGATACTATTAATTTATGCTCGAGAAAAAATCGATACAATTAATTTAATATAGAAACAGTATGGTATCAATGTTGTGTTCATCGAATTTACTTTTATAAATATTATGTAGATTTAGCACTCTTTTTTGCAGACACATTAAAATCTCTCTTCTCCAATTAAGAGCCTAAATAAGATATAAATATTAGAGCCACTTAATTCAAAAAAATAAAAATAAGAAAAAACAAAAAAAGAAAACCCTATGTTTCAAAAGAAAGTGTTGACGTCATATTCTAATCGATGGAAAAGGAGTTTAGTTGACAAAAATAATATTTGGTTGATGAGAAATATAATTGTAAATTTTATTAAAACTTAATTCATTTAAAGACACTTAAGGCCTGTTTGTTTAATTTTATAATTAAGTTATGTTAAATAAAAGTGTTTGTCTAAATATATGTTGCATGATTATATATGAATAGATAGGTATTTGTTTTGAGTGCTGAATAGAGTGTTTGCATCAAATAAAATTACTTTTATACCTTAAAAAGAAGTTATATTAATTTATAGAAAGGAAAGTGGAAGGGTAGATATGTAAAATTATTAAATACGTCATGGACTTAATAGGGAGACCCTTCTCACCATGGTTTAATTTAGAAAGTGACTTATTAATTTTAAGAGTCCGGTTATTTAAGATACCTTGTATCCTTTGGATACAAGGGGACAAATCTGGGCCACTCATCCATTTAAATCAACGATCCACGTTTAAAAAAAAAACGGAGGGGTAGTTACGTAATTTCACTACCTCGCCCAAACCCTAACCCCCTCTTTTCGCTACATTCAACCGTCATTTTTCATTTCCATCTAAAATCACACACACACAGTGAAAACACACACAAACAAAAACCACCATCTCCATCAACGATTTCACCTTCAAAAACACATCATCCGATCAAATAATCAACAAATACGATGAAAGGGAAGCAGAAAAATGAGCCATCTTCCAAAAAACCAGATAAAAGGACGATAAAAACAAGGCAAAAAGGTATAAAATCACAGATCCATCCTTTTTCTATGCTTTTTTAGTTTTTTAAATGCTTTTTAAGCTTCTTCTAAGCTTTTTCTGAGCTTTTTCTCTGTTTTTTTATACTTTTAAGCTATATCAATGATTCTTCTATGTTGTTTAACTAAATGTATGATGAATATAGTAGATCTATGAAAATAAACATCATTTGATACTTTTAAGCGAGTTTTGTGTTTAAAAATAGATTGCATGTGAATATAAGCATCTCGGTTGGTTAAAAAAAATGAACAAAATGGGATTTAAAAAAGTTGAGAAAAAATAGTTTCCTAAACTGATAGAACATATATGATAAAAAAAAGTATAACATATATGATAAAACCTTATCATATATGATGAGTGAAAATACAATAAAAAGCACTAGGATTAGAACATATATGATATTATATTGCTTGCATCATTTGATAGTTTTAAGCGAGTTTTGAGTTTAAATATTGCTTGTATGTGAATATAAACATCTCGGTTGAGCAAAAATGGTTTCCTAGACTGATAAAACATATATGATAAAACCTTATCATATATGATGAAACCTTATCATATATGATGAGTGAAAAAACAATTAAAAGCAGTAGGATTACAACATATATGATATTATATTGCTTGCATCATTTCATAGTTTTAAGCGAGTTTTGAGTTTAAATATTGCTTGTATGTGAATATAAACATCTCGGTTGAGCAAAAATGGTTTCCTAGACTGATAAAACATATATGATAAAACCTTATCATATATGATAAAACCTTATCATATGTGACGAGTGAAAATAAAATCAAAAGCAGAAGGATTAGAACATATATTTGATAGTTAAAAAATGAGACATCATATTTGATAGAACCTTATCATGCATAATTCATCATATTTCATAAGTTATGCAACATATAAAGCTTCAAACAGATGTAATTTTGCCTAACTTTGTGCTTTTATTGCAGATGAACAGCCTACAAAAAAAAGGGATGACGAGACACAAGAACCACCTAAAAGAAGCTTAGGTAAAAAAAGCAAAAAAAAAATACAGAAAAGTAAAAATAAGTATCATATCTGATAAGATAAGTTTTTTTTATAGCAGTTATTATAAAAACGATGAAAGAACAAACTGCAGCGCTTGAAAGAGCAAGACAAAGCAAGGAGAAAGGCAAAGGTGCCACTGAAGCTGTTAATCAAACAAAGACCAAGGAAAAAGCTGTTGAAACAAAGGGCAAAGGAAAAACGAATGTGAAAACAAAGAAAGCTGAAAAGCCAAAAGAGACGACAGAAGGTAAGAAAAATATACTACATATCATATTAATTCATTAGGAACAAACATACAATACTGAACATCTCTTTGCTTTGTAAAAAATGTAGAAGAAAGTGGTACGGAAGAAGATGATGTTTCAGAAGACGAGAGAATTAGCAGCGGGGAAGAATATGTAGATGAAGAAGCCGAGTCTGAACAAACCGAGACAGAAGAAGGTAACAAGGATGAGGAAAACGAAGAAGAGCCAGAGGGCAATGACGAGGGGGAAGACGATGGAGATGACGCAGACGAGGAGGAAGACGATGGAGATGACGAAGACGAGGAGGAAGACGATGTCAATAATGAGGGTGAAAGTAGCGAGGATGATGATGAAGACCAGGATGAAGAGGAACCTGTGAAAGAAGAGAGGGTCAAAGATGTTTCGAAGAAAATAACAAAAATCAAGTTCATCAACCCTTCAAAAACAAAAAAAGGTAACAATTGATGATAATTTTATCAAATACGATATAGCCTAAGAAAATATTTATGTATCATTTATGTTGATTGTATAATACTAACACGTTTCATTCTATTTTGCAACACAGCAAGCTTTCCTGAAGTGGTAAAGAAGGATAAAAAAAGCCGGAAAAAGGAAGTTGGAACAAAAGCAAGAAGCAAAACGTCCACATAAAGGGACAAAAAGACAAAAGCAAACATACAGTGGGGGCAAAAAAAACAACCGGGAAAAAAGAAACAACTTCGCAGGAAGAATCAAGTGAAGGAGAAGAAGATGACCAGATGGATGAGAAAATCGAAACAGACGATGACGAGGAGAATGAGCAGATGGTTGGCACATCAAAGATGCTAGTTGTCAAACCTTCACCTTCTAAAGGCAACAAGTTAAAAAAATATGAAACTGAAGAAGAAGAAGACGACTACGCGATGGTTTTGGTTAAAAAGAAGAAGGGTAGAGGTCCAACAAAAAAGAAGCAGACAAAGGTATACCCTACTACCTTGACCAGATGCTCACCTAAATCGTTGTTCGAAGCAACCTCGGGACTGTCAGATGAGAGAAAGAAAGTTTTAAAACAAATTGGTTTTGAGAGGTACATTGAGTTTCCCATAGACGAGCTGTCTTCACACCTTCTGTACCATGTTGTCGAGAAGTTCCATCCACAAAGCATGGAACTGAGACTCCCCAAAGGATCCATCAAAATAACAAGAGAAAGGGTGCAACAAATGCTTGGTGTCCCGATGGGGACAATATCTCTTAATGAACTGCCGGAAAGGGAAGACGATGATGCTTTCATCGAAGAATGGAAGGCTCAATACGGCACATTAATACCAAGCCCAACAACAATTGCAAAAAGGATCCAGTCCCAACACAGCAGACTTCACCTTCATAATGAACTTCCTTATGCTCTTTGGTGGCACGATGTGCAACTTAGACTCTGGTGGGAAAGTCCTTTTGAAGATTTTGAAGAAGGTCACAAAGAAACAAAACATTAATGAGATAGACTGGTCGTCCTATATACTAGAAAGCCTCAAGAAAAGTAAAAGCAAGTGGAACGACCAAGCTGTAAAACGATGGTACAACGGACCTGCTACTTTCTTGTGTGTAAGTAAAACCAACTGTTTTTTTTAATTAAAAAACTTACTTTATATGTTTTCGTTGTCTTTAACCAAAACAAACTTGTTCTTATCACAGCTGCTTTACTTGGACTCAACTTACTTCCCAGGAGTAGCCGTGATGCGGCGAAGACCATCAATAAGAAGCTGGAATGGTCGGTTGATGAAGTTGAGAATACAAGAAGAAATGAAGATTCAATGTTTGGGGAACCTAGAACATCAAGATGAGTACAAGGAAGAAGATGTCCACATGGGGATTGATGTGTACAAAAACAACGACTTCTACCTAGAACCAATTAAAGACAGGAAACCACAAACACTAGAGGTAAAACAAAAAACTATGACATATATGATAGTATAAACTATCATATATGATAGTACATACTATCATATATGATAGTATGAACTATCATATATAAAGTATCATATACGAAAGATACTAATACACTTGCAACATACATTTTTCTATGCAGGAGTTTGTTGAAAAAAGTATTGATCGATTTGGAGAGATATATGAGGCAAGAAGAGTGCTAGCTGAAACACTTGGAGAAGGACTTAAAAAGTTAGAAAATGATGAAACATTAATTGGTCTATGCAAGGAATACCAGGTGGTATTCAAAAGAAACAAGGACGATGACCTTGATGTGGATTTCATGGATTGGGAGCAAACCTCCACGGACGATGGAAAAACAGAAGATGTTGCTGCTTCAGTAAAACAGCAGGTTACTCTTGAAAGTATACAAACTGAGGATGAGGAATCTGCTCAAAAAGCTCAAAAGGCAAAAGATAAAGAAAAGGAAACTGAAAAAGAGGAACTGGTCACCGAAGCTGGGTTGGTTCACCATCCAAAGTCAGCTAAAGAAGCAGGGATGTTGGCAGAGGTTCATAAGATTGTTTTCACAAACGAGCCATTGTCCGGGGAGTTTGAAAACGACCCAGAGTTTGATGAATACCTGGACAGGTATTGCATGGAGTTGGAACGCCAGGCTGCAATTGAAAGTGAAAAAAAGAAGCTTGAGGAAGAAGCGATGGCGAAAAGGAAAACCAGAGGAACGAGGCAACCAAAGTCTCTCAAATCAACACCATCTTTCAGCCAAATCACAAAAACGCCTGAAACAACACCTAACCAGATAGTGATGATGGTAGAAGAAGATGATGCTGCAAAAGAACAAAATAGGCCATCCCGCTTGCTCCTTTCTAACTACATAAACAAGAAAGCACCAGCACGGGGGAAGCTCACTGTAGCAGAGTTGATGATAGGAGAGAGTTTGTTCTCAATGCTTAATAACAACCTGTAAGTAAAAGCTAAAACACTAACAAACTAATTATCATTCAAGTAGGATCATATATATATGATAAAAGTAAGTAATTGAACTATGTTTGCAGGGATTTCATATTTGAGTCGGCGGACAATAATTATGCTTGCATGAGGGACAACATGCAGACAATGGCTCCGGGCTTAAAGGTAGATGCACTTGTCATTGACACATACTCAAATGTACTGAACTTTGAAGAACACACTCGCACAGGAGGAAAAAAGAAGAAACAGTACTTCATGTCAACTATGATTGTAAGTACATCTTACATCATATGTGTTTTTTATAACAAAATTATGTCCACAAACTAAAACAAAAAATGTATTATTGATTATGCAATACAGACAGCGAACATGTTTGATTGGAAACTGGCAAACGGACAGTATGACGTCCAGAAGCAGTTTCAAAAGTTTGAAGAGAACATGAGAACCTCCATGGGAGAAGATGAGGACTTGCTGAAGTTGAAGAATGTAAATCTGGTAAACACTTGACTAACATATATGATAAAAAAAGTAAAACATATAGGATTAGAACATATATGATATTACAGTTACAGTTTACAATAAATCTGGTAAACACTTGACTAACATATATGATAAAAAAAGTAAAACATATATGATAAAAACTTATCATATATGATAAAAACTTATCATATATGATGAGTGACATGCAATCAAATGCAGTAGGATTAGAACATATTTGATATTACATTTTACAATAGATTCAAAAAATATAACTTATAAAAACTCTGCAGGTGTTCTTCCCGGTCATATCTCACCAGCACTACTACTTGGTGGTCTTTAACCTCGTCAACGGCGCCGTGTCAATCATCGACAACTCGAAAGTCGCCCGCACATATGAAAGCAAGTACCAGACGTACTGTGACCTACTGGTAAGTCACTAAATACATAAATAAACTAAAAAAAACATGAACATTGTGCATTTCAAAAAGCATCTAAAAAAATCACACACCAAAGAATATGACAAACTTGGGGTTTTTTTTTGCAGATGAAAATGTTTATGATGTATATGGAGAGTGTGCAGCACAAAATGACAAAAAAACTCAGGAAGCATACAATCATTCGACCAAAGTGGGGAACAATGTACAACGACATCGATTGTGGGGTGTTTGTGATGATGCACATGGAGCATTATGAGGGCGAAAGTGCAAAAGGTTGGGTTTTGTTCTTCCCGAGTGATTCAGATGAGCAACGAAAGGAAATACTGAAGCTAAGGTTCAGGATAGCTGCAAAGATATTATCACACGAGAAGAACACCAAGAGGCAGCAGGTAACAGATGAAGCCTATGAATTTGCAAGAACATACCAGATGCAACCATACAAGACAAAGGTTATCAAAGAGGCAATCAAAGCAAGAAAGGAGGAACAAGACAGAGATGTGGCCAAGAGCGCCATCTGAAGAAGGAAAGACAAAAAGACAATACAGTTTAAGACATTAATTTTTAATTTGGTCTATAATAACTTAGATTTTTGTTTAAGACTTCCGCTTTGCTTAGCCTATCCTCTGGGAAAGGGGTACGCGACATGCAGGAGAACCCATGGTGGGTTGCTCCAAACTTGGGGTCAACTAGTCGTAGATCATGGATCGGTTAATAGGCATCCATTAGTCCGACTACCCCCGAGTCATGTCGCCTACCTTGATAAGCTTTAATGCTTAACCCACTGGAACATTAGGCTAGGCAAAGAGATTAGTGAACTGATTTGGATTAGAAGCAGTTAGATGACTTATCCAATCGGAAAAGGAGTACGCGACATGCAAGAGAACCCATGATGGGTTGCTCTAAGCTTGGGGTCAACTGGTCGTAGATCGTGGATCGTTTAATAGGAATCCATTAGTCCGACTACCCCCGAGTCATGTCGCCTACACCTGACGTACCATTGGAAAACATTTGGATAGAATCGTAGGGAAGACAAGTTGCTGGCGGTAAAGTAGGATGTACCGCATTTTGTGGATACAACTTGTTTTAACTTGTAACCCGTCGAATTTTCTATTATGAAATGGAATATGAATATTTTGTTTCATGTGTATTGATCTTGAATTAAATTATATGATAGTCCAAAAAAAAACTTGTAAAAACACACTTGCTATGGAAACGAAATTCTTGAAAGAAGTAACATTAGCATCTTAAAAACTATCATATATGATACTGATGTATCATATATGTTGTGTTGACAACTTAACATATATGATACATTACTATCATATCTGATAGTCCAAAAAAAAACTTGTAAACTGACAAAAGCAAACTAGAAAAAACTAAAGGATTGAACACAGCTTAACATATATGATACATACGTATCATATATGTTGTGTTGTCAACTTAACATATATGATACATCACTATCATATATGATACTCCAAAAAAAACTTAAAAAACTGACAAAAGCAAACAAACTAAAGAAAAAATGGGATTAAACACAACTTCTCATGACTCATTGACATATGATTATCCAAAAAAAGATAGTATCAAAAACAACTTCTCATGAATCAAAGTGATCAAGACAAAATAGCATCATACATCATAAAATGACATGTTCAGAAACTGCAAACAGTAAAATAAAACGGGAAAAAATTCCTAAAACAAAAACTTTTCTTCTATCCAAGCTCATCCACTCGTACTTGCATCTGCAATAGCTGGATCCTCGACAACGACTTCCTCCAATCGCTTACCGGTGCAAGTCCTCTTGTTATGATCAGTACCCCCGCACACAGAACATGTAATCTTGTTCTTCTTGCCTTTCTCAATAGTTATCTCTCTACCACCTTTAATACGCATCTTTTGACGCCCAGGACGTCCTCTAGGGGTTCCAACATCTGGATTATCAACCAAACATACAGACGGATGAGAGACACCAACGAGCTGCTCCAAACAGTCTATCTTCTTCTTAGATGGAGGATTTGGGCAATCCGCTTCAACATCTTTCTTCAGCTGCTTCAACTTTTCAACAAAAGCACCCAACCTAGGCTCGTCTTTGCTCAACAAATGCACACAATGATCAACAATAGATGTCGCCTCGCACGAATAATTCTCCAATACAACATTCTTCTCCCCATACCTGTTCCTCTTGTTCCTCAACGCAGCCGGGATAAGGTTCTTGGTCCAACGCTTAAGAATGTATTGCTGAGGAATCATCTCGATATTGGCATTCTTGAACACGCAGAAAATATGCCTGCACAATATCCCAACCCTCATAAACAACTGGCATGTACAAATAACTGAACCATCCTCTAAGTTGCGCAAGACCTGGGAAAAAAAACCAAAAAAAAAAGAAGTGAATATCATATATGATACATGTGCTTATCAAATATGATATGTTAAAAAAAATATTACATCAACAAAAAACTCACATACCTTGTACAACCCATCTTCTCTAGTAAACATGTCAACCTCATCATCTTCCTTCTCCTTCTCTTTATCATTGTCATTTTCCTTATCTTTCACATTATTAGAAGACTCGCCAACTTTAACCTTATCAATAACCTTATCATTCACCTTTTTCTTGTTCTTCTTACCAGGCTCTTCATAAACAAAATGCCTAACTCTGATAACAGAAACCTCAGAACCCTCGAGCACATTCTTAGTATCTATCTGACAATACCATAATCCAACAAAAATCTCTTTCTGAACCAACTCAAACAAGGTACGAGTGTAAACCATTGCAGCATGCTTCTCAATCTTGAGAAAAGTCCTTAACTTCGGAACAGTATCCATTGTATTATGATCCATTCTCTCTTGAACACTCCTTTGCTTTTCCATCGCCGTCTCAAAGCAATTCATAAAGTTCATAAGCGTCGAGCTAGAATTGGTAAAGTGGGAGAAGAAAGAATTCTCGCTCTCTGATCTAGACATAGTCCTCATCAGTCCACACAACGGCGAGTCAGAAAAATAAGCAGGGATCCAAGTTGAACGCATATCATACATCTTCGTCAGCCACTTGTGTCCCACCAAATCATACTCTGTCATCAGATCACCCCATCTGGTGTCAAACTCCTCGGGACCAATGTACATGTTCCAAATAATCTTGTTCAACTTCTCTTTAAAAACACGATCATTGTATATTTTCTCACATATCTGCAAAGACATACAAAAACCAAATGATATGAGTAAAAATTCTGTTCTCACATCATATATGATACTACTTCAACATATATGATACTAACAAAATATCATATATGATGCTACTTCATCATATATGATACTAGTCTTAAAAAAAAGTACCTTCGCTGGAAGCTTCTGCGTGATATGCCACATGCACAGCCTATGCTTTGTACCAACAAACTCGGCTTCAATGGAATTCCTCATCGCCTTATCTTGATCGGTCACTACTATGCTAGGTGCTTTCCCAAACGCTTTGATGAAGGCTTTAAGTAACAAAACATACGATTCCGTGGTCTCGAACTTGAGCAAACCAGCAGCAACCGTAACACACTTCCTATGGTTGTCAATCGCCGTAAAAGGAACAAATACCATTTTGTACTTGTTTGTCTTAAACGTGGCATCAAAAGAGACAACATCACAGAACTCCTTGTAGTTGTACTTGGACACTTCATCAGCCCAGAATAAGCCAATAAGCTCAGCCTTGTTAACCAAATAATCAAACGAAAAATCAGCAACGTACTCCTTCATCTTCTCCATCTTGTTTATCAACATCTGCGCGTCATAGTCCCTGATGTAACAGTTTACGCTACGGAAGAAGTTCTTAAAGTCAACAGTAGTGCCGTGAACGAGCAGATAAGAACCCTTGATCCCGGTCAGAAGGTGATGAGCTCTTGTAGCACCGATATTCACACTCGCAGCCTTGACAATAAACACCTGCTCCGCGTATGTTAACTGCCTCTAATTCTTTGACAGATGCTTGTACTCCTCACGTTCAAGCTCGTGGTTGTGGATAGTATCAAATACACTCAACTTGAACTTTGTCGTACCAGGGATCAAGTCAAACACAGCACGAGCTTTACAACCGGTGATATGCACATTTGAATGCCTCAATTGGTTATAACCATTCTCCAAATCTAGGGTGTCTACATATATATCCTTCGGGGAACCCTTCCTGTTGCAAACCAAATACTTTTGCTTCACAATCCCACTCCTCAATCTTTTCTGACACGATTTCCTAACAACAAAACCAGCTTTAACGGCATACTTCTTGTAAGCAGCAATGCAATGCTCAACTGAATCGTACTCGTTCCCTTTAACAAGTAAAAACTCGGCAGGAACTTTCGGAATGTAGTAAACAGTACCCCCAGGAGTATCAAAGTTGGAATGAGTGATATACGACTCAGGAGTCCGCACAGCATTCAACTCTACAAAAAGAAACATATACTATCATATATGATTACAAAATACAAGAAAAATTCAACACATATCATGTAAACATCATATATGATAGACATGTATCATATATGATAGTATATGTTACATGGCTATCATATCTATGTAAAAATACAAACATCATATATGATAGGTTCCTATCATATATGATACATTGGCAACATGCACTAAGCTCAACAAAAACTAGAAAACTTACTCTTAACAGCTTCCGCATCTTAACCGTCTTGTTCATACGCAGAAATCTCATCCGCAAGACTATGAAGAACACTTTCGGATGGCAAATCCAAACCTTGATTGACACTAGACTGATCGTTAGTCAAATCAACCAACGTAGAAGGATCAACAACACCACTACGACCACTAGAATCACTCGAATCCATCATTAAAACCTATGAAAAATCGAAAAAACAACAACTCATAAAAAGCTTATCTAAAACCTAAAAGAATCAACGCTTATTAAATAAGCTTATAAACAATATCAATAAAAATAGACCAGGCACATAAAATAAGCTTAAAAAAGCATATTAATCGTCCCGATCGATTAATAAGCTTATTAATCAATCCGCTCGATTAAATACGCTTATTTATAAGCTTATTAATCAATCCGAACGATTAATAAGCTTATTAATCAATCGGATAGTTAATAAGCTTATAAATAAGCGTATTTAATAATCCGATCTATTAATAAGCTTATTAATAGATGCGAATTGCTTATTTATAAGCTTACTAATAAGCTTATTAATAAGCAATATTAACAAACAGTATATCTAGAGAGAGAAACATAGAGAGAGAAAGTACCAGTTTAATCGGGGAAGAAGAAGGAAGAATGAAACGAGTTTGTTAAAGTGTATATATATATCCAGAAGTAAAAAGACGAAAATACCCCTGCAGTATAAATTGGGGGATTTAATCTCAGCCATCGGATGAGATGGAGATGGATGGTGGGGATGAGTCCCCTTGTATCTTAAAAAACTTTGGTATCCAAAAGAACTTAAATCTAATTTTAAACATAAACAAACAATTTTTTAGTGACTTAATTTATTTACTAATTTTTTAATTAAAACTATTTAAGTCATTATCAAACACTACCTTAATCACTTAAGAAAAACATTATAAAATCATAAAAAAAAGACGTAACATTATGTATTGTGTAATATATCATTCCATGAGATAGAGTGAAATGATTTAAAGGTGGGTGTACTTGAAAAGAGAACGACGGATGCGTACGTGACCCGGAGGTAACTGTTTGACTAAATAATTTTAACATTTATCTCGCCAAGTAAAACATCTGTGCCTAAGCTTTTAATTTAATCTTTTAAATAGACGTTCTCAAAATCGGTAAGTTGGTTGTTAATGTTGAGTACGAAAGTTCTTTGAATTATATGAATATCAGATTGTTTACAAATTATAGCAAGCCTGCCCATTTACGTAATTTACGTCAAAATAATACTACTGTACTATTAGAAAAAAAAAAAAAGTGACAGAGTAAAGTAAAAAATCGTGTACGTAGGTAAGGGGTGATGGAGAGAGGTGGGGGCCATTGGTTTGTTTGACGGTCCTGAAGGAACAAGTACAGTCTTTACATCGATCTGAGAGGTGTTTGTGTTTCCTATTTGACACCTGCTTCAATCTTAAACAACACTTCTCCTATTTTCTTCTTTTCTTTTTTATTAGAAAAGATAATATATTCTCACTTTGAGAAAACATGATATAAAGAGTCTATTTTATGTTCATATGTTTAATTTTAATCAACAACCCATTTTTTATGTAACAGTTAACCAATATTAATCTGTTCAAAGGTTTTTTATTTACAAGAGCACGGTCTGAGAATTTGATCCCATTCAATATTTTAAAAAAAAAATTGATTTTTTTTTTACTATATTGATATTATAAAAAAATAATTGTGCTAACTTCGGTCCAGTCCTAATAAGAAGGTTCTAACTATACATATTAAGGTTTGATTAAAGGAATGCTTTTTTTTGTAATCTTGTTAATTCTTAACGAGAAAAACATTTGCACCGTTAGTCCATGAGGGATGTATTGTGCCCCGCGCACTAACGGTGCGATGGTTGTTGTCCAAAAAACTAACGAGGGATGTAATTCGATTTTTCGACATAGCACATGGATGATTTTTGTACTTCCCTCTATTTTTAAAGTAATGTTTTTATTTATTAATTAACTAAAATATTATTTTAAATAAAAAAACTAATTTTTATGGTGAGGGTGTTCAGTGACTTATAATAGTAAATTGTGAGACAGGTTAAAGGTGAAAAGTAAGAGAGAGAAAACTGATTTAGCGTTGGCGTATCTGATGTGAGAGGTTTTTTTATGTGACTGATAAAAATAGCCTAAAGTTAAATTGTGGGTATACTTATGTTATAGTTGGCTATGTCTTGGTAGTGGGTGTAGCTGTCACCACTATGAAAATTTACTGGTTGATTTGGTTATAGCGGTAAAAAATTGATCTGGCATTGGTAAGCCTCATGATCATTACATTCAACCTAATGAGCAGAAGTTATGGAAAACTAGAAGGGGTTGAATAGTTACTTCTTTGAGACATTTTATGTGATTAGTGAGGATATAAATCAATTATGATTGAGTATGTAATAGAGATAGAGAAAGAATAAATCAAACCACAATGCACAAAGGATTTATAGTGGTTCGGCTTAGCAAGATCTCACTTATCTTGCCCCTACTTCCACTCCTCGAGTATCCACTCGAGAGTTCGACTTTCACTAGTCAACAACCTCCATAATACCGGTGGAGAAACCCTTACACGTCGCTTACAATCTTTATCGAAACCTTAGCTAGGATGTCATGTTCTTTACATGGGTACAACAACTCCCTTCACACTATGTATTTTAAGGACAAAAATACCAACCAACCTATTACACAAGTAGTAGATGAATAGATATAATAATGATGATTGTATAGATAACACTTAACACAATCACACAAGTAAACTTTGAAGGTTCAAAGATTGGATATAGAGTTCTTGTAAATAATCTTCAAGAAGAGAAAGATCTATGTCACAAGAGACAAAAATAAGAGAAGAATAGATGTTAGAATGTTAGAGATAATCAGAGGTTTACAGAGATTAGAGAGAAGATGGGTGATTTGAGAGCTTGGAGAATGTTTGGTATTTATAGGCAAAGTCATCAGACGATCACGGGCCCCTATGGACTCTTTCCATTTGGGTCCGTCCCTTTGCGTTTGGGTCCGTGACCTCTGAATTTTGTTGCCTCATAAATGCCTTGTCCAAGATCACAAATAATCATCATTGCACTAGTTTTGACTTTTATATAACAGAGATATGGAGAGAGAGTATGTATGTTTTGCACATGTTAAGTTTATACAAGAAGTTTATAAGTGTAGAGAACTTTTTTATAAAAGTTAGAAACATAAAATCATCGATCCAAAGCTTTAGTGTTGTTTTTAACGCAAGCGTAGAAAATATATTTGACGTTGAAAGTCCCTAAACTAGGCTAGAAACTCTAAACTTAACTAATCAACACACGGAACTACTTCTCAAACGTAATACTTATTATTGTATAATAAATAATTACAATTGTTATGGATAACACCGTTTGATGACAATGTGTTGTGCATACTTTGAACAAATAAAACCCTAACTTAAGAACACAGTCACAGGCTCACAGCTGTTTGGTTCTTCAAGTTCTAAGCATTAATGTATGAAATCTATCAAAGTGTTAAACATTAATGCTGGGCTACACATCCTATTAATAGTGATACGAGGTTGACCTAAGTACTAGTTGATGGTGACTACATAATACAGACACCTTGTCAGACATCTGTCACAAGATGCTCTTCTATTCTTGGTAGTCTGCTACAATGCTTTAGGGAAACAGAGATGATACAGTTTCCCTTTTTTTCATAGTCTCGTACACACCAAGGCATGTCCAAAGTGTGCTGAGTGTTAACAGGGTATTGCCACCCATGTTAACCCTCAACCCCTCAGAGTCCCTGATACATCTTGGTTGTTATCCATCACAGACAATGAGTATGTCTTCAAGTAATCTTGGACTTCCTTGACAATGTCTCTGACATGGACTCCTCTGAGGTTGCTCACAGAGACTTAGATCTTTGTGAGTCGTGCAATACTTGCCTGCCTCCTAGGCACGGGCAAGTGACTATCTAACAGCTTGATTTGTGTTTAAATCTATGATACATGGAGTCTAACAAACTTAGATTCCCAACAATCTCCCCCTATTTAAACATAAATACAGCTAGATGTATCTAAGTTAAGGTAAGTGAGATAACAGCTTCTTCTTACTCATAACAGATCTAAACAAACATACCTCATGATTTTATTCATACTTAAAGAAAATTACAAGTACAATACAAAAGTGAAATAAAATATGAAGGTAAAATTTAGCTGTGAAATCCTTCAATAGTCATCATTTTTTATTTTTTCTTCAGCTTTAACTAAGTCTGTCCTATTATCCAATTTGGCCTGCAAAGCTTGTGCAAAAACCTTGGAATACTCTATTTTAATCTTGAGTTCCTTTTTGAGACAAATCAGCTGAATTGTTGATGCTAAGCCTAGCTCATCTTCCCTTTGGAATGCATATTGGCAAGCTCTGTTCATGAAGGCCATACCTCTTTCAGGCTCTGTGTAGGTCTGACCATCAATAGGACCAATGATACCATTTGGTAGTACCAAATCCCTGTGCATTCCATCCACTTGAACATCATCAGTAATGAAGGTTTCCTTAACAAGTTGAGTTGTCCTTCTTCTTTTCTTCCCTGACTTTGGAGGTTCTTGTTCAAACAGTTGTGGTGGGGGATCTATTTTGAGCTTGGCTGCAGTTTCTTTAACCCAATTAAACTTAGCTTTGAGGGTCTTAAGAAGAGTAAAATTTGCCTGTCCAGTTCTTTTAGCAGCCAAGGCTTCAAGTTCAAACCATTCAGATAACCCAAGTTGTTTTAATCTAAAGTCATCAAAGACATTCATATTTGCCTGTTGGTTATCTCTCCACAAGATCATTTGTGGTGTGTTGGTTGACTTGTGAATAGTGTATTTGAACTTGGTAATTTTTCTAGGTGCATACCTGTTGTTGACGCATGCATCATAATCAGCTTTTACCTTGTTCAGTGCCTCTGTGCGCTTGGCTTCCATTTCCCTCAACCTTTGTCTTTGCTTCTCCCTTTGAAGTGGAGTCATCTTTCTCAGAGTTTCCTCATTAAGCTCATTGGCTTTCTTGATTTCATTCAGCCTTTTGAATTCAACAGCCTGTTTCTCAATCTCTTCACGTGTTAGAGGATTCTCATTTGAAGGTGTGAAGGTTGTAAATTGGGATAGTTCTGTGGTTGATCCTACTGTCTCTAGCATCGCAACTATTTTCTTTAGTTTAGCGTCTGTGTCTACCATAACTATTTCCTTTCCTTTCTTCGAGACAGAGGATTCCACGTTCATGTTTTTTAGCTCTTCAGCTCTTTTGAGAAACGCCGTCTGAGCTTGGGTTTGTATAGCTTTGGGTAGGGAGCTAACAGTGAACTTGAGTTTCTTGGCAGCAGGTTCACCATCATCCACAGACTCGCTGGTGTTAACCAGAGTCAGGGATTTTGATGAATCAACTCCATCCTTTGTATGTTGCTCCCCCTTACTTTCATCCTCATCATCGGGTATGATCACTGGTGTGATGACTTGGAGAGGGACAGGTGAAGAAATAGTGTTATCAGCAGAGTTTGAACCTTGTTTGGAAGATTCAAGGTTAAGTACCTTTTCCTTCTCCCCTTCACGTTCAACCTGTCGTTTCAGACTTTTGGATGAACGTGCCTGAAAGCGCCTTGCAATCTGTTCAACAGAGGCAACCATTTTGTGTTTCCTGGTCCTTGAAGCTCTGGCAATCTTCAGCAGGAGGTTTCAATTTCCATTTGTGTTGCGATGAACACGATCAATGATAAAGTTGGTGTGACGCAGTTGCCTGTTACGAACAACTTCAAACTCTCTATGCATTGTCAACTCATGAGTGTTGAAAAGAGCAGGGACCTCTGTGACGATGGCATCTTTAATTCGAGTGGAAAAATGACTAAGTCCTTGAGACACTCCTTTTCTTGTACCATCTTTGATAGGTTCAGTGACTGCATCCTTAACCGCCTGATTTATGATCCTTGGAAAGTTGAGAGTAAAAGAATGCATCTCAGATTTGATAACATCCAGCTTTCTTAACAGGCGCTCCATATCTGATTGATGATGTTCAGGTTTAAGATTATGGATGTTCAGGCTTTGTTGTGTGTAATCATCCTCCCTTGGCAATATGTCAAAGTTGGTTTGGGAAGGATGATCAAACATGAGGAACTCAGCTGTCGGATCATAAGCAGGTCTTTGGAAGACTATAGTGGCTAAGGTAGCAGAGGTGGGAGTTACTACGGCTTCCTTGGGAGGAGGAGTGGTATCAAAAGCTGGTTTGGACACAGCTATATCCTTTGGAGGAGACAGAGATTGCTGGTCATCATCTTCTTCATCGTCCTCCTCCTCAAACATCCCCTCAGGGAGAATCTCGTCCTCAGGCATTGATTCAGGTTCAGAGAAATCATCGACTAATAAGAGCACCTCTTCATCAATATCAATCAGGGGCTCTTCTTCAGTTAGCTGATCCTGAATTATTGTATCAGCTTCTTTTTCTGGCTGCTCCAGGGATTCAATGTTTGGCTGTACAATATCAGCCTGCAAGTTGTTTCAAATTAGTAACAAGGAAATAAATAAGGGGAATGGTCGCCAGTTCGCTGTCCTAGAGAGGCTGAGGGTGATTACTCAGCTACTCCAAAGGAAAAATCCTTGGGATCCTTTTAAGAGTGAAAAGTATGAGGTTAATGGTCGCCATTCACTGCCCCTAGGAAAGCTGAGTGTGATTATTCAGCCCCCCAAAAGGTTAAAACCTTTAGGACTCTTTTGATTGTGAAAAATATGTTGTTAAGGATCGCCATTTCGCTGCCCCTAGGAAGGCTGAGGGTGATTATTCAGCCCCCCCCAAAAGGTTAAGAAACCTTTGGGACTATTTTAAGTGTGAAACATATGTAAGTAAAGATCGCCTGTTACGCTGCCCCTAGGAAAGCTGAGGGTGATGATCACTACAACAAAATGTGGCTAATGTAACATTTTATAAGCAACACTTTCTAAATTGTTGCATTATAGAACACATTCCACCTTAAGCAACATTTGTAAAAGAAGTGTGGCGTTTATAAACGTAAATGCAACATATTTATTATAAGTGTTGCAATTTTTCCATCTAATTTTTTAATAAAAATTAAACAAACCGCCCTCCTCCAAAATGAAATCAATACTTCTTCGGTTCTCCCGCCCCCTAAAATTATTTTCCCCAAAATATGTTTTCCCCTTTTAAACTCAAAATTGAAAACTTCAGTCCCACCAACCAATATCCATCGATCCTTATCTCTTTCTCCATTTTCCTGCCCCTTTATTAATTTTTAGTCACTTTGTCACTCAATATTTTGTCACTAAAATCGATGTTTAGACATGTTCTCTCGATTCTCGACCCCTTTTCAAGGTAACCAGACTACTTCTTCTTCAATAGTTCGAATATTGTTTGGATGTCTAATTATATAGCAATGGATGTATATTGGGGTTATCTTTGTGTTCTTAGGAGTTATTTAAATTATTTCAATTAGACCATTGTGCTTGTTTATGATTTATACTTGTGGTTACCCTTACCATATAATCGATCTCAAAGAGATCTTTTATATGATTTCGATGTCATGTGGGCTAAATTGTGGTTTTGTTATTCATACCATGCCTACAACCTACCCGGCCTTCAAATTTTAGCTTTCTTCAATTTATATCTTTTAGGGGTTTACACTTTGGGGTGGGTGTGGGGGTGGGGGATTTTGCTTATACAGGTACTCATATACATACAGTAGCGGACGCATGAATTTGAAAAGTGGGGGGAAAATTTTATTTTTTTGATGATTGTAAAGCGAAAAAACCCCAAAAAGTATTTTAACATAAACATGGAGCATTTTTAGGTTTTAGAGTGTTAAATGTTAGACTTTAGTATGTGAGTGGGGGCAATTTCAATTTCGAGTGGGGGTATTTTAAAAAACACTCGCAATTAAAGAAAAACTACATTATAATCTCGTCGTTTAAGCTAAGTTGTATGTCCGCCCCTGTATACATACATTATTTTACAACGAATTATATTTAAAAGCTATATGGCAATAGGTGAAATATATACCCAAATTTTATTTTTGCGCATTAATTTCAAATTCTCAGTGTTCTTTTATTGTTGTTTTAGACTTTTATGAATCTATGCCATATATGAAACATATAACAGATACATGTGATCGCTTTCGTATTCTCACAATTTGTTGCAGTAAACGTATGCAGGTCGTTGACTCTTTCCTAATCTTATATTGAGTTAGGTTGTATCTAGAATCACACAGTTAACCGAAAAAGGGTCAATTTCGATTATATGTTTTCCCTGGGTAAACTGGATTCCTATCCTATATTTAAACTGCTTGACAATCCTAAAAGGTATTCAGATGCTCACAACCTCCTACAGATCATGTTAAATAAATTTTCATACTACAAATTTTGTAATCATATTTTTAACACAATTAGTGTTAATTGCATTATAAAAAACATGTTCGATCAACCCACCCATATCGACATTACAACTTTTAACCATAACATATCAATCTGAACCCATTTATTATTTTGGTCACCCCATCATTAGGTAATCATTAAAGTGATCTAAACTGCTCAATTTAGTGTATATAACCAAATCCTTTAGGAGACAGAATGTGGGCATGTGGCTGATTATTTGCTATAATAGTTCTGTTTCTAAACTCATTTATATGTCAGAAAACTTTGAGTCTGTGAGTCAATGTAGAATTGGTCCCTGCCTTATTTTTTATTGCAGAATAAAGATGGCAATTATCCGCCCACAAGTCTGAACCATCTTTCTCCCACTTTAGGAGTAGTCCTTGGGTGCTTCATGATAAGTTGGCAATGAAGTATGGGATATTCTCTATTCTTCTCAAGGAGTTGGGAAGAAAAATTTCTTCAAAAAGGAAAGTCCTTAAAGAAGACAAGGTTACATTTTCTTACCAGAAATTTGAGTTAGCAATTTCAATAGATGAACAGGTAAACGGATAACTTGGGCTATACTAAACGAGTTAAATAGGTAAGACTCATTATTAGCAAAGTAGAAACAGGGCGAATGAGTCAAACGAGTTGAAAGTTTCCTAAAGCGTATACAGAAATCAACCAATCATAATGGTTAAGGCTATCAAAAATTTTGTTTTTCTTAAATTTGAACTTTTAAGGTCTTGTTTTGTTCATAGATCATTTCGGTTTGTGCATCTCATTTCTATAAAGTTTAAAGTTCTGATAGGGACACGAGGCCTTTGGCCCAATGATACATATTAACTATTAAGGTTATACAACATTTCTGGTCTCTTCATAGACATGGGTGTGTGAGTTGAATTATTCAATAAAAAAAATAGGAAACAAGAAAGTGATAGTCTACAAAAAAGATCATAAAAGAAAATGATAATAATTAACAAAATCTTATTTGTATGTAGTAATAAATTAATTTCGTGGTTTGTTGTTCACGATTTAAACAATAGACGTAAATAAGGTATATTCCTGTAATGTTTTGGCTTTTAGAATGTATTTTCTTGCATTCCTTTTAAGACTTTGTTCAACAAGTTCAAAAACAAATTATGTTTACATGTTTATTACTAGTTTCTAATGATTTATCTCCACATTACAGAAGATGATGTACGCATCAATTATCAAGTCGATAAACCAAAGGTGAAATCTGCTGCCAATGAATCTGTATTCTCTTCGTTCTCCTCGACCAGAATCTTTAATATCGATCTAGCTGTGGTTCTAACATTTTAAATAAATTTTGGATAAATGTTGAACCATCTGCTATAGTTTTTAGTATCATCTTAATAACTAGGAATAAGTTAGAGTAAATTCTACTAGAGGCTATGCATATTTAAATAAACTTCGGATAAATGTCGAACGATCTGCTAGGACAAGTTCTAAACTTATACCTATTTGACAGGAGAAAAATAGATTAATCAAAATCAATCTATTACTAAGGTCGTGTTTGGGATTGCCTATTGAAAATAGATAATGCGCTTTGAAAGTGAATAATCAGATAATCAACAATTAGAAAACGTGGTTTTGAGAAATAGTGTTTGTATTTGATTATGTTATTTGAAATCACAATATTCATATGCTCACTTAATATTTTTTAATTTATGCTTACGTCCAAATTCTTAGCTAAAAGTGATACGGGGGTGTTTGGTTATCTACTCAACAACATCTTTCTGTCGTTGATGAAACAGATTGCTACTGCTGCTATTGTTGATGTTGTGTGTTGTTGGTGACGCCAGTTATTATTGCTGATATGGATTTCTGATGTTGGCACATCTTCCTTTTGATGTTGGTGAAACTTATTGCTGATGATATGTTATTGATGCAGATTGCTACTACCAACATCTTGGAATTTTACCAATGAAGATATACTATAGGTGTGTTTTTGTATTTAAGGGTATCATAGAGTTGATAGGGACGGTAGACCCATTAACATTGAGAATGCTTGGAACAGCACATCCGAGTAAACTCATGCAAATTACTTAAGTTGAGCGTGACCTAAAATACCATGTATAAGAGATTGAAAGTAGATCCATTTACATTGAAAGGCTTGGAACCGCACATCAAAGTATATTGGAATATCCACTAATATGAAATTGGCTTACTAAACCTAATATGGTCATTTCCCTAATTTTACCAACAAAAGAATGCCATGTATGATACTTGACAAACATATATTTGTCATAGTGTTTTGTAAAAATTGCATAGGTTGTGCTTGCAGCATTAAGAAAAATACAATAATGGAAAAAACTTTCCAATAATGTTGCGAGGAAAAGGGCAGAGGCTAGTGAGGAAAAGGGAAAAGGCTGGTGAAGAAAATGTCGAGAAAATCGTAGAAGTGTGTACGACTTTGCAAAAATAAAATGAAGATATCAAAAGGAAAATGGGATATGTATTGGAACAACTAGCTCATTTTACTGGTGCGCAACTTCTTTAATAATTTGTAAGTCCTCTATCTTCCATTTGTATTGAATTGTTTTTGGATCTGATTATATCGATGAGTTAATTAGTACTCTGACTTTAGAGCTCTAATAATGGTTAGTTATAAGATACAAGTTACCTTTGGACACTAAAGACTACTTAGCTCTTTAAACACTCGTCACATATGAGTATGACTAGGTTGTTCAAGTTCGAAGCATCATGTATAAAACTTGAAAAAATGATTGTGTTGCTACAGGTTGCGTAGGATAAGCATGTGTGCATCAGTGGAGCAAGGTAGCGCTAGGCTGATAGTTATAGAGGATGACGACGACTTAGGATAATAAAATGCATACCGGTCAGTATCAATAATTAGATCTATTGAAAATAAGATTTGGTAACAAAATAGAGTGCAAGAGAGTGGTTGAATATTCTTCAACTATATTAAGCAATATGATCATATGAAGATTTACAGATAACTTAATTTGAATCATTAGTAGTCCTCCAGTAAATAAAAACCTTTATCTGATGCAAGTGGATATACTCCTACTTTGGCACACGTGTCATGAAACTGTGATATAAATGCAGGGTTCTTATGATAGTTACTTTGCACTTAGAATAACATATTATGAGAT
The DNA here is from genome assembly GCA_025667525.1 of Glebionis coronaria. Classification (NCBI taxonomy): domain Eukaryota; kingdom Viridiplantae; phylum Streptophyta; class Magnoliopsida; order Asterales; family Asteraceae; genus Glebionis; species Glebionis coronaria. The sequence goes on from CM046879.1 coordinate 469,166,342, forward strand.
TTTGCAATTGTACTTGTAAACACAAGATTGTCTATTATAAAGAATTTGCCATTCAAATTATACACATAGACAAATCTAAAATCGATTCCTTATTATAACATGTTATGCCTTTAGATATAAATATTAGCAAGTGTGACAAAATTTAATAACTTTATAAAGCATCTGCCACTTCAGCAAGATCTTCTATTAGAAGATGAAACACCACTAGTTTTGTAATTGTAACTGATAGTAGCGTCAAGGAATCCACTAGTTGTTTTGGTATGATCTTTCCATTTTACGATAGAAGGATATCTGTACGAGTTTTAAAATATGATTCCCTTGCAGGTTTTACGTTAAGAGCATAGGTTTATTTCTTTTGGTAAGTTCATTGTGGTTTTTCTTCTAGAATTTTTATGGGTACCTACATATTTAGATAATCCTACTTTTGATGAGATGATAACCTTTTTCGTAATGTGATCGGTGTAGGATGAATGCGAAATGGACTTTATTTTTGTTATTAGATCTTATGGCTACCATTTTCAGTTTGCAACATGTTATTTTTTCTTTTTTTGGTTCATGTCACATTCTTTCAATATGACTATTACGTTTACCAGTTACAAAACTAATCGTATTCTTTTGTCAATTTCATATGCAGCAGGCTACGTGTTGTTTTAGCTGATGTCAACCCACAGAGTTTGCAAAGATGTCAAGATTTTTAGGATTGTAATTTTATAACATAATTTTTTGTTGGTTAAACATACAGTACTAGTTGTATGTACATGTAAAAGTTCTGTGATATTATTATTATTATTTCATATTTATGTTGTTGAATGGAAAACAATAATGTATTAGAACTTTTATAAAGAAATGGATATAATAGCATTTATATGGCATTGGAAAAGTGTTACAGATCGTTAAAAGAAGTGTTGCAATTGAGTGCTAGAAACAACTAAAACTGTTGCATTTTATTAAATAAAACTGTTGCACTTTGGTGAAAAAGTGTTGTACTTTAGTGGAAAAGTGTTGCATGTAGTTTGTAGTAAAGTTGCACTTAATTCAAAAAGTGTTGCCATTGAATGTAAAAAGTGTTACCATTAAAGATAAAAGGTGTTGCTTTTGGGTATAAAAAGTGTTGCATTTTAAAGTATTGCATTTTCTAAATATAAGCAACACTTTTAGAAAGTGTTGCATAATCATATAAAAAGTGCTGCTTAAACCTAAGGCGACGTTGCATAATATAGCACTTGGGAAAGTGTCACATTAGGCATAACACAACGCTTTAAAGACATAATACAACACTTTAGTGGTGTTGCTTTAGCTTCATTTTCTAGTAGTGATTCAGCTCCGCCTGAAAGGATAAATCCTTTGGGATTCTTTTAGGTGTGAAAGAGATGTAGGTTAAGGTCGGCCGGTAACGCTGTCCCTAGAAGAGCTGAGGATGATTATTCAGCTCCCCTAAAAGTAAAACTTTTGGGATTCTTTTTTTGAGGGGACCAAGAGGCTGTGTGAGGTACAACTACTCTAGGTCGAGACATATATGTACTCAGGTTGTTATTTGCCTAAATACTGTCTAGAGGGTGCAGGGTCATCGGGGTGCTTGAGAAACACAAATGAATCACTCCCTGGTGCATAGACAGGGTGTACAGAAGTCTTAAGGATTCCCAAGTGCATACAATGAGTTCTATGGGGCGAGGATAACCCTAACTTCACCACTCTCACCTACAGACATTTGAGAGTAGCTGCTTGTGGACCTCTAAAAATTATAAGACTGATTACCTGTGCGATATCAGCAGTATTTAGCGGGTTCCCTGTTGTCTCGGCTGACATCGAGACACTAGACCCTTGTTGTTGGTCAACTATAGTCTCTAAATCCACAGGAGTCTCTGGAACAGAGGAGGTTGTGAGGTTCACATTCTTCTTTGCCCTGACCTTTGCAACAGTTTTGGTGTGGGAAGAAGATGGGTTTTTCTTCTTCTTTGGCTGTTGGCCAGTTGTTGCCTTGGACGTCGTGGTGTGCTGCCCAGAGGTCAAAGACGTAGACTTGCCAGGCACATCAGAGGTATTCACTTTCTCAGAGGAAGGGAGTAAGGACTTCACAACAGAAGGTTGCTTATTTCCTATGTTCAACATATGAGATGTAACAGGGACATCTTCAGATCCAATCTCCTTGTATATAGCTCCAGTGATGCGATAGGGCTTCAGGGAAGTAAGTGCAGAGTTGTGATAGTTGTCACCCAACAAGCTTTCGAAGATAAGAGATAGAAAGCGAACGTAGCAGATGTTTTTCTCCCTGACCTGGTTTGGTCCCTTAAGCTTTTCCACTAGGTTGGAGAATAGTAGACTTCCCACATCAACGTCTGTGCCCCAGATCAGCCCATAAGCAATATATTGGTGATTGAAAGACATCTGATCTTGGGATCCCTGCATTCCTCCTAGGGAATTGACTATGTGAGTGAAGAGGACACGCCACATAGGGGAAAAGTACTTGATCTTCATAGGGGACTTGGAGAGAACTTCAGCAGGTGTAAGAGCAGGGTTTACATCATGAGTGGGTTTAAGTGTGGCAAGGGCATCCTTTACAGCCTTTTTGTCAACCACCTTCAGGCATTCATCTCCATGTCTTAGCCCAACCACACTTGCAAAGTCTTTGAGAGAGAAGCCAAAGGGGTGTTCGTTGCATGAGAGGCTAAAAGTGATAGTATCTTCAACAACTTCAGCAGAGTACCAGAATTCCCTAAGGTATTCTTGGTAGATGATGACGTATAGTCCCCAGCCGGGTCATGAACCTGGCCCACGGGCACTACCCGTATCCGGCCCATCACAGATGGGTGGGAATAATGTCATTTGAGCTTATGGGCTTGGATGAACAGTAACCGCACACATGTGTGCGGCCCACGGCCCGGCATGACCGGTACAGGGTTAGACAGAATCATATTCTATCTATGAATAGGATTCACCCCAAAGAAGAGGATATTTACTCACCATAATTAGAAGATAACAATCAAATCTAATTCTGGTACTTATCCTTTCCTTGGGGCCGAAGCATCAGTAACAACCCATTAGGGTTGTCACTGCCTATAAAAGGAACCCTCAAGGGTTCCACAAAGGTATTACGTTCTATATACTCTCAACTCACTCGACTCCTATAAACCCTAACCGATTACTTACTCACACGCCGGAGTCTAATCGTGGGAAACATTCCCACGGTAAGCCTAACGCGTGTTGTTTAGTGTGCAGGATCCTAACCATACAGTTCACTTAGTGCAGGAGCCGGAACCCAGCCAACCCGAATTAAGCCTAATTCGGGTCTAGCAAGGATCACCCAACTTTTGCATCAACAAGTTGGCGCCATCCGTGGGACACATTACACTAAGCTAGAGCAAAATCTCATCTTGAACTCTCAATGACGAAGGGGCATCCGCAAGCTAATCCCAGGAACATAAATCCTGGAAATCGGAAGTCCCAAGGGGAAGGGATACTCATCCCCAATCAATCCCCTAGCCGTCCAACGGGCGGACAGAACAACCGCAGTGGTTTTCAGTCTATAGGAGTGACGAGCGCGATCTCCATGACTCCTCCACCTACTTCGACCCTGGACAACCCTGACCCAGGGAGTGCGCCCAATCCCCCTAACAAGGAGCCGCGTAGACCGTCGATAGAGGAAGAAGTAGAAGTCCAACCACTCAGCGAGGAAGATCTCACTCGGGTTCTCACACAGAACTTTGATAGGATCATCCCAGGGATTGCATCAAGGTTGAATCTAGGAAGGAACCTCCAATCTAGACTCAACTTTGGCAATGCCGGACCAAGCACCTCTTCCCAAAATCAGAGGAAAAGGAAGACCCGGCCTCAGGAGCGAAGCCTCTTCGAGGAAACTCCCCAACCTAGGAATGTGTTTGAGCGTATAGGAGATCGCCTCATGCAGGAACTAACGCAGTCGCGGGAAGGAGGAGAGAAGTCCGACGGTTCACCCGAGCGACCAGATCTGGAACTGACCAGAGCCACTCGCCGCACAAGTGTGTGGGATAGGATGAACATTGGGAAGAAGGCTCCTGGCTCTTCTCAAAAGAGCGGTCCTCACCCAAGAGATGGGGCACCACCCCCTTCTCCAGATCCATCAGGAGAGGACTCGGATGACCATCCGCCCAAGCGTCGCCGACCTAGGCGTACCCCTCCACCACCACCAAACAATGATGAGTATTATGGTGGCCCCTATTATCGAGAGGCAGAAGCGGAGGATCTTTCCCGTCCGTGGTGTGACCCGTGGGAAGACCCTAGGCTCACCCGTCCATGGGCGGATCCCAAGGAAGATCCTTTTACTCTCCGCATACGGAACTACTCCGAGGACACAAAACGTCGCATGCCGGCGTGTGTCAAGACTTAAGATGGAACTGGTGATCCGGATGATCACCTCAAAATATTTGATACGCAGGCTAAGATCGAGCGATGGCCCATGCCTATATGGTGCCAAATGTTCAATTCAACTTTGATCGGCAATGCTCGTGACTGGTTTGAGGGACTCCCTCCGCGAAGTATTGATAGCTTCACTGAACTACGCACTGCGTTCAAGAATAATTTTACTCAGCGGAAGAAGTATAATAGGGATCCGGTCTCATTGGCAACTGTCAAGCAACGGCCGGGAGAGTCTACAGCAGCTTTCACTAAACGCTTCAACGACGAGTTCACACGCACGAAAACAATGCCGGAACTCCTGAAAATTTCTGACTACATGCATGTCATATCAGACAGGGAATTAATCAGGCGTCTCAATGACAAGCGTCCGGAGAGGTATGATGACCTCATGGAAAGGGTCAGAAACTTCATAGAGGGAGAAACAGCGGTTGCCACGGCCTACCATTCGAAAGGAAACGGCTACCGATCGAACGACCAGTCCAGGAGACAGTCGGGCGGTCAAAGAAATCAAAACAATAGTAGGGGCTCAGATTACAAGAGCCAAAACAAAGGAGGACGGCCGGACGATAAGTTTACCCCTCTAAAGATGTCCTACCGGGAGATCTTGCTGACGGAAGGGGCAAATTTTCCGAGGCCTCCCCCAATGACGACTCCGCTGGACCGTCGCCAAGGAAATCGTTTCTGCGATTTCCATAACGACAAGGGCCATGGTACGGAGGAGTGTATCCAGCTCAAGAAGCATATTGAGTCACTGATCAAATCAGGTAAACTCAAGCATTTGGTTAAAGATTAGAAGGATGGAAAAGACAACAAGAAGTATGACAAGAAGGATCCCCAAAAGGACAAACCTTCGACCATATACATGATCCAATCCAGACAACGCCGCACGAGGCAGAAAATTGGTCAAAATTTTCACGCGGCAGGGAAATCTCATTCCCTCCCATCACAACAAGCGATGTGATTGATGCGCCTCTCACTATTGAGATAAGCATTGGAACACACAATGTTCGTCGCATGTATGTGGATGGAGGGTCATCAGCAGAAGTACTGTATGAACACTGTTTTGTGCAGTTACAACCAGAAATAAGAAGCCAATTGGTACCAGCCACGGCGCCGCTCATTGGTTTTAGTGGAGACACCATCTGGCCGATAGGGCAACTGCGTCTGCTTGTAACCATTGGGAATGAGGAACACTCCACCACTGCGTGGATGAACTTTATATTGATACGCTCACATTATCCATACAATGGGATCATAGGCAGACCAGGTATTCTGGCCATACGTGCGGTACCTTCCGCGGCACACGGAATGATCAAGTTCCCTGTATAAGGAGGAATCGTCACCATTTACAACACAATCGTACCAGCATCCGAGTGTCATACCGTGACAACACCGGTTCCGCCCGTTCCACCCAAGGATGGATCACCACCTCCCAATTGGAAGGTGGCAATCCATCCTGATTATTCGGAACAGGAGGTATCCATAGGAGGAACGCTCTCGGATAGCGGCAAGAGGGCCATGTGCTCTCTCTTAAAAGCAAACTTAGACATACTCGCATGGGAGCCAAAGCACATGACAAGCGTACCGCGCGCGATAGCAGAACATAAGCTCCAGATCTGCCAGGGGTATCAACCTGTCAAGAAAAAGAAGCGCGGCCAGGCACCTGAACGCAGCCGAGTGATACTGGATGAAGTACGGAAGCTAGTGGACGCGGGTATCATGCGCGAGGTATACTACCACGAGTGGTTATCCAATCCAGTCATGGTAAAAAAACATGACGGAAGTTGGCGCATGTGTGTGGATTTCACGGATCTGAACAAAGCCTGTCCACAGGATTGTTACCCGTTACCGGAGATTGACTGGAAGGTGGAATCTCTATGTGGATATCCCTTTAAGTGCTTCATAGACGCATATAAAGGATACCACCAGATCCAGATGGCGGAGGAGGACGCAGAGAAGACGGCGTTCCATACCACTCAAGACGTATTTTGTTATACAAAAATGCCGTTTGGACTAAAGAACGCCGGTGCTACATACCAGCGGCTTGTGGACAAAGCCTTTGACTCACAGATAGGCCGCAACCTGGAAGTCTATGTGGATGACTTAGTCATAAAAAGTCATGCGGAGGATGCACTTCTCCGGGATGTCCAAGAGACATTCGACACACTGAAGAGGATTAATATGAAGCTAAACCCAAAGAAATGCACGTTTGGGGCAATGGAGGGAATGTTCCTTGGATATATGATTGATCCAAATGGCATCAAACCTTGCCCAGAGAAAACGGACGCAGTAATACAGCTACCATCCCCTCAGACACGGAAAGAGGTGCAATCCTTAAATGGGAAGCTAGCCGGGCTAAATAGGTTCTTATCAAAGTCCGCAGAGAAGTCACTACCCCTATTTAAAACACTCAAGAAGTGCGTTAGGAAGGGAGACTTCCGGTGGACAAAGGAAGCCGAGGAAGCCTTTGGCCAACTCAAGCAACACCTTGCATCTCTCCCTATGTTAGTAGCTCCCCGGCCAAAGGAGGAGCTCATTATGTATCTCTCAGCCACACATGGAGCAATAAGTGCGGTACTAATGACGAATAGGGATACGGTACAAACTCCGGTCTACTTCATAAGTAGAACATTACAAGGGCCGGAGTTGAATTACTCCTCTATGGAAAAATTGGTTTTGGCACTAGTGTTTGCTACAAAACGGTTGCACCGATACTTTCAGGCGTACCCAATTGTAGTCATTACTGGCCAGCCAATAAAACAAGTCATCTCTAGACCGGATGTGGCAGGAATGCTACAAAAATGGAGCATTCTATTGGGGGAGCATAATATATCTTATAGGCCAAGGACGGCTGTTAAAGGCCAAATCTTGGCAGATTTCTTGATAGAGAAGCCGGATGAGGAAGGACCAGTCGTAAAACTAGATGAGACTCCAGCAGAACCATGGGTGTTATTTACGGACGGATCTTCGTGTACGGATGGGTCAGGAGCTGGTCTCATCCTCACAAATCCGGAAGGAATGGAGTTTACGTACGCCCTCCGCTTTGACTTCACAACCACCAACAACGAGGCGGAATATGAAGCATTAATTGCGGGTTTAAAAATCGCCGCTAGAATGGGAGTCCGCAACCTTGAGGCCTACGTGGACTCACGGCTTGTCGCGAACCACATTCTAGGTGGATATGTGGCTAAGGAGGATAACATGGTCCGATACTTGGAGAAAGTCAAGTCACTCATCGCGGCTTTCAGCAAGTTTTCTATCAAGCAGGTACCAAGAGGTGAGAACAAGAAGGCGGATGCTCTTAGCAAGATAGCATCCACAAGCTTCGCCCACTTGTCCAAGCAAGTCTTGGTGGAAATACTCAAGGAAAAGTCTATAACAGAAGGGCAGGTCGCTACTATAGTTGAGGAGGATGGACCTATATGGATGACCCCGGTCGTTAACTATTTGACTAGTGAAACCCTTCCGAACGATGAAAAAGAGGCGCGGCGCACCAGAAGGAAGTCGCAGCACTTCGAACTTCGAGAAGGTATCCTCTATAAGTGCTCCTTCTTGCAGCCGTGGTTGCGGTGTGTTGGACCACGTCAGGCTACTTATGTAATCGGTGAGATACATGAAAGGTTATGCGGCATGCACGCAGGTCCACGATCCGTGGTAGCTCGAGCCTTACGAACAGGATATTATTGGCCTACCATGCATAGGGACGCGCGCGACATGATTCACAAGTGTAGTGATTGCCAAGTGCATAGACCAGTACCGCGACATCCGCAGCAGGAGCTTACACCTATTACATCCCCATGGCCATTCTATAAGTGGGGAATCGACATCGCAGGACCATTTCCTGTAGCCGCGGGGGGAGTTAAGTTCTTGATTCTCACGATGGACTACTTCACACGATGGATAGAGGCCAAGGAAGTCAAATCCATCACAGGCAAACAAGTTAAAAAGTTTGTTTGGGAGAACATTGTGTGCCGTTTTGGCTTACCAGGATAAATCATCTCGGACAACGGTAAACAGTTCGCGGATAACCCATTCAAGGACTGGTGCGCATCATTGAATATCAAACGACACTTCACGTCTGTTAAGCACCCGCAGACAAATGGCCTTGTGGAACGAGCAAATAGAAGCTTGGGAAACGACATCAAGGCACGTTTGGAGGAACGAAGTGCCAAATGGCTGGATGAGCTACCACATGTTCTATGGGCGCATTGGACTATGATCAAAACAGCCAACGGGGACACTCCATTTGCATTGGCCTACGGCACTGAAGCTGATATACCAGCAGAAATCAGAATGCCTACCATCCGCACGGCGGAGGTTAATGTCGTCACGAACGACGAACAACTGCGAATCAACCTGGATTTGTTGGCAGAAAAAAGGGAGATAGCAGCCATCAATGAGGCTAAGTCCAAGGCTAAAATGAAGGCTTATTATGACGCCAAGGTTAAAGGTGTTTCTTTTCGACCGGGAGATTATGTCTATCGTGCTAACGAAGCAAGTCGAGCGGAGAATACAGGAAAGTTGGGCCCTAAGTGGGAAGGACTGTATGAGGTCACGGAAGCCTTAGGACGAGGCGCGTACAAGTTACGTGACATGGATGGCCGCGATCTGGAACGCACATGGAACATCTCCAATCTCAAAAGGTGCTATCTTTGAAAGCTACTTCTTCCGCATGGATACTTCGCTACGCTTGGCTTTAATGAAGATCCATGCACTCTATCTGTTTTGTCTCTTATGTTTCTTCTAGGTTCCTTTTTTGTTTTAAGACTTCCCATTCTTGTTTAAACAAAAAATGTAAACGTTCTAATAAAATGCCGTGGTGCCTAGCTAACTCCACGGCTTGTTTTGTGCAAATTATTTTTTAGGATTTTGTTAGTCATGTGAATTTTAGTTGTTATTATAATATGCCATGCCTCATTCATATGCATTCATTCAATCACCGTACATGTACTATACGCCTCCAGGCGGGGTAAGAGGATTAAGTGAACCTACTAATTCAACTTGTCGCGTAAGAGGGATGCAACCCCAGTGACGCGGATCATATATCCTTACTAGACACCTTACTCACAAGACGTTGTGGTAAGTTCCGTATGCCGTACTCACGCAGTGCTTTGCATAGTAAAGACGCGCGTCGCATGTCTAGTGAATTATAGACTTGCATGTTTTTTCTCTTTTGTGTAAGACGTGACATGTCATGCGGTATCGGTATACGATATTTAACAAAATAAATATACACAAGTTTCCAAATAATAACAAAATGGCCGTGGTCATCACGGACTTACATACAAAGGACAGTTATTTCACACATGTCTTAGCCGTGTACATGCACGGACGAATAAAAGCTACAAATGTTTAAAGGTTACAAACCAAATTTTCTGAAATAGATAACAAAGTAGGGGCACCCTACATGGGGGGGGGGGGGGGGAGAAACTTACCTATCTCCACTTGTTCTTCAGCCAAGCAAGGCAACCTCTCACCACGTTCCCTCCGCTTCAAGGCTTGAGCCGCATTCCTCTCCAGCACCCCGCTTAAAGGTTCTTCATCAAGTACGATCCTGGTTACGTCCTCATAGATAGGAAGTGTAAGGTGGCTGGGCGAGGGAGTGAAGGAAGCACAGGAATGACCCTCATCTTGAGAGAACTCACCAAGACTAAGATTTTCCATGATCTCCATGTTTGATGCATCCTTTGTGGCTTCCAGCTCGGCCAAGAATGGATAATGTAGATCTCGCATTGCGGCCATGGAAGCAGTCATCTTGTTAGCAGCTTCAGGATTAAAGAAAGCATGCCTGGTGAAGTTCTCCTTTTTCTTGATTAGCTCTACGGCCTAGACCATTCCTTCATGGCGGCCGTGATCAATGCCATCCGACACAAGGCTCGCAAACTGTTGCACAAATTCAGGGGCTTCCAGCACCTTGGTAACGGCCAGACGTGCCCCATGTCCTACCATCCACCTGCGGCCGGTAATGGCTGCTAGTAGTTGGGGGCATAGCACGTCGTCACGCTTGGTGGTAAGGGCATCTATTATCACATCTTTTTGAGCGAATGCCTCCCTTAGCTCCTTGGCCGTAACCCTCTCGTAAGCAAGCTCTTCTTGTACCTTTTACAAGCCTTGGATTATTATCTGGGCATCCTCAAGTTTTTTTGGTAAGCACGGATACTTGGCTGGAGGAGGACTTGGCGGACGCCTCTGCTACGGTCACCTATATGAAAAAGATTACTTGTTAGACTATGAATCTTATGGAATGAGAGTGATGCGTCGTGGATACGTACCTTGGTTGTTGCGGCCTCAAGTTTTGCCTCGAGCTCGGCCACCTGTTGGTCATAAGCATTAGCGTGGGCTGATTGTTCCTTCACGGTCGCCTCGGCACTAGCAAGTTGGGATTGGAGGGTAGCAATTTGAGCTTCATTCTCTTCGATCATCCTCTCCCTCCGTCCAACTTTCCTCTTGAGGGACTCCACATGCCCAAGCGCGGCTTCGAATCTCACTCTCATCGAGGTGCCCATTGCCATTTGATGCACCAAGGCGCCGTTATACTCATCCACCAGGTCAGCATGGCTTAGTGCATTCACGTCTCGTACCAAGCCTGGTGGGATGCAGTTATTGAGGTACTCACGGCATTCCTCGGCTTCCCTCATTCGTGACGCAGTGGTAATATTCCAAACCGGATTGAACGATTGAGGGGGGCCGGATGTTGGGAGGTCTTGGGAAGCTGTGGGGGTACCTTCTTCGAATGCAGGACCGGATCTTGTGATGGCCGTATGAAGCATAGGGTCTCTCTCCACTTCCTTCTCTTTCCCTTCTCCATTTGGGCATCAGGCAGAGGCACGACACCAGTTTGTTTATTCCTGCAAAACAAACATTTGGATACACATCAAGTATTGATTAAAGGAATATTCGTGGCTCTTACTTAGCAAGATGAAGCCTTACATGTTATTTCCTTCTAGTTCTGATGCGGTCGGGGGAATCTGAGTAACTTGATCGACATGTGTAGCCCGGACCGTCTCGGAGGCCTGGGTGGTGCTCCCAACAGATTGATATATGGGGTGATCCTCTCGAAGTTTTTTGGCGGGGGCATTGTGTTCGCCAACCACGGCCGGAGCGACTCTTCTTACCCGCTTATTTTTTCTGCGGGTACGCTTGGCGACGGGTTGAGCTGCTGCTTCTTCAACCTCCTCTTCAACTTCTTTTTCGGCTTCCTCGTCGTCCTCTTCATTGACTTGCTGCACCTCCTCCTCATCATCGCCCAGCATCTGGCGAAGGCTGGAGGTGGTCCTCTCAATATTATCTCCTTGCTCTTCCCCATGTACGGGAGTAGCATTCTTAGGCGGCGAGGAGGGCCCGGCTCCTCCTTCGAGCATCCTATTATCACCATCCTCGTTGGAAAAATCGACGGGGGTTCTCAAGAGAGTTGTTTCTTCTTCGTCCGAGTGGGGGTCCGACACGGCTTCCAGAGCAACCGTCACGTTTCGGGTGTGCTCAAGGAGGGGTAATTCGTTCTTACGTCTGGGACGAGATCCTTCTGGTACGAGCTTTGGGTCGCCTTGACGTAGAAGTCCAAAAAAGTTCATTTCTGCCACAAACAACAAAATATATTAGGCATTACAAAATAATTGAATGCGCTTTTTGGTGTGCGGATGCTAACCTACCTTCACCATGCCTTCTCCAAAACACAGGATATCTGTTGGACGAGCCGAAATAGTTGCGGCTAATACCTAGCAAACAGAGAAATGCTTCGGGAAGGTTTCTATGGAATCCTGTCCTGTTCAGATCTATTTCTCGGGAGTGTTGGGGGTTATATGTACTAACATGCGGCAAGGGGTCGTGGGATAACCTATGTTTGAAGGAATAATCGGCCGGCCACACTATCGAGTCAATGAAAAAGTAATGGTCGTACCAGTTTTTCAATGAGTCCATGTGCTTATTATGGGACTGGGGGCTGTTGGGAGATCGTTTCTTAAAAGATAGCCAACCATTTACTATGTTGGGGGTGTAAAATAGCCGAAATAGTTCTACGGTTGGGGGGATTCTTCTAGCACGGCAAAGAATCTCGAATTGACTTATCTTACATGCGCCTATACAGTGAAGATGGCTAATATGTACATCATAATATCCTAATAGATCTATGAGGAAAGGGTAAACGAAATGCGGTAGTTGGCCGCATCAAAAAGGCGTGTGTATAGGCCAATTTTACCATGCGGAGCCTTAGTTATGAGGTCTCCGGCGCCAGGGAGCGAGGGGTGTAGGTTGGTAGGTATGAAGTAATTGGTACAAAAGTGATCTAATTGTTCCTGGGTCATTACGTTGAGCACAGATCCAATTGTGGGGTTGTTTCTTTGGGCCATTACTAAATAAAAAGGTAAGGACGTGGTATTCTAACCTGCGGAGGAAGGGATCCGTGCGTGCTTAAGTGAAGCTAAGAAGAAAAGCTTTAATGGCAGAAATGGAGATAAAGACTGTGTGTTTCACACAGCCGTAGGGGTGGCTTATTTATAGGGTTGCCTCATGGGTCATGGTCTGTTGGATGCGTGACACGTGTTTGCCACTATCCTTAATCGTGTGGTTAGGGAGTAAGTGGCAAGTGAAACGTCAGGTGGGACCCACGGGTCACTTCTGACTCAGACGTTTACGCTGCTCGAGGTTCTGACTATTTGCACTTTGTCAGTCACAATGGCAGGTGAACAGTTGTTTATGTCAGGATATGCGGTCTTACGTAAGACCCAAATTCAATGCTACATTTAATTTGTCTCGGTCATCACGTGCGGCTGAGATATTAATGGAATAAATTCCTAAATCAGGTTGCCACGTGCGGCCAAAACAAATTCTTGGACAAATTATCATTCCCTAAAGATCTTTCTTGGTACGTCCAGGGAGCATCTTGATAGTCTAGAGGTTACGCCTATGGCTGTAACAACTAGACTGGGGGGACATGATGACGTATAGTCCCCAGCCGGGTCATGAACCCGGCCCACGGGCACTACCCGTATCCGGCCCCTCACAGATGGGTGGGAATAATGTCATTTGAGCTTATGGGCTTGGATGAACAGTAACCGCACACATGTGTGCGGCCCACGGCCCGGCATGACCGGTACAGGGTTAGACAGAATCATATTCTATCTATGAATAGGATTCACCCCAAAGAAGAGGATATTTACTCACCATAATTAGAAGATAACAATCAAATCTAATTCTGGTGCTTATCCTTTCCTTGGGGCCGAAGCATCAGTAACAGCCCATTAGGGTTGTCACTGCCTATAAAAGGAACCCTCAAGGGTTCCACAAAGGTATTATGTTCTATATACTCTCAACTCACTCGACTCCTATAAACCCTAACCGATTACTTACTCTCACACCGGAGTCTAATCGTGGGAAACATTCCCACGGTAAGCCTAACGCGTGTTGTTTAGTGTGCAGGATCCCAACCATACAGTTCACTTGGTGTAGGAGCCGGAACCCAGCCAACCCGAATTAAGCCTAATTCGGGTCTAGCAAGGATCACCCAACTTTTGCATCAATAGTATAAAATGGTTGGGGTCTTTGTGAGTGCTTCACTTGCATCACAATTCTTCATGAAGTTAACCAGATCTGTGTAGGATTCGTTGGGAGCCTTGAGCCATCCAATAGAGATGTTCGAAGCAAGGATGCTTTCATTGAGTTCGAAAGTGACGTTAGAGGCCTTAGGAACTGGGAACGCCATGGATTCAAGATTGGAGAAGACGAAAATGGTGGAAGGGTTTAGAGAGAGAAAGCTTAGAGAGAGATGAGATTGTGTAAAATGAGAATAGTGGTAGGTGAGGAGAGACGTGGGACAAAATTTATATTCAAATTTGAAACAGTTATTCACCATATTTAATGCATAGTGGGAAAATGACTACACATGTGGGTCCCTTGACCTTTCAAAAACTGTTTGTCTCCTTGTTATACAGAAAAGAAATAATTAAATATTGAGAATGTTTTTTAGCATTTACTTGGAAAGTAACTACCTAGTTTCATGTGAAAAACATTTAATATTTAATCAGATATTTAATGAACACATTTATTATCAAGCCACAAGCTTTGAGATATTAAGCATCCCTAGCTCAGCAACTAGCCTTTTGAACGAAGGTTCAGCCAAAGGCTTTGTAAAAATGTCAGCTAGTTGCAGCTTCGTGGGAACAAAGTGCAGCTCAATATCTCCCTTCATTATGTGATCCCTAATAAAATGATACCTGATATCAATGTGTTTAGTACGAGAGTGAAGAACAGGGTTGTTGGATATGGCAATGGCGCTGGTGTTGTCATAGAAGATTGACACTTTGTCATATAAGATCTCATAGTCAGCCAATTGACTTTTCATCCAGATCACCTGAGCACAACAGCTGGTAGCAGCAACATATTCTGCTTCAGCTGATGACATGGCCCCAGAGTTTTGCTTCTTAGCACTCCATCCAACCAATTTTCCTCCTAGGATTTGACAGCTACCTGAGGTGCTTTTCCTGTCAATACAACATCCAGCATAGTCTGAATCTGAATAGGACTTGAGATCAAAGCCTGATTCCTTGGGATACCATAGACCTAGGGAGGTTGTTCCTTTGAGATACCTGAAAATTTTATTAACAACCACTAGACGAGATTCTTTTGGGTTAGCTTGGTACCTTGCACAGAGACATGTGGAGAAGTGGATATCAGGACGACTAGCTGTTAAGTACATGAGTGAGCCAATCATGCCTCTATATAAAGTCTCATTAACAGAGACCCCTGACTCATCAGGACCCAAGTTGTTGGGTGGAAGCATGGGGCATTTCACTGATGCACAATCAGCTAAGTCATATTTTTTAAGTAAATCTTTAACACAATTTTCTTGACAAATTGAAATTCCCTTAGGACATTATTTAATTTGAAAACCCAAAAAGTAAGTTAATTCACCCATCATACTCATCTCATATTTCTTGGTCATTAATTTAGCAAAACGTTTACTAAGATTAACATTAGTTGACCCAAAAATGATATCATCCACATAAATCTGCACAATGATGAAATCACTCTTATCCTTGAAGGTAAAGAGTGTTTTAGCAATAGAACCCCTGACAAATTTATTTCCAGTTAAGAAATTAGAAAGAGTTTGATACCATGCTCTTGGAGCTTGTTTCAGCCCATACATGGCTTTGTGTAATCTGTACACATGATTGGTAAACTCGCTGTTCTCGAATCCTTCAGGTTGTTCAACATATACTTCCTCAGCCAAATCTCCATTGAGGAAGGCACTCTTAACATCCATCTGATACACAGTGAAGTTCATATACGCAGCATAAGCAAGGAAGATTCTGTTGGCTTCAAGTCTTGCCACATGAGCAAACGTTTCATCATAATCAATCCCTTCAGTCTGTGTATACCCCTGTGCCACCAGCCTGGCCTTGTTTCTGATGATGTTTCCAATTTCATCCATCTTATTTCTATAGATCCATCTAGTGCCTGTGATGTTCTTACCAGGTGGAGCTGGCACTAGTGTCCATACCTTGTTCCTTTTGAACTGATTAATTTCTTCCTACACAGCAGCTACCCACCCATCTTCCACAAGAGCCTCAGCTACTCTCTTAGGTTCAATTTGAGAGAGAAATTCAGCAAAGAGACATTCGTTGGCTGAGGCTGACTCTGAGTCATGAATTCGCTGTCTAGTGGTAACCCCGACATTAGGTTCCCCAATAATGTTGACAAGAATAATGTGTTGATCTCTTGACCACTTAGTTTGAGGAGCCGGGGAATCATGAATAGGGACAATTGTGGGGGTAGCTGGCACTATTAGAGTTTCATCCTGCTGAATAGGAGGGATTTCTTCAAAGATGACTTCAATGTCTGTGTCAACTTCAGCCATATCAACGGGTACATATTCATTATCAGCAGGAGAGTCTTTAAGGGTTTGAAGAGTTGGTGAGTCATCTACAACAGTTGAGGAAGAGGGACTACAAGAAGGCTGTGGTTCTTCTTCATCAAGTTCCTGAGAGGTAGGAACTTCAATGTTGTGTGTAGACAGAGGGTAAAAAGCAGGAACATAAGGAGTGAGAGTGTTGGAGTGATGATGGTGATTACAGGAAGGTCTTGGTTCTGAGAATTCGTCACTTGGGAAGGACACGTTTTCATTAAAATCTATTTCATCACCCTCTGTTCCTGTTCTATGTATGACATCATCATCTTCATTGAATCTGACATGAAAGGTTTCTTCTACTTCTTGTCTTCTGGTATTGAATACTCTGAAGGCTTTGGCTATGGGAGAGTATCCTAAGAAGAAACCATCATCAGCTTTTTCATCAAATTTTCCAAGTTTATCCCTGTAGTTATAAATGAACATAGGGCATCCAAAAACATGGAAATAGCTGACATCTGGAGCTCTATTTCTGAAAACTTCATAGGAAGTTTTACCATGTCTTTTGACAATGATTGATCTATTTTGGGTATAGCAAGCAGTGTGAACAGCTTCTCCCCAAAATTGCTTTGGTAAAGCTGCACCATTTAACATAGTTCTGGCTGCTTCAATCAAAGTCCTGTTTCTTCTTTCAGCCACACCATTTTGTTCAGGGGTGCCAGCTGAAGAGAAGTTTTGTGATATTCCTTTTTCATCACAAAAATATTCAAGTTGATGATTCTTGAATTCAGTACCATTATCACTTCTTAGAGCTTTGACTCTAACATCATTCATATTTTCAACCTGTCTGATGAAGGACATGATGGTATCAGCTGCATCACTTTTTCTTCTAAGGAAGAAAACCCATGTGTACCTTGAAAACTCATCGACTATGACCAAGGTGTATTTGTTGTGATTAATGGTCTGAGGTTTGACAGGTCTAAACAAATCCATGTGAAGGAGATGTAAGCACTTGTCAATAGAAAATGATTGCCTTGTCTTAAAAGAAGATCTATGATTCTTTCCCTTGACACATGCTGAACAAGTCTTGTCTTTAGAAAACATCACTGAAGGTAGACCAGTAACCAGGTTTTGTGTGGCTATCTTGTTGATGTTCTTAAAGTTGAGATGAGACGGTCTTTTGTGCCACAACCAATTGATACTTTCAGAGGCTTTAGCTAGAAAACAATTGGAGTTGTCTTCAGAGCAAACAGCCACGTTGATGACATATACATCTCTCCTTCTTGGTGCAATAAGCACTACATCATTGTTCTTGTTGAATATGGTTCCCTGAGTCTTAGTAAACAAAACCTTGTAGTCAGCATCACATAATTTGCTGATTCTAATAAGATTGTGTTTAAGACCATTCACATATACAACTCTTGTAAAAGTTATCCCATTGCAGTTCACTGAGCCGTATCCCTCTGTGTCGCCTGAAGAATTATCTCCAAACACCACTTTAGGACCTGGCTCCTTTGAGTATCTGTGCAGGTATTGTCAAATCCTTGTCATGTGTCTAGAACAGGCACTGTCTAGATTGTTGGGAATAAAATGTAGCCAGTACACTTGAACGCTGACAAGAAGAAAACAAGCATTGATAAGAAGAAAACAATCGTTGACAAATCAAGCGTTGACAGGAAGAAGTCAAGCGTTGATAGGTTGAAGTCAAGCACTGATAGAAATATTTAGTCTACGCGTATTATGTTTCTAGTTTGTTTCTAGTAAAGATAGGATCAACAATGTATTTTCTATATTTATCTTTACCTAGAATAGCTGATACGTAGACTCTTGTACAAGGCTTCTTATGTCTATAAAAGAAGACCTTTAGGTTTTGTTTCATATAAGTTTTCATACGTTTAACACTTTAATTGTAAGTAAGTTTGTTCTAATCAATCAAGTGAAAGTTTGTTTTACAATTGTTTGTGTGTTCTTGTTTAAGTATTAATTCCGCATAATACAAAAATTATTTTATACACAACAAAGTTTCTCTACGTGTTTAACTTGATTTAATCTCGTTTACACAAGCTAAATCGATCTAAGTTTGGGATCAACAAGTGGTATCAGAGCTTGTTGAGAAACTTTGATCTAAAGAACACAAGAACCCTAAACTGCAAAAAACCCTAATTTTCACAAAACCCTAAAAACATCATGTCTACCCCAGAAGCAAACTCCTCCTCCTCCTCAACCCACAACATCAAGATTCCCATGCTAGACCCAAACAATTTTGAGCTATGGAAGTTTAACTTTGAGTAATATCTAAAAATCCATGACTACACCCTATGGGAAATTATTGAATATGGAAACACATTCAATAAGGCTCAAAAGATAGATGCCATGCAACAAAGAACAGCTGTTCAAGGTTCTACTGAAGTGGATAGAAGAGAAAAACCTGAAGATGGTAGAGCTGTCTCAACTGAGGATATAGCAAAGAGAAGGGTTGACATGAAAACCCTAAGCATGCTGAAACTCTCTTTGGGGCAAGAAAATCAGCATAAATACAGAAGCTATGAGTCTGCAAAAGATCATTGGGCAGCTCTTGAAGTTGCTTATGGTGGTAATGCTGATACTGTGTAGGAGAAAAAGAAGCAACTCTTGCATGAGTATGCTGTTTTTAAGGCTCAACCTAATGAGAAGCTAAGTAGTGTGAGAAGCAGACTTCTTGATATTACAAGCAAGTTGTCCTTCATGGGAATAGTGCTTGGTGATGTTGATATTATCTCCACTTTTCTTAAGAGCCTTGGTGATGCATGGAAGATTGAAGCAAGGTCTATAATCGCTAATAACACTCACAAAAGTTCTACTTTTGATGATGTTTACAATAAACTAAGGCTAATAGAGAATGAAACTCTTTTGGATCATGGAAGCAAGTCTACCAATGGAAACATGGCCTTCTTCTCACATAGTGAAGGTCAATTTGATCCAAAGGAGTCATACATGCACCGCGTTACTGGATCAACTTGTGTCAACGCTGGAACATATCCTGTCAATGCCTCACATTCAGACGCTGACACATACAAAATTGACTCACCAAGAGTTAAGCCTGCTGGTATTGATTTAGATACTGTGTGTGAATACATTGCTTCATTGCCCAATGGTTCAGTGATTACTTATGAGGACCTTGAGCAAATTAGTGATGAGCATTTAGAGGAGATGGACATAAAGTGGAATATGGCTCTTGCAAGTATAAGAGCAAACAGATGGAATAGAAGATTCAAGAAGAAGATGAATTTTAATGCTAAGGACACTGCTAGATTTGATAAATCCAAGGTTGAGTGTTACAATTGTCATCGTATGGGACACTTTATGAGAGAATGCAGATCTCCAAGAAGATCTGATGCTAGAAAACCCTCAAGCCAAATCATTAAGGCTCAGGATCTCAAAGCCATGGTTGCAGTGCAAGAAATTGATGGCGTTGGATGGGATTGGAGCTATTTGGCTAAGGATGAGGAAGAGAATAAAGCTTTGGTTGCTGAAATGGAAGAAGAAGAGCAGGTTCACTATGCTCTCATGGCACACTCCTCATCTTCATCAGACAATGAGGTATATGATGATGCTTTTTGTAGTAAGGGTTGTCGTCTAAACACTAAAAGACTTAACAAAGAAGTTTTAAGATTGTCAACAGATTTAGGTAATGAAAGATGCAAGTTGTCTAACTATCAACTTGCTCTTACTCAAACTGAAAAAACTGTAGCTGAGTATAAGAAAATGGAGCTTGACCTAAAAGATAAAATCAATATCTTAAAACATGATTTAAATGCTAGTACTGATATTAGAAACATCATGGAGAGGGTCAATCCTGAATTACAGGCTATGTTAGATGAGGTCATCAAGAATCAGGATAATGTAGATCTTAAAATTCAGAGATTTGATAAAGCCTCACAAACCCTAGGAGAATGTGTTAGTAAACAAAGGGATTCTAGGGATATGACTGGGATTGGGATAAAAGAATATGTTGGTGTTCCACCACCAGTTGGGGACTTCTATGGTGTCCAAAGAAAGGACTTATCTTGGACTGGTTTACCAGAACTCCAAGAAGAGGAGTTTATTCCTCCACCAAGAGTTCTTACCCCAGTAGAGGAATATAGGCAGAAACTGACTGATTTGGATCAATGGAAGAAAGCTAACCCTACCTTGTTTGTTATGGGTGGCATGCTTAGTGATAGCCCAAATGAGCCTACACCTATCAAAGTAACAAACCCGATCACTGGCAAGACTGTTGACCTTGGCTCAAACGTTGTTAGAAAACCTAGTATAAAATATGCAGAAATGTATAGAAAAACTAGGTCACCAAAAAGCCAAGTTAGTGATCATGGAATAGATTTCTTTTCTTCTAGACCTAGAGTTATGTCTAGAAAATCCTGTTATACTTGTGGTAGTTTTTCACATTTAGCATATAAGTGTGTCAACGCTTCAAAGGTCAACGCTGACAAAAAGTCAAACACTGTCAAACCTAAAACTTTTGTTCAGCAAAGTCACAAGTTGTTAGACCAGTCCCATTCTTTTTAAAAGGGTCTAATACTTATGGACAAAGACCTTTTCAGAAGACCAATACATGGTCTAATAGACAATGGGTTCCTGTTGCAAACCCTAGGTTCAACGCTGATAAGGGTAATTTCAGCGTTGACAAGACCAAATCAAACGCTCACAGAAACGTTACCAGACCAAATATTGGTAAATATTTGCAACCAAATGGAAAGGGGTCTAAAGCTTCTTCTAGCTTGACATGGAGACCTAAGCAAGATCAAAACCCTAATTCAGATGGGATTTTTATGACCTGTAACAGATTGGGGTTAACTGGGTGTTTAATCCAAAAAGGGATGAACAAGGGGTTGTTATGAGGACTAAGTCTGTTCTTGTTGAACAACCAAATGAATCCAAGTCTGCTCAGGCTTGGGTTCCCAAAGAAAACTAATTTGTTTTCTTTATGTACAGGGCATTCAAAAGCAAGTTAATGATTATGGCTATTGGGATAGTGGATGCTCTAGGCACATGACTGGGAAGGAAGATTATCTCACAAACTTCACTCCTATTAAGGATGGTGACAAAGTTTACTTTGGAGGCGGATATGGAACTATCACAGGAAAAGGAACTCTTCTCACCAACAATTTATGTTTTGAAAACGTGTTTCTGGTAAAAGAACTTGACTATAATCTGTTTAGTGTATCACAAGTTTGTGATAACAAAAATAAGGTTCTTTTCACTGATACTGAATGCTTGGTGTTGAGCAAGGATTTTAAAATACCAGATGAGAAATTCATTGATTATAGGACACCTAGGCATAAGGATATTTATAATGTGAATCTTAATGGAATTAGGATGAATAATAACTTGTCATGTCTTTATGCTAAAGCTTCAGTTGATGAGAGTAATCTTTGGCACAGGAGATTAGGGCACATTAACTTTAAAAATATAAAAAGACTTGTGAGACATGGCTTGATTGATGGTTTACCTGAAAAGGCTTTCCACAATGACCACTCTTGTGTTGCATGCCTTAAAGGCAAACAACACAAGGTCTCATTTAAGTCTAAACATGTGCACTCTAGTTCTAAACCACTTCACTTGCTGCATATGGACCTGTTTGGTCCAACTAATATAGAAAGCTTGAATGGTAAATCTTACTGTTTTGTCATCACTGATGATTTATCTAGGTTTACTTGGACTTTCTTTTTAGCTTTGAAAAGTGACACTGCTGATACTTTAATTAACTTTATTAACCAAATTGAGAAGAAGTCTGGTAATGAAGTTAAGATGCTTAGAAGTGATAATGGTGGTGAGTTTAGAAATAAGCTATTGGATGATTTTTGTGCCAAGAAAGGGATTACTAGACAGTTTAGTGTAGCCAGAACCCCACAACAAAATGGGGTTGCTGAGAGAAAGAATAGAACCCTCATAGAAGCAGCCATGACTATGTTGGTTGATGCTCACTTTCCCATTGCTTTTTGGGCTGAGGCTGTGAATACAGCTTGTTATGTTCATAATAGAGCATTAGTCAACAAGATTCATAACAAAACACCTTAAGAGTTACTTTGGGGAAGGAAACCTAATATTGGTTTTCTTAAACCTTTTGGTTGTCATGTAGTTGTGTTGGACACTAGTGATGCCTTAGGTAAATTTAGTGCTAAAGGTGATGAAGGCTACTTCATGGGTTATTCAGTGCAGAGTAAAGGATATAGGGTTTACATTAAGAAGGAAAAACGTATACTTGAAAAAGTACATGTTAGGTTTTTAGAAAGTAAACCCAGTGATCCTGAAAGTGGTCCAAATTGGTTATTTGACTTGGAACCTCTATCTAGGACTTTGAATTATATGCTTGTTACTAATCCAAACATTGTGAAGGTAACTTCAAATGTTGTGGAAGAACCAGTTGTTGATGTTTCAGGTACACAGGTTAATGAAGAGGTTGGATCACAAGCAGACAAATCATCACCCATACATGAGTATGTCACTATTCCTATATGGACAGATGCATTTGCTGCTGCTGCTGCTGCTGGAAAGGAAAATGGTGGTCCCCAAGTATCACTAGTTGACAACATGCATGATCTTTCAAGAGCTGACAAAGGAAAATCTGGCGCTGACAAGACAACTTTAGACGTTGATGGCTCAAACGTTGACAACCATGATCCAGGCGTTGACAACTCTCTTGATCATATTTTCTCTTCCAATTTTGAACAAGGTGAACCTTCAAACAGAAATGGAGAGGTTCATTCAGATATTGAGGAAAGAGAGTCTGAAGAAGATATTGGTAACATGGAAGATGAGATTGAAGACAACACAATTTTTGAGGGAGGAGTTCTTACTTCTACAATGAAATATCACCCCTCTTCTCTAATCATTGGTGATGCGATGTCTCCTGTTCAAACTAGAAGATCTCATCAGAATCTTGGAGGATTTATTGCCAATATTCACAAGAAGGTTGATACCCCTCTTGTTCAAGCATGTTTGTTTGCCTGTTTTCTGTCACAACAGGAACCCAAGAATATTTTTGATGCTCTCAAAGAACCAAGTTGGGTGGAAGCAATGCAGGATGAGCTTCACCAATTTGCTATACAGGATGTTTGGGAGTTGGTTGATTGTCCCAGACATGTCAGACCTATTGGGACAAGATGGGTTCTTCGAAACAAAAAGGATGAAAGAGGCATTATGGTCAGAAACAAGGCACGTTTAGTGGCTCAAGGATATACACAAGAGAAAGGGATAGACTATGAGGAGGTCTTTGCACCAGTTGCAAGGATTGAGGCTATAAGAATATTTCT
This sequence comes from Glebionis coronaria, assembly GCA_025667525.1. NCBI lineage: Eukaryota > Viridiplantae > Streptophyta > Magnoliopsida > Asterales > Asteraceae > Glebionis > Glebionis coronaria. The sequence goes on from CM046879.1 coordinate 469,189,865, forward strand.
AGCCTATGCTTCCTGCATGGGCTTTACAGTCTATCAAATGGATGTGAAGAGTGCTTTTCTTTATGGCACAATTGTAGAGGAGGTTTATGTAATGCAACCTCCTGGTTTTGAAGATTCAGAGCATCCAAACAAAGTATATAGAGTCAAGAAAGCTATGTATGGACTTCATCAAGCCCCAAGAGCATGGTATGGCACATTGTCCACTTATCTGGTGGAAAATGGATTCAAAAGGGGCACCATAGACCAGACCTTATTTACAAAGAAGACTGGTAAGGATTTCTTACTTGTCCAGGTTTATGTGGATGATATCATCTTTGGCTCTTCAAGTCCAAAGATGAGTGAAGACTTTTCCAAGCTTATGACAGAAAAATTCAAGATGAGTGCAATGGGGGAGATGAACTTCTTTCTAGGGTTACAAGTTCAACAGAAAGAAGATGGTATCTTCATCTCTCAAGATAAATATGTAGCAGAAATCTTGAAGAAGTTTGGCTTTTCTCCAAATGAGAAAAGGGCTAGCACTCCTATGGATAGAGAACACCCTTGGGGAAAAGTTGGAGATGGAAAAGAAATGGACGTCGGGCACTACAGATCAATGATTGGTTCATTGATGTATCTCACAGCTTCCAGACCTGACATTATGTTTGCTGTGTGTGCATGTGCACGCCATCAAGTGACTCCCAAAGAGTGTCATCTTCATACTGTCAAGAGAATCTTTAGGTACCTTAGATGTTATCCAGACCTGGGATTATGGTATCCAAAAGATTCACCATTAGAGCTTATTGCATACTCAGACAGTGACTATGGTGGTGACAAATTTGATAGAAAATCAACAACTGGTGGATGTCAGTTTCTTGGGAGTAGGTTGATATCTTGGCAATGCAAGAAATAAACAGAGGTGGCCAATTCTACAACTGAAGCAGAGTATGTTGCAGCAGCTGCTTGTTGTGGACAAGTCTTATAGATTCAGAACCAACTGTTGGATTATGGGTATAATTTCATGCATACCAAGATTTTTGTAGACAATAACAGTACTTTATGCATTATTAAAAATTCTGTACATCACTCTAAAACAAAACACATAGAAATTAGACATCATTTTATAAGAGATTGTTTTGAAAAGGGTTTAATATAACCAGATAGGGTTGACACAGAAGAAAATGTGTCTGATTTATTAACTAAACCTTTTGATACTGGGAGATTTCAATACTTGGTAACAAGTATTGGAATGATCAATCTCACTTAATATTTGTCTTGGGGTCTTATTATAAAAGTATGTATAGGATATGCATTGTTATTGGTCTTTTGAGAAGTTAGATTTTCCACTTTATTTATCTAACGCTGACAAATGTTATCTTAACACTGATAAGTGTTATCGTGACGTTGTCAGCAACATGTTAGTTTTGTGGTTTTTGATCTAAGTGTGCAGGCGTTGGTAGCATTGTACCATTGGATACAGAGTTGCTTATGGATCCTTGGAGAATCCTTGGAGAATCATTGGAGCATATTTCAATTTATGGATGATGGTTGGAATATTTATATTCCTATCTTTACATAAATTTTTATTTACATGCATATTATTTGGCAACTTATGTATCACAGTTTAAGGGGAGGTTTTAGGAACCTTTAGGACTTTTTGGATATTCTTATAATACTCTTATCAAAATTCTAGATTGTGTCCACAGGTGAGTATGAGTTAGTTTTCTCTCTCATGAGGCACTGTAGCATGAAAAGTTGATATACTATGCATGCTGCCAAGACATTTTTGGCCTAGAATTAGATATGGTTTGTTGGGAGACTTGGGTATGATTTATATTGGTTTTTCCTGGGATTTACTAGGGATTTTACAAGATAACTTAACTGTTAAGAATTTTGGTTAGCAAGGGACACCAGAGGACTGTTATGTCTATCTTGCATAAGCAAGTGTGCAAAATTGGACAGTGCTTGCCGCCCTATAATTTGCAGTTTATAGGTTATCTTCACTAGGATATATTACTTTGTTAAGGTCCTTTTTCATTTTTATTACTTTTATTTTTGGACGCTGACAGATATTTTACTAAGCGTTGTTGTGACCAATTTAGACGTTGACATGGCTTTTGCAAACGTTGACAAGAATATAGCCGTTGGGCGTTGATGGGTTATTTTTGACCGTTGACACTCATTGGGTCCTACCCAGTTGTTATTTTTGACGAATTTTGGGGCCGTAATTTTGGGAGTAGATAACTTTTAATTTTCTTGTCAATATTTTCATCATTATATTTTGAATATACTTGCCTCATTTTTGACCAATCACATGTGCCTATCAGTCCTATATATTTGGCTCCTATTTTTAAACAGGGTAGTCTCATATTCTTGTCTATCACTTTTTCTCCTATAATTCATTTTTCATCAATCTTTCACAAACAACTTTCTTCAACAATGGCACTAAAGTTTAAACCAAGTGACTTAGTAATGGGATTCAGAAGTCAGCACAATATGATTGCTTATTTGGAGGCTGATGATGCTCTGTTTCCACAATACACCTAGATGGTGGCGTATTTGAATGCATCTCCACTTAGGTATGCACTTTCTCATGCTCCTCTCATCCCTGTCACTCATATTAAACAATTTTGGAACACTGTCAGTTCCTCAACAATTAATAATGTGACTACATTAACAGCCATTGTTCATGGGCGTTCTTGGGTGGTTACTGAAGCCTTGGTTCGCTAGGCTTTGCATCTTAATGATGCAAATGGTATAACCACTCTCCCCATTAATGGGATAGAACAAGGACTTCGGGATTTGGGGTATCCTTTCCCTGAAGAGGGTACTTTAAATAAATATCATAAACAAGAATTTCCCACAGCCTGGAAGTACCTCATACATGTCATCCTTCAATGTTTGAGTCCCAAATGTACTGCACATAATGAGATTAACAGATCAATTGCTAGTGCAATTGTGTGCATTACAAATGGGCAAAAGTATAATTTCTCTAAACTGATTTTTGATGGCATGTGTAAAAACAAGGGGAATAAGATGACTTTGGCTTATCCCAGATTTTTACAAATGATTTTTGATGACCAAGGGTACTGCACAAGAGATCATGATGATTTTTATGCGATCCCTATGCAAAAGAAAGCTTTTTTTAGTAAGATGAACTCACCCCTCACAGGGACTTACCCCTCACCCAAGCTATGCTTGCTGTTATTGCAACAACACAACCTCAACCAGACCCACAACTACAAATTTACCCAATACCAGACCCTTTACCTTCACCTCAACACATGGAACTTGACCAACAATCCTTCAACACTGACACATTAAATGTTTGCGTTGACACTAGTAATCCAAACGTTGACACCTTTCCTTCACAGACCCAAACACCCCTTAACCTTCAAACTACCACCCAATCCACATCATCTTCTACACCTCCTGAATATAGGTTGATAAAACGCCCAAAGACTACTAGAGTGTTCTCCTCTAGTGGTCCTAGCCATGTTGCAGAGAGAACCACCACCACAAGTGTGGTTGGTGCTATGGATGAGGCTAGGACTATTAATACTCGCTTAGATGCAGGCTAAGCCAGTTCTAACATCTTTAAGACCTCATCCATGCCCCATGACTCTACTTTGGGAGGTCAAATACCCATTCTAGAGGAGGGCATATTGGAACCATACACAATGATGGAATTGACGGCTGTCTGCATTAGCTTGCAAAAGCAAAATGCAGACCTGGTACAAATAGTCAGTACACAAGGCCTTGAACTCAAGCAATTGAGGGAGAGGATTGTTATTTTGGAGGATGCTAACACTAGGCATGGTATAGAGGATTCTTCCAAAAGGGAGGATGAGCAGATCCATGTGAGTGACAAAGGCTCACATGATGGAGAATCTTTGGGTGTTGCTGAGGCCCTTACTGAATTGAAGAAGCAACCAGGTTTTGATACATCTTTGGTTACTCCTACCAACTTGAACTTCTCCTTTACAGCAATGATGGAGCAGTTCACAAGAGGCGCTGAGACGAGTAAGGTGAGCGTTGACAAGCAGGCGTTGGACGCTGACACACCAAGCGCTGACAAGAGTAAGTTGGGCGCTGACACACAGAATTTGAGCGTTGACAGACCTACAGATATTGTTGGTGTATTCCAGTCATCAGCTATCATCAAGGAAGTGTCTTCACAGGTACCATCATCATCTTTACCTATCATTGATCCATTAGATAAGGGTAAAGGAATTTTGGTAGAAACAGAAGTTCCAAAGGATGCAACACAAGTAGAGTTTGATTCAAAGTTGGCTGCACAACTTATGGAACAAGAAAAGAGAAAGGTTGGTGAATCACCATTTGTAGTTACTTCTGAGGAACAAGAAGGAAGTGATGAAGGAAGTTCAGATTCAAGTGTTACGATAATTGAACAACCAGAAAGACTTGAATATGGTGATGAGATGGCAAGAGAGAAGCTTAGAGAGTTAAAGTTTCAAGTAGACTATGATATGCCAGAAGTTGCTCAGATGTACCATGCTTGGGAAGATAAGGTTATGGAGAATCCAGATATGACTATTTCAGATCAAATTTGGGGATTGGAGATTCTTCTAAGAGTTCAAAAAGACTACAAGGTAATTCTGAAGCATAAGGCTAGCAATGTTTTCTCACTGCTGAAGAGGGATAGAAGGGAGCTTTACTACATGTTACTCAGATGTCATGGAACAGGATAGACCTTTAAGAAATTGAAGGGATTATCCTTTGAAGAGTTAGAGTATAAGGCTTATCCCATTTGGGCAACATTGCAGGAAATGAATACTATCAGACTTCTCTCAGATGAAAGGAGAGAAGATCTTGTAGAAGAGATGGAGATTCAAAAGGTAATGATTGTTCCAAGGCCTATGAAGAAGGGAGTTCCACTTGAGTTCCCTAAAGATATGGGTAAATTGAATCCCAGTGAAGATATTCTTAGAAGGAGCATTAAGCTCTCACCCATGGAAGCTTTAGATATGGTACAAGTGTTACCTCTTGATGCCAGAAACCCTGTCATTAGCTATGAAGAAGATGCAAGTGGGTTTTGGATGATTGACAGATATGGGAAAGAGGTACACACATTTACTACTCTTATGTCTCTCTTTGCAAGTATGGATAGGGAAGACTTGGCAGACCTTTGGAGGTTGTTGCTGGCCAAGTATGAGACTGAAGCACCTACTTCAGTCAATGGAATAAAGCTTTGGTCAACATTCAAGAGAATGTGTGCACCAAAAGAAGAAGATCCTGTTTGGAAGGATCTTGAGGATGATATCAGTGGACTTCAATGGCGTTTGTATTCAGCTGTTGGTGTGTATTATTTGAGTTCTACAAAGTTTGTTTAGTATCTTCTTGTAGATGCTGAGTATCCCATGTCCAAAGAAGTTTTGGAGAAGATGAAGACAACACAGCTAGAGATTGACTATTCAAGTGACGTGGCCAAAGATTTGATTAGGCATGTTTATTACCAATATGATAAGATTTGTAAGAATCCTCATAGTTCTTAGTTTTTATTCTGAAACTTGATTACTAGAGTAGATATCAAGTTTAGGGGAGGATTGTTGGGAATAAAATGTAGCCAGTACACTTGAACGCTGACAAGAAGAAAACAAGCGTTGATAAGAAGAAAACAAGCGTTGACAGATCAAGCGTTGACAGAAAGAAGTCAAGCGTTGATAGGTTGAAGTCAAGCACTGATAGAAAGATTTAGTCTATGCGTATTATGTTTCTAGTTTGTTTCTAGTAAAGATAGGATCAACAATGTATTTTCTATATTTATCTTTACCTAGAATAGCTGATACGTAGACTCTTGTACAAGACTTCTTATGTCTATAAAAGAAGACCTTTAGGTTTGGTTTCATATAAGTTTTCATACGTTTAACACTTTCATTGTAAGTAAGTTTGTTCTAATTAATCAAGTGAAAGTTTGTTTTACAATTGTTTGTGTGTTCTTGTTTAATTATTAATTCCGCATAATACTTAAATTATTTTATACACAACAAAGTTCCTCTACGTGTTTAACTTGATTTAATCTCGTTTACACAAGCTAAATCGATCTAAGTTTGGGATCAACATAGATACCATACCGATTCCTTAAGATGTTTCTGCACAGATACATAGAAACAAGTTAGTTCCTATGGTGAACCCACTTTCCAGTGGGTTCCCTGAATTGCTGATTAGCAACTCTTGAGTTCCTGTAGAAATTTTGACGATGGGAAGGACTATTAGCTATCTCATGGATGAAACTTCCACAGATATCACATCCTGGGAAGTCACCACACTCATCTGAGTGATGGTCTGTGAATCCACAAATTTTACAGGGAGGATAAGGTCTGTAGTTCCCTATTTGTCTCTTAGAAGCCTGTTGTCTCTCCCTAGAAGGTGTCTGAGCTCTCTTAACAGCCATTTGTCTATCATGGTCTATGGTCATGTGATGAGAGTTTTTACAGATATTGCAGTAAGGTTTGACTATCCTTTCACCTTTGGGTTCACCTAGAATGGACTTAGGTTCATGGGAAGTAGAGCATTCACCGGAAGGCTTAATATGTTGTTTTAAGAGTTCTACTTCTTTCATTAATGACAACAGGCGTACTTCAGTTTAGGAATCAACTTTGTTCACATATTTTGTTGAGACAGGCTTAAAAGCAACTTGCTTAACAGATTGTTTAGCAGGTACATAAAAAACTTTAGCTGGTGGTTTCTCAACATATGTTTTAGGTTCACCCTTAGCTCCTCTAGAGGAACTGCTGGGTTCAACTCCTGAGAGTTTAGGTAAGGGTGGTAATTCAACCATATCTTCAGAGACAGGGTCATCAGTCAAGATGGGATCTGACATATGAATTATCTCTGTAGATTTGAAAACAATCTCTTTGGGTTTGGTGAGAATTTTCAACTTATTTTTCTTAGCAGAGATATCCCTTTTAATATCAGCAGGTAGTTTATCATTAAGCAATTGATCTACAGTGAACCTACTGCACAACCATTTTTCAATAACCTTGTTTAATTCAGATACTTGATCATTTAAGGCACTATTCTTCAAGGTTAACCTATTGACTTCGTTTTGAAGAGACATCTTTTCTAAATTACCCGTTTGACAGTTTCACATTCAGCCTTAGCATTTAAAAGTTCATTTTTAACATAGTGAAACTTATCAAGCAAGTTCTTTCTTTGTTCCTCAACAAAGTGCAAATCAATAATAGTGTAATCAAGGACATGTTTGCGTTCATCACTATCAGACATAGATAAAAGCCTGTGTACCTTTTTCATTGTGATGTCAACCCATTGTCCTGATCTTGCATCACCTTTCCCAACAGCTGGTTCATCCTCAGCTATAGCCATGAAAGCCCTGACTCTAGTAGTATCTTCCTTATCTGAAGTCAGCGGCCCATCATTCCAATCATATGCTTCAGCTACCAACCCTTTCTCTGTCTTTTTATCACCTTCTTTCTTCTTAGACAAAGCTTCAAGCTTCAAATTTATCTATTCTAACTCAGCTTTAAGTGTCTTATACTTGTTCTTGTAATCCTTCTTCTCATTGTCTGAGGAGTTGAATTGGTGAGATGAGTTGTTGTGTTGTGATTTGAACTTGTAAGGTTTGTTGGAAGATGATGGATAAGAAGGTGAGGATGTCTTTGTGGAAGGACAGTCTTTTTGGAAGTGTCCAAGTTTTCCACCGGCAAAACAAGTTTCTTTTGATTTGTCGGTTTGTTTGCTAGCTGATCCTATTCTCCCTGATCTTTTGTAGAATCTTCTTTGATTGGCTAGCAAGGCTCTTTCATGAAATTCAGCATTAAGGTCTGTCAAGAACTCTTGGCTGCTGCGAGTGTCTTCTTCAATATCAGAGTCGTTGTCATGAGGGTGTGGGGTAGAAATCAAAGCTTTGGAAGTTGCTCCTTGAACTACAAATCTTTCAGTCTCTAATTTGTATATAGTATCAATCAGCCCTTCTTCATAATTATACTTTCCATAAAGCTGAGCTAAGGTGTCATTCTTGATTGAGTTATTGGCTCTCTGAGTCTGATTCATACTCAGCCATTTTCTTGGAAGGCTGTTGACAAATGTGGCATTAATTTCAGCTTGACCAATGGTGACATTATTCATAGCAAGGTCATTGAGAAGAATTTACAGCCTTGTATATGTTTGTTGAACCTTTTCACCTTCAAGTGCCTTGAAAGCATTGAACTGAAGTCTTAGAGCCTAAATCTTGGTTTCTCTGGTTTTAGAGGGTCCTTCATGAACAAGGATAAGGTCTGTCCACATCTGTTTGGCTGTGTGACACTGAATGACAGACTTTATGATGTGTTTGGGAAGACAGGATATGATGATGCTTTTGAGACTTTTATCTTGGTTTGCTAATTTCCTATCAGCTGGAGTCCATTGTTTGAGAGGTTTGGGAAGAGGTTTCTCATCAGTAGAGGTAAGCGTCATGGGAACATAAGGACCATTGTCTAGAATTTCTAGAAGAAATGGTTCAAGTCCGTCGAGATACACGAGGAATTGACTCTTCCAACTAGCAAAATCTTCTTCATCAAAGACTGGTACGCTGGTGACATGAGATCCGCCTCTTGAGTCAAGAAGTTGAGGTAGATCATCTTCATTTGGAGGTGGATGAGTGAGTCTTGGTGAAGTTGGTGGTGTAATGTTGTTGGTGTTCCCAGAAGACGATGGTGGTGCATTGGTTGTTTCCGGCATGGTGGATCTTGATAAGAAAACTGAGAACGATGTTTCTTGAAGGTTTTAATATCAAACACCGCTCTAATACCAATTGAAAGTCCCTAAGCTATTAATGTAGAGATTTTACTAGTTGAAAAAGTTCGTTTCTCGGAATCTCTTCGAATTGATCTCTGGTTAATTGTGCGACTCAGTTGTTCTTGGTGAATCAAATAAAAGAGTTGTCGTTGTCTAAAACTAAGTAAAAACAAAGATTTGAAACAAATAGAAATAAAGTAAAGAAGGTAAAAAGAAATGACAGTGAAAGATTTAAGATTAAAACTTGACGGGAAATAAATGACGAGAAATTAAAAGCAATAAAGGTAAATAACTCAAACGTAAACTTAAACTAAAAGGAAAGCGAGTAAAAATGCAAATAAAGAAAAAGGGCGGGAAACTAAAAACTGAAAAACCTATCCGGAATAATAAGATATTCCGAATAAGGATTCCCATTCGGAATAATCAGATATTCCGAATAAGGACTCCTATTCGGAATAATCAGATATTCCGAATAAGGACTCCTATTCGGAATAATCAGATATTCCGAATAGAGAATCCTATTCGGAATAATCAGATATTCCGAATAGAGAATCCTATTCGGAATAATCAGATATTCCGAATAGAGAATCCTATTCGGAATAATCAGATATTCCTAATAGATAATCCTATTAGGAATAACCTGATATTCCGAATAGAGGACTAAATGAGCAGACCATTCGGAATCTTTGGCAAGATACAATAACTTTAGCGAAGAACAGGGGAAAACGGAAAGAGCACGAATTTGATCAGTTCTAACCAAAACAAACCAAAAGATTAAACCAAAACAACTAATAAGCATCAACTAACAATAATTAATCAAAACAAATCATCAAAACTAACATACAAAGCCAAATCAATCAAAACCCACTTGATTAAAATTAAGAAAACTCAAGAACACAACACCAAATCAAAGACAGAAATTAAGCAAGAAAGGAAAAGATGATGAATTAAAAGCTTAATTAAAAAGTAAAGATTCAATAACAAAAGCTTAAACACAAATTAATCTAGAGAGAGAAAGCATAAATCTAGAGAGAGAAACTACACTACTCCTAATCTAATCCTAAAACTAACCAACCCTTTCACAACAAGTGAGGGTGGTATTTATAGGAGAGGGGAGTGGTTGGTGGCTTCCTCTTTCTTTCTTTCTTGGTCCTCAGTCTTTCAGTCTTCTTAAATTCTTCGACTTTTAAGACTTCGTCTCGGGATTTCTTTGAACTCGTCTTGTAATTTTCTTCATAAATTAGACTTGAGTTCTTCGACTTTATTAAACTTTCGTCTTTGGACTTTTTCTTAGATAAATCTTCAGAATTGGTCTTGGACTTTCGTTCTTTTTCCACTTTTGATCTTTCGACTTCGTCTTTTGTCTTTTTCTTCAATAAAAGCACGTGAAAGCCGTGTTTTCTCCACTTTTCACCTTCTCGTCCTAAATCACAATAAAAACACAAACCACGCATAATTCCGACATAAATGACATAAAATACACGTTTTGGCCCGGTTATTATTGTAATTAAGTGGTAAAAAGGATGGGTGGTTTCACACCTATCAAATCCCCTACACTTAACCATTGCAATGTCCTCATGCAATGCATTAGTTACAAAGCACGATTACACTTTTCATCATAATCAACCTACCTTGGCCTTTATTAAACAACTAAGGAAAATCAAAAAGATAGAAAATAACAAGATGCAACAAGGAAGAAACTTGTAAAGAAATCTAAGACTTACATTAAGGCTTGTGTGTCATGAATGTTCATCACCCTCAAGTTTCACGTTCCCCATGCCAAGCTTAAAAACAAGATCATTGTTAGTACAAGTTAGCATAACAAACATTTACTCATGTGGTTCAATTAATCACTTAAACTCCCTTATTCCTACGAGTATCTCTTATTTTTTATTGATGTCTTTGAATGATCACGAGGATGCATTGTTGACTTATTTCGATAATTTATTTTGGCTGAAAGCAAAGTAGGACGATTTGATCAATAGTTAGGTAAAGGACAAAATCTCTTAAAACTGCTTCTCGGGATATCAAAAAGTTCATATCTTGGCATAACTTGGTTCACAATTTGAGACCTTTCTCGGGCCGATATTTGGCATGTACTTCATACTTCATATCTTTGAGAGACGTTTTTGAGATAATGGTCTTCTCATTGTTAATAGAGTTTCTTCACTTGGAGACTTTTGAGGGGTACTCCAGCTTTGTTGACCACGACTTCATGATTATTTCTTCAATCTCTAATTGGGATTTTGAGATACAACGATCCGCCTCCTTGTCGGACTTGGATCTATTTATCCTCATACCTTGTTAGGGTCTTTTCGGATAGACTTCTCCATGATCTTTATGGGAGTTGATTGCTTTTCGTCGTGAGTCTTGATCCTTCATATTGATTTTGGGAATAATGCTTTTCACATCACTTTGGATCTTCAGCAATAAAATTGAATCCTCATGCCTTGTTAGGGCCTTTTCGGACTCGCCAATCTTCGCGCCCCGCTTCATAAGTTATGCCTTGGCTATGAACTCATATCATTACCGAGCAACTTTTAAACGATCTTGGGCTAGAAGCTAAGTAACTTTTCAAATCGTACGACCTTACTTATTGCATTTATTTATTTACAAGCGAGGGGAGAAAAAGATCATAATTAACTCACATAAGTTAATGAAAGAATACCAAACTTGTAACCAACTCTATCATTTCTCGTTCTCCACAATTTAAAATCACAATGAATGAGACTTGTGGATGCTTAGCCCAATAAACCAATTAAGGTCTACACAGTTAAGGATACTAGCTAGAGTGAACTTGGATAAGTAAACTCGGGTTGAGTCAAAAAAATTCACAACGGGCCTAATAAATCTAAGATAACTAAACTTGTTAAAACCATTTTATTAAAATAAGAGAAAAATAGCAAAAATAAAGGGAACTACAACTAGGCCAAAATAGATTAAAAATTTTGAAAAATGTCGAAAAATCGATTTTCCTGTTAAAATGAGGACAAATACAAGGAAAAGGCCACTTAACTTCGATAGAAGTCCCCCCTACACTTGATATAAACATTGTCCTCAATGTTTAAGCATGTGGGAGTAAACTCCCCTACACTTAGGACATTGTGCACTTTGTTTAAATCTTGCTAAGGAAGAGACAACTAAAGAGATTCCTATTTTAATATTTAGAAATATAAAATAGTGAATCGAAAAGAGTTTAGGATAGAACCGGGAAGAAGGGAACACGGAGTCACGGTTCGTCAAAAGTCATCAAGAGTGTGTCTTTGAAGCTCTAATCCCTGCACATGATAAGAAAGAAAGCAAGAAACACCACGGGGCTCCCCTACACTTATGGTGAAAATAGATAGATAATTGGGTTGCCTCCCAAAAAGCGCTTGTTTATATTAACCGAGTCACGAGCCTGACTCGTCCCCGAATTAAATGGTCCATAGGGAAGCCTCGAATGTGATACCGGGATCAAAGACCTTGTCCTCGTTCCCGGTTGACATCAATAAAGGAGAGGCGGGGGGATAAGTCTTGAATGGGAGAAAGGTCCTTTCGACATACGAAAAGTATGTGAAATCAAGGTCCACGGGAGGTGGGGTGGGTAAAGTAAGCACATTGTCCTCCCCCAAAGACAATAGATGCTGAGCAAGCGGCAAAGCCGTATTGTTATCAATCATAGCATAATCAATGTCACCTCCCGGGTCAAAGCACTCATCCTCCGTGATAGTGGCTAAAGGGGAGGATGAAAGGTGCTCGGGAGGGGGACTTGGGACAATATCTTCCTGCAGCAAATTATCAAAAATAATGTCCCCCTCCGTGTCAGAATCATCAATACCTGGAGGGATGGAGTGGATATCGATTTCTTCCAGCAATGGGTCATTATCTTCAACGGGAGGGATAAATGGAGGTAAAGACTTGGAAAGAGTAGGAGAAGTCAACTCTTCGATTTGAGCAATAAGAAGATGAACTTTCCGTAATCTATCGCGAAGAAGCACGTCTTCCACCTTATCCACAAGATCATGTTCATCGGTGAACTTCTCGTAAACCGGAGAGAATAAACCGTCATTGTCTGCATCTCCCGGTGAAGATTGAGAAATTTCAAAAGTGAAATTCTCATAGCAGAGAGAAGAATCGTCATCACTAGGATCGACCTCGTCCGTAAGAGCAACGTCGTCCTCATGCTCCATAGCAGGTAAGTCACAAACCTCAACATCCAATACTTTTTCGAGACCAACATCACTAAGCTCATTCAACGAATCTAGATCCTTAGATGCAGTAGGAACATCGACAGTAGGAGCAGTAACTTCAGAAGATGTGTTGAAAGTGCATACAACATCATCGTCATCATCATCATAATAGTATTGACGCACAAGCGGAGGGGTATAATCACTAAGATTAGATACTTGCTCTTGTTGCAGTCGCTTTTCCTCCGCCCATGCTTCTTTTGTAAGAACAACGGCTTCTTGAAGTTGCAGAATGATGGAGTGTAGTTTGTCATTCAAAGTAGTGCGTTGTGGGTCAAGATTAATTTGCTGAGAGGATTGATGATTGAGGGTGTGATGTGGGGGCTCAAAGTGTTGAAAACGTGAATTATAGCATGGTTGTGGCTCATAATAGTTCATCGGTTGGGAAGAATTAGAAACCGGGTTTGGTTCATAATAATCCATTGGTGAAGAAAACCGAGGACACGGATTTTGCTCATAATAATTCATTGATTGACAATAATAAGTATCGTGAGGACCCCCACAATTGTTGCAAACCGGGTATGGAGAAAAATCAGGTGCGTCTTGTGGATAGCTATTATCATTGTCATAATTGTACCCCGATTCTTGCCCGTGACCATACGGGTATCGAACCGGGCACGAAACATGCCAATGAGAATCGCTTCCACAATAGATGCACGGGGGAACATGAGGTGGGTTCAAAAAGAATGAATTAGTCGAGTTGCACAAAGGACAAAATCCGAATTGTGTGTTGTCGATATCGTTTCCGCACCGCTCACATGTACACCATTGACAAGCGTTGTTCCCAGATAATTGTTTCCCACACCGGACGCAATGGACATAAAAATCCATAAAGAAAGATAGATAAGCAAGAAGAATATTTTTGGTGCAAAACGTTGAAAAAGAAATGCTTTTTATGATTTTACAAATGTTTTTGTGATTTTTGAAAATTTTTGGACACGAAAAATAACGTTCACAAGTGAACGGGTCCCAGAAGTCAACGCGTCTCTCACAAAAAACCGTTAATCTTCACAAAAAGAGCCGGCAGCGGCGCCATTTTAATGTAGAGATTTTACTAGTTGAAAAAGTTCGTTTCTCGGAATCTCTTCGAATTGATCTCTGGTTAATTGTGCGACTCAGTTGTTCTTGGTGAATCAAATAAAAGAGTTGTCGTTGTTTAAAACTAAGTAAAAATCAAGATTTGAAACAAATAGAAATAAAGTAAAGACGGTAAAAAGAAATGACAGTGAAAGATTTAAGATTAAAACTTGACGGGAAATAAATGACGAGAAATTAAAAGCAATAAAGGTAAATAACTCAAACGTAAACTTAAACTAAAAGGAAAGCGAGTAAAAATGCAAATAAAGAAAAAAAGCGGGAAAAATAAAGTTTAAAACTAAAAACTGAAAAACCTATCCGGAATAATAAGATATTACGAATAAGGATTCCCATTCGGAATAATCAGATATTCCGAATAAGGACTCCTATTCGGAATAATCAGATATTCCGAATAAGGACTCCTATTCGGAATAATCAGATATTCCGAATAGAGAATCCTATTCGGAATAATCAGATATTCCGAATAGAGAATCCTATTCGAAATAATCAGATATTCTGAATAGAGAATCCTATTCGGAATAATCAGATATTCCGAATAGAGAATCCTATTCGGAATAACCTGATATTCCGAATAGAGGACTAAATGAGCAGACCATTCGGAATCTTTGGCAAGATACAGTAACTTTAGCGAAGAACAGGGGAAAACGAAAAGAGCACGAATTTGATCAATTCTAACCAAAACAAACCAAAAGATTAAACCAAAACAACTAATAAGCATCAACTAACAATAATTAATCAAAACAAATCATCAAAACTAACATACAAAGCCAAATCAATCAAAACCCACTTGATTAAAATTAAGAAAACTCAAGAACACAACACCAAATCAAAGACAGAAATTAAGCAAGAAAGGAAAAGATGATGAATTAAAAGCTTAATTAAAAAGTAAAGATTCAATAACAAAAGCTTAAACACAAATTAATCTAGAGAGAGAAAGCATAAATCTAGAGAGAGAAACTACACTACTCCTAATCTAATCCTAAAACTAACCAACCCTTTCACAACAAGTGAGGGTGGTATTTATAGGAGAGGGGAGTGGTTGGTGGCTTCCTCTTTCTTTCTTTCTTGGTCCTCAGTCTTTCAGTCTTCTTAAATTCTTCGACTTTTAAGACTTCGTCTCGGGATTTCTTTAAACTCGTCTTGTAATTTTCTTCATAAATTAGACTTGAGTTCTTCGACTTTATTAAACTTTCGTCTTTGGACTTTTTCTTCGATAAATCTTCAGAATTGGTCTTGGACTTTCGTTCTTTTTCCACTTTTGATCTTTCGACTTCGTCTTTTGTCTTTTTCTTCAATAAAAGCACGTGAAAGCCGTGTTTCTCCACTTTTCACCTTCTCGTCCTAAATCACAATAAAAACACAAACCACGCATAATTCCGACATAAATGACATAAAATACACGTTTTGGCTCGGTTATTATTGTAATTAAGTGGTAAAAAGGATGGGTGTTTTCACACCTATCAGCTATGCTAGAAACTCTAAACTTTACTAATAAACACACGAAATTACTTTTCAAACGCAATACTTATTATTGTATAATAAAGAATTACAAGTGTTATGGATAACACCGTTTGATGACAATGTGTTGGGCACACTTTGAACAAATAAAACCCTAATTTAAGAACACATTCACAGCTGTTTGTTTCTTCAAGTTCTAAGCATTAATGTATGAAATATATCAAAGTGTTAAGCATTAATACTGGGCTACACATCCTATTTATAGTGATACGAGGTTGACCTAAGTACTAGTTGATGGTGACTACACAATACAGACACTTGTCAGACATCTGTCACAAGATGCTCTTCTATTCTTGGTAGTCTGCCACAATGCTTTAGGGAAACATAGTTTCCCTTTTCTTCATATTCTCGTACACACCAAGGCATGTCCAAAGTGTGCTGAGTGTTAACAGGGTATTGCCACCCCTGTTAACCCTCAACCCCTCAGAGTCCCTGATACATCTTGGCTGTTATCCATCACAGCCAATGAGTATGTCTTCAAGTAATCTTCGACTTCCTTGACAATGTCTCTGACATAAACTCCTCTGAGGTTGCTCACAGAGACTTAGATCTCTGTGAGTCTTGCAATACTTGCCTGCCTCCTAGGCACAGGCAAGTGACTATCTAACATCGTGATTTGTGTTTAAATCTATGATACAGGGAGTCTAACAAACTTAGATTCACAACAGATGTTTTGTCGTTAACAAAACTTAAGAGTGATTAATATATAAAGATCGTTTTAACACGCTATTTGTATTCACAATCTCCCCCTTTTTGTTGAAGACAAAACATAAACTTATTTTTAGATTGTGATTACAAACAACACATAAGTTTTATATTTCACTCTCCCCCTTTTTCTTGAAATAAAAAGGGTAGGTTGGTGGAAAAAGAGTTTTAGAGAGAGATTTAGAAGATTTGTACTTGAAGATGAGAAGTCTATGTATAAAATTTTATTTCTATAGTCTCCTTCTCGGTTCATACTCCCCTTAATTTGAAGAACCGGGAGACATGGATGATGAAAATGATGCAAAATAGAGTTAGAGGATAGATAATAGATAGAAAAGTATGGTCAAGACCCAACACAAAGTCTTGAACACATATTACAAGTTAATGTTTGTTTCGCAAGTTTTAAATTTATATTACAAAGATTAGACAAAACAAGGGAATAAAAACACAAACACGGGCAAATATACTCTTTCGTTTGTAATATATTTTTGTAGTGGTTTGCCAGGATCGTTCGCAAAGACTTAGTTTCATTTTGGTAAACAAAATAATAATCGAAGGTAGAATTGATTGATTTAAATAATGTAATGACAAATATGACTAATATGGGATAGTTTCTATAATGTCGTGATAATGATAATAATGATCTAGATATGATTAGTAGGTAAAGTATGATAATCCTTTTTCGTCAAAATGGTGTTTACACAATTCACTTGATTTGATTCAAGACTTACGTTTAATTAAGCGACTAAGCTTAAAACAAATTTCCAACAAGTTCAATATTTTATCAAAATATCTAAGTGGATCTCTCCAACCAAAGATTCAAAATCATAGACAAATTCTTAAAAACTTATTATAATAAATTGACCCTCTTGATGTCAAATTATCGTAACAAATCAACTTTGATAAAATATGGTGATAGAACTAAGTGGCTAAATGGTTCTACAACGTTAGCTTGAAATCGAGTTACAAAAGATCATATCATAACATCATCACTAATTATAGTCACATACCCATATCGTCACAAATAACTTAGCCTAACCTAGTAATCAAAGTAACAAATGAAAAGAGTAAGAGAACATCATACTTAAATTTAATGAATCGACGAGTACACAAGTGTCACGATTGTATCGCCTTTCCATAAATCGAGGAGCAAAAATACTCTTGTTACAAGTATTTTAGAAATATACTAAAAATAACTAGAAAGCCTAAGAATACTCAAAATGCTGAGTAGTAGTAGATATTGGAATTGATATGTTGAAATGAGGAGAAATGGTCTCTATTAATAGTGTTGTCTGAGAGTGAAAGTGCGCCACACTTCTCCAAATGTGCGCCGCACATTGGAGGTGGTGATTGTGCACCGCACTTAAAACTTTGTGCGCCGCACATTCGTGCATTCATGATGTTCTTCTCTATAATTATTGTTTTATTGCATCTAAGGACTTTATTTTCCTTTCCTTCACTTTGAGCCTTCAAACTTTGTACCTGTATATAAAGCAATGTATTAAGTATCGAAAGTTCTTATTTATAAAGAGATATATTAGCAATGGATTAAATATGTATACTTTTGGTGTTATCAAATTCCTCCACACTTAGGTATTGCTTGCCCTCAAGAAATCAAAGCGAGAAACAAATTAGATTTTTAAAATCGTAAATATATGAAGTATGATAGGAAAATGATTAGGTTTCTAATTAGCAAAAGCAAATGACAAAATAATTTCAGCACATCACATGGAATAGTGTTTGGATTTTAAGTTCACACAAATGTCACTCCCAAGGTAAAATGTAAGATAACACTCAAAATAGCTTGGACACAAAACTAGATAGCTACCATATGCTTGTACAAGACACATAAACATAACCGTTGCGGCGTGAGCACCAGATAGATTCTTAAAGAGGCAAAATGTGATAATAATGTGGGTTTAGTAACAAATATGCCTTGTCAAAGTCTTAGAACAAACTATAATACTTTATTATTATTATTATTATTATTATTATTATTATTATTATTTATTTATTTATTTATTTATTTTTTTTCAATTTTATTAATCACACAAAATTGGAAGGGAGCCGCGAAACAAGCTGCGCGCCCACCCCTTTTTGAATACAAAAACTAAGTCTAGACATCAAAAAACCACCACTCCTCGCGTCATTAGAATGACAACCAGCTAACCGCTTAAGACGCGAGAGAGTACCCATCGCCTCCTCCTCAAACTCCCCAAAAGTCGAGAAGGCGAATGGAATAAACGAGTAACCATGCTCAGCACAAATAGAAGAATACTTCCTCTTCTTCTTCTGAACAGCCGACTGCAAAGCACTCCCAGGAACCCACGAATCCAACCCCGCCCCTGCAAACGGAGAAACCCCTGTAACATCTAAACACACATCTTTGCCCTGGGACCAATTGTGTAACAATAAATCTGCTGGCCGAAGATCACGCCCACCATCAGAAACAAATCCCATATCAGCTTCTTTCCTCACCGACACACCAATCTTAGAAAAAATATCAAACAACACATCACGAACAAGATTGTGCCGAAACTTAACCCCCAAATCACTAGCGCAATGAACAGCATGATCACCCCACAGATCCATCCGATGTACATGGCAACCCGAGCACAAAGAACCATCAGGAAATAAAGGAATCAACAAACGATAACACAATACCGCACGAAACTGTCTCGGGTTCATCCGCTGTCCCAGCCCATCAATCGGAATAGTGAAGAGGTAATCTTGCGCATGAGGAGCACGCACACAGCTGAGAAGTGCCTCCTGACGACGACTCAACCCGAAACGCGACGTCAAACAACCATAAATGAAACCAAAGTAACTCTTTGCCAAAGACTTCATAAACTGGGGGACAGGAGAGCTAGTGGTGACAGAGAGAGGATCGACACCACAACAGGTCGAGAAAGCATCAAGAGCAGACTGAAAAATAGGGCCCGGCGAAACAATCCCAGACCTCGCCAAAATCCGATCCTGCAAATCACCAGACTGTAAACGAGAAGCAATAAAGGCAAAGCACCTGACATCCTCAGCACATAAGACCCCTAGGCCACCCATACTGATAGGAAGAGTAGCAAGACGCCACTGCAAATCACCAAACCCAGGCCCTGAACCCGTAACAATCAACTCCAAAGACGCGCGTAAGGCCTGATCAAACTGTGATAAAACACCCTCAAGAAACCCAGGAGGGCAAGTCCTCAAAGCATACACCAACTTAGAAACACCAGCACAATAACGAAGGAGAAGAAGTTCACATTGCGGGTCATCAAGCCCCCTAATAGCCTCTAACAAAGAAATAGCCTTAGAAACCCGACGCGCAACAAAATTACCAGCAAAACCTAAATCACGACTAATAGAGCCACCAAGAAGCTTGACACCAGACCTCGGACGAGAAATAGAAGCAGGGAAGAGGCCATCTACCAACCTCCGAGGATCCTCCACTGGCCAGAAAAGCTCAGACTTATCAACGTTAAGATGTAGCCCACGAGCCGGTCCCTCCACACTAATAATATACAAAGCCTTAGCAACCATAAGAGTGTCACCAATAATAGTGCCGTCATCAAGGTACCATGCATGAAGGGAGAGCTCACACGCCTGATGAATAGCATGAACAAGTGGATGCAGAGCAAGAGAGAATAATAAGGGACCCAATGGATCACCCTGCTGAACCCCCTGAGAAGACCAAAGAATAGAATCCCCATAATAAAGCCGAGCTGGCCGAGAATAGCAAAACTCCACCCAAGGCGAGATAGCCGGACACCTCAGCCGAACCTCATGAATAATGGTGCTCCTATCAACAAATTTAAAGGCATTCTGAAAATCCACCAAAAGCATAGAAAGTCCGGCCTCATCCCCCTTCTCCTCCACAAACCTGCTGACAGAATGAAGAACCGCCTCACACCCACCTGGCACCCCCACACCAAACTGAAAATCATGCAGATAAGAGGTCATCGATTCCCCAACAGAAGAAGATGCAACCTTAGAGACAAGCCTCCTCCACACAGTACCAATAGCAATAGGCCGAATGCCCCCCCCAGGCTTAACAAGCGGAGTCAAAGGGGCACTTTATTAAAAACAAAAAGGGGCACTTTATTATTATTATTATTATTATTATTATTATTATTATTATTATTATTATTATTATTATTATTATTTTATTTAACCAGCACTTTATTAAAAACAAAAAGGTATTTACAACAAATTGGATGGGAGTCGAGATACTATCTGCGCTCCCACCCCTTTAGCAATAGCTAAACCTATTCTATGGAAAATATGTACAGCAACGCGCGCTCCAATGTCTTGAGCCTTAGAAAATATATGGATCCGCTTCAGCAACGCAACTGCACCTTCCTGTAACTCACCTAGAGAAGAAAATGAGAAAGGAAGAAACCCATATCCGAGAGCCGCACACTTAGCCATATACTTGCATCGTTTACGTTGTGAAGCATCAATCATAGCTCGGCCGTGTACAAATTCATTCATCCCCGTTCGAGTCAAAGGAGAAGAACCAGTCATATCAACACACACATCTTTACCTCCATCCCAAGAATAAAACAAAATATCTGCTAGACGTAAGGCATTATCAAGTCCTCCATCTAATCCGATATTAAATTCCTTCCGACAGATATCCCTGAACGATAGCATATATCAGCAAGAGTATCACATACCAAATTGTGACGATGCTTAATCCCAACGATACCAGCACACGATACCGCATGATCCCCAAATATATCCCCATCAAATACTCTCGAACAAGCTGAAGAGGGCTTCAAAACAGAGAACAAGGGAATACCTAAGCGATAACACAAAACACATCGATAAGTCCTCCCATTCATAGTTTGATCCAACCTCGAGATTGGAACCGTCCTAAGCCAATCAGAAGTATGATCCTCCCTCTGAGATGCCCATAAAGCCATCTGTCGAGCAGATAAAGCGAAAGTGGATTCTGCATTCTTAATAACCCGAGCAAAATATATATCTGCCATTTTCTTCATGAGTTTGGGGGCAGCGACTTCACTCGGATTACTTAGAAAGTCAATCCCCATAACCGAGTTAAACACACGTAAGGAATCATCAAACTGGAGTCCATAAGATCTAATATCAGTGTGTTGAAGTAGCTTAGACTGCAAATCAGCGGACTATAACCGAGAAGCAAGAAAAGCATAATGCAATACATCACCCGCAGAATAAACACCCAACCCCCAAAGGAAAAGGGCAACGTAGCAAGTCTCCACTGCCAATCACCAAATCCTGGTCCAGAAGCAATAACGATACGCTCCAAAGAAGAACGGTGTGCCATATCAAAAGAACTTTGGGCAGACTTAAAAGCACAGGGTGAACATGTACGCATAGAAAAATATAACTTGGAAATACCGACACAAGAACGAAGAAGCAGCAACTCACATTGAGGGTCAATAATTTTGGCCACAACATCCATAAGCTTAATAGTCTTAGCCACGCGCTTCAACACAAGCTGACTACCAAAATCAAGGTCTACACTCGCAGGCCCCCCGAGTAAATTAACACCGCGCGTAGGTGGAGCAATATTATCTGGGAACACACCAACAAACTTGTTGCGAGGATCCCCGGTCGGCAAAAAAACTTCAGTCTTATCGACATTCAGATGCAAGCCATACACGGGGCCATCCTTCATGATACACTCCAAAACTTTCCCCACAACCAAAGTATCCCCAATAATAGTACCATCGTCCAAATACCAGGCCTTTAAAGAAAGAGAGAAGGAGTCCCGAATCTTACATATCAATGGGTGAAGCACAAGAGCAAAGAGTAACGAACCAAGAGGGTCACCCTGCTGTACCCCCTGACATGACCTTAATACATGTTCCCCGTAATACAACCTTGTCGGGCTAGAATAACAGAACTCCACCCAAGACAAGATGGAGGGACAACAAAGACGAACCTCTCGTAACATAACCTATCAATCTACCAAATTGAAAGATTTTTTAAAATCCACTAGTAACATCGACAAACCAACATCATCACCATACCTCTCAAGTAAGCGATTCACAGCAAGAAGAATAGCCTTACTCCCTCCCGACACCCCCAGCCCAAACTGCAAATCACCAAAGTACCCATCCAAAGAATGACCACCCTCATAAGCACATACCTTGGAAACAAGCCATCTCCAAACAGTACCTACAGCAATGGGACGAATCCCACCACCAGGCTTAACCAACGGAGTGAGAGGAGCACTGGCGATATACTCACCTAACACCTTGGGACATCGCCCATCAAGAAAAAGGTTCATCAGAAATAGCAACCGCGAAACCACTCATGCAATCAATAAGGTGTTGTGCCCGCAACCCATCACGCCCACAAGACGTACCTTGGGTAAAACTCTTGATCATGTCAAGAACCACAGATTGAGAAACAACAAGGTGATGAAAACCAAGAGGTATAGCTGGTAAGGAAGGATCATGAACAAAAGGGTGCTTATCCTTTAAGTCTCCAAGAGTAACATCATTATAAGGAGCCACACCAGATGAGGAAAGAACTCTGACAGCCGCAGAATAATGTCCATCAGAAATCTTCCGTCTACACTGCTTAATATTCTGCTCAATCAACCCACTATCCTCACTAAGAACATCAGACAAAGCGGGGGAGATTCAACCAAACACTCTCTAAGGTAAGGCATAACAAAAAGGATATCGGCACAAAAGATGATATAGCACATAAGTACAAGTGCCTCAATTTTTAGCGAGCCAGTGTAGCTTGACTAAAATGATACGTTGGGGATTTATTTTACCTCTTCTCAAAAATATCTATAAATTAACCTCATTGCGGTTTAGTAAACGATGATCACGCACAAGTTCTGAAGCATACTAATTTATCGGCTTTCACACAAAATAGAGAAATATAAAGGTTTGGGTTTTCTCACATATTTGGTGGATGTTTTTTGCTTAGTTATAATGTCAATCCATGAGATTTTTGCTTTGCTAAAAACTTTATTTATTTACAAAACATCTTTATTTTTATTTTTGAAAAGATTTTGAAAATGTGGAGAAAATTGATTTAATTTATTATTATTTCTATTTTTCCTATTTTTCTCCTCCTCCTCACTTAAGTTGAACATCGTCCTTGATGTAAGAATGGATAAAATTAAAAATAGGGAAAATGCAAAGGGAAACGAGAACTTCCTGGGGCTTAGTAGAAAATTGTTGGTCTTCAAAAAGATGAATCCGCCTTAAAGCTCTAGTATGCTGTTTTTCATGCATGACATAATAAAAACAAAAAACGCATGAAAAATATATACAAGGACGGTTTTTTTATGTTACAAGTCCTCCTCCATACTTAAGTTGAAAAGTGGGGGTAAATACACGGATTGCCTTCCGAGAAGCGCTAAGTTTAGAGTCTTCAGCCAGACTCGACAACTTGGTTTTATTTCATGTAGAATGGAATTTTTTTGAAATCGAATTCGTTACAGTCCTCCTCCTCGTGGTAAAGCTTGAGTCTATGTCCA
This sequence comes from Glebionis coronaria, assembly GCA_025667525.1. NCBI lineage: Eukaryota > Viridiplantae > Streptophyta > Magnoliopsida > Asterales > Asteraceae > Glebionis > Glebionis coronaria. The sequence continues at coordinate 469,213,631 of CM046879.1, forward strand.
TTGACAATAAAAGCTTTGTTATTTCTATCATACAGTTCCACATATCCGGATGGATATTGGTGTTTTACTTTGTAAGGTCTGGTCCATCTCGAAGTGAGTTTAGGTTGTTTGAATTTAAATTTCGAGATAAAGAGGAGTACTTTATTTCCTTGATTAAATTCTTTTCTCATTCTTAACTTACGATCATGCCAAATGTTGATCCCTTTGATTGGATCTATATTTTGTTAAGAACTAGTATAGTAGTTCGTAATCAAACTAAAACACTTTGAGAACTCTTACTCAAACTAAATAAGTTATGTGGAATCTAATTTATAAAGCACAGAAGAACAAAATTACTTTTAACTATTTGATTCTCTTATTAATCGACTTGAATGAGGTACATGAATGACATTGTACCTATGTTCCTTTTATAGAGTAAGAAACCCTAGAAACCTTAGAATATTCTATAAAGATAACTATATCACAGACGATATATTATCAATATTCTAACTATTTAAGTATATCACATAAGATATACTCTAACTATAACTATGACATATCTTATACAAAGATATATTAGTCCTAATCAATATAGCAGTACTTACTTTATAAGTAGCAGTACTTACTATGTACCGCGTTAACACTAACGATACTTACATAATACTAACAGTACTTAAATTACACTGACGTACTTGACACTTAACAAATAATTCCCAACAATCCTCCCCTAAACAAGAATGATAACTTGTTGTCTTCTTGTTTCTCTTGTACTGGATGTATTCAAAATACATGTCTTCAGTCTTTCCTTCATCCTTCGATTGAACTTGGTAATTTATATTTGTATCCAACTGAATGTAGCCAAACACTTCAATGTAGATCTTCTTCTGATAATATAGTCTTCAAACATCATGAATATCATCTTTGTCTTCAAACTATGATCTTCTTGTGTCTTCTAAACATTCATTTATCTTTGCAGCATCATTAATTGTCTTCTTGAGTTAAATCTATGAACTCTGAATCATGAACTTCAGTCTTGATTTGATGAGACAAAACCTTCTAAGTATTTTCTTCTTTGAATACTTATTTGCTTGCAATCTTCATACCTGAAATAAAACAGTTAACAACAAAAACCAATCTGTATTGGCTTCATGATTTTTAGCAAATCACCAGCTATCAACGGATTTGATAAATTCTTTACCAGTTAGCCGTACACTCTAGAATAGCCAATACTTTATTCATAAAGAATAAGGTGTATTGATAACCTTACAATTTTTGGTAAATTGTCAACCATCAACGGATTTGATGAAGTCTTTACCTAGTACCGTTTGTCTAGGACTAGCCAACTCTTTGTCTCGAAACAAGGTGAGTTAGAACCATAAAGTTTTTAGCAAATGTCATCTTTCAACGAATTTGAGAAGTCTTTACCACAAACCGTTTGCTTATGGACTAGCCAGTTCTTATGTGTGTTAGACATGATGAACTGAGAACCATTTGTGAAGTGTGACTGAAAGTCAAACACTTAAGGCTCTTTCTCAGCTTCTTCCTCATCTTCCAAATCCTTGATTTGTTGTTTAACCATTCTGATCAACTCCAAAGCATCAACAGATTCTTCTGTAACTTCCAATTGTTGTTCCAACATTCTTTCCAACAATCTCCTTTTGAATGGGTAAGTCTTCTCTTGCAGCATATAGTATGTAACATCATCTATATCTAAAATATGCAATCCACATGACCTGTAATATCTCCAGTAACTAGGAACCTGGTTCTCTAATACCTTCAACATTTCTTCATCACAGTTGTGTGGCTCATACATAAAGAGAAATTACCTATATAATAGTGATACTTCAGTTTTTCCTGCACTGGCTTCTTGAACTTACCTGAAAAGATCCTGAATATCTTGTCTGTCAAGAATGTGAAGAATATCCTCCAAAAGTCTGAATATCCTTGTTGTGCCATCATTTCTTTGAATTCCATGAATTTCAAGTCCTTGAGACATAGAGTAAATCCATTTAGCAATAGATGATCTCTTTCCAAAAATCTCTGTATCAATACATTGATCTTCAAATTTTACAATCTTCAAGTACTTCTTCAAGCTATCATCACCATCACTATCTTCTGTTGTTGATTTACCCCTCTTGGCTTTCTTCTTTGTCTTTGTTGACCTTTTCCTTTTAACACCCTTGGTGGTTCCCTCAAGTTCTGTTGAACCCTCTTCCAAGTTTGTATGTACCGTCTCTTCAGTATGTATTGTTGACTGTGTATGTACTGCTTGTACATGTTCAGTCTGAGCAATATCTTGAGCTTCATCTCCTTCATTCATTCTTTGAGCAGTCTCTTCCTCCCTTGAACTTACCTTCTCCTTTCTATTCTTCCTCACATAAGTGGTCTTGATAGGTGGAGATATATTTGTAGGTTCAGCAGTACTTGGCTCAATTCTAGGAGTACTTCCAAATTGCCTTTGTTGTTGCAGATGTCTTTTATGTCTTTCAACGGCTATTCTATCTGCTTCAGATCCAATCTCAACAAAATTCAATTCAGTTCTCTTATTTTTCTCATACAAAGTCATGATTTCTTCAAAATTCTTCTTGACCAGCTGAATATGAGTAAAACCCTTAACTCTCTTAAGAAAATTCATCATTTGATTCCTAATCTACATAGTAGTTGGAGGCTTAATCTTTTCTCTTCTTCTCTTTTCAGCAAAGAATCTTTGTTGCTCCCTTACCAGATCATCAATCAACTTTTATTTTTCTTCTTCATCATAAGCATCTCTCTCTTCAGCTATCAATGAGTCTACAAGAAGCTCACTTGCATGTAATTCAGCTTGAATCGTGTCATAGTCTTGTATGTTCTATTCTTGCTGTATTTTCTTAGCTTCTAGCAAATGCTGCTTTGCTGCAAGTTCTTCTTGTAATTCTTCTTCACGAATTTGTGCTTGCATTCTGAAAGCATATTCCTCATCATGGTCCAATTGATTAAATCTGTACATGACTTTGCTTATATCATCATCTGAATCACTTTCATTCTCAGATTCTGATAATATTTGCTTCTTCCCCTTATCCTTTGGATTAATTTTAGGTAGCTTCTTCTTCAGCTTGGAAGGTCTTTCCTCATTAGCTTGCTGTTGAATTACTATACCTTTAGTAGGGTGTGAAGCTTGAACTTTCTTACCTTGAATTTGATCCTTTTTGGCAAGAACTTCTTGTTGTGTCTTTTTCTCTGCCTCTGCTTGTTTAGTCTTCTCAGCTGAATTCTTCTTTCTTAAGTCAAGCAGTAATTGGGCTGAAGTCTCATCCTCTCCAAAAGGAGTTTGACTTTCTAGTGAAGGATGATCACCAGCGGTACTTGCAATCGGCTTAGTTGGCTTAGCACTACTTGGGTCTTCAACAATGTCAGCAGTACTTGTAGTCGGCTTAGTTGGCTTAGCAGTACTTGGATCTTCAACAATGTTGATTTCACCAGTATTAGACACACTTGTTTGTTCAATCACTTGTGTATTCCCAGATACTCTTTCTTAAATGGAAGCCATCATTTCAACTTGCACCTCTTCAGTCTTATCTGAGCCATTGCGCATTCTTGATCTAGACAGTACTTGCAATGTTTGTTTCCTTTGAAACCATACTTGTCTTTGTGGTGGTGGAGTTGAAGATACAGGAAATTGAATGTTAATTTCCTCCAACTTCTCATAGAAAGTACTCCAATTCACTTGAAATGGTGATTGAGGTGTTGGTGCTGGCTGAGTTACCATCATTTCTTCAACTTCATGAGTAGGCTGTCGTTCTTCCTGTTGAATCTCCATATTTGAAGGTCCATCCACACCAGTCTCTACACCAGTTCCATCTTCAAATTGATAATTTGGCTTTATAGATTCTTAATTTCCTCTCCTTGGGTTCTCATTAAAGCTTCAACATCTTGATTAATGGGTGGGGCTTGTTGAGCGGGTGGGTGATAAATATTAGAAGCTCGAGGTGGGATTTGGTTGCTTCTATTGTAATTGTTGTTGGGGTTGTGGTTTTAAGGATAAAATCCGGGTGAAAGATAGTTATTCGACCGGTAACTTAGTAAATTTCGATCCCCTTGAGGTCGGGCTTGGTAATTTTCCGGTGAATAGTTACCATAAGCCGCATACACGTTTTCCGGATTGCCTTGAGTAGAAGGACAATCAGTGTATGAGTGAGGACCGCCGCATGTCTCACAAGAAATGGCTACCGCTTTAACTTGTTGTTGTTGGTTTGTAGCGATGAGCAAGATATTTTTGTTCATTTCAGCCATCATGCGGGTGAATTCGGTCATATCGGGGTTTGCTGAAGTAGAAGAAACATTGAATCTCGGGTTGTTCCTTGAAGAAGCGGAGGAATCCCAATTTTTGTGATGAGTAGTCATGTTCTCAATAAGCTCTCTACACTCCTCGGGTCTTCTTTTCATAAATGTGTCACCGACGGCTGCATTAATCGTATCACGATCACGAAAAGTCAAACCGTTGTAGAAAGTATCAATTAAGGTAACGGGGAGCATGTTGTGGTTTAGACATCGATCGATCAAAACCTTATATCTTTCCCAAGCATCAAAGAGAGATTCATCGGATTCTTGCATAAAACCGCTGATTTGATTTCGAAGGCTCGTGACCATGGATGGTGGAAAGTAGCGCGACAAAAATCGTTGAGTCATGTCGTCCCAAGTATGAATGGAATTCTTCGGGAGACGATCAAACCATTTTTCGGCGTGGTGTGATAAAGTATTTGGAAAGAGCTGTAGGCGAAGGACATCCATAGTAACACCGGGAAACTTCATGCTTTGAGTAATAGTAATGAATTTGTCGAGGTGCTTGATGGCATCATCAGGCAATCCGCGAAATGGATTAGTTTGCACTTGTTGGATCATGTGATGCTTCAACGTAAACTCCGGAGCCGTGATTTGCATCGGCGCAATCGGTCCTCCTCGTCCAAACATTGTGGGTTGACAAAGCTCCTCCATTGTCCGAAGATCGGGCTGTGGAAGAACATTGTTGTTGTTATTGTTGAGGTACGGTGGATTATTGTTGTTGTTCACACCTGCCATAGCTAAATCTTCACGAGTCTCGGGCTCTGGATAAGTTGAAGATCTTATACGCATACACCTGCAAAAGCAAAAGAAAAAGATACCAAAACAATATAAAATATATATACACTATAAAAATAAAATCTTTTTGGATTTTTGAAATTTTTTATTTTTTATGGATTTTTAACAATTTTTTAATTCTTATGGATTTTTTTTTGAAAACTTTTGTACACGAAAAATAACGCTCACGAATGAACGGATCCCAAAAAGCAACGCGTCTCTCACAGAAAACCGTTAATCTTTACGAAAAGAGCCGGCAGTGGCGCCATTTAATAACTGGCTTTTGCCTAGTATAAAAATTAAGTTCGTTGATGTGGTCTAATCGAATTGATTTCCGGTTTAAGTGTGACTCGGTCGTTTTTGGTTAAGAAAAACAATAGCTTGGTCGTTGTAGTAAAGTAAATGTGCAAAAACTTTAAAGTAAATGGCAGGTAATTAAATCTAAACCTAACTGAAAATAAATGACGGTAAATAAAAACATGACGAGAAATTAATGACGAGAATTTAAAAGGCAACTTAAAAGTAAACTAAAGCAAACTTAAAACTTAAACTAAAGGCAAGCTTAAAATAAATCTAAGGCAAGTAAACTTAAAGTGCGACTAAGTAAAAAGGCGGGAAAAATAAAGCTCAAGACTTAAGTTATAAAATTAGAAATAAACTAAAAATAGCTCATCCGGAATATACCTTGGTTCGGAATGTTCATCCGGAATGATTGCTCATCCGGAATAAACTGTTGATTCGGAATGACGGCTCGCTCGGAATAAAAATGAAAAGATCACTTATTCGAAATAAAAACAGCTCACTCGGAATAAATAGTTTATGCAGAATAACTTGCTCATTCGGAAAACATGATTCACTCGGAATATTTGTTCATCCGGAAAAAGGGGGTGATTCGGAATAAGTGCTTATGCGGAATAAGGGCTTCATTCGGAATAATGGTTCATCCGGAATAATCTTGTTCATGCGGAATAATCACTCCTTCATCCGGAATATTAGCTCATCCGGAATAATTGTTTCATCCGGAATATTTCTTCATCCGGAATAAACTGTTGATTCGGAATAAAAACACTCGTGTGGAAAAAAATGCTTATTTGGAATAAAATCTTGATCCGGAATAACATGGGAAAAGAAATTCGCGAAGAACACGGGACTACAAAGGGACGAATTTAAATCAAATCTAACCAAAATCAACCAAAAAGATAAGCAAAACTAATCAATAAACATCTAACCATGATAAACTAGCAATCCTAATCAATAAAACTAGCAATAATAACCAAACTAATCAAAACCCACTTGATCAAATCAATAGAAACTTCAAGAACCTAAACATAAACATAAGCATAAAGATTAATATCATAACAAGAAAGGTAGATGAGAGATTAACAAGAAAAGTAAAGATTCAATAACATAAAAAGATAGCTTACTTGATAATTAAAGTGCAAGACAAGGTAATTAAATGGCAATGAAATAAAAGTGCAAGTTGTTGGGAATAAATTAAGGCCAGATCACTTGAGCGCTGACAAGAACAAATCAAGCGTTGACAGGAACAAAGCAAGCGCTGACAGCTCAAGCGTTGACAAGTTAAAGTCAAGCGTTGACACATTGAAGACAAGCACTGATGGAAGATATAAGCTACACGTTTATTATATTCTAGAATACTTCTAGTAAGGATAGAAACGACAATGTATTTTCTATGTTTATCTTTACCTAGAATAGTTGATACGTAGCTTACTGTACAAGGCTTCTTAGTCTATAAAAGAAGGCCTTTAGGTTAATGTTTAGTATCAAGTTTTATATAAATTTTCATTCGTAAATATCTTTCATTGTAAGCAAGTTCGACATTCATAATCAAAGTGAAAGTTTTGTTTACATCTTGTGTTCTTGTTTAAGTGTTAAATTCCGCATAACACTTAGATTCACAAATCATATAACAAAGGTTTCTCTACGTGTTATACTTGATCTAATCTCGTATACACAAAGCTAATCGATCTAAGTTTGGGATCAACAAGTGGTATCAGAGCTTGTTGAGTAACTTTTGATCTTTGAAGAACACCAGAACGATACACGAACACCAAAACCCTAATTTTCTCAAAACCCTAACAACATCATGTCTGAAGCAATAACCTCCTCCTCTTCACCCTTACCAAACATCAAGATTCCCATGCTTGATTCAACCAACTTTGACTTATGGAAGTTCAACTTTGAACAATATCTGGGGATCTTTGATTACACACTCTGGGAGATTATTGAATATGGAAACTCATTCAATAAGGCTCAAAAGATTCAGGATGCCATTACTCAAAGATCAGCTGTTGAAGGATGTCCTAATGAAGATAAGAAAGAAAAACCTGGAGATGGTAGAGCTGTAGGTGCTGAAGATATTGCAAAGAAAAGGTTTGACATGAAAGCCCTAAATATTCTGAAAGTCTCTTTAGGACAAGAAAATCAGCACAAATATAGAGGCTATGAATCTGCTAAGGATCTTTGGGAAGCAATTGAAGTTGCATATGATGGTAATGCAGACACTAAGGAAGAAAAGAAAAAGCAACTTCTGCATGATTATGCTGTCTTCAAAGCTCATCCCAATGAGAAACTAAGTAGTGTGAGAAGCAGATTGCTTGACATCACAAGCAAGTTGTCCTTCATGGGGACACAAGTTGGTGATGTTGACACCAATGCTACCTTTCTGAAAAGTCTTGGTGAGGCATGGAAGATTGAGGCAAGATCTATTCTTGCCAATAATACTTACAAGAGCTCTTCGTTTGATGACATCTACAACAAACTAAGACTGTTGGAAGATGAAACTCTTTCATCACATGGAAGCAAAGCTAGCACCAGTGATAGGTGTGTAAACACCCATCTTTTCTACCACTTATTTCTTGCTAAAACAAGACCAAAACGCGTATTTAATGTCATTTGTTTGGAATTATGCGTGGTTTGTGTGTTTGTTATGTTTTCAGAGCCAACCGGATAAATATTGGAGAAAACATGGGATTGCACGGGTTTTATAAAGGAAAAAGACTGAAGACGAAGTCTATTGTCCGAGAGATGCAAAAGATTTGAAGTCAATGGGCCTATTTGAAGATTTATCGAAGAAAAAGACCAAAGACGGAAGATTTACACATGTCGAAGAAACTCAAGTCTATTTAACGAAGAAATTTAAAGACGAGTTGAATTTAATCGACGACAAATCCCGAATCAGAATCGAAAAAAGTCAACTTTTCTGAAAAGACGAGAAGACAAAAAGAAGGGAAGAAAGCCCACTCACCAACCAAGGGAGAAGCCTATAAATACCCCTCCCACTCACACATTCGAACTCTCTCTCTTTTTCTTTTTCCAGTTTTTAGTTTTCCTAGTTCTTAGGAACCATCTCCTTTAAGGAGTGGTTTTCTTTTTAGTTTGATTTCTAAAATCTTGTAAGTTTGATCCTTGAATTTGTTTGTTGAACCTTAAATCATTAATTCAATCCTTCCTCTAATCTTTTGATTCATCTTGTTCTTCTTCATCTTTTTCTTTCAAGTTATTAAGTTTTATTTGGTTCTAGTTTGATCCTAAAAAGTTGTTGAATTGGTGTTTTTATGATTGGGATTTGATCCTTGTAGTTAGTAGACGATTTACGGTTGATTTGGTAAAACCTTTTTGCTTCGTTGAGTCCGATTTGGACAAATCCGTGTATCCTTGTTCTTCGTCCCAGCTACTGATCTTGCCCAGATTCCGAATAGGGAATCTGGGGTTGTGTCTATTCGGAACTTTTCTTTTATTCCGAATAGGGTTCTCTCCTTTTTGGTTATTCGGAACATTTCAGATTTTCCGAATAGAAGATTTTTTCCGCATAGGATTGTTTGTGTTTCTCTATTCGGAACTTTTTCCGAATAACCCAATTTTCCGAATTGCCCTCATTATTCCGCATAAGAGTATTTTCCGAATAGCAATCATTATTCCGAATAGGGCTATTTTCCGAATAGCTCTACTTTCCGAATTGACCCATTATTCCGAATAGCTTAAACTTTCCGCATGATCATAACTTTCCGCATAGAACAAAACATTCCGAATAGAAGAATTCCAGTTTTATTTTTCATAAGGTATTTCCTACTGTTTCATTTAAAGCCTCTAGTTTAGTTTTATTATTACTTGCCTTTAGTAGATTTAGACCAAAGCTCCCCTTTTTTTAGTCACCAATTACAACTATTCCACTTTTGACCGTGATCGATTCGAGAAGATACCGAGAACGAAACAACGATATATATCAAATGGGTACGAGCAACGCAAAGAGAGATCTTGCAAGCAAAAACCTTTTATTAACCAAAAAAAAAGTCAGTTATTAAAATGGCGCCGCTGCCGGCTCTTTTCGTAAGGATCAACGGACGTGGAGGAGCTATGGAGGAGCTATGTCAACCCACAATGAACGGACGTGGAGTTATTAAAACAATATTCCACCCCCCCAAAACAACAACAACAACAACAACAACAACAATGTCCTTCCACCCGATTTACGAACCATGGAGGAGCTATGTCAACCCACAATGAACGGACGTGGAGGCCCGATTGCACCGATGCATGTCACGGCTCAGGAGTTTTCGTTGAAGCATCACATGATCCAGCAAGTACAAACGAATCCATTTCGCGGAATTCCGGATGATGATGCCAACAAACACCTCGACAAATTCATCACTATTACCCAAAGCATGAAATCTCCCGGTGTTTCTATGGATGACCTTCGCCTTCAACTCTTTCCCCACTCGCTTTCTCATCATGCCGAAAAATGGTTTGACCGTCTTCCTAAAAATTCTATTCATACATGGAACGACATGACTCAACGTTTTTTATCGCGCTACTTTCCCCCATCCATGGTCACTAGCCTTCGTAACCAAATCAGTGGATTTATGCAAGAGAATGATGAATCGCTTTTCGATGCTTGGGAACGTTACAATGATTTGATCGACCGCTGTCCTAATCACAATATGCTCCCCGTCACTCTCATTGACACCTTCTACAATGGTCTCACCTTTCGTGATCGTGACACGATCAATGCCGCCGCCGGTGGTACTTTTATGAAAAGGAGACCAGAGGAGTGTCGAGAGTTGATTGAAAACATGACTACTCACCACAAGAATTGGGATTCATCCGCATCCTCAAGATCTAACTCGAGAGTCAATGTTTCTTCTACTACCTCCAATCCTGAAATGTCTGAAATTTCTCGACAACTTGCTGAAATGAACAAGAATTTCATGGCCATGGCCACAAACCACTTTCAACAAGCTAAAGCCGTTGCTATTTCTTGTGACACATGTGGTGGTCCTCATTCTTATAATGATTGTCCTTCAACTCAAGGCAATTATTCTGAAAACGTTAACGCGGCATACGGTACATATCCCACGGGAGGCTATCAAGCTCGCCCTCAAGGAGACCGTAGCTTGCTAAGTTATCGTTCCAACAATTATCTTGCACCTCCCGGTTTCCCTCCTGCAAACCAAACCCAACAACAAAGCTATAACCGAAACAACCAATCCCAACCTCGTGCTCAAAACCAATATCCTTCCCAAAGAAATACCTACCAAACTCAAGGAAATTCTCAAGCTTACCAAGCTCCACCTCTCAATCAACCGATGGCAGTGAATCCCGACGTCGAGTCGTTCATGAAGACTAATCGTGAGATGGTGACGAATCTTCAGAGTCAATTTGTCAACTTGAAGAATGACATGGTGAAACAAGGAAGCGATATTCGCGCCGAGCTAAGGAATGATATGGCCAAACACAGCGATGCTATTAATGCCAACATGCAGAACTCTTTTAATAATCAAGCTCTTCACCTTCGTGATATGATTGGTTCGCTCATCCAAGGTAATCAACCCTCTTCTTCGGGTACTCTTCCGAGTAATACCGTTGCGAATCCAAGAGGGGAGATGAAAGCAATCACCACTCGTAGTGGAAAAGGTTATATGGAACCCGAGCTTCCTACACCTCCACCCGTGATTGTGAACAAGGAAAAAGAGCAACTTTCTCCACCTCCTTCACCTTCTATCCCCATTTCCCCACCACCCGTGGTTGTGAGTGATCCTATTCCCTTAAAGCCTTCTTCTTCATCCAATATACCTTATCCTTCAAGGTTGAGGAAAGAGAAGCAAAAGAGCAAGGATGATATTCAGGTTTCAAACTTCCTAAAAATGTTTAAACAATTGAATTTTAACATCTCCTTTGCCGAGGCTCTCGCTCACATGCCCAAATATGCTAAGATGTTTAAAGATCTTCTAAGTGATAAAGAAAAGCTTCTTGACATTGCTCAGACCCAACTTAATGAGAACTGCTCCGCAGTGCTCTTAAGGAAATTGCCCACCAAACTTGGTGATCCGGGTCGCTTCTTGATTCCTTGCAACTTCCCGGGAGTAGAGAATTGCATGGCCTTAGCCGATCTAGGTGCTAGTATTAACTTAATGCCTTTAAGTGTTTGGAAGCAATTATCTCTCCCCGAGCTAGTCCCCACACGAATGACTTTGGAATTAGCCAACCGTACGGTTGCTTATCCAGTGGGGATAGCCGAAGATGTCTTTGTTGGCGTTGATAAATTCACCTTCCCGTCTGATTTTGTCGTCGTTGACTACGAGATGGACCCTCGTGTTCCATTAATCGTTGGACGTCCATTCTTGAGGACCGGTCGCACTCTCATTGATGTAGCCGCAGGCGAATTAATCATGAGAGTTGGTGACGATCAAATTGTCTTTAACATGGGTAAGATTTCTCAGCAACCTTATTCATATGAGAGTGTTAATGCTATTGATGTTCTCGATGAGGCTTGTGAAGAACATTTTCATGATGCTTGTAAAAGTACTCTCTCTTCTCTACCCACTGTTGAGACCGTTGCCTCAATTGCTCCGGCATTTACTCCTTTTGGAGAAAGTGACTTGGATGAGTTCGAAGCTAGCTTGGGTCCTCTCGACATTAAGTATGATAATTCGTCCACCAATTGGGATGAAGATATTCGTACTATTGAGAGACTTCTCAATGAGGACCCATTGTCTCCTCCTACTCCTAAAGAGGTGACTAATGATGATCCATCGTTAGTTTCACCATCTACTGAGGATCCTCCTACTCTCGAGCTTAAGGACCTACCGCCTCATCTTGAGTACGTTTTCCTGGAAGACGACGAGAAGTTACCGGTCATCATCGCAAAGGATCTGAAAGAAGACGAAAAAGCCCGACTTGTCGCTGTGTTGAAGAAGCATAAAAAAGCTATCGCTTGGAAAATCTCCGACATCCGCGGAATTGATCCTCACTTTTGCACACATAAAATTCTCATGGAGGACGACTTTAAGCCCACTATTCAAAGCCAAAGAAGGGTGAATCCTAAAATCCATGACGTCATCAAAAAAGAGGTTATCAAACTTCTTGATGCGGGTATGATTTACCCTATTTCGGATTCACCATGGGTCAGTCCAGTCCATTGTGTGCCTAAGAAAGGCGGAATCACCGTTGTACCCAATGCAAACAACGAATTGATTCCTACCCGTCTCGTTACTGGGTGGAGAGTTTGTATAGACTACCGCAAACTCAATGACGCCACGAGAAAGGATCATTTCCCTCTACCTTTTATGGACCAAATGCTTGAACGTCTAGCGGGTAATGAATATTACTGCTTTCTGGATGGTTTCTCGGGTTATTTTCAAATACCCATCGATCCCCAAGATCAAGAGAAGACAACATTCACTTGTCCCTACGGCACATTTGCTTATAAAAGAATGCCTTTTGGCTTATGCAATGCCCCCGGGACTTTCCAAAGGTGCATGTTGGCTATATTCCATGACATGGTTGAGCAAACCATGGAAGTCTTCATGGATGATTTCTCGGTCTTCGGGGATTCCTTCTCTGCTTGCCTTGCCAATTTCGAACGCATGCTTAAGCGGTGCGAAGACACTCGCCTTGTTCTGAATTGGGAAAAATGCCATTTTATGGTAAAAGAAGGCATTGTGCTAGGACACAAAATCTCTAAAGCCGGTCTTGAAGTCGACCGTGCTAAAGTTGATGTCATAGCCAAATTACCTCCACCTTCAACCGTGAAGGGTGTGAGAAGTTTTTTGGGTCATGCGGGCTTCTATCGACGATTCATTCAGGATTTCTCTAAAATCGCTCGTCCGATGACCCACCTCTTGGAAAAAGATACTCCTTTTATCTTTTCGAAAGAGTGTCTCGAAGCCTTCAACCTTCTTAAGGACAAGCTAACTAAGGCACCGGTCTTGGTTACCCCTAATTGGGAGCTGCCTTTTGAATTGATGTGCGATGCTAGCGACTTTGCTATTGGTGCGGTTCTGGGCCAAAGAGTGAATAAACACTTCCAACCAATCCACTACGCTAGCAAAACAATGACGGGGGCTCAATTGCATTATACGACAACCGAAAAAGAGCTTTTAGCTGTTGTCTATGCTTTTGAGAAATTTCGCCCCTATCTTGTTTTATCCACCACCATCGTATACACGGACCATTCCGTGTTGAAGTACTTGATGACTAAGAATGATTCTAAGCCAAGACTTCTCCGCTGGGTTTTACTCCTTCAAGAATTCAACATTGAAATTCGTGACAAGAAGGGTGCTGAAAACCTGGCCGCGGATCATCTGAGCAGACTTGAGGATCCATATCAAGGGGACCATCCCAACAAAGAGATCAATGACTCTTTTCCCCTTGAAACCTTAATGTCTATAAATCCCAATCTTGATGGCACCCCGTGGTTTGCCGATATTGCAAACTACTTAGCGGGTGGTGTTCTCATCCAAGGGTTAACATCCCAACAAAAGAAGAAGTTCTTGAACGATGTTAAGACTTACTTTTGGGAGGACCCTTTTCTATTCAAACAATGCGCTGACCTGATTATTCGTCGGTGTGTTGACGGACCGGCAGCTTTTGATATTCTCCAAGCGTGCCACAAAGGACCAACCGGTGGTCACTTTGGTCCCAACTACACCGCCAAAAAAGTGTTTGACTCGGGATTCTATTGGCCCACCATTTATCGTGATGCTCACGAGATGGTTAAACATTGTGATGCTTGCCAAAAACAAGGCAAGATCACACATAAAGATGAGATGCCTCAAAATTTCATACAAGAATGTGAAATCTTTGATGTCTGGGGCATCGACTTTATGGGGCCATTCCCGTCTTCTAAAGGCAACAAATACATCCTTGTAGCTGTCGACTACGTTTCTAAATGGGTTGAAGCAAAAGCTTTACCCACTAACGACGCGAGGGTGGTTTGTAATTTCTTGAAACAACTGTTTGCTCGTTTCGGTGTTCCTCGTGCTATTATCAGTGACCGCGGGACTCATTTTTGCAACGATCAATTTGCAAGAGTCATGGCAAAGTATGGTGTCAATCACCGTCTTTCCACCGCCTATCATCCTCAAACCAACGGTCAAGCCGAGATATCCAACCGTGGATTGAAGAGAATTTTGGAACGTACTGTGGGAGAGCATCGTGCCTCGTGGGCCGATAAACTTGATGATGCTCTGTGGGCTTTCCGTACCGCCTATAAGACGCCGATTGGTTGTACACCTTATCGTCTTGTGTACGGGAAAGCCTGCCACCTCCCCATCGAGCTGGAACATAAGGCATACTGGGCCTTGAAGTGGGCTAACTTCGACATCAACAAAGCCGGTGATTTTCGGAAGATTCAACTCAACGAGCTTCAAGAATTGAGGAATCAAGCTTACGAGAACTCATTGATTTACAAGGAGAAGACCAAGATTATCCATGATGCTAAAATCAAGAACCGAGAGTTCAACGTTGGTGATCAAGTCTTACTCTTTAACTCTCGGTTGAAGATCTTCTCAGGCAAGTTGAAGAGCCGCTGGTCTGGTCCATTCACCATCGCCAATGTCTTTCCCTATGGTACCATTGAGCTTTCTCAGCCAAATGGGCCTAACTTCAAGGTGAATGGCCAACGTTTGAAGTTGTACGTTGGTGAGGACATCTCTAAGGAGATGATTCCATCCCTCACTACGTTTCCCTTAAATTAGTTCGGGACCGAGTCAGGCTCGCGACTCGGTAAACAAAAACAAGCGCTCCTCGGGAGGCAACCCGGGTATCTATCCCCCTTTCCCGTCTTTCATCATAAGTGTAGGGGGAGCTATATAGGTTGCTTGTTTTTGGATGGTGATGTGATTACAGGGATTATTGCACTCTTAGAATCTTTGAAGAACCGTGATCCCATGTTATCCGAAATCTGGTTCTATCTCTCAACTATCGTGATTCAATTTTCTTCATATTCACATTTGAAATTGATCACTTTAGTCGTCCCCTCCTTAGCTTGATTTAACCAACGTGCACAATGTCATAAGTGTAGGGGAGACTCTTCCCACATGCTTAAACATTGAGGACAATGTTTATCTTAAGTGTAGGGGGGACTTCTATCGAAGTTTTAAGTGGACTTTTCCATGAAAATGCCTTCATTTAACCGGAAAATCATACTTTTCAACATTTTTCAAATTTTTAATCAACTTTGGCCATTTTGTCGTAATTTTTAAAATTTTTATCGTTACTTTCATATGTATATACCCCGCAATAAAGTCAAAAATATTAATAAAATGGTGTAGCTAGTTTTGAAATCTTGAACATATTAGGCCCGTTGCGTTTATTTTGACTCAACCCGAGTTTACTTATCCAAGTTTACTCTAGCTAGTATCCTTAACCATGTAGACCTTAATTGGTTTATTAGGCTAAGCATCCACGAGTCTCATTCCTTGAGATTTTAAATTGTGGAGGACGAGAAATGATAGAGTCAATTATAAGTCGGTATTCTTATACAAGCTCACTTGGTGTAATTATTTGCCTATTCTCCCATCACTTGCTAATAATTTATCTGCAATAAGTAAGGTCGTACGATTTGAAAAGTTACTTAGCTCCTAGCCCAAGATCGTTTAAAAGTTGCTCGGTAATGACGAGAGTTCATAGCCAAGGCATAACTTATGAAGCGGGGCGCGAAGATTGGCGAGTCCGAAAAGGCCCTAACAAGGCATGAGGATTCCATTTTATTGCTGAAGATCCAAAGTGATGTGAAAAGCATTATTCCTAAAGTCAATATGAAGGATCAAGACTCACGACGAAAAGCAATCAACTCCCATCAAGATCATGGAGAAGTCTATCCGAAAAGACCCTAACAAGGTATGAGGATAAATAGATCCAAGTCCGAAAAGGAGGCGGATCGTTGTATCTCAAAATCCCAATTAGAGATTGAAGAAATAATCATGAAGTCGTGGTCAACAAAGTTGGAGTACCCCTTAAAAGTCTCCAAAGTGAAGAAACTCTATTATGATGAGAAGACCATTATCTCAAGAACGTCTCTCGAAGATATGAAGTATGAAGTACATGCCAAATATCGGCCCGAGAAAGGTCTCAAATCGTGAACCAAGTTATGCCAAGATATGAACTTTCTGATATCCCGAGAAGCAGTTTTAAGAGATTTTGTCCTTTAGCTAACTATTGATCAAATCGTCCTACTTTGCTTTCAGCCTAAATAAACTATCAAAATAAGTCCAAAAATGCATCTTCATGATCATTCTAAGACAAAAATAAAATATAAGAGATACACCTAGGAATAAGGGAGTTTAAGCATTTAATTAAGCCATGTGTGTAAGTGTTTGAATTGCTAACTTATAATAACAATGATCTCGTTTTTAAGCTTAGTTTGGGGAACGTGAAACTTGAGGGTGATAAATCTTCGCAGCACCAAAGCCCTAATGTAAGTCCTTGATCTCTTTACAAGTTATTTCCACATAGCTATGTTCTATCCTTTTGTTTGCTTTAAATTTCTCTTAGTGCTTTAATTTTTGTTTAGTAGAATTTGAATAAGGCCAAGGTTAATTAATTATGAGAAAAGTGTAATGTTGCTTTATCACTAAGCATTGCATGAGGGCATGGCAATGGTTAAGTGTAGGGGATTTGATAGGTGTGTAAACACCCATCTTTTCTACCACTTATTTCTTGCTAAAACAAGACCAAAACGCGTATTTAATGTCATTTGTTTGGAATTATGCGTGGTTTGTGTGTTTGTTATGTTTTCAGAGCCAACCGGATAAATATTGGAGAAAACATGGGATTGCACGGGTTTTATAAAGGAAAAAGACTGAAGACGAAGTCTATTGTCCGAGAGATGCAAAAGATTTGAAGTCAATGGGCCTATTTGAAGATTTATCGAAGAAAAAGACCAAAGACGGAAGATTTACACATGTCGAAGAAACTCAAGTCTATTTAACGAAGAAATTTAAAGACGAGTTGAATTTAATCGACGACAAATCCCGAATCAGAATCGAAAAAAGTCAACTTTTCTGAAAAGACGAGAAGACAAAAAGAAGGGAAGAAAGCCCACTCACCAACCAAGGGAGAAGCCTATAAATACCCCTCCCACTCACACATTCGAACTCTCTCTCTTTTTCTTTTTCCAGTTTTTAGTTTTCCTAGTTCTTAGGAACCATCTCCCTTAAGGAGTGGTTTTCTTTTTAGTTTGATTTCTAAAATCTTGTAAGTTTGATCCTTGAATTTGTTTGTTGAACCTTAAATCATTAATTCAATCCTTCCTCTAATCTTTTGATTCATCTTGTTCTTCTTCATCTTTTTCTTTCAAGTTCTTAAGTTTTATTTGGTTCTAGTTTGATCCTAAAAAGTTGTTGAATTGGTGTTTTTATGATTGGGATTTGATCCTTGTAGTTAGTAGACGATTTACGGTTGATTTGGTAAAACCTTTTTGCTTCGTTGAGTCCGATTTGGACAAATCCGTGTATCCTTGTTCTTCGTCCCAGCTACTGATCTTGCCCAGATTCCGAATAGGGAATCTGGGGTTGTGTCTATTCGGAACTTTTCTTTTATTCCGAATAGGGTTCTCTCCTTTTTGGTTATTCGGAACATTTCAGATTTTCCGAATAGAAGATTTTTTCCGCATAGGATTGTTTGTGTTTCTCTATTCGGAACTTTTTCCGAATAACCCAATTTTCCGAATTGCCCTCATTATTCCGCATAAGAGTATTTTCCGAATAGCAATCATTGTTCCGAATAGGGCTATTTTCCGAATAGCTCTACTTTCTGAATTGACCCATTATTCCGAATAGCTTAAACTTTCCGCATGATCATAACTTTCCGCATAGAACAAAACATTCCGAATAGAAGAATTCCAGTTTTATTTTTCATAAGGTATTTCCTACTGTTTCATTTAAAGCCTCTAGTTTAGTTTTATTATTACTTGCCTTTAGTAGATTTAGACCAAAGCTCCCCTTTTTTTAGTCACCAATTACAACTATTCCACTTTTGACCGTGATCGATTCGAGAAGATACCGAGAACGAAACAACGATATATATCAATTGGGTACGAGCAACGCAAAGAGAGATCTTGCAAGCAAAAACCTTTTATTAACCAAAAAAAAAGTCAGTTATTAACCAGCAACATGGCCTTCTTCTCTCATAGTGAAGGTCAATTCAATCAGAAGGACTCTTTTATGCATCCAGTTACTGGATCATCATTTGTCAGCGCTGGAACAAGTCCTGTCAACGTCTCCTTTTCAGACGCTGACACATTCATGAATGACTGCCCAAGAGTTAAACCTGCTGGTTTGGATTTGGATACTGTGTGTGCTTACATTGCTTCTTTGCCCAATGGTTCAGTGATTACATATGAGGACCTTGAGCAGATAAGTGATGAACACTTGGAAAAGATGGACATCAAGTGGAACATGGCTCTTGCTAGTATAAGAGCAAATAGGTGGAATAGAAGGTTCAAGAAGAAGATGACCTTCAATGCTAAAGACACAACTGTATTTGATAAATCCAAAGTTGAATGCTACAACTGTCATCGTATGGGGCACTTCATGAGGGAATGCAGATCTCCTAGAAGATCTGATGTTGGTAAACCCTCAAGTCAGGTTGTTAAAGCTCAAGATTCCAAAGCCATGGTTACAGTTCAAGGAATTGATGGTACTGGATGGGATTGGAGCTATCTGGCTAAGGATGCTGAAGAGGACAAAGCTTTGATTGTTGATATTGAAGAAGAAGAGCATGTTTAATATGCTCTCATGGCACACTCCTCCTCTTCATCTGATAATGAGGTATATGATGATGCTTTCTGTAGCAAAGGTTGTAGGTTAAACACTGATAGACTTAACAAAGAGGTGTTAAAACTAAAAGATGATATGAGCACTGAAAGGTGTAAATTGTCCAATTACCAACTAGCTCTTATTGAAACTGAGAAAACCGTTTCTGAATACAAGAAAATGGAATTTGATTTAAAAGATAAGATAAATATCTTAAAACATGAGCTAGAGGGTAGTATGGATATTAGAAATATCATGACAAAGGTCAATAGAGACCTACAGGCTAAGTTAGATGAGGCTATCAAGAATAAAGATAATGTTGACCTCAAGATTCAAAGATTTGATAGAGCCACCCAAACCCTAGGAGACTGTGTAGCTAAATAAAGGGATCCTAAGGACATGACTGGGATTGGGATGAATGATTACTCTCTGGTTCCACCACCAGCTGGTGACTTCTATGGTGTCCTTAGAAAGGATTTATCTTGGACTGGTATACCAGAATGCCAAGAAGAGGAATTCATTCCTCCACCAAGAGTTGTCACTCCAGTGGAAGAGTATCAACAAAAACTGACTGACCTAAATGAGTGGAAGAAAGCTAACCCTACTTTATTTGTTAAGGGAGGTTTGCTATGTGAAAGTCCCAATGAATCACCACCCATTAAGGTTACTCACCCAGTAACTGGTAAAGCTGTTGACCTAGGCTCCAACACTGTTAGAAGACCTACCATTAAATATGCAGAGATGTATAGAAATAATAGGTCACCCAAGAGCCAAGTTAACAATCATGGAACAGGTTTCTTCGCTTCTAGACCTAAGAGTGTGTCTAAGAAAGCCTGTTATACTTGTGGTAGCTTTTCACATTTGGCATACAAGTGTGTCAACGCTCCCAAAGCCAGCGCTGATAGGAACAATTTCAGCGCTGATAGGAAGAAAGTCAACGTTGTTAGGAAGTCAAACGTTGTCAGACCCAAATCTTGTGTGCAGCAAAGTCCACAAGTGATTAGACCTGCCCCATTCTTCTCTAGAAGGTCTAACACTCATGGACAAAGACCTTTTCAAAAGACAAACACCTGGTCAAATAGGCAATGGGTTCCTGTAGCAAACCCTAGATTCAACGCTGACAAGGGTAATTTCAGCGTTGACAGGACAAAATCCAACGCTGACAGAAACGTGACCAGACCTAAATATTTGCAGCCACAAGGTAAGGGGTCTAAAGCTTCTTCAAGCTTAACATGGAGACCCAAGAAAGATCAAAACCCTAATAATAATGGAATTTCAATGACTTGCAATAGATTTAATTACATTTCAAAGGTCATTACAAAACCAATTGGGGTTAACTGGATATTTCATCCTAAAAAGGATGAGAATGGGGTTGTTGTGAGAACTAAGTCTGTTCTTATTGAACAACCAGATGAATCCAAGTCTTCTGAGACTTGGGTTCCCAAAGAAAACTAATTTGTTTTCTTTATGTGCAGGGCATTCAAAAGCAGATCAATGATTATGGATATTGGGATAGTGGATGCTCAAGGCACATGACAGGAAAGGAAGACTATCTGACGAATTTCACTCTTATTAAAGATGATGATAAGGTATACTTTGGAGGTGGATATGGGACTATCACAGGCAAAGGAACTCTTCTCACCAATAATCTACGTTTTGAGAACGTCTTCCTGGTAAAAGAACTGGATTATAATCTGTTTAGTGTATCACAAGTGTGTGATAACAAAAATAAGGTTCTTTTCACTGATACTGAGTGTTTGGTGTTAAGCAAGGATTTTAAGATCCCTGATGAGAAGTACATTGAGTATAGAACACCTAGGCATAAGGACATATACAATGTGAATTTAAATGGGATTAAAGTGAATACAAATATGTCTTGTTTTTATGCTAAGGCCTCAGTAGATGAAAGTAATTTGTGGCACAGGAGACTAGGGCACATAAATTTTAAAAATATAAATAGACTTGTGAGGCTTGGTTTAGTTGATGGTTTGCCTGAGAAGGCCTTCCACAATGACCACTCTTGTGTTGCATTTCTTAAAGGCAAGCAGCACAAGGTCTCATTCAAGTCCAAGCAAGTGCATACTAGTTCCAGACCTCTTCATATGCTTCACATGGACCTCTTTGGTCCAACTAATATAGAAAGTTTGAATGGCAAGTCATATTGTTTTGTTGTCACTGATGACTTTTCTAGGTTTACTTGGACATTCTTTCTAGCTATGAAGAGTGACACAGCTGATATTCTTATTGAATTTATCACTCAAATTGAGAAAAGGTCTGGCAATGAGGTTAAGATGCTTAGGAGTGATAATGGTGGAGAATTTAGGAACAAGAAGCTAGATGATTTTTGTGACAGGAAGGGAATTACTAGGCAATTCAGTATTGCTAGAACCCTACAACAAAATGGGGTTGCTGAAAGGAAAAATAGAACCCTAATTGAAGCAGCCAGAACAATGTTGGCTGATGCTCACTTTCCCATAGCCTTTTGGGCTGAGGCTGTTAATACAACATGCTATGTGCAAAATAGAGCATTGGTTAACAAAATTCAGAACAAAACACCTTATGAGTTACTTTGGGGAAGAAAACCTAATATTGGTTTTCTCAGACCCTTTGGTTATCATGTAGTAGTTTTGGACACTAGTGATGCCTTAGGGAAATTTAGTGCAAAAGGTGATGAAGGTTACTTCATGGGGTATTCAGTGCAGAGCAAGGGTTATAGGGTTTATCTTAAAGAGGACAAACGTATTGTTGAAAGAGTACATGTTGGGTTCTTAGAGAATAAACCTAGTGATCCTGAAAGTGGTCCTAATTGGTTGTTTGATTTGGAACCCTTATCTAGAACTTTAAATTATATGCCTGTCACTAATCCAGACATTGTGAAGGTAACTTCAAATGTTGTGGAGGAACAAGTTGTTAATGTTTCAGGTACACAGGTTCATGAGAAGGTTGGATCACAAGCAGAAAAGGCATCTCCTACATTTGAATATGTCACAATTCCCATTTGGACAGATGCTTTTGTTGCTGCTGCTGCTGCTGGACAAGATAATGGTGGTCTCCAAATACCACTAAATACAAACATGCATGGTTCTTCAGGCGCTGACAAAGGCAAATCTAGCGCTGACAAGACCAATTCAGACGTTGACAACAACATTTCAAGCGCTGTCAGCCCAGACACTGACAACCAAGATTCAAACGTTGACAACACTTATGGGCATCTTTTCTCTTCCAGTTTTGAACAAGGTGGACCTTCCAATGTTCATGAAGAGATTCCTGTTGCTCAAAGAGAGTCTGATGAAGAAGATATTGGCAACATGGAGCATGAGGTTGAGGACACCAGACTTTTTAAAAGGAGGGGTTCTCACCTCCATAATGAAGAATCACCCCCCATCTCAGATCATTGGTGATGTTATGACTCCAGTTCAGACAAGAAGATCCCATCAAGGTCTTGGTGGATTTATTGCCAATATACACAAGAAGGTTGATACCCCTCTTGTGCAAGCATGTTTGTTTGCATGTTTTCTGTCACAAGAAGAACCCAAGAAGATATTTGATGCTCTCAAAGAACCAAGTTGGGTAGAAGCAATGCAGGATGAGCTTCACCAATTTGCAATTCAGGATGTTTGGGAGCTGGTTCATTGTCCTAGATATGTCAGACCTATAGGGACAAGATGGGTTCTCAGGAACAAGAGAGATGAAAGAGGTATTGTGGTCAGAAACAAGGCAAGGTTAGTGGCTCAAGGTTATACACAAGAGGAGGGGATAGACTATGAGGAAGTCTTTGCACCAGTTGCAAGAATTGAAGCTATTAGGATTTTTCTAGCCTATGCATCTTGCATGGGCTTCACAGTCTATCAAATGGATGTCAAAAGTACATTCTTGTATGGCACCATTGTTGAGGAAGTTTATGTCATGCAACCTCCTGGTTTTGAGGATCCAGAGCATCCAAATAAAGTGTATAGAGTCAAAAAGGCTATGTATGGCCTTCATCAAGCCCCTAGAGCATGGTATGGTACCTTGTCTACATATTTAGTGGACAATGGATTCAAGAGGGGCACCATAGATCAGACACTATTTACAAAGAAGAAAGGCAAAGATGTGTTGCTTGTGCAGGTCTATGTTGATGATATCATTTTTGAGTCTACTGATCCAAAGATGAGTGAGGATTTCTCCAAGCTTATGACAGACAAATTCAAGATGAGTGCTATGGGTGAGATGAACTTCTTTCTTGGGTTACAAGTTCAGCAGAAAGAAGATGGTATCTTCATCTCCCAGGACAAATATGTTGCTGAGATCTTGAAGAAGTTTGGCTTTTCTCCACATGAAAAGAGGGCTTCTACTCCTATGGATAGAGAACACCCTTGGGGAAAGATTGGAGATGGGAAAGATGTTGATGTCAGGCATTATAGATCCATGATTGGATCCTTGATGTATCTTACTGCTTCCAGACCTGATATCATGTTTGCTGTATGTGCTTGTGCACGTCATCAAGTGACTCCAAAAGAATGTCACCTTTATGCTGTGAAGAGGATCTTTAGGTACCTAAGATGTTTCCCTAGTCTTGGTTTGTGGTACCCAAAGGATTCACCATTGGAGCTGATTGCATATTCAGATAGTGATTATGGAGGTGATAAGTTTGATAGGAAATCCACAACTGGTGGATGTCAATTTCTTGGGAGCAGATTAATATCTTGGCAATGCAAGAAACAAACAGTGGTGGCTAATTCTACAACTGAAGCAGAGTATGTGGCTGCAGCAGCATGTTGTGGTCAAGTGTTGTGGATTCAGAACCAGCTGTTGGATTATGGGTATAATTTCATGCATACTAAGATATTTGTTGACAATAATAGTACTTTATGCATCATTAAGAATCCTGTGCATCATTCTAAAACTAAACACATAGAAATTAGACACCATTTTATAAGAGATTGCTTTGAGAAAGGTTTAATACAACCAGATAGGGTTGACACTGAGGAAAATGTGTCAGATTTATTAACTAAACCTTTTGATACTGGAAGATTTCAATACTTGGTAACAAGTATTGGAATGGTTAATCTCACTTAAATATGTGTTTTGGATTCTTTTTGTAAAAGTATGTACAGGATGATGCATTATTATTATTGGTCTTCTTGATGATTTAGATTTTCCACTATATTTTTCTAACACTGACAAAGGTTGTTTGAACACTGATAAGTGTTTTTGCAACGTTGTCAGCAATATAATTGTCTAACGCTGACAAAGCTTCCTTCAACGCTGTTGTGTGTTATCGGGGCGTTGTCAGCAACAATGTTAGTTTTGTGGTTTTTAATCTAAATGTGCAGATGGTGTTAGCAGTATACCATTGGATACAGAGTTGCTTATGGATCAAAGGAGAAGCATTTGGACAAGTTTTTATTTATGGATGATTGTTGGAATGTTTCATTCCTATCTTGACATAAATTTTTTATGTTCATGCATGATTTTAGCAAACTTTTTGTATCATAGTTTAAGGGGAGGTTTTAGGAACCTTTAGGATTTTTGGGTATCCATATGATACTCTTATCACAATTCTAGATTGTGTCCACAGGTGAGTATGGGTTAGTTTTACTAAACCATGAGGCACTGTAGCATGCATGGTATATCAACTTTGCATGCTGCCAAGACATTTTTGGCCTAGAATTGGTTGTGGTCTGTTGGGAGACTTAGGAATGATTTTGATATGGGATTTACCTGGGAGTAACAAGGATTTTATAAGGTAACTTGGTTGTTAAGAATTTTGGTTAGCAAGGGACACTAGAGGACTGTTATGTCTATCTTGCTTATGCAAGTGTGCATAACTGGACAATGCTTGCCGTCCTATAATAATTATCAGCTTTTGGTTATTTTCTCTAGGATAAATTACTTGTTAAGGTAATTTTTCACTTTTTAAAACAATTTTATTTTTGGACGCTGACAAGAAATTTCCAAGCGTTGTTGTGACCAAATTGGACGCTGACATGGCTTTAGGCGAACGTTGACAAGATTATAGCCGTTGAGCGTTAATAGGTTATTTTTGACCGTTGACACTCAATGGGACCTACCCAGTTGTTACTTTTTGACATATTTTCAAGCCGTAATTTTAGGAGTTGTTACTTTCATTAAATGCATGAGATAACTTATCACTTTTTCAATATTTTCATGATTAGTTTTTGAAAATCTTTGCCTATTTTTGGGCCAATCACATGCATTCTTTATCTCCTATAAATTTGGCTCCTATTTTTAAATAGGGTATCTATAATTCTTGTCTAACACTTTTCTCTTATCAACCTTCATCTTCTACACTTCAATTTAACAACTTTCATCAATGGCACCAAAGTTTAACTCAGCAGAATTGGATTTGGGGTTCAAGTCTCAACACAACATGATTGCTTATCTTGTTGCTGATAATGATTTGTTTCCTCAATACACACAAATGGTGGCGTATTTGAACGCATCCCCACTAAGGTATGCTCTTTCTCATGCACCACTCATTCCAGTCACACACATTAAGCAGTTTTGGAACACTGTTAGTTCCTCAACAGTTAATGGAGTGACCACATTAACTTCTATTGTTCATGGGAGGTCTTGGGTGGTTACTGAGGCCTTGGTACGCCAGGCCTTGCATCTTGATGATGCTGATGGTATAACCATCCTTCCCATATCTGAAATAGAACAAGGGCTTAGGGCTTTGGGATATCCTATTCCTGATGAGGGTACTCTTAATAAGTATCATAAGCAGGAATTTCCCCCAGCCTGGAAGTACCTCATTCACATTCTCCTTCAATGTTTGAGTCCCAAATTTACTGCACACAATGAGATCAATAGATCCATTGCCAGTGCTATTGTGTGCATTGCAACAGGGCTAAAATATAACTATTCTAAAATGATTTTTGAAGGGATGTGTAAAAACAAGGGGACAAAAATGACTTTAGCTTATCCCCGTTTTCTGCAAATGATTTTTGATGATCAAAGATATTGTTCAAGGGATCACAATGATTTTTATAAAATCCCTGAACAAAAGAAAGCTATTTTTACAAAGATGGATTCACCACCTCATAGAGACTTACCTTTAACCCCAGCCATGCTTGCTGTTATTGCAGTAGCACAACCCCAACCAGATCCCCAACCTCCAATTGGCCCTCAACCACAACTTGAACCCATTCCTGAACCTTTACCCTCACCTGAACCAATGCAACTTGACCAAGAATCCTTTGACGCTGACACATCAAATGTTGGCGTTGATGTGCCTATTTCCAACGCTGACACACAACCATCACAATCCCAAACACCCCTTAACCAACCCACATCTACCCATTCTTCCACACCATCTTCCACACCACTTGAATATAGGTTGATCAAACGCCAAAGGACTACTGGAGTGTTCTCCTCTGGTGGTCCTAGCCATGAAGCAGAGAGAACCACCACCACAAGTGTGGCTGGTGACCTGGATGAGGCTGGGACTATTGGTTCTGGCTTAGAAGCTGGCTAAGGCAGTCCCACCATAATTAAGTCCTCATTCATGCCCAATGAACCTGACTTGGGAGGTCAAATCCCCATTTCAGAAGAGGGCAGACTAGAACCAATGACTCTTTTGGAATTGACGGCTGTCTGCATTAGCTTGCAAAAGCAAAATGCAGAATTAGTACAAATTGTCAGCTCACAAGGCCTTGAACTCAAGCAATTGAGGGAGAGGATTGTTGTTTTGGAGAGTGATCATGCTAGGAGGGGTATGGAGGAGTCTTCCAAAGGGGAGGAAGATCAAAGAAATCTGAGTGATAAGAGCAGCCAAGATGGTCAATCAATGGATGTTGCTGAAGCCCTTACAACTTTGAAGGAACAACCAGGTTTTGATACGTCCTTAATCTGTCCAACCAATCTAAATTTATCATTTACAGCTATGTTGAGAGAGGTTACACAAGGCGCTGAGGGAAAATATTTGAGCGTTGACAAGAAAAATTTGGACGCTGATAGAAGTATTTTGGGCGCTGATAGAGGAAATTTGGGCGTTGACAGACCTGCACATGAAGGTGATGTATTCCAGTCATCATCTATCATCAAAGAAGTTTCTACTCAGGTATTACCATCTACCTTACCAACCATTGCACCATCAGATAAGGGTAAGGGTAAATTGGTAGAAGAAATTGTTCCAAAGAATGCAGCCCAAGTTGAATTTGATAGAAGATTGGCTGAACAAATGATGGAACAAGGTGATAAGAAAAAGTCACCATTTGTTGTGACTTCTGAAGAAGAAAGTGATGGAGCTAGCTCAGACTCAAGTGTGATGATTATAGAACCAGAAAGGCTTGAGTATGGTGATGAGCTTGCTAGGGAAAAGTTGAGAGATTTAAAGTTGCAGGTTGACTTTGACATGCCAGAGGTGGTTCAGATGTACAATTCTTGGGAAGAAAGCTGTATGGATAATCCAGACTTGACCATTTCAGATCAAATATGGGGTTTGGAGCTTCTTCTTAGAGTTCAGAAGGATTGTAAGGTGATTTTGAAGCACAAGGCAAGCAATATTCTCTCTGAGTTGAAAAGGGATAGAAGGGAGCTCTACTTTATGTTGCTCAGATGTCATGGAGTTGGATGGACACATCAGAAGTTAAAGGCTTTGACATTTGATAAGTTGGAACATAGGGCTTATCCTATTTGGGTGAAAGTGCAGGAAGAGAACACTTTCAGACTTCTTTCAGATGAAAGAAAGGAGCAACTTGCAGAAGAGATGGAAATCAAGAAAGCTATGATAGTTCCCAGGCCAGTGAAGAAGGGATTTACACTTGAGTTTCCAAAAGATATGAATCCACTATATCCAAGTGAAGTAGTTATTAGAAAGAGCCTCAAGCTCTTCCCATTAGAAGCTTCAGATATGGTGTAGGTGTTACCATTAGATTCCAGGAATCCAATTGTGAGTTATGATTAGGATGAATGTGGATTCTGGAAGATTGGCAGATTTGGCAAGGAGGTACACACTTTTACCACTCTCATATCTTTATTTGCAAGTTGTGATAGAGAAGACTTGGTGGACCTTTGGAGGTTGCTGGAAACCAAGTATGAGGCTGAAGCACCAACTTCAGCTAATGGAATAAAACTTTGGACCACATTCAAAAGAATGTGTGGGACAAATGAGGAAGATCCTGAAATATGGAAGGATCTTGAAGATGACCTCAGTGGTCTTCAAAGGAGGTTATATTCAGATGCTGGTGTATACCATTTGAGTTCTACAAAGTTTGCTGAGTATCTACTTGTGGATGCTCAGTATTTCATATCCAAGGCTGTTTTGGAAAAGATGAAGGACACTCAGCTGGAGATAGATTATACAAGTGAGTGGCAAAGAATTTGATCCGATTTATTTATTACCAATATGAGAAGGTTTGTCAGACTCCTCCAAGTTCTTAATGTTTATTCAGAAACTTGATCATAAGAGTGGATATCAAGTTTAGGGGAGGATTGTTGGGAATAAATTAAGGCCAGATCACTTGAGCGCTGACAAGAACAAATCAAGCGTTGACAGGAACAAAGCAAGCGCTGACAGCTCAAGCGTTGACAAGTTAAAGTCAAGCGTTGACACATTGAAGACAAGCACTGATGGAAGATATAAGCTACACGTTTATTATATTCTAGAATACTTCTAGTAAGGATAGAAACGACAATGTATTTTCTATGTTTATCTTTACCTAGAATAGTTGATACGTAGCTTATTGTACAAGGCTTCTTAGTCTATAAAAGAAGGCCTTTAGGTTAATGTTTAGTATCAAGTTTTATATAAGTTTTCATTCGTAAATATCTTTCATTGTAAGCAAGTTCGACATTCATAATCAAAGTGAAAGTTTTGTTTACATCTTGTGTTCTTGTTTTAGTGTTAAATTCCGCATAACACTTAGATTCACAAAGCATATAACAAAGGTTTCTCTACGTGTTATACTTGATCTAATCTCGTATACACAAAGCTAATCGATCTAAGTTTGGGATCAACACAAGTAATTAAAAATGGAGAGACTAATTTTGTCAAAATTAGCTAACAAGAATAAAATTATGACTAATGGTCCTATTTATAGGAGGAGGAGGAGTATGATGGAAGCTTCTTCCTCTCTTTCTTTCTTTCTCGTCTTTTCGTCTTTTAAGTTCTTCGACTTCTTCGACTTTGTCTCGGGATTACTTAAACTCGTCTTGTAATTTCTTCATAAATTAGACTTGAGTTCTTCGGCTTTATTAAACTTCCGTCTTTGGACTCTTTCTTCGATAAATCTTTAGAATAGGCCTTGGACTTCCGTTCTTTATGCACTCTTGATTTCTTGACTTCGTCGTTTGTCTTTTTCTTCGATAAAAGCCCGTGAAAGCCCGTGTTTTCTTCCCTTTTTACATTTTGATCCTAAAATCACAACAAAAACACAAACCACGCATAATTCCGACATTTACGACATAACATACACGTTATGGTCTTGTTTTTATTATAATTAAGTGGTAAAAGGATGGGTGTTTTCACACCTATCAGAAGGTCCATCCACACCAGTCTCTAAACCAGTTCCATCTTCATAAGTCCCCATGACATCTTCATCTAGCTCAAAATTGATGTCATTTCTAGAGATCCTTGTCTGATTATCGGAAGAAGGTAGTTGTTCTTCATAATTCCTCCCCTGTTTGGTTGCATTCAGTTGCCTTTTCTTGTGGTTCATGAATCTTTGCTTCTTAAGTGCAGCCTTCTGAATAGATATGTGTTGCCTCATCCAAGGTGATACTTTGTTCCTCAACTTGATTAGGCTAGCTTCCAATTCAACAATTTTCTTGTCTTGAACAAGCTTTTCTTTCTGCAACACCTGTACCTTTTGGGACAAACTAGTACACAAAGTAATTAAATTTGAAACATCCACCACCTCTGGTGCTTGTGGTGAACCACTAGCAGCAATAGAAGCAGCAGGTGTATGGATCATCTCATCATTGTTTGGTGGAGCACCAACATTGTGAGAAGAAGATTGTGAATCTTCTAGGTAATGGGAACTCTGGTGAGAAGGAGTTTGCTGAGAAGCACTAGCATTGCTAGGTTCCTCACCTTCTTGATTGGCAGGTTGGGCTAACATATGAGCAAACAATGGTGTAACTATTCTTGTAAAGGCATTGCCTTGTTTGGTCAAGAAAGAGAAGTTTCTCTTTATGAATGTAGGAACATCCCATGTATCAGTTAACTCTGGTAGGTTAGGTATTCGGTCACTAACTAAAGTCTGAATGAATCTAGGATACATCAAAATCTTTTTAGTTCCTTCCAAATTCCTAGTCATGCCTTCAAAAATTAATCTTGAAAAATTAAAAACTCTGTTATTTGCTAGACAAATACTAGCTGATGCCAATGCAGCAGGAATTTGATCAAAATATGTACTTTTAGAGCTTAAACAGTGAATAATAACATGAAAAAGCAATTTCCATTGAGATGAAAATAAATCTTTAAAGAAAGTAAGACTTTCCCTACCACCCTCATAGCCCATGGCTGCAAGGCCATCATGAATCTCTATATTATTAAGCATACTAAGTCCATTTTCATCATTTAATCTCAAACTTGCCCTTAGCACTACCTCAGTTACATATATATTTCTATGATTCACCCTAGCCTTAATGCAAGGTTGATTAAACCGAGTACCTAACACAACAGTGTTCCAAAATTGTTCGACAATGGAAATAGAGACAACTGGACTTACAGTGAGTGCAAAACGAACATGACTTCGAGATAAGAAACCATGAATCTCATAGAAACCAAGAGAGTCATCATTCGTAGCAATAATCTCAACCAAATTATGCTTAGAGATCACTTGTAAAGCAGCCATTAGTATTTTTGATGATCGAAAAATTAGAGAGAAGGTTATAGAATCAATAGATAAAAATAAAAGATTAGGTGAATCAATTGTGTAATTGGAGTAAGTATTTAAGTAAATAACACACCCAAGTGTGAAGAAACCGCCAAATTTACAAAAGAGACCCTCAATGGTACAACAGACATGTAGCGGTACATGGAACATACCCGGTACTTGAACGTGTGCTAGCGGTACTTGGAGTTATAACGGTACCTCACAATTTTGACCAGTTCATGCTTTCCACTATCATTGTAACCTTTTTTATCTTTTTCTATCAACCTGCAATGACATCAAAAACACAAAATATAGACTATACAATAAAAATTAGTATAAAAATTTATACAGCTATTACCTCCCCTCAACATATGCAGTAGTCTATTGGTTGAGCATACCAATGTGTGTCACCAAGAATTCAAATCTCTTTGCATCAAATGACTTGGTCAACAAATCAGCTACATTGTTGTTTGTATGAATCTTCAAGACTTGAATAAGCTTCTTGTCATAAGCATCTCTGATAAAGTGATGTCTTATTTCAATATGCTTGGTCTTGGAGTGAAATACTGGATTCTTGACAATGCATATAGTACTTTCATTGTCAATGTAAATCTTGGTGTTCATGAAGTTACACCCATAATCTAACAATTGATTTTGAATCCAAAGTACTTGTCCACAGCAATGAGCAGCAGCTACATATTCAGCTTCAGTTGTAAAAGTAGCAACAATGGTTTGCTTCTTACACTGTCATGATATGAGTCTTCTGCCTAGGAATTGACAACCTCCTGTTGTGGATTTCATATCATGATTGGCTCCAGCATAATCACTGTCTGAGTAAGCTTCCAATTCAAAGGTGGAGTCTCTAGGATACCATAATCCTAAATTTAGTTGACTTTTAAGATACTTAAAAATCTTCTTCACAGCATGTAGATGTGACACCTTTGGATGAACTTGGAACCTTGAACAGGCACACACAGCAAACATAATATCCAGCCTTGAAGCAGTAAGATACATCAATGAACCAATCATTGATCTGTATAGATGAATATCAACATTTTCTACAAGTTCATCTTTTGATAAAGACTTCTTAGCTTCAAAAGGTGTGCTTGTACTCCTTGTATCCATACATGAAAATTTCTTCAAGATTTCGGCAACATATTTATCTTGGCTGATAAATAATCCATCTTTCCTTTGTTTGACTTGCAGTCCCAAAAAGAAAGTTAGTTCTCCCATAGAACTCATCTGAAATCTTCCTTTCATCAAAGCCTCAAACTCTTCACACCATGTCTTCTTGGTGGAACCAAAAACGATGTTGTTGATTTGTAAATCTATACTTATGTTTTTAGAGAGAGAAAGAGATAAAGAGATGGTGGATTACACACACACTTAGAGAGAGAAACCAATGTTTTACTATGTGTAAATTATGAAACCACACACCCTCTCCATCAAAGGAGAGGGTTTATATACCCAAGCCCATGAGATGGGCTTGGGTTTACATTAGGCCGCCGGCCCATACAATCCATGGGCTCGGTTTTAGGCTTTGTTTAATAAATGTAAATAACTAAACTACGAGCTATAACATTGACTATTGTTGGAGTGACCGATCCTTTCTAATACGTAAAACGTATTTCCAACAATCTCCCCCTAAGGGAGGTCACTCCAAACAAGGGCGTTACCCGAGTTACAATAATGAAATAAACCTAGCATACTATGCTTGTCTTGAGCTCGTAGTCTTCGTCTTTCTTTTTCTTTTTCTTTTCTGGTGAACATACTGATGTGATCTTTGATATCATTCTTTAGCGTCAATCTCTTGCCTTGATCTCGTGCATCCATCAATTGTGATCTTCGCCTCTTCGTGACACCATGTCCCACATACTTATACCTTCGTAACTCTTGAAAGCTTCAGAGTTCGATACAGCGGAAGACTTAACTTTTAGGCTTTCTTGAATTAGATGAGATATTAAGTGCATAAGGTATAAGCATGCGGGGACGACTTCTTCTTGGATTCCGCAACGCCACCGTCTTCAAATGCCGCAACATAAGTAGACACGAACGAAATGTCTTTGAACATTTCATTCTAATTCGGTAGCATTTTACCTCCGGTCGGTGAAGACCGTTGGACGATATTAGATATCGTACCCGTGACGGATAGTTTCAATTAAGTAACTTCCTGACAGGATTTCGCGGGTAAAACCGTTCTCTTTATTCGACCGTCCAAAGCTGACTGCGAACATAAAGAGTGAATCATTTGGATAATAATATCCGCATGATTTGAAGCCGTCAATTCATGTTCCTGGAACAAGTGAAATTCAATTAAGAACCGCACCATCGTTGCTTTCCAGTTGTCACGAGCTTGATTCGTATAGAATCTTGCAAGTTACCTACCAAGTGCTGTTTGAGGTTAACACTAGAAGGATTTCCACTCATCACTGTGAACACTAAGGTATCACTCTGAGTGTTATGGCAAGATCACTGAGATTTTGCGTAGAGGCCTAGAACGTGTTTAAATTCAGTTAAGAATTAAACAACTGTTGCTTTCCAGTTATCACAAGTTTGATTCATAAAGAATCGCACAAGTCACCTACCATGAGCTTTTTGATATTCGCTCAAGAAGGATTTCCATCTTCATTGTAAATACTTTCGTATTACTCGGATGTTCAGGCAAGATCATGAAGATTTTGCGTAGGACTCTTAAGATCTTTCTTACTTTTCACAGTGTGTGAAGAAGCAAGGAATTATGAAAGTGTGTCCTAATGAGATATTTGATGATCTCAAATGGCTCTAGACTCGATCGTGCATTTTGGATTTTAGTGATCGGAGGCTGGAGAGGAGTGCCACCTTTTCAATACTAATTTATTCGGAGTGAATAAATCAATAGATAATGTGTTGTCTCCGTGTGATTAAAACAAATACCTTTTGAGGGATATCTGAGTTAGCTGGGATGTGTTGTGCATTGCATCACTGGGTCCATGATGTCTGTCTTCAATATCGTAAATCATTAAAATGATCTCAATAGCATATGTGTTGACCCGGTTTCTGCCTAAAGTTGTAAGGAGGGCTTCTTTCTTTACACCCTTTATCTTTACAATTCTTTTTCATTCTTCAACCCCTTCGATGCTTACCAATACGTCATAACTAGCACCTTGTTGTGATTGTTCCAGTGCTAACTTAAGTACTTGGTCGGCATTCAGCTACGTTCACAATATTTCTCCATCTTTCCTAAGGACTACTATTTCTATCTATGGAATGTCCTTGGGAAGATTCCTCCGGTTCTGGAAGAATCATAGGACTTAACCTATCCTACCATCCTTATGTCACCACAATCTTCATCGTCGTGAAATAAATGAGGTTTGGGTAAGTATATGTCACCATGAAAATCCATTTTGATATAGCAAATCTATTTTGCTCCCCCTTAACATATGCCACGATATTCGAAAACATTTCGCATATGTCGGGATGAGCCAGCACATTAAGTCAAACCATTTGTGATAATATCCCATATTAAATCACATTTTCTCCCCCATATTAAAAATATTAACCCAATCGATGTTTTTAATATCAATTGATTTAATGGAGTTTTAACAAAGGTTTTGGGAAGAAAAATGCAAGTCCATTTTATCTTCATGATATCAAACGTATGAGATATGATACCGATTTGTAACATGATCACATATTCACCATATTAAAAAAGAACTGACAAGGTTGGACCTGATTGACGAGAACATCATATGATAAGATCAAATGGTTCTTGTCAGCATATGTTGGTCGCCTCGTCACGTCTGAAGTCATCTCTTAACACCACGTGTACCATTGGTATTGTTGTCTTGACAGCAGTTAGTGAGCTTGGCACGTTCGGCATCGAAGATTCTGAATGCTTGACAATTGCTCCCCCTCAATTGTTGACCCGTGTTCTATTGAAAGAGCTGTAGTCGTTGGTTGAGTAGTCGCATCGTCGAGTATGTAGATACCAATTGTAGATTGCTATGGTTGTAGAGATGATAGCTTCATAAAAACAAGACTTCTCTTGTTTTAACAAATAAATGCACTGAAACGTACATAAATTTGTGTTAGACCAAGTTATAAAGTAAACTTGATCCCTTACAAGGTTTTAAAGTAAACCTTGCCCGAGAAAATTAATTCCCGTTGTGAGCCAAAGCTTTCATAAGAAATACTTGACTTTAACATGAAAACCGGGTTGCAGTCGGAAATAACTACAAGCCATTTAGGCATGTTTTATGAAATATTTACAACTTTTGTACGAACTCTATTTATGGCGCCGTGTCGATATTAATCAACATTTCTAAGGCCGTAAATATTATCGTACCAAAAGACATGCCTTTGAAAAATAAAGTAATAATATTTTTGGATTTTTCTGAATTTTTCAATTTTTATGGTTTTTATATGGTTTTATATTTTTGTATTTTGCTTTTGAGGATAAAAATATAAACAATATATACAAATGATCACCAAGGATACGGAGAATAGTTTTACCAAGACTATTCTTTCGCTTCATCTGCTAGTTCCTTTAGAGTCTCAGGCGAGAAAGTTCTCATTCCTAGCTTGTCGGCCAAAAATTCAATTCGAGCTCGATCTAAAGCCTTCGTGAAAATATCCGCCAATTGATACTCGGATCGGACAAAGTAAAGCTCGATTACTCCATTTTCCACTTGCTCCTTGATGAAGTCGTAGCGAATGTCAATATGCTTCGACCGGGAGAATTGAACATTGCTACAGCATAAGGCAATTGCACTCTTGTTGTCACAGTACATCGGAATTTTGTTGAAACCTAGACCATAGTCGGTTAATTGCGATCTCATCCAAAGAATTTGAGCACAGCAACCGGACATAGCTATGTATTCTGCTTCCGTACTTGAAATTGCAGCGCTTTTCTGCCTTTTCGATGCCCAACTGATTAATCGATCTCCTAGTAGTTGCAAAGTTCCACTCGTGCTACGCCTTGTATCTTGACAACCCGCGTGATCCGCATCTGCATATGCCATTAGTGCAATAGAAGAGTCCTTCGAATACCAAAGTCACCGATTAATGGTTGCTTTAAGATATCGAAAGATCCTTTTAACAGTAGCTAAGTGTAACTCAGTAGGCCTAGTTTGATACCTGGCACACATACATATAGCAAACTGAAGATCAGGTCGACTGGCTGTGATATACAGAAGAGTACCGATCATTCCACGATAAAGTGTCGGATCAACAGCAACTCCATGTGGATCTGCATCAAGTTTAGTTCGTTCCACCATTGGAGTATCCACGGGGTCGCAAGATTCCATCTTATACTTCTTAAGCGATTCAAGGGCATACTTGGATTGATTGATAAAGATGCCTCTGGGACTCTGAGATATCTGAAGACCTAAGAAGAATGATACCTTGCCCATCATTGACATCTTAAACTTGGATGACATGAGTGTCCCAAACTCGTCGGATAAGGTTTGGGTCGAGGCTGCAAATATAATATCATCAACATATATTTGTACCATAATCATATCTTTACCTCGTTTCTGAATGAACAGCGTGGGATCCACCTTGCCTTTAGCGAAGCCTTGTAAAATGAGGAATTGTGATAGTAGATCCTACCATGCGCGTGGAGCTTGCTTCAACCCATAGAGAGCCTTCTTAAGCTTGTACACATGATTAGGATAATTAGGATTCACAAAACCATCCGGCTGTTGAACATAGACTTCTTCCTTGATTTCACCATTAAGAAATGCCGTCTTCACATCCATCTGATAGACAATCATATTCATATGGGCTGCATAAGCAAGGAATAGTCTAATAGCTTCCAAACGGGCAACAGGTGCAAAGGAATCCATAAATTCGACGCCCAATAATTGCTTGTATCCACGAGCTACTAGTCGAGCTTTGTTCTTCAATATTCCGCCTAACTCATCGAGTTTCACCTTGTAAACCCATTTCAAAGTGAGTAACTGCACTTGATCCGGGCATGGGACAAGTTCCCATACTTCAAGACGTATGAATTCATTAAGTTCTTCTTGCATAGCTTCTATCCAACAGGATTGAGTAAAAGCTTGTCGCCATGTCTTAGGTTCAACTTCAGTGAGAAAAGCATCAAAGTGACAAAACATTGCACTTTCTTGTAGCTGACTTCGTGTAGATACCGGACGATTAGGGTCACCAATAATAGAACCTATAGGATGATCCTTTGTCCACTTGCTGTCATGTTCACGAATTCGTGGATTGGAGTAAACTGTAGAAGGAGCTTCCTCTGAGGTGGACGACCCGACTTGATTAGGTTCGGGAATAGGTACACTAAAGAATGGAAGTTCACGCATTTGAGCGAATTCCAAATTGTGATCATCATCATCCTCTTCATCATCAATAGGCATGACGTGGGTAGTTGTTACATGTGTTGGTTGAGAATGACTCGTTGAATGTATATCTTGACCAATTGTAGGTGCAGATGTGTCTGATTGGGCAACGGTTGCTGGAGCGACAACTTCGGTTACCGGAGCTATTACCTCAGGTTCTGGAGCAACAATACTAGGAGGAGTGAAGAATTCATCAAAGAACGGTTGAAACAACGTATCCCATTCCTTCCTTATAGGTGGTGTAAATGATGATGAAGTAGGGATGTTTGGGACAAGACCAGAACTAATGTTACTGGGTCCCATTTCATGAAGTGCAGGTTCAGAGCTGCTTTAATCAGAAGCCGTTGCTGTCAGCTCATCAAAATCAACATTCATAGTTTCGAGGATCTTGCGAGAGTTACGGTTGTAGATTCGGTATGCCTTCTTTGCGGGTGCGTAACTAATGAAAATACCAATATCAGCCTTTGGTTGAAGTTTTCCCAAATTGTCACCATCATTATTTGGATAGCAAAGAGAACCAAATACATGAAGATATGATAAATCTGGTACTTTTCCATGGAGAAGCTCATAAGGTGTTTTACCATGGCGTTTACGAATTAGTGACCGGTTTTGGGTGTACACTGCTGTAGATACTACTTCTGCCCATAAGAACAATGGAGCCTTTGCGTAAATTAACATCGTTTGAGCAGCTTCCATAAGTGTGCGATTTCGCCTTTCAACGACACCGTTTTGTTGTGGAGTGTGAGCAACGGATGTTTCATGAGAAATGTCAACTTCTTCATAATAATCACGCAAAATTTGATTCACAAATTCAGTTCCATTATCTGTACGAATGCGTCGGACAGTAGTGTTGAGACGCACTTGAATCATCTTGAGAAATCCGATGATGAATTTAGGTGCCTCATTTTTGGCTTTAAGAAATTTCACCCATGTAAACCGAGAGTAATCATCGACAATGACGAGGATGTACTTTTTGCCACTAAGACTTTCAACACGCATTGGCCCACATAGATCCATATGCAACAGATAAAGTTTCTCTTGGTTGGTGTCTTCAGTCTTGGGTTTGTAAGACTTCTTAGTGCTTTTCCCCATTGTACACGCGGAACACAAATGATCCTTGTGAAATGATAGTTTAGGAAGACCACGAACAAGTTCGTTTTTCGCCAAATGATTAATAGCGTCAAAGTTAAGATGAGATAACCGTCGATGCCATAACCATGACTTAGTCTTCGATGCTTTGGAGAGAAGACATACGGGAGAAGCGGCCATCATGTCTTGTAGAGACAAAGTATAAAAATTATTCCCTCGAGTACCTTTCAATAAATCAACCCCTTCCAAATTACGAATGAAGCAGGTATGCTCTCGAAAAGCGACTTCTAGGTTTGCATCACAAAATTGTCCCACAGAAAATAAGTTGTGACCAAGACCTTCCACATAATACACTCTCGAAATTATAACATTCCCAATATGATATTCACCATAACCCATTATCTTTGCAATATGATCATTCCCAAATCGAACCGTACCAAGAAACTTGCTGACGAAATTTCTGAGCTGAGAGCGATCTCCGGTCATATGCTTGGAGCAACCAGAGTCCAAATACCAGAGAACAATTTGGACCACCTATTTTCAATAACAACAGTAGACAATGCATTGGAAACTATTGGTTCCGGAGTTAGCAGATACATATATAGAATTATCAGAATTGCTAACATTTTTGAGACCCTTAGATTTCCTGCGTTTTCTAATGTGAGTTTTAGCACTGTCAGGTTTTACTGTTCCAACTTTCTTAGGTTTTGGATTATTCGCGGGCACTACAGTGGGAGTAGACCTATTTAAAGGGCACTAGGTTCCTACAGTAGTGTCGGTGTTCCTAGTTAAAGGACACGCTTGTGTTTTGGTAGCCTTGGTACTCCTAGTTAAAGGGCACGCTTTCTTCGCTTTAGTGGGAGTGATCCTAGTCAAAGGGCACGTATTTCCTACTATATTGAAAGTTCTACCAGTGGGGCGCCACATCCAACCAACTTGGGTTAACACTTTCCCAGTCGGTTTCCATTCTAATCCATTTTTCCGGGCATACATCTCATTCACATGGTCAATAAGGCAAGAATCATGACGACTAGAAAACATACATTCATTGCAATTCCAACATTTCAAATTAGAATTCACACTAGGCTTAGAACGCTGCACAACCGCAGAGCCTTTAGGTTTAGCTACATGGTTCTTTTTATTCAAAACAGAAATAACATTCCTAGGATGGGCTTCTACTTGCTTCTTCACTTGACTACTAGGTGGGGGCAAGATCCTATCATTCTTCTTGTTTCTCTTAAGCTTAGATCTTTGAGCCTTAGTAGTGGTGCTTACTCCTGTAGAAGGCAACACGAGAATATTAGAAGCTGGTTTTGATTCCGCCTTATCTTTAGTGACCAAAGTCTGAGGTGGTTTAGACCTAGGGCCCTTGTTAAGTGGTGTGACGGCTATAAGGTTCCTTTTGATTGCACTAGAGGACGATGCTGAGACAGTGGCTGCGTTATCCACAACATTCTTACCTTTTAGAGTACGAAGTGTTTCCTTTAACTCAGCCAAGACCAGATTCTTGTCACAAATTTGTTCCCTCAAATCAGATATTTCCACCGACTTTCGATTCAGTTGTTCAATCAATGATTGATTCTGTGCAGTGGTATCAACACATGCGGGCTTTACTGAATCGAAGAGTCGTGTATTTTTCTGTTTTAAGTTATCAATTTTGGACAAAATCTTGGAAACTCGATTATCTAGATCAAAGAGTTAGCAACTTTGTCACTTGGCTGACGCTGTTTTGATTGTAAATTCAATCGAAAATTCTTTTCAAAGTTTGCATCATCAATATTAACACCTTCGAATGACGATTCAAAGATTTCTTGAATAAATTGTTGCTTGCATTCAAGCGAAATACAATGTGTTTGAATCTCATCAAAACGTTTTGAAAGCGAAGAATATGAATCTTGAAGCTTTAAAAATTCAGCGTCAGATTCGTGACAAGTACTATCTACCACACTATCCATAGATTCAACATTATGCACAATAGAATCATTATCAACACTTGTATTCACACAGACAGAAACTATATCATGAGACATCACTTGATTCAGAAGCAGATCATTATGGCGTGAAACCCGTTCTATTTCAAGTAAACTGTTTTCATAAGCATCTTCCATTTCATTGAAAACACGTCTAACTTCTTCTATTTCCAAAAACAAATCTTGATCAATATTACGAAGACAAGCTTTAACATTCTTTACAAACGGAACAATTTCATCTCGAAACGTAGCTCTAGTGTGCTCAAAGTTCCATTCACCTTCCGTTATGGCCGTGGCCGTCGTACGTTCCAAAATGACCTTGTCAAAATCGGCTAAGTGTTGGTGAACCGTATTTAAGTTAACGGACGCCTTACTTACCGGTGGAATTAACTTCGCTAAATCCTTTTTGACGAGTGTAGGAGACGTACTAGGAAGGTTTTCATTTGACAAACTTTGGGGCACAAGAACTGTTAATTCTGCTAATTCCTTTTGTAAGCGAATGCGTGTCTTTTTCGAAAATTGATCTTTGTTATGTTGATCATAATCAATTGTATGGAATTTTGAAAGCATTTTAGAATGAGTTTCATCCCCAAGTGATTGTGTCTCCTCAGTACTACGAACAAAAGGTGCTTCTTTCGATTTTCCAATTATGGTCATATCATAAAGACCGGGAATATATTCCTGAGCTTGTTTTGCATAATCGGGATTAGGTGGTAAATCTTGAAGACGCTTAAGTTCGAATTCTTTAAATGATTTAGTTAAAAGATGAACCTTTTCTGTGGAAGCGTATTGTTTTAAAAGTTGTTGTTCTTTGAATTTAAGAAGTTTGGTAGCATTAATTTCTGATTCAACCTTTTTAGACTCGAGAGTTTCGAAATCCATTTTAAGTTTCTGAAAATCATTGACAACCGACTCCTTTTCTTTTGATTCATTAGAAAGATTAGCTTTTAATGATTCTATTTCTTTCAAGTGTTCAATCTTTTCAAAACGAAATTGGTCAAATTCAGAACATGTTATTTTCTCTTATTGAGGGACCATTTAAAAAGTTTTGACCTTTTCTTTATGCAACGCAAGCTCAGTAGTTAGGGTGGAATTGGTATCTACGGATTGTCTGAGGGCCATATGCATTTGATCAATAATATGTTTAGGCACCATGACCAACTCATGTTGAGCATAAGATTTCATACCCGTCGTAGCATTTGGTTGAGGTTCACTCAAATGTGTTGGATTGGGTACCACTTTATTTGAGTTACTAGTTCCCGAATGCTGTTCGAGGTTGTCATTTTCATGCCCAACTTGATGTTGGTTATCATCAATATTAATAGATGTGGTTGGTACCTCACTGATGACATCAGAACCGTAGTGAGAGAGATTAGCAACGAGAGCAGCTTGGGCAGAGTGAATGTCATCACAATTCGAATCGTATGCATCAAGATCGTCTGCTTGATAAGCTGCATTAGAAGTGGAAACAACTGCAATGCCTTCAGCGTCTGCTGCCCCTAGGTCTGCCAGAAATGCCAACTCCTCTGAATCCAAAATCTTCCCCTTAGACTGAGCATCAACCAAATACATCTTCTCACGAAACCATGCATCATCCCTTCTCCTTTTCGGCTGTGTGCATTCCCTAGCCATATGACCTTGTCCTCGGCAATTGTAGCAAGTCACAACCTTTTTAGGACCAATGGGGCTCCCATTTCCACTAGCTTGAGAATTCACAGCTTGATTGTTATTTTGCCTTCCCTGAATAGGTTGCACCGTCACTTGACCATCTTGAACAGTGGCTTGTTGTGGAGGATTTGATGAGGTGCGGAGCTGATTGTTTGTTGGTGGAAATCCTCTAGTTGCAACAAGTTTTGACAAGTAGGCGGTGAGATGGTTTAGAACATCAGCTGGCGTATCATTTGGAGTAAAGACCGGTGCTTGGATTGGTGGAAGTTCATTAGAGTAGAAAGCTTGTGCTGATTGTGCTTCTATTGGAAAATATCCTTGCTGAGGAGTATAGCCCAATGGAGAAGTGTTGGCTTGTGATGGTGATGTTTGATATGGTGGTTGCTGTTGAAAAGATTGTTGATGAACACTTTGTTGATATTCTTGCTGTGGCATCATTGGTGGTTGATAAGATGGTTGTTGTGGTTGCTGATAGATGTGTGGTGGTGGCTACTGCAAGTATGATGGTTGTTGATAAGTATAAGCCATGTTTTGTTGAGAAGCATACATTGCAAGTGGATCATGAACTTGAGGTGTAGACAACCGAGCCTCAATCACATGGCATTCGTGTTGTTGAAGAAAAGCTTGAAGTTGATCCACATTGGTGTTATGCAAGTCCTTAGCCAATTTAACATCCGTCACGTATTTTTTCCATTCTGGGGGAAGAGTGTTCAAATACTTGTTGTTCAATTGAAAGGTAGGAATTGCCATGCCATAGATATTTAGCTCATTCAACAATAGGGTAAATCTCAGATAGTAGTCATTGAGAGTCTCCCCTGGCACATAGGCAAACTTATCAAAAGTATCATAAAGCTTACACTCTCGTTCTTGTTTAGTTAACGAGGTGCCTTGCATTAGAACACGAATTCTATCCCATAACTATTTGGCTACTTTATGTTTGCTGACGAGTTTGTAGACATCTGGAGGAAGAGCTTGGAGAATGATGTTTGTAGCATACTTATCACATTTATCTTGAATCGTCATATCTCCAGTCAACTCACCCGTTGTGCGAGGACGAGTGGTCGTACCTTCCGTCACAGTACCATAATCTAATGGTCCATTGAGCACCGATGCCCAAATTAGATGTCCATTCTCCTTGTTCAACATATAAAGTTCCATTCGGGAAGACCAATCCTCATACATAGTCTTCACCAACATTGGTGGACGGTTATCCGTACCCGAGAGGATGGACTTATCCGTAAGAGATGTGTACTCCATTTCAATAAGTTAAGATTTACAAAGTTGATCGATCAATAAAATAAGGTTAAGTATTTTTGTGTTGTTGTGAGTTAAAACCGAGAAACAATGTTAAAATCCCCTAAAATAAGTTCTCGATAAACCAAAAATTCCAAGTCAAAATTACACACGATCGAAA
This sequence comes from Glebionis coronaria, assembly GCA_025667525.1. Taxonomy (NCBI): domain Eukaryota; kingdom Viridiplantae; phylum Streptophyta; class Magnoliopsida; order Asterales; family Asteraceae; genus Glebionis; species Glebionis coronaria. The sequence goes on from CM046879.1 coordinate 469,257,068, forward strand.
TTTTTTATGGAATAATTTTTGGATTGTCGGAATGTCTAGATCGGAATGCCAGATCGGAATGTCACACTATCTTAATGTCCAGATCGCAATGACCTATCAGAATGATTCAGATCGCAATGACCAGATCGCAAAGCCTATCGGAATACTCAGATCGCAAAGCCTATCGGAATACTCAGAACGCAATACCCAGATCGCAAAGTAGCTGACAAAATTTAAGCAGAGTAACGACTTAACAAAACTTCCTTATACCCGTCGGAATCCCATATCGCAAAGTACGATCGGAATGCCCAGATCGGAATAAGTAAAGAAACCCACGTATCGTAATGTAGAACCAAAACCCTTTCCGATGGTTATGGTTATTGCGATGGAAGCTCACTTTTCACTTGTCCTTTCCGATGGATGTTACTGCTTGAATTTCGGAATGAAGAACACTCAACTTTTTTTTTTTTGCAATTTTGATCCAAGAAAGATGATGTTTTAAAGAAAACCAAGATACCAAGAATCCTTTAAACACGAATCCCTATGTCACACTACTTAAGACTACGATCAAACACCAAAAAAAAATTGAAGTTTCGGCAAAAACAAACCAACACACTACGAAATGTTTAGAAAACAAAACGCAACACAAAAACAAACCTATATTTCATCCCAAGCTCTGATACCATTTGTTGATTTGTAAATCTATACTTATGTTTTTAGAGAGAGAAAGATATAGAGAGATGGTGGATTACACACACACTTAGAGAGAGAAACCAATGTTTTACTATGTGTAAATTATGAAACCACACACCCTCTCCATCAAAGGAGAGGGTTTATATACCCGAGCCCATGAGATGGGCTTGGGTTTACATTAGGCCGCCGGCCCATACAATCCATGGGCTCGGTTTTAGGCTTTGTTTAATAAATGTAAATAACTAAACTACGAGCTATAACATTGACTATTGTTGGAGTGACCAATCCTTTCTAATACGTAAAACGTATTTCCAACAGATGTCATCAACATAGACTTGAACTAGAATGATATCCTTAGCATTCTTCTTGATGAACAAAGTTTTGTCAATGGTTCCTCTCCTATATCCATGTTCTAGCAGAAAATTGGATAAAGTTGCATACCAGGCTCTTGGAGCTTGATGTAGACCATAAAGTGCTTTGATAACCTTGTAGACTCTATTGAGGAATTTAGGATCTACAAAACCTGGAGGTTGTGAGACATATACCTCCTCTGAAATAGTACCATAAAGAAAGGCACTTTTCACATCCATTTAATAGACTATAAAACCCATATATGATGCAAAGGCAAAAATAACCTAATGGCTTCTATCCTTCCCACTGGTGCAAAAACCTCATCATAGTCTATCCCTTCTTCTTGTCTATAGCCTTGAGTAACAAGTCTTGCCTTGTTCCCCACAACAACTCCTCTTTCATCCTTCTTGTTCCTGAAAACCCATCTAGTACCAATTACTCTCTTACCTAAAGGGAAGATCCACAAGAATCCAAACTTTTTGTAGCTCAAATTGTGTTAATTCTTCTTGCATGGCATCTACCCAACTTTCTTCATCAAGAGCCTGAGAAATGTTTTTGGGCTCTACTTGTGATAAGAAATAGGCAAACAAACAATGTTGAGTATCTTTATGATTTGTTCTCTACTGTTGTTTGACATAACTCACAAGTGCATGAGTTTCAATATTGGTTTGAAGTTGTCTTCTGGTTTGTACAGCAGATTTGGGATCTCTAATGATCTGTGTAGTAAGATGGTTGTTGTTGACTTTATGAGTGGGAATAGAACTGACTGGAATTTCTGTTTCCAAATTGTTGAAATCAGTTACTGCACCCTGCTCATCATAGGAAGCTTTGGAGAAGATTCTTTCAGCTGGAATAGCATATACGTCTTCATCGTCCATAGCTTGTAAAATATCTTCTAGTGAGTCAACAGATTTAGTAGATTTTGTCTTAGCAGTACTTGCAGATGAAGTACCACTAGGTGTAGTAGGTACTGCTGAGTGTTGTGACTCAAAAGATTCTTCTTATGAATGCTTATTAGCAGATATAGCATTATTTTCTTGATCTTGAAGCCTCTAAAGTTCTTGGGAGGCTTGATCATCTTTTGATGGCATGGTTTGCTTCTTGGGAGTAGCAGACATAGGAGTAACGGTAGGCATATTGGGCACATAGATATGAACATCATCATCTGATGAAGAAACATCATCTTGAGTACCTGCATTAGTTGCACTTGACTCCTCACCTGCATTATTAGTTTGACAATCCTTTTGTAGAGAATAGTAATGCATGAAGTTAGTTAGATAATCTAAATCAAACATCCAAGCATAACCTATTCCTGGGACATTGGGTTTATTTTCTAAGAAATTCACATGTGTATTTTCTTCAACCTTTTTAGATTCCAAATTATAAACCCTATATTCTTTACTTTGCACTGAATATCCTACAAGATATCCTGGATCAGACTTTCCATCAAACTTTCTCAAATAATCAAGAGTATTTAGTATAGACACATGACACCCAAAAGGTCTTAAATGACTTACGGTAGGCTTTACACCAGTCAAAAGTTCATAAGGTGTTTTGTTTTGAGGCTTGGTCACTAAGACTCTATTTAACACATAACACACAGTGTTGATTGTTTCCGCCCAAAATGTATTTGAAAAAGGAGAATCAGCCAGCATAGTTCTAGCAGCCTCAATTAGAGTCCTATTCTTCCTTTCAGCTACTCCATTTTGTTATGGAGTCCTAGGATAACTAAATTGGCTCTTAATTCCTTTAGACCTACAGAATTCATCAAATTCAGCATTCTTGAATTCTGTCCTATTATCAGTCCTAATGATAAAAACCTGTTTAGTGAATTGTTTTTCAACTAAAATGATAAAATCCTTAAGTAACTCATTGGTTTTACTTTTAAGAGCTAAAAAGAAAACCTAACTGAATCTACTATAATCATCAGTTATGACTAGACAAAATGTCTTATGACTAATGCTTCTTACAGAAACTGGACCAAACAAATCCATATGCAACAGCTGCAAAGGTTTTGTCACAGTGTTGACAATCTTGGTCTTACAAGAGGCTCTATGTTGTTTACCTTTTTGACAAGCAGCACATGTGAAATCATTTTGAAAAGATTTGTTAGGTAAGCCTCTAACCAAATTCCTATTCACTAATCTGTTAAGATTCTTGGAATTCACATGACCTAACCTTCTATACCATAAAGTATACTCATCAAAAGAAGCCTTAGCTAGCAAACATGTAATACCACATGTTGGAGTAATAGTATGAAGATTAAAGGTGTACATATTTTCTTGCCTGGGTACTTTTAGCAGTACTTGAGATTCCTTAGGCATCTCAAAGTCTTTAGACAGCACCAAGCAGTCTTTGCCTGTGAACAGCACCTTGTTGTTCTTATCACACATTTGTGATACAGAAAAGAGATTGAATTCATTCAATTCCTTTACAAAGAACACATCTTCAAATTCCAACTTCCTTGTGTTGATTTTCCCTTTGCTAGTGATTCTACCTTTGCTACCTCCAAAGGCTACTGGCCCTCCTCTGAATTCTTCAAATTCAGCAAGAAAATCTTTGTTTCCTGTCATGTGTCTTGAGCATCCACTATCTACTATACCTTTGTCTTTCAATTCATCAATTAGATGCCCCTGCACACGAGTAAAACTCATTAGTTTTTAACAGGGACCCAAGCCACATTTGGCTCGGATCTTGTGGGACCTACACACTTAAGAGTTTGTTTTGAAGCATTCCCAGTATTGCTACTTTTGCTCTTATACTTCATGGTTTCAGTTATGTAGTCAAAGACATAGGGTGACTCTATGTGCTCAGACTTCTTTGCCTTAAGTAATGATTTAGCAGTACTTGCTTTAACACATGATTTTTCTCTTTTAGGAATCCACATTTGCACTGGTTTGTAATTGTCCTTACTTCTAGATGTTTTAGCTTTGTCACCAACATTCTTAGAAGTCTTAGAGAACTTTGGTTTGACAGACCTTAAACCAACAGTACTTAAGTTTGGTCTAGCAGTACTTGCAGGTCTAGACTTGCCGCTACATGGTTTACCAGACTTTAAAGGTACTAGTCCTTGTTTCATAAGTACTGCTCTAAGAACAAAACTTTTGGTAGATTCATTTTTAATCTGTCTGGCTACCCTTGAGTGATCAAACTTAGGTTTGTCATTCTTAAGTTTCTGATTCCTATTAACCTGTGCATTTTTCCCATTATTGTTTTTCATGACCCTTTGTGCAGCCTTTTGCTTTACAGTTTTATCTTCATGTAAAGTACAATCTTTGATAAAATGACTTAGACTGCCACAAACATAACATCCTTTTCTTCTTAAAGAAGACCCAAAAGGTTGTTTTAACTTAACTTTCTCAAAACCTAGCCCACCCCTTTTGGTTTTATTATGTTTTACATTGTTTTCCAGTGTCTTGCTAGGAGTTTTTACCTGCTTGGGAGCAGAACTAGTCTTAGATTCTTCAGAAGCAAAGTTGTTCATTAAAGGTGGATAAACAATGTTTTTGGTCACAACATTCTTTTCTTGGGACAAAGTACTAGATTTTGAGGTATTTTTAACCTTTGGTTCTTCTAACTCTATACTTGTATCATTACTAGGGGGCATGTAAATTCCTGATAGTAGTGGAGGAACTGCCTTCATTCCTTCTGCATATCTATCATTCTCAGGTGTATTATCTAACTCACTAGAACTATCAAAAATCCCTTTTGATAAGTCCTTGTCAGTTAAAGTTATCCCATGTTGGTCCTCAATATATCCTAGGCCTGATTTATCGTAATACCCCATTTGTGAATTAATCAATTTTCCCAATCCTTTAGAGGATTTTTGCCAATGATTAATCACTTCCCTTTCATTATAAAGACTGGCTTTTAAAGTTTCATTTTCTGATAACATTTTTAAAAGTTGTCTTTCAAAATAATTTCTACATCTTTTTCCCTCATTTGAAGAGTTAAAATTCTTATTTTCTCTTCATAGTTTTGTTGAGCCTTTTTGTACAAAACTATATTTTCTTCTAGTTTAAAAACACCCTGTTTAAAAGCATTTAATTCTACAGTGCATGTGTTAACCTTTTGATACTGTTCCTCTAGTTCTACTTTTAAGCTATTAAATTTAAGAACACAGTCTTTAGAACAAGGATGTACCTCAATATCTTCATGTGAGAGGGCCATTAAACCAAGCTCTTCTTCTTCTTCATCTTCAGCCCAGTTCACCACTCCATCTACAGTTACCAATGCTTTGGTTCCTTTAGGACTCCTACTATTTCCTTTTGGAAAGCTTTCAGTTATTCTTAGACCATTCTATAGTTGTGCTTGGACTTCTGACTGCTACACTCAGCTTTGTCTCTAGAGCATTCGCTTGCAAAGTGTCCATTCCTTCCACAGTTATAGCATTCAACTTTGGACTTGTCATATCCGGATGTCTCATTAGGATCAACAGTCATCTTTCTTCCAATTTTCTTGAAGAACCTATTAGATCTTACTGACATCATAGCAGCTTGCCATTTAAGATCCATCTCTTCAACATCAGCATCATCCATTTGGAACAACTCATTGAGTGTTAATCTTGGCCTGTTGTCTTGTCCAGCTAAGAATGAGAAGGCATCATTGTCACTAAACAATGGTGAAGACCTTCCATGTGGATTTTGAGAGACTATAGGGCTGTTTTCAATACTTTGTGGGTAAGTACTTCTTGTAAGTCCTCCAGCGGTATTTGTGAAGTAAGTACCGCTGCTTGATCCACTAGCGGTATTATGAAAATAAGTACCGTTGTTTCCATCTGACACAAAAGCCAAGTTAGACTTTGTTGTAGTCGCTGCCTTAGTCACTTCAATGCCTTTCACATCCATCTCGTATGCTCTAAGATTGTTGTAGAGATGATCAAAAGGAATTGTTTCCAGATCATCTCTTGTGATGAAGTGCATAGCCATTGCTTTCCACTCTGGTGGAACACTTCTTAAGAACTTTAAATTAGCTTCTTCATTGGGAATTACTGGTCCATAAACTGCCAATTGAATAAGCAACTTACTAAACCTTCCATAGCCACCATGTATTCCCTATATACTAGAAATTGAGAAGTTATCAAATTCTTGCTTAAGAACAATCTTCTTTATCTTCTTAGATTTGTCATTACCTTCAAATCTAAGTTTTATAGCATCCCACATAGCTTTAGCATCCTTATAATGATGAAAGCTTGGTAAACTGTCTTCTGAAAGAGCCATAGCCAAAGCAGTTATGGCTTTTCTCTCTCTGATCTCTACTTGTACCTCCTCAGCAGTCACAGCAGGTAGAGCATAGCATGTACCGTCTGGCAACCAGTGTAGCTTCTTAGGTGTGTTCCCATTCTTGATAACTTGCCACATAGTGTGATCTGTGTGATTCAAGTAATGTTCCATCTGCATAGCCCATGTCTCATAATTGTCACCTTTGAGAACTGGGAGTTTAACAGCAGATAGAGTATGAGAAGGTGTTGTGGATGTAGAGGTAACTACAGCATTCACGACTTGAACACCTTGTACTGGTGCAGGATGTACAACTTATGGTTGTCCCTGTGGTATAGGATAAGGGTTCTGAACATCATCCAAGTGAGCATCATCACCTTCTGGTTGAGACATTGAGTTTTGGTGTGAGTGGAGTGTTTGGGGTTGTGTTATTCTTTTTCAGATTTTCTCAACAAGCTCTGATACCACTTGTTGATCCCTTTGATTAGATCTATATTCTGTTAAGAACTAGTATAGTAGTTTGTAATCAAACTAAAACACTTTGAGAACTCTTACTCAAACTAAATAAGTTATGCGGAATCTAACTTATAAAGCACAAAAGAACAGAATTACTTTTAACTATTCGATTGTCTTATTAATCGACTTGAATGGGGTACATGAATGACATTGTACCTATGTTCCTTTTATAGAGTAAGGAACCCTAGAAACCTTAGAATATTCTATAAAGATAACTATATCACATACGATATATTATCAATTTTTAACTATTTAAGTATATCACATAAGATATACTCTAACTATAACTACGATATATCTTATACAAAGATATATTCGTCCTAATCAATATAGCAGTACTTACTTTATAAGTAGCAGTACTTACTATGTACCGCGTTAACACTAACGGTACTTACATAATACTAACAGTAATTAAATTATACTGACGGTACTTGACACTTAACAAATAATTCCCAACACCAAACTTTATTTTGTTCTTTGTATAAACGAGAACTTTCATAAGCTTGATGTCTAAATTCATCTAACTAATGAAGTTGGAATATTCGTTTTTCTCCAGCTGCAATAAGATCAGGATTGCAGTTTTTAAGTTCCCAGTAGCACGGTGTTCAACCTTAGGATCTCAAACTTTCCAATACTTATTCTTATAGTTTTAACTTTCACAAAATGACACTTTTGGACCAAAATGTTAAATAGTTTCAAAACTGACAGTTTTAGTCACTATACATGTAAAAATCACATAACAACTTCAAAAATGTACTGAATGATCTAGAATCTTAAAATAAAGTTTCAAAACACATTTATAATCATAATAACAACATTTGTCCAGAATTATAGCTTTTGAAATAGATATTACGTAATTATTTAATGTAAATTACAAAACTAGGGTTTTAAGACATCTTTAGCTTATAACTTTTATTAAAAATAATCAAATGCTCTAATTTATTTTAGATTATCTTTCTAACATTATTATGATATTATAAAAAGTCTAAGAATTTATTATAACAAAATCAAATCTTAGTTAACATAGAGATTACCTAGGTAGCTCCAAAATGGCTCATTATGGCTTCTTATGAACATAACTTGCTACCAAAGCTTCAATGGCTTCTTTTTAGACCTAGTTTATGGTCTTCTAAGAGTCCTATCATGTTTTTAGAAGTAACATTGAAGAATGGGTAGGAGATACTAAGAAAACGGGGTGCAAGTTTCTACAATGGGAGTTCGCCTCTATTTATAGTCATTTCAACACTTAGGCTCTAAGTTTCTAGCCTTAAACGTGTAATGATAAGAATGGTGATGTTTAGCCTTCAAGTATCTTATGCACCTAATTGTTGGCACTCCAAAATATCTAGGGACATTCTAAATATCTTCTTTTTGGTTTGAATTTGAGAGGGAAGAAGCTTAAATCATATTTTAGAGGGAAAACTAAAACCAGGTCCTAAATTAGGGCTTGTAAGTTTATTGTTTGTAATTTTGGTGATTAAGGGCTTAAGAATGTGTTTAAGAAGTTTAAAAAAGGCTTGAAGTGAAATTGGGAAGATACCCTTTGATAACTTGAAGTGAAAAAAGGCTTGAAGTGATTAGGGTTTCTAATGGTCTAGGGTTAAATCTTAGTAAAACTCATTATATTCCTTTTAGCTATAGATGTAAACTTAATTTAGGTCTTATACATTGTGTTTTAAGTATCTGAAGTGGTTCCGCACTTGGTTTAATAGGTTATTCTAAGTAAACATGTCTAAAGAGTGAAAATACCTATTTTGACCTAACTTATAAATCATGCATTGAAATCTTGTACCTTGTGCTAAAGGATTCTTGTACATTGTCTTAACATAATCTTATAACCTTAATGAAATACTATAAGTGTTTATAGACTTGTCCTAAAAGACTAGGTAGTGATTCTATGTAGATTTCTTAATATAAGGGTTTCTAGGTTACTAATCCTAATGACTTTCTATTTTAGATGATTAGTGTTTATATCATAATATAAGCTTATTCTAGGTATCATATAGTATGTTTACGACTTATAGGGTTTCTTCATTCTTAGTTTAAAGGTTTACATAGGGTAATCATAATCTAGGTATAATTATAGGAGCTTAAGATCCTATGCTTTGATAACTTGTACTTTATGCTTTATTAAATTGTAACTTATCTTGAAATAAATGTATAATCTTAATATGATACTTAGTTTAGTTTTAAAGTTAGTTGAAAAAGATTTGACTCTAATTCAATGTGAAATAAATTTGATATGCTAATCTTGGTTATTCGGTCTTAACTTGTAATTAGGTTTAGATTAGTGAATATTAGTACTTTGTGATCACTTATCTCTTCTTTATATAATAGATTAGAACTAGTACATTGTATTGGTTATAGTTACATAGATGTTGTATAATTATATTTTTTGAAATATTATTTACCAAGGGTTTTTAGGTGATGATCTAGATTATTATATACACTTACTTGTACTTTAACTTTGTACAGTTTGTACTTACTTATTCTTGGATAACTGTATACTTTCATTTGATAGTATAATCCTTGTTTCTATTCCTTGATTACTTATTCATGTGTGTTATGTATGCATACTTTTACAATCCTTGAGTTTACCATTTATTTATAACGATTCTAAAGTTTCTAAGGGAATTTAGGGCATTATAACTATTCTTGAGATGTAATCATTCATAATGTACTTGTTAGATCACTTTTTGAACTCATACTTTTATATACATTGTATTTACAACATATAGGAATATGTTGATATGGTAATTCAGGTTGTGAGAAGTAGTTCATCTTACCAAGTAATGCATAGAAAGCAAAAATTTCTAATGGATTTTCCATTTCCATTTAGTCATAGCATATATCACACTTGTGAAATTTATGGGTTGTTATAAGTTCAATCCACGAAATTTAACAGCTATGATCTGTTTCACTTATTAAACTGACTTTTGTTTGACTGATTTTAGGTTGTGTTTAGGTAACACTTGAGATGAGAAATGGCTTAACACCACAGCTTTAACAAACACACTCACAAATAAGCTATCCAAATAGTCCTTATGATGATTCTATGACAGATTAACAAAGGATTATGATGATTCAAGGAAAACTGGACTCAAACAAAGCTAGCACTAACTAAATCAGATCAAATGAATGCTCTATCAACTCAAATCAAGCAAATAGCAAGACTAGAACAATCAATAGCAGTTTACACCTAATTCTATGCTCAAAATGTATAATGAATTTAAACCTGCTTCCAAGCCAGACCTTTGGTGTAGAAGCTCAACTCTGATCAAATAACACCTAAAACACAGCTACACAAGGATCTACAAGCATCTAAATCAACTGATCATGATTTGATGTTTAAATCCACAATTTCCCGCCAAAACTCAATCAGTTATCAAATCTGAACCAAAAGCTTGATCAACAGCTTTAAAAGCTCAACATGAACTCAAACAACAACAAATCAATAGAAGGAAGCAATCAGGAACAGTAATAGTAACAATTGGAGAAGATGAACAATGTTTTAATGGAGTTTTATTGATGATTGAATGAAAGGAGTATAAATTGTTTTGAATTACAAAGACTAAGCTAATACATCTGAATTGTAACCTAATTGGTGACTATGAGACCCTCGAAATTAGGCATGGAACAACTAGGCAACAAGGGGTACCACGTCATGGTACAAGTGACAATGAATTATAAATGACTCGAAAATGACGTGATAAAAGACATATATATTACATCACGATATATCATAGTTTTAAAGCATAGGTCCTACAAGTTTTAAAACATAATAAAGTACCATTACATCATGTTTTTAAAGTTTTATATATACCAAAAGATAAGCGGAAGACTTTGACAACTTTAGCTACATTGAAAGAATAAATACAACACAAAACTCCCAAGCTGCCAACATCTTGCCTAATCTCATCCAAGCATATTAAGCGTTATTACCTGAGATTAAAACATGTAAACCCGTCAACAAAAGCTGAGTGATATTCGTAGGTTTAGTAAACTAAATAATGGAACACAATAAATTTTGTATACAAGTAATGGGAGGGATGACTATGTACATTATTCATAGTCATGATATATATTATTGCTATTTAGATCATGAAACCGAAACTTAACAATCATTGTAAGTTCCTCTAGTAAGTATTTAGCCTCAATACTCAAGTATAAACAAATGAAATGCGTCAAAGTAATACAAGACGGGGATTTTCAATCCTGATGGATCCACCTACAACATTCGCGCTTAGTACAAAGTATACGGGACAATTAACGGTTCATGATCAAGAGAAGAAACTCAAGGCAATAGACTAAAAGCAATAATATCAACGAATTCATTTGGCTGCATACATTTCAGGATAACATACAGTTTAAAAGATTGTGTTCCAACATGATAATCTCACCCCGCGTTTTGAAACAATGTACAAGTAGTAAAAGGGGCAATGAACTCACCTTAGCTACAAGGTGAATCAACACGGAACTTGAGGGCTGAGTAGTAACAACAGAAAATCAAGCAACTTTAAGTCATCCAAGACCTACGATACAGTGCCGCGAAAGTTTAGAAGATACAAAAATAATTTTTAGAAAACACTCGAATTTAAATTAGTACATAAACCATGTTATGACACACAAGAAAATCCATGCAAGTGATACTTCTAGACACCTTTAAAAGTTTTATTTTACTAGACAATGCTCTCAAAATCACTCAGCCGGTATATACCAAATACACAAGCTCATGTCCCTTACTTAAACACGTCAAACGTTTATGAAGCGACTTGAGGAACTCACTTACCATCTATAGAAAGTCCTCTAAAAATATCGTCAAAAGTTTTTACTTCTAAGATCTCCTGCCCGACACATCTTTGAATTACAAAAACTGGACAGATTTACACCTTCGACTCGCAAAACCATCTTGACCTTTCTAACCAATTCCATTTACAAAAGCGACATGGGTTTGAAAATAGACTCACAACCCTAGGTTTATATCCTAAGAACAACCCTTGACTTTTTTTAAAACTCATTTTATAGTCCCCAAGATTCGATCTAAATATCAACGACAAATTCGGATTGTGTCGATACTCATCTCCCGGTACACGAATAATCAAATTATCATAACTTCCTACTTGTTTTGAGTTAGAAGCTCTAATTTATATCAAAACCAAGATAATGAAAATCTCTACAACACTATCTCATTAGTACAACAATAAATCAAGCTTAAGACGCCCAAAATCATCCTCAAACCTACTGCCCTAAATCACTTCTCTAAAACTCATGCGAATAATCTTTTCAACTCATTTTACCTATTTTTCTACCATAACTAACATCTTATTATTACACAATATCAATCCTAACACTTGCATGTTTCTTATAACAAAATCAAAATCAAAACTCAAACTTTTTATCATCAACACAACATGATATTATCAAGATCATCACATGCATGATCTTTAAAACATGTCACCAACCTAAATCATAAGAAAACTTGAAACTTGTTGCATGTAAGAAATTCTGGTATCAATAGAATCACCTTTTTATTTCTAGGTAGGGACTTGAATTTGTTTAGGCTAAAACAAGATCAAAATTAATGATCTATGGTGGTTTTTAGGGTGTTAGCTCACGGTAAGAAAAAGAAAGGGGAGAAGTGGTTGGATTTTTTTACAAATTTTTATTATGTGTTTTTCTTTAGTGGGAAATTTTTTTATAGTAGGGGTGAAGGGCTAGTTTTGTCAACTTTGAAATCTTTTGGACTAAAAAGCAAAATGTTAATTAAAAAACAGGAAATGACCAATTTTACAAATATTCACAGGATTCGGGTTTCGTAAAAATACTTCTTAAAAGTTAAAACGCATCATAAATATGATAATATAGTCTCCCGACATGACTTAACACGTCATTTAAAAAGAAAACATCGAACATTGAATCAATCGATAATAAAACGTGAAATACAAGGGTTTAACACTGTGCCTGTTATTGGTCTAGACTTAATATCAAGTAAAAATTAACCTTATTTTCAATTCTTAAGGTCGAAATATTTAGCCATCGGTCCTCGTACCGTTGATTCAAGTAAACTTTTGTAAAAATGCACGCGGGTGCTTTTAAATCAAAATTTTTGATTTAAATAAATATGGAAACATAGAATAATAATAATTTTATAATTCTGAATAAAATGTTATCAATGATTAAAATAATATTTATGAGTAAAATGATTACCAGGAAAATACGAGATCTCACAGTCGACCCCCTAAAGGAACTCTTGTCCCTCAGAGTTCAACTGGAGACGAAAGAAGACGAGAAAAAATGGGGATACTTAGCCTTGAACTGATCTTCGCTCTCCCAAGTAAACTCAGCACCCCGACGTAAATCCCAACGAACCTTAACGATAGGAATCCAAGTACGTATCAGCTTCTTGACTTGGCGATCCACAATCTCAATTGGTTCTTCAATGAAGTACATTTTCTCGTCCACCCTTATTTCTTCTAACGGTATATGAACATCTGATTCGGCTAAGCATTTCTTAAGATTGGAAACGTGGATACATTGTGAACACAACTTAGCTCATTGGGTAACTCCAGTCAATAAGCTACCGAACCAACACACTCAACGATCTCGAATGGTCCTACAAAATGTGGTGCAAGTTTTCCTCTTTTACCGAACCTCACAATACCCTTCCATGGAGATACTCGTAGCAGCACGCGGTCTTCGACTTGAAACTCAAGAGGTCTGCGTCTTTTGTCTGTGTAACTCTTTTGACGAATTCTAGCAGTTTCAGTCTTTCTGTGATCTGTACGATCTTTTCTGTAGTTTCTTGGACTAATTCAGGCCTTACCAGTTGACTTTCACCCACTTCATTCCATATCACTGGTAATATGCATTTACGCCTGTATAATGCCTCGAATGGCGAACACTTGACACTTTTATGATAACTATTATTATAGGAAAATTCGACCAAAGGTATATGTAGAATCTTGATAACCTATGAATCTATGAAGTGGGTTGAAGATTTCTAGAGAGAGAAACTAGAGAGAGAAAGTGAGAGAGAAACTATGTGTATTTTATTCAAATGAAAGTATAGAATGATCAACAACCAACCCCTTTCCATGGTGGAAAGGGGTATTTATATCCAAGGCCTATATTGGGCTTGGGCCGACCCATGACAAGCCCATGGGTCGGTTTCTTACTTAACTTAATAAGTAATACTAACTACGAGCTATTACAACATTAATGATATTGTGGAGTGACCGATACTTCTAATATACGTAAAAACGTATTTCTAACAATCTCCCCCTAAGGGAGGTCACTCCACGTTTACAAAGTTCTAAACCTAGCATACTATACTAAGTCTTCGTTCTTCAGCTCGTAGTCTTTTCTTCTTTCTTTTTGTTGTGAATATTTTGATTTTATCTTTTAGGCTTTGGCTTGAGAGCATTGTTCTTTTGACCCATCACGTGCGATCTTTGCCTTCTTGTGAAACTTGCCTCCTCGTGACTCCATGTTCCACACACTTATGTCTTTTTGTTGAGTTCTCGAAAGCTTCAAAGTTTGGTACAACGGAAGACTTCATTTTGCACTTTCTTGAATTTTGCTGAACTTTGATGCAGAAAAACATAAGCATGTGGGAACGACTTCTACAGGTACACCGCAACACCACCGTCTTCAACTGGTACACAGCAACGCCACCGTCTTCAACAGGTACACAGTAACGCCACCGTCTTTAACAGGTACACAGCAACAACACGAATAAAATGGCTTTGACATTTTATTCTAATTTGGTAGCATTTTACCTCCGGTCGGTGAAGACCGTTGGACGATATTAGATATCGTACCCGTGACGGATAGTTTCAATTAAGTAACTTCCTGACAGGATTTCGCGGGTAAACCCGTTCTCTTTATTCGACCGTCCAAAGCTGACTGCGAACATAAAGAGTGAATCACATGGATAAATTATCCTTGTGATTTGAAGCCGTCAATTCATGAAACCTGGAACAAGTGAATTTCAATTAAGATTTTCACCATCGTTGCTTTCCAGTTATCACGAGCTCAATTCATAAAGAATCTTGCATGTCACCTACCAATGGCTGTTTGATGTTAACACTAGAAGGATTTCCACTCGTCACTGTGATCAATAAAGAGTCACTCTGAGTGTTCTGGCAAGATCATATGATAATGCGTAGAGGCCTGGAACGAGTTTAAGTTCAATTAAGAATTAAACCACTGTTTCTTTCCAGTTTTTCACAAGATTGGTTCTAAAAGAACCGCACGTGTAACCTACCATGAGCTTGTTTGATGTTGGCTCAAGAAGGATTTCCATCTTCATTGTAGTACTTGCGTATTACTCAGATGTTCTGGCAATATTACAAGAATACTGCGTAGGACTCATAAAAATCTCTTACTTTTCACAGTGTGTGAGAAAGCAAGGAATAAATGGAAAGTGTCCTAATGAGACTTTTGATGATCTCGTGGCTCTAGACTCGATAGTGCATTTTGATTTAGTGAGCGATGACTGGAGAGGAGTGCCACCTTTTCGATATCAGTCTATTCGGAGTGAATAAACCAATAGATAACGTGTTGATCTCCGTGTGATTAAAACAAATACCTTTTGATAGATATTTGAGTTAGCTGGGAAGGGTTGTGCATTGCATCACTGGGTCCATGATGTCTTTCTTCAATATCGAGAATCATTAACAAAAATGATCTCAATAGCATATGTATTGACCCGGTTTCTGCCTAAAGTTGTAAGGAGGGCTTCTTTCTTTACACCCTTTATCTTTACATTTCTTTTTCATTCTTCAACCCCTTCAGTACTTACCAATACATCATCACTAGCACCTTGTTGTGATTGTTCCAGTGCTAGCATCAGTAATTAGTCGGTACTCAGCTACGTTCACAATCTTTCTCCATCTTTCCTAGGACTTCTAATTCTATCTAGGGAATTGTCCTTGGGAAGATTCCATCGGCTCTGATGAATCATTGGACTAAACCTATTCCTACCTCCCTTTTGTCACCACATTCGTCGTGAATTAAGCGTGTTTTGGGAAGGAATAGCCACCATGAAAAAATCCTTGAAAAATCACTTAAGGTACTTGTGATATTGAAATCAAAATTTTTGTACCTTAGGTGTTTTGTTCATCAAAAACGCTCCCCCTTAATACGTGCTTTACACATATTAAGTTGAAATATCGTTAAGTCTTTTTCATCTTTTAGCCAAGTATCATTTAAGTCTCCTTAATCCCATTTTCTCCCCTTATCCAAAATGTTAACCATTAATATTTGGGATATTGAATGGATTAACCGGTCTTTGGGTAAAAATGAAATCGAAGTTTGGTCATAGAACATGTTAATGCTCCCCCTTAAATTAATAAGGAATAGTTGTAGTGCTTTAGTATGATGTATTTTGAAAGATTTAGAATCTCGTGAGAAATTCTTGAAAAATTATCATACCTTAACACTACATCAAGCCGTTGAAGCACAATATTCACAAATTTACATATTCACAATTAAAAACCAATATAGAGTAGACTTGAAATGTACGAACCATTAGATGGATCGTTGCAGTAACTTGTGGTGCACTCCATATGGTCTACCACCAACGAATCTTTCTAAGCTCCTCATCAATCTACGTTCACGGAGCTTTTGATCAATCTTCTTGATCACATACTTCGCCATTTGCCGATAACCCTGATGCCAATCCTCAGTCATCTCTGGTAAAGACCCACCCGAATTAAGATGCTCCAATTTTCCTCTGACATAAATGAGAGTCCCGTCACTGTACTTATAAAGCTCACCTACCCTCATAAACTTCATTATCCCACGACTGTTCAAGTAGAAAATCCCGTAACTCGGAACAGAAATGCCGGTATAGGGACATCTTGTGACATGTTGAGGTAGAACTTGGTTCACTGGACGGGTGAGGTTAAGCTTCCTTTGGTAGCTTTCGACTCCCAATTGAAGATCTTCGACTCGTTTCTTGATAACAACACTTCGTGTGAACATACGAAGTGCTGTATTCAAGGCAATGATGTCTTCACGAGCAATATGGGTGAGTTGATCATGGGTCATCATAAGCAACATGTCTTCGATATCCTCAAGGCGAATGATAGAAAAATCTCCCTGCTGGATTTTGTATTCTCTGTCATCCTCCCTTTTTAGACGAATCTCCGTCACATGATAATAGCCATTCTTGGCTTCAGTTTTCAGTCCCAAAATGCTGGAGATGCGAATATCAGATCTAACATTGCTTCCTGAATTGGCTAAGCAGCAACCTCTGTACGCCCTTCGGACTCGTTCGTCCCAATGAGATGCACCTATAACAACATACATATCATAATTACGAGTTACCCTTAGGACCCAGAGTCGGTTTACCTTTTCCTCGATCCAGGGTATTGTCCCCCAGTTGGCAGCTTTCAGCAAGGTCAGGGAGGTTGCGTACTTTGATGAACCCTTCAGAAGATACTCAAGATCATAGGTGAAGAAGAAGTCGAGAGCAATTTGATTATCTTGAGAAGGATCAAGTGGAGGTGGAGCTCTTTCTGATTCATGGAGGCCTGGCCTTTGAACGGTGTTAAGAGCTTTCAGGACCTCGTCAGCATAATACTCGAACTCCATTCGGGTTAACCTGGTTTTGGCGCAAATTCTCTTATCCTTTAGCGCTCTCTTAACCAAAGACGGAGTAACCGAAGTCTTATACTCATGAGCCAGAAATGCACACAATTCAATCGGACTACGGATACGGAGATATAGAACATCTCTGTCAGCGTCTGTGATTGGATCATATTGAGCCGCTGCCGTGATCCAAGCTTGTGGCGGTGCAGTCTCGTCAATCTCCAATGTGTCTGCCCAGTCCCGCGTGCTTTGGAACAGTAGATTGTGGTTCTTGTTGTAGAGGAGTAGAGACATGAACACGTGCTGGTTCTGATTCAGGCATCTCGGTGGTGTCATGAACAGGCGAGTGTTGTGCAGCTTCAGGTTTAGTTACTGACTCTGCAATCACAGGAGCAACAACAGAACTAACAGGGTTAGTGGTAACAGGTATAGACACAACAATAGATGTACCAGGAATCGATGACGCCGTAGTAGCATTCACATCGTGGCGCCACTTGGATCGTCTTGATTCCGTTGAGGTGGATTTTTCCTTCTGCGCAGCATCTTTTTGAGACTTGGTACCAGACTTAGATGGTTTCTTTGTGCTGGCTACCTTGTCCCCCTTTTTAGGTTGTTTACCATCATCATCCTCATCGTCACCCTCGTTGCTTCCCTTAGCACTCTCCTCATTTCCATCATCACCATCATCACCATCATCATCATCATCATCCTCATCATCATCACCACCATCGTCACCATCATCATCATCATCATCTTCTTCTTCTTCTCCTTCTTCTTCCTCTTCTTCTTCACCAGTACCCTCTTCCTGTTCACTATCATCTTTTTCCTCCTCAGGCAGAATGTGGTAAGGTACCACACTTCCAAACATTTTGAACAACCGATCATCCTCCATAATTGCTTCATTCAGTGATTTGTAGAGTGTCCGTTGAACTTTAGACTTATCAAAAGATCCAAGTTCCCTCATGCGAGCTTTGAGGATCTTCTTTAATTCAAAATCCGTTAAATCATAGGCAATTTTGTAGGCGGATTCAGAAGGATTGGATGACTTGATCATCAAGTTATCAGCTGCGAGTATCTTCAACTCATCACGCAGTTTTGGCATAATGGACTCAACGGATTCTTTCACTCTCTCTTCAACAGAAGCTTCAAGTGTTTCTTTCTGCTCCTTGTATTTATCCCTCATAGCTTGAAGTCTCGTGATTCGTGCAACATGCTTATCAGCTTCAGCCTGCTTAACCTGAGCTAGTTCTTCTGCACGAGCTTTACGTGTCAACTCCATTTCTGCAGTGAACTTAGCAAGCATCTCTTCTTGGGCTTTCTTAGATGCTTCTTCACTTTGAACTCGTCTAAGTAGCTCTTGGCGAAGTTCATTCATCTCTCTTTTTTGATTATCTGTATGTTTATCCAACATTTCTGCCATTACAAATGCAGCCATTGAAGATGATGCAGAGCTACTCTGGGTTGGTTGAAGAGGCTCGGTTGTAACCACAGTACTGAGGATGGGAGTTACTGGAGGTGTAAGGAATGATGTTGAAACCGGTCGGGTTGGTAAGGGCTGTATTGGTGGAGGTTGAGTTACTAAAGGCTGAGTAGGTACCATGATTGTAGGAGCACCGGACTCCTTTTCAACACTTGCTGAAACAGGGATGGATGTCTCTTTCGAAGTAGAATACCTTTCAGGTGATCCAAACTCATCAATATCCTCTGGCTCCTCGTACTCTTCTTCAACATTCATCTGTGCACCCGAACCACTACCTCCCGTGTCTTTCCTACTCCTTTCAATAGCTATCTTCATTAATTTTCTCTCAGCCTTGTCAAGAGTAGGATCATCAACATTTTCTTCGTCACGTAGAACAAACTCATCAGCAGTGCCTTTTCCCTTCTTAGCCTCAGTCTTCTTCTTCTTGGTTTCGGGTTCAGGTAAAGCAGCTGGTTGCTTGCGTTTACCTTTACTCTTTACCGTAGTAGACGAGTCTTCTACTGTCTGAAGGCTTGCTTTTAGCTTCTTGATTTCTAGTAGCAGTAGTTTGTAATCAGCAGAAGCTTTAATCTTATCCGTCAGAAGATAATCGGGAATAGGACCAGGAATAACAGCACCAGATGGTCCTTCATGCCTTAGATCCACAGTATGATCAGCCTCTTCAGTGTGATGACGACTTGTTGCACGCTTATCAATAGTAACATCATTCTTCATAAAATAATTAATGATAAGCTTGATAAATCGAGGATAAGGAAAGAAATTAGTCTTCAGCTTCTTGTTTTGGAAGAGTTGAAAGGTGAATTCTTCCCACATCAATAATGCATAATCTGCATTTGAGCCTTTGTACATGCCATAGAAGATTTCATGATTGGACTACGCAAAGCATCATGCCCAGATGTTTTAGGTGTGAGACATCTACTGAGAATACCCAAGATTGCTCTCCAAGGTTGACCTACTTTAGCAGTGGTAAACTCAGACACTACTCGTATGTAAGGACATCCAAGAGCATCGAACATCTCCATGAGTTCGTCTTTGGTAGGATCCCTAGAAAATGACATACCTTTGGGTGTATCCCGAATGCCAAATATCTTACGGAAGTCTGAAACAGTAAGTGTCTGCTGCTTGTTGTCGAGAGTGAAGGTGATCTTGTTTGAAGTGCTTTCCTTGGTAGCCCAGAACTCATACATGTAATCATAAGGCACCGAGGCAGTACTCCTTAAAGCATTCTTGAAATGAGAGTGATCAAGAATTTCTATGGCGACTTTAAATCCATGGTGAGTGGATTTTGAAACTTGCTTCAGCCAGTAATTGTTTGGTATGAACTTGAGGGTTCGTGCTTCGGCAATTGCGGCTGCTCTAGAGTCTTGGATTGCTTGTACTGTTGGATTAGTCATCGTATCTGCTTAAGATAAGACATAAAAGGTTGATGCACAAAAATATATAGATATACATCATTATGACTTCTAAGCATAATACATTTCAACAAGTACTTATAACAGGCAAACAACTATCAATCAAATAACCCTTCATCCGAAACTCTTCATTCGGAACTCTTCATTCAGAACTCTTCATTCGAAAGTCCTTCATTCGGAACTCTTCATTCGGAAGTCCTTCATTCGGAACTCTTCATTCGGAAGTCCTTCATTCGGAAGTCCTTCATTCGGAGCTTTTTCATTCGGAAGTTCACTCGGAACTTCTTCATTCAGAAGTTCACTCGGAACTTCTTCATTCAGAAGTTCACTCGGAACTTCTTCATTCGGAAGTTCATTCAGAACTTCTTCATTCGGAAGTTCATTCGGAACTTCTTCATTCGGAAGTTCATTCGGAACTTCTTCATTCTGAAGTTCATCCGGAACTTCTTCATTCGGAAGTTCACTCGGAACTTCTTCATTCGGAAG
Organism: Glebionis coronaria; assembly: GCA_025667525.1. NCBI lineage: Eukaryota > Viridiplantae > Streptophyta > Magnoliopsida > Asterales > Asteraceae > Glebionis > Glebionis coronaria. Next base: position 469,277,800 of record CM046879.1, read on the forward strand.
TTCATTCGGAACTTCTTCATTCGGAAGTTCATCCGGAACTTCTTCATTTGGAAGTTCATCCGGAACTTCTTCATTCGGAAGTTCATTCGGAACTTCTTCATTCGGAAGTTCATCCGGAACTTCTTCATTCGGAAGTTCATTCGGAACTTCTTCATTCGGAATTTCATCCGGAACTTCCTTCATTCGGAAGTTCATCTAGAACTTCCTTCATTCGGAAGTTCATAATCTTTTTCATCCGGAAGTTCTAAACGCAGCCTATTAATGATTAATCTAGTCGCGTTTGTGAGTTCTAAGGCATTCTAAAGCAACTACACACATTCTAATGATATTCCGAGCAAAACCCATCAAAAACCCTAATCAATTAATCCCTAATTAGGCAAACGAACCCTAATTTAATAAAGTTGAGTACCCGAATCAATTAACAGATTAAATGATGAATTTAGGCGAATTATAAGTTAAAGATTCAATGTTAATACCTTTTAGATCGAATGAAATGGATTGAGTTGATTAGAACGCGATTTGTGAAAGCTTGTGTGTGTGTTATGTGTGTGTTAATGGCGGAAGACTTTGAAACAGAAGAGAGAAAGAATAAGAAAGAGACGGGGGGTTCAATTTGACTAGGTAAAAATTTTACAACTTTCACAAATGTCACCTTAAGTCCCTATACGTTTCTATTCTTTTCCTTTTTGGTTTATAACTTATCTTTTCATTTTTCCTAACCATTGTTAAATTTCGCCAACTTAACCTTCACACAACTTAAGCATCGCAACCTATAAGCAAATCTCCAAGACCTTAAAACAATTCCTATCACATTAAACGAGCACAAGTCGTATTCTAAAGCAAGACCACTCATAAACCATTTAGCCAATTAATTTTCCACAAACACTTTTGAAAATCGTTTTGATGACGAAGATGATTTAATATTTTCTCCCCCTTAAATGATGACCCGTTTTCTATTTAAAGAGCTGTAGTCATTGTTTAAAGAGTCAAATATTGATGAAAACATTTCCAATTGATGTCTTGAAAAGATTGATTCGTGGTGGCAATAAGTTTCTCTTATTTTGACAAATTAATGCACTGAGACGTACACTAACTCGTGTTAGACCAAGTTGTAAAGTAAACTTGATCCCTTTGCATGATTTGGCTTGTAAATCATGCCCGAGAAAATTACTTCCCGTTGTGAGCCAACGTTTTCCAAGGAAATACGTGACATTAATATGAAAACCGGGTTGCAGTCTGAAATAACTACAAGCCATAATGGGCATGTTTTAGAAATGTACAACTTTTATACGGACTCTATTTATGGCACCGTGTCAATATTGATCGACATTTCTAAGGCCGTAAATATTACCGTACTAAAAGACATGCCCGATTTAAAAAACAAAAAAATATTTTTGGTTTTTCTTGATTTTATATTTTTTATGGTTTTTCTAGGTTTTATATTTTTATGGTTTTTCTTGGTTTTATATTTTTGTAATCTTCTTTTTGTGGTTTATATATATACGATAATATACATGATCACGAACAAAGGATACGCCTGAATAGTTTACCACCACTATTCAGCTGATTCTTCTGCCAATTCTTTGAGAGTCACTGGAGTGAATGATTTCATGCCAAGCTTGTCGATCAAAAACTCGATTCATCCTCGATCTAAGGCTTTGGTGAACATATCTGCCAGCTGATACTCAGTGGTGACAAAATACAGCTCGATCACTCCGTTCTCCACCTGCTCTTTAATGAAATGGTAGTGAATGTCTATGTTCTTGGCCCGGGAGTGTTGAACATAGTTGCAGCAAAGGGCAATGGCGCTCTTGTTGTCACAATACATCGGGATTTTGTTGAATCCCAAACCGTAGTCAGTTAATTGTGACCTCATCCAAAGGACTTGAGCACAACAACCGGACATGGCTATGTATTCAGCCTCCGTGCTAGAAATTGCAGCACTTTTCTACCTTTTTGAAGACCAACTGATCAATCTGTCTCCAAGGAGTTGCACAGATCCAGAAGTGCTATGCCTCGTGTCTTGACACCCAGCATGATCGGCATCTGCGTATGATATTAAAGCAATAGAGGAATCTTTCGGATACCATAGACCACGATGAAGTGTTCCTTTGAGATACCGAAAGATCCTTTTAACAACATGTAGGTGCTTTTCGGTAGGCCGAGCCTGATACCGGGCACACATGCATACGGCAAATTGCAAATCAGGCATGCTAGCAGTCAGATAGAGAAGGGTGCCGATCATTCCACGGTAAAGTTTTGGATCGACAATATTCCCATTCCTATCTTCATCTAACTTGGATTTCTCCACCATTGGAGTGTCCACGGGGTCACAATTTTCAAAGTTATATTTCTTTAAAGATTCTAGAGCATATTTGGATTGATTAATAAAGATGCCTCTAGGATTCTGAGAAATCTGTAATCCTAAGAAAAATGAAATTTTTCCCATCATTGACATCTGAAAGCGTGTGGACATTATCTTCTCAAAGCGTTTTGACAATTCTATGTTAGAGGCAGCAAATATTATATCATCAACATAAATTTGTACCAGAATCATGTCGTTGTCCTCCTTGAGAGTGAATAGAGTGGGGTCCACCTTGCCTTTGGAGAAGCCTTCCGAAATGAGATATGTTGAAAGGAGATCGTACCACGCTCGTGGAGCTTGTTTCAACCCATAGAGAGCCTTCTTAAGCTTGTACACATGATTAGGAAACTCCGTGCTAACGAACCCATCCGGCTGACTAACATAGACTTCTTCCCTTAGTTCACCGTTCAAAAATGCTGTCTTCACATCCATTTGATAGACGATCATGTTCATATGAGCAGCATACGCAAGGAATAGTCTAATAGCCTCCAATCTTGCAACAGGAGCAAAAGATTCTTCAAAGTCTATACCCAAGGCTTGTTTATATCCTCTAGCAACCAATCTAGCCTTATTCTTCAATACTGCACCCATCTCATCGAGTTTAACCTTATAAACCCATAACAAAGTAAGGATGTTAACCTGTCAGGGAGAGGAACTAATTCCCATACTTCAAGTCTTTGGAATTCATTTAGTTCCTCCTACATGGCTTCAATCCAAGATGATTGAGTCATAGCCTGTTGCCAATTTTTAGGTTCAACTTCGGAGAGAAATGCATCAAAATAGCAATAGAGTGCACTCTCTTGTAATTGATGGCGTGTAGATACTGGTCGATCAAGATTACCAATGACATTCCTAATTGGGTGATCTTTTGTCCATTTGGTGCTATGTTTTTCAATCCGTGGTGGTCTGGAGTGAACAATATAAGGAGCTTCTTCTGAGGTAGACGCGGCTGAAGGGTTTTCAGGTATCGGTACACCAAAGAAAGGAAGCTCTTGTAGGTGAGCATATTCCAAATCGTGATCAATTGAATCCTCTTCAACATCATTAGGCACAAGTAAGGGTGACGATTCAGGTGTAGTTTGAGAATCACTTGGTAAAGGTGCATCCGGTTCAATGTTAATTGAAGATGCATTAGATAAAGCTTCATTAGCTTGAGCAACAACTTCAGGGATTGGAGCTATCACTACATGTGCTGGAACTTCATCATTTGGGGGATCAAACAATTCATCAAACAACGGTTGAAACAGTTTATCCCACTCGGGCCTTGTAGGTGGTAAAAATGATGTAGAAGTAGGATTATTGGGAACTAATCCGGAACTAATAGCACCGGTTCCCATCTCATGAAGCGCGGGTTCAGAGCTGCGTTGCTCAGAAGCCATCGCTGTCAGCTCATCGAAATCTGCGTCCATAGTTTCTACGATCTTACCAAGACGACGGTTGTAAATTCGGTATGCTTTCTTGGAAGGTGAGTAACCAATGAAAATACCTATATCGGCTTTTGGTTGAAGTATGCCCAAGTTCTCACTATTAATGTTTGGATAACAAAGAGCACCAAACACATGAAAGAATGAGACATCGGGTTTACGATCATGTAGAAGCACGTAAGGTGTTTTTCCATGGCGTTTCCGAATGATAGAACGGTTTTGGGTGAAACATGTAGTAGATATAGCTTCTGCCCACAAGAACAATGGAGCGTTCGCATAAATCAGCATAGTCCTAGCAGCTTCCATAAGCGTACGATTCCGTCTTTCAACGACACCGTTTTGTTGTGGAGTACGTGCAGCGGATGTTTCATGTGAGATACCAACTTCTTCATAGTAATCACGAAGAGTCTCTGTTCCATTATCTGTACGAATACGGCGGACAGTAGTATTTAAACGTACCTGGATGAATTTCAGAAAAGTGATGATAGCCTTCGGTGCTTCATCCTTTGTACGTAGAAATCTAACCCATGTAAACCTGGAGAAATCATCCACAATAACAAGAATGAATTTCTTACCGCTCACACTTTCAGTTCTCATTGGCCCACAAAGATCCATATGCAAAAGATGAAGTTTTTCTTGATTGGTGTCTTCAGCTTTGGGCTTGTATGATTTCTTGGTACTTTTCCCCCTTGAACACGCGGAACATAAATGATCCTTGTGAAATTTGAGCTTTAGAAGACCACGAACTAATTCGTTTTTAGCCAGATGATTAATAGCATCAAAGTTGAGATGAGATAATCTGTGATGCCATAACCATGATTTGGTCTTAGATGCTTTAGAGAGAAGACATACTGGAGAGGCGGCCATCATGTCTTGTAGGGACAACGTATAAAGATTTGCACCACGAGATCCCTTCAACAAGTCTTTTCCTTCCAAGTTGCGGATGAAACAAGTATGTTGTCGAAAAGCAACCTCTAGGTTGGAATCACAAAACTGTCCTACTGAAAATAAATTATGACCAAGACCTTCTACATAGTATACCCTTGAAATCGTAATGTTTCCAATCTGATATTCACCATAACCCATTATCTTTGCAATATGATCATTACCGAATATAACCGTTCCAAGAAACTTGGTGACGAAATTTCGGAGCATCGAGCGATCTCCGGTCATATGCTTTGAACAACCGGAGTCCAAATACCAGAGGATGATTTGGACCACCTGAAAATATCACCAGACGAGGACAATGTAGAGGTATCGGAATCTGAATGTTCCTTGTTATTAGCAGGTACAGATTTAATAATCTTAGATTTGCTAACTTTAGGTTTCTTAGATTTCCTAGCCTTCTTCTTCCTAGTTGGTGGTGTAGATTCTAGTTGGCTTAAATCCTGAGGTATTTCTTCACTGATAGGCACTATAATGGGGGCTGACCTAATTAAAGGGCGTTGTTTCCATACTTTAGTGCTAGTGTGCCTAACTAAAGGACGCTCAGACCTAACCTCAATGGATGCATTCCTAGTTAAAGGGCACATTTTTCCATCTAATGTAAAGGTCCTACCAGTGGGACGCCATTGCCAGCCAACTTGGGCACGAGTTCTACCAGTTGGCTTCCATTCAAGATCATTCCTAATGGCATTCATTTCATTCACATGATCAATACGACACAAATCATGACGTTGGGAAAACATACATTCATTACAATTCCAACATTTCAAATCAGAATTCACAAATGGTTTAGGCTGCTGCACAGGCGCAGAGCTTTTAGTCTTAACATGATTCTTTTTATTTAAATCTGAACTAACATTCCTATGGTGAGCTTCTACTTTCTTCTTGTTAGTACTACTAGTGGAGGGCTTGATCTTATCTTTCTTGAGTGGCGATCCTTTAGCCTTAGTAGACTCTTTTACTCCTGTAGAAGGCAAAGTGGGAACATTAGCAACAGATTTTAAAGGTGCCTTACTTGATGGTGCCAATGACGGTTTTGCTCCTAGGGTCTTATTGAATGGAGTTACAGCAATGGGTCGATTAGTGAGTAGTGCAGAACCTGGTTTACCTATGTATTGCAAATATGCTAAGCAATATTGAACTCGCTTGATATATTCATGAGCTGAATAATAGTAGCTACTTGAGGGATCTAAGGCATAAAGATCATCTAAGATATCCCTAACAAGATCTACATGCTTAATTGCGTTCCTCATATAATCATCGTAGGTAACCGGGTTGTTCTTATGGAGCGGGTTCTTATAAAGCACTACTGACTTGGTTGTTGGAGCACTAGAGGACGGTGCAGAGTTGGTAGCTAAGTTATTAACAGCTTCTTGTCGGGTGAGAAGAAGTGTCTCCTTTAACTCGGCCAAAACCATGTTTTTGACAATGAGCAGGATGTTTAAGTCAGAGATTTCCTCACATTTTTGGTTCATTTGTTCAACATAAGATTGTTGCTGTGCCGCATTAAAAGAGAAGCGTTCTTCTAGTGAACCATAAAGTTTGGACATTCCCTGTCTTGCACGATCCATCTCCCCTAGAATAGACGAAAGTCTAATTTCTAAGTCCTGGTTTTTAGACTCTGCAGCCTCTAGTTCCAATTTTAGTGTTTCATTTGATGACACATCTCTCTTCAATCTCATAATCTCTTCCTCTAATGCCTTAACTATTGAAATCATCTTGTCACTCGTCTCAACACCGTTTTCACAACCATTTGTTATCAAAAGATCCTCATTTTGAGTTTGTTGTTTTAATTCTAAAGATATACAATGTTGTTCAAGTTGATTAAAGCGTTTTGAAAGTAAATTGTAAGAATCTTGTAGCTTTAAAAATTCAGCGTTAGATTCGTGACAAGAATGATTATCTACCTCATTTACAATATCAACAACATTTACGGAGAGATCACACACATCATCACATATATTCACAGCATCACATTTAATCATAGCGGATGTAAGCTCATTCGAATAATTAACATTCACAGTAGTAAGCACATCACACGAAATTACATGGGACAAGAATCGGTCATATTCGGATAAAATCTTTTCCTTTTCAATTAATTGTAGTTCGTAAGTGGTGTCCATTTCATAAAACACTTTTTGAACTTCTGCAATTTCAAACTCAAGATTTTCCGAAAGAGATGCAAAACTTCCTTTTAGACTTTCGACAAACGGATTGATCTCATTTTTAAACACCTCGTTCATGTGTTCGAAAGCCCATTCTCCGGCGTTTAAGCCATTTGAAGTCGTACATTCCAAAATGACCTTGTCAAAACTAGCAAAGTATTGATTAATCTCTTGCAAGTTTAACCATACAATGCTAACAGGTGGAAGATCCTTTGGAATTTCCTTAGGTCCTTCCATTCTGACAAGTGTAGGAAGTGTACTAGGGTTTTCTTCATGTAACATGTAGGTTGGTGCTGTGATGAGATCTTTATCCATATGGAAGCGAATTCTAAAATCCGTTTTTGCAAGGTCCTAATTCATTTTAAAATAATCACACTCGGGATATTTTGCAAAGTTATATGACCGATTCTCATCAACTAGTTCCTTATTTGTGCGATCATCGAAAATATCAATCGGGTCTAAGACCAATCCTAATTGGGTTGCATTATAAAGTCTAGGACTATGGATAAAAGCTTGTTTTGCATACCGTGGGTTAGGGGGAAGGCCTTTTTGACGCGATAAGTTAAACTCTCTAAAAGATGCATCAAATAAGTGTACTAGTTGAGAGGCAGCGTATTGTCTTAAAAGCAAATAATCTAGACTTCTAATCTTATCAGCCGCATTAATTTCCATTTCATTCTTCTTAGACTCGAGTAATTCAAAATCCGTTTGAAGTTTTTGAAAATTAGTGACCACTAACTCCTTTTCTTTAAGTTCGTTAGAAAGATCTGCTCTTAAGGTTTTAATATTTTGCAAATGACCCATTTGTTTGTTTCAAAAATGATCATACTCGGGATTTGTTAGAACACTAGATGAAGGAACTAATTCCAAAGTTTGAACTTTCTCGTTGCATAAGGCAAGCTCATCAGACAAATTCTTATTCTTAGCTAGGGTTTCTAAGAGTGCAACATTCATTTGGCTAAGTAATGTAGCAGGAACCATGACCAAATCTTGTTGAGCAGGAGTATGCGTATGCGAAATGGCTCCCGGTTGTGATTCACTCAAAGTCTGGGGACTCACATTGATATTACTATCATTGATAGTCTCCTCATTTGAAAGACTCACCACCGAAGACTCATTCGAATCAGCACTCTCTTGCACAACTTGATGTGGTTGAATACTAGCATCAGTGGTATTATAAGTGGTATTAATAAGTACCTCAGATCTTTTTTCTGGCCCTAAGCTAGAGATAGTTGCCATAAGAGCTGCTTGTGCTGATTGAAGTTCATCACAGTCTGAATCATAAGCATCAAGATCATCTGCTTGGTATGCTGCATTCTGTGTAGTGACAACGTCTTGTTCAGCAATCCCTGGATCAGCAAGAAATGCAAGCTCCTCTTCATCAAGTTCCCTTCCTTGTGCCTGAGCGTTTACCAGATAAATCTTCTCTGCAAACCATTGACCATCCCTTCTCCTCTTGGGTTTTTTGCAATCCCTGGACATGTGACCTTCTTCCTTACAGTTGTAGCATGTAATCATTCTCAACTTGCCTGTGGAATTAGCCCGTGGAGGAGTGTTGACCATTGGAGCAGGATTGACCGTGCGTGCATTGGTGGTTGATGTAGTAGGTCTCCCCTGATAAGGTTGAATAGGTTGAACCATTACCCTGCCATTCTCAATAGTATCTTGTGGCGAGAATTGGATGAATTCCTCAGCTGATTGTTAGTAGGAGTTGTTCCTCTAAATCCTCGTTTGCTTAAAGTCCTTGTGAGGTAAGCAGACATAGTGGCTAACACTTCAACTGGATCAGTTCCTTGTTTGAATTCAGGAATGGGGACTTCATCATCATCACAATACAGTGCTTGGTCTTGTTGAGCTGCGTAAGCACTAGAAGGAACACTCATGTGGTCAGAGTAGCTTGATGGATATGCTGCATTCTCTTGATAAGAAGAATATGAAGACTGAGCATAAGGTGCAATGCTTGCTGGGTGAGGTTGTGAAGCATATTGGGATGAAGGTGCATTAAACCGATATTGTTGCTGATGTGAGGTGGGTGGTTGCGGTAGAATCGAATATTGGGGGAAGGTTGGTGTCATGTAAGGTGATGGATGATAGGCTTGGTGTCCCAAAATATAAGGAGTGTTGTTGTGTGACAAGCTTGGTTGATTCGCCATCAAAGCTGAAGAATCAGGGTACATACCTCGAGGCGAACGGTGCATGATCACGTGTTTCTCATGCTGCTGAAGAAAAGCATAGAGTTGATCCAAATTGCACTTATGCAAATCCCTGGTTAACTTAACATCGGTAATATACTCACCCCATTCAGCTTGAGGTAAAGTATTCAAAAATTTGGTGTTAACCTGGAATGGAGCAATCACGAGATTGTATACATTCAGATCATTCATGAGAGTAGTGAATCTGAAGTAATAGTTGTGAAGCGTTTCCCCTGGGTTGTACGTGAATCTATCAAACAGATCATACAACTGACATTCCCTTTCCTGTTTGGTAAGAGACGTACCTTGTAGCAACACCTTTAGACGTTCCCATAAATCCTTTGCCACCGTATACTGACTTACCATTCGATAGATATCATGTGGAAGAGCTTGGAGAATGGTTTGAAGAGCCTTTTCATCTGCATCGGCAACAAGTTGTTGAGCTGGTGTAAGTTCTTCAAACTCCCTTGGTCGAGTCACATTGTTAACCACGATGGTACCATAGTCAAGTGGACCATTTAGAATTGACTTAACCATAAGCCTCCCATATGTCAGTTTTCCCTTAAGGTATAACATCATACGGCCTTGCCATGCTTCAAAGACTTCTTTAATGAGCATTGGAGGGCGATTATCCGTTCCCGTAATGACGGAAATGTCCGTAAGTGATGTCATCTGAGGCATTAATGAATTCGGATTCATTTTGTTCACTTCAAAGAGACAAAGATTATCGGTTGATCGAGCAGTGAAGTAAAGCTTGTGAATTGTGTTGAGTTTTTGTTGTAAGAAACCAAGATTAAATCCTCTAAAAAATTGTCGAAAACAAGTAAAATATCCCTTGATCCGGAACTTTTGTTGATTCGGAAGTGTTGATTCGGAAGATTTTGACTCGGAACTCCTTGATCCGGAACTTTTAGTTCGGAAGACTTGATCCGGAACTTTCCTTGATCCGGAACTTTTGGTTCGGAACTTCTTGATTCGGAACTTTGTCTTGATCCGGAACTTTCCTTGATCCGGAACTTTCCTTGATCCGGAACTTTCCTTGATCCGGAACTTTTGGTTCGGAACTTTTTGATCCGGAACTTTCCTTGATCCGGAACTTTTGGTTCGGAACTTTTTGATCCAAAACTTTGGTTGATCCGGAACTTTTGGTTCGGAACTTTTACTGGGAATCAGAAACTTGGTTCGAGTAACAGACGAACAAAAATATGAAGAAAAAAGCCAAGATTTTTACCAAGTTACCCAAAACGTTTTGTGATTTCTACAATAATAAGTAACAACTAATACTTATCTACTAATCCCAATCACAAAATCACCAAAAACTCCAAGAATCAAGATGGATCTTCTTAAAGAACACTAATACAATCAAAAACTAAATAACAACATAAATCATTACCTTAAATCACCCCATAGCTCTTGATACCAAATGTAGAATCTTGATAACCTATGAATCTATGAAGTGGTTGAAGATTTCTAGAGAGAGAAACTAGAGAGAGAAAGTGAGAGAGAAACTATGTGTATTTTATTCAAATGAAAGTATAGAATGATCAACAACCAACCCCTTTCCATGGTGGAAAGGGGTATTTATATCCAAGGCCTATATTGGGCTTGGGCCGACCCATTACAAGCCCATGGGTCGGTTTCTTACTTAACTTAATCAGTAATACTAACTACGAGCTATTACAACATTAATGATATTGTGGAGTGACCGATACTTCTAATAAACGTAAAAACGTATTTCTAACAGTATATGAGTGTCTCAACTTCATCCAAAATCCATAACATATGCCCGCAGCATGTCTTCCAAAGTTTGAATAGTGCGTTCACTCTGTCCATCCGTCTCTGGGTGATATGTCGTACTCATTAATACTTGCGTACCCAACGCCTTTTGAAGTGCCTGCCAGAAATGAGACGCAAAATAACCATCCTTATCAGAAATAATCGACACCGGTACTCTGTGTTTTGCAACAATCTCATTGATGTAAATTCGAGCCAATCTTTTTGTTTTATAATCCTCACGAATAGGGATAAAGTGAGCAGATTTTGTTAATCTATCAACGATAACCCAAACTGCATCATAACCACCACTACTTCTGGGCAACTTTGTTACTAGGTCCATAGTAATCCTTTCCCATTTCCATTCAGGGACTTCTGGTTGTTGTAAAAGACCCGGAGGTTTTTGGTGTACTGCTTTAACCTTTGAACAAGTCACACACTTGTTGACGTACTCTGTTATGTCTTTCTTCATACCAGGCCACCAATAAACATTCTTTAAATTATAATACATCTTATCTGCACCAGAGTGTATTGAATATCTTGAAGCATGAGCTTCGTCCGTTATTACCTTTCTTATCCCTACAACTAATGGAATCCATATCCGTTCAACAAAGTAAATTGTTTGATCCTCTTTCCTTTCAAATTGAGCATCTAATCCTCGCAGCAATTCAGCTGGAGTCTTAAGGTCCTTTGCAGCTTCCTTCTATGCTTCTAAAATCTTAGCCTTGAGGCTAGATTAAATGGTTATACTCATAGGCTCATAGCACGCACTCTCCTAGGTTTAAGTCTTTCCTTTCGACTTAGGGCATCTGCCACAACATTAGCCTTTCCTGGGTGATACTTAATTTCACATTCGTAGTCACTAAGGAGTTCTAACCAACGACTTTGACGCATATTCAAGTCCTTTTAGTCAAATATATATTGGACACTCTTATGATCAGTGTATATTATATTTTTCGTCCCATAAAGATAATGTCTCCATATTTTAAAGGCAAATACCACTACATCTAGCTCCAAATCATGAGTGGTATAGTTCTGTTCGTGGATTTTAAGTTATCTGGAGGCATAAGTAATCACTTTTCCTCGCTGCATTAAGACACACCCGAAACCTTGATGGGATGCATCACAATAAACTATAATATCATTCGGTCCGTCTGGAAGTGTTAACACTAGGGCATTACACAATTTATCCTTTAATAAGCAAAAGGATTGCTCTTGTTATTCACCCAAATGTACTCCTTGTTCTTTTGTGTAAGCAAGGTTAAAGGCTTAACAATCTTGGAGAAGTTTTCGATGAATCTGTGTTAGGACCATTGTAATAGTTATATGTTATAGGTAGACTAGGAGGTATGTAGTTCCTCCTGGTCCTAGTCGTAGTAGGAGCAAGTCCTGCTCCTGGTCCTAGTCGAAGTCAAACATTGTTATTTACTTAATATTCTGTTAGGATATGCATGAGTTATATTAGGAGAAGATATGCATATCAGTTTTACACGTTTTCTTGTAAGCTGTATTAGGGTTTCCTTGTAGTATAAAAGGAACCTGAGGCAGAAGGGTTAGACATTGATTCACAAAACGTAGTTCTAGTCTTTATTAATATTAGAAATCCTTAGAAAGGATCAAGTCTTCATAGTTATTCTGTTTCTCTTGTTTATATTTATATTCTACATTCATATTGTGTATAGAGTCTCTTTGTGATTTGACTTGTGATTACAGAAGTCATTCACCGGTCCTGACAGGCTGCAAGATCTAGATCCTAAGACTCAACAAGTGGTATCAGAGACTGGGAGGGTCTCTATACAACAAGAATCGAGTTCTCTTATTTTTAACAATCTGTTTAACATGTCTGCCTCAACTTCTACTCAAACAGGAGAAGAAGGCACTCCTAAAATTGTGCAACCTCAGCAGATCCTGGCTACGGTTTCCAACACGAATGGAAAATTCCCTCTTCTAAAGAAAGGTGAATATGACAACTGGGCAATGAAGATGGAATGGTGGATCACCAACACTGATCAAGATCTTTGGAAGATCATTCTGAATGGAAACAGCAGAAAGCTTACTGGACGAGACAAGAACGGTAATATTACTCTTCTTGACCCTAAAACTCATGAGGAAATTGTCGCTATACAGAAGGAGGTAAAAGCAAAAACAATTTTGCTTCAATCTCTTCCTGAAGATCACATGGGTGACTTCTACCATTTGGATGATGCCAGAGAGATCTGGAACGGCATAAAAGCAAGGTTTGGCGGAAATGAGGAGTCAAAGAAAATGCGAAGGTCCATGCTGAGAGATGAATTCACAGAGTTCAAAATCTCAGAAACTGAAGGCCTGAATCAAGGGTATGATAGGTTCCAGAAAATATTGAGCCAGTTGAATCAACTTCGGTCCAAGCCTGAAGATGGTGATGTTAATGCAAGGTTTCTTAAAGCCCTACCCTACTCTTGGAACCAGGTGGTAATCTCTCTTAAAGCCAAAGGTGGGCTTGATTATCTCAGTTTTGATGATTTGTTTCATAGGCTCAGAACATTCGAACCTCATGTGAGAGGATATCCGAGTGACTCTTTTCCCACTCCTGCAAATTCAGCCTTTGTGAGCTCTATGACGTCTAGTCCCATGGCATATGCAAGTAGCCAGAGCAATAATGTGTCTCCCCAGCATACTATCCAGCATACTATTCAACATACTAGTCCCATGTCATATGCATCTAGTCCCATGTCTTCTGCTTCTGATCCCCCTGCCAAGTCTGGTAGTATGGTAGAAGCTATTCTTCATTCTTTTGTTGCTGATGTTACTGCTGAACAACAACTTGCGTTTGATGACTTCAAACAGATCGATAAGCTGGATCTGGATGAGATAGATCTTAAATGGCAGATGGCCATGCTTACTCTGAGGGTTCACAAGTTTGAGAAGAAAGCAGGAAGGAAGTTTAATTACAACCCTCGGGAGCCAGCAAGATTCGATAGAAGCAAGGTACGTTGCTATAACTGTCAGCAACAGGGTCACTTTGCTAGAGAGTGCCCTAGCAAGAATGATCAGGAGAAGAGCAGGTACTCCGCTTTCAAAGTTCAGGAGGTTAAAGATGACAAGAAAGCATTGGTATCTGTTGACTCCATGGTCAACTGGAATGATCATCAGGCTTCTACTCTGGAATCAGCGGAATCAACGACTGATGTGTTGGCAATGATTGCTGGGAACCTCTCTGATGCAGAAGAAGCAGAAGAGTTTGCTCTTATGGGCATCTCACCTCAGGTACAACATTGTCCCCTTGGTTGTCATGATAAATACACAGAACTATTGTCCCAATTTAATGAAGTAAATGAACAAAATGATAAGTAGTACTTAGAGGTACAAGCCTATAAAGCTTCATTAAACACATTGGAACAACAAAAGAAGTGGTTACAAGATACACAACGTGCCTATGAGGATAAAATCAGGATACTAAGCATTGATTTGGAAAACACTACAAATATGCTTAAATATACAGAAACTGTAAGAGATGCTAGTATCAAAGAAAAAGAGGAGATGCAAGCTAAATTAGATGCTACAATGTTAAGATTTGACAAATGGCAAAAGGCACCTAAAAATCTTTCAAAATTAATTGATAGTAGCATGTCTGGCAGAACTAAAAGAGGCTTAGGATTTGAAAAATATATTGATTCTGAAGATGTATTTGATTTATCTTTCTCAAGCGTCTTTGATGCCGACAAAGAGGATGAGGGCAAACCTAGCTACAATAGGTTTAAACCCGCAGCAGAAATGCATGCTGTTCCTCCTCCTCTTACTGGAACTTTCATGCCTACCTCATGGAATAATGACTCGGATGGATCACAGATGCTTGAGTCCCCAACAAGTTCTACTAATTCTAACGACTTTGTCTCATGTACTTTCAGTGACAAAGCCGGCGACTCTGCATCTAATGGTTCAAGTGAAGAGTCAAGACCTACGAGTTCCAAGTCGGATGAACATGCTGCTACTGGTGCTAGGAAGTGTGAAGAAAAAGTCGCTGTCAAGTCAAGTGTGTCTGGTCCTTGTTTATTGAGTCCTAGGAAGAATGTTTTTTCTAGAACTGTGTGTAATAATGTAGGCAGTATGAAACAGTCTCATTCTAATAAAAGGTCTTTAAAAACATGTTTTGTTTGTGGCAGTCCCTTTCATTTAATTAAAGATTGTGATTATTATGACACACATGCATCTGTTAATCATGCTTTACTTGCTCCTGGATCGCCAGGAGCTGCTCCATATGCTTCTAGAGGACTTAATCCTAGTGCTCCACTGTTTCATACTTCTAGAGTATCCTCTCCTTACATGTCTGATTATTGGAGAGAAAATGGATACCAGACAACTAGTAATTATTTTCCAACTTATAACCCAAACTATACGCATCATTTTGACCACACGTATTTTGGTTTGGGAGATTTGGGAACTGCTGTTAAGCCCTCAGCAGGTTGTTCCTGGTCAAATAATAATACCCTTATGATGAATAGGCAACCAAGGAACAATAGTGGATCTCATCAATCTTCTTGGCATTCTGCTAATGATCCACAAGGCAGGCTCAAACCTGAAAAGGTTTGGGTCCCCTTAAGACACTAACTTTTGCATTGTGATTATCTTGTTGTTGTAGGTTACTCCATACCAGGATCCTAGTCTAGGCATTGTTGATAGTGGCTGCTCCAGGAGCATGACTGGCAATAAAGTCCTTCTCTCTAACTTTGTACCATTTTATGGGGGCAAGGTCTACTTTGGTGGAGGTGAAGGCAGAATCACTGGCAAGGGAACGATAAAGACTCCAAATCTCAATTTTGAGCAGGTCTACTATGTGGAAGCACTTCAACACTTCAACTTGATATCGGTCTCTCAGATCTGTGACAAGAAGCAGTTTGTACTCTTCACCGATACTGATGCACTTGTGCTCTCCAAAGATTTTAAGCTTCCGGATGACTCACAAGTTTTACTCAGAATCCCTAGAAGACACAATCTCTATAGCATCAAGTTGAATGAAGTCAACCCTACTGGTCAACTAGCATGTCTGGTTGCAAAAGCCTCGGAGGATGAAGCCACAAAATGGCACCGAAGGATGGGACATGTGAACTTCAAGACCATTCACAAGCTTGCCAATTTGAATCTGGTCTCTGGTTTACCTTCCAAGACGTTTAGAAATGACATAAATTGTGTTGCTTGCAGCAAAGGCAAACAACATAAAGCTTCCTTCAAGGCCATTACTGCTTTAAGTCTCATTACTGAACCATTGCAGCTTCTACATATGGACTTATTTGGTCCTACTTCCATCAGAAGCATAGACCACAAGCAATTCTGTTTGGTGGTGACTGATGGTTATAGCAGGTTTGCGTGGGTGTTCTTCATGGCTACCAAAAGTGAGACCTACTCAATTCTTCGAGATTTTCTTACCTTAATAGAGAATCAGTTGTCCAAGAAAGTTAAAGGTATTCGATGCGACAATGGAACCAAGTTTAAAAATAGAGACCTCATCACACTTTGCAATACTAAGGGCATCAAAAGAGATTATAGTGTTGCTCGGACTCCTCAACATAATGGTGTGGCAGAAAGAAAGAACCGGACACTAATAGAAGTAGCAAGGACTATGCTTGCCGATTCCAAGCTTCCGACCATGTTCTGGACAGAAGCTGTTAATACGGCCAGTTATGTTTTGAATAGGGTGTCTATTACCAATCCACACAAGAAAACACCTTATGAGCTGCTCACGGGCAAAGTTCCCAATATTGCTCATTTGAAGCCGTTTGGATGTCCAGTCACCATTCTGAATACTAGTGACTATTTGGGGAAGTTTGATGGCAAGGCTGATGAAGGATATATTGTGGGATATTCAGCTCATTCTCGGGCGTATCGTGTCTACAATCTTCAAGCCAAACGAATAGTTGAAACTATTAATCTCAGGTATTTTGAGGAGAAGACAAACATTCAAGGAACAGGTCCAGAATGGTATTTTGATCTTGATTATCTTAGTGATTCGTTAGGATATTTTCGTTTCAAAACTAACCATGATGCAGGACCTCAAGTGTTTGCAACTTCTGGTACTGGTGTTCCTTCTAGTCTTTCTGATTCAGATGATGAGGATGACATTTTTGTGGTTCCATCCTATTCCACCACTGTTTCTCCTACTCCTCCTAGTGATGCAACTCCATTGGAAGTACAGGATTCCCAAGCAGCTCTTGATACTCTTCTAAAGCAACAACAAGAAGCTACTAAAGCGGCGGCTCAAGGTAGTTTTGAGTTTCCCTTGGTTGAGCCTTCTGACAGATCTGCTCCTAGTACTTCAGCTTCTGCTCCTAGTGCTACTCACTCACCTACTGGTACTCCGGCTAGTGAGTCTGCTTCAAATACACGTTTCTCCAGTCCTTCTGATTTGGGGAATCATGAAAAGAAGTCTTCTAACAAGCTGGATGATATTCATAAACAACCAGTAGAGGGGATTTTCCAAAATGCTTCATATGATGCTGATTTCGTTGGTGATCTCGGTAACATGGCACCAGAAGTGGAGGTTACCTCCAATCCAGTTTTGCAATCACATAAAGACCATCCCACCACTCAAATCATTGGAGATCCTGGTTCTACCGTAAAGACACGCAGAATGCAGCAGAAGGCCTCGTCTGATCATCATGCTCTTGTGGGCTATATTGAGGATCAAAAGCGTAATAATCATACGGACTTTCAACACTGTTTGTTTGCTTGTTTTCTTTCACAGGTGGAACCTAGGTCTGTTTCTCATGCTCTTGAGGATCCAAGTTGGGTGGAGGCTATGCAGGAGGAAATGCAGCAATTCTTGTTTCAGAATGTTTGGGTTCTGGTTGACCTACCGGATGGGAAGACAGCTATCAATACCAAATGGATTCTCAAAAACAAGAAGGATGCACGGGGTATTGTGGTCAGGAATAAAGCTAGGCTTGTCGCACAAGGACACACTCAAATTGAGGGCATTGATTATACTGAAGTCTTTGCGCCTGTTGCAAGGATTGAGGCCATTCGTCTGTTTTTGGCCTTTGCTTCGTATGTTGGCTTTACGGTGTTCCAGATGGATGTCAAGAGTGCATTTCTCTATGGAAAAATTGACGAAGAAGTGTATGTTACTCAACCTAAGGGGTTTGTTGATCCACTTCATCCAAAGAAAGTCTACAAAGTGGTCAAGGCTCTTTATGGGTTACATCAGGCTCCTAGAGCTTGGTATGAGCGTCTCTCCACTTTCTTGTTAAAGAATGGCTATAGAAGAGGTACTATTGACAAAACACTATTTCTTCGGCGGAATTCCAAGGATATTATCCTTGTTCAGGTTTATGTGGACGACATTATCTTTGGTTCTACTAGGAAGGAGTGGTGTGATGAGTTTGAACACTTGATGAAAGGCGAATTTCAGATGAGTGCCATGGGAGAACTGTCATTTTTCCTTGGTCTTCAGGTCAAGCAACAATCGGATGGGATTTTCATCAGTCAAGATAAGTATGTTCATGAGATTCTTCAAAAGTTTGACATGGATCCTCTTCGTCCAGCAGCAACTCCTTATGAAGTTACTAAAATCAAACTTAAGAATGAGCCAGATCCACCCGTAAATGTTCATATGTACAGGTCTATGATTGGCTCTCTCATGTACTTGACTGCATCACGTCCGGATATTATGTTTGCAGTAAGTGCTTGTTCTAGACACCAGGTGACTCCAACGGTTTCGAACTTAAATGCAGTTAAGAAGATTTTCAAGTATATCAAGGCTCACCCTAGATTGGGTCTATGGTATCCTAGAGAATCCCCATTTGTGCTTGAAGCATACAGTGATAGTGATTATGCTGGTGCTAATAATGATAGGAAGTCAACTACTGGTGGTTGTCAATTTTTGGGTCGTCGGCTTATTTCATGGCAATGTAAGAAACAGACAATAGTAGCTACTTCTTCAACAGAAGCTGAATATGTGGCTGCTGCTAGTTGCTGTGGTCAAGTTTTATGGATCCAAAATCAGATGTTGGACTATGGGTTCAATTTTATGAATACTAAAATTTTTATTGACAATCAAAGCACTATTTGTATTGTGAAGAATCCTGTATTTCATCAGCGGACGAAACATATTGAGATTCGGCATCATTTTATACACGATGCCAATGAGAAGAAGCTGATACAGGTTCTTAAAGTTCATACGGATGACAATGTTGCTGATCTGTTGACTAAAGCTTTTGATGGTCCTCGGTTTAACCACTTGGTGGTTCATATTGGGATGGTCAATCCTTGAAGTCTAGGATTGAGGGGAGGCAACGCCTAAGGGGAGGCTTTGTGTACATATTAGGTTAGTCGAACGTATTCGTAGTTTTTAACAACATCCTTTCTTGGTTCTGGTGGTGTGTGGTGTTTCTGATGAAGGATTTTTGCTCTCTTCTGATGGATATGGCCTTACATGACTGGCTTCTGGTCCTTTTTGGTCAGCTTCTAGTTATGATTGGATGCTTTCTGGTGGTCTCAAATCCTTCCCAGTATAGTAGTGTTTGGATATGGGTGCTGGTACTGGTCTGGCTACTGTTCATTCCTTTTGTCCTTTATTAATCACGTTTTGCTCCTGGTCCGACTATTGTGCACTTTGACTTTTGGTCAACGCTTCCAATACTGATATTTACAAGTTTGAATTCACCAAATCAATTGGGGGTAAGTTATTATGTTAAAAAGGGCAAGTGGTTAGTATGCCATTAAGGCATAATTTGAAAGGGCAACCCCCCATTAATAGGGGTCAATGAACAATTACTATCTTCTTCTTATATGGTCAACATACACTCATTACAATTAAAACACACACAAAAACCGCTTCTACTCCTCTCATTCCAATCTAAATCCTTCTTCAATCCATTCATCACGATCCATGGCTGCTCTTGCTTATCAACCTGCTCATAATCGTGTTGCTTATCTGGGGGATGGTCCTAATAGTGAACATTTTGCTGATATCTTGGAGTTTATTGAAGCTTCTAACTTAAGGTATGCATTTACTGTTTGTCCTACCATATATGATTCTGTGGTACGTCAATTTTGGGCGTCTGCTGAACTGGTAAATGTGGCTGGACGTCCACGAGCAATCCATGCTACCATAGATGGACGTGCTTATGTGGTCACTGAAGAATCTATTCGCTCTTCTCTTCATTTTCAAGATGAGGGGGGTGTTGTCTCACTTCCAAATTCGGAAGTTTTAGAGGGTATGGCTGCCATAGGTTATGAACATGGGGGGAAGTTTAACTTCCAAAAGAATAGGTTTTCCCCTCAGTGGAAGCTTCTGGTTCACTATTTAATCCATTGTCTGAGTCCCAAGTCGGGGAGTTGGGATGCGTTCCCTACTCCTTTGGCTACTGGTCTTATATGTTTAGCCCAGGGTAGAGTGTTTAACTTTTCACATTATATCTTTGAGGGGATGGCTAGTAATTTGTCCACTGCGGGATCTAGGAAGAAATTTCTTATGTATCCTAGGTTTATTCAAGAAATACTTGTTTGCATTCCACGAGATAGGGCTGAGCATGTACCATCTAAGCTGACAGCGAAAGTGTATTATAACATGATGAATGGGTTTCATGGGGATTGGAGGCCCCTGACTGAAGCCATGATGGGTTTGGCTCAGGGTCCCATAGGTCAGGAGGAGGAGGCTCCTGAGTTGGTTGTGTTAGATGATGACCCCATGGAGGAGGAGGAGGCTCCTGCTGGTAATGCCACTCCTGTGGTAGAGGAGGAGCTAGTTGAGGAGGTGGTGGTTGAACAACCATCCCCTCCCAAAGCTGGTCCTTCCTCGGCTCCACAAAGGTCTCCATTTGTGGAGACTCCACCTCCTAGTCCTGCCCCACACTCGACAGATATCCCCTTTGCTGCTAGTACTCCACACGTTGACCCCAATGTTGCTTCGGGCTCCCGTGATGCTTTCCCTGATCCAAGTTCTCTTGGTGGGCAGGCAGAGGAGCCTACTACTCTGACATCTTTGCTAGATCTTATGCACAGGTACCATGAGAGGATGATTTGCTTGGAAGCTGACTTGAACCAACATCGGAAGCTCACACGGGAATTTGTTCTTCCTCTGGCCGATCGTATTAAGGTCTTGGAGAATCAACAGCGTCGTCGAAAGAAGCATGTGGTTCTTTCTGAGTCTGAGGATGAGGCTTCGGAGAATGTTGAGGATGGCTTGACATTGCTGGCAAAGGCTGCCTTTGCTGATAAAGTTTATGATGATCTGCCGGGTCCTCCAATGTCCTCCCATGCTCCTTGTTCTAGTTCTGTTCCCCCTTCTATGGGTGGTGCTTCTGATGCTGCTACTGGTTCTCATGCTGCTCTTTCACATGATCCTAAGGGCAAAGCTCCAATGACTGATCCTCCATCTCCAACCCGCAAGCGCTCTCGTCGCCAGCTTGAAGAAGACAGACTTGGTGAAGAGGCTGCTCGTAGGGTTCAGGCTGAGCTTGATGCGGAGGACATTGCTGCTGAGGAAGAGCTCCGTGAAAGAAGGCGTGCGCAAATTCAGCATGATGCTATGCACTGGACTGATGGCGAATGGATGCAAGTGTTAACTGTTCTCACTCGGGATTATGCTCAGTTTAAAGATTTGCTGGGTGATGATGTTGATGAACACAACTGCATTCCGCGTGCTATGGTAATGATGCGTAAGCATCAGTTGACTCTTGCTGAGGAACTAAAGAAACAGCGTAGGAACAGACCTCTTTCTAAGGCTGAGCAGCGCCAGCAGATGCAACGTTATGTCAAATTTCAGTCTGCTGCTCATTTCAATGCTCCTTGGTCTTGGGCACGGGTACGGACTTTGACTTTTGATGAGCTCAAGAAACTGTATGAGAACATGGTGAGGCGTGCGAGTCAACCTATACCGGAAAAATTTGTTTACCATCCTCGTGGTGTGACAGCTTCGATGCCTGCTACTTCTACTGTTTCTTCATCCTTGCCCATTCCTGGTTCCACTGGTAGTTCTTCTGGTTCTGGTGCTGTTTCTGTTGGTCCTTCTACTACACCCTTGGTTGCGCCTATTGGTTCTACTACTGGTCCTGCTGCTACTATCTTTGTGACAACCACCACCACTCATGCTACCCCCACCACACCTGGGCCTTCCACCACTCCTGTTCCAGCAAGCACTTTTGTTGATTCCACCATATCTGCTGCTGCTCCATCTGATGTGCCATCTTCATCACTACCAGTTTCTGCACCACCACCTACTCCCACTTCTGATGCAGCTCCGAGTGGTTCTTTGGGTGGACATGTTCCTGAGTCTACTCCTACTGCTTCTCCTGCTGTTGATGAAGTTCAGGTGAAGGTTGAATCCACTCCTTCGGCTCCTACGCCTCGACGTTCTACTCGCCAGAAACTTACTCGTCGTGTTCGCCGCGGTAAATCAGTTCCTTTTGAGAAGCGTGATCCTGAAAACTTAATTGATGCAGCTTCGGATAGCGATTCTGACTTACCATTGGGCAATGGTAGCATTGCGGGTTATGCGGCTGAGAGGTCTACAACACTTCCTGGTGGTGTCTCCCATCGGATCACTTTAAGTGATGGGACTGTGCGATTGGTTACGGGTTTGCAGGGTGTGTTATCATGGGTTGACCGTATGGATCTTATGACCTTGTTTGGGCTTGTGGATTCGAGTATGCCGTTTAATCCTATGGCGGTGTCTTCCTGGCCTGGTATGCGTCTTTGGGCTGATCTCAAACTGATGTTGGATCCTCCTCCATCCGCTACTCCTTTGGGCGTATGGAAGGATCAAATGCAATGGGAGATTGTTCGCTGGAAGCTTTATGCTGGATGTGGAGTTCATGTGTTGGAGTTAGGTTCTGGTCTTGTGGTGTTTATGTTGACTGATGTTGTGTATCCTTTGACTATTTCTTCCATGGAAGCAATGCTGGCAAGTCATTTGCAGATTTCTACTGCTCCTACAGGGAATGAGTCGAGTATGGCTACGTCTTTGGTGGAGGGTATTCAAGCACGGCTGCTAGCGGATAAGAGGGCAGCTTCTGGTCTCTAAGGTGATTGGGTTGTAAGTGTTTTTCTTTATTTTGATTCTTTTCACCAATGTGTATAGTGTTTGGTGATTTTTATACTTTATAGTTGATAGTTAAAAAAAAAAAATTAAAAAAAAAAATTAAAAAAAAAAACACATCTTAAAAAAAAAAAAAAAAAAATACATTTTATATAATATCTGCTTATACTTTAACACAGTTTAGCTTTTATACTTGTACATAATATCCCTTGGATGGTTTGACTTGTGGTTCCTGGTTTGAGCTTGTTCTGGTCCTTGGTTTCACTTGGTGTTGGACGTGGTCCACACAACAAATGGTTCTCAACTTACCATGTCTCATCGACAAGAAAAAGTTGATTCACCTTGAGGGTACGGCTCCTGGTGCGATTATCAAATCCGTTGATGGTTGCCAGGTTACCTAAAACTGGATGGTTTTCACTTGCCATAGTCTTGGACTGAAAAGTGGCTAATCCAAGGGGGTACGGCTCTTGGTAAAGATCTTATCAAATCCGTTGACAGCTGTAATAGCTTGCTTAAAGCTATAGGGTGTTCAACTCACCGATGCTTTATTGCTAAGAGTTGGCGAGTCCAGAGGGGTACGGCTTCTGGTAAAGACGCATCAAATCCGTTGACGGCTGTGATGGTTTGCCTAAAATCATCAGGGTCCCCCACTCACCATTGATTCACGTTCTAAGAGTTGGGCTGGGTTCTAGTCTCCCAGGGTGATGCTTATTCCACCTGAATGACTGGCTAGCCCAAGAGCGAGCAGCTACTTGGTAAAGGCTCATCAAATCTGCTCATGTTGCTGTAAAGATTCAACACGATGCTGATTTGTTTCAAGCTTTGGAGAAGCTTTTAGTAGTTCGTGCGGCTGTTCTTCTGATTCTTATCTTATTGATGTTGCTGTTTGTTTTGCTGTTACAATCCTCGGGCTTTATTTGCACGTTTTCCAGGAAACTTGAACTCAACAGGTCAAATTCAAGTTTAGGGGAGGATTGTTAGGACCATTGTAATAGTTATATGTTATAGGTAGACTAGGAGGTATGTAGTTCCTCCTGGTCCTAGTCGTAGTAGGAGCAAGTCCTGCTCCTGGTCCTAGTCGAAGTCAAACATTGTTATTTACTTAATATTCTGTTAGGATATGCATGAGTTATATTAGGAGAAGATATGCATATCAGTTTTACACGTTTTCTTGTAAGCTGTATTAGGGTTTCCTTGTAGTATAAAAGGAACCTGAGGCAGAAGGGTTAGACATTGATTCACAAAACGTAGTTCTAGTCTTTATTAATATTAGAAATCCTTAGAAAGGATCAAGTCTTCATAGTTATTCTGTTTCTCTTGTTTATATTTATATTCTACATTCATATTGTGTATAGAGTCTCTTTGTGATTTGACTTGTGATTACAGAAGTCATTCACCGGTCCTGACAGGCTGCAAGATCTAGATCCTAAGACTCAACAATCTGCGATAGTATCCGGCTAACCCGAGAAATGAACGGACCTCGGTAGGCGATTTAGGAGATTTCCAACTCTTAACTACTTCAACTTTACTAGGATCCACGTGTATACCATACTGATTTACCACGTGTCCTAGAAACTGGACCTCTTTCAACCAAAATTCACACTTAGAGAATTTGGCATACAACTTTTCCTTCTCTAGAAGACTTAAAATTGTTCTTAGATGGTGTTATTAATAAATACTATGACAAACTTATCAAGGTAAGGTTTGCAAACACGGTTCATTAGATCCATAAAAACGGCAGGAGCATTGGTAAGACCGAATGGCATAACGGTAAATTTAAAGTGACCATAACGAGTTCTAAATGCGGTTTTGGAGATGTCACTTTCATGCACTCTTAACTGATGATAACCTAAACGAAGGTCTATCTTGGAGAAATAGCAAGCACCTTGCAATTGGTCAAACAAGTTGTCTATACAAGGGAGAGGGTAACGATTCTTTATTGTCAGCTTATTCAATTCCCTATAGTCAATACACATTCTCATTGTACCATCCTTTTTCTTAACAAATACCATAGGAGCTCCCCACGGCGAATGACTCGGCCTAATGAAACCTTTCTCTTGTAACTCCTTAAGCTGATTCGATAAATCGCTCATTTCAGACGGGACTAATCGATAAGGCGACTTGGAAATAGGCAGTGCACCTGGAATAAGGTCGATACGGAATTCAACTTCGCGCATAGGAGGTAATCCTGACAGGTCATCTAGGAACACTCCAGGAAATTCAAAAATGATACGAATGTCATCAAGCTTTTTCTCATCATCCTTGATACAAAGAAGAGAATTCGGATTGTCATCTGGCTTCTCACCGCGAAGTTCTAAGGTTTTACCCGAAGAAAGAGGAATACGCACGATTCGTTCAAAACAAACAATGACAGCACGATGTAACACCCCCATTTTACCTTTAAACAGCAGTATATTAATTTGGGGTATTACTTTATAGAACACAAGTCATAATAATTGAAAACAACTTAAAAGAGTGATGAAATCAAATTTATTTATATTTCATTGAAAAATCAGAGTTTTACAATATGAGGTTCCCAAAATCTAGAATAATTTCTGTCTTGTGCCTCTTCATGCCATCCTTGTGCTGCTCCATGCGATCAGTCATCATTTATCTGAGATATATGCCTAAAGTCAACACATAGGTTGAGTGAATTCATAGGTTTGTTTTAACAGTTTTGAATACAAGTATGTCATCCGGGCTACGTTGTTATACACCCACATAAAAATAGTCATCACACTGGACTATGCTCATGCACCGTTACTTGACATACAGAAATCAACAAATTGCCCTTATACAGGCAGTTTTCCAAACTCCTGAGTTATGCAAAATAAAGTGTATCTGTTTAGCCTAGGTAGGAACCTTCAGCTGCTAGCAAGCGCGACTTGCCCAGATAGGGGATGTCAACCCTCAAATAGTACTATTCACGATATTAACGCTCATTTTCAAGAAATTATTAGTGGTTCATGATTAAAAAGGGACTTATGGCAGTAGTTAACATAGTGTCAATAATCATACCATATCGTTTTAAAAGCACTTGTATTCCACTTTTAGCATATATCCCCCTCACGGGCTTTGAAATCATTTAGAAAGCATTTAAAAGTGAGGCTATGAACTCACCTTATGTCCATAGAATCCGAGTTATGATCAGATATATGTCATTCACAGATAAACAGCTTGATCATACAAACCACAACTTGGTCTCATAAACAGATTGATCTCACACCAACCTGGATTAATACATTGTGTATAGTATCAAGTCTTTGATGATTTTTAGTTCAATGTTGTTAAGTGTTGGTTTAATATTCTTTCATTATTATTTGGTTGCAATTCTAGCACCAGTGTTCGGGCCATCATACTCAGAAGTCATTCTATAAACGTTTGAGGAACGAGGGCACTTTAAATCGTAAACCCAACCACTCAGTCAGAACGTAATATCGAGATGGAACATCTTTGTACAAAGATCCCTACTAACATGATATCTTCATTACTTCCTCTTATTCATGATTAATCTTCTTTAGTTTCAAAGTTGGCAAAATTAGTCCTTTTGGTTATACTTTGGTATAATTACACTTTTAACCCTTAAAGTGTATAGTTTTAGTAATTGAATTTTAGACCCTCAATATTTAACCTTAGGACCTAAAACTTTCCAACATTTATTATTATAGCTTATATTTTCATAAAATGACACTCTTGGCCCAAAATGTTAAATATTTTCGATAATGACAGTTTTAGTCCATATACTTGTAAAAATCACATAACAATCTCAAAAATGGACCAAATGATCTAGGATTTAAAAAAACGTTTCTAAACATGTTTATAATAATAATAAAAACATTTCTTCAGAATTATAGCTTTTGAAATGGGTTTTTGCTTATTAATTTATGTAGATTACAAAACTAGGGTTTTAAGACATCTTTAACTTATAACTTCCATTTAAAATGATGAAATGAATTATTTTCTTTTAGATTATCTTTCTAACATAATTTTGGCATTATAAAAACTCTAAGAAAGTATTATATCCAGATTAAAGCATAGCTAACAAAGTGATTACCTAGGATGCTCCAAAATGGCTCATAATGGCTTCTTATGAGCACATCTTGCTATCAAAGCTTCAAGAGCTTCACTGGCTAGCTTCTAGACCTGATTTTTGGTCTTGGGACATGTCCTAGGACGTATATAGAAGTGGAAATAGAATGGGTAATGGAGGTTAAGAGAAAACGGGGTGCAAGTTGAAATGAAAGCATTTCGCCCCTATTTATAGGTTTTTCAACACTTAGCCTCCAAGCAAAGCCTTGAAACGTGTAATATGGATAGTGTAATGACTAAGGGAATCTAGTAAAGGTCTATGCAAGTTTTTAGACTCTAGGGACAAAATATCTAAGACTTGTGGCTAGAAATGGATTTCGGCAAGATAGGGATAAGAATGGTGATATGTAGCAAGCAAGGAGGTGATCCACCAGCTCTTAGGCAGCCCAAAATATATTATAACATGTGAAATATCTGATTTTCAAAGTTATAATGGGAGGGAAAGAGTTTAAAATGAATTTTGGATGGAAAAACCAAAACCGGGTACAAAACTAGGGCTTCTAACTTTGTATTTTTTGTGATTAAGGCTTTAGGAATGTGATTAGTGATGGACTAGGATTTATTTATGGTATGTACATTGTAATTAAGAAGTTTGGGTCTTTGGTTTGAATTTTAACAAAGGTTTGATGTAAAAATGGGAAGAAAACTTAGGCGGGTTAAGGTTTTCTAATGATCTAGGGTTTAATCTTAGTAAATGTGATTATCTAATATTGAGATTTTACTAGTTGAAAAGTTCATTTCTTAGTATCTTCTCGAATTGATTTCTGGTTCAAAGTACGACTCAATTGTTTTTGGTGAAAAAGAGTATTTTTGGTTGTTTTAAAATAAATGTGCAAGACGTAAATGAAAATGATGTTAATTTAAATCTAACTCTAATTTAAAATAAAAGACGATAAATTAAAAGCGTGACAAAAATTAAAAAGGCACTAAAAGTAAACAACGCATACTTAAATCTATCTAAGGCAAACTTAAAACGCAACTAAAACTAAAACTAAGGCAAGGGTAAAATAAATCTAAGCAAAGTAATCTTAAAGTGCAACTAAGGAAAAAGGCGGGAAAAGTAAAGCTTGAAAATTAAAAGATAAAAACAGAAACTAAAAAGAACCTGAAATCAGCTCATCCGGAATAAACCTTCGTTCGGAATAATCACTCATCCGGAATGTCACCTTCATTCGGAATGATTCTTCTTCACTCGGAATATTAGCCAAAACCTTTGATCCGGAATAAAATGCTCACTCGGAATAATGGTTCATCCGGAATATGTCACTTATCCGGAATATTCACTATTCCGAATGAACACCTTGGTTCGGAACTCCCTTGATCCGGAATGTTGCTGATCCGGAATAAATGAGATAAAAGCTTGATTCGGAATATTCCGAATCAAATCCTTCGTTCGGAATATATTCCGGATGAACTTCACTGATTCGGAATATTATTCCGAATAAACCTCTTCACTCGGAATGTTCCGAATGAGCACCCAATGAACTCCTTCGTTCGGAATGATTCCGAATGAACAGCCACTTATCTGAACCCTTGATTCGGAACAATAGATGTTCCGAATGAACAATCTTTATTCGGAATGTAAGTTGGTTCCGAATGAACTCCTTCACTCGGAATGTTCTGAATGAACTATCCTTGATCCGGAATATCCTCTTTATTCGGAATACTCACAACAAAACATTGATCCGGAATAACCTTGGCTTGATTCGGAATATACCTGGGAAAAAAAACAGACGCGAAGAACAAGGAACAAGAATAATACGAATCTAGATAAAATCAATCAAAATAAACCAAAAGATTAAACAAGACTAATCAATAAACATCTACTAATCATAAACAAACAATCCAAAACAATCAAACTAACAAAACTAATCAAAATAATCAAAACCCACTTAATCAATTTAACAAAACTCAAGAACATGAACATGAACAAATAAACATAAAGATTAAGATCAAACAAGAAAGGTAGATAGGAGATCAAACAAGAAAAGTAAACATTGACAATAGTTAAAAGGAAACTTACTTGAAATTAAATGTATTTAAGGTGCAAGACAATTAATTAAATGACATGTAATTAAATGTGCAAAAATTAAAGTGGAAGAGCATAGTTTGTCAAACTAGCCAACAACATGAAAATGAAATCCTAATCATCTATTTATAGGAGGATTAGGGAGGTGCTTAGGAAGCTTCCTCCCCTCTTTCTTCTTTCTTTAATTGTGTCATTAAGTCCTTAATCTTCTTAATCTTTTGACTTTACTGACTTTGTCTCGGGATTTCTTCAAACTCGTCTTGTAATTCTTCAATAAATTAGACTTGAGTTCTTCGGCTTTTAGTAAACTTCCGTCTTTTGACTTTTTCTTCGATAAATCTTCAAAATTGGTCTTGTACTTCCGTTCTTTTTGCACTCTTGATTTCTTGACTTCGCCTTTCGTCTTTTTCTTCGATAAAAGCCCGTGAATGCCCGTGTTTTCTCCACTTTTCACCTTTTCGTCCTAAATCACAACAAAAACACAAACCACGCATAATTCTGACATAAATGACATAAAATACACGTTTTGGCTCGGTTATTATTGTAATTAAGTGGTAAAAAGGATGGGTGTTTACACACCTATCAAATCCCCTACACTTGACCATTGCAATGTCCTCATGCAATGCATTAGTTACAAAGCACGTTTACATTTTTCATCACAATCAATCCACGTTGGCCTTTATTAAAGAGATAGAAAATAACAAAACAAGTAAAGAAATCAAAATCATACCTTGGGGTTTTGAAAATGTCAAGAATGATCATCATCCTCAAGTTTTCACTTTCTCCAAACCAAGCTTAAAAACGAGATCATTGTTATTATAAGTTAGCAAACTAACACGAACTCATGTGGGCCAATTATTCACTTAGAATCCCTTATTCCTAGGTGTATCTCTTATATTTTATTATTGTCTTGAATGATCACGAGGATGCATTGTTGACTTATTTCGATAGTTATTTAGGCTGAAAATAAAGTGGGACGATTTAATCAATAGTTAGCTAAAGGACAAAATCTTTTAAAACTGCTTATCGGGACCTCATAAAGTTCATATCTTGGCATAACTCACTTCGCGATTTGAGACCTTTCTCGGACCGATGTTTGGCAGCGACTTCATACTTCAAATCTTGAGAGATGTTCATGAAATAATGGTCTTCTCTTCATAATAGGAATTTCTTCACTCGAAGTTTTGAGAGATTCTTCACATTTGGACCACGACTTCTTCATTTTTCTCCAATCTTTATTTGAGATTTTGATATACAACGATCAACCTCCTTTTTGGACTTGGATCTATTTTTCCTCATACCTTGTTAGGGCCTTTTCGGATAAACTTCTCCATGATCTTTACGGGAGTATTTGCTTTTCGTCGTGTGTCTCGATCCTTCATATTGATTTTTGATAAATGATTCTTCACATCACTTGGGATCTTTAGCAACAAAATATAGCCCTCATGTATTATTAGGACCTTTTCGGACTCGCCAATCTTCGCATCTCGCTTCAATAAGTTATGCCTTGGCTATGAACTCTAATCCATACCGAGCAACTTTTAAACGATCTTGGGCTAGAAGCTAAGTAACTTTTCAAATCGTACAACCTTATTTATTGCAGATAAATTTATTAGCAAGCGATGGGAGAATAGGCTTATAATTAACTCACATAAATTCACGAAAGAATACCAAACTTATAATTCACTCTATCATCTCTCGTTCTCCATAATTTAAAATCTCAAGGAATGAGACTCGTGGATGCTTAGCCTATTAAATCAAAGTTTTGGGTTTTCGAGTCGTCTAGAGGATCTTGCAAACTCTTAGACTTTTTCAAGTTTAGAAATCGCATTTTAAAGTTCCCTTGATAAACAACTCTCTAGGATCAATTATAGGAACTTGCGAAAAGTTCTTGTTCTTAACCCGTGAGAGTTAAGACTTTCGCGTTTTATAGCTCCCTATATAAAAGCCTAGCAAAACTTGACTTAAACACGTTAAGGATACTAGCTAGAGTAACTTAGATATGTAAACTCGGGTTGAGTCAAAAGATTCACAACGTTTGAAAATTAAAACCACTTTATTTAAAAATTTATTCTAGAAAAGAAAGAAAATAACTATACAAAGGGAAAAACTAATAGGCCAAAATAGATCAAATATTTTGAAAAATGTCGAAAAATTGATTTTCCGGTTAAAATGAGGACAAATACAAGGAAAAGAGCCACTTAACTTCGATAGAAGTCCCCCTACACTTAAGATAAACATTGTCCTCAATGTTTAAGCATGTGGGAGTAAACTCCCCTACACTTAGGACATTATGCACGTTGCTTAAATCTTGCTAAGGAAGAGACAACTAAAGAGATTCCTATTTTAATATTGAGAAATATAAAATAGTGAATCAAAAAGAGTTTAGGATAGAACCGGGAAGACGGGAAACACGGAATCACGGGTCGTCAAAAATCATCAAGAGTGGATCATTGAGCGCTCGAATCCCTGAATAGTAGAAGAGAGGAAATAGCAAACACCAACGGGTCTCCCCCCTACACTTATGGTAAAAACAAAGAAAAAGATAGATAGATAGTCGGGTTGCCTCCCGAGAAGCGCTTGTTTTTGTTAACCGAGTCACGAGCCTGACTCGTCCCCGAATTAAATGGTCCATGGGGAAGCCTCGAATGTAATACCGGGATCAAAGACCTTGTCCTCGTTCCCGGTTGAAATCAACAAAGGGGAGGCGGGAGGATAAGTCTTAAACGGTAGAAAGGTCCTTTCAACATACGAGAAGTATGTGAAGTCTTGATCCACAGGAGGTGGGGTGGGTAAAGGAATCACATTGTCATCCTCCAAAGACAATGGATGCTGACCAATTGGCAAAGCCGTAAGGTTATCAATCATAGAATGGTCATTTTCACCTCCCGGGTCAAAGCACTCATCCTCATTTTCCGGTATGGAACGAGGAGAGTAAAAGCGATACATCACCCGCTTGGGTGTGCATGCGGTAGGATGAGGTGGCAATATAATATGAGAAGTATGAGAACAATTACCTTCCACCTGTGTAGAGTCAAGTCTTTCCACCTCTGTGATAGAAGGAGGCATGGCTAACAACGGATGCTCATTAATAGCAAGAGCATCAGAGCTATCAATGTCCTCAATCCCTTCGTCAAAGAGAGGATTCATCTCACTAGATATGTAAGCGTCATCAAAATCAAATAAAGGGTTCGAATAAATCTTGAAAGTTTCCTTCGGAACGTCTTCATCGGATAGTGATTCGTCATCACTAGAAGTAAAATCATCATCTTGATCAAAAAGAGGATTAGAGAAAGCCAAAGAATCCTCTTCCAAAGTGTTGGTGGAAAGAACATCATCAGAAGAGAGTGCATCATACTCATCGTCACTGTCGGATGTCAACTCAGATTCACTTGGAATTAGGACAAGGTTATCATCACTAGACTTTATGAATTCGTCGGATTCCTTTGCAGGAATTGTGCTAAGATCCGTATCCCCTAGGATGGGTGAATCCTTAGGCTCCAGAGCCGGCAAGTCGGGCGAAGGAATAGAATTCTCATCGTTCCAAGAAATATGACTCTCATCTTCATCACTATCATAATAATATGGAGGCACAAGAGGAGGAGTATAAGCATTAAGGTTAGATACTTGCTCTTATTGCTGATCCGCTTGACATTTCTCCATGATCTTGTTGCAAGCTTCTTGAACTTTTTGAAAGTTGTCAAAAAGTGTGGCCATTTGTTCAGGAGGAAGTGCACAAAAGGGTTGATGATTGACGGTGTGACGTGGGGGCTCAAAGTTATACACACTGGGATGATAGCACGGAACTTTCTCAAAGACCTTCGACGGATCACAAGAAGAAGCATCGTGGGGGCCCCCACAAATATAGCACCACGGGTATGGAGAAAAACCCGGTGCATCTTGAGGATAAGGATTTTCATAGACGGGAGAAGGTGAGAAAGTATTGTAAGAGGAGAATTATGAATTTGTTGAATTGCAAAATGGACAAAATCCAAATTGTGTATCGTCGATATCAAAACCACACCGCTCACAAGTACACCATTGACATGTTTGAAAACCATACCATGGTCTCCCACACCGTATGCAAGACGAATCCATGAAGAATTATAAATAAGAGGGGTAAAGAAAAGAAATAAACATAATAGAGGATAAAGAGGAATATTTTTGGTGCAAAACTTTGAAAAAGAAATGCTTTTTATGATTTTTCAAAGGTTTTTGGGATTTTTTTGAAAATTTTTGACACGAAAAATAACGTTCACGAGTGAACGGATCCCAAAAAGCAACGCGTCTCTCACAGAAAACCGTTAATCTTCACGAAAAGAGCCGGCAGCGGCGCCATTTTAATATTGAGATTTTACTAGTTGAAAAGTTCGTTTCTCGGTATCTTCTCGAATTGATTTCCGGTTCAAAGTACGACTCAATTGTTTTTGGTGAAAAAGAGTATTTTTGGTTGTTTTAAAATAAATGTGCAAGACGTAAATGAAAATGACGTTAATTTAAATCTAACTCTAATTTAAAATAAAAGACGAGAAATTAAAAGCGTGACGAAAATTAAAAAGGCACTAAAAGTAAACAACGCAAACTTAAATCTATCTAAGGAAAACTTAAGACGCAACTAAAACTAAAACTAAGGCAAGGGTAAAATAAATTTAAGGCAAGTAATCTTAAAGTGCAACTAAGGAAAAAGGCGGGAAAAGTAAAGCTTGAAAATTAAAAATTAAAAACAGAAACTAAAAAGAACCTGAAATCAGCTCATCCGAAATAAACTTTCGTTCGGAATAATCACTCATCTGGAATGTCACCTTCGTTCGTAATGATTCTTCTTCACTCGGAATATTAGCCAAAACCTTTGATCCGGAATAAAATGCTCACTCGGAATAATGGTTCATCCGGAATATGTCACTTATCCGGAATATTCACTATTCCGAATGAACACCTTGGTTAGGAACTCCCTTGATCCGGAATGTTGCTGATCCGGAATAAATGAGATAAAAGCTTGATTCAGAATATTCTGAATAAAATCCTTCGTTCGGAATATATTCCGGATGAACTTCACTGATTCGGAATATTATTCCGAATAAACTTCTTCACTCAGAATGTTCCGAATGAGCACCCAATGAACTCCTTCGTTCGGAATGATTCCGAATGAACAACCACTTATCTGAACCCTTGATTCGGAACAATAGATGTTCCGAATGAACAATCTTTATTCGGAATGTAAGTTGGTTCCGAATGAACTCCTTCACTCGGAATGTTCCGAATGAACTATCCTTGATCCGGAATATCCTCTTTATTCGGAATACTCACAACAAAACACTGATCCGGAATAACCTTGGCTTGATTCGGAATATACCTGGGAAAACAAACAGACGCGAAGAACAAGGAACAAGAATAATACGAATCTAGATAAAATCAATCAAAATAAACCAAAAGATTAAACAAGACTAATCAATAAACATCTACTAATCATAAACAAACAATCCAAAACAATCAAACTAACAAAACTAATCAAAATAATCAAAACCCACTTAATCAATTAAACAAAACTCAAGAACATGAACATGAACAAATAAACATAAAGATTAAGATCAAACAAGAAAGGTAGATAGGAGATCAAACAAGAAAAGTAAAGATTGACAATAATTAAAAGGAAACTTACTTGAAATTAAATGTATTTAAGGTGCAAGACAATTAATTAAATGACATGTAATTAAATGTGCAAAAATTAAAGTGGAAGAGCATAGTTTGTCAAACTAGCCAACAACGTGAATATGAAATCCTAATCATCTATTTATAGGAGGATTAGGGAGGTGCTTAGGAAGCTTCCTCCCCTCTTTCTTCTTTCTTTAATTGCGTCATTAAGTCCTTAATCTTCTTAATCTTTTGACTTTAATGACTTTGTCACGGGATTTCTTCAAACTCGTCTTGTAATTCTTCAATAAATTAGACTTGAGTTCTTCGACTTAGTAAACTTCCGTCTTTTGACTTTTTCTTCGATAAATCTTCAGAATTGGTCTTGGACTTCCGTTCTTTTTGCACTCTTGATTTCTTGACTTCGTCTTTCATCTTTTTCTTCGATAAAAGCCCGTGAATGCCCGTGTTTTCTCCACTTTTCACCTTTTCATCCTAAATCACAACAAAAATACAAACCACGCATAATTCCGACATAAATGACATAAAATACACGTTTTAGCTCGGTTATTATTGTAATTAAGTGGTAAAAAGGATGGGTGTTTACACACCTATCATTATCCTTCAACTAACTACTGATGTAAACTCATTTATACCTCCTACATTGTCCTCAATGTGTTCATTAAGTTTCTACATTGGTTTTATTAAGTTATTCTAAGTAAACACGTCCAAAGGGTGAAAATACTCATTTTGACCTAATTTACAAGCCATGCATTGAAATCTTGTACCTTGTGCATTAGGGTACTTTTACATTGTCTTAATATAATCTTATAACCTTAATGAAGTCCTATGAATATTTATAGACTTGTCCAAAAAGAACTAGGTAGTGATTCCATGTAGATTTCTTAATATTATGGTTTTTAGGTCATTAATCCTAATGACTTTCTATCTTGGGTAATGATTGTAGTCTTTTACCACACCTTTAGGAAAATGAGGTAAATAGGGAAAGTATTAAATACGACGGTTTAGGAAAACCGTGTACAAATGACCCTAATGAAGTGAAAGTTCGTTTCCCAAGGAGGTATATGTGTGTGACTAAAATGTAGCAAGATTTGAGATTAATATTGGTTAGAAGGGGGTGAGAAAAGAGGATGACGAAGACGTGAAATTAATTACTACTACGACTAAACGTAAAACCGTAAAATGAGAAAAAATAAAAATTAATTCTAAAAATTACCAAAAATTCACCAAAAATCACAATTAATAAACTAAGAGTTTACCAATGATCAAAACTTTTTCAAACCTTTTTATTAATTAAATATTAATTTTTAAATGCTAATTAAAGCCCTAAAAATCTAATTAATTATCAAAAAGCCCAAATAAAGATTTTTCAATTGGTAAACCTCTAAAATGACCTAAAAAGATTAAAAACTATTTTTATAATTTTTTAAACTAAGAAAAACTATTTAAAATGATTTAAAAACTATTAAAATTTAAAATAATTATAAAAATTAATCTAAAGATGATAAAACTAATTTAAGAGTTGCAAAAATCCTATTCTAATGTATTTAAGCTAAGAAAAATATAAAAAGTGCAAAAATGTGAAATTTGAAAAATAATAATAAAATAATATTAAAATAATATTAAAAATCCAAAAATTATAAAAAATTCCAAAAACTTCCTAGCTAGTTTATTTTAACCTATATAATCAGAAAATGAAAGTGAAATTACCAAATTACCCCTATTGGGCCCCCAAATGGGCTAAAAGTAAAAACAGTCAAGCTTAATGGGCTTTTTAGCCCAAAAAGTCAAAATAAGCCCAAATGACTTGGAAAAGCCCTATCTGACTCAAAATTCAATTCTAAACACAAAACTCCAAAGGCCCAAAAGCTGAAAGTGAGCTTATCACAGCTTAATGAACAAACAACTTATTCTTATTGGGCCATTAAGCCCATTAAGTAATAAGCTAATGCCATAAGCTCTAATTTGACATACAACCTTATTTTGCGATACTAAAGAGATCTGTAAAAAGAAAATATGAAAAAGCACACTCAATAAGCCAGAAATAAGCCAAGTACAAATCCACTAAAAGACAAAATAGTTGAGTTTTAGTTCTAGGGCACCTCAGGACTTGATTCAACTTGCAAAATTTTACAAATGACTTCAATAAGCCAAATCAATCAACCAAAATCCAATAAGCAAAACCAATAAGCTGGAATAAGCCAGCACTTATGAAAAAGTCAATTAAGTTGGTTTTCTAGTCAAACCCTAAAGTCAACCCACCAAATGCTCCAGTATGAACAAATGGGTCAAATAATGAGCACCTATTACAAAATCAAAGTTGTTGTTGGTTAAAATAAGCAAGAACAGCTTATTGATAAGCTAAACACAAAATTACACTAGCAGTGGCTAGCAGCAGGGGAAAGGAGTTCCCACTGCTTTGACTATTTGACCTGTGATTTGTGAGAGATTTTGTATGTTTTATTGGAAGACAAGGGAACCCAAGTGATCAGTTAATCACAAGGAGTCACAATCAAGCACAAAAACACACTTCAGTATCACCAATCAACACAGAAAAATCAAACAATGCTCAGATCTAGCACAGACATGGATTTTATGGAGTTATGAACACTTAAGCAGTTTTAAGCTAGAATAAGCACTCCAAATTCAACCAGATGCATACACAAGCTATATAAACTGTTATTAAGCATAAACAAACTTAAATCAATAACTGAATCAAAGTATGGAACAAGATCAAAGTAGATTAAACTTGCTGATATGAACTTCAAGAACAATATCACACTTTGCTGATATAAATGACCAAAGATCCAAATTCAACACTTCAATCCTACTTCCCTGATGTAATTAACTATGTTTAATCACTTGTTAACCCTAGTCTATGATTAGAACTAGGTGTCCATTAAACCACAGCCAATTTCAACAAGTTTACAAGATTTTAGAGCCGATTGTTGATTCTAGGTGTTTATATGCACAAAGCTTGCAGATAAATGTTACTTAGCACCTATGAAACAGGTTCCAACACAAAGCAACACAAAGCACAACCTCAAAATAACACAAAACCAAAACAGGCTGTTATACCAAACAACCCTTAATCCAAAACTTTTCAAAGCAACTTGTGATTCCAACTAATAACCTACTGATGTTATGAATCAAACACACTTCCTAGATGACTACTAACAGATTCAAACACAAAAATCACAACCTTAAACACAAGAACACAAAATCACAATCCAAAATCAAAAACGGCCAGTAACATGAAATTTTTAGGGGAAACTTAAACAAGGGATTATACCTGTCCTCAACAACATCCTAGGAGGACCAGCTATGCTCCTTGGACCTTGTTCAACAACTAGAACAAGACCAAGGTCCTTCAAAAAGAAGATCAAAACCTGTTGATGTTCAAAGTAGAACAAGGTTTTGATTATGATGATTCTTCAACACAAATGAGTAAAGAACTCAACCAAGAGCTTAAATCTCTTCTCAAGCTTGGTGTCAACAAGCTTGAAAGAGCTTAAGGCTTTTGGCTAAGGGTGAGTACAAGATAATAACCAAAACAGAAACTAGGATTTCAAGGTTTTTGACCCTTTGAAAACCTATCAAACATAGACGTGCCTTAACCACAAGATTAAGGAAGGTCTAAAAGATCAAATGGAACACAGATTTCAGCTATTCAAACACCAACTTTTAATAAACACAAAAGAGATTTCACAAATTTTAGGAAATTCAAATTTTATTTAAATAAAAAGGAATTACAAAGATTATAGCCAAAATCTGGAACAAAGGGACTCTCACAGGTTGAGGTCTCCTTTTATAGGCAAATGCTTACATAACACTATTCATAAACCCTAGATGTGAATTCTCAATATTGCCCTTGAGTGCTTGATGCCGTTTGTTGTTGGTGAGCTGTCTAAAATGA
The DNA here is from genome assembly GCA_025667525.1 of Glebionis coronaria. Classification (NCBI taxonomy): domain Eukaryota; kingdom Viridiplantae; phylum Streptophyta; class Magnoliopsida; order Asterales; family Asteraceae; genus Glebionis; species Glebionis coronaria. Next base: position 469,316,363 of record CM046879.1, read on the forward strand.
TCAAGAACGTTCATTTTAGCTTTGGAGTTAAGCTATGACTCTTAGCTGTTGATCTTGACACGTCAGATTACTTGGAGAGAAAGTTGCGTTTTCATTGGTGGAGGAGGTTGAGTGTGGGGTCCATTGGGTAATGGGATTGAGGGTTTTGTGTGTGGGTTATGTTTCTAGGCGTGTGAATCAAGTGTGGGAATGGTTAATTGAAATTTACCCTTTGTTTAAGTGAGAGGAGTTACTGGGTTCTTGATGGTAAACAGTAACTCCTTTTGATCCGAAATTGGGGGAAAGGTAAGTGTTTGGCGCAATATTCGTTTGAATGTTTCAGTTGCCCAACTTTGGTCCTTGTTCTTTGGGGAAAGTTGTAAAACGTGTTTTTCCAGCCCAGAAACTCAACTCCTTTGTTAAATAAGTTTCTGTTTTTAGAGTTTGGCCACAAAAAGTTTCTAAACAAGGATTTAGGGTTTTTCAACTTTGGTATAATTACAATTTCAGTCCTTATGATGTTTTATCCATTTTTAAAGGACTAGAAATGCAATATTCTTGATCTTCAAGGACTTCTTTGGATCTTGGACTTTATGAAGGACCATTATTGACAATTTAGTATTGCTGAGGGACTAAATTTGCCAATTCTTCAAACTTGGAGGACCTTTTTGCAATTTTGACAAACTTAAGGGACCAAACTTGTAATTATGATTTCACAAGGGTTTTAAGTGTCATTTCTTCATTCATTAAGGATCAATCTTGTATTTCTTCAAGTCTTCAAGGGTTAATCTTGGATAAATCATGAACTAGGGCCCGGTTCTTTGTACGGCTTCGTTTCTCGTGTCCGTTTTCCTTGTTTCTTGTGATCTTTTGTCTTTTTCACGATATCCATACCTAAAATACACAAGTAAACAATCACAAGCATATATATAGCTTTTTATGACATTTTAGTGCATTAAAAGCCCGAAAAGAACGATGAGATCATGTATAAATTCCATCTCATCACTCCCCCATACTAATCCATTGCCGTGCCCTCATGCAATGCTAGAATAAAGTATCTAAGCATCACCAAAATTCAATTTTATTACCCTTTATTGAAAAGTAAAAGACTTGCATCAATACTACGAAGATGTGTAAAGACATAATGTATGATTTTCATCACGAATGTGACTTTTAGGGTCAAAGAATAGAAACAAGTAAATGTCCCTTAGAGTAAATTTCGTCATCCTTGATTGTCATACATTCCATGCTAAGTGCAAAAACGAGATCATTGTTGGTACAAGTCACAATGCTAACACTACTCATACGTCCAAATTGTGTAATACTTTTTCTCCCCGCAATCCTAGTTATTATAAAAGGAAATGGGTTACTAGCATTTTTTAACTATTTGTCATGGATCACAAGTGATTCATATTGACTTATTTAAGTAGTTATTAGTCCGAAAGCAAAGTAGCACGATTTAATCGATAGTTAGCCGAAGGACAAAATCTTTTAAAACGGCTTCTCGTGTATCTCCTTAAGTTCATATCTTGGCATAACTCGTTTCACGATTTGAGACCTTTCTCGGACCGATATTTGGCATGTACTTCATACTTCAAATCTTGGGAAGACGTTCTTGAAATTATGGTCTTCTCTTCATGTTTTGGAATTTCTTCACTTGACGTTTTAGAGAGATTCTTCATATTTGGACCACGACTTCATCATTTTTCTTCAATCTTTATTTTGGACTTTAATTTACAACGATCCGCCTCCTTTTCGGACTTGGATATATTTATCCTCATACCTTGTTAGGGTCTTTTTGGATAGACTTTCTCCATGATCTTTAGGGGAGTAATTGCTTTTCGTCGTGTGTCTCGATCCTTCATATTAATTTAGGAATAATGATACTTCACATCATCTTGGATCTTTAGCAACAAAATAGAGCTCATCATGCCTTGTTAGGGCCTTTTGGATCTTCACCAATCTTCGCGTCCCGCTTCAATAAGTTATGCCTTGGCTATGAACTCTATTCCACCCCGAGCAAATTTTAAACGATCTTGCGCTAGAGGCTAAGTAAACTTTCAAATCGTACGACCTTACTTATTGCAATTATTTTTATTCCTAATGCATTGATCTTATGGGAAGAAAAAGCCACAATTAAAAACATATGAGTTTTTGAAAGAACATTTTCATGTTCTACGTTTAGCATGATCACTTGTCTAACTCTATCACTTCTCGTTCTTCACTATATAAAGACCTCTAATTAAAGAGACTCGTGAATACTTAGCCATGCAAGTCAAAATTAAGCCAAATTTGGATTAGCTTTCATTAAGACTATATCAAATCAAAGTTTTGGGTTTTCAAGCAACCTATAGGATCTTGCACTTTCTTGGAATTTTTCAAGTTTAGAGAATGCATTTTATGTTGGAGTATGCTCGTGTCATAATAAATAATTATACGGCTAGACGCATGTGAGCCTATGGGGTCACACACATATACACAGAGGTACCACTAAATATATATATCGTGTCTACTGTATTTATGATATATACTTAACTTACGTAGCTCGGGATCAATACTTGACTTATAATAACTAATATTGTACTTAGTTTATTATTAGACTAAAGAAATAAATGGTAAAGTCCATTTAGATGGCCATTTAATGTAGACACTATATATGATGCGTTTTCTTTCAACCATAAGTGTGATTGATTTAGTCAATTTGTTTCCATACAAATTAGACAAAAAGAAACGTATATCATAATTCTACCATAAAAGGTTTACCTCAATAAAGAACTAAAATGGTGATTTTGGTTGTGATTTTTCTTTTGATCTAGTAGCTTTATCTATTGTAGAAAAAGGCTATTAGAAGGTTACGGGTTCTATAGACTAGCAACGATATGGTATACGATGAAGTGTGGTGTGGATACATCATAGAGGTGATCTATTTTGCTCACTTGTTTTCATAGGTGGTTATATGGATAATCACCTATAGTGGTATCACGAGCCATCATATGATGTCATATGATTATCGGGTATGCGTAAAAGTGGCTAAATTGCGTGTTTTTGATGGATTAATAAAGATAAAATTAAAACAACCCATAGGGCTTAATTTTCGTGATAAAACAGACCTAAGATGGTATTATGATCTGTGATTTTTTATTCCATGGCCACGTGTTACGCATATCTTAATTGGTATTGTTACCGGTACATGTAAAATGACCTAAAAACGCGTGTTTTGGCACGATTTGTGAAACTGTTTTAGAACAGCCCCATGGACATGATTTCTGTAATTATATGATAATTATAAGGTGTTTAAAATATGGTTTTAATATCCTAAGTTCATTGATTACACGTACCAATCGGGGGTTTAATTAATTGTTGATTAGTTCTTCGATTTCGTTGGCTAACAAGTGTTTCTTGTTGTTTAATTTTGTTTCCATGGCAAATACATGCATGTTTGGCCATGGACTTAGCCAACACCTTGTTATATTCATAATATTATGGTATCATTATGTTTCGTATGCAAAACCGATGAAAACCTAGACCAAATGTGATATGTTGTGTATTGATTTGCATTTAATTTCAGTTTTGGGGTTTGCCATTGTTTCGGCTTAATTAATATATTTTTAATGTTGTTTATAGCCATTGTTTGGGCACTTTAGAGTATTTTAATGATAGGTTAAATGTGTTTAGTCATAAATCAGTTGTAACCGATGCTTGGATGGGAATGGCTAAAGAATTAAAGACATATTATGAAATTCGGAGCTGCTGAGTGACCTGCACTAAAACGCGATTTCCCGGAGTTCTATAAGGATATAGAAGCCAAATTTTGGTGTGCTAATTCACAACTCATGGGACTTCAAAAGTATCAACTGGAGCTCAGGCTAGGGAGGACTCCTTTTATGAGTTTTGGGCCCTAGAAGTCGACTGGATTTTGTTTTGGCAGATTTGAGCCTCATGTTCATTTTGGGTTCTACTTGCTCTTGATGGTCTTGGAGCAAGTGGGAGCCCACTTTGTGGTTGTGTTGACTTACCCTTTGTTTACTTCTTGATCCTCGTGATGGCTCACGAGATCAAGCTTAGGTTTTTCATCGGTTCGAGGCTTTGCATACTTGTGGTTGTGTGGTTGCTTATTTGCTTGATATCTTGCTATAACTTGCAAATGTTTTTATAAAAACATAAAACCAATCAAAAACCAATTATAAAACTAAATATTTGATTTAGTTTAAAGTTTAAATATGATTTAAAACTAAAATCTTGTTTTCATAATAACTCGTAACGTGTTATGAATGTTATTTCTTTTATGTATTGTCTAATCTAATATTAATTCCACTTAGGTTTTATATTTGTCTTTAACTTGGACAACTTGACACGCATAAATTAAAACAAGGTTAGACTTAAGTTAAGAAATGTTTTTTAACTTGTGCTACGATGGATGAATGCATGCTTCCTCGTACACACTTTTGATTTGTAAATCAAACTTTTATACCCGTCTCAAATTTAAGTCATGTCGTCCAATCGTTTGAGATCACTTGCAATTACTTTTTTCATCTTGTGAGACGGATGTGAATTGTAACCCAAGGTGATTATTATCTATGCGTGAGACCTAGACTTATTCTCGCATGTTCTCAAATTGGATGACTTAATTGGTACAACGGTGAGACCTTGACCGAGGCAAGGATGGGACTAAACATGCCAGTTTGACATTTAGTGAAATGTTTGCTTGTGTCATGAGTCCCATAAGGATCTAAGAATTGCACAAGATTTGCAATTGATGAACGTCATCTACCTGTTGAATCTATCATTGCTAGCAGATCAACTGATGTGGTGGTGGAACCTCAATGAGGATCTTAGCCTTTTCGTAAAATTAATTGTTTTTATAAACTTGGGTAGTTAATTTTAAAAGGATAATTATCGAAAATACTAAATATGAACTTTGTATTTCTATTAATGATTTTGTGCAACACAAACCGTAAACAAAGTTTGTTTCCTTTTGTGTTAGAGGAAAACAAACTAAGTCTTCTTTCCTTGTAAGAATAAGACTCGTTCCCATCCTTTCTCCTTGTATGAGAAAGCTGTAATAGGAACACTTGAATCTTCTCATTTCTAATCAATCTTAATACACACCTACTCAAGAAATCGTATTGTCTTGTAAGTCAAAACGATTAAGTACGGTTGCATATCTTAAAGTGTTAAGATATTGTATGAGTCTTGATTAGAAATTGAAGTCTCATTAAACCGTGAGAGGAAAGGAAATTACTAGCATGTTTTTATAGTATATTTTCCTTACACAAACAAGTTCCATAAGATTCTACACACCTTTGAGGTAAAGTAGAAAGAGGAATTGCATGCAAACTTTCAAGTTAATGGCATCGATGAAAATCTCATCACAAATATAGTAGAGCTTGATACTTTTCTTTGAATATCTATGTACATATTTACTAGTCTACGAGACTCACATTGGCTATAGTGTGTAGACATTCAAAGTACTAGAAAGTATACAAATTGCTACTTGCTTTTTCACTAGTATAGATACATTCAAAATGTTGTCTAAACTAATGGAGCAATGCATTTTTTTAACCATAGGACACACTTGTAAAGTTGTCTTATTCAGTGGGAGCTATGAGCTTATCACCTTGTAAGTGACCCACTTAATTTCTAGATTGTCTTGAAATAACATCATAGTTTTCTAAGCCTTATTGCATATTATTTTAAAAGATAACTAGTCGCTTTTCTGATGTCGCTTTCCGAAATGTTATCTAAAAATAGTTATGCATGATTGCTTATTAAACGATGAAGTTCTACATAACCCTTCTATACAAGCTTGATTTAAGTATGACTTAAATCTTATTATATCTGTGATATTTTAATATTATTCATATATGATGTTGTGTCATGCTCAAGTGGGAGAATTATTAGAGTGTGCAAGGTACAACACAATATGGCTTATAATATTCTATTAGGACTTTTACATATTGATGTATGTTGTCTAATAGAGAACTAATATCAAGAAATAATAAAAACGACTTCACATTACCTAAATGGTTTAGGTATTATGCATATGTATTCTTGTAAAGACATAAATATGAAGTATGTAAATTAACTTGAAAATACTATTGAAGCCAAAAGTAGGCATTCAATAATACTTTATTTGTAATATGTTTTGTCTTCAAGTAAAGACATAAACATGAACTTCCTTGAATTGTTCAAAGACTTATAAAATAAAGTAAGTACTTGACTTGTTGTGTCTTCATGTTAGGGCATATACAATGAAGTTATTGTAGTATTCAATATCTTATAAAGTATATTTAACGACCAACATGTTATGTTTTCTTGTTAAAACATGAACATAAAGTTCTTGAACTGCTAAAATAATCATACTTTATAGCATGCAATTGGCTTGAATATATTCTTTATATAATTTGGTTTGAACAAATTAGAACATATGTGAGCCAAAGAGTATTAGGTTATCAAAGAAATTGTGATACTGTCTCGTAATCGCAACACTATGTCTCATGTGTAAAATCAAATAATATTGTTATTATTTGATCCTTCATAACATTAACTACTCTCTCCCGTATCTTATTAAGGTTAACAAAAAATTGAATGAGCCCGTGCTTATTCAATATGGTTCCAAACTAGAAGGTAACTAAGAAACCACCAATTTATGGAATGGGATGACTCCCAGTAAGTCTTAGTTGAAGTCTTGAATTTGTTAAAATCATGTTAGACGTGTTATTAACAAACTCGAATCAAGAAATTTCAATGTATTTTACACATCCCAAACGAGAACAATTCATTGTTGCTCGACATGCTGTGTACTTGGAGACAGTCTCCTCTTACAAGAAGCAAGTGGGAGCCTTTATGCATCTTTAAAGAAAGTAATGAATAAAATACAACCTTCTGAATACACTAGTGAACGACATAATGAGGCTGAGCATATAAATGCAAAAGCCACAAATTGTTGTAACTCCCATTCGCATATCCGCAAGGATACCTCAAGCACCTGAAGATATGAATGTCATGTCAATGTTGAGGAATCTGAGTTAGAGGATCATAGTGAACCTCATAACTATTAAGACTCGTTTTTAGATTTGGAATCTAATGAATGACTCAAAACTATGAATGGTTAGATGTAGTCCATAAAAGAAAATTAATTTTGGAATTTGATTAGCTTTCACTAATCAGTACGACTGATAGGTTATAAATTGTCTTCTATGAGAAGATATATATGGACATAATTGTACACATTTATCGACACTCTCTTTGAATAGAGTTTAAGGCATGCTCAAGCAATTGATCATGATTTAAGGCTTTCTTTTCTTTACGAATGTTAAATTAATAAAGATATTAATTACCATACTTGATTTCATGAATATGAAATATGGTAATTGGTGTACAAAATCTAGAAATCCAAGTGTGGATTAGAGCATGCATCTAGGAGCTGGAATCTTAAGTTTGAATCAAGGATATGATCATGATTAAAACAAAGATAACTCTCGAGTAACCTTAAAGCTAGTAGGAGCATATTATTTTGTTTGTTTTAAATCTCATATGTTGTTAACATATTGGAAATATTATTCCATCAAAGCTAGTTTTTAATCCTTGACTTGGAATATATTTCTATTGAGAGATAAAAGAAGTAAAACATATAACCTTGGGACATATGCTTATTATAATAAGACATATGCGGTTAATATGTCTAAATATGACACATCATTGAGAAAGTCTCAAAGTTCAATCTGACGTGATAAGATTGATTATGTACATGGAAACCTTTAGTTTACCTAGTGGATTCATTACATATGATATGTGATGTATTAAGACTAATGTTGATACTTGCATGAATGCAAGATGAACTGATCACAAAGTATCTAAGTGAAAGTCATTAGAATACTATATACTTGATCATCGTTTACGGATTTTAGCTAAGAAGATTAGTGTTGAGTTTATACACTAATGCTTACTTTGATTGAGATGGTACTCAATACTAGTGATAGTAGGATTTCATCTTCAATGATAAAACTACTACCTAGACGTGCTTGATGAAAAGCATTGTTGCACTACTCATTAGTAAAATAAGAATACTTTATAGTTTGGGAAGTTGTTAAGAAGATTGTCTTAAATAGGTGTTCTAATTGCTTCAAACAACCTATGTAATGTACTACGGCGATGCTAGTATTACTGTATTAGCACTTGAGCGCACATATACACAATGACAATCATCGTATTATTCAAAATCTTCACTATTTGTGAGTTTCTGAAATAAGTATTCTCAAAGTTCACTCAGATGACAACTCAACAGGTCCTTGTGTAAATTCAATGTCTTGTAGTCAAACATGTTCATCATGCTTGGAACATTGGACTTTGACCTTAGAGTAGTCTCATGTATATCTGATTTTTTTTAGTATTTGGATAATGGAATATTAAGCAGTTTTACTAAATAATGAATTGATATACTTGGTAGATCGTCTTCATTTTTACTACTGTGTTCTATATTAGCATGTTTAATCCATGAATAATTTAGTTATTCTAAATTATCCATTGTCAGTTGACGATACGGGAGTATTGTCGAATTAAGACAAATGTGAGTTAGTCATATTCATTAGGAATGAATATTAATTGATGATGCCGCCAAACTCATATGTGTTCATTGGATGAACATTGGATTGACCCAACCTACGAGAATTCACTATGTAACACCCCTAAATATATACAACTCAATACAGCGGAAGACTCGTTGGTGTTACGGGATAGCACAATACTCACATCATAGACAACGCTTGAAAATCACGTCGTTTAATAATAAAGCATTTCCATTCATAAATATCAAAGTTACATCGTTCCCAAGTCATTGTATTTAATACAGGTTTTACAAACTTTTGAATGGAAATTATAATTTAAGTGCGGGCCATAAATTCTTGTCGTCTTCCCGAGAACTACCTTCAAGTACCTGAGATAAAACATGTTAAAAGAAAAGGTCAGCGATAACGCCGAGTGAATTCATAGAGTTTAATAAAATCCATCAAAACAATATCAGTATAAAATTATTACTGAAAATCATTTTGTACAAATCATTTTAATAGGCCATAAAATAGCCAAAGTCATTTTATACAAATCCTTATCGAAAATCACAATATAGGCATTTGCCTTAAAAATCAGTATACGAGCCAATGTCGTAAAAACATCATACAATACGTCTTATGACGTTGAATGAAAATAAAAACCGTTATATGAATATGGTTATGAAAACCAAAAACACGAACATAATATCAATAGTATGACCCTGTATTGCTAGTCAGGCAATACATCGTAATTCAGAGCATCTAGTAGTATTTCGTTAGTCGGATTATTATAAGCCGCATGACATTGTTACCTTACTAAACCAACAACGGGTAGCTAACCCGATACTCAATTTGCCCATCTAAAGTAGCGTGTCGTCACAAAGGTCACGCTATGGAAATCTTCTCATACATAAATTCGCTTACCAATCAATGTGGCACGACGGGGATCAACCGTCAAGGCGCGAACTGGGGTGATCGTCCCCAAATAATACTAGTATATGCATAAGCGTCTACCAAATCCCGGTAGTTCACAATTCATGCTAATGGGACTTTTAGTGACATCTAACTTTAATAATCCATTTAATTTCATCTATCGGGTCCTTTAATCATTTATCGGGTCATACAATCGGGTCATACAATCATTCGGGTCCAAATCAATAAACAAACAATCGGGACAAATGGTGTCCTATTTTATAAAAACTAACATGTTATCTCCCTCGCGGGTTTATAAAACATTTCATAAAAACATTTAACAGAGTGCGAGGCTATGAACTCACGTTGATGTGGGAAGGCGGGTTATCGGCAATTCGGACGTACGGTACGTGCTTCAATCACGGAAACCTAGACAAATAATACTCGTCTTAGACTCATGTCCAATGACTTTATAAAAATAACAATTATGTATACATATGATGATTATATATATATATGATGATCAAGTGGGTTTACATATTCTCGTTTACTCATTTTAGTGTTATATGTCGGTAACTTTTATGCTAGTTTACTAGTTTTACCTATTTACGTGTTTTAGGTCCAATAAGCTTATTATAAGTTCTTTAACTTGTTTTAATCCATTTTATACTTATATTATCAGTATTTAAACTTTACAAGTTGGGCCCAAATGGGTTAAGCCCAATAAGTTCTTTTTATAAAAGTTTAACTTATTTAGTCCAATTATTAGTCCAATATGTTTACTTAGCTTGTTAATGTCCGTATGTCCTATAGTTCGGGTTTTATCGGTTTTTACTTGTATTTGATACTTATATATCAGTATATGACTTTTAAAAACTTTACATTAGACGGGTTTGATCGTCTAAGTTTTAATTGGCGAAAAACGTTAATTTTACGGTGATAGCTGAAAAAGTCGTAAAAATCAAGTTTAAAGTTTTTATTACTTATAAGTATTATTCCACTACCATTTTTATAATTTATACACATATTTAACCTTTTACATATTTATATAAATAAAATCCATAAGTTATTGGGTTTTTATTTTACATTTTATACAATATAATTTTGAGTGCTTATATAATAATAATAAACATTAATTCTCAAAATCTGATTTTTATTTTCATCTTCACCAAAACTGCCATATCTAGAGTTCCATATGAAGATAGAAGCTCAAATTTTTATCACATAAACTACATGATATTTGATCCATTTAACTCTTCTATAGCTACTGTTGAATCATCTTCTAAGTATTTTTTAAAAATCGTCCAAAACAGTGAACTCAGATTTGTACCTTAAACTTGTTTTGATCATATCTCACTCATTACAATGATTCCATTGCATGGCCAACGCTCACATGTGTACAAGACTCATATCTTACTGTATATCAATTCTACTTCATCATTTTATCAGTTCATGACATGTTTCTTTACTGTTTTATACAGCCAACAAATTTAAACAAGATTTTAGCCTTGTTTCTTATCGTCTTTCATCTTTTTAAGCATGTTTATCAACACCAAATCCTCACACAATATTTTTAATCATCATTCATCATCATATACATATACATAAGTGAAAGAAATACAAGATTACATAATCAAAAATAACAAGAGGATGGGGAGAATAATCTTTATACCACCATGATGATGTAGGTTGTGATCAAAACATGGATTTTGATGGAGAAACTTGTGAATCACCAAGACCATATTCAAGACCACCATTCTCCATGATCACCTTGTGGAAAATCAGCCCCAAGACTCTATGGAAACTCCTCCTTGGATGTTATAATCACCACCAATCAATAGGGTTTCAAAAGAGCTTCATCATATGTAGAGATAACATATGAATTCATGGTTAATTTTTGATCAAAATGGATGTTTAGGGTGAGATATGGGACGGCATTAATGGAAGAAATGAGAGGATTTTTAGTAGTTTGCATGTTGTAAATGGATGCAAATGGTTTTGGTTTGTGGTTTTGAGGTGGAGTGGCTTAATTGTGAAGTTAAGGACATGTGTAAGCTACTTAGCTTACACTTGACACCAAATGTGATGTGGTGGCTAAGTTAGGCCGGTTTGAGTGGGGTGGGACAAGTGTCCCACTTGTCTCATCCCCATTAAATTACGGGTACTCCTCGATTCTAGTTTCCTCGATTTGCGTGCCCTCGAGTCGTTTTACGAAAAATGTTTTTATAGATTATGAATCAACGGCACAAAATGAATCTAATAAAAATTGTCTCATCAAAAACGGAGTTCGAAAATGTAAATACGTAATCCTAGGGTTTCCGGTTTAGTCGTAAAGGACGTTAAAATAAAATCGTAAGTCCTAATCTCTTCTCGTAAATTTGTGAGTTTATGAATCAACACAAATTTAAAACTCCAAAATAATATTCACGGATAAATTTATTTTCTGAAATGTCGGACTGTCACTAAAGACGGTGTATGTAAACGTAAGCACGTAACGTTGAATCCTCCGGTTTAGACGTAGTCGATGCTACTCCAAGACGTAAATCCAAATTTCTTCCTAAAAATATGTGAGTTCATATTGTAACATTAAAATAATGTTTTCAAATAAATATTGAGAATAAAATATCAATCATAAATTGATGGATTGTCACAGCATTTACCCCTAAACAGGATCTTTGTCCTCAAAGATCATCTTACTACTCGCTTCTTATAGAATTAAAGCCATGTGGGTGTTCCCTCCACATTCGGTCTTTTCTCACAAGTGTAATCCATTACAATACGCGAGTTTCATCAAACATAACTACGGGAATAAGATCAGGCTAAATGTTGACTTACTTTCTCTATCCATGATGTTCACGGGTTTCTGATGAATGCAACTTTTCGCCGATCTAAGCTTTACTAAGAAACAATCAGATTCTCACTTGATAGACATTTTATCAAGTTCGATATACGAAACATAATTCACGCAGCTCTTGAAGTCCTAGGGTAGATCCAGCTTATATGCCTTTCAAACCAATCTTTTACATCATCTCAATGGTCCCATACAACGGGGACTTATATCCCATGATTTGTCAGATCATGAATTCATTTTTCCAAGGTTAAAAATTGTGGCATAACTTCGCTACCCATTTGGCACTTCAAGATCTACTTTTCACATTCACATAACCTCTTGCCCACTACCGGCAGTCAATAATCAGATCCTAATTTCAACAATCATTTCAAATCTCGCGGGTCGGGTATTTTGTAAGGTTAGGTTCGCCATCATAGGAAACCTTAAACCTGAAAGACATGTCCAACTCACAATGGGTGTATGTCGGGTGTCTTCATCTCAACTCCTGCTACAGTGCTCTAATATAGATCCTAACAAGATTCGATCTCGATCCTAATACGATGATTCTCAATGATAATCCTTCCAAAGGAAAGCGATTATACGGTCTATTACCAAAGGTCAATCATTCAAACATAAAACAGCACTTATATTACTTTGTATCGTTACTTTACCTCGTCCCTTCGATTTGGGGTGGTACATGGTACTCTCATCAAGGTTCGTTCTCAATGATTTCTGAGCAAATCTCTAGAAATTCGATGCGAAGCGAGGATCTTGATATAGATGTTCGATACAGGCACACTATGTTTACATAACTCTTTTGCATTTATCATTAACGGGAATGATATTAGCAGATTTGGTCAGTCTGTCGACGATGACCCAAATCAAATCAAATTCAGATGATGACCTTTGCAATAGTTAGACGTTTACTAATGTATGAGGCGATGTCTGCCTTCATAATTGCCATCAGTACAACTTCTTCTGATAATGATACATTAAATCAGAAATGACATAAATAAAATACTTATACTTATAAATTCCAACATAACTATATTTCACAGTCCTCCATATTTAGACAACCACAAGTGGCCTTTAAAACATTCAACGCTTATTGGCTTCTAAATTTTTAATGGTTCACATTAGCCGCGAACCGCTTTTTATTATCTATATTATCCTTTTCACAAACATCGTCTATTTTACATTGTTCAACAATTTATTTTGCACCTTCATTATTAAGGAACATGTCCAAATTGGTTCTTTATCTTTTATACATAACGTGTCAGTAATTACGTTCACTTTCTTGATGAAATAGTTATCATGTCCGTATTTATTCAAAAATTATTTCTTCACATTTTATCTGTTTTAGTTTCGTCTCATCTATCATTTTTATCAGTTTTACTCAATCCCACGTCTAAAGCGTCGATAATTATTACATGTAAATTTACAATAATTACATAATTTTTATGTAAACGTAAAAAAAAAATATTTCTTAGTTCGACCAATTATATAAAATGTTCAAAATAAATTTGAATTTAAATTAACAAGATTTTTGCTGATTTATCGAAAATAATTAATAAGATTCGTAAATGTTTGAAAAATCTTTGGTTATACTTTGGTCAAAATTTTCTTAGTTGAAAGGCAAAAAGTGTCGTTTCAAATTTTTAAGTCATGGTTTATATAGTTTCCTCAATTCTTCTTAAGTTGTCTAGAAGTATACACAAACATTTACCCCTAAACAGAAGTTTAGTTAAATGGTTTGTGTGTAAGAGAATAATCCCTTAAAATCCTTTGTTAAAACATTTGTCAAAATATATTTGCACTTTCTTTGTAGTATAACTCAAAGTTCTAAATGACTTCTAAATTTTGAAGAGTCAATTTATATTCCATTATCTATTAATCACACGGCTAAATCATGTAAAGGATTAAGTCTTTAATCACATGTTAAATATTTAAGATACAGGTTTTTATCGTTCGGCCAATTCAGGGCAGTCTATAACTAATTATTAACTCATTCTTATTCTTATAAATAAACAATTAAATAGTCCTTAATGATCATGAGCATGAATTTATTAAATTACAGCCTACACACAAGATTCACCAAATTTATGAATGCTACATGTGTATTGGTCAATCCAAACGACATCACGTGAAACACATAATGTTCATTACAAGTACCGGATGTAGTGATTGGAATACATAATATTTTCCGCAGATGCGAAGTTGATGATAACCATGCCGTGGATCAAATCTTTAAAACATACACTAGAACCTTGTAAATGATCGAACAAATCTTCCATTTCGAGTTATGGATATCGCTTTCGATTGTCAATTTACTCAGTCACAGTAATCTATAAATATAAGGAATGATAACACCATAGCTCTTCATGATGACAGGCTTGGTATAATAAAATCTTTCTCCGACAACTCTCTCAGTTGTACGGTAATTCCTTTAATTTAGATGGTGCTGGCGTACAGTGCACAAGCCACAGGTGCAGCACCGAAAATATAATCAATACCAATTTCAACTTGCCTTAATGGCAAAAGTCTAGGTAATTTACCAACAAATACCTCCTAAAGTTTTAGATAACATAGACATCTTTTAATACATTTATTTTAAGTTATTTCTAGATTATAATATCTATGACTAATTCTTAATCATTCACAATATAATTTCAAGTCTAAATACAGGATATCATCATCCACCAAGAATTATTTATATCACTCTTGATAATCAACATCTTATCTTTTAGGGGAATTCTACTCGAGTTCCCATCAATTAAGACAATGTCGTCATGTCATAATCAATCAATCCATTCTACTGGCACTATCAACTTTCCAGTTTTATTGTCGTCGATAAGATGTGAACTTCTCAAAAGACTAATAATAACTCAGAATCCTTCACAAGTTCAAGGATATCAGGAGACATAACTAACCTTAAAAGAGTAAGGTCAACGCATAATCTACGCAAGAGAATTTCAAATCAGATACAGACGAAAACATTTAACGAATATGAATATATCCCATGTTTTCATAATTTGAGTACGCATTTGAAAGCTCCTCGGATCGTTACCCAGGTCATTCAAATGAAATCAACTCAAAAGAAATGATAGGAACGTCGATACATCCAGTCGGGTATCAACACTCGGTAATCAGATACTTTTCCTAAGAATCTCACTACGGGAGAATTGGACAAGAAAGAATTGTCAATTGTCAAATAAGACAAATTCCACAGATGAGTAAATTCAACTCAGAAGAATAGATGCTACAGGCACATATGTAGGTGTCCCTAACACTATGTCCTTATTTTTCACTTCTTGGAGATCTCATAAATTTTAATCTTCCACAATCTTCAAAGAAAATTTAGTGTTTATTAATTAGTTTTATGGTGACTACTAATCAGCCTTGCATGGTCCATTCCAAATTGTATGTAGGCGCGCAACTATATATAATTTCAAGATTAACGATGCAATACTCAGTTCGTCAAAATTTTATCATCCATGTTTATAGTAAAATCATTTTCATGCTTAATTCTTAGATAAGAATCAAGAATAAATTTACAGAGATTTTCTTTATTATGAAAACAATTAAGTTTTCCAAAGTGTTTTATAAACAACTTCATTTCGATAAAAATCACTTATAAATCTTACTTTGAGTAATCCTTTTAGTGATGAAAATTCAATTTTTCTCAATGGATATGGTTTTATCTTATAAAAACAATGAGTGACCTGCAAAAGAGTGATGAAAAGTTGTTCACCAAGAACTAACTTCAATATATCAAGAAATGAGCTTAGCCAAATAATCATGAGGTTCATGACTTCGATGGCACTCAGGAATACAAAGAGAATAATCCACAACGTAACTTAATTCGAGACGAGTACTTGTTTAATGGTTGCATCACTAATGCGAACATTAGGATGAAGCAATAAAAGATAGATAACATCGATACATGTAGAATTTAGCAATCAAAGGTAGTCTTTTCATTAATCACAAACAAGTCAAAATTGTACCGTAACACATTACGTGTCACTATGTCATACAATTCCATGAACTCATCCTACCAACTGATGTCTCAGTTAGGTTAGGGATTATTTTTAAAAGATACCACAATGAATACTAATCTACAAGAGTCATCAGGTGTTCCATATGTCCCAGAAGATCCATCGGTCCCAATTCAGAAGAAGATTTCTTCAATTTATTTATTGGACACTGGGCATCCTCATTAGTGGACAATGGCCTAGGAACAACACCTAACACAAACCTACAATCAATTAAATCCTTATAATACAATCACAGAACTTAACAACTTCCTCTTATCATTCTCATATTCCATACGGGTTAAATTTTACTTTATTCAAGTTTTAACCAATTTATACTCAATTCGATATCCTACCTCATTCTTCCATACTTTCAACCTTATTCTTAGGCCTTAATAGGACAATAAAAGCTCGATATGATCAATACTTAATTCCAATCCTATAGCTCTTACAACAACAATTATCAAATGAGTCACTAGTATGAAATGACTTGATCATTCAACTAGACTTCTCGGAAAGGTACTAGTGCCATGAGGCTTTTGGGTAATGGTTCCAATGACAGCCTCAAGTGCAACATTCACCCTTTCGATTTCAATTTATGAATTGGATGACAACGAATCAGATGACATCTTTCTAGGTGGTAACGTTTTGTCAAACTCCACTCTATAAGGAAAGATCGTCATGACATCGATATCAGTTTTAATCTCGCCAATTCTTATTCAATATCACAATCAACTAATATCTACATTTCTACGAATATCAACCATTTGTTGGGATCATAAATATCCACAACTTGGTTTAGATCTAGGATAGCTAGAATTCCTACGAGAATAGCTTCGATTAATTTACTAGGGGATTTAGGGTTACTTGTGACAATCTACGTCGTATAAATACCTCGTATAAAAATCAAAATAATCATCAAACAATCATGTAATAAAATTACATCATATATATATATATATATATAATCCAAGTTATATATATATTAAAATAACACTTCTCAGTCTGGCCTTGTCGGTAACTCGGGAATTCTTCGGCACCGTTATAGTCAAAAGATTTTTAGACATTTTTAGAAAATGTTTATAGTTAAAAGATTTTGAAATGTTTTATTCAAAACCTTGGTTTTAAAAATCTTTCGTTCTCTATAGCGAGAGCTCTGATGCCAAACTGTAACACCCCCAAATTTATACAACTCAATACAGCGGAAGACTCGTTGGTGTTACGGGATAACACATTACTCACATCATAGACAACGCTTAAAAAATCGCGTCGTTTAATAATAAAGCATTTCCATTCATAAATATCAAAGTTACATCGGTCCCAAGTCATTGTATTTAATACAGGTTTTACAAACTTTTGAATGGAAATTATAATTTAAGTGCGGGCCATAAATTCTTGTCGTCTTCCCGAGAACTACCTTCAAGTACCTGAGATAAAACATGTTAAAAGAAAAGGTCAGCGATAACGCCGAGTGAATTCATAGAGTTTAATAAAATCCATCAAAACAATATCAGTATAAAATTATTACTGAAAATCATTTTGTACAAATCATTTTAATAGGCCATAAAATAGCCAAAGTCATTTTGAAAGGCATCAAAAACCCACCATGGTTCGGGTGGTCGAGGATGATCAAAGAACATGGTAAACATGATGTTGTTCTAGTGAGAGAAAGTTAGAGAGAGGTGAAAGGAAAGTTATGTGTTTTATTTCAAGTGAAAGAAAACAAGGAAAAAAAAGAAACTTCCACACCCCCTCATGGAGAGTCATGGGGGGTATTTATAGGCCTAACAGACTAGGACTATACAACCTTTACATAATAAGTCCTTGTGTTTAGTAAATGATGTAAATCTAGTCCAACTCACGTGAAAGGCGCCATCTTACCAAAAAGTAAGTCTAACAATCTCCCTCCAAGATGGTGACTCACGTGAGTTGGTTACAATGTTTCCTACAAGCAAAAAATAAAGAAAAATGATAAGCTTGAATTCCAGCATTCCTTGAGACAGTCTTCAGCGACCTTCATCTTCTTGAATACTCCAGCTCTATTTCTTCAGCATTGTAGAATCTAGTTGAGTTTTACTCCCTCCCAACTAGAAGGCCTTTCATAAAACAAGCAGTAAAGACTGCTCCCTCCCAAACAGATCATACAGAGGAAATCTGTGGGAGGTGATAACGTCATCAACATTTTCTCACAAATTGAAGCAATCCCAGTCTTGATTCTATGATAGATTACCAGAAGTACACACTCTATCCCGAACATGAAGTCAACCTGTAGCACCAGAGTCAATTAAGTCCCGAAAATGCACATTTCTCCTGACAGGACAGTGATGATAAAAAGTCTCCACACCAAAGTAAATTAAGTCCCGAGTGTAGACAACTTATCCCTCTATGTAGAAACGGTAACAACAAAGTCAAGTGACCCCGCATGTACACATTTCTCCCTCCAGGATGATACCTATTAAGGGAATCATCCTTCATGTGTGTACATGGTATGTCAACTGGAACCGCTTACTTAGCAACCAATACTATGTGAGAAGATGTCAACGGAATCTCTCTAAACAAAATTCTCTCTTGATCACCCCGAACTGAATCCCCTTATCAATTCTGTTGGCTATTTATAGTGACCACTGATGAAGATAACCCGATAATCCAAACTTGAAACTGAAGTAGAATTCCCCAAACTTGATCTTAAGCTTGCACTATAGTAGAATGAAGAGCGATGCAAAGAAGTCTTAAACGTACCCCATACCAAAGGACGGTATAAAAAAGGTACAACCTCTCTAAAGTACCCTATACCAAAACAGGCGGTATATGAAAAGATACGACATCTCTTGAAGAAATCCACAACTGCAAGTGCGTGTGACACTGAGAACCGCAACGAAGCTCCCAAAAAATGATAGTTATCCATGTCGTCGTCCATCCTCCCCTTGACAATGGAAACTAGATACTTCAAGTCTTATTCATAACCGTATATGCTCGAGCAAGTTATCTTCTAAAGTCGAAAGTACTCCTTTAAAGATAAAATAAGAACGCCTCTGAAAAATCTCACTTCAACCTCAAATAAGTAGCATCGAATCATCTTCGTAATCACATAAACCGTAATAGCCGTTAGGAATTTAGGTGAATTTTTGATAAGGATCGTTTTAGTGTAATGTATCGTGTTTTTGTGTTTGTTGTGTTGTTGTTCGTGAAGAAGTGATATGATCGAAAACGGATACCCGGCCTGAATGTCACTGTTTAAACGGCCTGCCAAAATAATAAAATCCTGTCCCATAAGCCTTGAACTCGACAACAATTTTATCACTTAGTTCTATCGAAAATACCCGGTTCAATCCAATGACCCCGTAACATAAGACCGACATGATTAATTTTGCAGTATTCGGATATATAGACGGTCATCCTGAAATAAAATGCAAAAATTATCGGCCCACCAAATGCCTTCGATAAAAGTAGTGAGCGACCGGTCAACTAGTTGTCAAAACCTTTGTAAGCCAAAATAAACCAAATATTCGGCCCACAAAACACTCGGTCCAAGAAAAATCTTACCAAATTCAATATATCATGAAACAAAACATATGAAACCGTAGCCCAAGCCCAAGCTTACTATACCCGATTTCAATAAATTGGAGATAAGTGATAACCCACATCTCTAAAAGTGACTCACGCCTAGAAACTTAGATACCACGTGTAGTCCACTTAAAACCATTTTTCAAACCAACTCACGCCAAACACAATCCACAAAAGGATGAAACACTGCCACGTTGTTTATTACCCAACCTCAATCTTAATCATATTAACATTGTATAGTCCGCCCCCCTTATAGATTTAGATGGCCACGTGTGTGATGAAAATCTGGTCAAACACAGATATGGGATTATACATAACATAGGTATCCTAAAACAAATTCACACCACTCCCACAGCCATTACTCGAAACCTCCGCCCCCATTAACACTTTTTTTCACCACGCCATTGTCATCTCTCAAAAACAACACCATCTCAATAGCACCCATCACCCTAAATCATAACGCAGCCACAAAAAGCTTAATCACAACCCATTCTCACCCTAAATATCAATCTCAAGCCAAGATTAACAGATAAAAAAACACGAACTCATTGACCTTTTTCTGAAAAACCCACGAGGATCGAAATTAAGCAAGCAATCTACAACCCCTTTATGCGATGATGGCATCAAGATCATTTCATATGATCTCGGGTAGGTGAAAGTTATACATGTCGGTGTTTGATTTAAGCAAGTCATAGAACTGTGATGGTTAGATGATAAAACGAAAAAAAATCTTTTTACAGATTAAAAAAACATTTGACCAAAACGGAGATCATGAAATGGTGTTTTTCGAGTTAATGATTTATGAGTCTAGGTGTTGGGTTTAGGTGACGAAGGGAATAGGATAGTTGAGGATTTGTGGAGGTAAAAGGTTGGTTTAGGTCACGGATAGATTGGATTGAGATGGGTTTGATTGAGTATGTGACGGATTCGTAAGAAACTGGTTTGCCTGTTGTGGGAAAAAAATGGATTTTGGATTTACTGGTTTGAACGAGTCGATTTATGGATGAACTGGTTATTTGATTTGTGAAATGAGTTAACTGATGGTTTTTTTAAAAGTAAATGAGTCTAAATTTGATATGTTAAGTTAAATGATTTAAACTCATCGCAATGATTTGTCCCATCGTAATGTCTTTATAGTCAATCCATCGCAATGATTAGTTTGTTTGCATCGCAATGGGTCAACACAAAGAACCATCGCAATAAACACGAACCCATCGCAATACACACTCCCCATCGTAAAGTCATCGGAAAAAATTGGGCAGCATGACGACTTGACTACTTCCATTTCGATGAATCAGGCCATCCATCGCAATGAGGACAGCCCAACCCATCGGAATGTAAGAAACCCCATCGGAATACATCCGAAAAAGAAGAAGCCATCGCAATGATTTCATCTGAATGTGTATCGCAATGCTCCATCTGAAGATCCATCGCAATAGGTTTTAGGCCAGTACTTTTGAAACCCCGAAAAAATTGGAACATGACCAACTTTTTGTCCTTATCCCCATAAGTAGATCCAGATATATACAGGGACAACAACATAAAATAAACAGGGTACAAAAAAGATTGGACAAACATATTATAACGAATCATAATCAGCTAAATTGGGACATGATACCATAGATTACGAGCCATGAAATAGGAAAAAATGAGACAAAGATTGATATTTCAAGATATGAAATGAGAAGAAATACCAATCGTGAATCATAAATCTGACAAGTAGAATGAATCTGTTAACCGACACGAACATCAAACACAAATCACACGGATACACAACACCCCCGGTTAGCTCTGATACCAATTGAAAGGCATCAAAAACCCACCATGGTTCGGGTGGTCGAGGATGATCAAAGAACATGGTAAACATGATGTTGTTCTAGTGAGAGAAAGTTAGAGAGAGGTGAAAGGAAAGTTATGTGTTTTATTTCAAGTGAAAGAAAACAAGGAAAAAATAAAGAAACTTCCACACCCCTATGGAGAGTCATGGGGGGTATTTATAGGCCTAACAAACTAGGACTATACAACCTTTACATAATAAGTCCTTGTGTTTAGTAAATGATGTAAATCTAGTCCAACTCACGTGAAAGGCGCCAGCTTACCAAAAAGTAAGTCTAACACATTTTATACAAATCCTTATCGAAAATCACAATATAGGCATTTGCTTTAAAAATCAGTATACGAGCCAATGTCGTAAAAACATCATACAATACGTCTTATTACGTTGTATGAAAATAAAAACCGTTATATGAATATGGTTATGAAAACCAAAAACACGAACATAATATCAATAGTATGACCTTGTATTGCTAGTCAGGCAATACATCGTAATTCAGAGCGTCTAGTAGTATTTCGTTAGTCGGATTATTATAAGCCGCATGACATTGTTACCTTACTAAACCAACAACGGGTAGCTAACCCGATACTCAATTTGCCCATCTAAAGTAGCGTGTCGTCACAAAGGTCACGTTATGGAAATCTTCTCATACATAAATTCGTTTACCAATCAATGTGGCACGACGGGGATCAACCGTCAAGGCGCGAACTGGGGTGATCGTCCCCAAATAGTACTATTATATGCATAAGCGTCTACCAAATCCCGGTAGTTCACAAATCATGCTAATGGGACTTTTAGTGACATAACCTAACTTTAATAATCCATTTAATTTCATCTATCGGGTCCTTTAATCATTTATCAGGTCATACAATCATTCGGGTCCAAATCAATAAACAAACAATCGGGACAAATGGTGTCCTATTTTATAAAAACTAACATGTTATCTCCCTCGCGGGTTTATAAAACATTTCATAAAAACATTTAATAGAGTGCGAGGCTATGAACTCACGTTGATGTGGGAAGGCGGGTTATCGGCAATTTGGACGTACGGTACGTGTTTCAATCACGGAACCTAGACAAATAATACTTGTCTTAGACTCATGTCCAATGACTTTATAAAAATAACAAATATGTATACATATGATGATTATATATATATATGATGATCAAGTGGGTTTACATATTCTCGTTTACTCATTTTAGTGTTATATGTCGGTAACTTTTATACTAGTTTACTAGTTTTACCTATTTACGTGTTTTAGGTCCAATAAGCTTATTATAAGTTCTTTAACTTGTTTTAATCCATTTTATACTTATATTATCAGTATTTAAACTTTACAAGTTGGGCCCAAATGGGTTAAGCCCAATAAGTTCTTTTTATAAAAGTTTAACTTATTTAGTCCAATTATTAGTCCAATATGTTTACTTAGCTTGTTAATGTCCGTATGTCCTATAGTTCGGGTTTTATCGGTTTTTACTTGTATTTGATACTTATATGTCAGTATATGAGTTTTAAAAACTTTACATTAGACGGGTTTGATCGTCTAAGTTTTAATTGGCGAAAAACGTTAATTTTACGGTGATAGCCGAAAAAGTCGTAAAAATCAAGTTTATAGTTTTTATTACTTATAAGTAATATTCCACTACCATTTTTATAATTTATACACTTATTTAACCTTTTACATATTTATATAAATAAAATCCATAAGTTAGTGGGTTTTTATTTTACATTTTATACAATATAATTTTGAGTGCTTATATAATAATAATAAACATTAATTCTCAAAATCTGATTTTTATTTTCATCTTCACCAAAACTGCCATATCTAGAGTTCTATATGGAGATAGAAGCTCAAATTTTTATCACATAAACGACATGATATGTGCTCCATTTAACTCTTCTATAGCTACTGTTGAATCATCTTCGAAGTATTTTTTAAAAATCGTCCAAAACAGTGAACTCAGATTTGTACCTTAAACTTGTTTTGATCATATCTCACTCATTACAATGATTTCATTGCATGGCCAACTCTCACATGTGTACAAGACTCATAGCTTACTGTATATCAATTCTACTTCATCATTTTATCAGTTCATGACATGTTTCTTTATTGTTTTATACAGCCAACAAATTTAAACAAGATTTTAGCCTTGTTTCTTATAGTCTTTCATCTTTTTAAGCATGTTTATCAACACCAAATCCCCACACAATATTTTTAATCATCATTCATCATCATATACATATACATAAGTGAAAGAAATATAAGATTACATAATCAAAAATAACATGAGGATGGGGAGAATAATCTTTATACCACCATGATGATGTAGGTTGTGATCAAAACATGGATTTTGATGGAGAAACTTGTGAATCACCAAGAACATCTTCAAGACCACCATTCTCCATGATCACCTTATGGAAAATCAGCCCCAATACTCCATGGAAACTCCTTCTTGGATGTTATAATCACCACCAATCAATAGGGTTTCAAAAGAGTTTCATCATATGTAGAGATAACATATGAATTCATGATTAATTTTTGATCAAAATGGATGTTTAGGGTGAGATATGGGACGGCATTAATGGAAGAAATGAGAGGATTTTTAGTAGTTTGCATGTTGTAAATGGATGCAAATGGTTTTGGTTTGTGGTTTTGAGGTGGAGTGGCTTAATTGTGAAGCTAAGGACATGTGTAAGCTACTTAGCTTACACTTGACACCAAATGTGGTGTGGTGGCTAAGTTAGGCCGGTTTGAGTGGGGGTGGGACAAGTGTCCCACTTGTCTCATCCCCATTAAATTACGGGTACTCCTCGATTCTAGTTTCCTCGATTTGCGTGCCCTCGGGTCGTTTTACGAAAAACGTTTTTATAGATTATGAATCAACGGCACAAAACGAATCTAATAAAAATTGTCTCATCAAAACGGAGTTCGAAAACGTAAATACGTAATCCTAGGCTTCCCGATTTAGTCGTAAAGGATGTTAAAATAAAATCGTAAGTCCTAATCTCTTCTCGTAAATTTGTGAGTTTATGAATCAACACAAATTTAAAACTCCAAAATAATATTCACGGATAAATTTATTCTCTAAAATGTCGGACTGTCACTAAAGACGGTGTATGTAAACGTAAGCACGTAACGTTGAATCCTCCGGTTTAGACGTAGTCGATGCTACTCCAAGACGTAAATCCAAATTTCTTCCTAAAAATATGTGAGTTCATATTGTAACATTAAAATAATGTTTTCAAATAAATATTGAGAATAAAATATCAATCATAAATTGACGGATTGTCACACACTACATGGATCGTCGTCAATAGTGAATCTCACAAGTGGTTGAATCTCTCATCCTTAGACTTGAGATGCAAGTAGGTTTTGTATGTGTGGAATGTCAATCTTTGATATGGTTAAACGTTGTCCTGAATAAGGCTGCTATAAAGACCATTTTCAAGTGCGATGTGAAACACATGAACGGCACGTGCAGTCAAAATAGGATTTGTTCCTCCACTTGTATTGGAGTTAGATACTACTGGGCCCCTCGATGAATTGTACAGATGTGTGTGGCCACACCCAAATGTAATTAACATGATACTTGATTAATTTGGTAATCTAGTTCAATATCTATATCGAGAAACAGAATAGTTAAACTTAAAAATGACTTTTGATCCATGTCTAAAGTTTAACAGAGTATCTGAAACAAAAGGATGACTGATATCTAAACCATTTAAATGAGATGTTTAAGAAACTATCCTCATATGTTTCTGGGGGCATTTGCGTGTTGTTAGACGCTAACCATTGCTTGTATAATTACCTGATTATTATGACGTGCGCAAGTGGGAGCTGTTGGAGTATGCTCGTGTCATAATAGATAATTATACGGCTAGACGCATGTGAGCCTATGGGGTCACACACATATACACAGAGGTACCACTATATATATATATATATATATATATATATATATATATATATATATATATATATATATATATATATATATATATATATATATATATATATATATATATATATATATATATATATATATATATATATATATATATATATATATATATATATATATATATATATATATATATATATATATATATATATATATATATCGTGTCTACTGTATTTACGATATATACTTAACTTACGTAGCTCGGGATCAATACTTGACTTATAATAACTAAGATTGTACTTAGTTTATTATTAGACTAAAAGAAAAAAATGGTAAAGTCCATTTAGATGGCCATTTAATGTAGAAACAATATATGATGCGTTTTCTTTCAACCATAAGTGTGATTGATTTAGTCAATTTGTTTCCATACAAATTAGACAAAAATAAACGTATATCATAATTCTACCATAAAAGGTTTACGTCAATAAAGAACTAAAATGGTGATTTTGGTTGTGATTTTTCTTTTGATCTAGTAGCTTTATCTATTGTAGAAAAAGGCTATTAGAAGGTTACGGGTTCTATAGACTAGCATCGATATGGTATACGATGAAGTGTAGTGTGGATACATCATAGGGTGATCTATTTTGATCACTTGTTTTCATAGGTGGTTTTTGTTCTTGGTGATAGTCATCATTCGATTCTACCGATCACGCTATAAAGGTATACTTTTATCTCTATTTTTTATTGATTAATCATATGACTAGATGGATCCGTTCATAGGTGATCTTTCCGATGCGTTTATTATTTATTCATATCATGTTTATATGCATAATCACCTATATTTTATAGTTCCCTTGATAAGTGACTTTCTAGGATCAATTATGGGAACTTGCGAAAAGTTCTTGTTCTCAACCTCAATGAGCTAAGACTTTCGTGTTTTAAAGTTCCCTATATAAAAGTCTAGCAAAACTTGAATTGAACGGGTTAAGGAATGTAAATGGCTCCAAATGACCATCAAGTAAAAAATTAGCTCTTATTCTACCCATCGGAAAATATACATTCGTGTCTTAAAAACACTTATGAAAACTAAGAAATTTTTTTAAAATTGGGTCATTTTTAGCCTTATTAGCAACAAAACATTGAAAGTTAGAAAACGTGAGGGCATAGCAAAGCAAGTACCTATTTACCCCCCCCCCCCCCCCCCCCCCTCATACTAAAAGTAAACATTGTCCTCAATGTTTCGAGTCTAAAGGTGGAGCACCCCCATACTAGAGACGAAGAATCGAATACTTAGGATCTAGCATGGAAAGGCTGAGCAACAATATATCTAAAGCCGTTTATGAATTATGCTAAAAGATAATTGTTAGAACAATAAAGGATATGTCATGAATTCGTGAAAAACTTCTTCAAGCAAACGATGGAGGCTCACGTAAACGAACACGAGAGTCTTCAATCGTAGATGATGATGATCTAGATAACACAATCACAAACAACCACGAGACAACGAGTTGGAAGGGCACAAATCCCCTCATTAGTTATTAGTAAGCATAAAAGGATAAGCATGGGATCTCCCCCACGAGGCACCTCGTTTTTTATTACCGAGTCATGAGCTCGACTCGATTCCCTCAATGCTAATTATCATTGGGGAAGGTGACTTGGTCGAGGTCAACCGTTGAAGGAATTTCCCCACCAAAGTAGTGCTTAAGCCTATGTCCATTCACCTTGAAGTTAGGACCATCATCTTGAGCTAGCTCGATGGTCCCATAAGGAAACACTTGTGTAATGGTGAAAGGACCCGACCAATGAGATTTCAATTTCCCGGAAAATATCTTAAGTCTAGAGTTAAAAAGTAACACTTGATCACCAACGTTAAAAACCCGGTTTTTAATCTTTGCATCATGAAACTTTTTAGTCTTTTCTTTGAAAATCAATGAATTTTCATAAGCATTGTCTCTTAGTTCATCCAATTCATTCAATTGTATTTTCCGGTGATCTCCCGCGGTCTTTAAGTCAAAGTTTGCATGCTTAAGGGCTCAATATGCCTTGTGCTCCAATTCAATGGGCAAATGACAATTCTTCCCATAGACTAACTTTTAAGGAGTACAAGATAGGTGTCTTATAAGCGGTCCTAAAGGCCCATAAAGCGTCATCGAGTTTGTCGGACCATGAAGCACGGTTTTCTCCAATCGACCTCTCTAAAATCCTCTTCAAAGCTCGGTTCGAAACCTCGACTTGCCCACTCGTTTGCGGGTGATAAGCCGTAGAAAGACGATGAGTAACTCCATATTTCTTTAAGACCTTCTCGAATTGATCATTACAAAAATGGGTTCCACGATCGCTTATAATAGCACGAGGGTTTCCGAACCGAGAGAATAGTTGCTTCGAAAACTTCACTACCACACGAGCATCATTAGTAGGCAAAGCCTTAGCTTCCACCCACTTAGAAAGGTAGTCCACCGCGACGAGGATATACTTGTTACCATGAGACGATGGGAACGGCCCCATAAAGTCTATGCCCCAAATGTCGAAAATCTCACACACTTGAATTATGTTTTGCGTCATTTCATCACGTTGAGACGATTTTCCTTGACGTTGGCACGAATCACACGACTTTACAAGTGCGTGTGCATCACGATAAATAGAAGGCCAAAAGAAGCCGGCATCGAACACTTTCTTAGCCGTGAGATTAGTACCGTGGTGACCACCCGTGGGTCCCTCGTGACAAGCTCTAAGGATATTAGAAGCTTCGACACCAAAAACACAACGTCGAACGAGTTGATCCGCACAAACCCGAAAGAGATAAGGGTCATCCCAAAAAATAGAACTTGACGTCACGAAAGAATTTACGCTTTTGTTGTGTCGTTATACCCTTGATTATGAAATTGCCCGCATGGTAATTTGCAATGTCGGCAAACCATGGGGTGGTGTCTTTAGAATTCACAACACCGAGAGTCTCAAGAGGAAATGTTTTGGTATTTCCTTGTTCTCGAAAACATCTTTGTGAGGATCTTCTAGACGAGAGAGATGATCGGCCGCTAGATTCTCGGCTCCTTTTTTGTCAAGCACGGTGACATCAAATTATTGGAGGAGGAGCATCCAACGAAGCAATCTCGGCTTAGCATCTTGCTTAGCTAAGAGATACTTGATAGCCGAATGGTCGGTATACACGATGCTTTTAGTTAAAACGGGATAAGGTCGGAATTTCTCAAAAGCATAGACCACGGCAAGGAATTCCTTTTCCATTGTGGTGTACTTTAATTGAGCCTCGGTCATCGTCTTACTAGCATAATGGATAGGACGGAAATGCTTTTCATAACGTTGCCCTAAGACGGCCCCTATAGCATAATCACTTGCATCGCACATGATTTCAAAGGGTAATTCCCAATTAGGAGCAACAAGAATGGGAGCTTCGGTAAGTTTCCTTTTAAGAGTTTCGAAAGCTCTAACACAATCCTCATTGAAATTAAAAGGAGCATCCTTCTCGATAAGGTGTGTCATAGGTCGAGAGATTTTCGAAAAGTCTTTGATGAAACGACGATAAAAGCCTACGTGGCCTAGGAAACTCCTAACTCCCTTAACGGTTTTGGGATGAGGTAACTTGGCGATGACGTCTACCTTAGCTTTATCGACCTCAATCCCCACTTTCGAGACCTTATGTCCTAAGACGATTCCTTGTTTACACATGAAATGAAATTTTTCCCAATTAAGCACAAGATTGGTTTCTTCACAACGTTTTAACATTTGCTCGAGATTAGATAAACATGACGTGAATAAATTGCCAAACACCGAAAAGTCATCCATAAACACTTCCATCGACTTCTCGATCATATCGTGAAAAATGGCCATCATACACCGTTGAAACGTACCCGGTGCATTACAAAGTCCGAAAGGCATCCTACGATAAGCAAACGTTCCATAAGGACACGTAAACGTAGTCTTCTCTTGATCATGAGGGTCGATAGGGATTTGAAAGTAACCGGAAAACCCATATAAAAAGCAATAGAATTCATTTACCGCGAGTCACTCCAACATTTGATCCATGAAGGGCAAAGGAAAGTGGTCTTTACGAGTGGCGTCATTTAACTTTCGGTAGTCAATACACACTCTCCAACCGATCACAACACGAGTGGGAATTAACTCGTTGTTTTCATTAGGCACAACGGCCATTCCTCCCTTTTTAGGGACACAATGGATTGGGCTCACCCATGGGCTATCAGAGATAGGATAAATCATTCCCGCGTCAAGGAGTTTTAAAACTTCCTTTTTTATGACATCGTGAATTTTGGGGTTTACCCTTCTTTGACTTTGAATTGCGGGTTTGTAGTCCTCCTCCATTAAAATCTTGTGAGTACAAAATTTTGGGTCAATACCCTTAATGTCGGAAATTTTCCACGCAATTGCCCCTTTATGAGCCTTAAGAACTTTCAAGAGCTCGGTTTTTTCATCATTAGCAAGACCTCTTGCAATAATAACCGGCAACTTGTCATCACCTTCCAAGAATATGTATTCAAGGTGAGATGGAAGATCTTTCAATTCAAGGATAGGTGGTTCCTCGATTGAAGATTTTGGTTCAACACTCATAACTTCCATCGGCGGAAGAAATGGTGGAATAGAAGTATCATCACTAATCAACACCTCATCTTCATTGTCGATTTCATTTGAAGTGAAATTGCCTCCTTGGAATGGAGTGAGATTTGGTGTAGAATTAGCAAGAATCGGATCCAAAATAGTGGGATTGCCACTTGACGAGCTATCGGAAAAACCTAACACTTCTTGTGAACACTCATCGCAAACCACATCAACTAAGTCAATGTGATTGATGGTATCAATTGCATAAACATGAGAAGGTTTTGAGTTTTGAGTAGCGTTTATAACAAGTTCCTCTTCGTTTAATCTCAAAGTGATAGTTCTTGCATGAACGTCGATAAGCGATCTCGAGGTGTATAAAAATGGACGACCTAAAATTAGAGGAACTTGAGGATCCGCGGGGATGTCAACTACTATAAAATCAACGGGATAGTAGAACTTCCCCACTTTCACGAAAACATCTTCGGCTACTCCACATGCTAAAATCGTAGAATGATCGGCCATCTCGATAGACATGTTCGAAGGAGTAAGAGCCGGAAGCGAAAGCGATTTCCATATGGAAAATGGCATCAAATTAATGCTCGCACCAAGATCGGCCAAGGCGAGGCATTCTTTCATATCTTGTATGTCACAAGGAATGAGAAACTTTCCGAGGTCACCAACTTTTTCCGGTATGCGGTTAAGATAAACCGAAGAACAATTAGCAAGCTTTGAAATCTTTTCCTTATCGCTCATCATACTTTTAAAAGTGGAGGCGAAACAAGGCATATATAACAACGCGTCGGCTAAACTCACATCAAAATGCACTTGTTGAAACATTTTTATAAAAAGCTCGATTTGTTGTTTGTTACGTTCTTGCAATTTCTCTTTGTTTCGTCTCGAAGGGTAAGGTAAGGGTGGTGTGGGTTGGACATTAGGCAACGGCCTTGGAATCTCGGGTTCCATGATGGGTATTGGTTCAACCGTAGGTGTGGTATGAGCGGTAATTCGTGGGATTGTGATATGCTCCTTTTCGACCATCACCTCGGGTTCTTTCTCGATTTCCTTCTTCGTAGAAGTACTTGGACGAGAGATTGGTTCCTTGAAAGTTTTACCACTTCGTGTAGTAATAACCTTCATTTCTCCCTTCGGGTTTTCAATGGTATCACTAGGAAGACCACCCGAGGAAGAGGGTTTACACATGATTGCTTCAAACATTTTTGCCATACGGTCTTCAAATTTTGATTGCCTTAAATCCGCTTTTAAAAATTCTTGCTTAATCTCATGTTGTCCTTGTTCCATCTTTTGTTGGTTTTGTTGAAGACGTTGGACATTTCCTTCCATTTTATTTGCATGAGTTTTAAGTTCATTAGCAAGTTCATTTTTAAACTCGTTTTTCAACTCGGATCTTAAGCTAATCATCTCACGTTGCATGTTATCAAACTTAGCATCATTTGCTTTAGCATAATCCAAAAATTCTCCTTGAGGATTCTTAGTGTGAGCATTTTGAAAACCTTGTGTAGTGTTTTCAAAATCACGGTTTTGGTTTTGATTAGTGACTTGTCCATTCCCACTTTGATAATTCCCCTTGTTGTAGTTACGTGAATTGCCTTGATAATTACCACCTTGGTTGTTGTTTCGATAGTTATTAGCATTTTGATTTGGTGGAGCTTGATTTGGGCGGGAACCTTAGCCGTTTTGGTTATAAGTTCCCGTTGCTACGTAAGCACTCGAAGTGTTACCACCGGCGGTAATGCACTCGGAAAGATCATGAGCTCCACCACAAGACAAACAACTCTTTTCAACCGCTTTAACTGAAGCGGAATTCAAAGCCTCTTGAGCCTTCCAATGAGTCATAAGATTATCAAATCTATCAAAAAACCGATTTTCCTCATTAGCTTCATCATGTAAGGCATTAATGCTACGAGACGATGACGACGATGACGAACCCAAATTGGCAACACTCGGTGTGTTACGAGGGCTATAAACCTTATATCTATTCTCGATAATCTTCAAAGCTTCATCGGTCGTTTTGCACAAAAAATTACCACCCGCGGCGGCATTCAAGTAATCTCGTTCATGATCATTAAGCCCATTCTAAAAAGTATCAACTTGATGTAATTCCGAAAAATCATGGTGTGGACATTCATGTAACATTTCTTTAAAGTGTTCCCATGCCATTGAAAAACTTTCATTATTTCTTTGCACAAATCTTAAAATATCATTTTTCAAATGTGTAGTGATGGTGGAAAAAATTGTTCACAAACTTAGAAACGAGATCACCCCATGTCAAAATTGAATTTGGCGGTTCTTTCTCAAGCCAAATTTTAGCGGGTCCATCTAACGAGTATGGAAACAACATCATCTTAATGGCATCATGTGGAACATCCTTAAACTTGCTAGTAGCGGTGAGACGATTAAAATTCCTTATGTGGTAATGCGGGTTGTCTTTCTCATGACCTCTAAACTTATTAGCTTTCAACATCGACATTAAACCCGTCTTAGTCTCTAAATTCTCCGCAAGGATAGCGGGAATCACAATGGCCTCTCCAAAACCCTCGGTGGGTGCTTGAAGCAACTCCATCATAGTACGATTAGCCATGACGACTTCTTGTTCTACAATAGGTTCAACAATTGGAGTTTGTTCTTCAATCAACGTCTCTTGTTTTGCTTGCTTTTGAAGACGTTTACGAGCTCGTTTTGCTTGATTACGAGTGATCATAAACTTCACGAAGAATGGGAGGTGAGCAAAGAAGATTCTTTTTTGGTGTTTTGTGAATTTTCAATTTTTTTGTGTTTTTGATTGTTTTTAATGTTTTTTGGATTTTGGTGTATCTTCGTAGACAACAATCTAAAAAATCTCTCCTCGAATCAAACTCTTGATTAAAGAAGCCTCAAAAGAATGAAAACGATCACGTGGAGTAAACGCCTTCGAATGACTTTAGAACTTTGGTGAAAACTAAATTGTTCAAGAGGGTTTAATCACAAAGAAAACCAAGCAAATATATTATACGTAATAATACTTTAGGCGGCAAAACCCTCGATTAGCCTTCAATCTCAAAATACTCACAAGCAAGCGGGGAAACGAGGCGGCACGAAGCACTTAAGAGCCTTTTTCCTTAGGGTATATTTTATAATACCCTCCTTATACCCACCTTATAGTTCGTATTTTTTAAAATCGAGCTTCACGAAAGTATTTATCTATTTTTGCCTTTTTCTTTTGTTTGAGATTCGAATACAATAATTAGGAGATCAAATCCCAATTAAGGTTGTGTTTTCACACTTTTGGAGATATTTTGTATTGATTGTGATACTTAATACAATATAGTAATAATAATTTCACAAGAAAAACCAAAAAACCGATAATACGTATTAGTAGATTTCTACTAATACAAATACTATTTATGGTTAATATTAAAAACAACAAGACAAATTAATCACGACACACCTCCCCGGCAGCGACGCCAAAATGATTGTAGTCTTTTACCACACCTTTAGGAAAAGGAGGTAAATAGGGAAAGTATTAAATACGACGGTTTAGGAAAACCGTGTACAAATGACCCTAATGAAGTGAAAGTTCGTTTCCCAAGGAGGTATATGTGTGTGACTAAAATGTAGCAAGATTTGAGATTAATATTGGTTAGAAGGGTATGAGAAACGAGGATGACTAATATCTCGGTTTTTAAGTTCGTTTTTCTCGACTCAATCCGAATTGATATAACGTTTTAAGCTTGACTTAATTGTTTTTGGTGGTAAAAATCTTGTTTGGAATCTAAGCTACTTGACACAAAGCAATTAAAAAGGTAAATATCTACGTATACATACTATTCTACAAACAAATTGAAAATACCACATTTAAATGCACAACGTACAAATCACACAAAAAAGATACAAACTAATTAACAATTTCAAATTTGATATTATGTCTACAAGTATAAAATGTAAAATATAAATGCACGCAAAACGAGGAAAAGAAATATTATTATATTCTAAAGCAAATGGGCTTAGTTGATTATGAACCTAAACTACTCTTAAATGGTTCTAAACTTCTACTATTATTACTAGTACTAAAGAATTGCTTAAATCCAAACTTAAAATGAAATGCAAGTATTCTAACCCAACAATTAAACTAATGTCTAATATAACGTCAAGACTAAAAGTTGGTAATTGCTAAACTTTAATTGTCCTTTATGACTCCTTAATATTGAATTGATTACTTGTTTGACTATTCAACGTATAGGAAAACTAAAACCACGAATTTACTTAAAACTAGTTCAACTACATGTAACAAATTTAACTACTATGGTTATTATTCTAACAAAATAGTAATTTACAAACTGACAGAAATTCAATTGATCTATATCAGACAAGTAGACACTTCAGTGAACAGAAATAAGAACACGGCTATTCTATATTATCGCTACACAACACATCAATAGTGTAATCAGTAACAATGAAAATGAACAAGAAGTTTATAAGTTTGATACTTGCTATCTACCTTTTGTACTCCTTATTTTTTTTACTACAGCAAGTCTAAACGAAAACTTATTTAAAGCCATTTCCTATCAGCTTTTTGTAGAACTATCTCATTACAACTGTCAACAACTAGCTTTCCATTAACACTAGACTTACTATCCCTATACTTAACAACAGTTACTAAGTTTCTATAAACTGATCTAAGAACCCAATTGATGAGCTATTCATGTCTAAACCCAAAACAGATTGATATCCTATAATCCTACGCTTTTGACCTGCACATTCTTACTAGTAAACGCTGTGATAAGAACTTACTATGTTCTCTATTTTTCATCATCTACAAATGCTCAAATCTGATCTATCATCTACAACATAAACACACTCTATTCCTTCCACGTATACTCATCAACTACAGACTTAGCTATCATCATAACAATACATGATCAAACTTAATGCATTATTGCCAAACATTTAATATCAGAAGTATGAACAAAAACTCAGAAAGCTACAAATATCAAACTATAAGAACCTACGTAAATATTAAGGCAACTGTATCACATAAGCAGATTAAACGAGCTATATTTACACTACAAACTGATCAATCTTGGAAAAGACTAGCAAATGCAGAAAATGTAAAGTTGCTTAACCTGTTTCTTCCAGGCCTGTCCTTTGATGTCGAAGCGCGGCGCTGAGCCGGCTTAAAACCAAACACCACTATTCCTCTAACCGATTCTGTTTTACTAGCTGAAATCAATGGAACTCCAAATAACCTACTTACTATCAATAGCTGTAAAGCTCACTATTTTGAACGCACAAACCTGCAAAAACAAAAGATTTGGAAACGAGACTGTGCTAACTAGTTAAGCTACAAGACTAACACGAATACTAGGATGCTAACTGAACTATACTCACTTGAATCAATACTAAACCTCCAGTCCAAACTGAATATTCAATAAGCTAATATCAAGCTTATCGTAAAAGCTGATCTAAAACAGTAGCTTAAAGAACCTAATGCCCAATTCTAAACTGAATATTCCTAAAGTGCTTAGAACTGATCACTCAAAAAGTTTGAAAACAAAAACTAATGATTTAGTAACGAAGGATCGAATGGTTAAAACAAAACTGAAACTTAAACTGAAAACATTAACGGAAAAGAAATCTTTATAAGACTTTTTCAAACTCTGAAAACTAATCAAAAAGGAAAGAAAATTAAGAAAAATCAAAGCTTTTATTAATGGTGAACTATTATTCTTGTTACAACTGAACATTAACCGACTAACAGAAATGATTGAAAGGATTTAAACATGAGGAAAGATTTCATTAATGGCAGAAATTGTAACCAGTTACAACAAGCTGAACCGAATCAATACTAATTTTCTAACTAACTAAGTAACTGATTTTCTAACCAAGCTGAACCGAAGCTTAGCTATGGTGTAAACAGAAACTTAAGAAGATTGTTACTTATCGAAACATTATATAAAAGAAAAGAAGATGAGAAAGCTTTGATGTTTTATTAATGGCAGAAAAAGTGACAGTTACAACAAGATTAACAGAACTGAAACTGAATCTAACTGAATGATTAATTGAAATTCATAAAACTTTGAGAGAGAATCAAACTAACTAATCCTATCTAACCTAACTATGTGAAACTACTCCTATGCTAACCGTTCCAAATGAAGGCCTCGTCTTCTTTTTATAGGCGTCGAGGGAAAGAGATGATGACTTCAATGACGTGTCTTGGCCAATCCAGTTGCGCCACGTGGAAAATACGAGGTTGAACTCTTCGTCTCTTATTTCTTGAAATTGGGGGTTTCTTCGTCTTTCTTCCTTGATCAAATTAATTGGCATCCTCTTGTAGAGGAGAAGGAGCTGATCACTTTTGCAGTTATACTCTTCGGCTGATTACTCATGTATCTACCTTGAATCTCGATTGCAGGTATGGTGGATGAAAGAAGAAAAGAAACCGTCTCTTCTTTCTCTCTCTTTGGGGAAGATGAAGACGTGTTTTGTGTGAGTGTGTTTGTTTTGACCGGTCTTGGTCAACAGACCAAGTAAATAAAATATCTTTCCATCAATTTCCTTTTTGGTCCCTTCTTTTTCAACTCTTTTCAAATGGTATATAAACTTTGAGCAAATCTATCTTTCATCCTTCATCTTTGTAGAAAATTGCAAGTTCACCCCTCGATCTTTGAAATTATGCCAAGTAAAGTCCTTGAAAGCATCTTTCGTCTTTTTCTTCGTCTTTTTATCAAATTAGTCCTTGAAAACGCGTCTTTGCTCGAAAATGTATCTTTCTTACCTGAAAACACATGAAACACAAATACACGCATAATTCTGATAGTTTAAAGTTAAAATAATGTATTTGACTGTGTTTTGAGTGGTTTCTAGATCATTATTGATGAGTGTTTTCACACTTATCAACTCCCCTCCACTTGACCATTGCCATGACCTCATGCAATGCAGCATTTTAAAGCTCTAAATTACACTTTTCTCATAATTAACCCACCTTGGCCATTTTATGATTTAATAAACTATACTATGCTATATGATGAATGATTTTTAATATTTACAATGCAATGCAAAAGAAAACAATTCTATTTATGTATTTTTGGATTTTTCATAAATGGTTTTGATGGAAATAACTCAAAAAGAAATCAGTGACTTAGATTAGGGCTTTGGTACCATGGAAATTTATCACCCTCAAGTTTCACTTTCCCCATACCAAGCTTAAAAATGGGATCATTGCGTTCACAAGTAAAAAGTGCATCAACTTATTCATGACAATTAAATGTGGAACCGGTTATTATTTGAGCAAATTGCTTGTGAGCAAATTTGTCATTATTTCAAGTGTGAAATATAAGAAATGTAAAATCCAAAAATAAGGAAGCACGGTTTTAATCCTAAGTAATCCTCTCATCCATTACTTGAAAAACCGCTCACAATTAATATAAGTCCGTTCCAAGAATAATAAGTCATTCGCCTTATGTGTAAAATCCTCATGTCATGCTTTCATAAGTAGCTACACACTCGCTAAGGAAAGAAAAATAAAACTCACGCAATAATTTACATCCGCCATCTTTTTGAGACTTTGGATCTTCAATCCCGCAACCCGTCAAGGCAATATTAGATTGGAGCAATCTATTGAATCCCCGCAACCCGTCAAGGTAATATTGGAACTCAATAGTCACTATAATTAACACCACACTGCCCCTCTTGGGAGTCTTGTATATATATATATTTTTTTTCTTTTTTTCTTTTTTTTTCTCTAGCCACTCATTTTTTTGTAAGCCGCTCTTATTTTTCTTTATTCCTCACAAAGAAAGTAGAAAAGAGTAAAAGGAAAAACACCCGCTAAATATTGAACATGACATAAGTCTAGTACACATAAAACGTTCTAACTTAGAATCTTAAGACGTACTTATATCAACCATGAATGATTAGACAAAAATGCATAAGAGATTACAAACCAATTAAAACCGTTCTTGATTATTTATTAACAATTATATACATGCGAAGAAAATAGAGGTTAAGAAGAGAAGGGTTTAGCCACAAGTAATTATCATGAAGTTTATCTAGCCCTTTTATACTTGCTTTAACTCTATCATTTCCCATTCTCCACAAATTTAAAATCTCAAATAATGAGATTGGTGGATGCTTAGCCTAATAGACCAATGAAGGACTACATGGTTAAGGATACTAGCTAGAGAATGCTTAGATAAGCAAACTCGGGTTGAGTCAAAATATCCATGGTAGGCCTAATATGTCAAAGAAGTCTAAACTTGTTAAACCATGTCCTTATTATATTTTTTTCTCATTTATATATACTTTTAATGAAAAGTAAAAGAAGAAATATATACAATGCAAATGTATTATGCAAATGAAAAATGATTGATGCAAAAATTATGTATGCATATTTTTGGTGGCCAAAGTAGATCAAAAATTTGAAAAATGTTTGAAAAATTAATTTTCCAAGTTATCATGAAGTTAAGGCAATGGTCTAGGTAAGGTCACTTCGATAGAAGTCTCCCCTACACTTAAGATAAACATTGTCCTCAATGTTTAAGAGTATTGGAGTAAACTCCCCTACACTTATGACATTGATTACTTTGCTTAACCCAAGTAGGAAGAGACAACTAAATGGTATTCATTTTAAGCACAAGTGTTTAATATCACGATAGCAAAAACTAATCAAAGTAAACCAGATACACAGGCCTCCTCCATGAGCTCCAAGCATGAAATGAGAGAGAGCAACCCTTGAAACAAACACGAAAAGACGAAGGAAGGCACCCCTCCACTTCAACTCTACTATAACATCCTTTTAATTAAACCTAACCTATTGAAAATCTACTCTACATTTTCTAACCTAGTTATTCAATGCTTGAGTTTTTTTAACCCTAAGTCGCTAGCTCGACTCGGCCCCGAATTAGGTTGTCCTTGGGGAAACCATCATGGAGAATAAAGGATATCACTTTGAAGCTCGTCTCACATGATACGCTCAAACTTAGCACGTTGCCATTTACTATAAGCTTTACAATATCCGCCTCGATAAATGGAACGGTCCAACGTGTCTCAAGTTTGTCCAACATACGAAATCACTCAAATATGAATCACCCCAGGATCAAATACATAGTTTCCATCTCGACAAATGAACAACTCCAAAATAGGTAGCATCACCAAAGTAAACTCATACGAAAAGCCCAGATCAATCGAAATCTCACTCTTAAGTCGAGTAGATGAAAACCAATTTTTCCCAAACATATGTATCCCAGGATCAAAAACCTTTCCCTTCATGGGAAAATAAGAAGATGAACTCGTATCAATCATATAAGATTCCCCCTTAGTGATCAAAGCATCATGAGACAATGAAGGTGTAGGTATCAAAACATTCATAACAAGTATATCCATATTGGGCTCCTCATCATCATCAAAAGGTGGGTAATCTTCCATAGAAGGCATAGAAAAAGGAGGATGAAGATGAATAGTGTCTTGTGAAGGAGGTGTAATCTCTATGTTCCCAAAAAGCAAGTTCTCACTAAGACGAATCTCCTCTTCCCAATTAGAATCACTATCATTAACCTCAATATCACTATTAACAAGATAAGCCTCTATGGTGGTATCAATATCCATATGAGAATCCATATCAAAGGTTTTGAGTTCTAAAGGTGCCTTAGGTGAAAAAGGATCAATCTCTAAGAGTATAGGATCTTCATCAATAACCAACTTCAAGGGTGGAAGGGTGGGAATAGAAGGCTCAAAATAAGGTGTATTGAGAGAATCACTCAAAGAAATGATATCATCATAAAAGTCAATAGGTGCAACCTCAAAAACCGGTGAAGAAATATCAATGAAAGGTTCTTCTATGGAATCATCACTATGGTGTGTGTTCAATGCTTCAATCGAGGAGATAAGATGATAAACGTTTGATAAAACCTCACGAATATGAACATCTTCCACTTCTTCTATATGATCAACATCATCATCCAAAGTAGGAATGTCATCTTGACATGAAAAGTCCTCGGATAATATATCATAAGATGCCTCACTAGAATCACAATCATCATCCTCTATATCTTGCATAAACTCTTCCTCAATCTCATTATCCCTTTCTTTGAACAATTCATCAAGATCGAAATCACCAAAATCACTAGTAGTAGCATTAAAGTCAACATGTGATGAAATCTCAATGTGATCATGAGGAGAAGTATCAATAGAAAGCTCGTCACATGGTTCATTGGAAATACCCTCAAACTCTCTTTGGATTGGGATAAGGTTCTCAACACTAGAAGAGGTTAATTCATCCAAATCGGTGTTTGTATTTGTGCTAAGAGGCTCGTCCCCCATGGTTAAAGAGTCGGTGGGTTCCACGTGAGGTAAAGGTGATGAAGGTGTGTCATCATTAAGTGTCATACAAATCGAAGGTTCCTCATCATCTTCATCTAAGCATTGTTTAAGCAAACGAGCACGATTAGCAAAAAATCGTTCTTCTTCCTCTTTTTTATCAATCTTAATGAGTAAATCATCTAAATAGTTCTTGAGGAACCGAGAGGAATTGTTCACCGATTCACTATACATATCACCAAATTTCTTATTATTAAACCGCTTGTTCCTTACATCATCCTCAAGAGACTTAATTTCCTCCCTTAACCACCAAGTTTCTTCTTTCATTTCCTCGAGGCTCATCTCCCTCATACGGTTAAGAGCCTTCAAAATATATCTATTGTCTCTTCCACTTTGCCCGAATATAAAAGAAAGCTCATTGAGATCACTAAGAGCATAAGAAGGTGGATCCCTTGGTCGACAATCATAACCATAATGAGGTTCTTTTCCACAAAACTCACATGAATAAGTCGAAGAATAGGGTGGAGGTGGATTTCCATAATTAGGTGGATTATAGGTTTGAAAAGAGTCTTGATTATGAAAGTTCTCATGATTGTAACCTTGAAAATTTCCTTCATTTTTAAAACCCTCATAATGTGAAAATCCTTGATTTTGAAAAGTATCTTGATTATAGCATGGGAAATTTTCATCATTTTGAAAGCCTTCATTGTTTGAAAATCCTTGATTATGAAAGGTTTCTTGATTAAAGCCTTGAAAAGTATCATGATTTTGAAAACCTCCATAATTGGAAAATCCTTGGTTTTGAAAGGTTTCTTGATTATAGCCTTGAAAATTATCATTATTTCGAAAACCTCCATTGTTTGAAAATCCTTGGTTTTGGTAAGGCGCATCAAAGGGTTGATCATGAAATGATGGTGGATTTTGTGATGAAAAACCGGAATATCCCATATAGTCATTACAAGTATAGTCCATTTGAGTGTTAGGTTGAAAATTAGGGTTCTCGGTTCCATTATAAGCATATCCCTCCCCATAATAACCATTATTTTGATCACATAAATAAGTATCGTGTGGACCACCACAAGTCGAACAAGGCGAATAATTAGCGTTGGCGGATCGTTGTTGCAAAATCTCCAACATGGAACGAGTATCCATGTTTAACAAGGTGGCCGAATGTATATACAAGTATAATGACGTCTAAAAGCTTCCTCGGGGAAGGAAGTAATACACCAAAGGTGGTATGTTTACACGTGTGCGAGTACACGTGTAAGTAAACACGAGGAATGAGGGAGTAGCCCTCGGTCGACTTTGAAGAAGAAAAGGATTATCCTCTTCGAGGTTCGATATGAAATATCTACAAGAAAGTATATATATAATTACTACTTGGGTGCAAGACCCCCAATAAAGCCTTCCTTCTTAGAATACGCACTAGTGAACGGGGGGTTAGGTGGCGCGAAGCACTTAAGTACCTATTGACCCTTAGATGGCATTTTATAGCACATTGCCTTTCTATTCACTTTGTAGTTTGTATTCTTCGAATTATTGCCTATTGGAAGTATTTATCTATTCTCGCTTAATTAAATTGGATCGATACGCGTGTCAAGGACCGGAACGCCCCTCAAAACGGTGTATTGCCTCGGCAATACGTATGGAGATAGGTAACTTGGTTGTTCGTAGCTACGTATACTTATTTACATATAATAATATAATAGAAAATATTTTTGTATTTATTTGATTTTTTAAGAAAAATACTATATGTACGTAAAAACGATGAAAACGATATAATATATATATTTTTTTGGTTGTAATCTTTTAGGAAAAATATTACTTTTTTGATTTTTATTTTTTTGGTTCAATTCTTTAGGAAAAGAATTGATTTTTGTGATTTTTATTTTTTTGTATTTTTATCTTTTTGATTTTTTTTTATCTTTTTGATTTATAATACGTAAAAATAACGTTCACAAAGTGAACGGATCCCAAAATCCAATCGTCTCACTCGAAATCGTTAATCTTCACGAAAAGAACCGGCAGCGGCGCCATTTAAAATCTCGTTTTTTAAGTTCGTTTTTCTCGACTCAATCCGAATTGATATAACGTTTTAAGCTTGACTTAATTGTTTTTTGTGGTAAAAATCTTGTTTGGAATCTAAGCTACTTGACACAAAGCAATTAAAAAGGTAAATATCTACGTATACATACTATTCTACAAACAAATTGAAAATACCACATTTAAATGCACAACGTACAAATCACACAAAAAAGATACAAACTAATTAACAATTTCAAATTTGATATTATGTCTACAAGTATAAAATGTAAAATATAAATGCACGCAAAACGAGGAAAAGAAATATTATTATAT
This sequence comes from Glebionis coronaria, assembly GCA_025667525.1. NCBI lineage: Eukaryota > Viridiplantae > Streptophyta > Magnoliopsida > Asterales > Asteraceae > Glebionis > Glebionis coronaria. The sequence continues at coordinate 469,359,200 of CM046879.1, forward strand.
TCTAAAGCAAATGGGCTTAGTTGATTATGAACCTAAACTACTCTTAAATGGTTCTAAACTTCTACTATTATTACTAGTACTAAAGAATTGCTTAAATCCAAACTTAAAATGAAATGCAAGTATTCTAACCCAACAATTAAACTAATGTCTAATATAACGTCAAGACTAAAAGTTGGTAATTGCTAAACTTTAATTGTCCTTTATGACTCCTTAATATTGAATTGATTACTTGTTTGACTATTCAACGTATAGGAAAACTAAAACCACGAATTTACTTAAAACTAGTTCAACCACATGTAACAAATTTAACTACTATGGTTATTATTCTAACAAAATACTAATTTACAAACTGACAGAAATTCAATTGATCTATATCAGACAAGTAGACACTTCAGTGAACAGAAATAAGAACACGGCTATTCTATATTATCGCTACACAACACATCAATAGTGTAATCAGTAACAATGAAAATGAACAAGAAGTTTATAAGTTTGATACTTGCTATCTACCTTTTGTACTCCTTATTTTTTTTACTACAGCAAGTCTAAACGAAAACTTATTTAAAGCCATTTCCTATCAGCTTTTTGTAGAACTATCTCATTACAACTGTCAACAACTAGCTTTCCATTAACACTAGACTTACTATCCCTATACTTAACAACTGTTACTAAGTTTCTATAAACTGATCTAAGAACCCAATTGATGAGCTATTCATGTCTAAACTCAAAACAGATTGATATCCTATAATCCTACACTTTTGACCTGCACATTCTTACTAGTAAACGCTGTGATAAGAACTTACTATGTTCTCTATTTTTCATCATCTACAAATGCTCAAATCTGATCTATCATCTACAACATAAACACACTCTATTCCTTCCACGTATACTCATCAACTACAGACTTAGCTATCATCATAACAATACATGATCAAACTTAATGCATTATTGCCAAACATTTAATATCAGAAGTATGAACAAAAACTCAGAAAGCTACAAATATCAAACTATAAGAACCTACGTAAATATTAAGGCAACTGTATCACATAAGCAGATTAAACGAGCTATATTTACACTACAAACTGATCAATCTTGGAAAAGACTAGCAAATGCAGAAAATGTAAAGTTGCTTAACCTGTTTCTTCCAGGCCTGTCCTTTGATGTCGAAGCGCGGCGCTGAGCCGGCTTAAAACCAAACACCACTATTCCTCTAACCGATTCTGTTTTACTAGCTGAAATCAATGGAACTCCAAATAACCTACTTACTATCAATAGCTGTAAAGCTCACTATTTTGAACGCACAAACCTGCAAAAACAAAAGATTTGGAAACGAGACTGTGCTAACTAGTTAAGCTACAAGACTAACACGAATACTAGGATGCTAACTGAACTATACTCACTTGAATCAATACCAAACCTCCAGTCCAAACTGAATATTCAATAAGCTAATATCAAGCTTATCGTAAAAGCTGATCTAAAACAGTAGCTTAAAGAACCTAATGCCCAATTCTAAACTGAATATTCCTAAAGTGCTTAGAACTGATCACTCAAAAAGTTTGAAAACAAAAACTAATGATTTAGTAACGAAGGATCGAATGGTTAAAACAAAACTGAAACTTAAACTGAAAACATTAACGGAAAAGAAATCTTTATAAGACTTTTTCAAACTCTGAAAACTAATCAAAAAGGAAAGAAAATTAAGAAAACTCAAAGCTTTTATTAATGGTGAACTATTATTCTTGTTACAACTGAACATTAACCGACTAACAGAAATGATTGAAAGGATTTAAACATGAGGAAAGATTTCATTAATGGCAGAAATTGTAACCAGTTACAACAAGCTGAACCGAATCAATACTAATTTTCTAACTAACTAAGTAACTGATTTTCTAACCAAGCTGAACCGAAGCTTAGCTATGGTGTAAACAGAAACTTAAGAAGATTGTTACTTATCGAAACATTATATAAAAGAAAAGAAGATGAGAAAGCTTTGATGTTTTATTAATGGCAGAAAAAGTGACAGTTACAACAAGATTAACAGAACTGAAACTGAATCTAACTGAATGATTAATTGAAATTCATAAAACTTTGAGAGAGAATCAAACTAACTAATCCTATCTAACCTAACTATGTGAAACTACTCCTATGCTAACCGTTCCAAATGAAGGCCTCGTCTTCTTTTTATAGGCGTCGAGGGAAAGAGATGATGACTTCAATGACGTGTCTTGGCCAATCCAGTTGCGCCACGTGGAAAATACGAGGTTGAACTCTTCGTCTCTTATTTCTTGAAATTGGGGGTTTCTTCGTCTTTCTTCCTTGATCAAATTAATTGGCATCCTCTTGTAGAGGAGAAGGAGCTGATCACTTTTGCAGTTATACTCTTCGGCTGATTCTTCATGTATCTACCTTGAATCTCGATTGCAGGTATGGTGGATGAAAGAAGAAAAGAAACCGTCTCTTCTTTCTCTCTCTTTGGGGAAGATGAAGACGTGTTTTGTGTGAGTGTGTTTGTTTTGACCGGTCTTGGTCAACAGACCAAGTAAATAAAATATCTTTCCATCAATTTCCTTTTTGGTCCCTTCTTTTTCAACTCTTTTCAAATGGTATATAAACTTTGAGCAAATCTATCTTTCATCCTTCATCTTTGTAGAAAATTGCAAGTTCACCCCTCGATCTTTGAAATTATGCCAAGTAAAGTCCTTGAAAGCATCTTTCGTCTTTTTCTTCGTCTTTTTATCAAATTAGTCCTTGAAAACGCGTCTTTGCTCGAAAATGTATCTTTCTTACCTGAAAACACATGAAACACAAATACACGCATAATTCTGATAGTTTAAAGTTAAAATAATGTATTTGACTGTGTTTTGAGTGGTTTCTAGATCATTATTGATGAGTGTTTTCACACTTATCAACTCCCCTCCACTTGACCATTGCCATGACCTCATGCAATGCAGCATTTTAAAGCTCTAAATTACACTTTTCTCATAATTAACCCACCTTGGCCATTTTATGATTTAATAAACTATACTATGCTATATGATGAATGATTTTTAATATTTACAATGCAATGCAAAAGAAAACAATTCTATTTATGTATTTTTGGATTTTTCATAAATGGTTTTGATGGAAATAACTCAAAAAGAAATCAGTGACTTAGATTAGGGCTTTGGTACCATGGAAATTTATCACCCTCAAGTTTCACTTTCCCCATACCAAGCTTAAAAATGGGATCATTGCGTTCACAAGTAAAAAGTGCATCAACTTATTCATGACAATTAAATGTGGAACCGGTTATTATTTGAGCAAATTGCTTGTGAGCAAATTTGTCATTATTTCAAGTGTGAAATATAAGAAATGTAAAATCCAAAAATAAGGAAGCACGGTTTTAATCCTAAGTAATCCTCTCATCCATTACTTGAAAAACCGCTCACAATTAATATAAGTCCGTTCCAAGAATAATAAGTCATTCGCCTTATGTGTAAAATCCTCATGTCATGCTTTCATAAGTAGCTACACACTCGCTAAGGAAAGAAAAATAAAACTCACGCAATAATTTACATCCGCCATCTTTTTGAGACTTTGGATCTTCAATCCCGCAACTCGTCAAGGCAATATTAGATTGGAGCAATCTATTGAATCCCCGCAACCCGTCAAGGTAATATTGGAACTCAATAGTCACTATAATTAACACCACACTGCCCCTCTTGGGAGTCTTGTATATATATATTTTTTTTTTCTTTTTTTCTTTTTTTTTTCTCTAGCCACTCATTTTTTTGTAAGCCGCTCTTATTTTTCTTTATTCCTCACAAAGAAAGTAGAAAAGAATAAAAGGAAAAACACCCGCTAAATATTGAACATGACATAAGTCTAGTACACATAAAACGTTCTAACTTAGAATCTTAAGACGTACTTATATCAACCATGAATGATTAGACAAAAATGCATAAGAGATTACAAACCAATTAAAACCGTTCTTGATTATTTATTAACAATTATATACATGCGAAGAAAATAGAGGTTAAGAAGAGAAGGGTTTAGCCACAAGTAATTATCATGAAGTTTATCTAGCCCTTTTATACTTGCTTCAACTCTATCATTTCCCATTCTCCACAAATTTAAAATCTCAAATAATGAGATTGGTGGATGCTTAGCCTAATAGACCAATGAAGGACTACATGGTTAAGGATACTAGCTAGAGAATGCTTAGATAAGCAAACTCGGGTTGAGTCAAAATATCCATGGTGGGCCTAATATGTCAAAGAAGTCTAAACTTGTTAAACCATGTCCTTATTATATTTTTTTCTCATTTATATATATTTTTAATGAAAAGTAAAAGAAGAAATATATACAATGCAAATGTATTATGCAAATGAAAAATGATTGATGCAAAAATTATGTATGCATATTTTTGGTGGCCAAAGTAGATCAAAAATTTGAAAAATGTTTGAAAAATTAATTTTCCAAGTTATCATGAAGTTAAGGCAATGGTCTAGGTAAGGTCACTTCGATAGAAGTCTCCCCTACACTTAAGATAAACATTGTCCTCAATGTTTAAGAGTATTGGAGTAAACTCCCCTACACTTATGACATTGATTACTTTGCTTAACCCAAGTAGGAAGAGACAACTAAATGGTATTCATTTTAAGCACAAGTGTTTAATATCACGATAGCAAAAACTAATCGAAGTAAACCAGATACACAGGCCTCCTCCATGAGCTCCAAGCATGAAATGAGAGAGAGCAACCCTTGAAACAAACACGAAAAGACGAAGGAAGGCACCCCTCCACTTCAACTCTACTATAACATCCTTTTAATTAAACCTAACCTATTGAAAATCTACTCTACATTTTCTAACCTAGTTATTCAATGCTTGAGTTTTTTTAACCCTAAGTCGCTAGCTCGACTCGGCCCCGAATTAGGTTGTCCTTGGGGAAACCATCATGGAGAATAAAGGATATCACTTTGAAGCTCGTCTCACATGATACGCTCAAACTTAGCACGTTGCCATTTACTATAAGCTTTACAATATCCGCCTCGATAAATGGAACGGTCCAACGTGTCTCAAGTTTGTCCAACATACGAAATCACTCAAATATGAATCACCCCAGGATCAAATACATAGTTTCCATCTCGACAAATGAACAACTCCAAAATAGGTAGCATCACCAAAGTAAACTCATACGAAAAGCCCAGATCAATCGAAATCTCACTCTTAAGTCGAGTAGATGAAAACCAATTTTTCCCAAACATATGTATCCCAGGATCAAAAACCTTTCCCTTCATGGGAAAATAAGAAGATGAACTCGTATCAATCATATAAGATTCCCCCTTAGTGATCAAAGCATCATGAGACAATGAAGGTGTAGGTATCAAAACATTCATAACAAGTATATCCATATTGGGCTCCTCATCATCATCAAAAGGTGGGTAATCTTCCATAGAAGGCATAGAAAAAGGAGGATCAAGATGAATAGTGTCTTGTGAAGGAGGTGTAATCTCTATGTTCCCAAAAAGCAAGTTCTCACTAAGACGAATCTCCTCTTCCCAATTAGAATCACTATCATTAACCTCAATATCACTATTAACAAGATAAGCCTCTATGGTGGTATCAATATCCATATGAGAATCCATATCAAAGGTTTTGAGTTCTAAAGGTGCCTTAGGTGAAAAAGGATCAATCTCTAAGAGTATAGGATCTTCATCAATAACCAACTTCAAGGGTGGAAGGGTGGGAATAGAAGGCTCAAAATAAGGTGTATTGAGAGAATCACTCAAAGAAATGATATCATCATAAAAGTCAATAGGTGCAACCTCAAAAACCGGTGAAGAAATATCAATGAAAGGTTCTTCTATGGAATCATCACTATGGTGTGTGTTCAATGCTTCAATCGAGGAGATAAGATGATAAACGTTTGATAAAACCTCACGAATATGAACATCTTCCACTTCTTCTATATGATCAACATCATCATCCAAAGTAGGAATGTCATCTTGACATGAAAAGTCCTCGGATAATATATCATAAGATGCCTCACTAGAATCACAATCATCATCCTCTATATCTTGCATAAACTCTTCCTCAATCTCATTATCCCTTTCTTTGAACAATTCATCAAGATCGAAATCACCAAAATCATTAGTAGTAGCATGAAAGTCAACATGTGATGAAATCTCAATGTGATCATGAGGAGAAGTATCAATAGAGATCTATAAAAAGAAATTTTGAAAAAGCACACTCAATAAGCCAGAAATAAGCCAAGTACAAATCCACTAAAAGACAAATTAGTCGGGTTTTAGTTCTAGGGCACCTCAGGACTTGATTCAACTTGCAAAATGTTACAAATGACTTCAATAAGCCAAATCAATCAACCAAAATCCAATAAGCAAAACCAATAAGCTGGAATAAGCCAATAAGCACTTATGAAAAAGTCAATTAAGTTGGTTTTCTAGTCAAACCCTAAAGTCGACCCACCAAATGCTCTAGTATGAACAAATGGGTCAAATAATGAGCACCTATTACAAAATCAAAGTTGTTGCTGGTTAAAATAAGCTAGAACAGCTTATTGATAAGCTAAACACAAAATTACACTAGCAGTGGCTAACAGCAAGGGAAAGGAGTTCCCACTGCTTTGACTATTTGACTTATGATTTGTGAGAGATTCTGTATGTTTTATTGGAAGACAAGGGCACCCAAGTGATCAGTTAATCACAAGGAGTCACAATCAAGCACAAAAACACACTTCAGTATCACCAATCAGCATAGAAAAATCAAACAATGCTCAGATCTAGCACAAACATGGATTTTAAGCAGTTATGAACACTTAAGCAGTTTTAAGCTAGAATAAGCACTCCAAATTCAACCAGATGCATACACAAGCTATACAAACTGTTATTAAGCACAAACAAGCTTAAATCAATAACTGAATCAAAGTATGGAACAAGATCAAAGCAGATTAAACTTGCTGATATGAACTTCAAGAACAATAGCACACTTTGCTGATATAAATGACCAAAGATCCAAATTCAACACTTCAATCCTACTTCCCTGATGTAACTAACTAGGTTTAATCACTTGTTAACCCTAGTCTATGATTAGAACTAGGTGTCCCTTAAACCACAGCCAATTTCAACAAGTTTACAAGATTTTAGAGCCTATTGTTGATTCTAGGTGTTTATATGCACAAAGCTTGCAGATAAATGTTACTTAGCACCTATGAAACAGGTTCCAACACAAAGCAACACAAAGCACAACCTCAAAATAACACAAAATCAAAACAGGCTGTTATACCAAACAACCCTTAATCCATAACTTTTCAAAGCAACTTGTGATTCCAACTAATAACCTACTGATTTTATGAATCAAACACACTTCCTAGATGACTACTAACATATTCAAACACAAAAATCACAACCTTAAACACAAGAACACAAAATCATAATCCAAACTAAAAAACGGGCAGTAACATGAAATTTTTAAGGGAACCTTAAACAAGGGATTATACCTGTCCTCCACAACATCCTAGGAGGACCAGCTATGCTCCTTGGACCTTGTTCAATAACTAGAACAAGACCAAGGTCCTTCAAAAAGAAGATCAAAACCTGCTGATGTTCAAAGTAGAACAAGGTTTTGATTATGATGATTCTTCAACACAAATGAGCAAACAACTCAACCAAGAGCTTAAATCTCTTCTCAGGCTTGGTGTCAACAAGCTTGAAGGAGCTTAAGGCTATTGGCTAAGGGTTAGTACAAGATAATAACCAAAACATAAACTAGGATTTCAAGGTTTTTGAACCTTTGAAAACCTTGAAAACATAGACGTGCCTTAACCAGAAGATTAAGGAAGGTCTAAAAGATCAAATGGAACACAGATTTCAGCTATTCAAACACCAACTTTTAATAAACACAAAAGAGATTTCACAAATTTTAGGAAATTCAAATTTTATTTAAATAAAAAGGAATTAGAAAGATTATAGCCAAAATCTAGAACAAAGGGACTCTCACAGGTTGAGGTCTCCTTTTATAGGCAAATGCTTACATAACACTATTCATAAACCCTAGATGTGAATTCTCAATATTGCCCTTGAGTGCTTGATGTCGTTTGTTGTTGGTGAGCTGTCCAAAATGATCAAGAACGTTCATTTTAGCTTTGGATTTAAGCTATGACTCTTAGCTGTTGATCTTGACACGTCAGATTACTTGGAGAGAAAGTTGCGTTTTCATTGGTGGAAGAGGTTGAGTGTGGGGTCCATTGGGTAATGGGATTGAGGGTTTTGTGTGTGGGTTATGTTTCTGGGCGTGTGAATTAAGTGTGGGAATGGTTAATTGAAATTTACCCTTTGTTTAAGTGAGAGGAGTTACTGGGTTCTTGATGGTAAACAGTAACTCCTTTTGATCCGAAATTGGGGGAAAGGTAAGTGTTTGGCGCAATATACGTTTGAATGTTTCAGTTGCCCAACTTTGGTCCTTGTTCTTTGGGGAAAGTTGTAAAACGTGTTTTTCCAGCCCAAAAACTCAACTCCTTTGTTAAATAAGTTTCTGTTTTCAGAGTTTGGCCACAAAAAGTTTCTAAACAAGGATTTAGGGCTTTTTCAACTTTGGTATAATTATAATTTCAGTCCTTATGATGTTTTATCCATTTTTAAAGGACTAGAAATGCAATATTCTTGATCTTCAAGGACTTCTTTGGATCTTGGACTTTATGAAGGACCAGTATTGACAATTTAGTATTGCTGAGGGACTAAATTTTCCAATTCTTCAAACTTGGAGGACCTTTTTGCAATTTTGACAAACTTAAGGGACAAACTTGTAATTATGATTTCACAAGGATTTTAAGTGTCATTTCTTCATTCATTGAGGATCAATCTTGTATTTCTTCAAGTCTTCAAGGGTTAATCTTGGATAAATCATGAACTAGAGCCCGGTTCTTTGTACGGCTTCGTTTCTCGTGTCCGTTTTTCCTTGTTTCTTGTGATCTTTTGTCTTTTTCACGATATCTATACCTAAAATACACAAGTAAACAAACACAAGCATATATATGCCATCTCATCACATAATTAGGATTTTTACTTATTTTAGGGCTTATATAGTATGTTTAGGACTTCTAGGGATTCTACATTTTTAGTTTAAGGGTTTGTATAGGTTGATCATATTCTAGGGACAATTATGGGAGCTTAAGATCCTATGCTTTAATAACTTGTACTTTATGCTTTACCAACTTGTAACTTGACTTGAAATAAATGTACAATCTTAATATGATGCATAGTTGAGTTTTAGAATTTATGGCAAAAGATTAGACTCTAATTCAATGTATAATGGATTTTATATGTTAATCTTGGTTACTAGGTCTTAACTTGTAATTAGCTTTGGATTAGTGAATATTAGCATTTTGTGATCAATTAACTTTCCTTTATTTGATAGATTGTGATTAGTATATTGTTTTTGATACTTGTACATGGATTTTAGGTAGTTATATTGCTTGAAATATTGTTTACCAAGAGTTTCTAGGTGGTGATCTAGACTACTTTGTACAATTACTTGTACTTAGCTTTGTGTGATTTGTTCTTGCCATTCTTAGGTATTAGTATGTCTTCAAAGTATATTTTACAACTTGTTTATGTTCCATAATGACTTATTCATATTTTTTTTCCATTCATAGCTTACCATTCTTGATTTTACAACTCATCTATAGGGATTCTAGGGTTTCTAAGGGAATTTAGGGCATCATAGTTATATTTGAGATGTTCTTATTGATATTGAACTTATTAGATCACTTTTAGATTGTAGACTTGATATATACATTGTATTAACAACATATAGGAATATGTTTTAATGGCAATTCAGGTTGTGAGAAGCAGTTCATCTTACCAAGTAAGGAACACAAAGCAAAAATTTCTAGCCAAATTTTCATATTGAGACAATTATAGCTTTATAGCATAGATGTGAAATTTGAGGTTTGTCACAGTCTCTCCCCCTTAAAGAAATCTCGTCCTGAGATTATAAGGGTAACATAGCATATCAAGGGCAAACATAGCTCTTAGGTGTTCAAATTATATCTCAGAATTTTATTCACATATCATGAAAACAACTTTAATACCAAACGAAATAGAGAAAACATGCCAGTTAATCACATAAGTGGTCCTTAAATTCCAAAATAGGAAAAGGATTGTGATTATTACTGAGTTCTTTGGGAAACTCAAGTCAATATGTCACTGCTTAATTCAAAATCTTGAATTGATTATCGCTTTTTCAAAATCAATTTGGGTAATTGATAGAGAAAACATCCTTCTCACATAGATACTGTTTAATATGGCATAGTTTCTCATTCACAATGAGAGATCTATATTAAAACAGTCTTTCCAATTTACCTTTTAAATCTAGCAGTTACCTAACGGTCACTATTCAACGTTCTACGAAGCTCTATTCTCATATAACCTTCTTAAATAGTTTCATGAACTACTTTGGGTTTCGTAAGTTGAAAATCTCCAACTTTAGCCCAGCAAATATGTAAGTGGCACTTCTTTCGATAGAGTGCTTCAGTAGTATTGCTTTAATTCTAGCATGAAAACTATTGTTACACGGGAAAATTTTCCAATGGTAAGTGTCCTTTCTAAAACTTATAACACATACGTGGAGTATATAGTTTAGTATTTGGGTAGATCTTCCACTTAATACATTAGTACACACAAAATTTGAGTATACTTTTAGGATCAAGATGTGAAACACTCGTCACGATCTTTGATGATAGATATTGATTCTCTATGTCGACAAATTATTTCTTGTATAATCTCATCAAAGTTTCCATATCATCAATTTCCTAGATAGGAATAGATCCTGTAACCTTAGTAAAACAATCGACAATGATCCGGATGGCATCATGTCTGTTTGAAGTAACAAAATCCTCATTGTTCTTTCCTATTTCCATGGAGGAATTCAGGTTGAACTAGTAAGTCGAATGACTTTCAATATTCTGCTTCTTTTGTTAAAGCATAATATAAGGATTTTAAAGTTTCTTCGGGTTGAATGGATTAATTAAATCTATAAATTCTAAATCTAGGACAAATATTGACGTACCTTTCTAATAGATCTATTCATCTTATTAGCATACACGTAAGTGTTTTATTGACTCGTGAAATTAGGATAGCAAGTAACAGTTTAGGCACTCGTACAATAACATACTTCAGTAAAAGCATAGAGTTTAAGAACACAAGTATTTCAGTTTTATCAGGTCTATACTTGTCTTATATCGAATTTCTTTAAGTCCATTTATAAATTCTCACCAAAATAAAGATGCGTCCAACTTTATGCAAGGAAGAAATTATAAATTTGGTGATTTAAATTTATTCATTTGACTGAAGAAGCGTCCTAATTCAATCAAATAAACAGAATGTAAATCATTGACTTAGAAATTTCTGACATAACACGAATATAGACAAATGTGCTACCCTTAAGTTTCCTTTTTACGTTGGCGTGTGTAAGACGTCTTGTATATAAAATATAAGAATACGGTTTTCTTCAGATGAACGACGTTAAAATAGAAGATGGTATTTTATTCCCTATAAAATACAGAACAAGTTTACCAAGCATATGATTTATAAGGCCACTTGCCCTTACAAATCCTAGTCCAATGATCTACTATGTTGAAAATCCGACACCAGATGGTGCAAACTTCTGTGTGATGCGGGGTGCATTTCTTCATAGAAGAAAATTTACATCATATTCACCGTAGGTTGGATTCATAATCCTATGTTCTGGTTTACTAGACTCTACGGACGTTCATTCATTACCGAGTTTATGCTTAAAATTTTTCTGATTTTTGCATAGGATTTTGCTTAATTACTTTGTTCATTAACTCTTTGGGTAGAGGTAAATGACTTTTTCTAATATGTTGGGGTTTGGAAGCGGTAATCTTTCTTCAAAATCTTCGATTGAATTCCTTTATAAACTTTTCTAACAAAATCTTCTGATGAAGTCTTCTTAATAGGATTTCAGATGAAATTCCATGACATAATTCCATGATAAAATCTTCGGATGAAGGCTTTTATCATTCTACAGAATATGATCTAACTCTACTAACTCCTGAAATTTCCTCGTGTATGTCTCTAGATTAATTCCTTTCATCGCTAGATAGCAGAATTCTCCTTTCTCCTTCTCGATCATATTTATTAAAGATAATTGAGATTTAACCAAGTGATCTCACGAACTTCTTTTATCTCAATAAGTTGAGTATAAAGAATTCATCAAGATAACTGATGAAGTGCTATCTCACTTATAGCAAGCTTTATTTCTCAATTCCAAATATGATTACTATGATAGAAAATTGATTAATTTGGCTTCTTTAATCCAACGGGTGATACTAATAGCATCTTTTCTTCCTTGGATATTAAAAACTAACTAGTCATCGAGTCTTCTTCCAGGTAATACTTCTTATTAACAATTTGTAATTGCAGGATTGCAGCCACGTCATCGTTAATTCTTCGTCTAACATCTTTAGGGTTAAGGTATACTCATATCAGAAAATATTTGCCACATATGTATATGCATACTGTTAGGACCATTGTAATAGTTAAATGTAATAGGTAGACTAGGAGGTAAATAGTTCCTCCTGGTCCTAGTAGTAGTAGGAGCAAGTCGTGCTCCTGGTCCTGGTCAAAGTCAAACTTTATTATTTGTTTATTATTCTGTTAGGATATGCATGAGATATGTTAGGAAAGGATATGCATATCAGTTGTACACGTTTTGTTTAATGCTGTATTAGGGTTTCCTTGTAGTATAAAAGGAACCTTAGGCAGAAGGGTTAGACACACCTTCACCAAACGTAGTTCTAGTCATTATCAATATTAGAAATCCTTAGAAAGGATCAAGTCTTTATAGTTATTCTGTTCGTCTTTATTATATTTGTATTATGCATTCATATTGTGTATAGAGTCTCTCTGTGGATTGACTTGTGATTACAGAAGTCATTCACCGTTCCTGACAGGCTGCAAGATCTACATCTAGTAGACCCAACAAGTGGTATCAGAGCCTGGGAGGGTCTCTATACAAGAAGAATCAAGTTTTCTTATTTCTGACATTTTTGTTTTATCATGTCTGCCTCAACTTCTACTCAAACAGGAGAAGACAGCACTCCTAAAATTGTGCAACCTCAGCAGATCGTTGCTACGGTTTCCAACACGAATGGTAAATTCCCTCTTCTGAAAAAGGATGAATATGATAGTTGGGCAATGAAGATGGAATGGTGGATCACCAATACTGATCAAGACCTTTGGAAGATTATTCTGAATGGAAACAGCAGGAAGCTAACTGAAAGAGACAAGAATGGTAATATTACTTGATAGGTGTGGAAACACCCATCCTTTTTACCACTTATTTGCAATAATAATCGAGCCATAACGTGTATTTTATGTCATTTATGTCGGAATTATGCGTGGTTTGTGTTTTTGTTGTGATTTAGGACGAAAAGGTGAAAAGTGGAGAAAACACGGCATTCACGGGCTTTTATCGTAGAAAAAGACGGAAGATGAAGTCGAAAGATCAAGAGTGGAAAAAGAACGGAAGTCCAAGACCAATTCTGAAGATTTATCGAAGAAAAAGTCAAAAGACGGAAGTTTACCAAAAGCCGAAGAACTCAAGTATAATTTATTGAAGAATTACAAGACGAGTTCAAAGAAATCCCGAGCCAAAGTCATTATAGTCCAAGATTTAAGAAGATTAAAGAAAGAAGGGACCTAATGACGCAATTAAGGAAAAGAGGAAAGAGGGGAGGAAGCTTCCTTCCACTAATCCCTTCCTCCCCTTTAAATACACATATGGAGCCATTTGTTTAGGTTGTTGGAGGCTTGACAAGCCTCTCTTCCCCATTTTTCATTTCTCTTGTTCTTTAAAATTTATGCATCTTAATCTTCATGTATCACACCTTTAATTTTCTTTTAATTCCAAATAAGTTTACCTTTAATTGTTGTTAATCTTTATCTTATTGCTAATCTCCTTCTTCCTTTCTTGTTTGATTTGTTCTTTATCTTGATTGTTCATGTTCTTGAGTTTTTATGATTTTGATCAAGTGGGTTTTGATTAATTTGGTTATGTTTGTTAGTTTTGATGATTTGTTTTGATTGATTATTGTTTGTTGATGCTTATTGGTTGTTTTTGTTTAATCTTTTGTTTGAATCTGATTAATTTAAGGATCGATAGTTGTTACTGTACATCCCCTGTTCCTCGGTTTGTTGTTTCTGTATTTTATTCATTCCCAGGTAAGATTCATCCGGAACTTGAAAAGTTCTTAACGAAGCAACCTTCATCCGGAAGTCAAGAGTTCCGAATGAAGCAACCTTCATCCGGAAGTCAAGAGTTCCGAACGAAGCAACCTTCATCCGGAAGTCAAGAGTTCCGAACGAAGCAACCTTCATCCGGAAGTCAAGAGTTCCGAACGAAGCAACCTTCATCCGGAAGTCAAGAGTTCCGAACGAAGAAACCTTCATCCGGAAGTCAAGAGTTCCGAATGAAGAACCTTCATCCGGAAGTAAAGAGTTCCGAATGAAGCAAGCTTCATTCGGAAGTTTTAAACTTCCGAATCAAGGTCTGTCAGTCTTTTGTTTGTTTTTCTTTTTAAGTTTTTGTCTTTAATTTTCAAGTTTTATTTTTCCCGCCTTTTTCTTTATTTGAATTTTTATTTTCTTTACTTTTAGTTTAAGTTTTGATTTGCATTATTTACTTTATTTGAATTTTTATTTAAGTTTAAGTTTAATTTTACGTCATTTCTATTCTCGTCATTTACTTTTTAAGTTTTAAATATCGCACCGTTTACATTTTAACTTGTTTTAATGTTAATCTCTCGTCAATTATTATTTAACCTTGCTCATTTATATTACCTAAACCAAAAATATTTGTTTCACCAAGAACAACTAATCTCACACAATTAGCCGAAAATCAATTCGAAGAGATACCGAGAAACGAACTTTCAACGAGTAAAATCCGTACATTAAAATGGCGCCGCTGCCGGCTCTTTTCGTCAAGATCGAAGGGTTTTTGTGAGTGACGCGTTGGATTTTGGGACCCGTTCACTTGTGAACGTTATTTTTCATATCAAAAATTTTCAAAAATCCAAAAACATTTGAAAAATCATAAAAAGGATTTCTTTTTCAAAGTTTTGCACCAAAAATATTCTTCTTGCTTATCTATCTTTCTTTATGGATTTTTATGTCCATTGCGTCCGGTGTGGGAAACAATTATCTGGGAACAACTCTTGTCAATGGTGTACATGTGAGCGGTGTGGAAACGATCTCGACAATACACAATTCCTATTCGGATTTTGTCCTTTGTGCAACTCGACTAATTCGTCCTTTTTGAACCCACCTCCTCCTGTTCGCCCGTGCATCTATTGTGGAAGCGATTCTCATTGGCATGTTTCGTGCCCGGTTCGATACCCGTATGGTCACGGGCAAGAACCGGGGTACAATTATGACAATGATAATAGCTATCCACAAGACGCACTTAATTTTTCTCCATACCCGGTTTGCAACAACTGTGGGGGTCCTCACGATACCTATTATTGTCAACCACTGAATTGTTATGAGCCAAATCCGTGTCCTCAATTTTCTTCACCTATGGATTATTATGAACCAAACCCGGTTTCTAATTATTCTCAACCGATGAACAACTATGAGCCACAACCTTGCTATAATTCAGGTTTTCAACACTTTGAGCCCCCACATCACACCCTCAATCATCAATCCTCTCAACAAATTAATCTTGACCCATAACTCACTACCTTGAATGAAGAAACACACTCCATTGTTTTGCAACTTCAAGAAGCCGTTGTTTTGCTTAAAGAACTTAGGGACGAGGAAACGCGACTGCAACAAGAGCAAGTATCTAATCTTAGTGATTATACCCCTCCTCTTGTGCATCAATACTATTATGATGATGATGACGACGATGTTGTATGCACTTTCAACACATCTTCTGAAGTTGCTGCTCCTACCCTCGATGTTCCTACTGCGTCTAATAATCTTGATTCGTTGAATGAGCTTAATGATGTTGGTCTCGACAAAGTATTGGATGATGAGGTTTGTGACTTACCTGCTATGGAGCCTGAGGACGACGTTGTTCTTACGGACGAGGTCGATCCTAGTGATGTCGATTCTTCCCTCTGCTATGAGAATTTCACTTTTGAAATTTCTAAATCTCCACCGGGAGATGCAAACGATGACGATTTATTTTCTCCGGTTTACGAGCAGTTCACCGATGAACATGATCTTGTGGATGAGGTGGAAGACGTGCTTCTTCGCGATGGATTACGGAAAGTGCACCTTCTTATTGCTCAAATCGAAGCGTTGACTTCTCCTTCTCTTTCCAAGTCTTTACCTCCATCTATTCCTCCCGTTAAAGATAATGACCCATTGCTGGAAGAAATCGATATCCACTCTATTCCTCCAGGTATTGATGACTCTGACATGGAGGGGGACATTATTTTTGATAATTTGCTGCAGGAAAGTATTGACCCAAGTCCCCCTCCCGAACACCTTCCATCCTCCCTTTTAGCCACTATCACGGAGGATGAGTGTTTTGATCCGGGAGGTGACATTGATTATGCTATGATTGATACCATTACGGCTTTGCCATTTGCTCAGCATCCATTGTCTTTGGGGGAGGACAATATGCTTACTATACCCAACCCACCTCCCGTGGATCTTGAATTCACATACAATACGTATGTTGAAAGGACCTTTCTCCCTTTCAAGACTTATCCCCCCGCCTCTCCTTTGTTGATGTCCTCCGGGAACGAGGACAAGGTCTTTGATCCCGGTATCACATTCGAGGCTTCCCCATGGACTATTTAATTCGGGGACGAGTCAGGCTCGTGACTCGGTTAACAAAACAAGCGCTTTTTGGGAGGCAACCCAATTATCTATCTATTTTCACCATAAGTGTAGGGGGAGCCCCGTTGGTGTTTCTTGTTCTCCTTCTTATCATGTGCAGGGATTAGAGCTTCAAAGACACACTCTTGATGACTTTTGACGAACCGTGATTCCGTGTTCTCTTCTTCCCGGTTCTATCCTAAACTCTTTTCGATTATCTATTTTTATATTTCTCAATATTCAAATAGGAATCTCTTTAGTTGTCTCTTCCTTAGCGAGATTTAAACAACGTGCACAATGTCCTAAGTGTAGGGGAGTTTACTCCCACATGCTTAAACATTGAGGACAATGTTTATATTACGTTTAGGGGGGACTTCTATCGAAGTTAAGTGGTCTTTTCCTTGTATTTGCCCTCACTTTAACCGGAAAATCAATTTTTCGACATTTTTCAAAATTTTTAATCTATTTTGGCCTAGTTGTAGTTCCCATTATTTTTGCTATTTTTCTCTTATTTTAATAAAATGGTTTTACCAAGTTTAGATATCTTAGATATATTAGGCCCGTTGTGAATATTTTGACTCAACCCGAGTTTACTTATCCAAGTTCATTCTAGCTAGTATCCTTAACCATGTAGACCTTAATTGGTTTATTAGGCTAAACATCCACGAGTCTCATTCCTTGAGATTTTAAATTGTGGAGAACGAGAAATGATAGAGTTGGTTACAAGTTTGGTATTCTCTCATTAACTTATGTGAGTTAATTATGATCTTTTTCTCCCATCACTTGCTAATAAATTATCTGCAATAAGTAAGGTCGTACGATTTGAAAGGTTACTTAGCTTCTAGCCCAAGATCGTTTAAAAGTTGCTCGATAATGATAAGAGTTCATATCCAAGGCATAACTTATGAAGCGGGGCGCGAAGATTGGCGAGTCCGAAAAGGCCCTAACAAGGCATGAGGATTCAATTTTATTGTTGAAGATCCAAAGTGATGTGAAAAGCATTATTCCCAAAGTCAATATGAAGGATCAAGACTCACGACGAAAAGCAATCAACTCCCATAAAGATGATGGAGAAGTCTATCCGAAAAGACCCTAACAAGGTATGAGGATAAATAGATCCAAGTCCGAAAAGGAGGCGGATCGTTGTATCTCAAAATCCCAAATAGAGATTGAAGAAATAATCATGAAGTCGTGGTCAACAAAGTTGGAGTACCTCCCAAAAGTCTCCAAGTGAAGAAACTCTATGAACGATGAGAAGACCATTATCTCAAGCACGTCTCTCAAGATATGAAGTATGAAGTACATGCCAAATATCGGCCCGAGAAAGGTCTCAAATCGTGAACCGAGTTATGCCAAGATATGAACTTTTTGATATCCCGAGATGCAGTTTTAAGAGATTTTGTCCTTTAGCTAACTATTAATCAAATCGTCCTACTTTGCTTTCAGCTTAAATAAACTATCGAATTAAGTCCAACAATGCATCTTCAAGATCATTCTAAGACAAAAATAAAATATAAGAGATACCCATAGGAATAAGGGAGGTTAAGTGATTAATTGAACCGCATGGGTAAATGTTTGTTATGCTAACTTGTACTAACAATGATCTTGTTTTTTTTTAAAAAGTTTGGCATGGGGAACGTGAAACTTGAGGGTGATAAACATTCATGACATACAAGCCCTAATGTAAGTCTTAGATTTCTTTACAAGTTTCTTCCTTCTTGCATCTTGTTATTTTCTATCTTTTTGATTTTCCTTAGTTGTTTAAATAAAGGCCAAGGTAGGTTGATTATGATGGAAGGTGTAAACCTTGCTTTATTGCTAAGCATTGCATGAGGGCATTGCAATGGTTAAGTGTATGGGATTTGATAGGTGTGGAAACACCCATCCTTTTTACCACTTATTTGCAATAATAACCGAGCCATAACGTGTATTTTATGTCATTGATGTCGGAATTATGCGTGGTTTGTGTTTTTGTTGTGATTTAGGACGAAAAGGTGAAAAGTGGAGAAAACACGGCATTCACGGGCTTTTATCGTAGAAAAAGACGGAAGATGAAGTCGAAAGATCAAGAGTGGAAAAAGAACGGAAGTCCAAGACCAATTCTGAAGATTTATCGAAGAAAAAGTTAAAAGACGGAAGTTTACCAAAAGCCGAAGAACTCAAGTATAATTTATTGAAGAATTACAAGACGAGTTCAAAGAAATCCCGAGCCAAAGTCATTATAGTCCAAGATTTAAGAAGATTAAAGAAAGAAGGGACCTAATGACGCAATTAAGGAAAAGAGGAAAGAGGGGAGGAAGCTTCCTTCCACTAATCCCTTTCTCCCCTTTAAATACACATATGGAGCCATTTGTTTAGGTTGTTGGAGGCTTGACAAGCCTCTCTTCCCCATTTTTCATTTCTCTTGTTCTTTAAAATTTATGCATCTTAATCTTCATGTATCACACCTTTAATTTTCTTTTAATTCCAAATAAGTTTACCTTTAATTGTTGTTAATCTTTATCTTATTGCTAATCTCCTTCTTCCTTTCTTGTTTGATTTGTTCTTTATCTTGATTGTTCATGTTCTTGAGTTTTTATGATTTTGATCAAGTGGGTTTTGATTAATTTGGTTATGTTTGTTAGTTTTGATGATTTGTTTTGATTGATTATTGTTTGTTGATGCTTATTGGTTGTTTTTGTTTAATCTTTTGTTTGAATCTGATTAATTTGAGGATCGATAGTTGTTACTGTACATCCCCTGTTCCTCGGTTTGTTGTTTCTGTATTTTATTCATTCCCAGGTAAGCTTCATCCGGAACTTGAAAAGTTCCGAACGAAGCAACCTTCATCCGGAAGTCAAGAGTTCCGAATGAAGCAACCTTCATCCGGAAGTCAAGAGTTCCGAACGAAGCAACCTTCATCCGGAAGTCAAGAGTTCCGAACGAAGCAACCTTCATCCGAAAGTCAAGAGTTCCGAACGAAGCAACCTTCATCTGGAAGTCAAGAGTTCCGAACGAAGCAACCTTCATCCGGAAGTCAAGAGTTCCGAATGAAGAACCTTCATCCGGAAGTCAAGAGTTTCGAATGAAGCAAGCTTCATTCGGAAGTTTTAAACTTTTGAATCAAGGTCTGTCAGTCTTTTGTTTGTTTTTCTTTTTAAGTTTTTGTCTTTTATTTTCAAGTTTTATTTTTCCCGCCTTTTTCTTTATTTGAATTTTTATTTTCTTTACTTTTAGTTTAAGTTTTGATTTGCATCATTTACTTTATTTGAATTTTTATTTAAGTTTAAGTTTAATTTTACGTCATTTCTATTCTCGTCATTTACTTTTTAAGTTTTAAATATCGCACCGTTTACATTTTAACTTGTTTTAATGTTAATCTCTCGTCAATTATTATTTAACCTTGCTCATTTATATTACCTAAACCAAAAATATTTGTTTCACCAAGAACAACTAATCTCACACAATTAGCCGGAAATCAATTCGAAGAGATACCGAGAAACGAACTTTCAACGAGTAAAATCCGTACATTATTACTCTTCTTGACCCTAAATCTCATGAAGAAATCATAGCTATTCAGAAGGAGGTCAAAGCAAAAACAATTTTGCTTCAATCTCTTCCTGATGATCACATGGGTGACTTCTACCATTTCGATGATGCCAGAGAGATCTGGAATGGTATAAAAGCAAGGTTTGGTGGGAATGAGGAGTCAAAGAAAATGCGAAGATCCATGTTGAGAGATGAATTCACAGAATTCAAAATCTCAGAAACTGAAGGTTTACATCAATGGTATGACAGGTTTCAGAAGATATTGAGCCAATTGAATCAACTTCGTTCAAAGCCTGATGATGGTGATATTAATGCAAGGTTTCTTAAAGCCTTACCCAACTCATGGAATCAGGTGGTGATCTCTCTCAAAGCCAAAGGTGGGCTTGACTATCTCAACTTTGATGATCTATTTCATAAGCTCAGAACTTTTAAACCTCATGTGAGAGGATATTCAAGTGACTCTTTTCCCACTCCTGCTAATTCTGCCTTTGTGAGTTCTATGGCATCCAGTCCCATGTCATATGCTAGTAGCCCAAGCAATAATGTGTCCTCTCAACATACTTTTCAGCATACTTCTGCTCCTGATCCTACTGCCAAGTCTGGTAGTATGGTAGAAGCCGTTCTTCATTCTTTTGCGGCTGATGTTGATGCTCAACAACAACTTGCTTTTGATGACTTCAAACAGGTCGATAAACTTGACCTGGATGAAATGGATCTTAAATGGAAGATGGCCATGCTCACTCTTAGGGTTCACAAGTTTGAGAAGAAAGCAGGTCGAAATTCAATTACAACCCTCGGGAGCCAGCAAGATTCGACAGAAGCAAGGTTTGATGCTATAACTGCCAGCAACAAGGTCACTTTGCAAGGGAGTGCCCTAGCAAGAATGACCAGGAGAAGAGCAGGTGTAACACCCCCAATTTCGATCATAACAGCGGAAGGGTCATTGGGTGTTACTATCATGGTTCAATCTCATAATCATAGAAAACGGCTCAAAACGAGTCGTTTTAATAAACATCCATTCAATTCCATTTAATCACGATAAAATTTCATACATGGTCCCGGATGATTCAAAAGTGTACAAACTATTATAAATGATAAAAGTTATTTGAATGGATATGTTTTAGAAAAGCGGGCCAAAACATTTCAAATATGCAAGCTTCACGAAACCGCCTTCCTCGAGTGCCTTCTAAATGGACCTGAGATAAAACATGCTAAAAAGTCAGCAAAAATTTGCCGAGTGAATCTATAGAGTTTTAATTTTAAATAAAGTGAACACAAGTATGAAAAATAACCTTCCATGGTTAATAATTTATCAAAGACGACCATGTTGTATAGACATAATTATCGTTGTTACTTCTATAAGTCTCGTGAAATTGAACGTTAACATATATTATTTCAGCCCAACACACCTAGCCAAGTGCGTATATTTCTCTTATACAATTGCATCCGATGTTTCATTACTGGTGCATCACAACACCACGCGATAGCTAGTCGCGACCGGACTGGGCGTCACCCCGATAGATCTATCCATAGTATTAGCGTTCTTTTCGATTAACAATTCACGATTCATGGGTCTTTAAGGCTAAACAAACTTATATAACAACTTTCATCTAAGCATACAATCGGGTCCTTTGTGTTCAATTTTAAAACAAAGAGGGTTTACCACAACTTCTCGTTGCTCCCATCATTTATAATAAATACTTTTCCAATAATAAGGGTTTCCACAACTTATCGTTGTACCCTTAAATTTCAATAATTACTTTTCAAGTAAAATAGGGTTTCCACAACTTCTCGTTGCCCCCTTTATTTTTGTAAAACAAGCATGTTATCCCCCTCGCGGGTTTTATAAAACAAGTAAACATGTTAAGAGCGAGGCTATAGACTCACCTTAGCCATTAGTGGTAATGAGACGATCGCCGACGATTAGTGATGCCCGTTTAAACACGAAAACCGCAACCTACCAAATAAGGCGCGTTCGTAAATAATCGACTTAAGTATAAATCATACTTAAATAATATAAAAATCAAAATTACAAAACCAAGACAATCCCGAAAATTTTAATAATACAAGTGTTATTACTATACCCTTTTTATTCAACACTATTCTTTTAAACACTTGCACTCTCGATATTGACCCGTCATAAGACGCCAAGTCAACGCAAGTCAACTTATCATTTTACTTCCCTCGGACCAGTAGCCAAGTCATTTATATAATGACTCAACACTTGAGTAAATTACCATGTCTAATGGCGAACACTCAACTCACGCCACATAATTATTGAACTACGTGTCCAAAATACCAATCAGCATGTACACTCCAAATGTACACACCAATCTAACCTATCTAGACATGTCCGATTTCGACGAAACTTGGTGACAAACTCACACATAATATGAATAAGACTCAGTAAAAGTTTCATTCAAAAATATTACTTCTAAGACCTTCTGCCCGACACATCTTCGTGTTATAAAAACCGGACAGTTTTACGTCTTTGAATTGTAAAACCATTTCGACTTATCTAAACAATTCCGTTTATAAAACCGACACTCGGGTTTGAAAATAGACTCATGACCTGAGGTTTAGCAACTTACATCAGTACTTGAACATTTTTAAAACTCATTCTATAGTCCCCGAGATTCGATCCAAATATCGACAACAATTTTCGGATTGTGCCGATACCCGTCTCCCGGTACACGAATACTAAAAGTAGCATAACTTTTCGCTCGAAATGAGTTAGAAGCTCATTCAAGCGGCAAATCGAAGCTAAACGAATCCTCTACAAGCCTATCCTATTAGTTTCATCATTTTCAAACAGTAAGATTTTCAAAAATTACGTTTTACCTACTGGTCTAAAATGCCTTTCTAAAAATCATACCAAAACAATTTTTCAACCCATTCCAACAATTTGTATACTCCTAATATTACCCCAATATCATCTTAACACATCTAACTAACCTATATCATCCTCAAATTCAATCTTACAAAAATTAAATATATAAAAATCTTGCATGCAACCACTCAAAATTTTAAATATAATAATATTAACACTACTTACAAGCATAGAAATAGATCAAACACCCTTGTTCTTCATCAAAATTTGAAAGTTCTTGCATGTTGCATATTTTTACATCAAAATGATCACCATCAAATTTCCAACATGGGTCTTGTTTTAGTTTCTCTTGATTCAAACTTGATTTTGAAAATCAAATGGGTTTTGGGGGAGGTTTTGAACCGTGGGTTAGAGAGAGAGAGTGAGGGGAGGATGAAAAAATTTTTAAATAAATAAAATGAGATTTTGTGTTAGTGGGGAGTTTTTATATAGTGGGGTGAGGGTAATTTTTGCCAATAAGGTATAGTTTTGGTCCAAAAAGTAATTAAATGGTTATAAGGGTAGAAAATGTAAATATTACATTTTAAAATATTTGCGGGACTCGGGTTTCGTAAAAATACTTTTTAAAAGTTAAAACGCTTCAAAAATAAATTAATATAACTTCGACACGACTTAAAACGTAATTAAATCGAAAACGTCGAAAATATTAAATATCGAGACAATCGATAATAAAACGTAAATTTTTGGGCATCCGTCGGTATCGCGATCATTCGTAGTTCTCGTCATTCGTTAAAACGTAAAATACGAGAAATAAAAATAAATATAATAAAATCATTCATATGATAAATTTGAGAATATATTATCGATACTTAATGTTTTTCTTGTCGGTCTTCATCGAAACGACATTCTTACGTTAAGTTTCAAGTCATATCCTTCTCGGTTAGCCGATAATTTAAAATTCTCATTAAAATAAATTTATAATTCTTAATAGTCGAGACAAAAATAACGACCTGAAATTGACGGATTGTCACATTATCCCCACCAAATTGGGATCTTCGTCCCGAAGATCAACTTGCGTTCTTCCTCGATCGCTTGTTGAAATCAAAGAATTAAACGTATTTTGGTCCGCGTTTAGAGTTCCATCACACATGACAATAAAAATTCGACTTCGTTTCTGTTGTCTAACTTCCTTATCGATAATATCTACAAGTACTTTGATGAAATGCAACTTACTGTCGATTCATACTTCATCAAGAGAGATAATAAGATCTTCGACGAGAAGAAATTTCTTTAGGTTCGACATATGAAAAGTATCGTGAATTCCTTGCGGCTTTCGTGGTAATTTAAGTTTTCATGCCATCGGACCTTCCATCGATATCATCTCGAATGGTCCAAACTAACGGGGACTTAACTTCCCACGTTTTCCAAAATACATAACACCTTCTCATGGTGATAGCTTGGCATAACCTTTCCTAGAAAGCGACGTCCCGGCGCTTAATTCGCATACGATAGTCTTCAGTGTAACAGTGAAGAGTGAAAAACAGGAAAGTCATCGTCTAAGTTCCAACGAAGGCCAAAAGATATTATATGGTACATGTTCTCCATGATCGGACGTCATTGGACAATGCCGCCTCAAGTTCTCACAACTTACGATCACTCAACTCGATCACATACCACATAAGTACCTAAAAACAAAGGTCAAACATAAACATCAAATGTAAATCTCCATCGTTGATCATCGATAAAACCTTGGACTAGCTCTTGATAATACAACTCGATCTCTAAAGTCTTTCCACTTGCAGTGTCGGCAACAACATACTCTTCGAAGTGAAAACGAATTTGTTAATTCCAGTCATTAAGAAATTCGGTCCATTGGCGAGAATTCACAACATATCGGGCATACCATTAAGTTCTACTCCAGTGTTCAACGTACAAAAGCGTCCCACTAATTTTTGCTTCAGCGTTCATCGTACAAAGGCGTCCCAATAATTTCGACTTTAGTGCTCAAGGTGCTGCATCATATTCCTCGTTTTTAGTTCGTCATACTAGCCCCAAGAGTTTCGTCATCAAGAAAAGTCTTCGGTGACCCTTCGATAGTAGCAAGTAAGATTACAAAATCTTCACGTCCACGATAAGTTGTCGTTGGTAACTGATCCTCAGTCAATCCGCAAGTACACACATAAATCATGGTGACGCTTAAGTGAGTCGCCTATTCTCGGAACGGTCAACGGTTCTTAACAATCTGTTTATAAAGCTCACGATCATCGAGACACATTAGAAATGGTCCTTCAAAACAAATCATAACTCGAGAGAAGTCCAACGGGTTACTTGTACATAGATGATAATCGATGACCATCATAATGACGACAACATCGAACGATTCTTACCAACGAAATACGATTCGAAGGAAGACGTACGCACACCAGAAATCCACAAATCGAGCCAGACATACTTGGGCCCACTCATTTATAACTCCTTGTCTACATCAAAAGGCGTCCCCCTCCATGTATACAAGAGTTTATAAATTTACGGTTCGGGAACTTATAACTTTCTTGTTCAAATGAAAAGGCGTCCCATTCCAATTCAACAAAACGATTATAAGTCAACCTACTCAAGTATTACTACCTCTCAACACGATCATATCAAAATACCATGATAAATACAAGGTGTCAATAAACTTACATCATAATTTCCGTATTCAAACGTCCCATTCCATCTGAATAAGGAAAACACAACAATCTAAGGTCCAGTCGTTTAAAATTTTCTTATTCAAATGTCCTAATCCATTTAAGTAAGACAACATTAAACGACTCTTAGTTGGGTGAGTTAAAATCTATATATCTAAATGTCCCATTCCATTTAGATACACAATATTAAGTCACTCAACCGAATGGCTACTACGAGCATATCATTGTTGTACCCAAACTATATATATTTGCTTAGGATATATATATCTTAAGTCCAACATTGGCATCCTCCTTTTCGCCAATAAAACGTGGTCATATAAACTCAAATCACACGTCGCATTACATAGAAGATGTCGCCTCAGATAAATGATTCTTCAGAATCATAAGTAGTAACGAAAACACGAACATCGCATTTATTAATTACGTTTCGAAAGGAGATGTCCAAAAATGGCACATCACGATACGATGATAACAATCGAATTTAAACAAGTCGATATGTGATAGGTTACAAAACCATGACAATCTGCGTCATAATAATACCTCGTATTAATATAAAACTATCATTTATAATTTAAAAAAAAATGAAAACATACCTTGTAATTCACAAGTACAAATAATCGATAAAGATTACAGCAACATATATAATGACATATATATATAAATACTATCATTCTCGTCCATTGGCAACTCGGAGGTTTCGCTTGCAACAGTTATAGTTAAAAGATTTCAAAAATTCATTTTTGGAAAATCTTTTCGTTCTCTATAACTTGAGCTCTGATGCCAATCTGTAACACCCCCAATTTCGATCATAACAGCGGAAGGGTCATTGGGTGTTACTATCATGGTTCAATCTCATAATCATAGAAAACGGCTCAAAACGAGTCGTTTTAATAAACATCCATTCAATTCCATTTAATCACGATAAAATTTCATACATGGTCCCGGATGATTCAAAAGTGTACAAACTATTATAAATGATAAAAGTTATTTGAATGGATATGTTTTAGAAAAGCGGGCCAAAACATTTCAAATATGCAAGCTTCACGAAACCGCCTTCCTCGAGTGCCTTCTAAATGGACCTGAGATAAAACATGCTAAAAAGTCAGCAAAAATTTGCCGAGTGAATCTATAGAGTTTTAATTTTAAATAAAGTGAACACAAGTATGAAAAATAACCTTCCATGGTTAATAATTTATCAAAGACGACCATGTTGTATAGACATAATTATCGTTGTTACTTCTATAAGTCTCGTGAAATTGAACGTTAACATATATTATTTCAGCCCAACACACCTAGCCAAGTGCGTATATTTCTCTTATACAATTGCATCCGATGTTTCATTACTGGTGCATCACAACACCACGCGATAGCTAGTCGCGACCGGACTGGGCGTCACCCCGATAGATCTATCCATAGTGTTAGCGTTCTTTTCGATTAACAATTCACGATTCATGGGTCTTTAAGGCTAAACAAACTTATATAACAACTTTCATCTAAGCATACAATCGGGTCCTTTGTGTTCAATTTTAAAACAAAGAGGGTTTACCACAACTTCTCGTTGCTCCCATCATTTATAATAAATACTTTTCCAATAATAAGGGTTTCCACAACTTATCGTTGTACCCTTAAATTTCAATAATTACTTTTCAAGTAAAATAGGGTTTCCACAACTTCTCGTTGCCCCCTTTATTTTTGTAAAACAAGCATGTTATCCCCCTCGCGGGTTTTATAAAACAAGTAAACATGTTAAGAGCGAGGCTATAGACTCACCTTAGCCATTAGTGGTAATGAGACGATCGCCGACGATTAGTGATGCCCGTTTAAACACGAAAACCGCAACCTACCAAATAAGGCGCGTTCGTAAATAATCGACTTAAGTATAAATCATACTTAAATAATATAAAAATCAAAATTACAAAACCAAGACAATCCCGAAAATTTTAATAATACAAGTGTTATTACTATACCCTTTTTATTCAACACTATTCTTTTAAACACTTGCACTCTCGATATTGACCCGTCATAAGACGCCAAGTCAACGCAAGTCAACTTATCATTTTACTTCCCTCGGACCAGTAGCCAAGTCATTTATATAATGACTCAACACTTGAGTAAATTACCATGTCCAATGGCGAACACTCAACTCACGCCACATAATTATTGAACTACGTGTCCAAAATACCAATCAGCATGTACACTCCAAATGTACACACCAATCTAACCTATCTAGACATGTCCGATTTCGACGAAACTTGGTGACAAACTCACACATAATATGAATAAGACTCAGTAAAAGTTTCATTCAAAAATATTACTTCTAAGACCTTCTGCCCGACACATCTTCGTGTTATAAAAACCGGACAGTTTTACGTCTTTGAATTGTAAAACCATTTCGACTTATCTAAACAATTCCGTTTATAAAACCGACACTCGGGTTTGAAAATAGACTCATGACCTGAGGTTTAGCAACTTACATCAGTACTTGAACATTTTTAAAACTCATTCTATAGTCCCCGAGATTCGATCCAAATATCGACAACAATTTTCGGATTGTGCCGATACCCGTCTCCCGGTACACGAATACTAAAAGTAGCATAACTTTTCGCTCGAAATGAGTTAGAAGCTCATTCAAGCGGCAAATCGAAGCTAAACGAATCCTCTACAAGCCTATCCTATTAGTTTCATCATTTTCAAACAGTAAGATTTTCAAAAATTACGTTTTACCTACTGGTCTAAAATGCCTTTCTAAAAATCATACCAAAACAATTTTTCAACCCATTCCAACAATTTGTATACTCCTAATATTACCCCAATATCATCCTAACACATCTAACTAACCTATATCATCCTCAAATTCAATCTTACAAAAATTAAATATATAAAAATCTTGCATGCAACCACTCAAAATTTTAAATATAATAATATTAACACTACTTACAAGCATAGAAATAGATCAAACACCCTTGTTCTTCATCAAAATTTGAAAGTTCTTGCATGTTGCATATTTTTACATCAAAATGATCACCATCAAATTTCCAACATGGGTCTTGTTTTAGTTTCTCTTGATTCAAACTTGATTTTGAAAATCAAATGGGTTTTGGGGGAGGTTTTGAACCGTGGGTTAGAGAGAGAGAGTGAGGGGAGGATGAAAAAAATTTTAAATAAATAAAATGAGATTTTGTGTTAGTGGGGAGTTTTTATATAGTGGGGTGAGGGTAATTTTTGCCAATAAGGTATAGTTTTGGTCCAAAAAGTAATTAAATGGTTATAAGGGTAGAAAATGTAAATATTACATTTTAAAATATTTGCGGGACTCGGGTTTCGTAAAAATACTTTTTAAAAGTTAAAACGCTTCAAAAATAAATTAATATAACTTCGACACGACTTAAAACGTAATTAAATCGAAAACGTCGAAAATATTAAATATCGAGACAATCGATAATAAAACGTAAATTTTTGGGCATCCGTCGGTATCGCGATCATTCGTAGTTCTCGTCATTCGTTAAAACGTAAAATACGAGAAATAAAAATAAATATAATAAAATCATTCATATGATAAATTTGAGAATATATTATCGATACTTAATGTTTTTCTTGTCGGTCTTCATCGAAACGACATTCTTACGTTAAGTTTCAAGTCATATCCTTCTCGGTTAGCCGATAATTTAAAATTCTCATTAAAATAAATTTATAATTCTTAATAGTCGAGACAAAAATAACGACCTGAAATTGACGGATTGTCACAGCAGGTACTCAGATTTTAATGTTCAGGAGGTAAAAGATGACAAGAAGGCATTGGGATCAGTTGACTCTATGGTCAACTGGAATGATGATCAGGCTTCCACTCTGGAACCAGCTGAATCCTCGACTGACGTGTTTGCAATGATTGCTGGGAATCTCTCTGATGCAGAAGAAGCAGACGAGTTTGCTCTTATGGGCATCTCACCTCAGGTACAACATTGTCCTCTTGGTTGTCATGATAAATACTCAGAATTGTTGTCCCAATTTAATGAAGTAAATGATCAAAATGATAAGTACTTTTTAGAGGTTCAAGCCTATAAGGCTTCTTTAAACACATTGGAACAACAAAAGAGGTGGCTACAAGATACTCAACGTGAGTATGAGGATAAAATCCGGATACTAAGCATCGATTTAGAAAACACAACTAATATGCTTAAATATACAGAAAAAGTAAGAGATGCCAGTATCAAAGAAAAACAGGAGATGCAAGAAAAATTAGATGCTACAATGTTGAGATTTGAAAAATGGCAAAACGCACCTAAAAATCTTTCAAAATTAATTGATAGTAGCATGTCTGGTAGAACTAAAAGAGGGTTAGGATTTGAAAAATATATTAATTCAGAAGATGTGTTTGATTTATCTTTTTCGAGTGTCTTTGATGCCGACAAAGAGGAAGAGGGAAAACCTAGTTACAATAGGTTTAAACCAGCATCAGAAATGCATGCTGTCCCTCCCCCTCTTACTGGAACTTTTATGCCCACTTCATGCCATAATGACTTGGATGGATCACAGATGCATGAGTCCCCAAAAAGTTCTACTAATTCTAATGACTTTGTCTCGTGTACTTTCAGTGACAAAGCCAGTGACTCTGCATCTAGTGGTTCAAGTGAAGAGTCAAGACCTACAAGTTCCAAGTTGAATGATCATGCTGCTACTGGTGCTAGGATGTATGAAGAAAGAGTTGTTGTTAAGTCATGTGTGTCTGGTCCTAGTTTATTGAGTCCTAGGAAGAATGTTTCTCCTAGAATTGTGTGTAATAATGTTGGCAGTATGAAACAATATCATTCTAATAAAAGGTCTATTAAAACATGTTTTGTTTGTGGCAGTGCATTTCATTTAATTTTTTTTATGACACACATGCTTCTGTTAATCATGCATTTCCTGCTCCTGGTCCACCAGGAGCTGCCCCATATACTTCTAGAAGACTCAATCCTAGTGCTCAATCGTTTTCTTCTTCTAGAAGGTCCTCTCCTTTAGCTTCTGATCATTAGAGAAACATTGGATTTCAAACCACCAATAATTATTTTCAAAATTTTAATCCAATTTATCCACATAATTTGGACCACACGTATTTTGGTTTGGGAAATTTGAGAACTGCTGTTAAGCCCTCAGCAGGTTGTTCTTGGTCAAATAATAATACCCATATGATGCGTAGGCAACCAAGGAACAACGGTGGATCTCATCAATCTTCTTGGCACTCTACTAAAGATCCACAAGGCAGGCTCAAACCTGAAAAGGTTTGGGTCCCCTTAAGACACTAACTTTTGCATTTTTATTATCTTGTTGTTGTAGGTTACTCCATACCAAGATCCTAGTCTAGGCATTGTTGATAGTGGTTGCTCCAGGAGCATGACAGAAAATAAAAGTCTTCTCTCTAACTTTGTACCATTTCATGGCGGCAAGGTCTATTTTGGTGGGGGTGAAGGCAGGATCACTGGCAAAGGAACACTTAAGACACCTAATCTAAATTTTGAGCAGGTCTACTATGTGGAAGCACTTCAGCACTTCAACTTGATATCTGTCTCTCAGATTTGTGACAAGAAGCAGTTTGTTCTCTTCACCGATACTAATGCACTTGTGCTCTCCAAAGACTTTCAGCTTCCGGATGACTCACAAGTTCTGCTCAGAATCACTAGAAGACACAATCTCTATAGCATCAAGCTAAATGAAGTCAATCCTACTGGTCAACTAGCATGTCTGGTTGCTAAAGCCTCAGAAGATGAAGCCACTCAATGGCACAGAAGGATGGGGCATGTGAACTTCAAGACCATTCACAAACTTGCAAATCTGAATCTGGTCTCTGGTTTACCTCCCAAGTCGTTTAGAAATGATATAAATTGTATTGCTTGCAGCAAAGGCAAACAGCACAAAGCATCCTTCAAGGCCATTACTGCTCTTAGTCTTATTACTGAACCATTGCAGCTACTACACATGGATTTATTTGGTCCTACTTCCATTAGGAGCATTGACCACAAACAATTCTGTCTGGTGGTAACTGATGGATATAGCAGGTTTTCGTGGGTGTTCTTCATGGCTGCCAAGAGTGAGACCTACTCGATTCTTAGAGATTTTCTTACCCTTATAGAGAACCAGTTGACTAAGAAGGTTAAAGGTATTCATTGCGACAATGGAACCGAGTTCAAAAATAAAGACCTCATAGCACTTTGTAATGCTAAGGGCATCAAAAGAGATTATAGTGCAGCAAGGACTCCTCAACAGAATGGCGTGGCAGAGAGAAAGAACAGGACACTAATAGAAGCAACAAGAACAATGCTTGCCGATTCCAAGCTTCCAACCATGTTCTGGACAGAAGCTGTAAATACTGCAAGTTATGTTTTGAATAGGGTTTCTATTACCAATCCTCACAAGAAGACTCCTTATGAGCTTCTAACGGGAAAAATTCCAAATATTGCTCATTTAAAGCCTTTTGGGTGTCCAGTAACCATTCTGAATACTAGTGACTATTTGGGGAAGTTTGATGGCAAGGCAGATGAAGGATACATTGTGGGATATTCAGCTCACTCTCGGGCTTATCGTGTCTACAATCTCCAAGCCAAGCGGATCATTGAAACTATAAATCTCAGGTATTTTGAAGAGAAGTCAAACATCCAAGGCAAGGGTCCTGAATGGTATTTTGATCTTGATTATCTTAGTGATTCGTTAGGATATTTTCGTTTCAAAACTAACCATGATGCAGGTCCACAAGTGTTTGCAACTTCTAGTACAGGTGTTCCTTCTAGTCTTTCTGATTCAGATGACGAGGATGACATTTTTGTGGTTCCATCCTACTCCACCACCGTCTCTCCTCCTCCTAGTGATGCAACTCCATTGGATGTACTGGATTCCCAAGTAGCTCTTGACACTCTACTCAAACAACAACAAGAAGCTACTACAGCAGCTACTCAAGGTGGTTTTGAGTTCCCCTTGAATACGCCTACTGACAATGTTGTTCCTGGTAACCCAACTTCTGCTCCTAGTGTCAGTTTATCACCTATTGGTACTCCAGCTAGTGAGTCTGCTTCGAATACTCGTTTCTCCAGTCCTTCTGATTTGGGGAACCATCAAAAGAAGTCTTCTACCAAGCTGGATGATATTCATAAACAACCAGTAGATGGGATTTTCAACACTGCTTCATATGATGCTGACTTTGTTGGTGATCTCAATAACTTGGCACCAGAAGTGGAGGTCTCTTCCAATCCAGTCTTGCAATCACACAAAGATCATCCTACCACTCAAATTATTGGAGATCCTGGTTCTACTGTCAAGACACGCAGAATGCAGAAGAAGGCCTCGTCTGATCATCATGCTCTTGTGAGCTATATTGAAGATCAAAAGCGTAATAATCATACGGACTTTCAACACTGTTTGTTTGCTTGTTTTCTTTCACAGGTGGAACCTAGGTCAGTTTCTCGTGCCCTTGAGGATCAAAGTTGGGTGGAGGCTATGCAGGAGAAAATGTAGCAATTCTTGTTTCAGAATGTTTGGGTTCTGGTTGACTTACCAGATGGAAAGACTGCAATCAATACCAAATGGATTCTCAAGAACAAGAAGGATGCACGGGGAATTGTCGTAAGGAATAAATCTAGGCTTGTCGCACAGGGCCACACTCAAATTGAGGGCATTGACTACACTGAAGTTTTTGCTCCGGTTGCAAGGATTGAGTCCATTCGTCTGTTTTTGGCTTTTGCTTCTTATGTGGGCTTTACGGTGTTTCAGATGGATGTCAAGAGTGCATTTCTCTATGGCAAAATTGATGAGGAGGTGTATGTCACTCAACCTAAGGGCTTTGTCGATCCACTTCCTCCCAAGAAAGTTTACAAGGTGGTCAAGGCTCTTTATGGATTACATCAGGCTCCTAGAGCTTGGTATGAGCGTCTTTCAACTTTCTTATTAAAGAATGGCTATAGAAGGGGTACTATTGACAAAACACTATTTCTTAGGAGGAATACCAAGGACATTATCCTTGTTCAGGTTTATGTGGACGACATTATCTTTGGTTCTACTAGGAAGGAATGGTGTGATGAGTTTGAACACTTGATGAAAGGCGAATTTCAGATGAGTGCGATGGGAGAGCTTTCTTTCTTCCTTGGTCTTCAAGTCAAGCAACAATCGGATGTGATTTTCATCAGTCAAGATAAATATGTTCATGAGATCCTTCAGAAGTTTGACATGGATCCTCTTAGACCAGCAGCAACTCCTTATGAAGTTGCTAAAGTCAAACTTAAGAATGAGCCAGACCCCCCAGTCAATGTGCACATGTACAGGTCTATGATTGGCTCCCTCATGTATTTAACTGCATCACGTCCGGATATCATGTTTGCAGTAAGTGCTTGTAATAGACACTAGGTGACTCCAACGGTTTCGAACTTAAATGCAGTGAAGAAGATTTTCAAGTATATCAAGGCTCAACCTAAACTGGGCTTATGGTATCCTAGAGAATCACCTTTTGTTCTAGAAGCATATAGTGATAGTGACTATGCAGGTGCTAATAATGACAGAAAGTCTACTACTGGTGGTTGTCAATTTTTGGGTCGTCGACTTATTTCATGGCAATGCAAGAAACAGACAATAGTAGCTACTTCTTCAACAGAAGCTGAATACGTTGCTGCTGCTATTTGTTGTGGACAGGTTTTGTGGATCCAAAATCAGATGTTGGATTATGGTTTCAATTTTATGAACACCAAAATATTTATTGACAATCAAAGCACTATCTGCATTGTGAAGAATCCTGTTTTTCATCAGCGAACAAAGCATATTGAAATTAGGCACCATTTTATACGGGATGCCAATGAGAAGAAGTTGATACAGGTTCTTAAAGTTCATACGGATGATAATGTTGCTGATTTGTTGACAAAAGCCTTTGATGGTCCTCGGTTTAACCACTTGGTGGTTCACATTGGGATGGTCAATCCTTGAGGTCCAGGATTGAGGGGAGGTTAAGCCTAAGGGGAGGCTTTGTGTACATATTCTTTAGACAGACTAACGTATTGGTAGATTTTAAACACATATTACATTGGTTCTGGTGGTGTGTGTTACTCTTGGTGGAGGATTTTGTTCACTTCTGGTGGTTATAGTCTTTCATGACTGGCTTCTGGTCCTCATTAGTCAGCTTCTAGTCATAATTGGTTGGCATAACTGTATTCCAAGAGCCATGGTGTTGATGTGCAAGCATCAGTTGGCCCTTGCTGCACAGCTTCGTGAGAAGCGTAAGAATAGACCTTTATCAAGAACTCAGGAGCGCAAGCAGATGCAGCGATATGTGAAGTATCAATCGGCTGCTTATTTTCAAGCTGGTTGGAAATGGGACAGGGTTCGGGCTTTGTCTTTTGATGAGCTCAAGGCACTCTATGAACGTATGGTCAAGCATCAGATTCAATCCATTCCGGAACGATTTATCTACCGTCCTACTCCACGTGTGGTGACCACTTCTTCACCTGTTGTTTCTACTGGTCCTTCATCTGATCCTGCTCCTGGTTCGGCTGCTATTCCATCGGTTTTTGTTGCTACTTCAATTGGTACCACCACTTATCCTTTGGTTGCTCCTTTGGGTTCTTCGTCAGGACATGCTACCACCACCACCTTTGCTACCAAAACCACCACAACTGCTACACCTGATATGCCATCCCCATCACCACCAGTTCCTGGTTCTCAACCTATTCCTTCTTCTACTACAGCTCCTATTGATCCCTTGGGTGGGCAAACTAATGAGTCTACTTCTCCTGCTCCCACTGCTGCTGCTGAGGTAAAGGTAAAGGTTGAACCCTCTCCAAGTGATTCCACACCTCGACGTTCGCTTCGCCAGAAATCAGCTCGACGTGTTAGACGTGGCAAGACGGTCCCTTATGAGAAGCGTGATCCTGTGAATTTGATTGATGCAGCTTCTGATAGTGATTCTGATTTGCCTTTGGGGAATGGACATATTACTGGTTGGACGGTTGAGCGTTCCACGACTCTTCCTGGTATGGTCTCGCATAGAATTACTCTTAGTGATGGGTCTGTGCGGTTAGCTTCGGGTCTGCAGGGTGTGTTGTCTTGGGCTGATCGTAAAGATCTTATGGCTTTATATGGGTTTGTGGATTCTGGCATGCCTTTTGATCCCATGGTTGTGTCTTCCTGGCCTGGTCTGTGAGTATGGGCTGATCTTAAGTTGATGCTTGATGCACCTCCTCATGCTCCTGTTTCTGGTATATGGAAGGATCAGATGCAATGGGTTATTCAGCGATGGAAGTTGTATGCGGGGTGTGGTGTGCATATGTTGGAGTTGGAATCTGGTCATATGGTTTTCATGCTCACAGACGTGGATTATCCTTTGACGATTGCTTCGATGGAGGCTATGTTGGCTAGTCACTTGAAAATTTCAAATGCTCCTTCAGGGAATGGGTCCTCTATGGCAACTGCGTTGGTGGAAGGAATTCAGGCTCGTTTGACAGCAGATAAGAAGGCTGCTTCTGGTCTCTGATTTGGTTGGTTTGTAAGTGTTTTTGTTTTGTGTTTTTGATCATTTGTTCATATTATCATTCTTTTCACCAATATGTAAAGTGATTGGTGAATTTCATTCTTTATAGATAAAAAAAAACAAAACTAAGTTTAAAATAAATACAAAAAAAAAATACTTTTTATATAATATCTGCTTATACTTTAACCACATCGTGGATTTTACACTTGTGAATATCATACCATTTGTTGCTTCACACTATGGGTTCTGGTTACTGAATTGTGCTTGTGTTGGTTACTGGTTTCACCTGGTGTTGGACTTGGTCCTTACAACAAATGGTTCTCAACTCACCATGTCTCATCGACAAGAAAGAGTTGATTCACCTTGAGGGTACAGCTCCTGGTGCGATTCTCAAATCCGTTGATGGTTGCCAGGTTACCCAAAACTGGATGGTTTTCACTTGCCATGGTCCTAGACTGAAAAGTGGCTAATCCAAGGGGGTACGGCTCTTGGTAAAGATTTTATCAAATCCGTTGATAGCTGTAATAGCTTGCTTAAAGCTATAGGATTTTCAACTCACCGATGCTTCATTGCTAAGAGTTGGCGAGTCCAGAGGGGTACGGCTTCTGGTAAAGACATATCAAATCCGTTGACGGCTGTGATGGTTTGCCTAAAATCATCAGGGTACCCCCCACTCACCATTGATTCACGTTCTAAGAGTTGGGCTGGGTTCTAGTCTCCCAGGGTGATGCTTATTCCACCAGAAAGACTGGCTAGCCCAAGAGCGAGCAGCTACTTGGTAAAGGCTCATCAAATCTGCTCATGTTGCTGAAAAGATTCAACACGGTGCTGATTTGTTCCAAGCTTTGAAGAAGCTTCTAGTGTTTCATGTTGCGGTAGTTCTTCTGACTCTTATCTTGCTGATGCTGCTTTTCGTTTTGCTGATTCAATCCTCGGGCTTTCTTGCACGTTTTATAGGAAACTTAAACTCAACAGGTCAAATTCAAGTTTAGGGGAGGATTGTTAGGACCATTGTAATAGTTAAATGTAATAGGTAGACTAAGATGTATATAGTTCCTCCTGGTCCTAGTAGTAGTAGGAGCAAGTCGTGCTCCTGGTCCTGGTCAAAGTCAAACTTTATTATTTGTTTATTATTCTGTTAGGATATGCATGAGATATGTTAGGAAAGGATATGCATATCAGTTTTACACGTTTTGTTTAATGCTGTATTAGGGTTTCCTTGTAGTATAAAAGGAACCTTGGGCAGAAGGGTTAGACACACCTTCACCAAACGTAGTTCTAGTAATTATCAATATTAGAAATCCTTAGAAAGGATCAAGTCTTTATAGTTATTCTGTTCTTCTTTATTATATTTGTATTCTGCATTCATATTGTGTATAGAGTCTCTTTGTGGATTGACTTGTGATTACAGAAGTCATTCACCGTTCCTGACAGGCTGCAAGATCTACATCTAGTAGACCCAACAGATACATATAAATGCTTATCGAACACAATGTATATCCTTTGGGTTTATTTGGTAGGGTGTAGGGAAAACTTAATATGTTGATTATCATTCATATCTGAGGATAATAAATCCAAATAAGAAACATAGTTCCAAAGTTTACAACGGATTTATAAAGATATGACTCATGCATAATCGTAAAATTATTTGATATGCAACAACTTGTCTTATATAATATCCAATCATACTATACGTCTTCTTAAGTCTTTCTTTAAAATTGGGGGTTATATTCATCTGATAATTCATATTATCATCGAAGATAACAGAAATTCCAAAAATATATACTTTATCAGGTATATGCTTTCTTCTTGAATTAACGCAATTTAATTCATAATCATTCATGAAAAAACCAAGAAATAGGGGTTTCTTATTTCTAAAAAATAAGTATGAAACAACAAGATGAGAAACACAACTTTTATTTATTAACAACTTGTCTTGTTTTAACTTACAGGACAAGATTCTCTTGTTAATATAAAAGTAAAGACATGAAGTTGAAAGTATTTACAACTTCTAGTCTAATGCATTCATCTTTTCTACAAATCTTCTTCTAACCTCTTTTAATCTCGTTGTATGACTCCTCGTCTTTTCCTATGTCTTTCAATATCTTCAATATGCTAGGGAGGAAGTTTTCTAAATATGGTAGGATATCTTATGGGTATTTTTAGGTGAATCTTCAAATATAGGTGATGGTGTATTAATAGGGTAAGGTGATGGATATCTTTGGTGATGAGGTGCAAAATCTATTTCATCATTATATGCATGTATAACTTGCATATAGGGGTCATCATCTAAAGGCAAATGGCTTTTGGGATTTTCTGGTCTTTGGGTGTATTTTCTGAAGTATCGTAAGGATTATTCATCGGAAGATGAAATAAACTTAGGAATACTTACAGAACGCTCATCTTTCGAATCTGATAAGATGATAGTAGGAGGGAAATGGGGATACCTATTTCTAGAGACATTGATAAATCCTAACTTATTACTTAATCATAAGTACTTACACATAAACATGGTATCATTTATTTCTATGCATGAAATTTCTTATGCATAATATCAAATAAACTTACACATAATCCTGGAGAATACCAGTACAGTCATTCTTGTAGCAGCACTGGCTTTGGCACACGAGGACTTTCTTGAAATTGTTTTAAAAGTAGTTATAGTCAAGATTTTACTTCTTCTCTATAACCATGGCTCTGAGTACCAATCTATAACACCCCTATTTTACCTTTACACAGCGGAATATTGATTTGGGGTATTACTTCATAGTATACAAGTCATAATAATAGAAAACAACTCAAAAGAGTGATGAAATCAACTTTCTTTATATTTCATTGAAAAATCAGAGTTTTACAATATGAGGTTCCCAAAATCTAGAATAATTTCAGTATTATGCCTCTTCATGCCATCCTTGTGCTGCTCCATGCTATCAGTCACCATTTATCTGAGATATATGCTTAAAGTCAACACAAAGGTTGAGTGAATTCATAGGTTTGTTTTAACAGTTTTGAATACAAGTATGTCATCCGGGCTACGTTGTTATACACCCACATAAAAATATCATCATACTGCACTATGCTCATGCATCGTTACTTGACATACAAAAACCAACAAATTCCCCTTATGCATGTAGTTTACCAAACTCCTGACTTATGCAAAATAAAGTGTATTTGTTTAGCCTAGGTAGGAACCTTTAGCTGCTAGCAAGCGCGACTTGCCCAGATAGGGGATGTCAACCCCCAAATAGTATTATTCATGATATTAGCGCTCATTTTCAAGAAATGATTAGCGGTTCACGATTAAAAAGGGACTTAATGGCAATAGTAAACATAGTGTCAATAATCATACCATGCCGTTTTAAAAGCACTTGTATTCCAGTTTTAGCATATATCCCCCTCACGGATTTTGAAATCATTTAGAAAGCATTTAAAAGTGAGGCTATGAACTCACCTTATGTCTATAGAATCTGTGTTATGATCAGATATATGTCATTCACAGATAAACAGCTTGATCATACAAACCACAACTTGGTCTCATAAACAGCTTGATCTCACACCAACCTGGGTTAATACATTGTGTGTAGTATCAAGTCTTTGATGATTTTTAGTTAAATGTTGTTAATTATTGGTTTAATATCCTTTCATTATTATTTGGTTGCAATTATAGCACCAGTGTTCGGGCCAT
The DNA here is from genome assembly GCA_025667525.1 of Glebionis coronaria. NCBI lineage: Eukaryota > Viridiplantae > Streptophyta > Magnoliopsida > Asterales > Asteraceae > Glebionis > Glebionis coronaria. The sequence continues at coordinate 469,399,258 of CM046879.1, forward strand.
CATACTCAGAATCCATTCTATAAACGTTTGAAGAGCGAGGGCACTTTAAATCGTAAACCCAACCACTCAGTCAGAACGTAATATCGAGATGGAACATCTTTGTACAAAGCTCCCTAATAACATGATACCTTCATTACTTCCTCTTATTCATGATTAATCCTTAGTTTCAAAGTTGGCAAAATTAGTCCTTTTGGTTATACTTTGGTATAATTACACTTTTAACCCTTAAAGTGTATAGTTTTAGTAATTGCATTTTAGACCCTCAATATTTAACCTTAGGACCTATAAATTTCCAAAATTTATTCTTATATCTTAAACATTTATAAAATGACACTTTTGGCCCAAAATGTTAAATAGTTTCAAAAATGACAGTTTTAGTCCCTATACTTGTAAAAATCACATAACAATCTCAAAAAAGGACAAAAGGATCTAGGATTTTAAAACAAAGTTTCTAAACATATTTGTAATCATAATAACAACATTTCTTAAGAATTATAGCTTTTGAAATGGGTTTTTGCTTATTATTTCATGTAGATTACAAAACTAGGGTTTTAAGACATCTTTAACTTATAACTTCCATTTAAAATGATGAATGACTTAGTTTCTTTTAGATTATATTTATAACATAATTTTGGCATTATGACAACTCTAAGAAAGTATTATAACAAGATCAAAGCATATCTAACAAAGTGATTACCTAGGATGCTCCAAAATGGCTCCTAATGTCTTCTTATGAGCACATCTTGCTATCAAAGCTTCAAGAGCTTAAATGGATAGCTTCTACACCTGGTTTTTGGTCTTAGGACATTTCCTAGGATGTATATAGAATTGTAAACATAATGGGTAGTGGAGGTTAAGAGAAAATGGGGTGTAAGTTGAAATGAAAGCATTTCGCCCCTATTTATAGGTTTTTCAACACTTAGCCTCCAAGCAAAGCCTTGAAACGTGTAAGATGGATAGATTTCTGACTAAGGGAATTTAGGAAAGGTCTATGCAAGTTTCTAGACTCTAGGAACAAAATATCTAAGACTTGTGGCTAGAAATGGATTTTGGCAAGATAGGGATAAGAATGGTGATGTGTAGCAAGCAAGGAGGTGATCCACCAGCTCTTAGGCAGCCCAAAATATCTTATAACATGTGAAATATCTGATTTTCAAAGTTGGAATGGGGGGAATATTTTAAAACGAATTTTGGAGGGAAAAACCAAAATCGGGTACAAAACTAGGGCTTGTAACTTGTAACTTTGTAATTTTGGTGATTAAAGCTTTAGGAATGTGATTAGTGGTGGATTATGGTTTATTTAGGGTATGTACATTGTAATTAAGAATTTTGGGTCTTTGGTTTGAAGTTTAACAAAGGTTTGATGTGAAAATGGGAAGAAAACTTAGGTGGGTTAGGGTTTTCTAATGATCTAGGTTTTAATCTTAGTAAATGTGATTATCCTTCAACTAACTACTGATTTTAACTCATTTTATACCTCATACATTGTCCTAAATGTGTTCATTAAGTTCCTACATTGGGTTTATTAAGTTATTCTAAGTAAACATGTCCAAAGGGTGAAAATACTCATTTTGACCTAATTTACAAGCCATACATTGAAATATTGTACCTTATGCATTAGGGTACTTTTACATTGTCTTAATATGATCTTATAACATTAATGAAGTCCTATAAATATTTATAGACTTGTCCAAAAAGAACTAGGTAGTGATTCCATGTATATTTCTTAATATTAAGGTTTTTAGGTCATTAATCCTAATTACTTTCTATCTTGGGTAATTAGGGTTTGTACCTTTATAAACACTTATTATATGGCTTATATATTATTTTTATGACTTCTAGGGATTCTACATTTTTAGTTTCAGGGTTTGTATAGGTTGATCATATTCTAGGGACAATTATGGGAGCTTAAGATCCTATGCTTTGATAACTTGTACTTTATGCTTTACCAACTTGTAACTTGACTTGAAATAAATGTATAATCTTAATATGATGCATAGTTGAGTTTTATAATTTATGGCAAAAGATTAAACTCTAATTCAATGTATAATGGATTTTATATGCTAATCTTAGTTACTAGGTCTTAACTTGTAATTAGCTTTGAATTAGTGAATATTAGCATTTTGTTATCAATTAACTTTCCTTTATTTGATGGATTGTGATTAGTATATTGTTTTTGATACTTGTACATGGATTTTAGGTAGTTATATTGCTTGAAATATTATTTACCAAGAGTTTCTAGGTGGTGATCTAGACTATTATGTACAATTACTTGTACTTAGCTTTGTGTGGTTTGTTCTTGCCATTATTAGGTATTAGTATGTCTTCAGAGTATAGTTTACAACTTGTTTATGTTCCATAATGACTTATTCATATGTGTTTTCCATTCATAGCTTACCATTCTTGAGTTTACAACTCATTTATAGGGATTCTAGGGTTTCTAAGGGAATTTAGGGCATCATAGTTACATTTGTGATGTTCTTATTGATATTAAACTTATTAGATAACTTTTAGATTGTAGACTTGATATATACATTATATTGACAACATATAGGAATATGTTGTAATGGTAGTTCAAGTTGTGAGAAGCAGTTCATCTTACCAAGTAAGAAACAGAAAGCAAATTTTTCTAGCCAAATTTTCATATTGAGATAATTATAGCTTTATAGCATAGATGTGAAATTTGAGGTTTGTCACACACGATGAGATGCTAACCAATCCATACCAACAATAACATCAAAACTACCGAGACGCGTCGGTAAAAGGTCGATTAAAAACAAATGGCTAAGCAAGTCGAGGGTACAGCCACGCAAGGCTGTATTGGTACTAACAATCTAACCGTCTGCTAATTCTACTTCATAGCTAGGGTCTAAGGCGGAAGGATTAATATCAAGAAAAGGAGTAAAGGTAGAAGACACGAAACTTTTCTCTGCACCAGAATTGAATAAAGCACTAACATAGTGATCATTAAGAAGATACGTACTTGCGAACACCTGAGGATTTTGCTTAGCGTTATTAGCCACATGATACACCCTGCCTCGAGCTCCGTCCTGCGGGTCCTTGGCCTTTGGACACTTATTCTGATAATGAACTTTTTCACCACAAGTAAAGCACACCACATTACAGTTTCCTTGTTTATGGCCAATCCTCTTACAAGTTACACACTTAGGAGGGCACACACCAACAAGATGATGCCAATTGCATAGATCACACTTAGGCAGGTTTCCAGTATAACCTCGTCTGCCAGTAGGAGCAACAGGAGCAGCAAGAGAAACAGGAGCAGCTGCATACATGGTTGATGTCTCTTGTCTCTTATTGGCTTGATTTTTGTTGTTCCTGTTGGAGTTTCTATGGTTGCCCCAGTTGTTATAGTTATTGCCCTGATTATTCCCTTGATTGTTTCCTTTAGTATCATCTCATTTCTGCTTGTTATCATTATTTGACTTAGCATGTTTATTTTCCACAGGCTGCTCGACCATTTCACGAGCCGTTTTTACCGCTTCATGTAGGAAGGAAGGTTTTGATGAAGTAATGTGCCCTTTAATTCTTTCAGGAAAGCCCTTGACATACCTCTTTATCTTCTTCTTCTCATGTGGAACCATTTCGGGGCCATTTATACCAACTCATGAAACCTATTATTGTAGGCTTCAATATCATCATTTTTCATTTGTAGGTTCCATGGCTCTTGCCCCATACGAGCTATCTCAGTCTCAGGGCACTATTCAGTAGTCATCATTACTTTGAACTTGCTCCAAGGGATTTTGTTTGCATTATCAAGACCTAAGGTTCGAATATTCCCATTCCACCATGTAAGTGCAATACCTTCCAAAGTACTAGCAGCATATATCACCTTATCCTCTTCGGTACATTTGCAAGTCCCAAACACTTGTTCCAAATTTTCAAACCAACGTGTTAACCCAACAACGCCTTCAGTCCCTTTGAAGGAGTGGGGTTTTCCAGACATTAAGGTCTTTTGTGAACATCCTTTTGTACTTGAAGAACTTTCTCCTTTAACTTGAGTCTCTCGACTCTTTTCGTATACACCAACGGCTTTCTTTACCCTTTTTGCAATAATTCTCTCCATAGTAGCCCAACAGGATCTCCTGGGTCCATCAGCCCTACGAATTCTGGTTGGCAGCATGTTTCTGTCAACAACACAATATAAATTGAGTGAGAACGTGTATAAGTATGCTATTTCAAGATTCATGAAAAAATAGAGAAAATAGAATAAGAAGAGATTTTAGATATGCATAACTGACTGTCAACATGGAATGCAACACTAAGGAGTGAAGAATATATATATAATAATAAGCACGAAGGGTTTGGAAGGAGGTAATAAATATCGTAATGAAACCAATATAATATTTCAAAATAGAATCAAGATATGAAATATTACAAGAATAATTAAGGTAAACAATAAGGATTAGATTGTTACCCGCACAGATATGAACAATATTGGCAGATTCTGTGTTTGACACTAGTAACGCATGAAATATTTTGAAATTTAGTTATAGATTAAGTTTTGAAAACGACCCAGTTCCCTATAACCATCGCTCTGATACCAATCTGTGAAACCCCCGAAATCAGGCATGGAACAACTAGGAAACAAGGGGGTACCACGTCATGGTATAAGTGACAATGAATTATAAATGACTCGAAAACGACGTGAGACATATATATTACATCATGATATATCAGAATTTTAAAGCATAGGTCCCACAAGTATTAAAACATAATAAAATACCATTACATCATGGGTTTTAAAGTTTTATATATACCAAAAGATAAGCGGAAGACTTTGACAACTTTAGCTACATTGAAAGCATAAATACAAAGAGAACTCCCAAGGTGCCAACATTCTGCGGAATCTCATCCAAGCATATTAAGCGTTATTACCCGAGATTAAAACATGTAAACCCGTCAACAAAAGTTGAGTGATATTCATAGGTTTAGTAAATTAAGTAATAGAACACAATAAATTCAGTAAACAAGTAATGGGGGTATGACTATGTACATTATCCATAGACATGGTATATATTGTTGCTATTTAGTTCATGAAACCGAAGCTTAACAATCATTGTAAGTTCCTCTAGTAAGTATTTAGCCTCAATACTCAAGTATAAACAAATAAAATGCGTCAAAGTAATACAAGACGGGGATTGTCAATCCCGATGGATCCACCCATAATATTCGCGCTTAGCACAAAGTATACGTGACAATTAACGGTTCATGATCAAGAGAGGAAACTTAAGGCAGTAGACTAAAAGCAATAATATCAATGAATTCATCTGACAACATACATTTCAGGATAGCATACAGTTTAAAAGATTGTGTTCCAACATGATAATCTCACCCCGCGTTTTGAAACAATGTACAAGTAGTAAAAGGGGCTATGAACTCACCTTAGCTACAAGGTGAATCAACACGTAACTTGAGGGCTGAGTAGTAACAACGGAAAATCAAGCAACTTTAAGTAATCCAAGACCTACGATAATGGGACACGAAAGTTTAGAAGATACGAAAATAATGTTTAGAAAACAGTCGAATTTAAATTAGTACATAAACCATGTTATTACACACAAGAAAATCCATGCAAGTGATACTTTTAGACACCTCTAAAAGTTTTCTTTTACTAGACAATGCTCTCAAAAGCACTCAGCCGGTATATACCATATGCACAAGCTCATTTCCCTTACTTAAACACGCTAAACATTTATGAAACGACTTGAGTAACTCAGTTAATATCTATAGAAAGTCCTCTAAAAATATCGTCAAAAGTTTTTACTTCTAATACCTCCTGCCCGACACATCTTTGAATTACAAAATCTGGACAGATTTACACCTTCGACTCGCAAAACCATTTTGACCTTTCTAACCAATTTTGTTTACAAAATCGACACTTGAGTTTGAAAATAGACTCACAAACCTAGGTTTAGAGCCCAATAACAGCCCTTGAATATTTTAAAAATCATTTTATAGTTCCCGAGATTCGATCCAAATATCGACGACAAATTCGGATTGTGTCGATACTCGTCTCCCGGTACACGAATAATCAAACTATCATAACTTCATCCTCGTTTTGAGTTAGAAGCTCTAACTTATATCAAAACGAAGCTAATGAAAATCTCTACAACAATATCTCATTAGTACAACAATAATTCAAGCTTAAGACACCCAAAATCAGCCTCAAACCTACTGCCCTAAATCAGTTCTCTAAAACTCATACCAAATCATCTTTTCAACTCATTTTACCTATTTTTCTACCATAACTAACATCCTATAATTACCTAATATCAATCCTAACACTTGCATGGTACTTATAACAAAATCAAAATCAAAACTCAAACTTTTTATCATTAAAACAACATGAACTTATCAAGATCATCACATGCATGATCTTTAAAATATTTCACCAACCCTACATCATAAGAAAACTTGAAACTTGTTGCATGTAAGAAATTTTGGTATCAGTGGAATCATATTTTGATTTCTAGGTAGGGACTTGAATTAATTTAGGCTAAAACAAGATCAAAATTAATGATCTATGGTGGTTTTGGAGTGTTAGCTCACGGTAAGAAAAAGAAAAGGAAGAAGCGGTTGGATTTTTTTTTACAAATTTTTATTATGTGTTTTTATGTAGGGGTGGGAAAAATATTTATAGTGGGGGTGAAGGCCTAGTCTTGCCAACTTTAGAATCTCTTGGATTAAAAATCAAATTGTTAGTTAAAAAGCGAGATATGACTATTAGTTAATTTTATAAATATTCACGGAATTCGGGTTTCGTAAAAATACTTCTTAAAAGTTAAAACGCGTCATAAATATGATAATATAGTCTCCCGACACAACTTAACACGTCATATAAAAAGAAAACATCAAACACTGAATCAATTGTCAATAAAACGTGAAATACAAGGGTTTAACATTGTGCCCGTTGTCGGTCTAGACTTAATATCAAGTAAAAATTAACATTATTTTCAATTCTTAAGGTCGAAATATTTAGCCCTCGGTCCTCGTTCCGTTGATTCAAGTAAACTTTTGTAAAAATGCACGCGGGTGCTTTTAAATCAAAATTTTTGATTTAAATAAATATGGAAACATAAAATAATAATAATTTTATAATTTCGAATAAAATATTATCAATGATTATAATAATATTTAAGAGTAAACTAATTACCAGAAAAATACGAGATCTCATAGTTACAATTCCTAAACTAGAGAGAAAATTAGGGAAATTTCTAGAAAAATGAGAGAACTATGTGTAAATAGAGCGTGTTGTTGTATTTATAGGAAGTGTGAGGGGTTAACGGTGGTTGGAGTTAGTTATGCCAGCTGGTAACAAGTAATCATCCAATTAAAATGAGACAAGTGGATTAGTTGCGGTTTGAATGTGAAATGGGGGTTTTAGTTATAAGCCACGACTAGTAATTGGTTACCACCATTGAACTCGTCGTCTTTTCCTTATCATTTTTCATGTTGAGGTCGAAGCATGAATGGTCCTCTATCGATGGTAATTTTTTGAGGAAGAAAATGAGCCACGTGGCCTTTTGTTATTTGGCTGAGTGGTTGTGTGGGGATCAGTAATAAAGAATTACTGTTGGAATTTGTTTAATAATTACCCAGTGGTAATAATGCGGTAATTATGACAGTGGGTAATAAATGGCTGAGTATTAATGGCTTGAAGCTTGATCCGTGTGAATCCCCTACTCGAACTGTGATTGGTCCACGAGGCCATGGCTGTTATAACTTTGGCTAGTTTGCACAATTAGCCTTTGTCTTTTGAAATTTTGATCTTTAAGCCATTAACTTCATATAATCTTCACTTTAAGCCCTCCAAACTTGTTTCCTTTTGCACTTTTGGTCCTTGAAGCCTTGTAATGCCTTTATCTTCATTAAATGCCCGTGAAATCCCGTGTTTTCTTTATTTTACACATTTGTACCTATTTTCACACAAAAACACAAAACCCGCGTAATTTCGACATTTACGTTTATTTAGTTACGCTTTGGCTTTGTTTTTTTTTTGTTTTAAGTGGTAAAAGGGTGAGTGTTTTCACACTCATTATATGCCTATTTAGTGGTCACTACAAATGGTGTACAACAAAGGCGGCCATGCCACAAACGTAGGTATGTTACCGATACGATTAAAATTATGGAATTATCAATCCCAACATGTTTGGGCCAAGTTACAGATACATTCAACGTAAATATAATTTTCATGGTATTTTGTAGTTAAAATACTTGCTCATACTGAATACGGAAGATAATTGAATTACGAGTTGATGTGTCACGTATTAATGTGAAAAGATGTTTACGTTTTCTTACAAAAAATTCACCATCTTGATCCTTTTTGCGCTGATTAGTTTTCTACCAACAAAATGTTATCGACTCAAACTGCTCTTAAGTTTACATTACAACATCTGAAAGCGTTTGAGATATGTGATGCCTGTAAGAAGAGGTTATTAGGGGTATTAATATTAGGAAAGTGCATAGTGTGCCTAATGAGGTGACTTTGAAATGTGGGTCAATGATTGTTCGGTTGGTCACTTGGTGCATGTGTTATGTGTGGAGCTGTGATTGTGGTTGCTAGAGTGCCTAAGAAGGTGTCGATGTTTAAGGGGTTTGATGATGTCTTCACTACGTCTAGTAGGAGTACAAAAACCCTTGGTAAGTTCGTTAAGGTAATTTTTACGATTTGTTATTGTCTTCAGATTTGATATGTTTTAACTAACCAATAAGGATGGTGTTGACTCAAAAACTTATGAGCATGATAACCTGAAATCACGTATTAATTAACTTAGAGAAAATGTTTACAATTTCAATAATTAGTACTCAATAGCAATTGTCCTAGAGATATTGGTTACCAGTGAGATTGATGAACACTCTCTTTGTCATATTCTTATTTTATAGTACCTGAAAACATAAGTTGATTTAAGGGTTATGATGTTATATCTTCTAAACCGCCTTCAGTTAATTAGTGCAATGGTTGCTACCAGAATTTGGTAGCGAGTGTTGAGAAGCCGAAGTTACTCCAATAGACGTGCAATGCACATAGGATCGATAAATTAGAATGAACCTTAAGAGATATCGTTCGCTAATGAACATTATAAATCTATCAACTATTATTTAAAACGGTGTAATTTAATGCATCTTTAGTGGTGTTATTATATTGTATATAAAGATAATACTCGCGTGTAATATCTATTATTGCACATGACACGCCGTTAATAATGTAGACAGTCGCACTACTCGATATTATGCTTACTCGGACCATTATTCACGTGTAATATCTAATTTACAACAACGAGAGAAAATGAGGTATGTAGTTGTGTCATTTAATTGTTTTTTTTAGCTTCGGGCATTTAAAGTCTTAGAAATATGTTAAGGTTTTCGTAATACAGGATGAAATATACACAAAAAAGTAGAAATTACGTGTGCCAACTACAGTTTAATTAGGTAACCTACATTCTTCTCACCCATTCGTTTTCACTCTCAACACATTTGTTTATCTAAAAACATGTCAACAAGTCATGCGTTTTACTTTTTTTACAGGCTAAACAACGTATGAAATCTATATAAGGATATAGAGCCACGAGTTTATGATATGATGGTTAAGATGATACGGTATAAAATAAAGTAAAGAAGATGAAGAACAAAGATTTAACAAAAATAAGAAAGATTAGATTAAGAAGAGAATGAAAGAAAACAAAGATGGTGATTTTCCTAGTGAGAGAAACTAAAACACACACACGTAGTTTCTCTTTTTAAAACTTAGCAAATGGAAAAGCACATACACAAATGAGGAAGTGGAGTCCTTATATACTATAAGGAACTCGTGTACAAAGCTTTCCTCATTTGTGTGTTCGGGTCTGATTCCCATAAACTAAACAATATTAGCTTAGAAATCTCGACGCCATTAGATAGCATTTTCCACGAGCTTCGCAACGGTATATTATATGACCATCACTTTAAATACGGCTAATAAAATGCATTACAATTTGTCCAGATGATATGTACTTTGTTGAAGCTTTTTAACACAAGTACACGCCAACTGATGTGATAGAAAAATTGGCAAAAATGATCATCATAGCCATGAAAACTCACAGATTGGATCAACAAACTTAGATAACAAACACGGTTGTAACTGTTGCTTTTTTACTTTTGGATGTTTTGATTAACCCATAAATATATATACATATTCGACTATTTCAGATAACTGGACCACTAACAACCTAATCCGTGTAGGAACTCTCCCATATGTGATAGGCGACACACCAGAAAGATTCGTAATAGCCATGGAACCATACAAGACTAAAACGACAAGCTCAGATAACAAACACCAAATTCGTGTTGCGACTTGAAAACTCTCATTTCACTTTTTTCATTTCCTATAATAATATTTGTCTTCATAAAACAGCAACAACGACATCTCTGAGCAACCCATCATCTACTGAAAAATACTATCATAGCAAAAAGGTCCATTATATTACAACTATCAGCTCGAGCAAAGAAGAAAACAAAAAGTAGCCAAGCACTGAAACTACCAATGTACTACACGTCGTCTATAAACACCTGCTCATATATGTTAAATAGCATATGGTGTCTCATCCCGCAATGAAGCGCGAGCTCAAATGCTCGTTTTTTAAAAACTACACTCATAATATAGAATTGATTTTTATTGTTAGAGGTTTTTTGTAAAGTTAGTCATATTTTACTAAGAAAAATGAAAAACAAATTATTAAAATAATATTTAAAATTATGAATATGGTTATAAAATTAATTCGCTCTTAATCTCAACTTTAGATTCTTTGGATTACTATGCATCCCAAATAAATGAACCAGGGGTGTCCATAATATAAGTTTGACTTACAAAAACAAAAAATCAAACCGAATCGAACTCGAACAAAAATCGAATCAAAAATAAAATTCGGTTTTTGGGTCACAAACGAACCGAACTGAATTACAAATTTGGTTTACAAATTGGATATGAATTTAACAGTCGGATCCGAAAACCGAACCGAAAACCAAAATTATACAAATATATATATTTTTTACATATTTATTTATATGTAATAGTTATTAAAATTTAATTTAATCTTAATATATATAATGATTATTAAAATATAATTCTAGTATAAAAATAATTTTTATACTTGAAATAATTTATTTTTAAATATATATATATAATTTTATATTTTTTCAAAAAAATTTAAACAATTCAAGTATTTGAGTCAATATGAAAACTAAACCTAATTTAAATTTGATTTTCAGTTTGGTCTGGTTGAAATCTAATTTAGTTCATTTTAATTTTTAGGTTAATTCAAAAAAAAAATTAACCGAATAATATGAATCGAATAAACCTATTAAAATTTAAGGACTTAATCTACAACCCATCTTTGACAATAGAGACTTATTGTGTCATTGTTTGAAACTTTCAGTTATGCTAGGGACTTGGTGTGTAAGAAGGAAAAGAGTGAAGGGATCATTGTTGTTGTTGCTAGATACTTTTGTTGGGCTACTTATACTTTGGACTCAAGCCCATTTCGTCCAACGGCTCTTAAGCCCATCACTCTTTGGTTATTACTATCTAGGGTTCACTTCATAGTTTGTATCGCCTCATTTGTGCAACTGTGTGTTTTCATAAAACACACAGATACTCTCTCTTTGATCTTGATCTCTGAAACCTTGATTTGATTAGTTATATTATTGTTTTTTTATTGTAAAACTATTATCATGTAGATAATAGGGCTACATATGAGTAGCACTGGTAGCCTTTAGTTTTTATCATTATGTTTGTGTTTTTGATCTTGGTTAATAAAATTTTAAGTGTTTGAGGCCTCTTGATTCATGTTTTTCAACATGGTATCAGAGCCTGGTTATTGAAAAATGATGAAAAATTTTTAGGGTTTCAAAATTTTTTTGGGGGTTTTTTACGATACATAATTTTTTGATTAGATCTGCTATTGAGATAGCTGGATCTGTTAATATTACTTTTTGATGCCTCAATTTTTGTTTTAAAAAATTAGGGTTTCTAAGATTGGTGGTTCATATCCTTTGCTTACTTTTTTGGGCGATTGGTAACTTTATTTTTCAATTGAAGTGCTTCCCTATTTTTCCTTGAGAAAAAAATTAGGGTTTCATTTCTCTTGAAAGGGTTCTTGCTTGGCGGTGATTTCTTAAGTGGGATTTGTATCTCTGTTGCTGGTTCGTTGTTCTTTAGTCATTTTCCCTATTTTCCTTGGAAGGAAAATTAGGGTTTGTGACTTGGAGGTTCTGTTACCCCTAGACTAAGTGAATCTAGGTGTGACGGTTCGATTGAGCTTTGGTTGAGAGCACTGTAACACCTCTCTACTCTCTTTTACTTTATTTATTGCTTGCTATCTCCTTTTTTTGTCTCTTGTTTGCTTTATTGTTAGGTTGGTAGTATTTTACTCTTTTCTACCTTTTATTTGGATCCTCACTCTCTGCTTGCCTTTGACCTGCCACCCTTGAGTGGTTTGGAAGCCTGGGAACTTTGTTTGCAGTTTAGTGAGTTCTTTTTTGACCTTTTTTTACCCTTCACCATGTCTGACCATGAGGAGTCTGCACATGGTGATGATGATACTCTAAGTGTGACTGATCCAGTTACACTTATTAGTAAGCTTGACTTGAGTGACCCTTTGCATTTTCACCCTAATGATACTGCTGTGTTGACTGTTGTCACTGTTAAACTAAAAGGGACTAAAAATTATCAAGTTTGGGCTAATGCTATAACTTGCTTTGGACGGAAAAAACAAAATTGGTTTTATTGATGGGTCTTGTAAAAGGTCCATAACTGATGAGATTTTGGGAAAACAGTGGGATAAGGTGAATGTTGTTGTACTTGGGTGGATTTTAAACTCTATTTCTGAGGAATTGTTCCTTGGTCAAATTTTTTCTAAGAAGGCTAAACATGTTTAGAATGAGCTTAAACAAACTCATCATAAAGTTGATGGTTCTATGATTTTTAATCTTCATCATAAAATCAACACACCTAAGCAGAATGGATCTAACTTGTTTGAATATTATCATAAACATAATGCTTATTGGAAATAGTATGATGCTATGGTTGAATTACCTAATTGTTTGTGCTCTGCTGTTGGTGATTTTAAGAAACATAATCAATTGTTGAAACTTATACAATTTTTAATGGGTCTTGATGATTCATATACGAGTATTAGGAGTTCTATTCTCTCGGGAGACTTTGCCAGATGTTAAGGGTGCCTATGCCATTATCTCTAGTGAGGAGTCTCACAGAGTTGCATCTGGCACTCTTACTGGATCCTCTCAGAGGACTCAGACATCTGCTTTTCTGTTAGCCTCAAAATATCGAGTCAAACAAGAATGCTCAGTCATATCTTTATTATGTATCGTATATTAGAACGTTGTAATAGGTAGTAGGTAGTCGTGTATTACGGGATCAACTTTAAGCTAAGGTTCATTCATAAGTAACCAAAGCCCAAAAAAAAGCCCGGCCCATAATCATATAGCCCATTATGCCACATGTAGGCAAAGGCTATAAATACCCTTCCTAGCATGTTAGGAAGGGTGTTGGTCATTTCAATTTTCACTCTCTAATCTAATCCTCCAAAAGTTCCAACCATTCTCTCTACTTTCTCTCACTACTTTCTCTCTCTAGAAATCTTCCATCTTTTATCTACCTTTCTTGTTTATTCATCACGTAATCTATGGGACAACAATTGGTATCAATCGCCATGGGGTAGTTTTGTGATTGATTGTTGTTATATCATTTTATTCGTATGATTTAATCCATACATCATCTCGAATTCAAATCCTTTTGTGTTTTTCGTGCTCTACATCTTGATTTACATCTCCTATATAGTTGTGGTAGGGATTTGATTGCTTTTGGTTGGTTAAAATCAAGGATTCTTGTAAAAAATCTCACTTTTTTACCTAAAGTTTCAGAAAAGTACAAGCATTCCGACAGAATTCCATCGGAAAGGGGTTTAATATTCCGACAGTTATTTCGATAGAATTCCATCGGAAAAGGGTTTTAATATTCCGACCATTATTCCGACTGTGTATTCCTATAGGTTATTCCGACAGTGATTCCGACAGGGATTTCGATAGCTCACATTCCGACAGTTATACATTCCGACGGACATTCTGATACTACATACCGACAGACATTCCGATACTACATTCCGACATATTCTGATACTACATTCCGACAACATTCCGATGGACATTCAGACAGCACGTTCCAATGGACATTCCGATGATATGCTTCGCTAAATTTTGTTCGAGTACTTTTTAGACTTAGCCACTATCTAGACTAGTTTCGGAATATCGTTTACACGAAGATTAAAAAAGAGTTAAAATTTTCTCGTCAAGTAAATTCAAATTTTTTCCATACTAGTTTTAGGACATTTCTAGCTCGATTTCAAAATTTGGAGATTACAAAATTTTTTGGTCTACCATTTTGTTGGACTGGGGAATTATTGTCGGACTGAAGAAAAATTGCAATTTCCAGAATTTAAACCACCAACAACAATCACAACACATCTACTTAAGATCCATATTCACTCCTTATTTCAGAGAATATTGAGATGGATTCTACTTCTGAATATCGTGTGACGAACAACAACATAATGGTGGCGGGTAACAAAGAGAGACCACCAATGCTTGTGTCGGGTCGATATGATCAATGGCAATCCCGTTTTCTACGTTACCTTGACACAAAACCTAACGGTGATGCTTTAAGGCAATGTATCTTTGATGGACCCTATAAACTCTCAAGAATTCAAGTTCTTGGAGTACCAGCCACAAATACAACTGAAGAACAACTTGCATATGAACGTGATGAAAAGAGAAACGACCTCACACCAAAGAACCGTGCTTGGTTTGAGGTTGAAAATGAAGCAATCTACTTAATTCTCAGTGGCATTGGAGATGATATTTATTCCACGGTTGATGCTTGTTCTACTGCTAAAGAAATGTGGACGGCTATTGAAAGATTGCAACAAGGTGAATCACTTAACAAACAAGACATGAAAACTAAGATGTTTTGGGTCTTTGGCAAGTTTACATCAAAGGATGGGGAATCAATTGATTCTTATTACTCCCGATTCTACAAAATGATGAATGGCATGACCCGAAACAACTTGCAAGTTTCCACCATGCAAGTCAATGTCCAATTTCTACAGCAACTTCAACCAGAGTGGACACGGTTTGTCACCTTGGTGAAACAACAAAAGAAGTTAGATGAAGTTTCATATCACACGCTCTTTGATGTTTTAAAACAATTTCAAAATGAAGCAAATGAACTTCGAGCTGAACGTGCTGCAAAGGTTTCAAATCCACTTGCTTTGGTGTCTACCACTCAACATTACCCAGATTATCGTTCTCGTGTTCCAAATACCTACTCCACTCAATCATCATCACCACGATCATCCATTGTCTCTAAGTCACATGCTCTAACAAGATCCCAAGGCAAAGAAGTTTCAAGAGCACCATCACCCACACTTGATCAATCCTCCGAAGAAGACAGTGATGAAGAACTTGCTCAAAAGGATAGGGAATTCAAGCAACAAATGGCTTTTATTATGAAACAATACTGGAAAATCTACAAACCTACCAACAACAACCTCAGAATATCATCTAACACGAGGAACAACTATGCTCAAATTCCTTCAAGGTATGACCCACGAAGACGTGTTGAGAGTCCTCCAAAGTATGATCGACAACCCGCAAAGTATGATAATCAGAGGGTTGCTACTATTGTTGGAAATAGGGAAACTGTTGGTACTCAAGCTGTGCAACAAACTGGGATTCAGTGTTTTAACTGCCGAGGTTATGGGCATTTGGCTAGAGAATACAAGCAGCCAAAGAGGGTCAAAGATTATGGTTATCATAAGGAAAAGATGCTGCTATGAAAGAAAATGGAAGTTGGGATCAAGTTATCAGCTGAGGAAGGAGAAATGCTTTACGACACAGATGATGAACTCTCCGACCAAGAACTCGAGGCACATTATTCATACATGGAAAAGATTCATGAGGTCCTTAACGTCACTGAAGATGACAATGGTCCTATCTTTGATACCGAGCCAATTGATAAGGTACAACATGATGATGAATATAATGTGTTTGGTGATACACATGAGCATAGTGATCTACCAACGACAATTACTGACATGTGTATGATGGAAACGGTTGATAGCAATACCACACCCGATTCATCAGACATGTACAATAATGAGTTTGAGGATGATCAACATGCAAATGAGTATGATGATGAGGAGCGTGTCGCGCTTGCTAATTTAATCTAGTTTACAAAAAGATGAAAGTAGAAAGAGTCAAAAGCAATTAAAAAAGGCAAACGCAATGCTCACTCAAAACTTTGAAGAAAGCAAAGACGCTCTTATAAAATCTAGTGAGACTATTGATAGTTATAGGGTTGAGCTTCTTCAAACAACCAAAGAGCTTGAGGGGTACAAAAGTCGTGTTCTCAACGTTAAAAAGGACGATTTTGAAAATAAATACAACGAAGCTCTTGCTTTGTTAACAAAATAAAAACGTCAGTTTAATGTCTTATTAAGTGATGAACGTCAAAAATCGTACCTTGCCACAACAAAAGTTAATGAACTTGAACAGAGGCTTTCTATGAACACCACCGATTCTGCTAAAATTCTTGACGAAAAGAAACAAGAGGTTGAAAAATTAAAACAAGATTTCAAAAATAGACAAGGCAAAAATACTGAAAAGTAAAGGATCTCGAAGAACAAGTCGATTTTTTGAAAAACGTTGTTTATAAAACGTATGACTCTGTTCAAACCGTTAGAATGATAGCACCTCAGTCGTTTTTCAAAGGTCAACCTAGCTTTGCCACCCCTAAATACCTCGAATGGACCGATCATGATTGCCCAGTAGCTAGCCTCGATAATGAAGAGACGTCCCTTTGGGATGAGGAGAGTAGATCACCGGTCAATAAAGATTTTGTGAAACCATATAACTATGCTTATGAAAACAGTCTTTATGGTCTTTTCACTCCACAAAAATAGAAGTCTCGTGAGGAATTGTTTTTAGAATGCAAACAAAGACGAATTCAATGGAAGAAAGCTTCTGACACTAAGAGGAAAATGAATGTTTTTAAATATATTAACTATTTGCCTCTTGATGCTTCTAAAAGCAAAAGTACAAAAACACTTAGTTTTCTTAAACAATATATTGATAATGTTCAATCAATTGTTGAAAGCGATTGGGAAAAACGTCAAAAAGATAAATGGAAAACAGAGATTCCTCACGACATAATTGTTCTTGTGAAAGAACTTTTAATACCAAATACTAAGATAATCAAAGAAAATGTTCTTGAGTTCGAAAATTGATTCGGTCTGAAATGTACGATGATTTGAAATATGTTGAATCTCTTGAAAAAGCAATTGATGAACTTCAAAATGACAAATCTGATTTTTCAAACGAATATGATCTACTCTTAGAAGAATGTCTCTCCAAAGATATTTTGTGTGTTACTCTTCAATCTTGTGCTGATATCGATGAATATTCTGATGTTGCATGCAAATATCTTGATAAGATCAAAGAATGTGAGTGTCTTGAACTTGAGCTTTCGAAACGTAAAGAAAATGTTGATAAAAAGGCTTTTGAGTTACTTCAACACAAAACTGATTTCCTTCAAAAACATTGTCATTCTCTTGAACTTGCTTTGCAAAAAGACATAGGAAGTTTTCCACATGATAATAAATTGCAAGAAAAACTTTCCTAAATGTGTCGAGAAATGAATGAAAAGAGTTTGGAAATTAAAGAGTTGAAAGCTCAGTTACAAGATAGGGAAATAGCGATAGCAGAGTTGAAGAAACTCGTTGCTAAGATGGGTGGGAAAATTGTGGAACCTAGTGTTAAGAAACCTGTTGTGAGACAACCCAATGCGCACAAAGTGACTAGACCCTATGTCTTGGGAAAACCATCTGTTTTCTCTAATTCTGCATTTGCAAAACCTGGGTTTGCCCCCAAGACGGATGGGAAGGATAGGTTACCACAAAACACTCCCAAAACACATATTCGGTCACAAAGCATTAAGAACACAAATGTGGTTAAACCAGGGATGTATAGAATGGCCACTAAACCCACACACAACAAAGAAAGTCAATCACCTCAGACTTTTAGAAACACTAATAGACGTGTGTCTTTTACTATAGGAGTAATCCCCACTGATAGTGTTAGCCGGCCTCAGCTTAAGAGCACTCGCATGAATGAAAAGGTTTGGCAAAACAAAAGTCAAGGAAGATGAAGACAGTAGAAGACCACCCTAGAATTTTTAAGGTTTCTAAGAATAAAACGTCTGTAATCGCGTGTAATGACGATTTGAATGATTCGACTTTGAATGCTTTGAATGTTAAGTTTGTTTGTGTGAAATGTGGAAAGTGTGCTAATGCTAATCATGCTATGTGTGTTTCGAATAATGTCAAAGGCGTAGATACTAGAACTAAGAAGCAAAATGCGATGCCTATTAGTGCTAGAAAACCCAAACGCAAAGTGAACTATTCTGGTGCAACCCCCCCCCCTGAGAAAAGTATTGCATCAGACTCCACCACTAAGAACCCTAGAAGCAGAATTAGGGAATTATATGAGTCTTCTAGCAAGTCTTAGAAATGGTGGTTTGCTAATCAATTTCCTCCAGGATATAAGTGGATGCCTAAGGTTAGGACATAAAATGTGACTACGCGCGTTAGTGTGCCTCTAAGTGATGAAACTAGGGAAACTAATGAATCGGAAATCACAACTAACATGGAATCCAATTTAGCAAATGCTCCATCGTGTTCTAATTCTTCTGCAGGTGATCGAAATAATTCTCTTCATACTGGACTCCGGATACACGAAGCACATGACAGGGAATCTCAAGCTTCTAATTAACTTTGTGGAGAAGTTCCTGGGTACGGTCCGATTCGGAAATGATCAATTTGCACTGATCCTAGGATATGGAGATTTGGTTCAGGGGAATATCACAATAAAAAGGGTATACTACATCGAAGGGCTCAATCGCAATCTTTTATCGGTTGGTCAATTCTGTGATGCATATTTGGAGGTTGCTTTTAAAAAGAAGACATGTTTTGTTCGTGATTATAATGGGAATGACTTACTTACCGGTTCACGGGGTACTAATCTTTACATAATTTCACTTCAAGACACAACTTCCTCAACTCCAATTTGCATCATGGCTAAAGCTTCAACGACTCAGGCATGGTTATGGCATCAACGTTTATCTCATCTCAATTTTGATACCATCAACTTGCTTTCCAAGAAAGATATTATAAGAGGCCTTCCAAGCTTGAAATTCATCAAGGATCATCTTTGTTCTTCTTGTGAGCTTTGCAAAGCTAAACGGAGTAGTTTTAAGACAAAGACTACACCAAGCACAAAAGGACGGTTAGATCTTCTTCATATCGATTTGTGTGGACCAATGCATGTTCAAAGCATCAATGGGAAGAAATACGTTATGGTAATTGTCGATGACTACTCAAGGTACACATGGACTCACTTCTTGAGGTCCAAGGATGAAACACCTGAGGTTCTCATTAACTTCCTTAAGTTGATACAACGTGGTCTTCAGGCTCAAGTAAAAGTGATACGTACTGACAGAGGCACATAATTCTTGAATTCAACTCTAAAGAATTATTTTAAAGCCGAAGGGATTGAACATGAAACATATATTGCTCGAACACCCGAACAAAACGATTTTGTTGAAAGACGAAACCGTACTTTAGTTGAGGCTGCTCGAACACTATTATCCGCTTCAAAACTACCGTTATACTTTTGGGTCGAAGCCGTGTCAACCGCATGCTACACACAAAACCGATCCTTAATTATTCCTAGACACGAAAATACACCATATCACATAGTTCATGATCGAAAACCTTCACTCAAACACCTTCACGTTTTTGGATGTACGTGTTACATTATTCGAGATGATGAAAATCTGGACAAGATGAAAGAGAAAGGTGATGCATGCATTCTTATGGGATATGAAACTCAGTCTAAGGGATATAGAGTTTACAACAAGAGAACAAAATTGATAGTCGAGACTATTCATATCAGATTCGATGAATTGCAAGAAATGGCACTTGAACAAAACAGTTTAAGTCCCGATCCACAACGACAAAAGACTTCTGTGCACAACCGTACGGAACTCAGAACTCAAGACCACAACCATGAACCGTCAAGTTCAAAGTTGGTTCCTGAACATGTTCCTAGAGCAGATATGACAGTGTACACGACACTTGAAGAGTTGGAAATGTTATATGGACCAATGTTTGATGAATATTTCACGGGGGAGAAACATGTTGTATCGAAGTCTTCCGCTGTCACTCATGATAACAATGATGATACCGATCATTGTCAACAAAAGGATACAACTTCATCTACTTCAACACGGGTTGCGGTAGATTTACCTCCTCAAAATATCAATTCAACAATCGATCCTACAACATCTACAACTACTGTCATTGCTCCAGAGAACACAAATCAAGCAGATGATGCATTATCTGACAATGATGATTTTCACAACCCATTCGGTACACCGGTACACGAAACTGGAGAGTCTTATACTCGCCATGTTGATCCGTCAAATATGCACACGTTCTACCAACGACATCCTTCAACACATCACTGGACCCGAGAACATCCTTTGGTTTAAGTAATTGGAAACCCTTCACAGCCTGTTCGTACAAGACGACAACTAGCCACCGATGGCGATGTTTGTATGTTAGCACTCGCCGTAAGTACAGCTTAACCGAAAAACATCAAAGAAGCCAAGGCTGATCATGCTTGGATTGAATCGATGACGGATGAACTTCAACAATTTGAAAGACTTAAAGTCTGGGAACTTGTTGACAGACCATACGATGTGATTCCTTTAAATCTTCGTTGGATCTAGAAAAACAAGATGGATGAAGAAAACACGATCATCAAGGACAAAGCTAGGCTAGTGGCTAAGGGGTATGGCCAGAAAGAGGGAATTGATTTTGACGAATCATTTGCACCAGTTGCTCGTATGGAAGCGGTCAGGATTTTACTTTCTTATGTTGCACATAAGGGATTCACTATCTATCAAATGGACGTAAAGACGGCATTTCTTAACGGTCCTTTGAAGGAAGAAGTCTATGTCACGCAGCCGGAAGGATTCGTCAATCCTCACTATCCTGACAAGGTGTATCGTCTCCACAAAGCACTTTATGGACTCAAGCAAGCTCCAAGGGCGTGGTACGACGAGCTCTCGAAATTTCTAGTATCCAAAGGTTTCTCAAAAGGTTCCATTGATCTAACTTTGTTCACTTATAAATATGGGGATGACATTTTCCTTGTGCAGATTTATGTTGATGACATTATTTTCGGGTCTACAAACCCAACACTTTCAAAATGGTTTGAAAAAGTCATGCACAACAAATTTGAAATATCAATGATGGGCGAACTAAATGTCAAAAAGCATGGTATGACTTCATGTGACCCCGTTGGGACACCTTTATCAACCACATCGCTAGATGCTGACTTGGAGGGAAATGCAATAGATCAAACGAAATATCGTTCCATGATCGGCTCCCTCATGTACTTGATAGCAAGCAGACCTGATATTTCACATGCTACGTGTTATTATGCACGATATCAAGCACGGCCCACTGAAAAGCACCTCAAGGAGGTTAAAGGGATCTTTCGGTACCTCAAGAATACCATTCATTTGGGACTCTGGTATCCGAGGGAAACCGGTTTCTTTCTAACGACCTATTCAGATTCTGATCATGCAGGGTGTCTTGATACACGAAAAAGTACTTCTGGTGGTGCAAAATTTCTAGGTCAAGATAAGCTTGTAGGATGGTCTTCTAAGAAGCAGGATTGCACGTCACTTTCATCAGCCGAAGCGGAGTATGTGTCTCTATCTACGTGTTGTGCTCAAGTTCTTTGGATGAGAACACAACTCACGGATTATGGCTTCCACTTTGATAAAGTACCTATGTACTGTGACTCAAAGTCGGCCATAGCCATCTCCTGCAATCCAGTACAACATTCTCGCACGAAGCACATCGATGTCAGATACCACTTCATAAAGGAACAAGCTGAAAGAGGTATCCTTGAACTATACTTTGTTGGAACGGATTACCAATTAGCCGACTTGTTTACGAAAGCTATGTCAAAAGATAGGTTTGAGTACCTCGTTAGGCAAATTGGTATGAGATGTTTGACTCCAACAGACCTGGAGGTTCTGGCAAAGGTGCCTGCTTGATTTATCTATCAAACATCTACTTGTAAATACCTTTGAAAAAGCAAAATACAAAAATATAAAACATATAAAAACAAAACACAAAATTAAAAATCTTTCAAAATCCAAAAATATTCTTCTCGACATGGATTTCAGTATCGATAATATGGACGTGCCTAGAAATGTCGCTCAACACCAGAGGCTCGCTCGGAAAGGCGGGGGTCTCTTTCGTATCAAGAGTGTTTTGGGTGTACATAAAGCTCGAATGAAAGTTGTAAATATTTTTCAAAACATGTCATTTCTTCTTTTAATAAAGGAAAATGTATATTTTGGAAAAATTTTCCAATAACGGGTAGAGCAATCTATCTTGGGTTGAGCTTGTCACAAAACAATCAACGTTTTGAGCTCAACACAATGGCTTGTAATCACTTTCAGATTGCAACTCGGATCTATATTCACGGGGGAGTGTACGATTTCGTGTTCTTACCCTCAGCAAAAGAAGTTAAATCTTCTTACACTTGAGTGGATTCGTCAAGATATTCAAAGTCTAAGAACTCAAGTTTATGCATTAGAAAAACCTCTTCGCCAAAAAGAAATAGGATTTTTCAAAAAGCGTTGAACACAATTTTTCAAGAATTTTTCAATGATTATTCAAAATTTTTCAAAAATTGTATGTTCAACAACTCCCATCCTTAAAAAGCGAGATGTGGATCATATCCTCACAATGACAATTCAATTGGATCAATTTTTGAGGGGGATCATTTCAACTTCCTGCAAAGATTGACACATCTCTCTCCCAAAATATTTTCAAGACTATTCTTTCAAAATATATTTTAATCAAATTTGGTATCTCTAATACCAAAAGATTTTATATATTAGAGATAGGGGAGAAAATGTGATTAAAATATGATCTTATATAAGACTCAAGCACTTTAACTCTTACATGCATGTGAAAAACAATTTCGATTATCGATGCACATGTGAAGGGGGAGCATTTCTGAAACGACAAAACTAACAAGGTGTTAAATGTTTTTCAAACACTTTGTTAGAATTTTTTAAAAGTGGTTTTATGGTTACGATCAAATACCCACAACATCTTTAATGCACGACGTTATTGGTGTCAAAAGGGTGGTTAGGTTTAAGTCCTATGATCCAACCATAACCGGAGGGATCTTCCCAGGGACAATCCAATAGATTATTAGAAGTCCTTAGGAAAGATGGAGTAGAATGTGAACGTAGCTGAATGCCAACTAAGTACTGATGCTAGCACTAGAACAATCACAACAAGGTGCTAGTAATGATGTCTTGGTAAGCATTAAAGGGGTTGAAGAATGAAAAAGAAATGTAAGGATAAAGGGTGTAAACAAAGAAGACCTCCATACAACTTAGGCAGAAACCGGGTCAACACATCATGAAGACAACTCATCATGGACCCAGTCATGTAATGCACAACCCCTCCCTAGCTATTCAGGCTTCTCTCAAAAGAAGTTTGTTTTATTGTCACGGAGATCAACATGACTTCTATTGACTTTCTCACTCCGAGATAGTAGATATTGAATAGGTGGCATCTGCTCCAACCTCCGACCTCTAAAAGTGCACAAATCGAGTCTAGATCCTAGAGATCAATCAAATCTCGTTAGGACACACGGAATGACGATTAAGAGAGTCTTACGCTATATCCTTGCAATATTGCTAGAAAACTCAGAGTGATACTACCCAGTATTCACAATGATGAGTGGAAATCCTTCCAGTGTTAACATCAAACAGCACTACGGTAGGTCATATGTGAGATTCTTTATGAATTAAACATATGTAGAATTGAAAAGCAACAATGGTTTAATTCTGAATTGATTCAAACTCGTTTCAGGTTTCTACGCAATATCTTTATGGTCTTGCCAGAACATTCAGAGTGATATTCATTAATATTCATAGTGGCGAGTAGAAATCCTTCTAACGTCAACATCAAACAGCGCTACGGTAGGTGACTTGTGAGATTCTTATGAATCAAGATTGTGTCAACTAGAAAGCAACAATGGTAAGTGATATGAGCTTAATTAATCATATCATTTGTGGCTTAAAACATTGAAATATTGCATGATTTGTATCAAAAATGTCTTGGATATGTGTGTTTCTTGTTTTCATGTGTGTAGGTATCAAGATTGCAAAAACCGGCAAAACCGACATGAGATTGATGAAAAGATCAACAAAGATAAAAACAAGCTCGACTTTAGCGGATTTGATTTTTATGAAGACATACGGGCTAAGTGGGTCCCACATTGGCGTAATTGGGCTTAAAAGCCCAATATTGATATAAAATGAATAAACGGATGAATGAAGTTATTGGGTCCTAATTATTTTAAGCCCAAATCAATTGGCCCAAAGTTTCTAGTTTACACGGATGGAATTTAAGTTTTAATCCCAAGCCCAAAGTCCATGGATAATGAACAAATGAAAGAATCCGATGGGCCTTTAGGGTTTGTGTTTAAACACGTCGCACCTTCACAAAATAAATAAAGCAACTCATTCTCATGTTTTTTTTTGTCAAACGTTACTTTCACCCACTTACTTTCATTATTAAAAAAACTCTTCGATATTAACAAGGTGAATTCTCTCACCTTCTTCCCCAATCTCATCCCAAACCAGTAACAAAATCACCACTATTCATTAACCCTAAACGGGTAAAAAAACAAATTTTGTTCGCATGCTTTATTCAAGTGTGTGGGGAATTAATTCCCCCATTTTTAAGGAAGAGAAGAAGAGGAGGAGCTTAGCTACGTGGCAGAGAGGGATTGGTGTTAACACCTCATTCCACCAATCCAACCAATCAGGAGCCAAAGAAAAAGCACAAGAAACACAAATCAGCGCCACGTTGGCGATCTGTGTGATCAAGGCCTATTTTCAGCCATAGGATCAAAACAACCATGAGAGAGAGAAGATTTAAAGGCTAAGATGGAAGAGGAATATTCCTTGGAAGATTCGGAGATCCCTCCCCAACACCTTGCGGTTTAGCTATAAATACCCTGCTTATTTATCATTGTAATCATCCCTTTTTCTTCTTAATGTTATAATGTCATTTTTTTTTAGATAGAATTGTATTTTTAATTTAAAAGATATTGTAATGCTATTGTGATTTAATAAAATTTTAGTTTTAATCTTTAATTCTCTCGTTTAATTTTTCGTTTTAACTGTTTACATTCTAATCTAAAAGTTTCGTTATAATTGTGTATTATCCATAAAAGCTGAATCTATAGCTTACATGGATAATTAAGAGTGAATAAGGGATAAAAGTATAATCCCACTGGTTATGCTAAAAGCAGGTTGAATAAGCTGTTGATAAAGGTGTTTTATGGTGAATTTATGGCGTGGTTTTAGTGTCGATGGTCGACGATAGGTCTAGATTAGGCTGATAAGGTTTTGGTGTTTAAGCTCGTGGCTCGTCAGCTACGGGCCGAAAGAAAAAGCTCTACAGAGCATCCATTCTCTCTGTTCCGCTGAGAGAACCGAGGTATTCTTATTAAACTCTTTGTTTAAGTTTAATATTGTAGTTACTTAATCGTTGCTGTTTTGGATGTTTTCCTTTCGTTGCTGTTTATTAAGTGCGTTTATAACATCTTTGATTGTTGAGATGAATGCTGGTTATGTTCAATCTGTCATTGAATCTGCATGATGTTTATTAAGTAATCACTGAATTGTTATTTTCGAGTGTTATGATGAATTTGCTATTGTTTGATGAAGCTGCTGAATGTATGCATAAGCTTGATAGTTTTTAAGTTACTGCTTCATTGATTTAAGTTTGATAGGAGTAGGGTTATGCTTTGTACTATAGATCCGCACTTTGCTTTAGTCTTATTTTGAATAATCTGCTAGGTTGTTATTACAACTATGAATTGTCTTCTGCTTGCTTTTATGTACTTCTGAATTTATGGCATTGATTCAGTTTGTGGAATGATGGTAATGACGTTTAGGATATGAATTTGATGTAAGTATTGAGTCTGCTTTACTGTTTTTTGTATATCATGACTACTGAGTTAAAGTGTGATTTATCTGTTAAATCCTTAATTTCATAGTCTGCTTAAGTACTGTCTGCTTAGCGTTTAAATTAGATCTTGTTTATAACTTTGTGGCTATTCATAACTGGTACACTTCTGCTGATTTTTTTCGAGTTTGCAAGATGGATTCTATTAAGTCTGCTCTACAGTTCTGATTTGTGTCCCATATATGTTGATGTCTGCAAGTTTTTTTTATATTAGGTTGAGTACTGGGCTTAGTTACTGTTTTTCATACATTTAACTTCGTATGTTTGCCTATTGATATTTCTTGAACTGATTTCTGGAATTAGTTTGGTTATCTGCATTTTGTTTTTATTTACTGAGTGATTTTGGAAACACCCTCGAATTGGGGGTGTTTGTTTTTTTTTTTTTACTCAAAATCTCTATCAAAAATAACATCCAAAAAAAAATAAGTCCACCATGGGACTCGAACTCGCGACCTCGCGTTTCACAGACCAACGTGTTATCCACTGAGCTTCGAGCTCTTTTGGGTTTAATTTCATTAGTTTAATTAATATACTATAGTTAATTGTGGCAGAATTAGTTTAAGTAATTTTTCATTTACTTTAAATACATTTTATTTTTATAAACTTTTATTTACTGTTTTTTTTTAAATTTATTTTAGCTGATTAAATAAAGATAAAAAGAAAAATGTTTTAATTTAAGAAGTTATAATTTTAAAATAGATTATATTTTTATAGATTTTTAATTAGATTAATTTTATTCTAAATAGTGCTAATTTTTAATAATTAATTGTTAGATTTATTTTAAATTAGCAGGGTTTACGATTCATGCACTTTAGGTTAATTTTAAATAGTTTAAAATTCGTAGAGTTTAATTGTAGTTTAAAAACCAACGACACATTCAAATCGATTGTCCAAATCAAAACGAAACGTCTCAAATTCACTAGATCTTCGTGTACAACGAACTTGGTTCACTCACGTGTTTAATCGTATCCGTCTTTGACTTATTTTTGGTTAATTACTTTTTCCTAAAGGTAATTGCCTAAATTTGTCCTATAACGTATATGTGTTAATCCACGACACATCAAAAATTTTGGCGCCGCTGCCGGGGATTTTGTGTACGATTCGCTTTTGTGGAGATTTGTTGATCGTGGATTTGAAGACCCTTTCCGTCCTCGAAAAGTTTTGTTATTTTCTATTAAGTAGTATGTATCTTTTTTCTCGTTTTTTGTGAATAATATATTGTATTACGTAGAACAATAATTTTAAATACTTTTCAAATAAGCCTTAGTTGGGATTTCATCACCTAGCTATTGTATTCGAACCCAAAACAAAAATAAAGGCAAAATAGATAAATACTAATAAGAAGTTTGAACTCGATTTATAC
This sequence comes from Glebionis coronaria, assembly GCA_025667525.1. Taxonomy (NCBI): domain Eukaryota; kingdom Viridiplantae; phylum Streptophyta; class Magnoliopsida; order Asterales; family Asteraceae; genus Glebionis; species Glebionis coronaria. The sequence continues at coordinate 469,426,894 of CM046879.1, forward strand.
AAACTATAAGGTGGGTATAAGGCGACGTGCTATAAAAGGCCGTCTAAGGAAAAAGGTTTTTAAGTGCTTTGTGCCACCTCGTTTCCCCGCTTGCTTGTGCGTATATTGAGAGGGACAACCTATTATTGGTTTGCCGACTCAAGTAGTAATAAATCTTATTTTTTGTTGTTTACTTATTGAACCTCGAGACGTTTAGGTTTTCACCTATCGTTTCAAAGTCGACCGAGGGTAATTTACTTCCATAGTAGTTATCCTTATTCCTTGTTTTTTTTTATCGATCATTTTTTATTGAGCAATACCAAAAATACCAAAAATAATCTTCTTTCTTGTCTAAATTTCTTTTCTTCAACCCTCTAAATTCTCTTCTTTGTAGTGTATGCATTTACGTTCATCTCGTCTTGTGATAGATTTTAATAGGCTTGAAAATATTCCTCGTAGAAATAGAAATCGTCAACAACGAATAGTGGAACCCGAGCTTCCACCTATTGTTGTAGAGATGGCCGATAACCGAACAATGGAGGAATTGCTCCGTGCACCCACCGAAGGGTATGGGGAAGCAATCGTTGTGCCGGCTATTTTGGCGGATCATTTTGAGATTAAGACGGATCTTGTATCGCTCATTCGTGCCGACCCATTTCGTGGCAATGAGATCGATAGTCCGCATTCTCACATTCGGAATTTTAATCGAATTACCTCGACTCTCAAGTTTAGAGATGTGCCGAATGACGTGATTAAGCTCATGCTTTTTCCGTACTCGCTCAAGGGTAATGCTAAGCTTTGGTATGAAAAAGAACCACCGGGTTCGATTTTAACTTGGGATGATTTAGTGTCTAAGTTCATGAATTACTTCTTTCCACCTTCCAAAACAACACACTTTAAAAATGAGATCACTAGATTTGAAAAAAAAGTGCATGAATCGTTTGGGGTTGCTTGGGAAAGATTTAAGGATTTGTTGAGACAATGTCCACACCACGGTTTCTCGGAATTGCATCAAATAAATACTTTCTATAATGGGCTTAATATGATTGAACAAGATTCTTTAAATGCTGCCGCGGGTGGTAATCTTTTAAGAAAAACTCCGAGAGACGCGTGGAGAATAATTGAGGATAAGTCTAGAGCACAATATTCACGAAACACACCGGTTGTTTCCAATGTGAATTCATCTAATCACGAGATTGCTAGATTGGACTCTAAGATTGACACAATTTTGAATGAGCTTAGGAAGAATCCTCATGGATCCATTAATATGGTTGAGAGTTTTTGTGTATCATGTGGTGGAGCACATCCTAATTATGCTTGTTTAAACACGGGTTTTGATCAAGCTAATGCTTTTGCCGCGACGGGAACTTATGGCTCCAACGGTCAAGTTCCTCGTCAAAATCATGTTGCTCCACCGGGTTTTCCACCGGTTCAAAATAGGTACAACAATGGAAATAATGGGAATAATTTTAACCGTGGTAACCAAGGAAATTTTAATCAAGGAAATGGGTTTAATGTTAATCGAAACAATCAAGGTTTTCAAAGCAATAATCAAAATGATTTGTCAAGCTACATTAACGAGGAAAGTTTAAAAGCTTTTCAAAATAACATTCAAGGACAAATGGCAACTTTGAAAAATGAGTTTCAAAATACGATTAAAGGGCAAAATAACAAGATTGAGCTTAATCAACAAAGGATTGAACAAAGATTTGAGCAAATGATTGAACAAAGTCAAAATCAAATGCAACAAAGTATGGAACAAGGTCAAAATAAATTGCTTTCAATGTTTGAATCGTTTATGACCAAACCTTCCTCGTCTTCGGGTTGTTTACCTAGTAATACCATTCCAAACCCGAAGGGTGAGATGAAAGCCATAACCACACGTAGTGGGAAAGCTTTAGACGGACCTTTGCTTCCACATGTGAGTACCTCTCCGGTGAGGGAAGTGGAGCAAGAACCCGAGGTGGTAAAAGAAAAGGAAATTCCTATTCCACCAAAGGTAGACCAATTGCCTATTCCGGAACCTGAGCTTCCGAAGACTAAACCCACACTACCCTACCCTTCGAGACTTACCAAAGAGAAGCTCCGTGAAAAGACCAATGCTCAAGTTTCTACGTTTTTAGATGTGTTTAAGAAAATGTATATTAATCTTAGTTTCGCGGATGCATTGCTTAGCATGCCTAAATTTGCTTCTACAACTAAAAGGTTGATGAATGATAAGGAGAAGTTAGTTGAAGTATCTACCTCTTTAAATGAAAGTTGTTCCGCGGTTCTCTCTAAAAAGTTTCCCAAAAAGCTTGGAGACCCCGGTCAATTTTTGATACCATGTGATTTCCCTAATATGGGAGAATGCTTAGCATTAGCCGATCTAGGCGCTAGCATTAACTTGATGCCTCTTTCCGTATGGAAAAGGTTATCACTTCCCGAGATTTCACCTACTAAGATGACTATCGAGCTAGCGGATCGATCGATCGCCTTTCCAAAAGGTATAGCCGAGGACGTATTAGTCAAAGTAGGAAAGCTCATTTTTCCGGCGGATTTTGTCATTTGTGATTATCCGGAAAATTCTCGAGTGCCTCTTATTTTGGGACGACCGTTTTTAAATACGGCTAGTTCTTTAGTTGACATGAGAGAGGGAAAGTTGACTTTACGTTTTGATGATGAAAGTATCACTCTTAATGTTGGTAACATCTCGGAGTTTTCTTCCGAATACGACGAGGAATCAATCAATCAAGTCGATGTGATTGATGTTGCTAGTGGAGAGGCTTCGCAAGATATGCTTGGTTTTTCGGATACTTCTAAAAGTGGCAATCCCACTTCATCGAATCCTATTATCTCTTCGGCTAAGCCTCCACTCACTCCATTTGAGGGAGGTGACTTCGTTCTTGAAGAGCTTGAGAATAATGGTTATTCAAAAATCGAGAAGGAAATTGATGATTAACTTAGCACACCGTTTGATCCTAGTGAGTTTGATAGTGAGAATTTTGATCCCGAGGGAGATATTGCGTTGATTGAAAAATTGTTGAATATGGATCCTTTTGAATCACCACCTATGGAATTAAAAGTTGTGAGTGTTAATGAAACTAAAGTGAAAACATCTATTGAGGAAGCACCCGAATTAGAACTTAAGGAATTACCCACTCATTTGGAGTATGCTTTTCTTGAAGGAACAGATAAGTTACCGGTGATTATTGCTAAGGGATTAAAGGAAAATGAAAGGGATGAGCTTATTAAAGTGCTTAAGAAACATAAACGGGCCATTGCATGGAAAATCTCCGACATTAAGGGTATAGATCCCAAATTTTGTACTCATAAAATTCTAATGGAGGATGATTATAAACCCGCTATCCAACATCAAAGAAGGGTCAATCCAAAAATTCATGAGGTGATCAAAAAGGAAGTCACTAAACTTCTAGACGCTGGAATGATCTACCCTATCTCGGATAGTCCATGGGTTAGCCCCGTGCATTGTGTTCCAAAGAAAGGAGGAATGACGGTTGTTGCTAATGAGGATAATGAATTGATTCCTACTAGACTTGTGACCGGTTGGCGTGTTTGTATTGATTATAGGAAGCTTAATGATGCCACTAGGAAGGATCATTTTCCATTACCTTTTATGGATCAAATGTTAGAGAGACTAGCGGGTAATGAATTCTATTGCTTTTTGGATGGATTTTCCGGCTATTTCCAAATCCCCATTGACCCTCGTGATCAAGAAAAGACCACATTCACTTGTCCTTATGGAACATTTGCCTATCGTCGCATGCCTTTTGGACTATGCAATGCTCCGGGGACGTTCCAAAGGTGCATGACGGCCATTTTCCATGATATGATCGAGAAAACCATGGAAGTCTTCATGGATGACTTTTCGGTTTTTGGGGATTCTTTCACTTCATGTCTCTCTAACCTTGAAAGAATGTTGCAACGTTGTGAGGAAACGAATCTTGTGCTTAATTATGAAAAATGTCACTTCATGTGCAAAGAGGGAATTGTGTTAGGACCTAAGATCTCTAAGGCCGGTATTGAGGTTGATAGGGCTAAAATCGACGTGATTGCCAAATTGCCTCCACCCACCACCGTTAAGGGAGTAAGGAGTTTTCTCGGCCATGCCGGCTTCTATCGTCGTTTTATACAAGACTTCTCTAAGATAGCTCGGCCTATGACCCATCTTTTGGAAAAAGAGACTCCTTTCATCTTTTCGGATGAGTGTATTCAAGCCTTTGAGATGCTTAAAAAGAAGTTAACCGAATCTCCAATCTTAGTTGCCCCGGATTGGGATCTACCTTTTGAAATTATGTGTGATGCTAGTGATTATGCGGTAGGTGCGATTTTGGGGAAACGTAAGCTAAAACACTTCTTGCCTATACATTATGCAAGTAAGACTATGACGGATGCTCAAACAAAGTATACTACAACGGAAAAGGAGTTTCTTGCCGTTGTGTATGCTTTTGAAAAGTTTAGACCATATCTCGTCTTGTCTCAAACCATATTGTATACGGACCACTCGGCTATCAAATACCTTTTTAATAAACAAGATGCTAAGCCGAGGTTGCTCTGGTGGATTCTCCTCCTTCAAGAATTTAATGTTCAAATTCTAGACAAAAAAGGAGCCGAGAATCTCGCGGCCGATCATTTATCCCGACTTGAGAATCCTTACCAAAGCGATCGAGAGAACAAGGAAATCAATGAAACATTTCCGCTCGAGACGCTTGGTATGGTTACTTTTCGTGGTGATGATAGTACCCCATGGTTTGCGGATATCGCAAATTACCATGCGGAGAAGTTTGTGATCAAGGGTATGTCGTCCCAACACAAACGAAAGTTTTTCAAGGATATCTCCTATTACTTTTGGGACGACCCCTATTTGTTTCGTGTGTGCGCGGATCAAGTGATTCGTAGGTGCGTGTTTGGCAAAGAAGCTCAAGATATCCTTAAATCTTGTCATGAGGGACCTACCGGGGGACATCATGGTGCTAACGCCACCGCAAAGAAAGTCTTTGATGCCGGCTTCTTTTGGCCTTCCATATATCGTGATGCCCAAGACTTGATCAAGACTTGTGATGCTTGTCAACGTCAAGGAAAGAACTCACAAAGGGATGAAATGCCTCAAAACATTATCCAAGTTTGTGAAATCTTTGACATATGGGGGATCGATTTTATGGGGCCGTTTCCATCATCAAAAGGAAACAAATACATTCTCGTAGCCGTGGACTATTTGTCTAAATGGGTCGAAGCTAAGGCTTTGCCCACGAATGATGCTCGAGTTGTGGTGAAATTTTTGAAACAACTTTTTGCTAGGTTTGGAACTCCGCGGGCTATTATAAGTGATCGTGGGACCCATTTTTGTAATGAACAATTTGCAAAAGTTCTAAAGAAATATGGTGTCACTCATCGACTTTCTACGGCTTATCACCCTCAAACGAGTGGTCAAGTGGAGGTTTCAAACCGTGCTCTTAAAAGGATTTTGGAGCGTTCTATTGGAGAGAATCGCACTTCATGGTCGGATAAATTGGACGATGCATTGTGGGTTTTCCGTACGGCTCACAAGACGCCAATTGGTTGTACACCATTTAGGTTGGTCTACGGAAAAGCATGCCACTTGCCAATTGAACTCGAACATAAGGCGTATTGGGCTCTTAAGCATTGTAACTTTGGTTTGGGGGCCGCGGGTGATCATCGCAAGGTTCAATTGAATGAACTAAGTGAATTAAGGGATCAAGCTTATGAAAATTCTTTGATCTACAAAAAGAAGACTAAGAGGATTCATGACTCTAAGATCAATAACCGCATTTTTAATGTTGGTGATCAAGTCCTCTTATTCAACTCTAGACTTAAGATTTTCTCGGGCAAGCTTAAATCCCGTTGGTCCGGACCATTCACCATTGCACAAGTTTTCCCTTATGGCATCGTTGAGCTGGCTCAAAAAGACGGGCCTAACTTTAAGGTGAATGGTCATCGTGTGAAACACTACTTTGGAGGGGACATACCTACGGAGGTTGTTCCGGATCTTCAAACTTTCCCTAAGGACCAATGAATGCGGGGATCGAGTCGAGCTCATGACTCGGTTAACAAAAACGAGGTGCCTTGTGGGGGAGTCCCATAAATTCTATCTTCTTTCTATTTTCTTACACTAATAAGGCTTGATCTTTCAAGCTCGTGTTCGTATTTTGTTGTGTTGTGATCTTAGGTACGACCCTAATATTTGAAGACTCTCGTGTTCGGTTTTTGCCGGTCCACTTGATCTTCCATTCTTTGAATGCCAAAAGGGGGCACACTTTCTACCCTTGATTATTATTGACTAACGTTTTATCTTGAGGCATAATTAATAAACGGCTTATAGATTTGCGTACTCTTTCCATGCTAGGAGTTTGCATTAGACTCTTCGTGTCTTAGCAAGGGGGTGTTACTCTTGAGCTAAGAAACATTGAGGACAATGTTTGGTTTTAGCATGGGGGAGTCAATCGATATAATCACTTGCAATTGCTTTTGTCGTGTCCAAACGTGTTGTTTTTCTCATTTTTCAATAAAATTTTAAATTTTTTGTGGTATTTTTAAGTTTATAATAAATAAAATAAGTGTTTTGACACGAATGTAAGTTTTCAATAAGAATAGTTTTTGACTCGACTTGGTTTTTAACCTTAGCTTTTCCTTAACGTATTTGAATTAAGTTTTGCTAGGCTATTATATAGGGAACTTTAAAACGCGAAAGTCTTAATTCATTCGAGTTAAGGACAAGAACTTTTCGCAAGCTCCTATAGTTGATCCTAGAAAGTCATTTATCAAGGGAACTTTAAAACGCAAATTCTAAAACTTGCAAAAGTATAAGAAGTTGCAAGATCCTATAGATGACTTGAAAACCCAAAACTTTGATTTAATAGGCTAAGTATCCATTGATTTCATTCTTGGAATTTTACAATATGGAGAACAAGAGATGATAGAGCCAATTATAAGTTCGGTATTCTTTCGGGAAATTATGTGAGTTAATTATGAGCCTATTCTCCCATCACTTGTTAATAAATTTAATTGCAATAAATAATGTTGAACGATTTGAAAAGTTCCTTAGCTTCTAGCCCAAGATCGTTTAGAAGTTGCTCGGTAAGGATTAGAGTTCATAGCCAAGGCATAACTTATTGAAGCGGGATGCGAAGATTGGCGAGTCCAAAAAGGTCCTAACAAGACATGAGGGCTATGTTTTATTGCTAAAGATCTCAAGCGATGTGAAGACTCATTTATCAAAAATCAATATGAAGGATCGAGACACACGACGAAAAGCAAAATGCTCCCAAAAAGTCATGGAGAAGTCTATCCAAAAAGACCAAAATAAGGTATGAGGATAAATGAAGCCAAGTCCAAAAAGGAGGCGAATCGTTGTTAATCAAAATCCCAAGTAAAGATTGGAGAAAAATGAAGAAGTCGTGGTCCAAGTATGAATCTCTCAAAACTTCAAGTGAAGAATTATTATGAAGAGAAGACCATTATTTCGTGAACGTCTCTCAAGGTTGGAAGTATTAAGTCATTGCCAAATATCGGACCGAGAAAGGTCTCAAATCACGAAACGAGTTATGCCAAGATATGAACTTTATGAAGTCCCGAGAAGCAGTTTTAAAATATTTTGTCCTTTAGCTAACTATTGATTAAATCGTTCACTTTATTTTTGGTTTAATAAATTATCGAAATAAGTCAACAATGTATCCTCGTGATCATTCAAGACAACAATAAAATATAAGAGATACACTTAGGAATAAGGGAGTCTAAGTGAATAATTAGCCCACATGAGTTCGTGTTAGTCTACCAACTTATAATAACAATGATCTTGTTTTTGCACTTGGCATGGAAAAGTGAAAAGTCGAGGACGATGAATCTATTTGAGCTTTTATGTCTTTGTAAAATAAAATGTCATAAGTTGAATAATTGTGTAGTTCATAGTTTTATTTTATCATTGCGTGAGGACACGGCAATTGCTTAGCAAGGGGGAATTTGATATGAGCTTAATTACTCATATCATTTGTGGCTTAAAACATTGAAATATTGCATGATTTGTATCAAAAATGTCTTGGATATGTGTGTTTCTTGTTTTCATGTGTGTAGGTATCAAGATTGCAAAAACCGGCAAAACCGACATGAGATTGACGAAAATATCAACAAAGCTAAAAACAAGCTCGACTTTAGCGGATTTGATTTTTATGAAGACATACGGGCTAAGTGAGTCCCACATTGGAGTAATTGGGCTTAAAAGCCCAATATTGATATAAAATGAATAAACGGATGAATGAAGTTATTGGGTCCTAATTATTTTAAGCCCAAATCAATTGGCCCAAAGTTTCTAGTTTACACGGATGGAATTTAAGTTTTAATCCCAAGCCCAAAGTCCATGGATAATGAACAAATGAAAGAATCTGATGGGCCTTTAGGGTTTGTGTTTAAACACGTCGCACCTTCACAAAATAAATAAAGCAACTCATTCTCATGTTTTTTTTTTGTCAAACGTTACTTTCACCCACTTACTTTCATTATTAAAAAAACTCTTCGATATTAACAAGGTGAATTCTCTCACCTTCTTCCCCAATCTCATCCCAAACCAGTAACAAAATCACCACTATTCATTAACCCTAAACGGGTAAAAAAACAAATTGATATAGGGGTTTTGTTCGCATGCTTTATTCAAGTGTGTGGGGAATTAATTCCCCCATTTTTAAGGAAGAGAAGAAGAGGAGGAGCTTAGCTACGTGGCAGAGAGGGATTGGTGTTAACACCTCATTCCACCAATCCAACCAATCAGGAGCCAAAGAAAAAGCACAAGAAACACAAATCAGCGCCACGTTGGCGATCTGTGTGATCAAGGCCTATTTTCAGCCATAGGATCAAAACAACCATGAGAGAGAGAAGATTTAAAGGCTAAGATGGAAGAGGAATATTCCTTGGAAGATTCGGAGATCCCTCCCCAACACCTTGCGGTTTAGCTATAAATACCCTGCTTATTTATCATTGTAATCATCCCTTTTTCTTCTTAATGTTATAATGTCATTTTGTTTTAGATAGAATTGTATTTTTAATTTAAAAGATATTGTAATGCTATTGTGATTTAATAAAATTTTAGTTTTAATCTTTAATTCTCTCGTTTAATTTTTCGTTTTAACTGTTTACATTCTAATCTAAAAGTTTCGTTATAATTGTGTATTATCCATATAAGCTGAATCTATAGCTTACATGGATAATTAAGAGTGAATAAGGGATAAAAGTATAATCCCACTGGTTATGCTAAAAGCAGGTTGAATAAGCTGTTGATAAAGGTGTTTTATGGTGAATTTATGGCGTGGTTTTAGTGTCGATGGTCGACGATAGGTCTAGATTAGGCTGATAAGGTTTTGGTGTTTAAGCTCGTGGCTCGTCAGCTACGGGCCGAAAGAAAAAGCTCTATAGAGCATCCATTCTCTCTGTTCCGCTGAGAGAACCGAGGTATTCTTATTAAACTCTTTGTTTAAGTTTAATATTGTAGTTACTTAATCGTTGTTGTTTTGGATGTTTTCCTTTCGTTGTTGTTTATTAAGTGCGTTTATAACATCTTTGATTGTTGAGATGAATGCTGGTTATGTTCAATCTGTCATTGAATCTGCATGATGTTTATTAAGTAATCACTGAATTGTTATTTTCGAGTGTTATGATGAATTTGCTATTGTTTGATGAAGCTGCTGAATGTATGCATAAGCTTGATAGTTTTTAAGTTACTGCTTCATTGATTTAAGTTTGATAGGAGTAGGGTTCTGCTTTGTACTATAGATCCGCACTTTGCTTTAGTCTTATTTTGAATAATCTGCTAGGTTGTTATTACAAGTATGAATTGTCTTCTGCTTGCTTTTATGTACTTCTGAATTTATGGCATTGATTCAGTTTGTGGAATGATGGTAATGACGTTTAGGATATGAATTTGATGTAAGTATTGAGTCTGCTTTACTGTTTTTTGTATATCATGACTGCTGAGTTAAAGTGTGATTTATCTGTTAAATCCTTAATTTCATAGTCTGCTTAAGTATTGTCTGCTTAGCGTTTAAATTAGATCTTGTTTATAACTTTGTGGCTATTCATAACTGGTACACTTCTGCTGATTTTTTTCGAGTTTGCAAGATGGATTCTATTAAGTCTGCTCTACAGTTCTGATTTGTGTCCCATATATGTTGATGTCTGCAAGTTTTTTTTATATTAGGTTGAGTACTGGGCTTAGTTACTGTTTTTCATACATTTAACTTCGTATGTTTGCCTATTGATATTTCTTGAACTGATTTCTGGAATTAGTTTGGTTATCTGCATTTTGTTTTTATTTACTGAGTGATTTTGGAAACACCCTCGAATTGGCGGTGTTTGTTTTTTTTTACTCAAAATCTCTATCAAAAATAACATCCAAAAAAAAATAAGTCCACCATGGGACTCGAACTCGCGACCTCGCGTTTCACAGACCAACGTGTTATCCACTGAGCTTCGAGCTCTTTTGGGTTTAATTTCATTAGTTTAATTAATATACTATAGTTAATTGTGGCAGAATTAGTTTAAGTAATTTTTCATTTACTTTAAATACATTTTATTTTTATAAACTTTTATTTACTGTTTTTTTTAAAATTTATTTTAGCTGATTAAATAAAGATAAAAAGAAAAATGTTTTAATTTAAGAAGTTATAATTTTAAAATAGATTATATTTTTATAGATTTTTAATTAGATTAATTTTATTCTAAATAGTGCTAATTTTTAATAATTAATTGTTAGATTTATTTTAAATTAGCGGGGTTTACGATTCATGCACTTTAGGTTAATTTTAAATAGTTTAAAATTCGTAGAGTTTAATTGTAGTTTAAAAACCAACGACACATTCAAATCGATTGTCCAAATCAAAACGAAACGTCTCAAATTCACTAGATCTTCGTGTACAACGAACTTGGTTCACTCACGTGTTTAATCGTATCCGTCTTTGACTTATTTTTGGTTAATTACTTTTTCCTAAAGGTAATTGCCTAAATTTGTCCTATAACGTATATGTGTTAATCCACGACACATCAGTAAGATTCTTTACGAATCACACTTGTTCTAGGAATTTGGATTGACGACTTTAATCAAGTGGATATTTATCCAATTGATTCACTCTTTATGTTCGCAGTCTTGCTTTGAGACGGTCGAGTAAAGAGAACGGCTAGTACAGCCCCGAAACCTTGTCAAGGAGATTCTTAATTGAATCTACCTATCACAGGTACGGTATTTAACATCGTATAACGGTCTTCACCGACCGGAGGTAAAACTCTACCGATTTAGGACGAATGTCAAAGCCATTCAGTCAATGTCTATGTTTTGTCTCGAGAAGGTGACATCACGGTGTACTCAGCAAAGTCAAAGATTCAAAACCGCATACTCATGCCTAAAGACATATTCAACAATTAATAGTGTGAGCATGTGGACGAAGACACAATATCGTAAGATGGCAAAGACAAGTCAAGGATGATTTGAAGATCTCAAGATTAAAGACAAAGTCGAAAGACAACGACAAAGGCTCAAAGATCATAGCATGAAGAAACAAGACTACTATTACACGTTCGAAACTCATTTATGGCGAGATTAGTAATCTCTACAAATCTACAAATGACAGAGGGTAATGACCTCTCATTAGGGAAGATTGTTAGCCTCAAAATATTGAGTCAAACAAGAATGCTCGGTCATATCTTTATTATGTATCGTATATTAGAACGTTGTAATAGGTAGTAGGTTAGTCGTGTATTACAGGCTCAACTTTAAGCTAAGGTTCATTCATAAGTAACCAAAGCCCAAAAGGAAAACCCGGCCCATAATCATATAGCCCATTATGCCACATGTAGGAAAAGGCTATATATACCCTTCCTAGCATGTTAGGAAGGGTGTTGGTCATTTCATTTTTTCACTCTCTAATCTAATCCTCCAAAAGTTCCAACCATTCTCTCTACTTTCTCTCTCTAAAAATCTTCCATCTTTTATCTACCTTTCTTGTTTAATCATCACGTAATCTATGGGACAACATTTTCTTTCTAATGGGTCGGCTAGAAACAATGTTCAAAGAACTCAAAATACTAATAATGGTAACTTCAGACCCACTTATGGCAACAATGGCAATTTTAGGCCCAACTCTAGCACCATTGGATTTAGACCTAACACACCAAACAATAATGTGTTCATGCCTTATGGTAATTCTAATGCTGAAGTTGTTTGTGATAATTGTGGTTATAATGGCCATACTATTGATCGATGTTTTAAGATTATTGGATACCCTAATGACTTTGGGAAGAAAAAAAAGGGGGCAGAACTTTAAGGGGAAGAATGTGTCTAACAATTCTGTGGGCACATCCTCTTCATCTGGATTTACTGATGAACAACTGACACCTTGATCTCTCTCATAAAGGACAATAAGGGTACTTCTAGTAATTCTGGAAAGGGGGTTCATGCCAATATGGCAGGTATTTATTTCAACAACAGCAAAGTGTTTAATGATAACTTTGAAAGATTTTTTTTGTTCTAACACTAACATCATATCAAAACTGGGTTATAATGGAAAGGTTGTTGATTCTGGGGAATATCAACATATGACCAATAATGAAACTAAATTGGACAATATTTTTGATATTTCACACTTAAATATTAATGTGGCTCATCCTAATGGGACCGGGGCTATTATTTCCAAAATTGGTAACCTCAAACTTTCAAATGGCCTGGTTTTGTTTGATGTTCTTTTCATCCCTGATTATTGTGTGACTCTTATTTATGTTCATAAACTTGCTAAGGATAATAAAGTCTTGGTTGTTTTTTATGAGAATAAATGTTTTTTTGTGAATCAGGATTTGAATCACCAAACTGTTTTAGGGACTGGTAGACAATATGGTGGTCTTTACTATTTAGATATAGAAGGTACTAAGATGGTGAACAATTTCAATGTGCCTACTTGCTCTCTTTCTAAACATGACTGGCATATTAGATTAGGTCACCCTGTTGAGCCTGCTCTAAGTGTTCTCAAAAATATTTTGAACATAACTGACTTTGGTCAAACGGATTTATGTGAAATATGTTAAAAAGATAAACAAACTAGAGAACCATTTCCTTTAAGTAATCATAAAACTAAAGTTCTTGGTGATCTTGTTCATTTAGATTTGTGGGGTCCTTATAGAGTGACCAGTCACACTGGTCATAGGTATTTCTTGATTGTTGTGGATGATTACACAAGGGCTGTTTGGGTGTATTTGATTAAAAGTAAAGAATGAAGTTGGGACTTATATTGAATTTTTTTTCAATCTGTTAAAAAATAAATTTAAAAGAAATGTCAAAATCTTTAGAAGTGACAATGGAATTGAATTTTTTAATCATAGTTTTCAAAACTTCTGTCATGATCAAGGGATTATACACCAGACCTCTTGTCCTTACACTCCAAAACAACATGAGGTTGCTGAAAGGAAACATAGGCATCTGTTAAATGTAACTAGATGCCTTATGTTTTAGGGGGGAATACCTTTGAGATTTTTGACTGAATGCATTCTAACTGCTACTTATCTGATTAACAGATTGCCTTCTTCTGTGCTAAATGGTAGATCTCCTTATGAGATGATTTATAATTCATCCCCAAATCTCTCTCATATTAGAACTTTTGGATGTTTTTGTTTTGCTGCTATTTTAAATAGTCATGATAAATTATCCAATAGGTCTGAAAAATGTGTGATGATGGGTTTTTCTAATTCTCAAAAGGGTTACAAGCTTTATAGTCTTGACATACATCAATTTTTTGTTTCTAGAGATGTCAAATTTTTTGAATCTATTTTTCCTTTTAAAGATGGTGCTTTGAATAAAAAGAATAATAATGAAGAATTTGATGTTTTCCAAAATGATAAAGCTTTGACCTTTTTTGACTTAGATAACCCTGAGCTACCCTATGATGATGAGAGAGTAACAAATGCACATAATGGTGACCATTGGTCACCAAGTGCTAGCAACCCACCCATAAGTCTTGGTGACAGTGGAGACATTGCCACATGCAATGATACCACAGATGTCAGCTCAAAAGGGATTGAGGCTGCCACACTTGATGACAATCATATTTCTGAGGGTACCTTGGAACTTAACCCAAGTCTTCCTTCTCGTGATCAAAGCATGGGAGAAAACTTGGGTGACAATTCTAATATTAATGCTCAGGGAAATCAAGGATTGAGAAGGTCTTCTAGACCTTCTGTTTTTCCAAAAAATTACAATGAGTTTGTTGTTAATTTAAAGTTCAAATATGGATTGAGAAATTTGTGGGATATTCTAGAATTAAAGGTGATGCTTTGTGTTTTGTGACTCAATTGAATAAGAATAGTGAACCTAAGAATTTCTTTTAAGCCTCTCAAGCCCACAGTGGGTTGATGATATGAACTTAGAATTTGCTGCCTTGCTTGAAAATGATACTTGGGACTTAGTTGAGTTACCTGCTGGTAGAACTGCCTTAAATTCTAAATGAGTTTGGAAACTTAAGTTTAAATCCAGTGGTGAAATAGAAAGGTACAAAGCTAGACTTGTTGCTATGGGTTGTGGCCAAAAAAGAGGGAATTGATTATGAAGAGACTTTTTCCCCTGTTGTGAAAATTGTTACTGTTAGATGCTTGATTAATTTGGCTGTTAACCAGTCTTGGCCTATTTATCAACTTGATATCAACAATGCTTTTTTGTATGGTGAGTTGGATGAAACTGTCTTCATGAACCTCCACAAGGTTTCTATACTGGATACAAAAATCTAGTTTATATTGAAGAAGTCCATTTATGGACTCAAACAATCTCCAAGACAGTGGAATTCTAAACTTACTTATGTTCTTGTGGAAAATGGATTTGTTCAAAGCAAATTTGATTACTCTCTTTACATTAAGTCTGATGATAAATTGTTTATTGTTGTTCTTGTTTATGTGGATGACATCATTGTTACTGGGAATAATAAAACCGAAATTGATAACTTCAAAAAAAATTTGAAAGGCAAATTCAAAATTAAAGATTTGGGAAACTTGCAATATTTTTTGGGAAGTGAAGTTATCAATACTAATTCTGGAATCTGTTTGAACCAAAGAAAGTATGTGTTGGATCTCTTGTCTGAGTATGGGATGCTTGCCTGCAAACCATATAAGACACCTTTGGTGTCTAAGTTGTCTATTTCTAATCAGCCTTCTGAAAATGACCCTTTGCTTGAAGATATTGTTGAATATCAAAAGCTTATGAGAAAGTTAATTTACTTGACCAATACTAGACCTGACATCTCTTATGTTGTACACTGTTTGAGTCAATTTATGCATTCACCTTTGTTGTCTCATCAGAAAATTGCTTTTAGAATTTTGAGATATCTAAAGGGATCTCCAGGTCTTGGTATTAATGTTGCAAGAAACTCTGGTATGTCTCTTAAAGCTTTTCTGATGCTGACTGGGCAAAACGTATTGTGACAAGGAGGTCTGTTACTGGGTATTGTGTTTTTGTGAATGGAAACTTGGTTTCTTGGAAGAGTAAAAAACAACATACTCTCTCTAAATCTTCAACAGAAGCATAGTACAGAGCTCTTGCTTTTGTTACTAGTGAAGTCATATGGATCCTCAAAATTTTAAAAGATTTAAAATGTTACAATCTTTTCCTGTGGATCTATTTTGTGATAGCAATTCTGCTATTAAAATAGCAGCCAACCCTGTTTTTCATGAGAGAACTAAGCATCTTGAAATTGACCTTCACTTTGTGAGGGAAATTTTTTTGAATGAGGTGGTTAAAACGGTTAAGGTAGATTCTGCAAACCAAATTGCAGACATCTTCACAAAATGGTTGGATATAGACCAGCATGAGAAACTTGTTGGAAAACTGGGCATGATTAATTTGTATGGGTTGTCAGATTAAGGGGGGGATGTTAAAATTTAAGGACTTAATTTGCAACCCATCTTTGACAATAGGGACTTATTGTGTCATTGTTTGAAACTTTCAGTTATGCTGAGGACTTGATGTGTAAGAAGGAAAAAAGTGAAGGAATCATTGATGCTGTTGCTGGATACTTTTGTTGGGCTACTTATACTTTGGACTCAAGCCCATTTTGTTGGGCTACTTATTACCATATATGGTTCACTTCATAGTTTGTATCGCCTCATGTGTGCAAGTGTGTGTTTTCATAAAACACACAGATACTTTCTTTTTGATCTTGATCTCTGAAACCTTGATTTGATTATTTTTTTTATTGTTTTTTAATTATAAAACTATTATCATGTAGATAATAGGGCTACACATAAGTAGCACTGATAGTCTTTAGTTTTTATCATTCTGTTTGTATTTTTATCTTGGTTAATAAAAGTTTAAATGTTTGAAGGCTCTTGATTTATGTATTACTACAAAACCGTATCTCCGAGACGCGAACCAATGAACAACCCTAAAATGAATATGTTTCTTTGAAATAAAGGAAGTCTATAGCGGGCGGTTCAAAATATAAAAATGAGATTAGAAAAAATATATAAAAATAGTAAAGAAAAAAAAAGTGAGTATTTAAAAAAGAATAAAATATAAATTCAGTTCCCCACACAGACACTACACATTACACAATCTCGTACTTGCTGATCTTCGCCACGTACCCTTCTTTACCCCCTAATTTTAAAAACCAAAATTAAAAAATCAAAATTCAAAAGACTGACCACATGCGTGTCAGACAATGAAATTACTACCCACCAACCGTGTTTCTTTCCTATTGGTCCACGTCATCAGCACGGAAAAGTTTACAGTACACGCGTTTGGTTCGATCATTAATCAACGGCTGAGATTCATTCATTAGGTTTTAGGCGGGGAACCACTCTCATAACATACTCCCACACGTCACTCGATCAGTTGCTCCCCCTGCCCGTAATATCTTCGGTCAGTTCGGGCACTACCTTCGTGTCATCTCCCAAAAGCTTCCGTTTTTGAGGTCCCTCTTATTATTGTTTCTTTTTATTGTCCCCTTTAAACATATTTCCTTTTCTTCTCTTCATTTTATTCATTTCATTCCTTTTAAACTTTTGATTTCATGAGTATCGTTTTATGATCGGTGGTTAAGGTTTTTTTAAGAAATGGCAGAGATATGTTGTGGTGTAATGAGTGAAAACGAGACCGCCTCGAACACTTGCGAACACAATTCGCAAGCGGCGAGGCGAAAAAGAATGGAACTCCGGCGTGTAAAATTCGTCGCTGGAGTTCCGACTTTGGAAAGTGAGAACGGAGTTAAGCAGGCGAGATTATCAATCTCGCCTGCCTCGTTCTCACATGAGGATGTGTGTGGCGATGGAAAGGCGACAAATGACGGGTCGCCTTTGGTCGCCACAATTTTGAGACCTTCAGGGTCTGCTGTTTACGTGGAGGTCGATGCGATGCCGAAATTCGGGGTTGCATCGGTTTGCGGGAGGAGGAGAGATATGGAAGATGCTGTCGCGATTCATCCTTCGTTTTTAACGAAAGATGAGTTCCAAATAACGTCTAGTTTGCATTATTTTGGCGTGTATGATGGCCATGGTTGTTCTCACGTACGTTAAAAATACTGTAAAATCGTAAACATCTAAAATATAAAACATGGAACAATTTTTATAAATTGATGTTTATGGTGTAATTATTTTAGGTTGCTACTAGGTGCAAAGATCGGTTACACTTGTTGGTGAAAGAAGAGCTAAATAAAAAAGTGGACACACTAGAATGGACAAAAACAATGGAGCAAAGTTTTTTCAAAATGGACAAAGAAGTGATAGATTGGAATAATGGGACAGTTGGCGGGAACTGCCGGTGCGAGCTTCAAGCACCGGAGTCTGACGCCGTCGGATCGACCGCGGTTGTTGCGGTCATGACTCCTGATAAAATTATTGTCGCGAATTGCGGTGATTCGCGAGCAGTGCTTTGTCGAAACGGCAAAGCAGTGCCTTTATCCATTGATCACAAGGTTAGTTTTCTAGGTAGAATTTTAAAAAGTGTCACATGTTACCGTACAATGTTTAATTGTTTTGCTTCTGGAAACACTGAGCATAACTTTATACCCTGGTTAAGATCCTAGTCTATGTTTATTGTTCTTTTACGTTCATGTTTAATACAGTACAGTAATTAATACTACTACTTTCACAGCATCTTTCTAAATAATATTACTGTACGTAGTTTGGCTGTTAATCCCAGATATAACTCGGTTAAAATAGAGTTTTTCCGGGCAAATTAAAACTATTAAGTTACTTGCTAACATGAATTTTTATTTTAAGGTCATGAGTGTCTTTTTTGTGTACAACTCGTGTGTACTTTTAGCTTATTTTCACGTCGAAAATTTCAGCCAGATCGTCCAGATGAGCTAAATAGGATCCAAGCTGCGGGTGGGCGAGTTATATACTGGGAAGGTGCAAGAGTTCTTGGAGTTCTTGCTATGTCTAGAGCCATTGGTGAGTGTTGGTCATCTTTCTAAGCACGTAATTGTCTTGCTCCATCGGACTTATTACTAATTGCAAATCGTGTATGAAGTAAATATTCTATCGTACTAATAAGACTATACGTCCGTTTTCCAGGTGACAACTATTTGAAACCTTACGTCAGTTGTGAGCCTGAGGTAACGATAACTGATAGGACGGGGGAGGACGAGTGTTTGATTATAGCTAGCGACGGACTTTGGGATGTTGTGTCAAATGATACTGCATGTGGGGTGGCAAGGATGTGTCTAAAAGGCAAGAAACCGGCTGCAAGAGTAACAAATTTGGTTGAGAGAGAAGAGCCTGGGTCAGAGAATTGGGACAAACCATGCTCGGATGCCGCAATGTTGCTGACGAAGTTGGCATTGGCGCGACGAAGCGCTGATAATGTGAGTGTGGTGGTAATTGATCTAAGGAAGAAATGAGCTTGATTATGGACTATTCATGCTTACTAGTGTTTTGGGACTTAAAATTAACAATGGGGAATAATTTTCCTCTTGATCGTCCCATGATAATTGAAGTTTAGATGATTGTAATTATTTTTAATCAAATTAATTGGTCGTGTTCTCCCAATTCTCTTTGATTTTCTTCTTTAATAGTGTCGAAACTTATTATAAAACACATGTCATGTTGTGTGTGAACGGGGGTTATTAATTTAAGTGATTCTTCTGGTGTAGAACTGTAGAAGCATACATGTAGAACTAGAACCGATAACTAGAATTGTTTATAACGAAGACTTAACCAAACTACGTATCATTATGAATAAAACTATATTGTCTATAATATTTTTTTATCATATATTTGATGTGATTCTTACTTAGTTTCGAATTTAAAAATTATAATAGAAACATTGTATTTTTTTTTTTGGAAATGCAATAAAAACATTGTATTTAATATGATTACGAACTACTATATTAAATTTGTTAATTTTAGAGCATCTATTATTGTACTTTACAAATAAGTTTACAAATATTTTTTAAAAAGATCTATAAAATTTGTTAACAATAAAAAAAACAATTTAATTGAATTTAAGTTTTTTTAAGAGGTGTAAGCTATTTTTTTATGTCTTTTTATTTTTTTTTCTTAAAAATGTTAGTTGTGTTTTATAATATTATTCTCTGTTTTAAAATTATAATTCATATTATTGTTCAATATTTATAAACTTTTTAAACTAATAGTCCACTCGAATAATAAATAAAAAATGTGGATGAAAGTTACTATATTATCCTAATTTAAAGTTATTATTATCGACAATAAAAAAGTTGTAAATTAAATATTTAAAAGTAAAATTATTATTTGACAAAAAATAATAGAAAAATATTTGAAAAAATAATGTTTTTATTAAACTGTGTGTTTTAGTCGATGGACTGTAATTACTAGACGATTACCCGCGCGTAGCGGCAGAATTGCCTAACGACATATAATTAACGATATGCTAAGTAAACCGGCGGTGGAACCGGTAATCCAGTGACTCGATCAAGTTGAAGCGTTGGTCGACCCGTGCCCGGTAACTCGTCCGAGTTGACTTGTTGGTCGAACATGTGACCCGGTGACTCAACCTGATTGTCCTGGTGGTCAAACCGTGATTCGGTGACTCGACCGGGTTAACCCGGTAGTTGAACTTATGACCCGATGACTAGTTCAACCCGTGACGATGTATTAAATGTTTGACTTTATAATTATTGCATTTTACTCTATATAAAGAATTTAAGTTTTTCACTATTTCCTTATTTATCATATTTTTGACTTTCTAAGAATCATGCGTAAATGCTTTATACATTAGTATAGATAAGACGGAGAAAATAATGTTTTATGAGTAGATTTATATGTAATAAAAATAGATTTGTGACATAATAAAATCTGTAACTTGATGTTAATTACTTTCACCGTCTTAAAATTATTTTTCTCCGATAAAAAATATACTTGTTTAAAAAATGTACATTTATTATAACTTTTTTCTAAAATTTTTGACAGAATAATAGTTTTATCTTTAGCTAATTAATTTAAGTCTTTTTTAAGTTTTTCAGTTATAGTTTTAAACAAAATTAATATAATAAACTTAGAATAAATTTTCTTTTCCATTATTACTAGTAAACAATTAAATTAGAAAGTCTTAAAAAAATATAAACAATAATATTACCGGATGCCCTTATAAAAAGTCACGGTGTTAGTTACTCACTTACAAAATACTACGTAATGTTTTACTCCGTTTATTTCTAACAAATTTTGCATCAGTTATTACAAAAAAAAAAGATTTGATAAGTTTTTAAATTAGAAATTACTTATTATTATATGAAAATGAGCTTCATTTTGTTTCTTCTTTAAACATGTTTGACAAAATTAACTGTAAAATGTATGTTATAAATTGTTAACATGAGTTAGAAGTTATATTTTTTTTATAAAAAATGTTAGTAAATTCACAATTAACTGTAATTATAAGTCGTAAAATATGATAAAAAAAACATACTTATAATCGTACACACGTTATGCAATAATAATGATGTCTATTTTAAATATCATAATTATTTTAATTTATAACACTTTATTTATGTTTTTTAAATATTTTCTTTTGAAAAAAACAATAAAATTAAATTTTTAACTTTGAAAAATTAGTTATATATACCCATCAAGACGAGGAGGAGTTCAAAAAGCAACCAAATAACGTATAACAAAAAATTATCTTAGAAAGGGTATAATAAACACTCCCTTATTCATATTTGCATGCATATGTTCTTCTTGGGAAAGAGATTCGATAACTTTTGAGGTTGAAGATTTGTGGTTTCTGTATACGTGAATCATGAGTAAAAAGATGTAAAAATGGGAGACGTGTTAATGTGATTTTTTGAAATGTCACTGTTTGAGTGACGCTATTAGCAATGTTTGAGACAGATGTCATGTAAACTTTGAATAACAATTAAATAAGTTTCAAGCTTTTGACCAAAGCATTAAGGCATGTTTGAATCTGGAATACGTTAGAGGGACTTTTGGATTATTTAGCAATCGAGTCTAAAGGCTAAAACATACTAGTGTGTTAAATTTAATATGTTTGGATATTTGAATTATACCTCGTAATCTAAGACCATGGTTAGAATGTTGTACACATTATGTATAAAGTTTCTTCTTTGAAACATGAATGGGCTTTGAGTGTTGGATATTTGTGATAGATAATGCATGCCATTGACTCCATTGAGGATGACTTGATGTACGGATTGTGCTCGAAACGCAAGTAGTGGAAGTGTGCTACGCAGAATATACACTAGGGAATTAGGGATATCAATATCATATCATAGATTCATAGTGGATAATCGAGTTCGAGTACTTGAATTATGTACGTGATAGAATGAGAACCATCCGAAAATACAGTGGACTAGCTTAGTAGAGACATTAACGCAAAAGTATCTCAATAATGCTCCAATCTCGTGATATGATGTACTAGGAATTTGAGTATATGTTGGATTGTTGGCTCAGTTGATCAAACACTTTCAGAACATCATCGGTTAGTTTAGTGAGCGAATCATGTGTTAGACCGACATCAACTTGCATGAAATTCTTATGGACAATGTTTGGACAATCACGAAACACAAGTCTCTCAAATGTGTGATGGGATTTGAAGTCTTTTAAGTATATCGAATCAATATCTTGGAACATAATCTTATCGGCGTGTACCTTATCCAAGATCAACTTCAGGTCATGTGATACGTTGCCTATATATCGATCAAATCACGAGAAGTTCAAAACGCTAGTGCTCGAATAATAAGGTGATGGATGGTGATTAAATACTAGGAATATGAATCGATTCTAAAAAATCTTGTGATTGAGAATGTATGTTGCGGGATAACATCTTCCTGCGTATTGTGACGGGTAAAATTATATTTACTTTGTAGCTACGAAACAATACAATCTTGACAATGTAGGGGTGAGAAAAAAAGTCGAAAAATCGAAACCGAAAAAATCGACCGAATATAAAAACCGATGGTTCGATTTTTATGTTTTAAAAAACTGAGAAGTTTCGGTTCGGTTTCGGTTTTTATCTAAAAATCGAACCTTAAATACTGAACCGAACCGAACCATTTTATTATATAAAACATATAAATATAATATAGTATAAATAAATAAGTAATATATCAAAATTATAAGTTAATATTCGTTTTTTAGGAAAATATGAGTAATATATTTATCTTATTGTTTATACGCGTGTTTGATAATATGTGACAATAATCGTTTGTACGCATGTTTACTTGCATGTGTGTTTATCTTATTAATATGTGTGTAATTATAGATTAGAAATTTGAGATAAGCATTATTAGGCTTAGATTGAAAATAAAGAAAAAAATATTTTCACGCAAAACAGGTTTTTTTAATCTAAATTAGATGTACCTAAATATAAACAGTTTTAAAACTGAAAAATCGAACCGAAACCGATTACAAACCGAAAAAACCAAACCGCCAAAAACCGAACGGTTTCGGTTTCTGATTTTTTAAAAACCGAACGGTTTCGGTTTTTGGTTTTTTAAAAACCGAATATATTGGTTTGGTTTCGGTTTTAGCCAAAAACCGACCCAAACCGAACCGTGTACACCACTAGACAATAGTATGCTTTTTCAGTGAAAAAAATGCTAATGATATCCATTATTGTTATGTTTAGTCTTTATTTTTGCCTAATTCTTATCTAGGGATTAAGAGTCGAGTAGCCTAGTACTAGCTAAGAATAGAGGTTGGTTGGCTATGTCTAAGCCCAACCCGACCCGGAGTCATTGTAATAGTTGGTCCCCCTCATCTCTATAAAAGGAGGTGAGAAGGAATGTTACATTCACGTCATTCTTTCAATACTAATCGTAAACAGCGATTAGAGATTTACCTTGTGGGCTTCGATTTACTTTTATGTTGATAATATTCTGCTTGTGTGTGTTCTTTGATCGTGGTTCCGCATCTAGTAATCAGGATTTTAGGGATTAAAACCTACAAGTGGTATCAGAGCTTCGGTTTGAAGATCTTCTGGTTTCTAGGTCGATCGAGGAAGGAGTTGGTGTTCGGGTTTTGTGGACATCATCGAAGGAGCAACGGGTGGTGATCGACATAAAAGGGTTGTTTCTTTCTTATTTTTGTCACAGAGGTTTTGTGAGGAAGAAGATAAGAAAGAGTATCTATTTAGTTTTTCTTTTTAAAAGTCCACTACTAAAAAGAAATGTATGTAACTCTAGGGTTATATTGGACCTAAGAATAGTTTTTATTAAGATTATAATTGGGCCATTACTATTGGGTTAATATACTTTTGTTTAAAAACAAACGTTATATTATTTTTAAGGATTACACAAGGAAAATTCGTAATTTGTGATTGTGAGGTTTAATATATCACAAGGTTTAGCGAATTACATAAGAGACTTTGTCGGTTTGTGATTGTGAGGTTTTCACAAGGTTTAGCAAATCAACAAAGGGATTAAAGAATGACGGGAGCCAAGTTCGACATCGAGAAATTCGATGGAACTGGTGTTTTCGGGTTATGGAGAGTCAAGATGCGTGCTTTATTAATCCAGAACGGATGTGAAGCAGCTCTGGAGGTTTTACCCGCGACTATGGAAGCTGAAGAGAAATCTAAGCTTGACAAGAAAGCTCACAGTGCCATGATTTTGTGTTTAGGTAACAAGGTTCTGAGAGATGTTACCGGAGAGACGACTGTAGCGGGGTTTGGTAAAGCTCGAGTCTTTGTACATGAAAAAGCCATTGGCCAACAAGTTGTACCTAAAGAAGAAGTTGTATACATTCTACATGCCGACTGGACGAAATATTTCTGAGCATATAGATGAGTTTAACAAAATCGTTCTTGATTTAGCAAATATTAAAGTAAAATTCGAAGATAAAGATCTTGCTTTATTGTTACTCACTTATTTACCAGCATCATACGAACACTTTGTGGATACCTTGCTTTATGGACAAAAAGCTTTGACTTTGGAGGACGTGGTGGCCACTAAATTCAAAGGAAATCAAAGAAAGATCCAAGGCGAATGGGGATGTTGGTGAAGGGTTATACGTATGGGGAAGAACTGATCGCATGAATTTGCATAAGTCAAGGGGAAATTAAAGATCGTAGTCTCGAGGTGGAAGACTCAAATGTTTTATTTGCCAATCTAAGGAGCACTTGATAAAAAACTGGCCGAAGAATAATCGTAAGAAGTTAAAAGGTTACGTCAAGAAAAATGATCAACCAAGCTCTAGTGGTTCGATTTATGACGGTTCTGAGGTGATGATGGTGATGAGTGTAGAGAGACTGCAAGATTGGATCATGGGTTCAAGAGGTTCATATCACATGTCACCCATGTTAGAGGTATTTTTGATTTTTTGGAATGTGATGGGGACAAGGTACTGTTGGGAGACAACAAGGAGTGCAAGATCAGGGGTATTGGCAAGGTAAAGGTACAACTGAAAGATGAGTCAAGTTTTGTGTTACACAGTGTCAGGTATATTCTTGAATTGAAAAGAAACTTGATATCGATGGGTACTCTTGAAAAAGAGGGATATACCATAAAATTGCAGTCGGTCAAAGTCAAGGTGATTAATTGTTCTAGGGTTATTATATCTGGAACCCGAAAGGGGGAACTGTGTGTACTCTTCGGATGGCCATGCAGTGGCCGGTGAGCTTAATGTTAGTAACACCCCACTTGGATAAGTGGACCGTTACGTGTATTTATGGCGTGTCATCAAAGCATAAGGTAAATGTCCTAAAACATTAACTGACCATAACGGAAATACCGGAATCAAACATCGGCATTCCAAACATAAGCCCAAAACATGAAAAATAAAATACTGAATGAAAGGACTAAACAATGTCCAAATAAGCAGAATAATATAAGAAATGCATAATGTAAGAAGTCTGGATAGCTTCCATCCAAATACACAAGCTCTTAGAATCCTAAAAGCGTCCTGGTGTACCTGCCGTTAGAACATGAAAGGAACTACGGCTGAGCATAACGCTCAGTGAACGGATATGAAGCATGATAAGGAATTACTGAAATGAAGTAGATGATAAATACTGAAACTGTAAGACTGATAAGTAAAGTTGCAGCGGAAATCTGTGTAAAATCTGTAAGGTCCGATTTATAAATAATAAAGTTGAACTGATATCTGTTAAAACCGAAAACATGCATTTACTGTATTTTAAATTGCCAAGAGCTTATATAGGTCATGTGCTATAACAATTGCTGCATGAATACATAGAGGGGTGACCTCGTCATGCTGTAGAGGGGTGACCTCTAAATAACTGTGCTGGGTGGAGGGATCAGCTCCAATGTGAAGGATGTAGAGCACACACCACATTCACCTGCTAAACTGTAAACTGTAGCCTAGGATGCATCCATACGCCCCACTAATAATAATAATACTGATAAAATGGCCAAGCTGAGCTGAGTGGGACGATGCAAGATATCACTCTCCTGCATGTGAGTCACGACACTGGTGCCTCTAGTGCCGTGGTTACGGTACCTCCGTAACTAGTACATAAACTAATCATGCTTGTATATAACGCTCAGGCAATTTATTTTATTATTAACATGATTACTGATAAGCTTAAACATATACTGGGAAAAACATTTGGCTGTAGACGGGGAATCCTAATCATGCATAAGAAAGGAAGTCCTTACTGAAGGACGGGAAATCCGTACCTCGTGTCCAGTAATGAAATACGAATGAAAGCTGAAGGATCGACTCTGACTTCATGGTTACTACATAAATAACGGACGCGTAAATAAGTTTATTTATATCTGTTTATTTACTGATCTTACTGTACTTAGTTTAGTTTATTTGTTCTTGTATTACTGATCGTATAAATCTGATAAATCTGATGGTTCTATAATATTACTGATAAATGTGCTTTCTTGAATTTCCTGATTACTGTAGTGTATAATTCTGATATAATTATTATTACTATAAATAGTAATCTGACATAAATAAGGGTTCCTAAAATCAGAAAGCTTTCCAAATTAGTTTTTCTTGAAATAAATCATTAATCAAATCATAAATTAAATCCGGCTTTTAATAGTGGGAGGAAAATGTAAAAAAAAATCAATTTAATTTTACTAATTACATAATTAAAATAACAAATATTTTTATAATATAAAAACTTATTTCTAAAAATGTTTCAACCAAACTAAAATAAGGTTCCCACTGCTTTTGTTATAACGTTCCCCCTGCTTTTGTAAGATAGTTCCCCCTGCTAGTTATAAGATAGTTCCCCCTGCTAGTCATAAGATAGTTCCCCCTGCTAGTTATAAGGTAGTTCCCCCTGCTAGTTATAACCCCACTGTTTTGTAACCCCAAACGCCCCCTTATTTTCTGAAAGCAACTAAACGCACCCTGTTTGGGTTTTTAAGGCTGCGGATGGTAACCAAAACACTAGCAACCCTGGTGTGGGTCACGGCTGAGTAACGCAGCACACACCGAACCCCCTTAGTGGGTTATTGGGACCCGGTTGACAACAAAGCCACCACCGAGAGCTTTATGCTCTCGGTTTCCCTGAAATCTGAGCACCACCACGCGACACCCCTGCTGGGGTTTGTTCGTGGCTGGTCAAAAGAACACCACCGAGACCTTAGGGTCTCGGTTTTCGTGATCTGGACAAGGAACCCGACACCCCTGTTTGGTTCGTGACTCAACAAACAGAACAAGAAAAAAAAACGAAAGGGTTACCTTGGTTTGCTGTTCGTCAGCAGGAAAAGGAAACAAGAAGGCAACGATCTTCTCTTTTTTTTTGTTCTCGTGATTCTGGCCGGCGGCCATCCTTTTTTTTTTTTTGTCTCTTATGTCGGCAGAACAAAAACCCTATTCCTTTTTTTTTTTGTCGTCTGATTGAGGAGAAAGGGGTAACCCCCCGTTTATTACTTCATAACATGGGCTTTGGCCCAAGTTCTATTTCTTCCTTCTTTTTTAACAAACCGGCCCTTAGGCTTTTATTTTTATATATATATTTTTTTAAATACTTGTATATATTAATAATGCTTGTAATAAAAATAATAATTGTAATACTTTCTCGCGTTTTTGTTTCTGAAGTCGCGATAATTATTTTTCTCGTGTAATAATACATAATAATATATTCTGTAACTTAATAATTATTTTCTAAATAATTATACATTCGTAATATTTAAATAAACTGAGACTACGCGTATATAATATTAACGTTTAATTATTTCTGTAGAATAAATAATTCGTCTGTAATATTTCTGAGACTAAATGCTTATTAACTGAGTAAACTGTAATATTTATAGTATTTAAATAAACTGGGATAACGAAATTAATTTCTGCGTTTAAATCTCTACTTAATAATTAATACTTATACAGTTTATTAAATACGGGTTTTACAATTCTTCCCCTCTAAAAACAATAATTCGTCCCCGAATTAAAGATACAACTATACCGGGTTTTACAATTCTTCCCCTCTAAAAAGAAGAAATTCGTCCTCGAATTAAAGGTAATAAGCTGATGAAGTTATAAGAACTAAAAGAACACGTAGACTGAAAAGACAATTAAGCTGAAGGATGAATTGTCTTCTAATTAAGACATAATGCTGCTGATAGATATAAACCTGACATGAATGAAATGATCATGTAACGTGACATGGCTGAAGAGAACATGGAACGTGACATGACTGAAAGAACTTAACTGGATTTATTGAAGGAAAAGGGATGAGAGGTCCGGATGGACTCCTGTTTCGAGTGGCCTCCCGCTCGAAACGATTCCTTCAAAGGTCTAACATAATAAATAACATCATGGTCCTGATGACCCTGTCCTGATGATGCTGAATAGTTTCTGGTTCCATATTTAAGATGGATTTTCTAAATCTGATAGACTGAATAACTATAGCATGTATGATACATGAAACGATACGTGTAAATATTCTGAAAAGGTAATATTTATATCTCTGAGAAAGCTGCTGAGAGTATATATAGGGACGAACTACGTGAACAATTGTGAACATGCTAAGTGAGCAATTGTGAACGGGGTTCATAATTATATGAGGAGCGCTGGCATGGAATTAGAATATGATAAGTGAATCATACTGTGATCGTGATACTAGAACATATCATGAACGTATGCTGACTGAGGAATAAATGCCAAATGATACGGCCTGAGATGTGAAACGTCTGCCTGGTTATGGAATAGTTGTGCTAAACTTGAGTCTAATTTCTCAAGCTTTCTGTAACCGTATTCGGTAATAAACTGAGAAACGTGTTTCGTGAAATGGCACACGAACTTGAACGTGAACTATGTTATGAACATAAACGTGAGCTTAAATCACAACATAGCATAAAATATGACTGAAACAACATCATACTGCGAATGAGACATAAACGTGAAGGTGAAAATAAACATGAACTTAAAGTGGGCGTGAACATACACTTGATCGTGAACATGAATCTTGTCTGATATGATGGTCAAAGGAATGCCTTGAATTCGTACGATTTACTACTAAATTTTAACCTTTTCTACAGATCTGCTACTATGTGATCCTTTCGGATGAAAGAAACGCGCAGGCTGATTACATGGTTGAAGATAACTTAGATAGTATCATACTTTCTCTGAGCCTGTGGTAGCTGATAACAATTTCATGGACTTTGTCTCATTTCTGTTCAGAAATTTCTAAGGGTTGTAGTAACTCACTAACATGACGGCGTTCTATCTTGAACCTGCCGTAGGTCAGGCATGTAGATATGAACATAGCTGCATTAATGTGTGATGCGGATTCTATTTAAGTTTTGTCTGGGATTTTGGAACATTCTGGTGGAAATCTTGTTGAATAGTCATAAAAGAATTTCTAGTGATGACTGTCGGCAATTTATGCGGTAGCAGTCAATTGAGTTCTAGAAATTTTATACTACGTTCATAGTCGTCAGTCGGGACCATCAGGTGATGGCCTTCACCTTCGCATGATTGTCTGCAATTTCTTTCTGCTAAAATAGGGTGGCTCAGAAATGCCACTCAGTTCAAGCGAATTTTATATCTGGAAAGTTGTGTATAAAAATCACTCCTATCGAAGATTCTGTACAACTGTGAGAAGATGATTCTCGTGTTCTTCTTTAAAATTTAGCAGACCAAAAATGTGATCAATGAATACGCTGACTATTTTGTCTGAGAATCATAGAAAATTTTTATTTATAACTTCCATAATATAGCTGGAGCATTAGGGAGTTCAGAAGTATAAAATTCAAAATCTTTAGAGAGACTATAATATGTGTAACAGCAGTCTGGAAAACATCATGTTCTTTTCTCTCACCATTGATGGTAGTATGATCGGAAATTGTTCTGGAAAATCTTTAAGATGTCGTAGCAGGTCAGATAAACCTTCCATACGAGGGGTGACATTGATTT
Source organism: Glebionis coronaria (assembly GCA_025667525.1). NCBI lineage: Eukaryota > Viridiplantae > Streptophyta > Magnoliopsida > Asterales > Asteraceae > Glebionis > Glebionis coronaria. The sequence goes on from CM046879.1 coordinate 469,456,672, forward strand.
CGAATGATGATCTTGTAATGATTTTCAGTGGTCGCTACATGATCTCATGATAGCGGCCTTCTTTCTGCTAGACATAACACGGTGCACTTTCTGGTGGTGCGTTAGGGCGAACAAAGCCTCGTTCTGGTAGCTTTTGCAGCAATTGATGCAGCTCTTGTAACTTAGCTGAAGCCCTGGAATAAGGAGTTTTGGAAACAGTTTATATTTCTGAGACAAGCTCGATGTTAAATCCTGTCTCATGGTCAGGAAGGAATTTTTTTTGGAATGACATTCTGGAAATTTCTTCTGGAAATGCTGAAAGAAATCTTGCTGATCATAACTTTAATGAACTTCAGGAATAGGTTATAACTGGTGGCTAGATAGTCTTCGTAGCTGTGGACTGATAAGTCACGCGCTCGTAGGGCAGGAACAATTTATACTGATTTTTCTGGCAGAAATATGATGAATGTACTGGGATTTAGTAAGACGGATCTCGTCGTTAATTGAAAGGAGCACCTTAATAAACATGGTGGTTCTCTGGAGTCTTTTCTGGCTGGGAGGTAGGTAAATACCTTATTTAAGATAAAGCTGACCTATGAATACATGGAGTAAACATGGCGATTTTCACTGAATGTGTTCGTCTGTAACTTCACAGAATGGACTCTGCGTGTTTAACCTGAATAACAATCTGGTGGTGGTGACTGAATTTTAATGACCTGATATATGCGTGGCATAATAGAATGAGTATACCCTTTTCTGAAAGATACCCTGAATTACTGAGGGTCTTGCTTGGAACATACTGGAACTAGGAGCTCTGACTCGTACTCTGAGAAGATATTCGTATGACGTGTATCATGACTGGTGCCCTGATATGTGTCTTCCGAAATGATACCTGAGAACTATGTCTTGACTGTTGTCTGGACATGTGTTTTAATGGGTGAGTCTGAATAAGATTAAGAATTTATGGTAACTGCTAGGGTTGGCGGACCGGTTAGACTACTGACCTCTTGTATTGTTGGTCATGTCCGTTCCGGAGTTCCGATGGTTACTGACTGATTAATTATGAGCACGGTGATTGTCACCACTGCTTTGTCTGTTAATTTATGACGGTCATTATCATGACCGTGATTCATGTGACTATTTTGCTGAGTGGCCGGCTGGGTTCCGGTTCCCATTCTTCTGAATGAAAGTTGGCTGGGTGAAGTGTGACATCTAACTGAGAAGGTAACAGCATAAAATCGAATGGTAGCGTATGATGGTTGAATTTATTCTTGTCAGAAATTTCAAGTTTATAGTCTTCGTCCTCGTTCCGCGGCATCAGCATCTTGAGAAATCTCCAAGGTTCAGCAGCATCAGCATCGGTGTGGTGTTCAGAGTGTTAGCAGCATCAGCATCTGGTAAAATCTTCAACTCACGAGCAGCATCAGCACCTGGTAGAATATCGACAAGTGGGAACGTCCGTGATGTTTAAGGATCGATTAGTAATATCCATGGAGTAGGGTACCTGAAGTACACCTGGACTACTGTACATGAAGTACACAATGAATACTGCACATGGAGCATATATGAGACACTGTACGTGGAGTACACGTGAAATACTGTACATGGAGTATAACTGAGACACTGTACATGGGGTACATATGAAATACTGTACATTGAGCTGGTGTGAATTTTATGGAATGATCGATGCTGGTGTCGATTGTCTGACATTTTCAACGGAAAATATTTGATTTAACTGGTTAGCAACTGAACTGAAACAGTTAATATGATGGGCTGAAAATTTCCTGCATGGACTTAATGCTGGTTGTGTAGAGGCTAACAAGTATGATTAAATGGAGTTTTCGTCAACGTTCAGTATAAGGACATGATTGATAACGATCAGAACATGAATTATCATGAATTAGTATTTCATTGTAATCCTTATGTATCTTAGTATGAAACATTATCACTCTGTTGAAAACATAATCCTTGTAAGGAATCATGAAACTGAATCATCATGTAGTTGACATCAACGTGAGGGTATGAAAATTTGACTGTTATAAGGAACACAACAAGTTAAATCAACTGAGGTGTAATATTAACTGATGTGGACGGCTATGGTTCAATCCACGTACTTCAAGGAAGGAAACATGAGACTAAGTATGGGCTATTCTGGTTCGATCCATACTGGCCAAAATTTTCTGAGAACTGTCATGTATAGAAATTTATACTCTGGTATTAAATATGGATGGCTGAAGTCCAATCCATACTTGTCAAAATTTATAGAATGTCATGATATGACAAAAGTGAGCAACTGTGGATCGGTTCACAAAACATCATTTGACTGAAAAGCATGAAATTCGACTTGCGAAATGGCGAACGTTTATGGCTGGTTCACCAAGTGATATTTGACTGAAACATAAATCTGTCATGAGTAAGGGTAAACGCCTATGGTCAGTTTACCAATACAAAAATTCGCTAAAAAGTACATGTGACTAAATGTGGCTAGTTATGTACCAACCTTTTACTTAGTCAAAGCTTTAAGAACACTGACTGATAAATGAAGAAAACTGACTGATTAATCCTTGAGAAACATGAAAGATAACAACGCCAAAATCTGGGAAGTTCCTGGTGACTACCCACTAGTCACAGGTCAAGTTTTAGAGCCTACAGGTCGAACCTATAGCTCTGATACCATAATTGTAACACCCCACTTGGATAAGTGGACCGTTACGTGTATTTATGGCGTGTCATCAAAGCATAAGGTAAATGTCCTAAAACATTAACTGACCATAACGGAAATACCGGAATCAAACATCGGCATTCCAAACATAAGCCCAAAACATGAAAAATAAAATACTGAATGAAAGGACTAAACAATGTCCAAATAAGCAGAATAATATAAGAAATGCATAATGTAAGAAGTCTGGATAGCTTCCATCCAAATACACAAGCTCTTAGAATCCTAAAAGCGTCCTGGTGTACCTGCCGTTAGAACATGAAAGGAACTACGGCTGAGCATAACGCTCAGTGAACGGATATGAAGCATGATAAGGAATTACTGAAATGAAGTAGATGATAAATACTGAAACTGTAAGACTGATAAGTAAAGTTGCAGCGGAAATCTGTGTAAAATCTGTAAGGTCCGATTTATAAATAATAAAGTTGAACTGATATCTGTTAAAACCAAAAACATGCATTTACTGTATTTTAAATTGCCAAGAGCTTATATAGGTCATGTGCTATAACAATTGCTGCATGAATACATAGAGGGGTGACCTCGTCATGCTGTAGAGGGGTGACCTCTAAATAACTGTGCTGGGTGGAGGGATCAGCTCCAATGTGAAGGATGTAGAGCACACACCACATTCACCTGCTAAACTGTAAACTGTAGCCTAGGATGCATCCATACGCCCCACTAATAATAATAATACTGATAAAATGTCCAAGCTGAGCTGAGTGGGACGATGCAGGATATCACTCTCCTGCATGTGAGTCACGACACTAGTGCCTCTAGTGCCGTGGTTACGGTACCTCCGTAACTAGTACATAAACTAATCATGCTTGTATATAACGCTCAGGCAATTTATTTTATTATTAACATGATTACTGATAAGCTTAAACATATACTGGGAAAAACATTTGGCTGTAGACGGGGAATCCTAATCATGCATAAGAAAGGAAGTCCTTACTGAAGGACGGGAAATCCGTACCTCGTGTCCAGTAATGAAATACGAATGAAAGCTGAAGGATCGACTCTGACTTCATGGTTACTACATAAATAACGGACGCGTAAATAAGTTTATTTATATCTGTTTATTTACTGATCTTACTGTACTTAGTTTAGTTTATTTGTTCTTGTATTACTGATCGTATAAATCTGATAAATCTGATGGTTCTATAATATTACTGATAAATGTGCTTTCTTGAATTTCCTGATTACTGTAGTGTATAATTCTGATATAATTATTATTACTATAAATAGTAATCTGACATAAATAAGGGTTCCTAAAATCAGAAAGCTTTCCAAATTAGTTTTTCTTAAAATAAATCATTAATCAAATCATAAATTAAATCCGGCTTTTAATAGTGGGAGGAAAATGTAAAAAAAAATCAATTTAATTTTACTAATTACATAATTAAAATAACAAATATTTTTATAATATAAAAACTTATTTCTAAAAATGTTTCAACCAAACTAAAATAAGGTTCCCACTGCTTTTGTTATAACGTTCCCCCTGCTTTTGTAAGATAGTTCCCCCTGCTAGTTATAAGATAGTTCCCCCTGCTAGTCATAAGATAGTTCCCCCTGCTAGTTATAAGGTAGTTCCCCCTGCTAGTTATAACCCCACTGTTTTGTAACCCCAAACGCCCCCTTATTTTCTGAAAGCAACTAAACGCACCCTGTTTGGGTTTTTAAGGCTGCGGATGGTAACCAAAACACTAGCAACCCTGGTGTGGGTCACGGCTGAGTAACGCAGCACACACCGAACCCCCTTAGTGGGTTATTGGGACCCGGTTGACAACAAAGCCACCACCGAGAGCTTTATGCTCTCGGTTTCCCTGAAATCCGAGCACCACCACGCGACACCCCTGCTGGGGTTTGTTCGTGGCTGGTCAAAAGAACACCACCGAGACCTTAGGGTCTCGGTTTTCGTGATCTGGACAAGGAACCCGACACCCCTGTTTGGTTCGTGACTCAACAAACAGAACAAGAAAAAAAAACGAAAGGGTTACCTTGGTTTGCTGTTCGTCAGCAGGAAAAGGAAACAAGAAGGCAACGATCTTCTTTTTTTTTTTGTTCTCGTGATTCTGGCCGGCGGCCATCCTTTTTTTTTTGTCTCTTATGTCGGCAGAACAAAAACCCTATTCCTTTTTTTTTTTTTTTGTCGTCTGATTGAGGAGAAAGGGGTAACCCCCCGTTTATTACTTCATAACATGGGCTTTGGCCCAAGTTCTATTTCTTCCTTCTTTTTTAACAAACCGGCCCTTAGGCTTTTATTTTTATATTTTTTTTTTAAAATACTTGTATATATTAATAATGCTTGTAATAAAAATAATAATTGTAATACTTTCTCGCGTTTTTGTTTCTGAAGTCGCGATAATTATTTTTCTCGTGTAATAATACATAATAATATATTCTGTAACTTAATAACTATTTTCTAAATAATTATACATTCGTAATATTTAAATAAACTGAGACTACGCGTATATAATATTAACGTTTAATTATTTCTGTAGAATAAATAATTCGTCTGTAATATTTCTGAGACTAAATGCTTATTAACTGAGTAAACTGTAATATTTATAGTATTTAAATAAACTGGGATAACGAAATTAATTTCTGCGTTTAAATCTCTATTTAATAATTAATACTTATACAGTTTATTAAATACGGGTTTTACAATTCTTCCCCTCTAAAAACAATAATTCGTCCCCGAATTAAAGATACAACTATACCGGGTTTTACAGTTAGTGTTGAAGAAAAAGATAGTCTTGTGCAGGTTTGGCATAAAAGACTGGGACATATCAGTGAGGCGGGTCTATACGTGCTGGAAAAGCAGGGTTTGTTTGGCAAGAAGAGTCTAGGTAAGCTCGATTTTTATGATAATTGTGTTCTGGGAAAGTCACATCGAGTCAGTTTCGGTGTAGGAAGTCACACTACTCAGGGAGTGATAGACTATGTTTATTCAGACTTATGGGGTCCGTCTCAGGTGGAATCATTAGAAGTTAAGAGGTATTTCATAATAATTGTTGATGATTATTCTAGGAAGGTGTGGGTTTATGTTCTCAGGTTCAAACACGAAGCATTTGGGAAGTTCAAAGAGTGGAAGCAGTTAGTAGAAAATCAGACTGGGAGGACGGTTAAGAAGCTGAGGACGGATAATAGTCTTGAGTTCTGTTGCCGAGAATTTAATCAACTATGCACTTATAGTGGGATTGCTAGACATTTAACAGTTGCCGAGACGCCGCAACGAAATGGGTTAGCAGAACGGATGAACAGAACTCTCATGGACAAGGTACGATGTTTATTAATACTGTCTGGATTGCCCAAGACCCTCTAGGCGGAAGCGACATGTACGGCCGCATATCTTATAAATAGGTCAGCATCGACAGCGATTGAGAAAAAGACACCTATGGAGATGTGGTCGGGACATCCTAGTGATTATGGGATGTTGAGGGTTTCCGGGTGTGTCTCATATTCACACGTTAAACAAGGTAAGCTCGAGCCGAGAGCAGTAAAATGCATTCTTTTGGGGTATCCTGGAGGTGTGAAGAGGTACAAACTATATAGGCTTGATAATGAATCACCTAAAATAGTCACAATCAGGAACGTGGTCTTCAATGAAAGTGTCGTGTACAAAGACACGTTGAAGGATTCTAGTGCAGCTAAAGATAATTATGTGGAGGAATTACAAGTTGAGGTGGAACTGTAGAGGTTAAATAATCATACGCCTAAGGAAGATCAGACATGTAAGGAAGAACAGACAAATTAGGAAGACCAGACAGATCAGGAAGATCAGTCGAATCAGGAAGATGGCTATGATGAAGATGCAGGGGTTCAGGAAACTGATCATCCACCGGATCTCACAGATTATCAATTTTTTCGGGATAGAGCGCCAAGGACAAGAACGAAACCGGCAAGGTTTCAGGATGAAAGTAATATGGTTGCTTACGCATTTGCTGCAACAGAGGAAGAAGATACCAGGAAGCAGTTGCTTGTGAAGACAGTTCTAAATGGAAAGCTGCAATGAAAGAAGAGATAGATTCTCTGAGGAAGAACAAGACCTAGGTGTTAGTAGATGATCCAGCTGGGCAAAAGCTAGTGAGCTGCAAATGGCTGTACAAAATAAAGGAAGGGATTGAAGGTGTTCAAAAGCCTAGGTACAAGGCAAGGTTGGTGGCTCGTGGATTCACACAAAGGGCAGGTATTGATTACAATAAATTATTTTTGCCGGTAGTTCGACACACATCTATTCGGGTTATACTTGCATTGACTGCGTGTAAAGATTACGAGCTGGAGCAGCTTGATGTAAAGACGACATTTTTACATGGAAATCTTGAAGAAGTGATCTACATGAGGCAAACACCGGGATTTGAACAAGGTAACAAGGTATGTTTGTTAAATAAATCACTTTACGGTTTGAAGCAGTCACCTAGGCAATGGTACAAGAGGTTCGATGAGTATATGCTGAGCAATGGGTTTAAGCGTAGCAGTTACGACAACTGCGTATATTACAGAAGCTATGCACCAGGGGAGTATATCTGTTTATTGTTATATGTATATGATATGTTGATTGCTTGTAAGAGCAAGGCTGAGATTGGTTCTACCAAGTCTTTGCTTAGTAGGGAGTTCGACATGAAAGAGCTCGCGGAAGCAAATAAGATTCTTGGTAAGGAAATCTTCAGGGATCGGAGTCGCAAGATTATGAGGGTGTCACAATCCGGGTATGTTTAAAAAGTTTTAAACAGATTTAGAATAGACAATGGGAAATCGGTAGAGATGCCATTGGGTGGGCACTTCAAACTGTCGTTGAAGGATTGCCCGATTAGGGATTCTGATGTTGAAAGGATGAGTAGGGTGCCATATTCAAATGCGGTTGGGAGCTTAATGTACTTGATGATGTGCACGAGTCCAGACATAGCGTATGTAGTAAGTGTAGTTAACAGATATTTGGCGAATCCGGATAAAATCCATTGAGAAGCAGTGAAGTGGTTATGAAGTATTTGCAGGGCACTATAAACGTGATTTGGTGTATGGGACAAATCGTGGAAACCATGTGGACGTAACAGGTTTTGTTGATTCAGACTACACTAAGGATCCGGATAAGGATAGGTCTCTCACTGGTTACGCATTTTTAGTACAGAGATGTGTTGTAAGCTGGAAGGCATCGCTACAACACGTGGTGGCTCTTTCAACTACAGATGCGGAGTATATGGCCCTTACGGAGGTTGTGAAGGAAGCTATTTGGCTAAAGGGACTCTTGGAAGAGTTGGGCGTGAAGCTCAACACTGTTGCAGTTAATTGTGATAATCAGAGCGCGATTCACTTATCGCGGAATCATGCTTTTCATGAAAGGACTAAGCACATCAATGTGCGCTATCACTTTATCAGACAAGTTTTGGAAGCAAATACGGTTGAAGTTCTGAAGGTGGGTACTGAACACAATGTTGCGAATGCCTTGACGAAGGTGGTACCTGGACGCAAGTTACAACACTGCTTGGAGTTGCTGGGTGTTGGGATAGGCTAATATAAAGTCTAGGGTGGAAATTATTATGTTTGGTCTTTATTTTTGCCTAATTCGTATCTAGGGATTAAGAGTCGAGTAGCCTAGTACTAGCTAAGAATAAAGGTCAGTTGGCTACGTCTAAGCCCAACCCGACCCGGAGTCATTGTAAGAGTCGGTCCCCCTCATCTCTATAAAGAAGGTGAGGGGGAATATTATATGCACGTCATTCTTTCAATACTAATCCTAAACAACGATTAAGGATTTACCTTGTAGGCGTCGATTACCTTTCTGTCGATAATATTATGCTTGTGTGTGTTCTTTGATCGTGGTTCCGCATCTAGTAATCAGGGTTGTAAGGATTAAAACTTACAATTATCATTTTTATGATTCTCTAATAAACTACACTTTTTTAAATAGATTATTAATGATGAAATGCTAATGATATGCATTATGGTTTATGATCAAGACCTGCTAAAGTCTTGGGTTCAAAACCTGTCAAGTGTTTTTTCTCTCAAGCGAAGCGGATAACGAGTTTAACATAACTAGACGAAAGTTCGAAGAAAACATTTTGTCCGCTTGAATGTCATTGTACGACTCGACCCACTAACAATTAACATTTGTCGTTCTATATAAAATATAATAAACTGTACTTTTTAACGAGACTATTGTTGATGAAATGCTTATTTTATCCATTATGAAAATGTATTTATTATACGACCATAAATTAGTATTTTGTTACTCTCTCCGTCCCATATTAATAGTCTACCGAACAAAAACAAGCAGTTTAATAAAAAAAGTATTTTTTTAGTTTTCTCTCTCTTACTTTTTACACAATGACAATTTTACCCTTAATCAATTAATTTACAACTTCTTTATTGTTTGTAATAATACTCTCAAGTGAGGGTGATATGGTAAACTCAATCTACATTTCTTATTTATTTTTGGACTGAACTATTAATTTAGGACGTTCAAAAATAGTAACCTGGACTATTAATATGGGACGGAGAGAATATAATGAATTTTAAATTTTTTATGGACTGTGATAATAAATTATAATGCAAATATGATTGGTTTATAAAATATGAAAATGTTTACACATAGGGATAATAAGTTTGTAAAATAAAATTAGAGTAAAAGCTAGGAGTGAGTATGGGACGGTTTTTAGCTTAAACTCGAATAAATTTTTTTGGCTTTTAAGAATTGTAAACCGTTTGGTTTCGGTTTTTTTGGTTTCGATTTTTTGGTTTTTCTTACTAAATCGGTTTGGTTTCGGTTTTATTTTCGGTTTTTCTGTTTCTTTAAAATTTACTAATTTGTTAACTTAAATTATATGATCCAAACTTTAACTGGTTTCGTGTTTAAATAAAGCAAGAAACTAATAGTTTTCATAACGCTATCAACAACATATTCATCATTTAACATGTTCACTATCCAAATAAAAAACGTCTTTATTTCTTTTGTTGCTAACTTCATCCTCGTTGAGAATTTGAGGTGCATAGCTAAAAAGCAACAAGATAGTCAATTTATACATATAAGTAGCAATTGCTAACAACAAATACTCCACTAATTCAAGTGCTCTAATAACTATGACGAGTTTCAGAGATTTAAAATAACAGAATAATGAGTTAAGATATTAGGCCACAAGTTAAAATCGACATCCTTGCTTTTCTAGTTTATATGCAAACATCTTATACGTATATATAACAAACTTCAAACAATAATGACGTAAATCATAGTTAGGTTAAGAAACAAAAAGTGATTATTAGCAATGTTGCAAAAAAAGATCTACTAAGCCGATTATTAATCGCTTAATCGCTACAAGACCCTCAACCTTGTCGATTAATGAAAAGGCGATTAATGACGGTCAAATGTGGTCAATGACATTCAAGGGATGTCAAACTTGCCAAAAACTTGCAAATGTTGCCGAGATTACCGAATACTCACTATAACCTTGTGTTTATCACTTATATTAACTATTTATATGTATGACAAGTTGTATTTTAAGAATAATATTACCGAAAGTACCTAAAACTGGTTAAAAATACACAAAACTTGCCGGAAATACCAAAAATTTGCTAAAAGTGCCAATCCGATTGATCTTTTATTTTTGAACGGCAATTGCAGTAAAAATAACAAGAAGCTAAAAATTACAAAGAAATAAAGCACGGGTGGTCGACCTGCTGGCTAGAACGATTAATCAGCGATTAATTCCGCCTAGAACGATTACAAGTTACAAGGTAGTCGACCGGTCGACTAGCGATTCACAATTTTTGCAACCTTGATTATTAGTCTATTACATCAACATTCATGACCAAAAATTAATAATCATTATGTATACAAATCAATCGTTATTAATGAGAAGAAATAACAAGTGATAACAAATTATCTAGTACTTTCATTACAATAAATCCAACTAAACATAAATCACTAATAAGTTATATAAAATAAAAAATAATCAACAACATATAATTGTTATATTTATTTTAGTTACACACTAATAAATTATAAGTAAGAAGAAATAAAATGTCCAGGATTCATAATCGGAAGTATAGTAGTATTACTTGTCAAAAAAAGTCTTCAATGATATATTCAAATCTTTGTTATAAATAGTTTAACATCAAAGTTTTGTATAAATATATAAATGTTTTTATAAAATTTAAAACATATAAAACGGTGGGTTGGGCGGTTTTTCTAGCTCGATTTTTTGTTTGCGACCAAAAATCACCCAAAACATTCGTTTTTTATAAAAATCAAAACCGTTTACATCGCATCGGTTTTTCAAATGGTTTGGTTTTTTCGATGCGAGGTTTTTTAGTTTGTTGGTTTTGATTCGGTTTTCGGTTTACGTGCTCATCCTAGTACTAAAAGCTATAAGATAATCATAAATTTCTATTTTTGCCGACTTGACAAATTAAATATTTTATTAAATGATAATCATACTATATGCTAATGTTGCCAAAATAGTTTATTATGTTTCTGAAAAAAGAAAAATTAAAAAAAATTTCAATTTTTTTCTCCGAAATATTTTTGTTCTTTTCCAAAATTTTAGAATTTTTTTTTTGAAACTTTTAGATTTCTTTCTAATTTGTGTAAAATCGAAAGTTTTCAAAATATTTATAAAATATAAAAAAAATTCTTTAAAATTTTCAAAAACTTTTGATATTTCTTAGAGTCAAGTTATTTTGGATACCATATCTATCATGGATACTAAGGGACTCATCCCCACCATCCATCCTTATCATATCTAATGGTTGAGATTAAAAGTATTTAATTATTTCACTTATTTTTAAAACTTAAATATCTTTTAAACCGTTAAGTGTTAAACGGAAAAAAATATACCATCGCGACGAGCATTTAATTAGCTTTCTACAGATATGCAATATGATATACTTTTAAGAAAAAAAAATCGTTTTTTTTTTAATTTGCGTAAAATATCATATATGATAATAGTGTTTTATCATATATGATATTAGTGTTATGTTACAAATTATTACAGAATCATATATGATATTGGTTTATATCATATGATATTGGTTTATATCATATGATATTGGTTTATATCATATGATATTGGTTTATATCATATATGATAAGTTATATCATATATGATACCAGTGTTACTATCATATATGATATTTAGTATCATATATGATAAATTACGGAAAAAAAATAATTTGTCGAAAGTATATCATATAGCATATCTGTAGAAAGATAATTAAATGCCCGTCGTAATGGTATATTTTTTTTCGTATAACGATTTACGGTTTAAAAGATATTAATGTTTGAAAAAAAAGAGGAAATTTGTTTTATGTTTAATCTTATCTATTAGATTAAGATGGAGATAAGTGGTGGAGATTAGTCCCTTAGTATCCAAATAAAGTTTGGTATCCAAATGAACTTAAATCTATTTCTTAACATGAACATTGTGAATCAATTTCGAAAACTTTAGATGTATTTTCAAATTTTTGAAAACTTTCGATTTTCATACAATCGAAAAAAATATCTAAAATTTTTGAAACAAAATTCCAAATTATTTGAAAAAAATTTCTAAAGTTTTGAAAATAAATCTAAACTTTTTGAAAACATCCTAAATTTTTCAAAGAAAAATCTAAAATTTTGAATTTTTTTTAAAGTTATCAAAATAAATCTGAATTTTTTGAAAAAGAAATCTATAGTTTTCAAATTTTAAAAGAACAAGGATTATAGCCCGCGCTTCGCTGCGGTGTGGTGGACCCTGAGCTGTCTTAGAAGCCTAAACGATTGCTATATACAATTACATAATGCAGCAAGTGTTATGGTTTACATGTTCACTACAAAAGTGTGTACATATGCACATATAGTACATCAGGTTCTATATAGTTAGTCTCATTTCTAGTTCTTTTGATTTGATGAAATGTCGTAGAACAGATTGTTACGCTGTCGTCGGTTTCGTACCCTCGTTTATGAGCCGCTTGGAGGACGATGCTGTTGTCTGTGCAGGCAGTACCAGTACCAGTTCATATTTACTATACTAATTCAATGTTATGGCCAGCCATGGTGGTCGCAATCGTCTTTGCTAGTTCTTCTATGACATTGTATGTTGGGATGCCTGTATAGTGGGATGCCTGTAAAAAGTAGATAACAAAAATATAAGTTACTGTTGTACTGAATTACATTTTTTTTTGCTCATTAGCTAACTTGAGTTGTTTTTTTGACATGTTTAACATACGATTTATCAAAAGGTTGTTGAAGACAATTATGTAGTAAGCTTCACTTCGTTTTTCTTCGTATTGAATAAATGAAAGATAATGTGGTTAGTGTGGAAGTTCTGGTTAACGCACCTTTTGCAATCCACATATGTCAAATTTTCAGTTGGATTTATTGGGTTGCTATTTATCCGAATTAACCTTTTGCAAACATGATGTTTCAATGACCTTTCATTTCTCTACTCGACATTGTGTTCATCACACCTTTTACATTCTTCTTCCTCATACAGTTTCTTTTGCCTACAAAGATTAGGCGTTTCATATCGTATAAGAAAGTGGCTGAGTACATATATATATAGATTTGGCTAGATGAGCTATGTTAAGTAGATGGGTTGAAATTAATTATATAGATGTATAGAAGTCTTTATAGTTGGGAATATACCTGTGTTTGATAAGGACTTTTGGTGGAGGCTGTAATGTGTGCGCGAGGATGACGTAATGGCAAAAATGGCAGAACACGATGAGTTACAAACTCATCCTCCTGAAATTGAACGATGTATTGTTATTTACCTGATAACACAGATACACATCATTAATTCAAGCTTTAAATTCATTAATGATACCTGATAATAGACATTTATCAAGGTTTGAGTTGCATGGGAGGCATTGGAGGCAGGCGGCTATTTGACCAGGGTATACGTTATTGCCTTAGGGCCGATGATGGAGCGACTTAATTCTGACCTGCTGTAGCTTCTGCCAGCATCAGGACCCGAAAAAGGCGGCGTGCACCCAAACACACCATAAACAACGAAGGGGGTCCTCTTTAGTAGCTTCAATCCATGTCTATGTAAAACTCCATATCTGTTGAAAGTTATACAAAACACTTGCTTAGTAAACAATCTGGAATAGGATAATAATATAGTAGCGTTAATGGTATGAAAATATTATTACTCCTATTGTTTACATCATCAAGGGTAAGGTTACTCTAGTGTTCTAATTACATAACTATTCGTAAATCATCATAAACTCGTAATGTTTCCATTTTTTCACTTTCACGCAATATTAAATAGAAAGAAATTACATTTTTTTTGTGTAAATCGACGACAATAAAGAAAGATGAGCCTAATAAACCAGCATAATGTTATTATATAACATGTTGAACTACATAAGTGCGTAAAATTGATAACAGTTGAAATACACCTTGGTACGTGTCTGATCTTGCAGGTTTTTCGTTGTGTTGTTGAAAGTTAACCTGCCCTTCTTTGTAGTTACCTCTAAATGGATTCGTCGATCTTTCAGACCTGTAAAAGCCTAGCATGTACTTTTTTCTTGTCAGCTTTGAAGAATCCTTCTCGGATGCTGTCCATTTCCGAGAAATAGTAGCACAAACACTTTCCAAGTGTAAACTTTCAGTGGTGATTATGTAAGATACCAGATTGGCTTAGGCATTGACATTAGGAGTCTTTCTGGGCTCAGATGGGCCAATATGTAGGAAAAATATGATACACCCAACATGGCTGCAACCATGACAGGTTACCCCGCGAAGATACAGGTGACCATAACTTCAATTTGGCCTGTTAAAGCTCCCCACAGCCTGAGAATGACCCCGCCATGCCAATAAGGTACCTCAAACATTGGTATTAAAGTAAACCTGGGGTACATAGGATGAACATTGAAGGCAACATCAATTTTTTTAATCTCTATAAGGCTCAGATAGTCTAGCACGTAGCGAAAAAAGACACCCACCATGGCTGCATCTCTAGTGAGTTGCCCCGCCAAGGTATAGTTGTCTGAATTTCATTGAAGCTAAATAAAAGCGACAACGTTGTAAATACACACATTGTGCAAATGGATGATCGAATAAAGGGGATGCTTCCGATATGGCTGCAACCATAAGGCTACCATGCCAAAGTACGGACAATCACAGCTTTACCGACCCCATTTAAAATCATCATAGCCAAAACATGGTAGTTTCACAAAACGTATATCAGGACAAACTAAGCAAGACTTATCTCATATGTACGGCAGCATATTGTAAAAAATTGAGTGGGTAACTGTTTCGCAAATGACCACGTCTCACAATAACAATCTTTTACGCGCATTTCTCACAAAGTTGAGTGTCACAAATAAGACACTTTTAAACAGTGACTTCTTTAAGCATGTTCCAATCAGCAACTCTAAACACCATTAAACCCCTCTTTGAAAGCCACAATTACTGAAAAAAACACATTTAACTATTTAAGTAGACCCTTAACACACATCACCAATCTCACAAACCCATTAACGCAAATGAAACCTACCAAAAACCATGTCGCAGTTCAATTAAAGAAAAATCAAATCAAAAAAAAAAAACTAACCATCATTCATCGATGGTCATTCATCTTCATTTCCAACTCAACACTTCTTCGGTACCTGCTTTATTGAAAATCAAGAAATAAAAAAAACACAAATTTAGTCATAATTAGTATTCGAAATAAAAAAAACTTACATTCAACCATCACTGTTATATACCGATACTTATATAAGACAAGGATTTTAGCCCGGGCTTCGCCCCGGGTTGTTGAATGTCCTGCTGCAACTTGGTCATGCAGTACATGAAGTTACACTTATGCTGAATCTGTTGCAGCATCAAGTTGCTTCAAAAAGAATGTTATTAGCCTACGTATAATGTTTGGCCTACTTGGATTCAACAGCGTTGCTGGGATGACGGATCACAATTGCAAAAAGGACTGAAGAGTTAGGCGTGCTCGCCACTTGCATATCTTCAGGTGCAACGTTCGGCTGTATGCTCGTTGTTGGTAAAAGGTGACCAGCAATCAGTTCTCGGGGCTGCTGATGTTAGAAGTGGAGGACACGTCAACAGCTGAGACTGTTAGCACGAAAAAACAGCTTCTGAATCTCCAATTGTCTAGTATCTTCAGGATTTTATTCATTGTGACTTAGGAACCTCTGTACCTACATCCTCATATATCGTAGAATCAGCTTAACAACAGCTTTACAACTCCAGTCACTTGTACCGGATAAATTTTCGGACAATCTTCGTTCGCCTCATCACCTCTCATTGAACTACACAATAAAATAAGACATAATTTCGAAAAATCATTTCACAATAGTACATCAACAGCAGTTGCAGGTAATTCCAAGTAAAAAACACTAAAAGAAGCAGTAAAACCTATAAGATGCCAGAAAGAAGGGAACCTGATCACGTAAGTCTTTTTTGGGGTCCAAGAAATATGAATATCATCAGCTGACTCGAACGACAAATCCTACATACATGATGTATCATAAAAGTCGGCAAACGTTTAAGGGTTTAACATTGAATGACATATCAAGATTAAAGTTAGAGCTGCATCGTATAAGATGACGATAATACATTACAAAACAAATACTATGTACTTACTAATTAAGATCATTAATATTTCGTATATAAGCCTATTTTATTTTCCCTTGAACGAAATATGCACCCCCTGGCATGGCCATTGTTAGTGGAAGCTAAGTGTCCATGTGGTCAAAGACCTTTTCTATACACCTATTGGTTGCTTCTTTTTCCGGCATTAGCATTTTTAATACTCATATTGAGCTTTCGTATGTTAAACCTACAAAACTATAAACTATTAATGGAATCTAATCACAATATTGTTTCCTTTACTATAAAACATGATTTCGTAGAGGTATGAAAACCAACTTTTTTTTCGCCATTTTATATGAAATCCTTTTAACTTTGAGATGAACCATTCTACTAAATTAAACTCCATTACTAATTTGTACCTTTGTATCTTCGTTTTGATCTAGTATCGGAAATATGTCAGTTAAAAAAATTTAAAACTCTCAAGTACAACATTAGCCCTGAAAAGAGTGAACATTCAATTTAACATCAATGTTCGGACTCCGTATTTGTTATACTAATGCTAAAGGTATCATAACATATATTTAGTCTCACCCCTTCATCTATTTCGCTGAGATAGGGGATCAAGATTTGCCAACGCCACGTCTACGCTGCACATGAATGTCATTTGGATGAGATCATTTATTCCAAACTACATGAGCTCGTCGCCTTTTGCAATATGTTGAAGCCGATCAACTGTGCGATAGTGGCATTCCCCATCTGCAATCAATATGAAAAACCATTATTTACTTTATCAAATACACCTTTTTTCATTCTATTCGGGTTGGTGATCATGTTCAATTTGCCACTGTTATCTCCCCAATTGCTGAAGAGTCTGGGTAAGAAGTTAATAAGTGACAACTTTGCTCTCTTTTTTTGTTCCAATTCTAACATTCTTTGAATCTTGCAGCATGAGCTTGTTTAAAAGATTTCAACAATTGCAGAAGGAAGTTTATTTGAAAAGACTAAAAAACTCTAAATTAAAAGAACACTGAATAGATATGTTTGAAATAATGTAACTTCTCCATCCCTCTCCTCACAAAATAATTTTATAAAAGGGGTTCAAGTTTTATGCTTTTTTAAATAGGCCAAAGTAGATTTTCACCTAGGAAAAAGCTGATATGTGAGAGGGCCACTTTATATGCGGGGATGGTTATTGAATGAGACACATTTCAATGCCCCCACCCTCAAATATCTTGCATAACCAAACACGAAAATGAAAATACCCAAATTCAATACCCGAAATATATTTTTTAACATAACCCAAACAAATCAAATACTCAATCTTTACCTCCTGCCTAAACCTTTTTAACATATTAGACGATCCATAAGACACAAAGATAACAAAATCTAGGCCAACTGCATACCCCTTATCTTCGCAGCCCAGAAAGGAGTAATTTCTTTTAGTAATACTTTATGACAATGGCGCGTAACGAAGTAAGTGTGTGAGATACGGTAACGATGGCACAGTAGCCCAATAGTTTTACCATGAACACATCTCAGAAACCACAAAATCCACATAGGCAGAGCAGTGGAGCACACAATTGTTACATCGAAGTAAACTGCTAACAATTTTTTTTTACCTCAACCAATCATTCAACTCCGGCAATATGACCGTAGAGGAGGCTTAGATAGGCTGCTAATAGAAATAAAGACGCATCCGGTATGGCTGCAAACGCAACAGGTTGCCACGCCAAGTCACGGACGGAGTCATTTTTTTTTAGCGCTTCCATATTCATCATAGACTCTCACGCAAAAAAAAGTCAACCTATTTTCGGCATGACACCCCTCAAACGCCATGACTGCATCACCGAAAGCACAATACTTTTTACATATACCCAAACAAATCAAATATCGTATCTTTACGTCAAGATGAACAATCAAACAACACAATATTGGGTAACCAAATCTGCGGGAATGAGAAAGTCCAATTCAATACCCAAAATATATTGTTTTACCAAACAAACAAATTAGAGTTACCTCAAGAGTACAATTAGCATAAACAGTTTAACTGTAAAAACCATTGCTTAGGTTGCTACCAAAAAACCCAGCTAGGCCCACCAACATCACCGACCGTTACCTCAAAACCTCACCAACGTCACCAACCGACCACCTACGCCGCACACCATTAACGGCGGCAACGAAGGGATCAGTGGCATCGAATGGCTGAAAGGTTTCGACATAAATCATCAAACGACAGGGACAATTAGAATTACCCAACCAAACGAAGCAACCGATCAGATCTAGCAGCAGGAAAAAAAAGGTTAAATCAAAATAGATAGGAATGGGATTTTATAGAATAGGTGACGGGTGGATAACAGGTGTCGAGAGGGTAAAAGGAATGAAGGCACGTAGCAAGCGAGTGAGGGAATTAACATTCGCAGGCAAGACAGGATCTGGTTTTTTAATAGTTAACTTTGAGAGAGAAGGCGCGTGAAGAAGAGAAGGTGTGTGATACGGGGAAGAGCGCAAAAGTGTGATATCTATTTTTTAACAATATACTGGTAAATGTATAGGATGTATAATTATTTCCAATTTTAGATATTTATTAAAAAAAATTAAATACTTAAATGATAATACAAATTTTCTAACAAGGAAAAATTAAATATGTGGAATAAACTAGTTACCCAAATAACAAGTTATAACTTAAGAACAAATTAATGTAGTCATAACAAAATTTGAAAGCTCGTTATTGAAATTATTAAGTAAATTAGCTCAATTGTCAAGTCGACATAAAATAAAAAGTACGTGATTATTTTATAACTTTTACACAAAAAATTATAATTTAATATCATAACACAAATATATATATATTTTTTAAAATTTATTAAATAGATACTCTGTCAATAATATAAAAATAAGGTAAAAGAAAAACAATGTTACAAGCTTGCTTGCGAAAATATTCTCTCCTCTCTCGTTTTAATATAAGGTGGTGTTTGATAAGAATTTATAAAGTATTATTTAAAAAGTATGTATATTTATTAAGTTATTAACGGCTTGTTTGCTTTGTGCTTGAAATTAATAAATGATTTTCTAAAAGAAGTAAAAAAGAAGAGGGTTTTGATGTTAAGCACGACTTATTGTCATTATCTTATATATTTATCTTTCAACTTTTTTATTCTTTAATTTAAAAATACGCAAGAGTAATTTTTCTTTAATTCAAACATTTTATTCACAAAACGAATAATTATATACTCGTCTACAAATAAATACCATATATTTTACTCCTTCCGTCGCATAATAAGTGTCCACTTAGACTTTTTTAAGTCTTTTTATCAAATTTTGACCGTAAATAATTTTATTTTTGTTATATAATACTTGATGAAAATTATACCAATGAAAATAACATTTTTAAAACCGAATCTATTCATATAACTTTCATCAAGTACAATATGACACAAATACAAATATTTACGGTCAAAGTTCGATTACAAAGACTTGGATGTTCCGTTGTGGACACTTAATATGGGACGGAGGTAGTAATAGATAATGCAATTTTACAGAAATTAATAGAAAACTAAATAAGCAGTACCTTAATTTCTTTAACATGTCTTAAAAATGGCGTACTTTGCAATTCAAACAATGGTAGTTATTTGTAGGGCTGTAAATGAATCGAACGCACGCGAACAGAGATATATTCATGTTTGTTTATTTAATTTTAGCCGAACAAATAAACGAACGTGAACGTTTAATCGGACAAAAATTTTTGTTCATGTTCGTTTATTTAGATTCGAACTTGTTCATGTTCGTTTATGTTCGTTCATATAACTTAAACGAACGTAATCGAACGAAAATAAACGAACATAAATAAATGTAAACGGTGATATATAAATGTAATCAGGCTAAATGAGTAATGACCATGTAACTAAAGTTGTTACTTTAGACGATCCATATCATCATCTTATATACTTAGAAAATCATCATATCCTAAAATATTCATTCTTTTTCATCTCAGTAGCCATGTCTTTCAAATTCTAGCTATAATGTTTAATTTAAGAGAAATTATAAATACTTTGTAACCAAGTACTATATTAGTAATATATTATTGTTAGACATTTCAAAATATTTGTTATATAGTTTATTTTTTTTAACATTTGGGATATTAATCGAACGTAAACGAACGAAATAAATGAACGTAACCAGATGCATATAATTGAACGTTCACGAACGTAAATGAACGAACGAAGCATTTGTTCACGTTCGTTAATTTAACTAAGCGGACCAAAAATCTTGTTCGTATTCGTTCATTTGTTAAATAAACGAATATAAACGAATTTTTTGACGAACGATTACAGCCCTAGTTATTTGAATAGGAAACTTTAGTTTAGATTGTGGTTCTAATAACCAGGGTTCTAAATAGCGCGCTATAGCGCGCCTTATAGCGGGCTATAGCGTGAAGCGTGGTCTCCACGTTACGAAACAGACTAAGGCGTCGTCTCAAGGCGTAGCGTGCTAAAAAGCGCCATAAAGCGTGATATAGCGCGTAGCGTGACGTTTTTTTTTCGAATCTTTTTGCAGATTTACAAGACTTTTGCTCGTTTACTAGTTTTGGCTATTTAGTAGACTTGGGCTTAGTAATTTTACTATAAAGATAAATTCTTGACTAACTACTAGTCGGTTTTGTTTTGAATTAAAATTAAAATACTGTTCCATTTTGTAAACTCGCTATATAAATATTAATTTAAAAATATTTTGTGTCGCTATATATCACGCTTCAAAAAACGCCATAGATTCGCTATATCTTTGTAGCTTGTAGCTCGGCAATAACACTACGTTACGTTTCACGCTATTTATAACCTTGCTAGAAAAGAAAAAGACATGTAAGACCAAATTAGAAATATAAAAAAAGAAAGGTTGAGGATGAAGATGCTGTATTCTCAAAGGTGTAATGGTGTCATGTGGGTCAAACCAAGATACGAGTAGGTCCGGCTTTAAGATGCTGCGTCAGGATCTCGGTTATGTGCTGGCAAATATAATAAACCGGGCCCTTATTCTTTGGCTCAACAAAAGAAAAGGTTCAAATAATTTGGGTCATACTCATAATTGAAGAAAAAATCTATACAGGGAACATATCGACTTTATTTACGGAATAAATGTTCGTTGTGAACAAGATTTTAAAAGGCGCGCCATGACGGCGTAAAGACGTCACAAAATTGTGAGGCGTGGTCTCGCCGTTACGATATACAACATGGCGCGGCTTATACGTGTGGCGTGAGAAATGCGTGAAAAATCGCGATATGGCGGGGAAAGTCCTAAGGCGTGACGAGTTTTTTTTCCATTCAACTCTAACTTTTTTTAAAGGAAGAAAATTATATGTAAAAATAGCAGTTTAACCTTATTCATTATGTAATATAACTTTTTTTAATATCGATTTCTATAAAAACTATATAAATATAAGGGTTAATATACACAGAGGTTACTAAAGTTTGACCAAAGTAACGATTTTGTTACTAAAGTTTAAAACCTTACACTTAGGTTACTATTGTATACGGGTTTGATTCATTTGTTACTAAACGTTCAAAAAAGTTATCCCGCCGTTACTCAGGAGATGGGCTACCGGTTGCATTGCCATGTCAGCTTTTGGTGGTTTTTTTGCCAAACTTTAGTAACAAAATCGTTACTTTAACCAAACTTTAGTAACCTGCATGTATATTAACCATTTACGTTTTGGTCAGTTTTTTTTCGTTTTCGTTCGTACTTTTACGTTTCCGTCAGTAATTTTACGGTTTCGTCAGTAAATTTACGTTTTCGCCAGTAAGTTTATGTTTTCTTCAGTAATTTTACGATTTCATCAATAAATTTACGTTTTCGTCAATAAACTTACGTTTTCGCCAGTAAACTTACGTTTTCGTCAGTAAACATCAGTTTTCGTCAGTAAACTTAAGTTTTCGTCAGTAAACTTACATTTTTGTTAGTAAATTTACGTTTTCGTCAGTAAGTTTACGTTTTCATCAGTAAACTTACGTTTTCGTCAGTAAACTTACGTTTTCGTCAGTAAACTTACGTTTTCGTCAGTAAACTTACGTTTTCGTCAGTAAACTTACGTTTTCGTTAGTAAATTTATGTTTTCGTCAGTAATTTTACGTTTTCGTCAGTAAAATTACGTTTTCCTCATTAATTTTACGATTTCGTCAGTAATTTTAAGATTTCGTTAGTAAATTTACGTTTTCGTCAGTAAATTTAAGTTTTCGTCAGTAAACTTATGTTTTTTACTAACAAAAATATATTTACTGACGTAAACGTAAATTTACTAACAAAAATGAAAATTTACTGATGAAAACATAAATTTACTGATGAAAACATAAATTTACTGACGAAACGTAAAATTTCTTACGAAAACATAAAAATACTGAGGAAAATTTAAATTTAGTGACGAAAACGTAAATTTACTGAAGAAAACGTATATTTACTGAAAAAAACGTAAATTTTACTGACAAAAATGAAAATTTACTGACGAAAACGTAAATTTACTGATGAAAACGTAAATTTACTGCCGAAAACGTAAGATTACTGACGAAAACGTACGTTTACTAAAAAACGTAAAATTACTGACGAAAACGTCAATTATTGACGAAAACGTAAAATTACTGTCGAAAATGTAAGTTTACTGACGAAAACGTAAGGTAACTGACGAAAACGTATGTTTACTGACGAAAACGTAAGTTTACTAACGAAAACGTAAGTTTACTGACGAAAACATAACTTGACTAAAGAAAACGTAAGTTGGAGTCCACGTATACATGCAACTTATAACTACGGGTAAAAACATTATGGGTAACTTGAAGTTCAGGTAAACAATACATTAGTAACCCAAATGTAAGGTTTTAAACTTTAGTAACAAAATCGTTACTTTAGCCAAACTTTAGTAACGTGCGTGTATATTAACCATAAATATAAAAATAAAATCATATTTTTGTGCCGCTTTAAGTCACGCCTTAAAGACGCAAAAGCTTCGCTTTAACCGCAAAAATTTGAGGCTTGGCCTTGTCATCACGCCACGCCTTACGTTATTTAGAACCTAGGTTGTGAATTTGTCTTTAGCTCATAGCCTTGTAGGTTTCGAATAGGCAGCATTTAATGCAAACACATATTAGGCTCATAGCATTGTTGGTGTCTACGAGTGTGTTTATGGCATAGCATTCAAGACTAATTTTGAGAATTAAGTTTTGTCCTTTTCTTATATTTGTTTAACAAGAAGTGTACCTGCGTGGAACGGTGAAAATTGTTTAGTAAGATATAGTTAATACGTTAATTGATTCAATGGTTGAATTAGTAATCTGGGGTTAATTCGATGGTCGGTGGTCGAACTAGTGATTCGGTCGTATAATTCTTGACCAGGTGACTTGACCAGGTAGACTCGGCGGTCACCCTGTGCCGCAGTGATTCGAACTGGTTGATCTGATGGTTGAATATCATGATTTGATGGTTTAACCCGTGACTTGGTGGTCGACCCGTGACCTGGTAGTCAAACGCGTGACCTGGTGACTCGACTGTGTAAACTTGTGGTTAAATCCGTGCTCCAATAACTCGACCAAATTAACCCAATGATCTAACCTTAACCCATAACTGATAAAATTCTTTGAGTTTATTTTTCAACATTTTCTATATCATCTCACAGCTTTATAAAATAAAAACTTAAATTCTACTTTTTTAACTTTTCTCTTTTAAGATTGCTTTATTATAGATTTATTATAGTGGAGGTGTAATCGAGTCAATCCAAGCTTAAGTTTTATAAGACTTAAGTTTAGTTTGATAAAACAATTGTAAGTTTGAGTTTCGTTTGATATTTTGTTAAACTTTAACAGTTTAGACTTGAGCTTTGCTTTATAAAGCTTGATCAAAACTTGAGTTTAACTTGAAAAGCTTGAAGGTATATAAAATTATTATTTTTTATAATAAAACTCATCAACATATGTATAAAGCAAAACAAACAAAAATCATAACTGAAAACAAAATTCGGTTCATTTAGCATTTATTTTAGCATTAA
Source organism: Glebionis coronaria (assembly GCA_025667525.1). Classification (NCBI taxonomy): domain Eukaryota; kingdom Viridiplantae; phylum Streptophyta; class Magnoliopsida; order Asterales; family Asteraceae; genus Glebionis; species Glebionis coronaria. Next base: position 469,480,918 of record CM046879.1, read on the forward strand.
CAAAACTAAAAATAAAATAACCGTACAGTCTTGGTTTTAAAATGCATTTTGCGATCCAATGTGATTAAGGTCCTAAAGAACATTGCATGATGTGATTGCTAACGCAATTACGACACTTTCGTATTAAAAAGAGTAACAAATATTTACACATATTATATTTCACCAAGTAACAAATAAATGTAATAAATTTATAAAAATAAAAAAATTATTTAAAATGTAATAAGGTAAATTATAAATTTAATCAAAATTAAAAACAATTCTAGAATATATTATTTATTTATAAAATAAACTTTTATAATTAAGTTAATACTCAAATTAACAATACGTTGCTTATATGAATTCATTATAAAAATATATTTTAATAAAGTTTGAAATTTTTTGATAAAAGTTCGAACCGAACTATTAAAAGCTTAAGTTTGATATATGTTACATGCTATTTTTTGGGCTTGAGCTTGATAAAAATTTGGCTTAATCAAACCAAACATAAACTCGAGTTTAAGTTACTTAATAAAAACTTGACTTAATTACATCCATACATTATAGATATAAACAAATAGTTTTATCTAATTTTTTGACAAGTTTATTTTATAAACGCTTTAGTACTCGTTTAAAAAGCGTTTGACATTTAGTGATTGTTTTACAAACGTTATCAAACATTTTTATAGAACAAAACTTATCACTATTAATGTTTATAGTTGTTTTCTTCTCAAAAGAGTATTGAATTTATCATGATGAAAACAAAAATGATTTTGATTAATAAGTAGTGTTGCAAAACAAGATTGATAAGTGATTAATCGTTGAACTCTGTCAATTTATATAACAAGAGTCAAACAAATTGGTTAATTGTGATAAACGACGATCAACGGCGATCAATGATGGCCAATGATGATTAAGCTTGACGAAAACTTGCAAATCTTGCCGAAAGTGTTAAAAACTAACTATAAACTTGTTTTGATCACTTATACTAACTGAATAAATCTATTACGAAATACAATGTTTTTTCTATAGAAATCTTGCTCGAAATACCTAAAACTCGCTGAGAATACTTAAAAGTTATGTAATTTTAAAGGTTGGTCGATCATCCCATTAACGAACCGCGAGTTCTGCAACCTTAATCGCAAGTAATAATTTCGGTTTTGGATCGTTTCAACGCAAGTCATAAGCAATATTAAGATATTCGACACTAAATAATCTAACAGGCTTAGTTATATCAATAGAAAAATGGAAATCAGCATAATAAAACAGCTTAAAAGAGACATATAGTAGTAGATAGTTAGCTAATGGTTGGTAAATATGTAGAGTTGAGGTGTTGTTTTAAAGCCAATAAACATGCTCAGTTAAGTAGATTACCAACTCTGTCTCCTTAAAAAGTCAATTCAAATTATTTAACGATTTATAGTTACTGTTTGATGATAACATATTTCTATCTTAGTTGTTGCGTGATTCTATTTCTTCCAACAAGGGTTTGAATATTGCAAAACAAACATGAAATCGGAAGGAGCCTTAAAAAAAAATAAAAAATCGGAAGGGCCTAAAACGTACAAGGGCCCAACAAGTAAGAATGGCAATAGGTTAGCTTTTGAGGCAGGGCTAGAGGTGGGCGAAAAAACTGGTTTATGATCTGATCCGGGGACAAAGACTGAAACCCCGGATTTTTTAAAACCTGTTGTTCGTAATCCGATCCGGTGGTTCGTAATTGGTTTAATAAAATGACAGAGATCGAATTAAAAACCGGTGAAAATCCGGTTAAAACCGAAAAAACCGATTAAAATCTAACCAAAAACCGGTTTTAATCCGATCCGGTTTAAGTCAAACCAGTTTGTTGACCAGTTGATTAAAACCGAACTGGATTAAAAACCGATCCAGTTTTATAAAAATCCGGTTTGCCCCCCTCTAGGCAGGGCGGCCATCTCCGTCCCCAAAGCCAATTGACAACCACGCCTCTAACTCACACCGATCTCCAGTGAGGATCTTCTCGGATCCTTCCATTTAGGCGAGATGAATGCCCACTCAAACCGCTCTAATCCCCATTGAAACCATATCCGGGCTTCTTTACGAGCGCAATGCTCCACCAAATACACATTATTCTTCATTTAATATTATTTATACACCATATTTTTACAAATGTAATTACATGCAATAATGTGAAAAAACAAAAACTATTAATGTATTGTTAATTAAACATAAATAATGATAACCATTAAAAAACGAAAACTACTTTTAAAAATATTATATAGAAGTTTTTCTAATCACAACTCGCAATCTTGCAAAGATACAGAACTACGTTTTATTACGTAAATACTAGTACAACAATATATGAATTACTTAAATACTAGTACAACAATATATGAATACAATAGATCTGTATGTATATAGTTGTATATATAGTTTCAGGGCGAAGTGGGTTGGGTTGTTGGTGTGCCCCTTCCACGCACCGAACCCGAAAATAATCCCCGTTAACGCTCCAAAAACTGTCGTAGGTAACCCGACAAGTATGCCCCGCCCGAAAATTATCCCGTTAATGAGCATTGTATTCTGCATACATATTTCGTCCATAATCCATTATTGCTTAGTTTTTGTTCACCGTCTTTATGTAGAAAGAGAGCAGTTTGTCTAAAGGTGAAACACATGAGATAACTTTAAACAATCAAAGATGGTATGATAAAAGTGAAATGATCACTATCATCATTGTCAAATTTGGATATCAGAAGGCTTGCCCAACCCAGTTGCCCCAAAGTAAAAATTACTACAGGATAATCAAGATTACATAAAGAAACCTAGCCATTTCTTGGGTAGAAACCATTTACAGACATTCCACCGTCAACGCATATAATTTGCCCTGTGATGTATGATGAAGCCGGCATGCAAAGAAATGCTACAAGCGACGAGACCTCATTTGGATCCCCAAGTCGCCCAAGTGGCGTGCAATGAAGAACCTCTTCAACATACTCTTTGTTACTTAGTACCTATATTATAACCCAAAGTTATTTCATGTATTTTCATACCAGTTGACAAGTCGTTAAGACCATGGAAGCAAAGAGGAACTAACTTGTTCAACCATGGAGGTTTTGATATACCAAGGGGCAACGGCATTGCTCCTGATACCATCTTTTGCCCATTCACAAGCCAAATTTTTTGTAAGCTGATTAATAGCTCCTAAGAGTGGATAGACAATAAGTTAGTATCATAATTTTGTGATAAATATGCATTCATATCATAAACAATTTCGGGAGTTACCTTTGGTGGCTCCTTGGAGTGTCATGGACTTTAGTGAGACAAAGGCCGAGACTGATGAAGTAAACACAATGCTGCCTGCTTTTGATGCTTTCAAAAACGGATGTGCAAGTTGACTCATGTGAAAGACAGATTCAAAATTTGTTGACATCAGCATGGAGAACTCTTCTGGTGTTAATTGCACCATAGGTTTCCGAATATTTGTCCCGACATTATTTACCTACTGATACAATATTCCAAGATTACAAAAGTTATTCTTATGATTACAAAGCGGATTGCATAATGTCGAGATTAGATTTACGATTAAAGTAAATATATGAGATCTACTAAACATACCATAATACTCAATATTTGATAATGTAACATTGACATTGTGAGAGATAAATTAATTAAACGAAGATAAAACGGGGCTCACAATCATGTCAACGCATTAATGGTCACTATCCAACTTTAACATCTTCACTAGAAATTTATGCAGGTAGACCACAATTTGCAAATTGAGGGGGTGTTCTGGATAGCTTAATTTAATCTGCGTATCTGTTTAACTCATACCAACATACTTAATAATAACTGCTTATTTTCTCTGCAATAAGTAGCTATATAGGTTTTTTTTTTTCAAAACACTTAAAATTGTTTTTCTGCTTACAAGATAAGCAGATTAGCAACAAACCTGAACACCCTCTGAGTACATCTATATTACCCGGGAGGTGGGATAAATAAGATTGTCTAAACTTGATTTGCCATGAAAGCTGTTAACTTTATCATCTTCCTAATTAAGAAGTATCACATACATCAAATACATCCACAACTAACAAGCAAAAGAAGAAACGGCTTACAAGTATGTGAAGCTTGCCACTGAACAAGGATGAAACATCATTCATTAACTTTTCCCGATCATGTCTGACAGACACATCACATACTGAACCAGTGATCTTGAAACCATCATCCCACCAACCCTTTAAACAGCTATTTAGTTCAGACTCATTTCGAGCACAGGTGTGTACAATAGCCCCGTGTCCAGACAATTCTTCCACGATTGCACGCCTATATATATCGAGAACCAGCCTTAGTAAAAATGTAAAATAACACATCACATCATATAAATACAGCTTCCAGTATAGATATACTTTCGGGTATGATTTTAATGGGTTTTCTTTTTCAAAAACACAAATGTGATGGCGATTTAGTTAATAAGATAAAAACTGCAAAACAAGTTATAGTTCATTGCATTTACTTTAAACATAATAACGGTGTTACATACAAATACAACTCCACATCAATATTGCATTAAAAACTACTAGGTTTGATAGCATAAGTCAAGGTTTAGGTCTTTTATGACTTTGGATGGAATTTATATGTGTGTATACCTGCTAGAAAGTAAGACTGAAAGCTCGTTTGGCAAGGACCATTCAGCGTTTTGTTCTTTCTAGGAAACGTTACTTTTCAAATGCTACTTGAAGAAGCAAAGTGTTAGCATTAGCTTTTACGTCATTTTACACTTAATAGTCACTGTTACAGACTTACCCACATTACTAGAGTACTAGACACTTTCATAAAACAAACACCTACTGGCCACTGCTCATGCTGCTAACTGCCCTGCTGCTAATTGCTCCTACTAATTTTGCCAAGCATACCCTAAGGCGACATCCACATATATTATCCTAAAAAGACACCAAATAGCTAAATAAACTCATCATGACATTTAAGCAAAGAAATTAAGTTAAACGGTTACCTAATAAAAACTTATTGCTCAAGACATACTAAACTTGCACCATATCCTGATATCCAACTGATTGGCACTTCAGATATATAAAATCCCAGTTACCAAGTGATCCACACAACCACTTACGTCACTTTTGTGACCTAATTGACTAACGAATAGTTAAAGTTCCAAACTTTATAAAAAGTGGCAAAAGGTATAAAGTATCTGACCATAGTCTTTTTTTTCTTCTTCTGCTTATTGTTAAGCTTATAAGCAGTTCAGAGTGTTTGGATAATCCATACTCCTTGTGCTTCTACTTATTTTCAGCAGTTTTAAGTAAGCAAGTGCGGCCTATTTCTCTGTGCTTACTTGACACAAGATTGGAATGATATTTTGACCCTCATTTCTAACCTAAACAGATTTGCAGCCCTTTTTCTTTTTTGGTAACCATGGCCACTTAAAGTCAATTAGATTTGCAGCCAAAATAAGCTAGTTAGCATAAAACAATATAAAGCAAACCCAAAGACTATTTATTACTGTATAAAGCTACTTAACACAACATTTATAAAATGAAATAAAAACAATACAGTAATAGTTAATGTACCCAATTCCTCTAGTACCACCAGTAACAAGAGCTGACATCCCTTGAAGTGACCATCGATTTAAAAAATCATTTTGTTTCACAGAAGATGCATAGACCTTTAATTTTCTAATTGGGGTTTTGATTAAATGATTCTGGGGAAATGATGTTTGAAGCTTTTTGGTTAATAATATAGATGATGATGGTGAGATTAATGTGTCACACATTGTAGAGTGGAGGGAAGCTTTTATGTGTGTGGGTTTCGAATTTCAATTACTTTTTCTTCAGGAGATGTTTTGTACTAGTATGAAAGATGATGAAGGTAGACTTTGGGGAGTTTTTTGTTTTTTTTTAATAAAAGAGGGATAATTTCATTAAATACAATATTACATCCTTCATCGATTGAACAAAAGCATAATCTAAAACTCTATTGTTAAGGACGACTTCATCATTACCACCTATGGCTCAAGTAGCCATACTGTGAGCAACTTTATTTCTTTCTCTTTTAACAAACGATCCTTCTCTTTTTACAAACGACCAAACCACGCATGATAGCTTTCGCTTCAGCTTCGAGTGTCGAACTCACAAAACATTCGCCCTAAGCACCTGACAATAACACTTCCCCACTATAGTTCCGAACAACAAAACCTAGACCCACCTTCCCAGACTCTTTAACTCAAAATACATCACAATTAACTTTCACTTGGTTCATATGGGAGCTCTCATCTCCTGTACCGCGCCTGCTCTTGACATATCCTTTTGGTTCGCCTTATGGTATTCTGCAAGCATACGTTAAAAACAACATATACTACTTCCTGATCTCTTCCGCCATGTTGACCATGAAAGTTCTTATTCCGTCTCGTCCATAACCCCCAAAGCATCATCAATAAACGTTGCCCAACTCGACGAATGAGTGGCTAGAATCAAAGAACAAAAGTGTTGTAAAGTATCCAGATCATTTCCTTCATACAAATAACCAAAACCACTTCGAATCCACACATCTTTAGCAGTCGAGCACTTGTACAGGACATGCGTTACATCCTCGCCAAATTCCCCACAATGTGTACAGGTCACTGATGTTAAGGTGAGCCCCCGGATCTGCATATTTTCAACATATGAGACATAATTGTGCAAGGCTCGCCACACAAATAATTTTAATTTGTTAGGTACATTTTGCAGGTTTATTAGTATCATAACAATTATATAAAACCCTAAACGAGATCAAAGCACATATAACGGAAGCGATTTAACAAGATCATAATTAATAACACAATTATAATTAATCAAATTAGGGTTACATACCTTTACGCTAAAGCAATTCCACAAGACGAAGAATGAATCATCAATTCGGGTTTATACCGTATATACCAAGATATAGTCTAAAGTAAGACTATATTACGTTCTTGTACACACGTAATACAACGAGCTAACCGTGATTCTAGCACGTGAAAACCGAGCTACAACGCTTGTAAATAATCTATCCAACAACCCTAGAGAGGGGCTAGGACTAGATTACGTATACAATCGATCAACCAAGAAAAACCAACCAAAATCCTTTGTTGGTGGGGTGTTGCGATCGACCAAAGAGAAGGAGATGGGAAAGATTATTGTTGTTGTGATTATGAGGGGATTAGGAGGTGTATTTATAGACCTAAACATCTTATAGCCCAAGATAAATATAAGGCAACAATTGCCCCCCCCCCACCCTTAGGCATAACCGACGGTCGAAACACCCCTTAGGGGGTGTTCCGGAACCTTCCGTCCTTCTTTCCTTTAGTATACATACTATATATTTATTTAACGCTCGTTATAACTTAACTATTAATTATTTAACGATCGTTAAGGATATATAGTTACTTGCTCGGTCAAATTAATAAATACATAAATATATTTATTAAATAAATTAATAAATACAATAAATATATTTATTAATTATATTAACTCTTTACGTATTGTGTACAATCCTGTAATCTCGAGTTCGATCCTATCGCACGACTATTAAATCTAAGTCCATAAACTTACAGCTCCCACTTAGACATATTTCGAATATCGTGATTACATTGAATAACGCCTTGTTACACATAGCAATGTCTCTTGTACAACTCGAGTAAGGTCTCCTGGACAAAACCTTTTAACGATTCTGCATCGTTATTATTATCCTTTTATTTCTAATACAACGTTAATAAGGATATGGATCTCAGTCATTCCTTTCATTAACCATTCTGTTTCTCGTTCACAGATTCAGCAAGATTACCAAAACAATTTGGGTGTGGCCACACAAACATCTTACTAATCCCACGAGGGGCCCAACTGTATTAAACTCCAAAACGAAATTGGAGGAAATAAATTCCATATTGACTACAAGCAAAACTTATGAATTTTGCAACACTTCCGAAAATAATCCTTATAGCTACCAGTTACGTTTAGCGTTAGATTATTCCACAGAGATGCACTAGATTCATAACAGTTTCCTGGTATCTCAAGTCTAAGGATAACTATTTATGTTTTACTTAATGACAAAGATCCATAAAGTAATAACATAGAGTTGGGATAAGTCCTATATTCGATTCATCGAATATCATCCAAAATCGACCAGTATACTTTCAAGTATACTCTATCGTTATTTTGATTTGTCTTAGTTTAATAATACTCCAATATTATTAATCGACAACGGACATTTAGCATAACATTTATTCATGGATTAAAACATGTAAAATAGGATACACTTATTAGATAATAGAAATAAACGAAACCCAATCTTTATTTTATTATATAATAATGTCATAACATCCTTTATCCAAATACTAATCACGGATTTATTGTATGAGTTCGCTAGCTAGTTGCAACCCAATCGCCTTGGCATGCTTAACTACCTTTGGTCTAGGCAAAGCCTTAGTTAAAGGATCTGCTACGTTATCATATGTGTGAACTTTTATCCATTAGATTTCCCGAGCTTCAACTTGTTCTTGGACGTAGTAATGTCTACGCATAAAGTGTCTGGCGCCTTTCATGACTCCAGGGTCATTGGCAAATATTATTGCGGCCGAATTGTCACAATACATATCAATAGGTTCTTTAATTGAAGGCGTCACTCCAAGATCTTCAATAACTTCCATTGCAGCTTTTGAAGCAGCCATGTACTCAGATTGAGTATCATGCATTGCAATCGTTGTCTGTTTCTTGCTCTTCCAATTAACTACTCCTCCATCGATAACAAAAACATAACCCATCTGAGACTTCGTATCGTCTTTATCACATTGCCAGGACGCATCACAGAAACCTGTAACATTCAGTTCTGTGTTTGGTTTCCCTCTATATACCAAAACATATCTTTCGTACTCCTCAAATACTTTAGAATATGTTTAACAGCAGTCCAGTAGAGCTTCCCTGGATTTTGTTGGTATCTACTGACCAAGTTCTCAGCAAACGCCACATCAGGCCTTGTGCATCTAACAACATACATTATAGATCCTACAGCCGAAGCATAAGGCACCTTCTGCATGTATGCCTCCTCTTCAGGAGTTGATGCATTCATCTCATGACTCAGATTATGCTTAACTTCCATAAGTTGAAAACTTTTCTTGGAACTATGCTTATTATACTTCTTCAAAATCTTATCTATATACGCATCTTGACATAGACCAATTAACCGTCTTTTACTATCCCGATAGATCTTAATTCCCAGAATGTATGCAACTTCTCCTAAATCCTTCATAGAAAAACATTTACCAAGATAATCCTTAACAACTTTAAGTCTTAGAATGTTAGTTCCCATGATTAATATGTCATCAACATATAGGACTAGGAATACTACATCACTCCCACTAGCTTTGCGATATGCACATGGCTTATCACGATTTTGAATAAATCCAAACTTTTTGATTTCTTCGTCAATTTTTTTATTTCATTAACGTGATGCTTGCTTCAAACCATATATGGACCTTTGAAGTTTGCACACATGTCCTGGATTCTCAGGATCAACATACCCTTCTGGTTGCTACATATAGATGTCTTCATCTAAGCACCGTTCAAGAAGGCAGTTTTAACATCCATTTGCCATATCTCATAGTCATAGTATGGTGCTATAGCTATGAGAATCCTAATAGCTCTTAAGTCTGCTACAGGAGAAAATGTCTCCTCATATTCTACACCAAAAGTTTGAGTAAAACCTTTAGCTACTAAATGAGCTTTATAGGATTGCACTTTTCCGTCCATGTCGGTTTTCTTCTTGTATGTCCACTTATGTCTCACTAATTTAGCATTCGGTGGTGGTTCTACAATAATCCAAACATCATTTACTTTCATGGATTTCAGTTCCTTATCCATAACAACCATCCACTTATCCTTCTCAGGATCAAGTATGGCGGATTTATAATTAGTGGGTTCACCAAGATCCCCTAACTCATCATCATCCTCTATGTTAAGACACATATTGATATTTACGTTTTTAATCCTTGTGGATCTACGCAGAGGAACTAATTCCGGTGGAACCGCCAGACTTTCTGGTTCTACAGGAATTACATCGCTAGTGTTTTCAGATGGTAATGTATCTATATGACTCTCCTCAAGATCATAATTTCTCCCACTGAATTCTTGATTTACAAGATCAGATTCAAGGAAGTCTCCATACATAGCAACAATTACTTTGTTCTCAGGTGTATAATAAAAGTAGTAACCCATAGTTTCCTTAGGGTATCCTACAAAGATACATTTTACAGATCGTTGTTGGAGTTTGTCACCCGAGTCACGTTTTACATATGCCTCGCAACCCCAGACCTTTAAATAAGACAAATATGGCTTCTTGCCATACCATAGTTCATATGGTGTCTTATCGACCTTCTTTGTGGGAACCATATTTAAAATGCGAACAACAGATTCTAGAGCATAATCCCAAAAGGATAAAGGTAAAGTTGTAAGATTAAACATAGATCATACCATAACCAATAATGTACGATTTCTCCTTTCAGATACACCATTCTATTGTGAAGTATAGGGAGAAGTAAGATGCTGAACAAGTTCATTCTTACTTAGATAATCTATAAAATCCTGACTTAAATATTCACCACCTCTATCAGAACGAAGAGCTTTAATCTTCTTCCCTAATTGCAGTTCTACTTCTGCTTTAAACACTTTGAATGTTTCAAATACCTCATGTTTATGCTTAGATAAATAAACATAACCATAACGGCTATGTAGAAACTAGAAGGGGGGTTGAATAGTTTATTTTTGATTTATCTCCTAATTAAAATTCCTTTCAATTAGGTAAGTGCCAAAAGTATCTTTTACTTGAAAGCTAGTTGCATAATGATTAGGTTCAATTATAATGCATTAACAATAAGTAATAAGTGTAATGATGTTGAATGTAAGTAATGAGTAAGGAAAGAAACAACCTAGTAGGAAGACACCAAGATTTATAGTGGTTCGGCAATGAGGCTCTATCCTCGTTCCTACTCCACTCCTCGAGTACACCTTACTCGAGATTTCTACTATATCTATAAGCTCCCTTCTTGGTGGAGAAAACCTTACAACGTCGCTTACATTATTTTCCGACACTAAGCTAAATGTCGAGACCTAATCTTAGCTAGGACCAATCTACACAACGTCGCCCACTTCACCATTTTACGACACAAGACTAGATGTCGAGTTCTAATCTAAAGCTAGAACCAATCTTCACAATGTCACAAACGTGAATATTGAATCTATTTAATTTATGTAAAACGCGATGGTTCAGGTTAGACTTGTGTGTCTATTGATAATTACGCGTATTTTGAGTACGAATTTAAATTTTTATACATGATGCTCATATAAATTATTACTTAAATGGCTTATTATTCGTCTATGTTACTGCTAGAAACTTCTATTAAAGAAATCAAAACTTCTTCAATCAACGCGATTTAGTTTAATTAGATTAGACGCGAAATTTAGTATTTCACCCAATTTATTTACGACACACTTAAAAACTTCTCCATATTCTCCTTTCACCAAATTATTTCGAACTACTAGTACCAAAACTTTACACTACACATAAACTTTTAAACTCTCCACTAAAATTTTACAAAAGTTAACATCACAAAATTATTAAAAGGAAAAGCAAGCAAATCTTTTCCTTGCTACTATTTCTTTAAAACCGCCCCCCTTTTTTCTTTCATACACACAGGTCTCTTTCACTCTTTTTGCAATTCAAGATATGTTCCCATCCATTCTTACTGTCCATTAGATAACAAGTATACATTTCATATTCTTAAGAAGTCAAACATGGGAAATAAGCATCTCCTTCCATTCATGCCAAACCCACGTGCCATAGTTTTTTCCCATTTCCCATGGTACTCTCTTGAAAACCAACTAGTTATAATCTGACTAGATGATGAAACCCTAACCAAACTAAATAGAAACTTTTAATTACATGTTCTCCTCCTATAAATAGAACACTAATGTTCATTATTCATCCCAAGTCCCAACTTACAAACACAAACGCTAAACAAAAAGAACACTCTTCCTCCCTTACTTCGGATCCAGGCTGCAGGTTTGGATACGGATTGTATTCAAGTAGTTGTTAAAGGCTGAAGTTATAAGTTTTGGTGTGTCGTCATCGTTGGATTAGAGTTTACGAGTAGAGTTGGTGCACATGATTACATACATTTCACTTTGTGAGTTTTCGTCACTCATTTCATCTTTTTATATAACTCATCTCCTGCTATGTGCTTGTTTTAAAACAACCAAATAAGTTTCTTTAAAGTAAATATTTGAACACGAAATTAAAAGACACGAATTGTTATGGGTGGTACTTAGCTTGTGGGACGGTAAGTAAACTACATAGGAGAAGCTTGATATCGCAAGCTAGCCATTAATAAGATGAAGCTTGATTTAGGCAGTAACATAAAGCAATGTAGACCAGCCACTGCTCGGTGTGAGCATGAGTGAACGTCGGGTTGTGGGTTAGTATGCAGACGACATTTTTACTCACTTATTAATCGATATAAACCTCTAACGAGTGAATTAGGTAGCGTAGAAAATATGTTTAGAATCAATGAACAAGTAAACCAATGTGTTTTCTTTCTCAAATAAATGTGTATACCTGCGGGTAGGGTTATAACAAACCCACTAAAGTAAACAAAACAGTTAAGAATCGAGTTCGAAAAGTTAGTTTGAAACTGTACAGACGACGCTGAACGGTACTTGGGGAAAACTACACTTGATAATCTTTTAGTCATGTCGTGAACCCTCACTTTCGGACCATAAATTGAAGCACCAAGAGTTATGTGCCCCGAGATATTAGTGGGGCAATGATAGTCGAGATGGCAAGGAATCCGTAGAAACTTGAATCACTTAAATCTGTTAAGAAACAAGCTAGATATTTGACATAAGTTATTTTGGTCAAAAAAAATATAATTTCTTTGGGTGTTGCAACGCGACCCTTTCGACCCTTATTTCACCATCGAAGCGACCTTGCCCCAAGATGGTCAAACAGCAAAAGTTGTAGATGGCCGTGCCGTCTACACGAGACTACTTTTGGTTCGACCCAAAAGTCTTTATGTAAAACCGTAGACGAGATCGAAACCGACCCATTAAACTCTTTTCTTTTAAAATGATTTCACGACCCTTACTTCGAACACCATTTTAACCCATCAGACGATCTCGATTTATAATACTAAAAACACCTACTTATAGACCACCCGGCCGTCTACCCATCGCTACTTGTGGTTTACTCCACGAGCTACTAACGAGCCTGTTATCCTCTTCGAAAAATTGACGATATCACCTAGTTTTGATATGGATCCCTGTATACGACGTTTTTGTTTAAATCATATTTTCAAACCATGTTTCATGTCTCCCGACATGAAACATGTCTCTAATATTATTAAAAATTAATATTTTTATTTATTTAATATATATTTATAATAAAAATATACGATATATTTAGGATATTTTACCCGTTAAATAACTTAACTAAATAAACTGTCACGACAACGAAATATTCAATGTTGCTAAATATATTTCGACGAAATGACTACACTTCTATTAAAACGTTAAATTTTCGCTAGTGTTAAAAACTATCGATTTATTTAAATAAACTCAAGCACGGGATTAAATGATATATTTATTTCCGTGTTGCATATATAGTAATACATACTTTATTTAATTTAGATTGCGGATTGTTTCGAGCTATTATTTCTCCATGTCTACGTTGTGCTATTATACCGTTGTTGTTGCTTCAAGGTGAGTTTCATAGCCCCACTTTTAATTGTTTTAACTATTTTGGGGTGAGAACATTGCTTGTTTTTAACGGATGAACATAAGTGCCTTAAACTGATACGTTTGCCTACATGATGTCTAAGTAGCGATATCCCTAGATGTTTTAGCCCACTATCGTGAACCGTTAATTACTTTGTGTAAGCGCGAATGTTATGGATAGATCTATTGGGACTGACATCCCTATCTAATGTTGGTTGTGTGACCAAATTAGATACACTTACATTTGAGTCGTTACGAATGTTTTGGGATAGGCATTTGCTCGGGCTCTCATTCTATCTTGTTGGTTGGTTAACGCTTCGGTGTCACGAGCTTAGGCGTAGGAATACAAACGTATACTATTTTGATTTTAACCTTGTTTGGTTATATGCTGGTTGCTTGATTAAATCTTATGGTTCATCACACTTACTTAAACTTAAACCTATGAACTCACCAACCTTTGTGTTGACACTTTAGCAATGTTTTCTCAGGTATCAAGACGGAGGAGTGACGTGGTTATGCATGGGAGATTTTTAATAAAAATGGTCGTGACTAGCGTATGGATATTTGGATCAATGTTAAAGTCTTTTGAAACGATGTTTTATTATGATCTTGTGTAATTCGCTTCCAAAACAAGTTTTATGCTTTTAATTAAATTAAAACGGCTTTTAAATAGTCGTTCTTTGTATCTATGTCTTGTGATAGTCATGACCGTCGCACCCCCATTGTGTTTTCTTACTCTGATAAATTGGGGGTGTGACAGATTGGTATCAGAGCTGTAGTTATAGAGAACTAGGTTATTTTACAAAATGATTTTTATTGAGTCAAAAATTTAATTTTGGGAAAAAGAAAATAATTCTAGACTATAACTAACTCATAGATCTCCAAGAACCACTTCACTCCGCGTCTTCGATAAAAGTAAGTTGTGACTTGAATTATCCCACGTGATTTGCCATGTTAGTTTAAACTTGATTGCTATGTGTTATTAGCATTAAGTATTTCCTACCTTGTTTGAATGATTCTTATGTAAGGTGTAATTATATGAATGTGTACTAAGACGATTTTTAATTTGAAGTAAAAATACCTAGCATCCTTGTTTGGATTGTTGTGCTACTAAAATGGTTTGTGCCATGTTTAATCGAACTAAGATGGTTTGTGCCATGTTTAAATTGAACTAAGATGGCTTGTGCCATGTTTATTTGGAGTAAAGCATACACATACTTATGCTATTACGTATTTTGTTAAAAACCGTCCATTGGACTACTATGAACTATTTAAACACTTGTGTGTTTCTATGTTACCCTATATCGATATACGCTGAATTAAAAATATACGCCAAAACAGTACTTGAACGCGCTGATATTTAGCAATGGTTGATGATAAGTCGTGAGTAAACCCAAAAACCAAGACAATTCATCAAAAATGTTAAGGGATATAACGATACTTAGCAAGGTCTCAAGGCTGTTCTTGTTTGATTGGGTTGCGAGACTAAGTTAAGTGCCAGTCGTTATACAACTTAGGGTTTTGATGAGTTTTCTTGTGGATGGGTAAAACTCATGAATTTACATCTTGCGTGATTAGTTTGATAGTTAGGGTATAACATATTTGATGAGTTTTGTGTAGGTTTAATCAATGTTAAATTTTGTGAGTAATATCTAAAGACGAGTAAATTCACCAAAGATGTTAAGAAGTTTAACGACTAATACTTGACTAGACCTCAAGGCTGTTCTTGTTTGATTGGGTTGCGAGGCTTAGTCAAGTGCCAGTTGTAACGCAACTTAATATTTTTAGTGAATTTCCTCGGGGATGGATAAGACTTACATGATCTGACAAGGTGATTACCTCATCGATGTTTCACTAATACGGTACATCATTAATACCATTAGTTTGTATGGTGTACGAACACGAAAATAATTAAAGTCGTCGTCTCTATTTTTTTTACAACATACGATGATAAACACTTTATACAATGTATTACTCCTGTAATACTCCACAAAGTACTATATCATAAGGAACAAACATGAATTAGTATTACAAAAATATGAAAACAATCCGGAAATATGCCGACACGTAAGTCGAATGCGCGTCAAGAAGAAAACTTATGTTGGAGAAATTGTACAAATATGAATTTAAAAGTTCTAGTCCATTGGTTTACAACTAAGTTGCTATGAAGCTAATATAAATTTACAAAGTATGATATAACAACTAAGGAAGAACTAAGTTATATGAGGATTATGCCATGTTTTAAATTAAATGGATTATCGCATGTCGCAAAGCTTGAGAACCCTAGATGTGAATTATGGTCACTTCTGGGAAATCCTAATAGCGCGTGTCGAACATAAAAAGTATATAGAATGAGTATGAACAAACAACAGATAAAACAAAATGAACGATTTTTGTGATGAAATTCTTGTGTGGAATTGACAAGTTGACTGGATTAAACAAACTGAATAATTTTTGGATAAAAACAAATTAACCGAAGTGTCTGAGATGTAAGTAAAGTGTGATCAAAGCTCTAGTAAATTATGTGATAGAATTGAGTAACTGATGTGAAATATTAAATGATTTATTTTTATGAAGATCAAATGACTCGACATCCGTCGATGTCACCACCAACAAAAATTGGGTTATATACTCGTACTTTAAATTTTTTATATAATTGTTTCCAGTTATATTGAAAAATTATCTTTTATATTTCTTGAAGCTTTTACTTGAGAAATGGTTTTTACCCTACAATAATTTTTATATATGTCGGAGAAAAATTAATCAAATAAATATTTTTTTTGAATGAGTTTTATAAAATATTTTTGGAAAAATATTATTAAAAAAAAAAAAAAAAAAAAAAAAATTTTGAAGGAACCTTCACCGAAAACTTTAGTAGTAAGAATGTTAGAAATTTTGATAAAACATTTTGGTAAAATCAGTAAAGGTATTACTGACAAAAACTACACGATTGTTGACGAAATGTTTTGATATAGACTATCATGCAAAGTTTTGGAAAATCTGGCGTGACGACCAACTTAATGTATAAAACATCGCGACTAACGTTGAAACATTTTTAGTAAGGACTACGATGTAAAGTTTTGGAAAAATCTATTTTACGAACAACTTGATTTGAGAGACCTAAACTATTGATAAACTTGACGAGAACTAGTACAAGTAAGTATGTAAATTATTTTTTGATTGTGAAAGTGAATAATGGTAACAAACTAAATGAACTATGGACTACCAATATATAAATTACAACCTCAAAGAGTTAATTATGATGAAAAGGAGGATGCAATCGTTGGTCCCGAGACGTACGTAGCCTGATCAACTACGTATGATCGTGGTCGAACGCGAGTATGCTCATAGTAGTTATAGTAAAAATGAAATATATTAGTATTAGTAGAATATATTCAAGTTGCCCTATTCGTCAAAGAAAAATTTATTACATGCTATGAACGTCAAACATTTTTATACCGTCTTAAGTAAAAACGTCAAGTACACGATAAGAGTAAACCTAGTACGATTATTTTCTTCGCCACTATTATATACAAAAGCGTGTAGGAGACGAAAAATACTAAGAGCGCCAAGTAAACTCAAATAGATTAGAGTCAGAAAAATTTAAAACAAATTTTAGATAATAATGAGAAGAACGAAATGCCATTTGAGGAAAACTCAATTTAACATGTGGAAGAACTCGTTGAAATTATAGACCGTGAAATAAAACAACTTAGGCAAAGTCGTATACCGATCGTGAAAGTGCGGTAGAATGCATAAAAAGGACCTGAGTTTACTTGGGAGCATGAAGATCAATTTAAGCTTAAATACCATCATATTGTCAATTAGATAAGTTTCACCGAAGTATGAGCTTCGGGGTCGAAGCTCAAATTTAAGGGATGTCGGATGTCACAAACGTGAATATTGAATCTATTTAATTTATGTAAAACGCGATGGTTCAGGTTAGACTTGTGTGTCTATTGATAATTACGAGTATTTTGAGTACGAATTAAAATTTTTATACATGATGCTCATATAAATTATTACTTAAATGGCTTATTATTCGTCTATGTTACTGCTAGAAACTTCTATTAAAGAAATCAAAACTTCGTCAATCAACGCGATTTAGTTTAATTAGATTAGACGCGAAATTTAGTATTTCACCCAATTTATTTACGACACACTTAAAAGCTTTTCCATATTCTCCTTTCACCAAATTATTTTGAACTACTAGTACCAAAACTTTACACTACACATAAACTTTTAAACTCTCCACTAAAATTTTACAAAAGTTAACATCACAAAATTATTAAAAGGAAAAGCAAGCAAATCTTTTCCTTGCTACCATTTCTTTAAAACCGCCCCCCTTTTTTCTTTCATACACACACGTCTCTTTCACTCTTTTTGCAATTCAAGATATGTTCCCATCCATTCCTACTGTCCATTAGATAACAAGTATACATTTCATATTCTTAAGAAGTCAAACATGGGAAATAAGCATCTCCTTCCATTCCTGCCAAACCCACGTGCCATAGTTTTTTCCCATTTCCCATGGTACTCTCTTGAAAACCAACTAGTTATAATCTGACTAGATGATGAAACCCTAACCAAACTAAATAGAAACTTTTAATTACATGTTCTCCTCCTATAAATAGAACACTAATGTTAATTATTCATCCCAAGTCCCAACTTACAAACACAAACGCTAAACAAAAAGAACACTCTTCCTCCCTTACTTCGGATCCAGGCTGCGGGTTTGGATACGGATTGTATTCAAGTAGTTGTTAAAGGCTGAAGTTATAAGTTTTGGTGTGTCGTCATCGTTGGATTAGAGTTTACGAGTAGAGTTGGTGCACATGATTACATACATTTCACTTTGTGAGTTTTCGTCACTCATTTCATCTTTTTATATAACTCATCTCCTGCTATGTGCTTGTTTTAAAACAACCAAATAAGTTTATTTAAAGTAAATATTTGAACACGAAATAAAAAGACACGAACTGTTATGGGTGGTACTTACCTTGTGGGACGGTAAGTAAACTACATAGGAGAAGCTTGATATCGCAAGCTAGCCATTAATAAGATGAAGCTTGATTTAGGCAGTAACATAAAGCAATGTAGACCAGCCACTGCTCGGTGTGAGCATGAGTGCACGTCGGGTTGTGGGTTAGTATGCAGACGACATTTTTACTCACTTATTAATCGATATAAACCTCTAACGAGTGAATTAGGTAGCGTAGAAAATATGTTTAGAATCAATGAACAAGTAAACCAATGTGTTTTCTTTCTCAAATAAATATGTATACCTGCGGGTAGGGTTATAACAAACCCACTAAAGTAAACAAAACAGTTAAGAATCGAGTTCGAAAAGTTAGTTTGAAACTGTACAGACGACGCTGAACGGTACTTGGGGAAAACTACACTTGATAATCTTTTAGTCATGCCGTGAACCCTCACTTTCGGACCATAAATTGAAGCACCAAGAGTTATGTGCCCCGAGATATTAGTGGGGCAATGATAGTCGAGATGGCAAAGAATCCATAGAAACTTGAATCACTTAAATCTGTTAAGAAACAAGCTAGATATTTGACATAAGTTATTTTGGTCAAAAAAAATATAATTTCTTTGGGTGTTGCAACGCGACCCTTTCGACCCTTATTTCACCATCGAAGCGACCTTGCCCCAAGATGGTCAAACAACAAAAGTTGTAGATGGCCGTGCCGTCTACACGAGACTACTTTTGGTTCGACCCAAAAGTCTTTATGGAAAACCGTAGACGAGATCGAAACCGACCCATTAAACTCTTTTCTTTTAAAATGATTTCACGGCCCTTACTTCGAACACCATTTTAACCCATCAGACGATCTCGATTTATAATACTAAAAACACCGACTTATAGACCACCCGGCCGTCTACCCATCGCTACTTGTGGTTTACTCCACGAGCTACTAACGAGCCTGTTATCCTCTTCAAAAAATTGACGATATCACCTAGTTTTGATATGGATCCCTGTATACGACGTTTTTGTTTAAATCATATTTTCAAACCATGTTTCATGTCTCCCGACATGAAACATGTCTCTAATATTATTAAAAATTAATATTTATTTAATATATATTTATAATAAAAATATACGATATATTTAGGATATTTTACCCGTTAAATAACTTAACTAAATAAACTGTCACGACAACGAAATATTCAATGTTGCTAAATATATTCCGACGAAATGACTACACTTCTATTAAAACGTTAAATTTTCGCTAGTGTTAAAAACTATCGATTTATTTAAATAAACTCAAGCACATACTAGGGGATTAAATGATATATTTATTTCCGTGTTGCATATATAGTAATACATACTTTATTTAATTTAGATTGCGGATTGTTTCGAGCTATTATTTCTCCATGTCTACGTTGTGCTATTATACCGTTGTTGTTGCTTCAAGGTGAGTTTCATAGCCCCACTTTTAATTGTTTTAACTATTTTGGGGTGAGAACATTGCTTGTTTTTAATGGATGAACATAAGTGCCTTAAACTGATACGTTTGCCTACATGATGTCTAAGTAGCGATATCCCTAGATGCTTTAGCCCACTATCGTGAACCGTTAATTACTTTGTGTAAGCGCGAATGTTATGGATAGATCTATTAGGACTGACATCCCTATCTAATGTTGGTTGTGTGACCAAATTAGATACACTTACATTTGAGTCGTTACGAATGTTTTGGGATAGGCATTTGCTCGGGCTCTCATTCTATCTTGTTGGTTGGTTAACGCTTCGGTGTCACAAGCTTAGGCGTAGGAATACAAACGTATACTATTTTGATTTTAACCTTGTTTGGTTATATGCTGGTTGCTTGATTAAATCTTATGGTTCATCACACTTACTTAAACTTAAACCTATGAACTCACCAACCTTTGTGTTGACACTTTAGCAATGTTTTCTCAGGTATCAAGACGGAGGAGTGACGTGGTTATGCATGGGAGATTTTTAATAAAAATGGTCGTGACTAGCGTATGGATATTTGGATCAATGTTAAAGTCTTTTGAAACGATGTTTTATTATGATCTTGTGTAATTCGCTTCCGAAACAAGTTTTATGCTTTTAATTAAATTAAAACGGCTTTTAAATAGTTGTTCTTTGTATCTATGTCTTGTGATAGTCATGACCGTCGCACCCCATTGTGTTTTCTTACTCTAATAAATTGGGGGTGTGACACACAACGTTGCCTACTTCACCATTTTCCGACACAAGGTTAGATGTCGAGTTCTAATCCAAAGCTAGAACCAATCTTCACGACTCTTCACTTTGAAGCTAAGTGAGAACTTCACACAACACAACTATACATCACTTTATAGTTTAGTGAGAACTCACAAGACACAACCACATCACTTTATAGTTTAGTGAGAACTAACACAACTTATTACAACTCAACTAAACATATCCAAGTACACACATGTAGCTTGGATCTACACTACACAACTCCAAGCACACACATATGCAAAGGATTTACACAACTCTAATCCAAGTATTCACACATAGCTTGGATGAACACAACTAGTCCAAGTATTTACACATACATTGGATCTATACAAGACACAAATAAACAAATAATGAACATGACTAGATCTTTAGGAGAGGATGATCTTCATCAATGCTTTATCTTTAATCACATCACAAGTGTGTGAGTGATATTCTCTTTGGACAAGATAAAGAAGGAGATCAAGAGGATAATCATAAGTAAACATACTTAACACATTAAGTGATCATTTACAAATGACTAGGATTAGATAGGAGAAAGAAGGCTGAAAGAGATGTCCAAAAAGGGTTAATGAAAATGCATATTTGATCCACTATCTATATAAGACAAATGCCAACGGCTATCTGGGGGCGGTTCCTTAACTACCCAGGCGGTTCCTTATCGATAGGGAACCGCGGAGAGTAGACTCTACTCCTTTTTGTCTTTTAGTGAATTTGAAATATCTGAGGCTGTTTAAACCTTCAAAGGATATTCTTATGGCATTTGGAATATGCCATATTCAAATTTACATTTTCATTTTAATAAAACTTTTCTTAAAAATAAAGTTTATTAAAAATCTTTTGTTACATTTGACAAAAGTGAGTTTTAAGGCTAATCACTTTTATGATCACTAAGCATGATTAAGATATGTTAGTGTAATGATTATTACCTTGATGATAGTGTTTGTTAGATAATTCGTTTTATGATTGTGTTTGACAATTAATGTCTTTGTATTTTGTCATGATTAAAACTAAGAAAGATTAATTAATACTAACAATATTTTTAGGCAGTGCTTTGCATTAGCAATCTCCCCCTTTTTGATTACGACAAAATATAAACTCATTTACGTAAAATACAAGTTTATTCGAATTACTAACGAGTTTATCACTATCATTTCTCCCCCTTTGTCGAAGTAAAAAGTTTAGAACAAGTCTTTGAAGAAGAAAAGAACTAGACTTTGCTAGTAGCTCACCCTTGGTGCTTACTCCCCCTTGCTTGGGGCACCAAGTAAATGAGCTAAGGTGTCATGCTACACAAAGGTTAGAAGAAAGAAAAGAAACACCAATGTATATATGTGCACTACCTACTAACTAACTTGAGAGGGAGAAGGAAAATAACTCTCAAATTAGAAGCAAGCATTTGCTAAGTATGTCCAAAGAGTGTGTATCGACAACATCATAGTTCAATTGGTAGAATAAGGGAAGAAAAGAAACATCCAAACCAATCAAAGATGATTAAAATGTCAAGGGGTTAAAATATTTTAGAATTTATGGAATCACCCATAATTAATTGTAAGTTTTAACCATGATCAACTCTTTAACAAATGTGTGAAAAAGAATTAGGGGAAAGATAACACACATAACATTCATATTACACAAATATGTACTAACATACAAGAGAAATATTCATACACACAATATGAATATTTAAAGCAAAAAATATGGAAAATAAAACACAAAGCATAACCTACTCTAATAGTGATAATCTTCCAAGATTGCTTAAGTTTTATTGACTCAAACAACTAAAGTACAAAATGTGCCTTAGTTGGAAAAGAAAGACGACGAAGCATCATTCGAAGTTTTGTTCACGGGAACGGAAACTTTGAGAGTAGGTCGAGTGAGGAGGAATTCAAGGAAATTTAGCTTGTCATAGATATGAGCAAGTTCAATTTGTTGAAAACGACAACAAGCACACGAGGAACCATGATGCAAAACAAAGTCGTTAGATGGGGGAGGTCCATCAAAATGAGAGTTTGGTGGAGAGGGAGATAATGGATAAGAGATGTTTGCACAATGCCTAGTGAGATCAGGGAAAGAAGATAGGTCATTGAGTTGAGGAGAGTTGAAAGGTTTAGGTGGTGGTGGAAGAATTTCCTTTTCTCCGGTATTTAGATTTATAGAGTAAGTCTCATTTCAATATTTAATCGGAGAGAAAGAAGAATTCTTGGAGGATTTTAGAGAAGAAGAATCATGAGGATTCTTGTTCTTTTTTATCCAAACGGGTCGAACCGAGATTTTCGGTTTCTTTGAAAGCTTAAAAGAAGAAGCTTAGGTTGAGAAGATTGTGACAAATAAATGTCAAGGTTAGGAATAGAAGAGTTAGGCATTATGAGGGATGAAGAGAAGAACTCCCAAAAGAGAAGAATTTAAATAAAATAGACAAGGCAAAGATTTGAAATAAAAACAAAAGGTTTTAGGGAATGTTTAGCCAAATTGTGTAAACAAAGAATCTTAACCAAGACAGTGGTCACAGAAGAAAGACAAAAAATAAGCTAAAAGTAGCTTTCCTGTACGCGGTTCCTTATGAGAGCTGTTAGCCTCAAAATATTGAGTCAAACAAGAATGTTCGGTCATAGGTTTATATTGTAATATTTGTTAAAACGTTGTAATAGTTAGTTAATATAGTCGTGACATTACGCGCTTTATGGTTAGCTTAAAAGGCCTCTTTCAAGGTACTAAGCATTTATTCAAGCCCGACCCAAAATAATATAGTCCATTAGAGAACCCGCATGTTAGGAGGGTAGAGGTTCTCATAATTCTTAATCTAATTTCATCAAGTTTATCACCTCCTTCTCTCTACTTTATCTCACTACTTTCTCTCTCTAGAACCCATATTATTTTCTTCTTTATTTCTATCTTATATCATCTAAAAATGGGACAACATTTGGTATCAATCGCCACAGGTTAGATTAGTGATTGGTTGTTGTTATTGGTTTGATTTGTGTGATTTAATCATAAATCATCACGAATTAATTTTTTTAGTGTTTTTCGAGCTCTAAATCTTGATTTAAATCACCTACAAAGTTGTGGTAGGGATTTAGATTAGTTATTGTGGTGAAAATCACAAGTTTTTGGGGCGTTTTGGATTGATTTTGGGTCACGGTTTGATTTTGGATTGATTTGAGGTTGGTTGTTCTTCCTTTCGTAAAAGGGTTTTAGATTTAGTCTGAATGTTCTTCCTTTCGTAAAAGGGTTTAGTAGAAAATTACGAAAGCTTTTCTCTTACGAAAGCTTTCAGTTACGAAAGTCTTACGAAAGGAATTAGTTACGAAAAGATTTGGTTACTAAAGGATTTTGGCTTCAAAAGGATTCAGTTATGAAAGGAATTAAGCTACGAAAAGAATTTCAACGAAAAGTTTCTACGAAAGGAATTTAGAGTTTCAGTTACGAAAGGGAATTAGTTACGAAAGGGGATAAGCTATGAATGGAATTTAGCTACGAAAAGGATTTCAACGCAAAGTTTACGAAAGTATTCTTCGAAAGGATTTCAACGAAAGGTTTCTACGAAAAGGATTCTACGAAAAGTTTCAACGAAAGGTTTCTACGAAAAGATTCTACGAAAGGATTGTTTCTACGAAAGGTTTCTACGAAAAGTTTCTTCGAAAGGAATTTCTACGAAAAGATTTTGTTACGAAAGGATTGTGTTAGCAAAGGATTTTTTTACGACAGGTTTTCTTCTACGAAACCTGATTCCTACGAAAGGATTTTGTTACGAAAGGTTTTCTTCTACGAAACCTTATTCTTACGAAAGCTTTCTACGAAATCTTGTTTCTATGAAAAGTTGATTTTTGCGAAACAATTTTTTTTTAACAATCGTGTGTTTTTGGCCTTAGAATTTTTGGTTTCTTGTGAAGACATTTTTTTAGGGGATTTTAACATTTTTCTTCGACAACAACAATCACAACACATTTACTTAAGATCCTTTTCACTTCAACAATTTCAAGCATCTCACAATGGATTCTACTCAAGAGTATAGTGTCACAAACAACAACATCATGGTGGCAGGTAACAAAGAAAGACCACCAATGCTTGTGACGGGTCGCTATGCACAATGGCAATCACGATTCCTTCGATATCTTGATACTAAGCCCAATGGTGATGTTCTTCGACGTTGCATCAAAGAAGGACCTATACTCCCACTACAATAACCATTCCTGCAATTCCAGCAACCGACTCGACGACTGGTTCCGATGAGCAAACAATTGAGGAAACATATTAGAATACTTTAAAAAGAGAAAAGTGCTTGGATTGATGCAAAGAAAGAAGCAATCTATTTGATTCTAAGTGGGATTGGGGAAGATATTTACTCAACGGTTGATGCATGCTCTACTGCTAAAGAGATGTGGTTTGCCATTGAACGTTTGCAACAAGGTGAATCAATTAACAAGCAAGATGTCAAAACTAACTTGTTCTGGAACTTTGGTAAGTTTACTTCATTGGATGGGGAATCAATTGATTCATATTACTCAAGGTTCTACAAGATGATGAATGACATGACAAGAAACAATTTGCAAGTCTCCACCATGCAAGTCAATGTGCAATTTTTACAGCAACTTCAACCTGAGTGGACAAGATTTGTAACTTTGGTGAAACAACAAAGTAAGTTAGACGAGGTCAACTATCACACGCTCTTTGACATTTTGAAACAATTTCAGAATGAGGCAAATGAACTTCGAGCTGAAAGGATAGCAAAGACTGCTAATTCACTTGCTTTGGTGTCTACCACTCAACACACTCAAGATCATCGCTCTCGTGCTCCAAAGTCATACTCCACTACATCATCCTCACCAAGGTATTCCACTACATCCTCCTCACCAAGATACTCCACTTCATCTAAGTATTCTGCTCCCACACGATCACGAGACAAAGAACCAAGAGCACCATAACCATCACCTGAGCCATCATCTGAAGAGGACAGTGATAAAGAACTAGCTCAGAAGGATAGGGAGATGAAGCAACAAATTTCTTTCATTATGAAGACCTACAAGAAAATCTTCAAACCCACCAACAACAATCTTCGAACGTCATCAAATACAAGGAATCAATATGTTGAGACTCCTCGAAGGTATGAAACACGTCAACGTGATGAAAGTCCTCCAAGGTATGATCGACGTAATCCAACACATGTTGAGGGTTCTGCTCGGTATGATCGACAAACTGCTAAGTATGATGCTCAGAGGATTGCTACTGCTGCTGGGAATAGGGAAACTGTTGGTACTCAAGTGGTTCAACAAAGTAGGATTCAGTGCTTTAATTGTCAAGGCTATGGGCATATGGCAAAGAAATGTAGGAAGCCGAAACGGGTTAGGGACTCTGGCTATCATAAAGAAAAGATGCTGCTATGCAAGAAGATGGAAGCTGGGGTTAAATTGTCGGTTGAGGAAGGAGCCATGCTTGATGACACTGATGATGAAGCTTCCGATCAAAAACTTGAAGCACATTACTCGTACATGGCAAACGTTGAAGAAGTTCTCAACGTCACTGAAGATGACAATGGTCCTATCTTTGATACTGAGCCAATCGATAAGGTACACACTGAAGAGGAATATAATGTGTTTGGCAATATTCATGAGCATAGTGAGCTACCCAAAGCCATTAATGACACATGTATGATGGAAACGGTTGATAGCAATACCACACCCGATTCATCAGACATGTGCAATAATGAGTCTGAGGATGATCAACATGCAAATGAGTATGATAATGACGAGGAGCGTATTGGGCTTGCTAACTTAATTGCTTCATTACCAAAAGATGTCAAAGAAACTAGAAAAAGTAAAAAGCAATTAAAGAAGACAAACGCTACGCTCACTCAAAACTTTGAAGAATGCAAAGCTGCTCTAATTAAATCTAGTGAGACCATTGATAGCTATAGAGATCAGCTTCTTCAAAAGGCTAATGATATTGAGGGGTACAAAGGGTGTTTATTTAATGTTAAGAAGGACGATTTTCAACAGAAATATAACAAAACTCTTAAGCTTCTAGAACAAGAGAAACGTAATTATAACACCTCTTTAAGTACTAAACGTCACAAAACGTATCTTGCTACCACTAAAGTCAATGAGCTAACTCAAGTAAATGGTTTTCTTCAAGAGGATAAAACTAAACTTGTTAATGAAAAGAAAGCTGTGGTTGAAAAGATGGAAAAGTGTAAGATATGTAAATCTACCTTATGTTTTAGAGAGAGAAAGAGATAGAAGCTTGGTAGAATTCACACACACACTTGAGAGAGAAAATAAGAAAACACACTTTTACTATGTGTATTATATGAGAAAACCACACCCTCTCCATCTAAGGAGAGGGTTTATATACCAAGCCCATAAGATGGGCTTGGGCTTACAATTGGGCCGGCCATACAAGCATGGACCGGGCTTTTCCTTGTTTGATATATTAAAAGATATCTAGACTACGAGCTACTACTTAATATATTGTCGGAGTGACCGAATCTTCCTAAATACGTAAAAACGTATTTCTAACAATCTCCCCCTAAGGGAGGTCACTCCAAACAAGGGCGTTACCCAAGTTACAATAATAAAATAAACCTAGCATACTATGCTTGTCTTGAGCTCGTAGTCTTCGTCTTTCGTTTCTTTTTCTTTTCTGGTGAACATGATGATGTGATCATTGATATCAATCTTGAGCATTAATCCCTTGCCTTGATCCTGTGCATCCATCACTTGTGATATTCGCCTGTTCGTGATTTCATGTCCCACATACTTATACCTTCGTAATTCTTGAAAGCTTCAGAGTTCGATACAGCGGAAGACTTTGAATTTTAGGCTTTCTTGAATTAGATGAAGTATTAAGTGCATAAAGTATAAGCATGCGGGGACGACTTCTTCTCGGATTCCGCAATGCCATCGTCTTCAAATACCGCAACATAAGTAGACACGAACGAAATGGCTTTGAACATTTCATTCTAATTTGGTAGCATTTTACCTCCGGTCGGTGAAGACCGTTGGACGATATAAAATATCGTACTTGTGGAAAGTAGATTTAATTAAAAATCTCCTTGACAAGATTTCGCGGGTAAGCCCGTTTTCTTTACTCGACCGTCCAAAGCTGACTGCGAATGTAAAGAGTGAATCATCTGGATAAAATTATCCGCATGATTGAAGCCGTCAATTTTGATTCCTGGAACAAGTTTGATTTATTAAAGAATCGCACCATCATTGCTTTCCAGTTGTCACGAGCTTGATTCGTATAGAATCTTGCAAGTAACCTACCAAGTGCTGTTTGAGGTTAACACTAGAAGGATTTCCACTCATCACTTTGAACACTAAGGTATCACTCTGAGTGTTCTGGCAAGACCACTAAGATATTGCGTAGAGGCCTGGAACGTGTTTAAATTCAGTTAAGAATTAAACCACTGTTGCTTTCCAGTTATCACAAGTTTGATTCATAAAGAATCGCACAAGTCACCTACAATGAGCTTTTTGATATTCACTCAAGAAGGATTTCCATCTTCATTGTAAATACTTTCGTATTACTCGGATGTTCAGGCAAGATCATGAAGATTTTGCGAAGGACTCTTAAGATTTTTCTTACTTTTCACAGTGTGTGAAGAAGCAAGGAAATATGAAAGTGTGTCCTAATGAGATATTTGATGATCTCAAATGACTCTAGACTCGATCATGCATTTTGGATTTTAGTGATCGGAGGCTGGAGAGGAGTGCCACCATTTCAATACTAATTTATTCGGAGTGAATAAATCAATAGATAATGCGTTGTCTCCGTGTGATTAAAACAAATATCTTTTGAGAGATATCTGAGTTAGCTAGGATGGGTTGTGCATTGCATCACTGGGTCCATGATATCTTATCTTCAATATCAAGCATCGTTTAAAAATGATCTCAATAGCATACGTATTTTTTTTGAACGACAGTTTGGTGCAGCGGAGTATCTTGCGTGCCACCGAGGCACCAAGTCTCTCGACCCGAGTTTGAATCATCTCACGAAGAGAATATCAACCCCCATGCTAGCCATATAGTTTCCCATTAAGGGGCTTCAAGGCATTGCGATGGGATTCAAACCAGGCTGCCAATTCTGGGAAAATCCCCCGCATGGGGAATGACAGGAGTCGAACCCCTGACCTCCCCCACATGGAGACTATAACCAAATGCATCCATCCAACTGAGCTAGACTTCATTTGCTCAATAGCATACGTATTGACCCGGTTTCTACCTAAGTTGTAAGGAGGGCTTCTTTCTTTACACCCTTTATCTTTACAATTCTTTTTCATTCTTCAACCCCTTCAATGCTTACCAATACGTCATAACTAACACCTTGTTGTGATTGTTCCAGTGCTAACTTAAGTACTTGGTCGGCATTCAGCTACGTTCACAATCTTTCCCCATCTTTCATAAGGACTACTATTTCTAGCTACGGAATGTCCTTGGGAAGATTCCTCCGGTTTTGGAAGAATCATTGGACTTAACCTATCCTACCATCCTTATGTCACCAAAATCTTCATCGTCGTGAAATAAATAGGTTGTGGGTAAGTATAAATCACCATGAAATCCATTTTGAAGTGCAAATCCATTTTGCTCCCCCTTAACATATGCCACGATATTCGAAAACATTTCGCACATGTCGGGAGCCATCACGTTAAGTCAAACCATTTGTGATAATTTCCCATATTAAATCACATTTTCTCCCCCATATTAAAAATATTAACCCAATCGATTTTTTAATATCAATTGATTTAATAAAGTTTTAACAAAGGTTTTGGGAAGAAAAATGCAAGACCTTTTAATCTTCATGAGACCAATCTGTGAGATATGATACCGATTTGTAACATGATCACATATTCACCATATAAGAATGAATTGACAAGGTTGGACCTGATTTATGAGAACATCATATGATAAGATCAAATGGTTCTTGTTCATGAATGTTGGTCGCCTCGTCACGTCTGAAGGCATCTCTTGACACCACATGTACGATTGGTATTTTTGTCTTGACACCAATTTGTGAACTTGGCATGTTCGACATCGAAGATTCTGAATGCTTGACAATTGCTCCCCCTCAATTGTTGACCCGTGTTCTATCGAAAGAGCTGTAGTCGTCGTTTGAGTAGTCGCATCGTCGAGTATGTAGATACCAAATGTAGATAGCTATGGTTGTAGAGATGATAACTTCATAAAAACAAGACTTCTCTTGTTTTAACAAATAAATGCACTGAAGCGTACATTGATTTGTGTTAGACCAAGTTATAAAGTAAACTTGATCCCTTACAAGGTTTTAAAGTAAACCTTGCCCGAGAAAATTAGTTCCGGTTGTGAGCCAAAGTTTTCACAAGAAATACTTGACTTTAATATGAAAACCGGGTTGCAGTCAGAACTAACTACAAGCCATATGGACATGTTTTATGAAATATTTACAACTTTTGTACGAACTCTATTTATGGCGCGTGTCAATATTAATCGACATTTCTAAGGCCGTAAATATTATCGTACCAAAAGACATGCCTTTAAAAAATAACGTAAAAATATTTTTGGATTTTTATGAATTTTTCAATTTTTATGGTTTTTATATGGTTTTATATTTTTGTCTTTTGCTTTTGTGGATAAAAATATAAACAATATATACAGATGATCAACAAGGATACGGAGAATAGTTTACCACCACTATTATTTCGCTTCATCTGCCAGTTCCTTTAGAGTCTCAGGCGAGAAAGTTCTCATTCCTAGCTTGTCGGCCAAAAATTCCATTCGAGCGCGATCTAAAGCCTTCGTGAAAATATCCGCCAGTTGATACTCAGATCGGACAAAGTAAAGCTCGATCACTCCATTTTCCACTTGCTCCTTGATGAAATGGTAGCGAATGTCAATATGCTTCGACTGGGAGAATTGAACATTGTTGCAGCATAAGGCAATTGCACTCTTGTTGCCGCAGTACATCGGAATTTTGTTGAAACCTAGACCATAGTCGGTTAATTGCGATCTCATCCAAATAATTTGAGCACAGCAACCGGACATAGCTATGTATTCTGCTTCTGTACTTGAAATTGCTGCGCTTTTCTGCCTTTTCGATGCCCAACTGATTAGTCGATCTCCTAGTAGTTGCAAAGTGCCACTCGTGCTACGCCTTGTATCTTGACAACCCGCGTAATCCGCATCTGCATATGCCATTAGTGCGACCGAAGAGTCCTTCGAATACCAAAGTCCCCGATTAATGGTTCCTTTAAGATACCGAAAGATATGTTTAACAGTAGCTAAGTGTAACTCAGTAGGCCTAGTTTGATACCGAGTTGATGCGTGGTGTTGGTAACAAGTTTTAAATTTATAAACACGAATTACCGGATTGACTAAAACGCACGGGCAAGTATAACCCTTTCGTTTATGTATAGCTTTTATGTGGTAATACCGAGATCGTTCATGGGGATTTGGAAAACCTATGATTATTCTAAAATGAAATTATAATCGTTGATTGTAGCAATTGTTGACAAACAAACAATAAGTAAAAATGATGAGATAAATAATATGATTAAAGGTACACTTGGTAAAGACTAGTTTGAGCATTTGTAATGGTATGATTGTGATGACACGTTAACATATATGATCATGATAATTAGATGGATAATCCAATCTATTGTTTTCAAAAGCTTTAATCTTCTTCAAGACCTTGGTTAAAGAAAACAAGCATTAGACTCAATCACTCAATTCAAGACTTAATCCAATTCAACACATTCGATTCACGGTCGTTTCACGAATTTGCTGACACTTATAATTATGTTTCTTGATAATCAAAACTTCTTAAGAAATGATCAATACAAAAGATAGCCAATCATAGACAAACCGGCTACGACTTATTGATAGAAAATAACCCTTTCGACCTATGAAATCTTTACCAACAAATTAAGTTTTGATAGCAATTGTCACATGAAACATACATATCAATGGATCATAGGAAAGCTTGACATTGAATTAAACATAAATCACAATCACAACCACCACTTCATACTACAAACATCATCCTACCAAGTGTAGAATGAAACTTAGCTACTCATAACAAATGATGAAATAAACTCAGAAATAAAAGTATTATAAGTCATAATCAAGAGTCTTACAAAGTGGAAAAATGTTACTAATGATTAGGGTAATGATCCCTAAGAGTTTCGTGATGGTAACTTTGCTTATTGGACTCCAAAACTGACTTTGTCGGATGTTTACACACGAACCAAACACGTAAAGTCTTGAACTTTAAGTGTCTAAATGAAGAGATGACGAACTTGGGTCAAGAACTATTATGGAGATGATGAAGAACTAATAAAGATGATAAAATAGATGAAGATTAAACAAGGATTAAACTAAAAAAGAAAGATTAGATTAAGGAAAGGAAAAAGAAAACAAAGATGGTGTTTTTCCTAGTAAGAGAAACAAACACCCATTCTCTCTCTAAGATGAAACAAATGGAAAACACACACACACAAATGAGGTGGAGAGGCCTTTTATACTATGTAGTAAATGTTTAGGAGGCCTTCCTCATTTGTGTGTTTGGGACTAATTCCCGTTACATAAACATTAATAACTAAGAACTCTCGACACCGTTGAATAGTATTTTTCACGAGCTTCGTAATGGTATATTATATGACCATCACTTTAAATACGGCTAACAATCTCCCCTTAAGGGGTGGTCATGTAATATGTGACTTCACTTCTTTGGTGTTGCAAACTTTGAAGCTCGTTGTCTTGAGAGTTATTTCATAGTTCCTTTCATGACTAGTGATCTTGGATCTTTGATCTTTGCCTTGACTTGATCTTGAACTTTGACAGCTTGTGTTCTTGTGTCTTTCCCCACATACTCATGTTTTGTGTAGACGTGAAGGCTTGTTAACAATCTCCCTTGATCATCAGAGTAGGCGAAGTCTTTGTCTTTAGATGTTCTTGAGCTTTCTTCATTTATATGAGTATGTGGTCTTGAAACACGACTCTTGAGATTTCGCCACCGTTTACATTCCTCTGGTTTCCCGTTATACAGTACGAATACTATACCTGTGATTAGTTAAGTTCAAAGAACTTCCTAGACATGGTTTCTGGCTGTGGTAGCCGTTCTCAATACTTGAATATATCAAGAGATAATTCAAAGTAAGGAGTGAATCATACAGTTCCATTCTGCTGATTAAGTCGTCAATTCAATTTCCTGGAACAAGTTTGAATCAATTAAGAATCAAACCATCGTTGCTTTCCAGTTGACACAAGTTTGATTCATATAGAATCGCACAAGTTACCTACCGCAGTGCTGTTTGATGATGACACTGGAAGGATTTCCATTCGTCACTGTAAATACTGAAAAGTATTACTCTAGATGTTCTGGCAAGATCATGAAGATATTGCATCGAGACCTGGAACGAGTTTGAATCAATTAAGAATCAAACCACTGTTGCTTTCCAGTTAACATATGTTCAATTCAAGTGAATCTTACATATGACCTACCACAGTGCTGTTTGATGTTAACACTGGACGGATTTCCATTCATCACTGTGAATACTAATGAGTATCACTCTGAATGTTCTGGCAATATCACAAGGATAGAGCGTATGACTCTGTAATTTATCGCATGTGTTCTAGTGATGAACAACAATTGATATATGGAATAAGTGTCCTATTGAGATTTATGATGAATCTCGTTGGCTCTAGACTCTATAAGTGCACGTTTATTTGGTGATCGGAGGCTGGAGCAGACTGCCACCTATTCAATATCTACTATCTCGGAGTGAGAAAGTTGATAGAAATGAGTTGAACTTCGTGACAATAAAACAAAATTCTTTTGAGAGAAGCTTGAGTAGGTTGGGAAGGGTTGAGCTTTGCATCACTGGGTCCATGATGCTTTGTCTTTAATACCAGAAATAATCAACGTGATTCTGATAGTAGATGTATTGACCCGATTTCTGCCTAAGTTGTATGGAGGGCTATTTATTTTTCATTCTTCAACCCCTTCAATGCTTACCAAGATGTCATAACTATCACTTTGTTGTGATTGTTCTAGTGCTAGCTTAAGTCATTAGTCGGCATTTTTCCCGTACACTCAACTACTCCATCTTTCCTAAGGACTTCTAAGTTCTAATGGATTGTCCATGGGAAGATCCCTCCGGTTCTGGTAGGATCATAGGACGAATACCTAACCACCTTTTGACACCAATATCGTCGTGAATAATTGTGTTGAAGGTATAGATATCGTAATCAGTGAAACTTTCTATATCACCAAAAATGCTCCCCCTACATATGTGCATCATAAAAGGAAAGGTTTTTGCACATATTAGGAAGAGAAAGCACTTATATCAAAGATCTTATCCAAGATAACACATTTTAATCACTATTCTCCCCCTCAAAAATTGCACGACATTGAAATTTTTGTGAAACTATTGATGAAACATGGAGAGAATAATGTTGCATGAAAGTTTGTACTCCCCCTCGAAAAGAAATTCTAATTAAAATTAGGGGAGTATATGAGCACACAGTTTTGAAATACATTGAAAAATTGTGCTTGAAAACCCGAGAAAACTTACTTTCCCGTTGTTAAGGAATAATGTACATAAATGAACATTTTCCTTCTGTTCATGAGCTTAAAACTTTGAATGTTTTGATAAAAGCCCATGACCGAGAAAAATTAATTTCTCGTTGTTGAGGATAAGTCAAAGACTTTCCTTTCTTTGGGGACCGGGTTATAGTCTGACATGTGACTATAAACCATTATGAGAGGAAAATAGAAAAGACATGTTTTGAAAACATTTGAACTCTCATTTGAACTTTATGTACGTACCCGTGTCGTTATTGAACAACATTTCAAATACGTCCATATTATCGATGCTGAGAGACATGTCGAAGAAGAATATTTTTGAAAGATTTTCTTAGTTTTTTATTTTGTTTTTATAGGTTTTATATTTTTGTATTTTGATTTTCTAATAAATATATACAAGATTACCGCGAATGTGCAAGACGTTCAAGTTCATCTGGAGTGAAGCTACGCATACCAAGTCGACGAACCAAGAATTCAAATCTTTCTTGAGAAAGAGCTTTGGTGAAGATGTCGGCTAGTTGGTAGTCCGTCTTGACAAAATACAGTTCGATCGTTCCTCTTTCCACATGCTCTTTTATGAAATGGAATCGGACAGCTATGTGCTTGGTCTTGGAGTGTTGGACCGGGTTGTAGGATATGGATATGGCTGATTGTGAATCACAATAAATAGGAACTTTGTGAAAGTGAAAGCCATAATCCATGAGTTGTGTTCTCATCCAAAGGACTTCAGCACTACACACGAATAGAGACACATATTCTGCTTCCACGGTGGACAACGCCGTACAGTCTTGTTTTCTTGATGACCAACTCACTAGCTTCTCGCCTAAGAATTGTGCTCCACCGGAAGTGCTCTTGAATGTATCATGACACCCTACATGGTCGGCATTTGAAAAACCAGTGAGATTAAAACCAGAATCCTTCGTATACCAGAGACCCATGTTAATGGTTCCCCAGAGATAACGAAAGATCCTTTTAACCTCCTTGAGGTGCTTCTCGGTTGGCTTCGCCTGGTACCGAGCACATAAACAAGTAGCATGCACAATGTCCGGTCTGCTTGAGGTTAAGTACATAAGGGACCCGATCATGCTTCGGTATTTTGTAGCATCTACAAATGTCCCTTTCTTATCCAAACCAAGCTTGTGTTTAGTGTCCATTAGAGTACCAATAGGATCACAGTTTTCCATGCCAAATTTTGTTAGAATCTCAAGCACATACTTGGACTGATTTATGAAAATACCACGGGGGATTGGTGAACTTGGAGACCAAGAAAAAACGTCATTTCCCCCATCATGGACATTTCGAATCGGCTTTTCATAAGGTCGGCAAATAATATGGAATATTTTGGGTTAGTAGAACCAAATATAATATCATCTACATAGACCTGAGCCACCAAGATGTCGTTGCCGTAGTGCTTGATAAACAACGTTGGATCAATGGTTCCTTTGCTGAAGTGATTTTGTATAAGAAATTATGATAATTCGTCGTACCATGCCCTCGGTGCTTGTTTCAAACCATAAATTGCCTTTTTCAACTTGTAGGCATGGCTTGGATGTTCGGTGTTGATGAAACCTTCATGTTGACATACGTACACATCTTCTTTTAACGGCCCATGCAAGAAAGCCGTCTTCACGTCCATTTGATACACAGTGAACGATTTGTAAGCAGCGTATGCCAAGAAAATCCTAATAGCTTCCATTCGAGCAACCGGGGCGAAGGATTCTGCAAAATCAATTCCCTCCTGCTGTTTATAACCTCTCACAACTAACCGAGTCTTATTCCTAATGACCGTTTGCTCCTCATCCATCTTGTTTTTGAATAACCATTTCAGAGTAAGGGGATCGATATTGTCCGGTCGAGGTACTAACTCTCATACATCAAGCCGGATGAACTGATTGAGTTCTTCTTGTATAGACTCAATCCATGATACATCGGTCATTACTTCTTTCACACTTACTGGTTCCATTGTGCTGACTGATAGTGCATAGATACACATATCATCGTCGATACGCAGCTGATTTCGTGTTGAGACTGGTCATGAGAGATTACCAATCACTTGAACCAAAGGATGATTCTTAGTCCATTTATGTTCATGTGGAAGTGTATGAGAAACTGGATGCGAGCTCGACGGATCCACATATGGTGTTGAAGGTTGAGTAGAACTTGTGGAAGCCGCAAATGGATTAAACAACTCGTGTTCGTTGAGCATCGCATTGTTTGCATTTTCAGCAACTATTTCATTATGAAGATAAACATGAGTAGGAATTTGTTGAGAATGTTGTTGAGTTGCGTCAGCAGTCGGAGAAGTGGTTGGAATGTTTGGAGTCAATATGGTTGAGGTCGACGTAGATGGTGCAGAAGTAGATGCCGTTGGTGTAGATGCAGTCGGAGGTTCTTGAACTATCGTAGCAGGTGCAGCCGGGGCATTTTGAGGAACACCAAATGACGAAGGACCATCCATATATTCATCATAAATTGGCCCAAATAAAACTTGCAAGTCACGTTCCGAAGGTTTTTAACGATGAGATTGCTGACGGTGCAAATTGAAGCGCGAGTCCTGAACTCACGTGTCCAAAAGTCTGACCTTGAAGCTCGGGATGTGAACTTCTATGCTGAGAGGCCATACCCGAGAGTTCATCAAAGGTAACGTTCATAGTCTATATTACCTTCCTTGTCCTTCGATTATAAATCCTATAAGCACAAGCAGTTGAAGAATAACCAATGAAAAAACTAGTATCGCCTTTAGGTTCAAGTTTACCGATATCTTCACGATCATTCTTCGGATAACATAGTGCACCGAAGACATGTAAAAATGAAATGTCCGGTTTTATTCCATTAATGATCTCATAA
The DNA here is from genome assembly GCA_025667525.1 of Glebionis coronaria. Lineage (NCBI taxonomy): Eukaryota > Viridiplantae > Streptophyta > Magnoliopsida > Asterales > Asteraceae > Glebionis > Glebionis coronaria. Next base: position 469,518,316 of record CM046879.1, read on the forward strand.
GGTGTTTTGTTGAAACGGGTGTGAATAATGGAGCGGTTTTGAGTATAACATGCAGTTGTTATAGCGTCGGCCCAAAGGAATAACAGTGCACTGGAGGAGAGAAGCATCGTCCGAGCAGCTTCACCTAACGTACGATTCCTCCGTTCCACAACTCCATTCTGCTCTGGAGTTTTTACAACCGAAGTTTGATGAGAAATCCCAACTTCGTCAAAATAAGCTTTCAATTTCTGATTGGTGAATTATGTGCCGTTATCCGTTCTCACAATAATGACAGGGGCTTGCAGTAGTACTAATATTTTCTTCAGGAAATTAATAATTACATCAGGGGCTTCATCTTTCGAAGCAATAAAATGAACCCATGTGTAACGAGAATAATCATCCACAATCACAAGGACATACCACTTTCCATTAATACTTTTGATTCTCATTGGGCCACACAAATCCATATGTAGGAGGTGTAACCTATTCGTTGAGTTGCGAACAGGTTTGGGTTTGTGAGGTTTCTTCTTACTTTTACCTTGCTCACATGAAGGACAACGATGGTCTTTTGTATATTTGAACTTTGGAAGACCGGTATGAGATCATCTTTCGCAAGTTGGGTGATGGCATCGAAATTGAGGTGAGATAACCTTTGATGCCATAACCATGACTTTGTTGATGTGGCTCGGGCCATAAGACAAATTGGAGAAGCAACAGACATTTGAAAAAGATCAATGGTGTAAAGGTTGGTGGTACGATTTCCTTTTAACAAATCAATTCCTTCAAGATCTCTTACAAAACATGTATGACTTCTGAAAGCAACCTCCAAGTCTGAATCACAAAATTGCCCAACCGAGAACAAATTATGTCCCTATTGATCCCAAACTTAGATCGATTTAGCTTTATGTATACGAGATTAGATCAAGTAATACACTTAGAGAAACCTTTGTATATGTTTATGATAATCTAAGTGTTATGCAGAATTAACACTCAAACAAGAACACACACGATATAAACAAACTTTCACTTTGATTAATGATATCAAACTTGCTTACAATGAAAGTAGTTTACGAATGAAAACTTATATTGAACATTAACCTAAAGGTCTTCTTTTATAGACATAAGAAGCCTTGTACAATAATCTACGTATCAACTATTCTAGGTAAAGATAAATATAGAAAATACATTGTTGTTCCTATCTTTACTAGAAGTAATCTAGAATACAATAAACGCGTAGAGTATATCTTCCCATCAGTGTTTGTCTTCAATGTATCAACGCTTGACTTTATCTTGTCAACGCTTGAGCTGTCATCGTTTGTTTTGCTCCTGTCAACGCTTGGTTTACTCTTGTCAGCGCTCAAGTAGATTGGCTATAATTTATTCCCAACAATCCTACCCTAAACTTGATATCTACTCCAGTGATCAAGTTTCTGAATAAACATTAAGAACTAGGAGGAATCTTACAAACCTTCTCATACTGGTAATAAATAAATCTGATCAAGTCTTTTGCCACGTCACTTGAATAATCAATTTCCAGCTGAGTGTTCTTCATCTTCTCCAAGATATCCTTGGACATGAAATACTGACCATCCACAAGTAGATACTCAGCAAACTTTGTAGCACTCAAATAATAAACACCAGCAGCTGAATACAATCTCCATTGAAGACCACTGAGTTCATCTTCAAGATCCTTCCAAATAGCAGGATCCTCATCTTTTGGTCCACACATTCTCTTGAATGTGGACCACAGTTTTAATCCATTGGCTGAAGTTGGTGCTTCAGCCTCATACTTGGCCTCTAACAACCTCCATAGGTCTACCAAGTCTTCTCTATCACAACTTGCAAACAAAGATATAAGGGTGGTAAAAGTGTGCACCTCTTTTCCATACCTGCCAATCTTCCAAAATCCACATTCATCTTCTTCATAGCTCACAATTGGATTTCTGGAATCTAGTGGTAACACTTGTACCATATCTGAAGCTTCTAATGGTGAGAGCTTGAGGCTCTTTATTATGACAACTTCACTTGGATGTAATGGATCCATATCTTTGGGAAACTCAAGAGAAACTCCCTTTTTCACTGGTCTGGGAACAAACATTGCTTTCTTGAGCTCCATTTCCTCTGCAAGTTCTTCTTTTCTTTCATCAGAAAGAAGTCTTAGAGTGTTTGCTTCCTGCACTCTAACCCAGATGGGATAAGCTCTACATTCCAACTCATCAAATGTCAATGCCTTCAATTTCTGATAAGTCCACCCTGTTCCATGACACCTGAGCAACATGCAGTACAACTCCCTTCTATCCCTTTTCAACTCTGAGAGAATATTGCTTGCCTTTTGTTTCAAAATGACCTGGCAATCCTTTTGTACTCTGAGAAGAATCTCCAAACCCCATATCTGATCTGAAATGGTCAAGTGTGGATTCTCCATACATCTTTCTTCCCAAGCATGATACATTTGAACCACCTCTGGCATATCAAAATCAACCTGTAATTTCAACTCTCTCAATTTCTCCTTGGCCAACTCATCTCCATACTCAAGTCTTTCTGGCTGTTCTATGATCATAACACTTGAGTCTGAGCTAGCTTCATCACTTCCTTCTTGCTCCTCTGAAGTGATAACAAATGGTGACTCTCTCACCTCCTTTCTGTCTTGTTCCACAATTTGTGCAGCCAATTTTCTATCAAACTCAATTTGAGCTGCATTCTTTGGAACAACCTCTTCTACCATAATACCCTTACCCTTATCTAATGGATCAATTGTTGGTAAGGTAGATGGTGATACCTGTGAAGAAACCTCCTTGATGATAGATGATGACTGGGATACATCACCCTCATTAGCAGGTCTATCAACGCTCACTTTTGCTCTGTCAGCTCCCAAAATACTCATGTCAGCATCCAAATTCTCCTTGTCAACGCTCAAATTTCCCGCCTCAGCGCCTTTTGCAATTTCCTCCAACATGGCTGTAAATGATAAATTTAAGTTTGTAGGAGAGACTAAAGACGTATCAAAACCTGTTTGTTTCTTCAAACTTGTTAGGGCCTCAGCAACATCCAAAGATTGACCATCATGGCTGCCCTTATCACTCACATTTATTTGATCATCCTCCCCTTTGGAAGATTCCTCCATCCCTCTCCTTGCACTAGCAGTCTCCAAAATAACAATCCTCTCCCTCAATTGCTTGAGTTCAAGGCCTTATGTGCTGACAACTTGTACCAAGTCTGCATTTTGCTTTTGCAAGCTCATGCAGACTGCCGTCAATTCCAGTAGGGTCATTGGTTCCAGTCTGCCCTCTTCTAAAATGGGTATTTGACCTCCCAAGTCAGATTCATTGGGCATGGATGAGGTCTTAATAATGGTGGGACTGCCTTGGCCAGCTTCTAAGCCAGAACCAATAGTCCCAGCCTCATCCATAGCACCAACCACACTTGTGGTGGTGGTTCTCTCTGCTACATGGCTAGGACCACCAGAGGAGAACACTCCAGTAGTCCTTTGGCGTTTTTGTAACCTATATTGTGTTGGTGGAGATGATGATCTGGATTGGGTGGATGTGGGTTGGTTAAGGGGTGTTTGGGTCTGTGAAGGTTGTGTGTCAACGTTAGAAATAGGCACATCAACGCCAACATTTAACGTGTCAGCGTCGAAGGGTTCTTGGTCAATTTGCATATGTTGTGGTAAAGGTAATGGTTCAGGTATTGGGTCAATTTGGGGTTGGGGTCTGGTTGGGGTTGAGCTGCTTCAATAACAGCAAGCATAGCTTGGGTTAAGGGTAGGTCACGATGTGGAGGTGAGTTCATCTTCATAAAAATTGCTTTCTTTTGCACAGGGATCTCATAAAAATCATTATGATCCCTTGTGCAGTATCCTTGAACATCAAAAACCATTTGTAAAAATCTGGGATATGCTAAAGTCATTTTGCTCCCTTTATTTTTACACATGCCCTCAAAAATCATTTTGGAATAATTAAATTTTTGCCCAGTAGCAATACACACAATAGCACTAGCAATAGATCTATTGATCTCATTGTGTGCAGTGCACTTGGGACTCAAACATTGTAGGAGGACATGTATGAGGTACTTCCAGGCTGGGGGAAACTCCTGTTTATGATATTTATTTAAAGTTCCTTGAGCAGGAAAAGGATAACCCAAAGCCCTTAGTCCTTGTTCTATTTCACTTATGGGAAGGGTGGTTATACCATCAGCATCATCAAGATGCAAAGCTTGGCGTACCAAAGCTTCAGTAACCACCCAAGGTCCCCCATGAACAATAGAAGATAATGTAGTCACTCTATTAACTGTTGAGGAACTGACAGTGTTCCAAAACTGTTTAATATGTGTGACAGGAATGAGTGGTGCATGAGAAAGAGCATACCTAATAGGAGATGCGTTCAAATACGCCACCATTTGTGTGTATTAGGGAAACAGAGTATCATCAGCTTCAAGATACGCGATCATGTTGTGTTGACTTCTGAACCCCAATCCCAAATCCGTTGGTTTAAACTTTGGTGCCATTGTTGAAAGCTGTTAAAAATGATTGATGAAGATGAAGTTGATAAGAGAAAATTGTGTTAGACAAGAATAATAGGTACCCTGTTTAAAAATAGGAGCCAAATATATAGGAGAAGAAAATGCATGTGATTGGCCCAAAAATAGGCAAGTATTTTCAAAATGTAATCATGAAAATATTGAAAAATAATAAGTTTATCTCATGCATTAAATGAAAGTTATCAACTCCCAAAATTACGGCCTAAAAATATGTCAAAAAGTAACAACTGGGTAGGTCCCATTGAGTGTCAACGGTCAAAAATAACCTATCAACGCCCAACGGCTATATTCTTGTCAACGTTTGCCATAGCCATGTCAGCGTCTAAATTGGTCACAACAACGCTTGGTAAAATACTTGTCAGCGTCCAAAAATAAAAATGTTTAAAAATGAAAAATGACCGTAACAAAGTAATTTATCCTAGAGAAGATAACCAAAAAGCTGATAATCATTATAGGGCGGCAAGCACTGTCCAGTTATGCACGCTTGCTTATGCAAGATAGACATAGCAGTCCTCTAGTGTCCCTTGCTAACTAAAACTCTTAACAACTAAGTTACCTTATAAAATTCCTTGTTACTCCCAGGTAAATCCCATAACAAAACTATTCCCAAGTCTCCTAACAGACCACAACCAATTCTAGGCCAAAAATGTCTTGGCAACACGCATAGTATATCAACTTTGCATGCTACACTGCCTCATGATTTAGTAAAACTAACTCATACTCACCTGTGGACACAATCTAGAATTATGATAAGAGTATCATATGGATACCCAAACATCCTAAAGGTTCCTAAAACCTCTCCTTAAACTATGATACATAAATTGCTAAAAACATGCATGAACATAAATTTTTTTTATGTCAAGATAGGAATTAAAAATTCCAACCATCATCCATAAACAAAAACATGCTCAAATGCTTCTCCAATGATCCATAAGCAACTCTGTATCCAATGGTATACTGCTAACACCACCTGCACATTTATATTGAAAACCACAAAACTAACATTGTTGCTGACAACGCCCCGATAACACATAACAGCGTTGAGGGAAGCTTTGTCAGCGTTAGACAATTATATTGTTGACAACGTCACAAAAACACTTATCAGTGTTCAAGCAACCTTTGTCAGTGTTAGAAAAATATAGTGGAAAATATAAATCTTCAAAAAGACCAATAACAATGCATCATCCTGTACATACTTTTACAAAAAGACTCCAAAACACATATTATGTGAGATTGATCATTCCAATACTTTTTACCAAGTATTGAAACCTCCCAGCATCAAAAGGTTTAGTTAGTAAATCTGACACATTTTCTTCTGTGTCAACCCTATCTGGTTGTATTAAACCCTTTTCAAAACAATCTCTTATAAAATGGTGTCTAATTTCTATGTGTTTAGTTTTAGAATGATGTACAGGATTCTTAATGATGCATAATGTGCTGTTATTGTCAACAAATATCTTGGTATGCATGAAATTATACCCATAGTCCAACAGCTGGTTCTGAATCCATAAAACTTGTCCACAACAAGCAGCTGCAGCTACATACTCAGCTTCAGTTGTAGAATTAGCCACCACTGTTTGTTTCTTGCATTGCCAAGATATCAACCTGCTCCCAAGAAACTGACATCCACCAGTTGTGGATTTCCTATCAAATTTATCACCTCCATAGTCATTGTCTGAATATGCAATCAGCTCCAATGGTGAATCCTTTGGGTACCACAAACCAAGACTAGGATAGCATCTTAGGTACCTAAAGATCCTCTTCACAGCATAAAGGTGACATTCTTTGGGAGTCACTTGATGGCGTGCACAAGCACACACAACAAACATGATGTCAGGTCTGGAGGCTGTAAGGTACATCAATGATCCAATCATGGATCTATAGTGCCTGACATCAACATCTTTCCCATCTCCAATCTTTCCCCAAGGGTGTTCTCTATCCATAGGAGTAGTAGCCCTCTTTTCATGTGGAGAAAAGCCAAATTTCTTCAAGATCTCTGCCACATACTTATCCTAGGAGATGAAGATACCATCTTCTTTCTGCTGAACTTGTAAACCAAGAAAGAAGTTCATCTCCCCCATAGCACTCATCTTGAATTTGTCAGTCATCAGCTTGGAGAAATCCTCACTCATCTTTGGATCAATAGACCCAAAAATGATGTCATCAACATAGAACTGGACAAGCAACACATCCTTGCCTTTCTTCTTTGTAAATAGTGTCTGATCTATGGTGCCCCTTCTTGAATCCGTTGTCCACTAAGTAAGTAGACAAAGTACCATACCATGATCTAGGGGCTTGATGAAGTCCATACATAGCCTTTTTGACTCTATACACCTTGTCTGGATTCTCTGGATCCTCAAAACCAGGAGGTTGCATCACATATACCTCCTCGACAATTGTTCCATAGAGGAAGGCACTCTTGACATCCATTTGATAGACAGTGAAGCCCATGCAGGATGCATAGGCTAAAAAGATCCTAATAGCTTCAATCCTTGCAACTGGTGCAAAGACTTCCTCATAGTCTATCCCCTCCTCTTGTGTATATCCCTGAGCCACTAATCTTGCCTTGTTTCTGACCACAATACCTCTTTCATCTCTCTTGTTTCTTAGAACCCATCTTGTCCCTATTGGTCTGACATATCTAGGACAATCAACCAGCTCCCAAACATCCTGAATTGCAAATTGGTGAAGCTCATCCTACATTTTTTCCACCCAACTTGGTTCTTTGAGAGCATCAAATATTTTCTTGGGTTCCTGTTGTGATAGAAAACAGGCAAACAAACATGCTTGCACAAGAGGGGTATCAACCTTCTTGTGTATATTGGCAATAAACCCACCAAGACCTTGATGAGATCTTCTAGTCTAAACATGAGTCATAATATCACCAATGATTTGAGAAGTTGGGTGATTCTTCATAGTAGAAGTGAGAACTCCTCCTTCAAAAAGTCTGGTGTCCTCAACCTCATTCGCCATGTTGCCAATATCTTCTTCATCAGACTCTCTTTCATCTATATGGGGATGAACTTCTTCATATAAATTGGAGGGTTCACCTTGTTCAAAAGTGGAAGAGAAAAGATGTGCAAAAGTGTTGTCAACGCCTGAATCTTGGTTGTCAGCGCTTGGGCTAACAACGCTTGAACTGTTGTTGTCAACGTCTGAGCCATCAACGTTTGAATTGGTCTTGTCAACGCTAGATTTGCCTTTGTCAGTGCCTGAAGGACCATGCATGTTTGTATCTGGTGGTACTTGGGAATCAACATTATCTTTACCACCACCAACAGCAGCAACAGCAAAAGCATCTGTCCAAATGGGAATTGTAACATATTATTGGATAGGAGATGACTTCTCTGCTTGTGATCCAACCTTCTCATGAACCTGTGTACCTGAAACATCAACAACTTGTTCTTCCACAACATTTGAAGTTACCTTCACAATGTCTGGATTAGTGACAGGCATATAATTTAAAGTTCTAGATAAAGGTTCCAAGTCAAACAACCAATTTGGACCACTTTCAGGATCACTAGGTTTATTCTTTAAAAACCTAACATGTACTCTTTCAAGAATACGTTTTTATTCTTTAAGATAAACCCTATATCCCTTGCTCTGCATTGAATACCCCATGAAGTAGCCTTCATCACCTTTTGCACTAAATTTACCTAAGGCATCACTAGTATCTAAAACTACTACATGACAACCAAAAGGTCTGAGAAAGCCAATATTAGGTTTTCTACCCCAAAGTAACTCATAAGGTGTTTTGTTCTGAATTTTGTTAACCAATGCTCTATTTTGAACATAACAAGCTGTATTAACAGCCTCAGCCCAAAAGGCTATAGGAAAATGAGCATCAGCCAACATGGTTCTGGCTGCTTCAATTAGGGTTCTATTTTTCCTCTCAGCAACCCCATTTTGCTGTGGGGTTCTGGCAACACTAAATTGCCTAGTAATTCCTTTCCTGGCACAGAAATCATCTAACTCTTTATTCCTAAATTCACCACCATTATCACTCCTAAGTATTTTAACTTCATTGCCAAATTTCTTCTCAATCTGAGTGATAAAATCAATTAAAGTATCAACTGTGTCACTCTTCATAGCTAGAAAGAATGTCCAAGTAAACCTAGAAAAGTCATCTGTTATAACAAAGCGGTAGGACTTACCATTCAAAATTTCTATATTGGTTGGACCAAAGAGGTCCATATGAAGCAAATGAAGAGGTCTAGTACTAGAGTGCACCTGTTTGGACTTAAATGAGACCTTGTGCTGCTTGCCTTTAAGGCATGCAACACAAGAGTGGTCATTGTGGAAGGCCTTCTCAGGCAAACCATCAACCAAGCCAAGTCTCACAAGCCTGTTTATATTCTTAAAATTTATGTGCCCTAGTCTCCTGTGCCATAAATTACTCTCATCTACTGAAGCTTTAACATAAAAACAAGACATATTGTTATTCATTCTAATCCTATTTAGATTCACATTGTATATGTCTTTATGCCTAGGTGTTCTATATTCAATATATTTCTCATCAGGGATCTTATAATCCTTGCTTAACACCAAACATTCAGTATTAGTAAACAGAACTTTATTTTTGTTATCACAAACTTGTGATACACTAAACAGATTGTAATCAAGTTCTTTTACCAGAAATACGTTCTCAAAACGCAAGTTCTTGGTGAGAAGGGTTCCTTTGCATGTGATAATACCATATCCGCCTCCAAAGTAAACCTTATCACCATCCTTAATGGGAGTGAAGTTAGTTAGATAATCTTCCTTCCCTGTCATGTGCCTTGAGCATCCACTGTCCCAATATCCATAATCATTGACCTGCTTTTGAATGCCCTGCACATAAAGAAAACAAATTAGTTTTCTTTGGGAACCCAAGCCTTAGAAGACTTGGATTCATCTGGTTGTTCAATAAGAACAGACTTAGTTCTCACAACAACCCCATTTTCATCCTTCTTAGGATGAAATACCCAGTTAACCCCAATAGGTTTTGTAATGACCTTTGAAATGTAATTAAATCTGTTGCAGGTCATTGAAATCCCATTATCATTAGGGTTTTGATCTTTCTTTGGTCTCCATGTCAAGCTTGAAGAAGCTTTAGACCCCTTACCATGTGGTTGCAAATATTTAGGTCTGGTCACGTTTCTGTCAGCGTTGGAATTGGTCTTGTCAACGCTGAAATTACCCTTGTCAGCGTTGAACCTAGGGTTTGCTACAGAAACCCATTTCCTATTCGACCAAGTGTTTGTCTTTTGAAATGGTCTTTGTCCATGAGTGTTAGACCCTCTAGTGAAGAATGGGGCAGGTCTAACAACTTGTGGACTTTGCTGCACACAAGATTTGGGTCTGACAACGTTTGACTTTCTAACAACGTTGACTTTGTTCCTGTCAGCGCTGAATTTGTTCCTGTCAGCGCTGACTTTGGGAGCGTTGACACACTTATATGCCAAGTGTGAAAGGCTACCACAAGTGTAACAGGCTTTTCTAGACACAACCCTAGGTCTAGAAGAGAAGAAGCTTGTTCCATCATTGATAACTTGGCTCTTAGGTGACCTAGTATTCCTATACATCTCTGCATACTTAATGCTAGGTTTTCTAATAGTGTTTGAGCCAAGGTCAACAGCTTTACCAGTGATTGGGTTAGTAACCTTAATGGGAGTTGACTCATTAGGACTTTCACATAGCAAGCCACCCTTAACAAATAATGTAGGGTTAGCTTTCTTCCATTCATTCAGGTCAGTCAACTTTTGTTGATACTCTTCAACTGGGGTGACAACTCTTGGTGGAGGAATGAATTCCTCCTTTTGGAGTTCTGGCAGACTAGTCCAAGATAGGTCCTTTTGTTGGACACCATAGAAGTCACCAGCTGGTGGTGGAACCACAGAGTAGTCTTTCATCCCAATCCCAGTCATGTCCTTAGGATCCCTTTGTTTATTCACACAGTCTCCTAGGGTTTGTGTGGCTCTATCAAATCTTTGAATTTTAAGGCCAACATTATCTTTATTCTTAATAGCCTCATCTAACTTAGCCTGTAACTCACCATTAACCCTTTCCATGATGTTTCTAATATCCATACTAGCATTTAACTCATGTTTTAAGATATTTATTTTATCTTTTAAGTCAAATTCCATTTTCTTGTATTCAGAAACTGTCTTCTCAGTTTCAGTGAGAGCTAGTTGGTAATTAGACAGTTTGCATCTTTCAGTACTCACATCATCTAATAATCTTAACACCTCTTTGTTAAGTTTCTCAGTATTTAACCTACAACCTTTACTACAAAAAGCATCATCGTATACCTCATTATCAGATGAAGAGGAGGAGTGTGCCATGAGAGCATATTCAACATGCTCTTCTTCTTCAATTTCAGCAACCAAAGCTTTATCCTCTTCCACATCCTTAGCCAGATAGCTCCAATCCCATCCCATACCATCAAGTCCTTGAACTGCAACCATGGCTTTAGGGTCCTGAGCTTTAACAACCTGACTTGAGGGTTTACCAGCATCAGATCTTCTAGGAGATCTGCATTCCCTCATGAAGTGCCCCATACGATGAAAATTGTAGCATTCAACTTTAGATTTATCAAATCCAGCTGTGTCCTTTGCATTGAAGGTCATCTTCTTCTTAAACCTTCTGTTCCACCTGTTTGCTCTTATACTAGCAAGAGCCATGTTCCACTTGATGTCCATCTCTTCCAAATGCTCATCACTTATCTGCTCAAGGTCCTCATATGTAATCACTGAACCATTAGGCAAAGAAGCAATATAAGAACATACAGTATCAAGATCCAAACCAGCAGGTTTAACTCTTGGTGAGTCACTCTTGAATGTGTCAGCGTCTGAAAAGGAGACGTTGACAGGACATGTTCCAGCGCTGACACATGATGATCCAGTAACTGGATGCATGTAGGAGTCCTTCTGATTGAACTGACCTTCACTATGAGAAAAGAAGGCCATGTTACTGTTAGTGGACTTGCTTCCATGCTTTAAAAGAGTTTCATCTTCCAACAGCCTCAGTTTGTTGTAGATATCATCAAACGTGGAACTTTTGTGAGTATAATGGCAAGAATAGATCTTGCCTCAATCTTCCACGCCTCACCAAGACTTTTAAGAAAAGTAGCATTGATGCCAACATCACCAAGTTGTGTCCCCATGAAGGACAATTTGCTTGTAATATCAAGCAATCTGCTTCTCACACTACTGAGCTTTTCATTATGTTGAGCCTTGAAGATAGCATAATCATGCATGAGTTGCTTCTTCTTCTCTTCCTTAGTATCTTCATTGCCACAATATGCAACTTCAAGAGCTGCCCAAAGGTCCTTAGCAGATTCATAACCTCTGTATTTATGCTGGTTCTCTTGTCCCAAAGAGAGTTTTAGAATATTTAGGGTTTTCATGTCAACCCTTTTCTTTTCTATGTCTTCAGCAGACACAACTCTACCATCATCAGGTTTTTCCTTCTTATCTGCTTCTGAACATCCAGCAACAGCTGTTCTTGCAGCAATGGCATTAGCAGTCTTTTGAGCCTTATTGAATGTGTTTCCATATTCAATAATCTCCCAGAGTGTGTAGTCATAGATCCCCAGGTATTGTTCAAAGTTGAATTTCCATAATTCAAAGTTGGTTGCATCAAGCATGGGAATCTTGATGTTTGGTAAAGGTGAGGAGGAGGAGGTTAGTTCTGGATTTGACATGATGTTGTTAGGGTTCTTGAGAAAATTAGGGTTTTGGTGATTTTTAGGGTTTTTGTGTTCTTTAAGATCAAAAGTTCCTCAACAAGCTCTGATACCACTTGTTGATCCCAAACTTAGATCGATTTAGCTTTATGTATACGAGATTAGATCAAGTAATACACTTAGAGAAACCTTTGTATATGTTTATGATAATCTAAGTGTTATGCGGAATTAACACTTAAACAAGAACACACACGATATAAACAAACTTTCACTTTGATTAACGATATCAAACTTGCTTACAATGAAAGTAGTTTACGAATGAAAACTTATATAGAACATTAACCTAAAGGTCTTCTTTTATAGACATAAGAAGCCTTGTACAATAATCTATGTATCAACTATTCTAGGTATAGATAAATATAGAAAATACATTGTTGTTCCTATCTTTACTAGAAGTAATCTAGAATACAATAAACGCGTAGAGTATATCTTCCCATCAGTGCTTGTCTTCAATGTATCAACGCTTGACTTTATCTTGTCAACGCTTGAGCTGTCAGCGTTTGTTTTGCTCTTGTCAACGCTTGGTTTACTCTTGTCAGCGCTAAAGTAGATTGGCTATAATTTATTCCCAACAGTCCCAAGCCATCAACAAAAGAGACTCTGGTGATGATTATATTTCTCCAATGAAGATAACCATAGCCTAGAATTGCCGCAACATGATCATTTCCAAATCGAACAGTTCCCATGAAACGCCATACAAAGTTTTTGAGAAGGCTTTGATTCCCAGTCATATGTTTGGAACAGCCCGAGTCCACGCACCAGAGACAAATTTCAACAGCCTGCCAATGATAAGAGAAGAAAATATTTTGGCAACCGATGAAATAGGTTCCTGTAGGGTTAGATGATAATTAAGCCATATCACATACCGACGTTTCACTGTCAGTATGAGATCTACTAGTGTCGATAATTTTGCCACTACAGTCAAAATTTCTACCAGTAGGCAACCATTTAGAGGTGAATCTAGGGCTACTAGGCTTAGCAAGACTTTCTGTGGACCCTACATGCGTACTTTTTGGAACATACATCTTAACCTTAGGAGTGCGTTGTTGTTCACTGACTGACAGCTTGTCAATTCGAGTGTAACCACCATAATTCAACCCATTCATAGTCAAACCACAAGCATCATGACTAAAAGTAAAGAAACATTTTATTACATTTAACACAAAGAACTTCAGATTCTTCATTCCGAATAGCAAGCTTAAAGTCATTACATTCAGATGAATTAGGTTTCTGATTATGATTAAAAAGCGGTAAATTCCTAGGGTGTTCTTCTACTTCTACGTTATTGATCTTGGGGCGACTACTTCTAGAGGCAAAAGGGACCCTATCATTCCTTGTATTGCTTGTAGGCTGTGGCCTTCTGCTCTTAGTGTAGTTGTTTATTCCTGTAGAAGAAGACACACGTCTATTAGAATTAGCACTTTTTAAATCAATAACTTGTGGTTGAGTCATAGTGATCGGTTTTGTCCTAACGCTTGCTTTATGTTGTTTGCTAGGCACAGAGGGAGAACTAACACGAAACATTCCTGGGGAAATCACAGCAGTGTTCGTTCCAGCAACCTTGGGAAAAGGTGTCACAGCAATACGAGTGGGTCCCGAGGTTGCTGGTTTCTGGATCATCGTATCCACAATCGAGCTAGGTTCAGAAGTCTTATCTTTTAACAAGGCCTTTAACTTACAGTTCTCACAGATTTTATCAATAAGTTTCTGATAGACAGACTTACTTTGTTCAACAGCCCGCTTATATGAAATAACAACAGATTCTAAATCTGCAATCTTAGCCTTAAGCTTCTGAACATTACCATCACTAGCACTTTCTAATCCGGAAGAGGCCAAATTCGTTTCCGTAACCCCTCCTAACTGAGCCTGCAACCGTGCGATAGTTTGTTGCATTTCATTGTAAGCTTTTTCATACAAAATCTTGTCATATTTGCATTCATCACATTTTTTGACAAATTTATTCCAAAGATCGGTGAATTCTTTATCCTTTTTAATGACATAAGATTCCATTTTCTCTTTCATAAGATCAAGCTCAGTTTGAAGGTTTTCATTATCCAAAACAGAGGTACCTAACTCAACTGGACTACTATCAATACAATCACTTGCTTTAGAGAGGCGTTCAAGATCGTGTTCCAAAACTTTGATTTTATCAAGAGATTCATCAGCTTCCTTCGCTAAAGATTTAAAGTCTTCAACAAAGTTGGAAAATTCTTTTAGAAAAGTGATAGTTGTAAAATTAGACACTTGCTTTAGGAAAAACAAGCACCTAAAATATAGGGTAAGCACGACGATTTAGGAAAACCGTGTGTAAACGACCCTAAAGTGAGTTCGTTCTCGAGGAGGCTAGTGCGTTGTGTGATGAATTGATTTTGATTTGTGATTATATTTTTGAAAGAGAAAAGAAAAAAATAGAAATGGGGTGAGAAGAGAATGACGGTTACGTAGACGGATTAAACTAAGACGAAAAAGGCGTTCACGTAAAACCGTAAAAAGCTACAAATTAAAAAATTAAACCTAAAAATTAATTAAAAGTTAAAAGTAAGTCTAAAGTAATATAAATAAGAATAAAAATCCAATAAAAATATTTTAAGACCTTTTATTAATTAAATATTTAATTTTAAATGCTAATTAAAGCCCTAAAATTAAATATAATTAACAAAATGTCCAAAATATTATTTTATTGAACAAATAACTTACTTATATTATCTAAAGACTAAAAAGTATTTTTCCTAAATTTTAAAAACTAATTTTCTATTTTTAAATCACTAAAAACTATTTTTAAACTAAAATAATCATAAAAAACAATAAAATAATGCCAAAAATAATTTGACAATTTTAAAAATCCTAAATTACTCTAATGAACAGTAGAAAAATGAAAAAGTTTGAAAAATATAAATTTTTTCACTAGAAGACAAAATCAGTTATAATAAAAACCCTAATTAAACTAAATTAAATCTAAAAAATAATTAAAAAGTGAACAGTAAAAACTTTTTAAACTAAAAATCTTAAAATGTTTTTCTTAATCTATGAAAAATGTTGAAACTGAAAAATAACACTTTTTCACACTAGAAGACAAAAATCAGAAATTAAAACGTAATTTAAAATAGCTATTAAATGTAAAAAAAATACTAAATGAACAGTAATAAAAAATCTAATTAAACAGAAAAATCAAAAATAAAATAAGAAAAATTATAAAACTTGTTTGAAAGCCTAATTCCTATTTTAAGCCACAAAAGACAAAAAAAGTCAAAATCCTGATAGTGACATGTGACTGGGTTTTGTCTGTTTGCTTAGCAGTGGTAACAAAAGCAATAGCAGGGGGAACTTTGTTCCCACTGTTAGTGTATTTTTTTTGGTCAGTTGACCTTATAAGCTTAGGAAAGCTTATTGAGGCTTTTTCTTGGGGCAATAAGGCACTCCCACAACCAGTTGGGTTGTGGGAAGTCAATAAGAGCAAATAAAACACAAATCCAAGCCAAAAATCACACAAACAAGCCCATGAAAGTTACTGATTAAGCAAGTATGTTTCTGATGAATAGTGACCTGGTTCAAATGGCACAAATGTGATTTTCACTTGGCTAATTCTTGCACACAACCCTACCAACTAGCATACAATCAATTACAAACCCTACTTTATCCTATCATCTAACAATGAACAAGATTTAATGAGCAGATTCCAACAAAAACAGTCAAATCAAGGCACTTGCTGATTTTAGCTATTCTTCTCAATTTTTAACATGCAAATTTGTTTTTAACTCTACCAAACTGACTTACAAATACTAATATCACCTACTAACAACCTAATGAGTGTGTTTGAGCTTATTGAAAGCCAAAATCTAACTCCTATTTGAACTAGCATGCAGAGCCAAACACCCCTTAAATTACTGGAAATGAGAATTAACAAAGCAAACCATTTCAGAACTACACAAATCTGATTAAAGTAACTTCTAACATGCATACAACATCCAAACAAACATGAACCAACAGGTGAACTAACAATTTAACAGATTTCACAAATTTCATGCCAAATCACATGAATCACAATTTTTGAGAACTAAAACAAGGTAACAAGGGATTTACCTTGTGGGACCTACAATTCAGGTCCCACAATGGCTGAAAAGCCACCTCCTTACAAGCCCGGGCTTGTGCTGATCCTTTTGGCTAACAAGCTTCCAATGAAAATCTGCTAAGATCAACAAAGGTGAATAACAAAAAATTCTGATTTCTTTCTTTTCTTTTGAAAACTCTCTGAAAATCTTCTTCTCTCAAACAACTTAAACAAATCAGCTTACACTCCTTGAAAACACATTTTGGAACAAGATATATCAAAATACCCACTTTTTCAGAAACTTTGAAAAAGGAATTAACTTTGAAAATTCTTGTACTTAAATAACAAATTTGGAACTCAGATTTATCTCAAGCATACACCAACTTTTAAAATCATAAAAGGAATTACAATTTAACAAAAATACCAACTTTATAAATATTTAAAAGGGATTACAAGACTTGAGAAAAAAAATCTGGAACAAGGAATACAACCACATACGGCTTGTATTTATACTACTAAACAGAAGAATGTAGAAGCTAAAACCCTAGCTAACTGAAAATCTAAAAATGCCCTTGGTCAATGGTCTTCAAATTCGTCAAAGTGGCATCTTGTGACTCTTGTACTGTTGACAGCTATTCCTGTTGATCTTGGACGTTAAAATGGTATTGGGGGCCAAGGAGTTGCTAGGAGACGTTGATCATGTCTCCGTTGGGGTTTTGTGTGAAAGAGACGGGGCAGGGAAGGGTCCTACAGGACACATGGGTGTGTCTGGGTTATGGTTTTGGTGTGGGTTTTGGTGACAAAGAGGTTAATCATCATTTTGGAAGTAATTATCAAAAAACCCTTTGTTTTTAATGATTAAGGTTTTTAGGGTTTATGGGATTAGGATGTTTAGCAGGGTGGGGTTTGATTTGGTTTGGGGGTAAACTCGTTTTAAAAACATGTTTTGGTGGGAAATTTTACTTAATAACTGATTAAGTTATTAAGGTGTGGGTGGAAAGCAGACATGGAGGGGAAAAGGAGTGTGATTGGTGGATGGTGGTGACGTGGATGACGTGGCAGAAGGTGAGTGGAGGATGTGAGTTTAGTTGTCTGGCCAGTTTGGCCCCCCATCTCTCTTGTCTTGTTCAACTTGTGATAAATAGCAAAAAATCCAATTTCCTTTGTAAACAAGTTTGGGCAACTTGTCAATTTTGGCACAACAACTTTGCAAACTTGTATCAAGGATCATTAATGCATATTTTGGATTCTTCAAGCGCATAACTTGTATAATCTTCAAACATGGAGGTCTTCTTTTGCCAATGATGATTTCTTCAAGGTCTTATCTTGCCAAATCTTTAAAAATGAGGGACTAAAGTTGCCAATCTTCAAAACTTCAAGGGCATTTTTGTAAATTCCATACTTGGGTCCGGTTCATTGTGCGGCTTCTTTTCCCGTGTTCGTTTTTGATTGATTCTTGTGATCTTTTTGTCATTTCTCAATATCCGTACCTAAAATACACAAGCAACAAACACGAGCATATATTTGGCAGTTTTAATGATATTTTATGCATTTTAAGCCCAAATTGGACGATGAGACTATGTATAAAAGCAATCTCATCAAAAAGCGTTTTCCAAATCGCCTAACCGAGCATCAACTTGATTAATAATCGGATTAATATCGTTTTAAAGATTTTTCTGAACCTCAATCTGAACAGGTGATGTAAAATTTCCTCCGGTGATTTTGGAATTAACAACATGTTTAAGGATGACAAAGTTATCTTTAAGCTCGTTTAGAAATCGGCATTTGATACTTGGTTTAGGAGGGTCATCAGTCAATTCATCACTAGGGAGCAAAAGCATTTCAGTACTCGTTTTAGACCGAACAAAAACATTTGGAGGATTAATTTTCGGGTAATAAACGGGTGTCACTTCTTTATCAAGCTTTTTCATTCTTAAGCGAGTCTCTATTGCAAGATCAGTAGTTTCCTCGGAATCATGCACACTAGGAGGATCATGCTCATCAGATAAGAGCACACTACCGTTATATAAGGTTTCATTAGTGGCCTGAACTTGCTTAAGATATCCAGGGTTAGGAGGAAGAGGACAACCTAAAGCCAATTTGTATCGAGTGTAATTTATCTCATTCACTTTTGGTGCGAGCATATTTATCGTCTGCATAGTTTGGCCACGTTTAACTAAAACGTTGCCTAATTCTCTAATCCTATCCTGAGCTTTGCAAAAATCCTCAAGAAGCCCATCTTCTCGAATTTTGAAATCATGTTTCAGCTTTTTTCGTTCTTCTTTTAAATCTAAAATAATAGATTTTTCAGTTGAAAGCTGTTTATTAAGAGAAGTGATTTCGTCATTCAATTCGCTTATCTTTTTAGCACTACTTAAGTGTAAGGCATTTAATTTCTTAGTTGTGCATTTTTCTTGATAAACCGATGTAGCATGAGCTTGTTCAAGTTCCTTGATTTTAGCATGATGAATCTCAAAACTTTTCTCCCGTTCCTTATATCTCGCAAGCTCAGTGGTCAATTTGGCATTAGTTTCTCTAAACTTATTATTAGCCATCGTAGCATGATCTACATCCTTAGCAAGCTTATCAAATAGAGATTTATAATACGCATGTGTCTCATCAGGAAGGGTTGTAGGCTGGGCAACTTGATCCACACTAAGGTCCACACTGGGCTCATTCGAAATAATATTACTATTATTCGTTTGGTCCCCATGTGTCTCATTGTAGGGCTCAAGCATCTCGATATACTCTTCCTCCTGATTAGACATACTATATATATCATTATCATCAAAACTTGGGTGTACCTCAGAGGGGCCGTCTGAATCGTAGACGGGAGCTCTGTCATCATGCATTCCTGAGGTTGATGCTTGCTGTAAGTTTTCCATCAAGATGTAGTTGGCATTTGTCACACCCCACCATGGCGGAATATGGGGCACGACGTATGGATATCATCACAACAATAGCGTGTCTATAGAGTTAACTAAATAATATAAGAAATGTGATACAATGATTTTGCTAGGGTTCTAATTTCTCTCGATATCCTCTCGAATTGATCTAGGTCTTAAGTGGAGTGATTGTTCTTGGTTACTAAATAAAGGGATTGGGTTTTCTAGTCTAATAAAAAGTGGAAATGAAAGTTTAAATCAAAGGCAATTACTTTAATTAAGATTAACAAAAACTTGGTTGAAAATTTAAAGTTCAAATTAAAATTAAAGTTAACATGTAAATTGTGAAATATGAGTGAAGAAACAGTAAATCAACAACAGTAAAACAGTAACTTTAAAATATTCAAAAATAACTGATTCGGAACCTTAAACCTTGATTCGGAACTAGCTGATTCGGAAGATACTATTCATTCATTCGGAACATACTCATTCGGAACATACTCATGCGGAACATGCTCATTCGGAACTTTCCGAATGAAGGTTCATTCGGAACTTGCTGGATCGGAAGACACTGATTCGGAACCTTCAACTTGATTCGGAAGATCTACTTGGTTCGGAAGTTTAATGCTTGACTCGGAACTTTCCGGATGAAAGCTTGATTCGGAAGTTTAATGCTTGGTTCGGAAGTTTCCGAATGAAGGACTCATTCGGAACATTTTGTTTGATTCGGAAGATCTGGAAACCCAGTTACAGTAGCAGACAATCGAAGAACACGGAACAAGGGTTTAAATCAAAATCAAATCAAATACTTAAAAAGAATTTACCAAATTAAATACAAATCATTTAGACAACATAAGCAACAAATCCCACTAATAAAAACACAAATCCAAACAACTTTTGAAGATCAAATCAAGAAAATAAAAACTTAAGAACTTGAAGATAAAGAAGATGATGAACAAGATGAGAATGGAAGATTAAACAAGAACTTAGTATTGAATGATTGATGTTTTGACAAGATGAAACAAAGATTAAAATTACAAGATTAAAGAACTAAAGATAAAAATCACCAATCACCCTAGTGGTGATGGTGTTCTACGAACCAGGAGAAAGAGTGGGGAGGAAGAAAGAAAATTAACTAGTCTAAAATGTGTGAGGGAAAGGCTATTTATAGTCTTGTCCTTTGGTTGGTGAGTGGGCTTTCTCCCGTTCTTTGTGTCTTTTCGTCTTTTCAGAAAAGTTTCCGTTTTCGATTCTGATTCGGGATTTGTTGTCGATTAAATTCAACTCGTCTTTTAATTTCTTCGTTTAATGGACTTGAGTTTCTTCGACTTATATAAATCTTCCATCTTTGGTCCTTTTCTTCGATAAATCTTCGAATAGGCCCAGCGACTTCAAATCTTTTGCATCTCTTGGACAATAAACTTTATCTTGAGTCTTTTTCTTCAGTAAAACCCGTGCAATCCCATGTTTTCTTCAATATTTATCCGGTTGGCTCTGAAAACACAATAAACACAAAAACCACGCATAATTCCAAACAAATGATATTAAATACGTGTTTTGGTCTCGTTTTAGCCCGAATTAAGTGGTAAAAGAATGGGTGTTTACACACCTATCAAATCCCCTACACTTAACCATTGCCATGCCCTCATGCAATGCTTAGTGATAAAGCAATTTTACACTTTTCTCATAATTAATTAACCTTGGCCTTATTTAAATTCTACTAAAAATTAAAGAAATGAAACTTCAAAGATAACAAAGGGATAGAAAACCATTTTCTCTTTGAAAATAGCTACATGGAAATAACTCGCAAAGAAACCGATGACTTACATTAGGGCTTTGGTGCTGCGAAGGTTTATCACCCTCAAGTTTCACGTTCCCCAAACTAAGCTTAAAAACGAGATCATTGTTATTATAAGTTAGCAATTCAAACACTTGCACACATGGCTTAATTAAATGCTTAAACTCCCTTATTCCTAGGTGTATCTCTTATATTTTATTTTTGTCTTAGAATGATCATGAAGATGCATTTTTGGACTTATTTCGATAGTTTATTAGGGCTGAAAGCAAAGTAGGACGATTTGATCAATAGTTAGCTAAAGGACAAAATCTCTTAAAACTGCTTCTCGGGATATCAAAAAGTTCATATCTTGGCATAACTTGGTTCACGATTTGAGACCTTTCTCGGGCCGATATTTGGCATGTACTTCATACTTCATATCTTCGAGAGACGTTCTTGAGATAATGGTCTTCTCATCATAATAGAGTTTCTTCACTTGGAGACTTTTGAGGGGTTCTCCAATCTTTGTTGACCACGACTTCATGATTATTTCTTCAATCTCTAATTGGGATTTTGAGATACAACGATCCGCCTCCTTTTCAGACTTGGATCTATTTATCCTCATACCTTGTTAGGGTCTTTTCGGATAGACTTCTCCATGATCTATATGGGAGTTGATTGCTTTTCGTCGTGAGTCTTGATCCTTCATATTGACTTTAGGAATAATGCTTTTCACATCACTTTGGATCTTCAGCAATAAAATTGAATCCTCATGCCTTGTTAGGGCCTTTTTGGACTCGCCAATCTTCGCGCCCCGCTTCATAAGTTATGCCTTGGCTATGAACTCTTATCATTACCGAGCAACTTTTAAACGATCTTGGGCTAGAAGCTAAGTAACTTTTCAAATCGTAAGACCTTACTTATTGCAGATAAATTATTAGCAAGTGATGGGAGAATAGGCAAATAATTACACCAAGTGAGCTTGCGCAAGAATACCGACTTATAATTGACTCTATCATTTCTCGTCCTCCACAATTTAAAATCTCAAGTAATGAGACTCGTGGACACTTAGCCTAATAAACCAATTAAGGTCTATATGGTTAAGGATACTAGCTAGAATAAACTTGGATAAGTCTATTCGGGTTGAGTCAAAATAAACGCAACGGGCCTAATATGTCAAAGATTCCTAAACTAGCTACACCAGTTTATTAATATTTTTGACTTTATTGCGGGATATATACATATGAAAGCAACGATAAAAATTTAAAAATTACGACTAAATGGCCAAAGTTAATAAAAAATTTGAAGAATGTTGAAAAATAGGATTTTCCGGTTAATTGAAGGCATTTTCATGGAAAAGTCCACTTAAAACTTCGATAGAAGTCCCCCCTACACTTAAGATAAACATTGTCCTCAATGTTTAAGCATGTGGGAGAAAGTTCCCCTACACTTATGACATTGTGCACGTTGGTTAACTCAAGTTAAGGAAGAGACGACTAAAGTGATCAATTTCAAATGTGAATATGAAGAAAATTGAATCACGATAGTTGAGAGATAGAACCGGATTTCGGATAAACACGGGAGCACGGTTCTTCAAAGATTCCAAGAGTGCACTTATCCCTGTAATCACATCACCACAAAAAGGCAAACACATATAGAAGTCCCCCCCCTACACTTAGGGGATTAAAACATACAAGGATAGATACTCGGGCTGCCTCCCGAGGAGCGCTTGTTTTTGATAACCGAGTCACGAGCCTGACTCGACCCAAAATTAGTTCATGGGGAACGTGGTGAGGGATGGAATCACCTCCTGAGAGGTGTCCTCACCAAAGTACAACTTCACTCGTTGGCCATTCACCTTAAAATTTGGTCCATTAGGTTGAGCGAGCTCGAGAGTACCATATGGAAAAATTTGGGCAATGGTGAATGGGCCGGACCAACGAGATTTGAGCTTTCCCGAGAAGATTTTCAACCGAGAGTTAAAAAGTAAGACTTTGTCTCCAACATGGAACTCTCGGTTTTTGATCTTAGAGTCGTGAATGAGCTTAGTTCTTTCCTTATAGATCAAAGAATTTTCATAAGCCTCATTCCGAAGTTCATTGAGCTCATTGAGTTGGATCTTGCGTAGGTCACCGGCTTTGTTTATATCAAAATTGGCCCACTTCAAGGCCCAATAAGCCTTGTGCTCCAACTCAATGGGGAGGTGGCACGCTTTCCCGTACACAAGACGATAAGGCGTACAGCCGATCGGGGTCTTGTAAGCAGTACGGAAAGCCCACAAAGCATCATCGAGTTTATCAGCCCAAGCGGCACGATGCTCTCCCACAGTCCTTTCAAGAATTCGCTTCAGCCCTCGGTTTGATATTTCAGCCTGGCCATTAGTTTGTGGGTGGTAGGCTGTGGAAAGACGATGATTTACACCGTACTTAGCCATGACTCTAGCAAATTGGTCATTGCAGAAATGAGTCCCACGATCACTAATAATGGCGCGAGGCACACCGAATCTAGCGAATAGAGCTTTCAAAAAGTTACAAACCACCCTTGCGTCATTAGTAGGCAAAGCTTTGGCTTCAACCCACTTTGAAACGTAGTCAACGGCTACAAGGATGTATTTGTTTCCTTTAGACGAAGGGAATGGCCCCATAAAGTCGATACCCCAAACATCAAAAATTTCACACTCTTGAATGAAATTCTGAGGCATCTCGTCTTTATGTGTGATTTTTCCTTGCTTTTGGCAAACATCACATCGCTTAACCATATCGTGAGCGTCACGGTATATGGAGGGCCAATAAAATCCCGAATCAAACACTTTCTTTGCGGTGTAGTTAGGACCAAAGTGACCACCGGTGGGTCCTTTGTGGCAAGCATCAAGGATGTCCGACGCTGCCGGTCCATCAACACATCAGCGAATAATCAGATCAGCACATTGTTTGAATAGGTAAGGGTCGTCCCAAAAGTAAGTCTTAATGTCGGTGAAGAACTTTTTCTTTTGCTGGGACGTCAACCCTTCCTTGAGAATTCCACCCGCCAAGTAGTTTGCAAAGTCCGCAAACCACGGGGTTTCATTCGGCTTCGAGTTTATAGATATTAAGGTCTCCAAGGGAAAAGAATCATTGATTTCTTTGGTCGGATGATCCCCTTGGTATGGATCCTCAAGTCTACTAAGATGGTCCGCGGCTAAGTTTTCTGCTCCTTTTTTATCGCGGATGTCGATTTTAAATTCCTGGAGCAGTAAAACCCAGCGAAGAAGTCTTGGTTTGGAATCTTGCTTTGTCAACAAGTACTTCAACGCGGAATGATCGGTGTACACAATGGTGGTGGAAAGGACAAGATAGGGGCGGAATTTTTCAAAAGCATAGACAATGGCTAAAAGCTCTTTTTCGGTTGTCGTATAATGCAATTGTGCCCCAGTCATTGTCTTGCTAGCGTAATGGATTGGTTGGAAGTGTTTATTCACTCTTTGTCCAAGAACCGCTCCAATAGCAAAATCGCTAGCATCGCACATCAACTCAAAGGGCAGCTCCCAATTAGGGGTAACCAAGACGGGTGCCTTAGTTAGCTTATCCTTAAGCGAGTTGAAGGCTTCAAGACACTCTTTGGAGAAGATAAAAGGAGTATCTTTCTCTAAGAGGTGGGTCATCGGGCGAGCGATTTGCGAAAAATCTTTGATGAAACGACGGTAAAAGCCCGCATGACCCAAGAAACTTCTCACACCCTTCACAGTTGAAGGTGGAGGCAACTTTGCTATAACATCAACTTTAGCACGGTCTACTTCAAGACCGGCTTTCGAAATCTTATGTCCAAGCACGACGCCTTCTTTTACCATAAAATGGCATTTTTCCCAATTTAGAACAAGGCGAGTGTCTTCGCACCGCTTTAGCATACGTTCTAAATTGGCAAGGCAAGCAGAGAAGGAATCCCCGAAGACCGAGAAATCATCCATGAAGACTTCCATGGTTTGTTCAACCATGTCATGGAAGATAGCTAACATGCACCTTTGGAAAGTCCCGGGCGCATTACATAAGCCAAAAGGCATTCTTTTGTAAGCGAAAGTGCCGTAGGGACAAGTGAATGTAGTCTTCTCTTGATCTTGGGGATCGATGGGTATTTGAAAATAACCCGAGAAACCATCCAGAAAGCAGTAATATTCATTACCGGCTAATCGTTCAAGCATTTGGTCCATGAAAGGTAGGGGGAAATGATCCTTTCTCGTGGCATCATTGAGTTTGCGGTAGTCTATACAAACTCTCCACCCAGTAATGAGACGAGTGGGAATCAACTCGTTGTGTTCATTGGGAACAACGGTTATTCCGCCCTTCTTGGGCACACAATGGATTGGACTAACCCACGGTGAATCCGAAATAGGGTAAATCATACCCGCATCAAGAAGTTTGATAACCTCTGTTTTGATGACTTCATGTATTTTTGGATTCACCCTTCGTTGGCTTTGAATAGTGGGCTTATAGTCGTCCTCCATGAGAATTTTGTGCGTGCAGAAGTGAGGATCAATTCCACGAATATCCGAGATTTTCCACGCAATAGCCTTCTTGTGAGCTTTCAACACAGCAACGAGGCGAGTCTTCTTTTCATCTTTCAGATCCTTTGCAATAATGACGGGCGACTTCTTGTTGTCGTCAAGGAACACGTACTCGAGATGAGGCGGCAACTCCTTAAGTTCCAAATCCGGAGGATTTTCGACGGGAGGCGTTTTCAAAGTCTTGGCATTGATAGCAATAACCGTGGGAGATGGAGGCGAAGGATTGTCTTCGGTGAGAAGATTGTCAAAGAAACTCATATCTTCATCCCCCTCGGTGGGAGAATCATTAGTAGCTAAATTCGCATCTCCCATGGCATCTTCAAGATTGTTCCAGAATAAATCACTATCTCCAAATAGAGACAACGATGAATCAATGGAGGACACGGTCTCAACAGTGGGAAGAGAGGTAGGAATACTTTTGCAAGCATCATTAAAGTGTTCTTCACAAGCCTCATCAAGAACGTCAATACAATTAACGCTCTCATACGAATAAGGCTGTTTGGACAACTTTCCCATGTTGAAGACTACTTTGTCGTCACCCACTCTCATGATAAGCTCTCCGGCTTCAACATCAATAAGAGTGCGACCGGTCCTCAAGAATGGACGACCAACAATAAGTGGCACACGGGGGTCCATCTCGTAGTCGACGACAACAAAATCAGCAGGGAAGGTGAATTTGTCGACTCCTACAATAACATCTTCGGCTATCCCCACTGGATAAGCAACCGTACGGTTGGCCAATTCCAAAGTCATTTTAGTGGGGACTAGCTCTGGGAGAGATAATTGCTTCCAAACACTTAGAGGCATGAGATTAATACTGGCACCTAGATCGGCTAGGGCCATGCAATTCTCTACTCCCGGGAAATTGCAAGGGATAAGAAAACGACCCGGATCACCAAGCTTGGTTGGCAATTTCCTTAAGAGCACTGCAGAGCAGTTCTCATTAAGTTGGGTGTTGGCAATGTCGAGGAGCTTTTCCTTGTCGCTCAGAAGGTCTTTAAACATTTTGGCGTATTTGGGCATGTGAGCGAGAGCCTCAGCGAAGGAGATATTGAAATTCAGTTGTTTAAACATTTTAAGAAAGTTAGAAACCTGAATATCATCCTTGCTCTTTTGCTTCTCTTTCCTCAACCTAGAAGGATAAGGTATATTGGAAGAAGAAGAAGGCTTTGGGATTATAGGATCACTCACAACCACGGGTGGAGGAGGGGTAGAAAGAAGAGGTGGAGAAATTGGGGAAGGAGAAGGATGAGGAATGGGAGCAGGCGACTCGTTTTCCTTAGTCACAACCACCGGTGGAGGTATAGGAAGCTCGGGTTCCTTGATACCTTTACCACTTCGAGTGGTGATTGCTTTCATCTCCCCTCTTGGGTTTGCAACGGTGTTACTCGGAAGAGTACCCGAAGAAGAGGGTTGACTACTTTGGAAAAAACTAGCCATCATGTTCCTCAGATCATTAGTCTGGCTATCCAACGTGTTTCTCATGTCAGCTCTCAAATCATTTCCTTGCTTGACCAAATCTGCCTTCAAATTGCGCACTTCCTCTTGGAGATTTCCCACTATCACATCATTGGTCCTCATATAGGTGGCGACTTCTTGGTGTAATGCGGTGGTGGTTTGGTTGGAAGGAGCATTGTATGCAGGTGGTTGGTAAGCAGGTTGTTGGTAGAGTTGATTGTTACGTTGAGGTTGTTGTTGTTGCTTGTGAGGTGGGATGTATGGTTGTCGAGGTTGTTGTTGTTGTTGAGAAGGGCGGTTAAGGTTTTGTTGTTGGTTTGTGTTGGTTGGTGGAAAGCCAGGTGGTGAAAGATAGTTGTTTGATCGATAGCTAAGCAAGTTACGGTCACCTTGAGGTCTAGCTTGATAAGCAGGTTGTTGGTAGGTGCCATATGCCGCATTCACATTCTCAGCAGGGTAATCTTGGGTGGCGGTACAAGTTGTGTAGGAATGGGGACCACCGCATATCTCACAAGGTTGGCTGACAGCGTTCACTTGTGCATTTTTGGCGTTGTTGCTGTTGTTGTTGCTGACGGTGTGGGTGACAAGCGATTCAAGAAGCGTGGTGATTTTGTCTAATCGCTTGTCGCTGTCATTAGTGCTAGCACTAGCAACATTGGTCCTAACACTCTTGGTTTGCACACGAGATTTGTTCTCAATGATATCCCAAGCAGCATTGGAAGTCTTAGCCAATAAATTACCCCCTGAGGCACTATTCAGTGAATCTTGGTCACTCATGCTTAAACCATTGTAAAAAGTATTTATTTGATGAACTTTGGTAAAACCATGTTGTGGGCATTTTCTTAAAAGATCTTTGAAACGATCCCAAGATTCACTGAATGACTCATCGTACTTTTGTTCGAAATTTATGATTTCATTCCGCAAAGCGGTAGTACGAGAGGGTGGAAAAAAGTAGTTGATAAACTTTGTTTCCAAATCCGTCCACGAGAGAATACTCTGTGGCGGTTCCTTAGCAAGCCAATGCCGGGCTTGTCCCTCTAAAGAAAAGGGAAAAAGTTGTAACCTTATCACTTCTTGTGAAACGCCATTGAACTTGACCGTGTTGGTGAGTTGTAGAAATCTCTTGATGTGGTCGTGTGGATCATCAATGGTTCGTCCCAAGAACGGTTGAGCTGAGACCATCTGGATAAAGCCTGACTTGAGCTCGAAATTGTTGGCGGCAATTGGAGGGATGACAATTGGATCCGTGTTGCCATCAACATGAGCTTGCAGCAATTCAATCATTGGGCGATTATCCGGAAGGTGCTCATTGTTGTTGTTATTGTTCATGTTGTTGAAAGGCGGATTGTTGTTGTTATTATTGTTGTTCGGAGGTGGTATGTTATTGTTGTTTTGCACACCAGCCATGTCTAAGTTATCGAGAGGCTCGGGCTCTTGATAAGACGTGGATCGAGTGCGCATACACCTGCAAAAGATCGAACAAAGAAAAGCAAAGCACAAATATTTTTGGTTTTTATTGTTTTTTACTTTTTAGGATTTTTGAAAATTTTATATTTTTTAGTTGTTAATTAAAGTAACGTTCACGGGGAACGGATCCCAAAATCCAATTTCTCACAAAAAACTTTTGATCTTAACGAGAAGAGCCGGCAGCGGCGCCATTTGATACAATGATTTTGCTAGGGTTCTATTTCTCTCGATATCCTCTCGAATTGATCTAGGTCTTAAGTGGAGTGATTGTTCTTGGTTACTAAATAAAGGGATTGGGTTTTCTAGTCTAATAAAAAGTGGAAATGAAAGTTTAAATCAAAGGCAATTACTTTAATTAAGATTAACAAAAACTTGGTTGAAAATTTAAAGTTCAAATTAAAATTAAAGTTAACATGTAAATTGTGAAATATGAGTGAAGAAACAGTAAATCAACAACAGTAAAACAGTAACTTTAAAATATTCAAAAATAACTGATTCGGAACCTTAAACCTTGATTCGGAACTAGCTGATTCGGAAGATACTATTCAT
This sequence comes from Glebionis coronaria, assembly GCA_025667525.1. Taxonomy (NCBI): domain Eukaryota; kingdom Viridiplantae; phylum Streptophyta; class Magnoliopsida; order Asterales; family Asteraceae; genus Glebionis; species Glebionis coronaria. Next base: position 469,547,281 of record CM046879.1, read on the forward strand.
TCATTCGGAACATACTCATTCGGAACATACTCATGCGGAACATGCTCATTCGGAACTTTCCGAATGAAGGTTCATTCGGAACTTGCTGGATCGGAAGACACTGATTCGGAACCTTCAACTTGATTCGGAAGATCTACTTGGTTCGGAAGTTTAATGCTTGACTCGGAACTTTCCGGATGAAAGCTTGATTCGGAAGTTTAATGCTTGGTTCGGAAGTTTCCGAATGAAGGACTCATTCGGAACATTTTGTTTGATTCGGAAGATCTGGAAACCCAGTTACAGTAGCAGACAATCGAAGAACACGGAACAAGGGTTTAAATCAAAATCAAATCAAATACTTAAAAAGAATTTACCAAATTAAATACAAATCATTTAGACAACATAAGCAACAAATCCCACTAATAAAAACACAAATCCAAACAACTTTTGAAGATCAAATCAAGAAAATAAAAACTTAAGAACTTGAAGATAAAGAAGATGATGAACAAGATGAGAATGGAAGATTAAACAAGAACTTAGTATTGAATGATTGATGTTTTGACAAGATGAAACAAAGATTAAAATTACAAGATTAAAGAACTAAAGATAAAAATCACCAATCACCCTAGTGGTGATGGTGTTCTACGAACCAGGAGAAAGAGTGGGGAGGAAGAAAGAAAATTAACTAGTCTAAAATGTGTGAGGGAAAGGCTATTTATAGTCTTGTCCTTTGGTTGGTGAGTGGGCTTTCTCCCGTTCTTTGTGTCTTTTCGTCTTTTCAGAAAAGTTTCCGTTTTCGATTCTGATTCGGGATTTGTTGTCGATTAAATTCAACTCGTCTTTTAATTTCTTCGTTTAATGGACTTGAGTTTCTTCGACTTATATAAATCTTCCATCTTTGGTCCTTTTCTTCGATAAATCTTCGAATAGGCCCAGCGACTTCAAATCTTTTGCATCTCTTGGACAATAGACTTTATCTTGAGTCTTTTTCTTCAGTAAAACCCGTGCAATCCCATGTTTTCTTCAATATTTATCCGGTTGGCTCTGAAAACACAATAAACACAAAAACCACGCATAATTCCAAACAAATGATATTAAATACGTGTTTTGGTCTCGTTTTAGCCCGAATTAAGTGGTAAAAGGATGGGTGTTTACACACCTATCAAAATGTCATAAAAATGGTGACACAAATGTCATGACAATATCTCAACAATGCAGGTGTCTAGGTAAGTAGGTAACAGTCCTACCTCTTACCCAAGACAAACAAATAACACAAACAAAACAAACATATAGGTGCCAACATGTATCACTTATAAAAAAAACATAAAGGTAAACTAAGAAGGAAACAGGGATTCTCCTTCTACATGCAATCCTAAGCTTCTCCAATTCTAGCCACTTATGTTCTCATGCATAGCCATAGTATCACCTGAAAGAGACACTAAAACACGTCAACATAAAGTTGGTGAGTCATAGGTTTAGACTCCAACACTAAATCAATTATAAGCTGTGAATAACAAACACAAATACAATAACATATGGACAATGTGTTACATGTATGCATCAACAACTATCAATTCAAGATCAAACATTTCAAACCAAAACCAAGGCCCACAGCCTTACCAAACATCATGGTACCATAGATGATCACACTATGTACCTATCCCAAGGCCACTACCTTGTCATTATCCATTGGTCCATAGACGATCACGCTATGTACCTATCCCAAGGCCCCTACCTTGTCAAACCACAATAACTGAGACGGCACGTGTCCCCCGATCCAAATCATACACAATCAAGAATCAAATAGCAGTTAATCACATAATGTACACACAAGTCCATCACAAACCTTAAAAACATTCACATCATCAATTTATAAAATAACTCAACACAGTGTCTCTTCCATCCCATCTGGAAGTCAAAATCAATAGTAAACATGGGACTATGAAACACACCTGATTGCTTCTTCAAAAGTCCTCGCACTAGCAACAAGCTAACAAACCAAAAACACGCAATCAATACATGAACCAATCACTAAGATGGCTCATCAACCTATGATGGAAATCTAGCCTATTACCATATAAATACCTCATTGATAAGCTCTAATCACCCCATTACCCTTCCTTAACAAGTCCTTAACTTGGTTAAGTTTAATAACTATCCCGTTCATATTTTACACAAAACAGTCCCACTTTTTAGGTCTCAAAACGTTAAGTCAAACGTCCACTTAAACATACCCATGGTTTCTGTGAAAGGAATATTAACACTTTTACATGTGTTAGCTAAAAGCTCCCACTTGCCGTAACCTCAAATCTACTTTTAAGGCCCCGATATATGTGTGTATATTGCTACCTATCCAGAATTCCCTGACTTTAAACGTATGAAAAGTTCATTACCATTAGAGGGTCTTACCCTAAACCACAACCTTAGCCCAAGTGCAGATACTTGCTACAATATATAAACCATCTCTCATGTTAGTGAGAAGATCCCAATGCAACTCTAAGTACCCCAAACAACCAAAAACTTAAAAAGAAAACAGGCTGAATTCAAAACTGTTTTGACCTCCGACTGTTGTAACCTGTTTTTGACCCACTTCCCTACCTTCATTTTAGTTCTTGTTTCTTGCATTGGAAAGCCACTTCATTTACCTTTTCAGAGATACTTGGATCGCATCTTGAATGTTCCTAGAACTTCCGATATGATCAAAACAATTGACTCAAAATTCTGCTCACTTTTTAAAAACGGGTTTAACAAAATCAACCTCATTAATTAACCCTAATCCCTCTAATTACAAGCCCTAATCTATGTAATCATTATAACACCATTAATATAACATTAATTTACTGTTTTTAAATTAAACCCTAACCTAAATCCATCATAAGATGATTATAAAAACATAAAAACAATTAAATTAAAAAGGGTTTAAAGGTTTTACCTTTAAATTAATGGAAGATGAGAAAAACCCAATTTTATGAAGAACCCTAATTTTTCTCCTCTATTTAGTCGACTATAAACTCCAGGAAGTATAAAAAATTCGTTTGTTATGAGGTGTTGTGTTCTTTATATAGCACAAAATCCTAGTCCAACTACAAGCCCACTTACCTTATTTCCCTTTTTCCTTTTTTCCCTTCTTTGGTGCGTCCAAACCGACCCAAACACCCCTTAAATTCGTTTTTTTTCTTTTTATTATTAATATATGTATTAATAATATTACCTTAATTTTCGTTAATTTATTTCAGCTCCTAAAGCCTCCAAAACCTCAAAACCGTAAAACTAGTAAGTTTTTAAGCGTTTTACCGTAAAAGACGTAAAATATACACTTTTATAAAAATTCTCAAATTTTGAAATAAACTTTATATTTAAGTCCTAAATGACTTAAAACCATCCCGAAAAATATCCATATGACTAATTACCTCATCCGAGCCCTCTAAATGCTAAACCGTAAATCCTAAAAAAAATCCTATTACTATAATACTTATACGTATACGTGAACACCAAAATATCACCATTTCATTTCATAGTCACAACTTGTAAGCTGATGAACATGAAATAAACGTTCCTCAATCTACTTATGAGTACTTCTATACTCATAAACGATAACCACACCAACCTTAATCACTCAAAATAAACACGTAATCACACAAATTAAGTAAGCACACATAAAATAACCTAAAAGTAAGACCAAGTGACAAATCCAAAACCTAGGGTTGTCACATCACTCCCTCCTAATAAAAATCTCATCCCGAGATTTACTCCCAAACTTAAACTTATTCTCAGCAAACAAACGAGGATACATATCCTTGATAAAACCTTACGTTCAAATGTGAACCCAGTTTAAACTAAAATAATTTCAACCAACAACACATGAGCCTTAACCGTCTGTGAGGAAACTTATTAAAACCATAAATTTATGTAACCAACCTAACTAAATCTCGCAACTCATCAAACAAGAACTGTCTTCAAATCAAGTTAGGAGCCATTACATAACTCAACGAGTTTAAAACTGTCACCCCGATTTCGGTCTTACTCATAAATACCATAAATCAAAACTCATCAAGATATAACCATGTGCTTTAAGGTCTAAATAAATCTCAAATTCTATCCCAACTTATCTCTATGTTAACCCTCCAAGTGTTCATTACCTCAAAATACCTAAAACACAAGTTTAAACCATGTTGTCCGAAAATTAACCTTGAACTCGACACTTGTACAATTAACTCGACCAAGCTACTGACTTCCAATTACCAAAATTTCTGAATATTTGAGAAGTACGTTCCGAGTACATAATTTAGGCTTGTGAATCACTCAAAAAGCTTTAAAATCGAATAAGTTATGACCAAAACGATTTTAAACCCAAAAAAACTCGTTATAAATTACAAAATTCAAGGTCTAATTTATTTTAATTCCAGAAAATTTAAACTCTCACCCATCATATGATTAATACATGATTTTTAACATATTTAAGTTAATAAGAACAAAAATTCTAACTAAAGAACAATAACTTTAGGTGATCAAAACCAAAATATTTTAAAATAAACAAGCCATGCTTATATGTTAAAATTTTTTTATATTCCACCTTATTTCAAACACGTTTTCGACACTTTACCCTCATTTTATCGACTACCAACGACTATTTTTATTTTACTATTTGCAAGTTTTATTTTTTTTTACCATGTAAGACTCAAAACGAAAGATATCGTTATTCCAAAAAGAAATCTCCACCATCTCAATAGCCTCTACACCAAAAATACCGTACAAACAAACACGTGAAATGAGGACTCGATAAATGCGCTACTACAGAAGTTGAACATCCCAAAGAGAAAAGAACTAGCAAACCATCCTAAGAATACAACCGATAAGTAGAAGGGAATTATTCATAGGCATATGCATATGCATACGTACACTTAAATTCATCCAGCATATACTATAAACAAGCATGTATTAACCCTCTTTCATGCAACCATATTTAGGAATCCATTGATGTCTTGGTACTTGTATAACTATGTTGGCCACCATATTTATACAAGTCCCCTTTCACCAATGCACTCCCTCCTATGATGACACTTATAAGAATTAATACTACACATAACACATCGGTCTACCAACTCAAATAAGCACATAGATCCTACAACTCATATAAGCACATAACCACAACATAAAATAAGGTCCAAAATCCAAGTATTAAAATAACGTAGCCAATGCATGAAACATATAAACTCGTAATCCAACTGAACCACCGTAGACAAAATTCAAAATGTATAAAGAACATGAAAACGTAATTAAAGGAAATCCAACAATGACTAGCGTATACGACTATAGTTCAACCCGCACTATTCAAAACTCGAAAAGAAAATAACATGTAGCTAAGTATGAACTTACTATGGTTCAATTCATACTAGTCAAAACATCGCAATAAATAACATCCAAACACATCAATTAATATAAAATGCACACATACTCCTATGACGCCTATATGCAGGGACCCTTAAGCTATAAACTAGGCTACACGACTAGGCAACCTAATTCTCTATAACCATTGTCTCTGATACCATTTTGTCACACCCCACCATGGCGGAATATGGGGCACGACGTATGGATATCATCACAACAATAGCGTGTCTATAGAGTTAACTAAATGATATAAGAAATGTCATAAAAATGGTGACACAAATGTCATGACAATATCTCAACAATGCAGGTGTCTAGGTAAGTAGGTAACAGTCCTACCTCTTACCCAAGATAAACAAATAACATAAACAAAACAAACATATAGGTGCCAACATGTATCACTTATAAAAAAAACATAAAGGTAAACTAAGAAGGAAACGGGGATTCTCCTTCTACATGCAATCCTAAGCTTCTCCAATCCTAGCCACTTATGTTCTCATGCATTACCATAGTATCACCTGAAAGAGACACTAAAACACGTCAACATAAAGTTGGTGAGAGTCATAGGTTTAGACTCCAACTCTAAATCAGTTATAAGTTGTGAATAACGAACACAAATACAATAACATATGGACAATGTGTTACATGTATGCATCAACAACTATCAATTCAAGATCAAACATTTCAAACCAAAACCAAGGCCCACAGCCTTACCAAACATCATGGTACCATAGATGATCACACTATGTACCTATCCCAAGGCCACTACCTTGTCATTATCCATTGGTCCATAGACGATCACGCTATGTACCTATCCCAAGGCCCCTACCTTGTCAAACCACAATAACTGAGACGACACGTGTCCCCCGATCCAAATCATACACAATCAAGAATCACATAGCAGTTAATCACATAATGTACACACAAGTCCATCACAAACCTTAAAAACATTCACAGCATCAATTTATAAAATAACTCAACACAGTGTCTCTTCCATCCCATCTGGAAGTCAAAATCAATAGTAAACATGGGACTATGAAACTCACCTGATTGCTTCTTTAAAAGTCCTCGCACTAGCAACAAGCTAACAAACCAAAAACACGCAATCAATACATGAACCAATCACTAAGATGGCTCATCAACCTATGATGGAAATCTAGCCTAATCCCATATAAATACCTCACTGATAAGCTCTAATCACCCCATTACCCTTCCTTAACAAGTCCTTCACTTGGTTAAGTTTAATAACTATCCCGTTCATATTTTACACAAAACAGTCCCAGTTTTTAGGTCTCAAAATGTTAAGTCAAACGTCTACTTAAACATACCCATGGTTTTTGTGAAAGGAATATTAACACTTTTACATGTGTTAGCTAAAACCTCCCACTTGCCCTAACCTCAAAGCTACTGTTAAGGCCCCGATATATGTGTGTATATTGCTACCTATCCAGAATTCCCTGATTTTAAACGTATGAAAAGTTCATTACCATTAGAGGGTCTTACCCTAAACCACAACCTTAGCCCAAGTGCAGATACTTGCTACAATATATAAACCATCTCTCATGTTCGTGAGAAGATCCCAATGCAACCCTAAGTACCCCAAACAACCAAAAACTTAAAAAGAAAACAGGCTGAATTCAAAACTGTTTTTACCTCCGACTGTTGTAACCTGTTTTTGACCCACTTTCCGACCTTCATTTTAGTTCTCGTTTCTTGCATTGGAAGCCACTTCATTTACCTTTTCAGGGATACTTGGATCGCATCTTGAATGTTCCTAGAACTCCCGATATGATCAAAACAATTGACTCAAAATTCTGCTCAGTTTTTAAAAACGGGTTTAACAAAATCAACCTCATTAATTAACCCTAATCCCTCTAATTACAAGCCCTAATCTATGTACCATTAATATAACATTAATTTACTGTTTTTAAATTAAACCCTAACCTAAATCCATCATAAGATGATTATAAAAACATAAAAACAATTAAATTAAAAAGGGTTTAAAGGTTTTACCTTTAAATTAATGAAAGATGAGAAAAACCCAATTTTATGAAGAACCCTAATTTTTCTCCTCTATTTAGTCGACTATAAACTCCAGGAAGTATAAAAAATTCGTTTTTTATGAGGTGTTGTGTTCTTTATATAGCACAAAATCCTAGTCCAACTACAAGCCCACTTACCTTATTTCCCTTTTTCCTTTTTTTCCCTTCTTTGGTGCGTCCAAACCGACCCAAACACCCCTTAAATTCGTTTTTTTTTCTTTTTATTATTAATATATGTATTAATAATATTACCTTAATTTTCCTTAATTTATTTCAGCTCCTAAAGCCTCCAAAACCTCAAAACCGTAAAACTAGTCAGTTTTTACGCGTTTTACCGTAAAAGACGTAAAATATACACTTTTATAAAAGTTCTCAAATTTTGAAATAAACTTTATATTTAAGTCCTAAATGACTTAAAACCATCCCGAAAAATATCCATATGACTAATTACCTCATCCGAGCCCTCTAAATGCTAAACCGTAAATCCTAAAAAAATCCTATTACTATAATACTTATACGTATACGTAAACACCAAAATATCACCATTTCATTTCATAGTCACAACTTGTAAGCTGATGAACATGAAATAAACGTTCCTCGATCTACTTATGAGTACTTCTATACTCATAAACGATAACCACACCAACCTTAATCACTCAAAATAAACACGTAATCACACAAATTAAGTAAGCACACATAAAATAACCTAAAAGTAAGACCAATTGACAAATCCAAAACCTAGGGTTGTCACAGCATTCACCTCTTCTTCCTCGTCATATTCTGCAGCAGGAGCCATAAGATCAAATTCCTCAGCTTGAAGTGGAATCCCTGCCTCTTCTTTTTGTTCTATGAGAAGCTGAGTCTGAAGATAAGTAACATCCCTCTTCTTTTTGGCTGTGCAATCTCGAGCATAATGACCAAATCCCCTGCAGTTGTAGCACTAAACCTGACGATTGTTGTTTCCATTTCCCGTACTAGTATTCTCAGCCCTTGCAGCCACAATGTTTCCCATCTGATTACCAAGCGCTGACACCACTATTAACCCATTCTGATTACCCACATTTGGAACATTAGAATTCTGACCACGGATTTGTCCATACTGATTTGATGCATTCCCAACATTCTGACCATATTGTGTCCCCGTGTTCCCAACAGCTACCAATTGGCGATCTTGATTCGCATTCATGAAAGGTTGAGCAATCTGCCTATTTCTAGTGTTCGAGGAGATTCTCTGATTATTGTTGGTGGGGTTGATGGTAAATTTGAATGCCTTTGCGAAAAGCGCAAGACCAGTATTCATCGCATGAGTAGGATCGGTAATGTCATCAAAACAGGCAATGGGTTGTTGTAAGTAGTTCACAACAGCAGGATGTTGATATCCATAAGCGGTGAGTTGTTTTTGTTGTTGTTGTTGTGGCAGGAAGTTACTTGATGAGGGTTGATGGTAGGGTACCATGGGATATGACATAGATGATGGAGAGTTTGCCATAAAAGCCAATGGGTCTTGTGTCTTGGCACGTCTTTCTGCCCTAACTTCGTTAGCTTCATCTTGATTCATCTTCAAATAGTCATATACTTGAGTGTAGTCCACGACATGAAGATCCTTGGTTTGATTGATATGAGTGACATATCGTGACCATTCAAAAGGAAGATTATCAAGAAATTTGATGTTTGCAGCAATTTGTGCAGGTTCATGTTTGTTTCTTCTAAGATGATTCATGAGGGTTGAAAACCGATGATAATAAGGTTTAATTTGTTCCCCTTCAGTAGACGTAAATTTCTCCCATTCACGAAGCAAATTAGTTTCCTTTTCTTGTAAACCGATTTCACTGCCCTTCATCATTTTCTGAATCCTAAGCCACATCTCGTGTGCGGTTTCACAACTATTGACAGCAGCATAAACATCTTCAGGAAGTCCCATAAGAATTACTTGAATTGCATGATCATCAGCGTCGAGTTGTTTGGATTCAACTTTAGTTAATTCTTTATCCGTTTGCTCATGACTAGAGTTAGCCAATGGGTTAGCATTCGTAGGGTCCCCAGGCACAATGATTGTTCTTCTAACATACGGACCCTTTTGAATCGAGTTGACAATCAACTTTCTCAGAGGTTTACATTTTGCATAACGAAGGAGACGACTAACCCATGTGGTGTAGTTCTCCTTGGTAAGCATGGGTGGACGATTCTCAGTACCCGCAGCATAAATATCTTGTTGTGATGTCATCGTAAGAGTCGTGTGAAAATCAGGATCTCAATTCGTATAAAGCGGAGTGAAAGGTGCATTAATTAAAAACCCCTAAAGATGTAAGCTCAAGAAACCAAAAAAACTTCAATGCAAAATTGCACACGACGTTTTTCGAAAATCTTGAAAAAATTCCAAAGATTTCGTAATATGAAGATTCCTCAATTAAGTGCAATGAACTCGCAATACCTAGAGATGATTCAAATTCGCAATCCTAAAAAGAATACAAATCCGAAATTAAATCAAGCTACACAATTCCGCAATACTGTTTGGATATGATTTCGCAATACTGTTTGAATTACCAGATTCCGCAATAAGCACAAGTCTAAGATTTCGCAATTATCAGAAACAAGGAATTCGCAATTGTCAAAAGTGCAAGATTTCGCAATCACTCTAGTGATATAAATCCGCAATTACAAAAATCCGCAATAGACCAATGATTTCACAATTCCCAATTGCGAAGTTATCAAAAATCCGCAATGATGCAAAGAATTCGCAATTGACACAGATTTTGCAATAGGCACAGATTTCGCAATTTCAACAATTCCGCAATTCCAGAATTCGCAATACCAAAATAATTCCGTAATTCACGTAGTTCCGCAATACCACAATTCGCAATACCACTATAATTCCGCAATTCACGTAATTCCGCAATACCAAAGAAACAATAATTCCGCAATATACAAAATATTGCGGAATTAGGTAGTTTTTTCCGAAACTTAAGGAACTCGGGAAAAGACGAATCTTTTCACTCTTTTTCGGGATTTTGAAGGATTTTAAGCCAATAAAAACCACCAAAACGCTAACCACGAATCCCTTGGCGAATGATACCACTTGTCGGATGTTTACACACGAACCAAACACGTAAAGTATTGAACTTTAAGTGTCTAAATGAAGAGATGACGAACTTGGATCAAGAACTATTATGGAGATGATGAAGAACTAATAAAGATGATAAAACAGATGAAGATTAAACAAGGATTAAACTAAAAAAGAAAGATTAGATTAAGGAAAGGAAAAAGAAAACAAAGATGGTGTTTTTCCTAGTGAGAGAAACAAACACCCATTCTCTCTCTAAGATGAAACAAATGGAAAACACACACACACAAATGAGGTGGAGAGGCCTTTTATACTATGTAGTAAATGTTTAGGAGGCCTTCCTCATTTGTGTGTTTGAGACTAATTCCCGTTACATAAACATTAATAACTAAGAACTCTCAACACCGTTGAATAGTATTTTTCACGAGCTTCGCAATGGTATATTATATGACCATCACTTTAAATACGGCTAACAGACTTTTCTAGCACCACCTTGTTCAAATCCTGGAATGAGAGTTTGGACAAGGATGAGAGAGTTTATTTGATGTAGTATGAGAAGATGATTGAAAAGTGAAAAGAGATGTGAAAGGCATAAATATGGTTACATGACCCCAAGGGTCTTATTTATAAGCTAGTTGATGGCATGGAGTGAATGCATGGCTTGGAGCCAAAGACAAATACTTGGAGCCAAAGCATGTCAAGAAACTTCTTGTATGATCTTGCATGTATGTAGACACATTTTTGCCTAGACAAATGTTGGAGGCAACTTCACTCATGATGGAGGCAAATCAACTCCCATGTGATGGTGACAATTTCACTCTTGCCAGTGGCAAGTTGGATGTATGTTGATGGTGGCAACTTTCATGCTGAATATCTTTATTTGCTCCTTGGAAATACTTGTTATTGCACCCGAAATTGATCTTTAAAGGCTTGTAACTTGTACACGGGTTTTGAACTTGACTAGGATTCCTCGTACTCGTACAATTCTTCATTTTTATGTTGTTTTATACTCCATTCCTGCAATTGGCTACACAAAGACTTGCAAACACAATTGGGCACAAATATGCACAAAAGTATCATATAATTAACCAATATACATGTACAAAAGTACGGATAACGCTCCTAAAAACATGTTGGATTTAGGCGTTATCACGAGCACACATGCATATAGCAAACTGAAGATCAGGTTGACTAGCTGTGATATACAAAAGGGTACCGATCATTCCACGATAAAGTGTCGGATTAACGGAAACTCCATGTGGATCTGCATCAAGCTTAGTTCCTTCCACCATTGGGGTATCTACGGGGTTACAAGATTCCATCTTATATTTATTAAGCGATTCAAGGGCATACTTGGATTGATTGATAAAGATGCCTCTGGGACTCTGAGATATCTAAAGACATAAGAAGAATGATACCTTGCCCATCATTGACATCTTAAACTTGGAAGACATGAGTTTCCCAAACTCATCCGATAAGGTTTGGGTCGAGGCAACAAATATAATATCATCAACATATATACCATAATCATATCTTTACCTCGTTTCTGAATGAACAGCGTGGGATCTACCTTGCCTTTAGCGAAGCCTTGCGTAATGAGGAATTGTGACAATAGATCATACCATGCGCGTGGAGCTTGCTTCAACCCATAGAGAGCCTTCTTAAGCTTGTACACATGATTAGGATATTTAGGATTCACAAAACCATCCGGCTGTTGAACATAGACCTCTTCCTTGATTTCACCATTAAGAAATGCCGTCTTCACATCCATTTGATAGACGATCATATTCATGTGGGCTGCATGGGAAAGGGATAATCTAATAGCTTCCAAACGGGCAACAGGTGCAAAGGATTCCATAAAGTCGATGCTCAATAATTGCTTGTATCCACGAGCTACTAGTCGAGCTTTGTTCTTTAATATTCTGCCTAACTCATCGAGTTTCACCTTGTAAACCCATTTCAAAGTGAGTAATTGCACTTGATCCGGGCATGGGACAAGTTCCCATACTTCAAGACGTATAAATTCATTAACTTCTTCTTGCATAGCTTCTATCCAACATGATTGAGTAAAAGCTTCTTGCCATGTCTTAGGTTCAACTTCAGTGAGAAAAGCATCAAAATGACAAAACATTGCATTTTCTTGTAACTGACTTCGTGTGGATACCGGACGATTAGGGTCACCAATGATAGAATCTATAGGATGATCCTTTGTCCACTTGCTGTCATGTTCACGAATCCGTGGATTGGAGTAATCCGTAGTAGGAGCTTCCTCTGAGGTGGACGACGCGGCTTGATTAGAATCGGGAATAGGTACACCAAAGAATGGAAGTTCACGCATTTGAGCGAATTCCAAATCGTGATCATCATCATCCTCTTCATCATCAATAGGCATGACATGGGTAGTTGAAACATGTGTTGGTTGAGAATTACTCGTTGAGGGTATATCTTGACCAATTATAGGTGTAGAGGTGTCTGATTGTGCTTCGGTTGCTGGAGCGACAACTTTGGTTACCGGAGCTATTACCTCAGGTTCTGGAGCAACAATACTTGGAGGAGTAAAGAATTCATCAAAGAACGGTTGAAACAACGTATCCCATTCAGTCCTAGTAGGTTGTGTAAATGATGATGAAGTAGGGTTATTTGGGACAAGACCAGAACTAATATTACTGGGTCCCATTTCATGAAGTGCGGGTTCAGAGCTGCTTTGCTCAGAAGCCATTGCTGTCAGCTCATCAAAATCAACATTCATAGTTTAGAGGATCTTACGAGATTTACGATTGTAGATTCAGTATGCTTTCTTTGCGGGTGCATAACCAATGAAAATACCAATATCAGCCTTAGGTTGAAGTTTTCCCAAATTGTTACCATCATTATTTGGGTAGCAAAGAGAACCAAATACATGAAGATAGGATAAATCTGGCACTTTTCCATGTAGAAGCTCATAAGGTGTTTTACCATGGCGTTTACGAATTAGTGACCGGTTTTGGGTGAAAACTGCTGTAGATACTGCTTCTGCCCATAAAAACAATGGAGCCTTTGCGTAAATTAACATCGTTCGAGCAGTTTCCATAAGTGTGCGATTTCGCCTTTCAACGACACCGTTTTTTTGTGGAGTGCGAGCAACGGATGTTTCATGAGAAATGCCAACTTCTTCATAATAATCACAAAAAATTTGATTCACAAATTCGGTTCCATTATCTGTACGAATGCGTCAGACAATAGTGTTGAGACGCACTTGAATTATCTTGAGAAATCCGATGATGAATTTAGGTGCCTCATTTTTGTTGTAAGAAATTTCACCCATGTAAACCGAGAGTAATCATCGACAATGATGAGGATGTACCTTTTACCACTAAGACTTTCAACACGCATTGGCCCACAAAGATCCATATGCAACAAATAAAGTTTCTCTTGGTTGGTGTCTTCAGTCTTGGGTTTGTATGATTTCTTGTGCTTTTCCCCATTGTACACGCGGAACACAAATGATCCTTGTGAAATGTAAGTTTAGGAAGACCACGAACAAGTTCGTTTTTCGCCAAATGATTAATAGCGTCAAAGTTAAGATGAGATAACCGTCGATGCCATAACCATGACTTTGTTTTTGATGCTTTGGAGAGAAGACATACGGGAGAAGAGGCCATCATGTCTTGTAGAGACAAAGTGTACATTTTATTCCCTCGAGTACCTTTCAATAAATCAACCCCTTCCAAATTACGAATGAAGCAGGTATGCTCTCGAAAAGCAACTTCTAGGTTTGCATCACAAAATTGTCCCACAGAAAATAAGTTGTGACGGAGACCTTCCACATAATACACTCTTGAAATTATAACATTCCCAATATGATATTCACCGTAACCCATTATCTTTGCAATATGATCATTTCCAAATCGAACCGTACCAAGAAACTTGCTGACGAAATTTCTGAGCTGAGAGCGATCTCCGGTCATGTGCTTGGAGCAACCAGAGTCCAAATACCAGAGAACAATTTGGACCACCTGTTTTCAGTAACAACAGTAGACAATGCATTGGAAACTATTGGTTCCGGAGTGTTAGCAGATACAAATATGATATTATCAGAATTGCTAACATTTGTGTTATCCTTAGATTTCATGTGTTTTCTACTGTGAGTTTTAGCACTAACAGGTTTTACAATTCCAACTTTATGTGGTTTTGGAGTATTAGCGGGCACTACAGTGGGAGTAGACCTATTTAAATGGCACTTTGTTCCTACAGTAGTGTCGGTGTTCCTGGTTAAAGGACACGCTTGTGTTTTGGTAGCCTTGGTACTCCTAGTTAAAGGGCACGCTTTCTTCGCTTTAGTGTGAGTGATCCTAGTTAAAGGGCACGTATTTTCTACTATAGTGAAAGTTCTACCAGTGGGACGCCACAACCAACCAACTTGGGTTAACACTTTCCTAGTCGGTTTCCATTCTAATCCATTTTTCCGGGAATACATCTCATTCACATGGTCAATAAGGCAAGAATCATGACGACTAGAAAACATACATTCATTGAAATTCCAACATTTCAAATTAGAATTCACAGTAGGCTTAGAACGATGCACAACCGCATAGCCTTTAGGTTTAGCTACATGATTCTTTTTATTCAAAACAGAAATAACATTCCTAGGATGGGCTTCTACTTTCTTCTTCACTTGACTACTAGATGGGGGCAAGATCCTATCATTCTTCTTGTTTCTTTTAAGCTTAGATCTTTGAGCCTTAGTAGTGGTGCTTACTCCTGTAGAAGGCAACACGGGAATATTAGAAGCTGGTTTTGATTCCGCCTTATCTTTAGTGACCAAAGTTTGAGATGGTTTAGTCCTAGGGCCCTTGTTAAGTGGTGTGACGGTGATAAGGTTCCTTTTGGTTGCACTAGAAGACGATGCTGAGACAGTGGCTGCGTTATCCACAACATCTTACCTTTTAGGGTACAAAGTGTTTCCTTTAATTCAGTCAAAGCCAGATTTTTATCACAAATTTGTTCCCTCAAATCAGATATTTCCACCGACTTTCGATTCAATTGTTCAATCAATGATTGATTCTGTGTAGTGGTATTAGCACATGCGGGCTTTACTGAATCGAAGAGTTGTGTAATTTTTTGTTTTAAGTTATCAACTTTGGACAAAATCTTGGAAACTCGATTATCTAGATCAAGTTTAAAATTCTCAGCGGCCTCAAGTATGTTCACACAGTTATGCTCCTTAGATTTCTCTATGTCTATCAGCAATGATTTAGCAACCTTGTCACTTGGCTGACGCTGTTTTGATTGTAAAGTCAATCGAAAATTCTTTTGAAAATTTGCATCATCGATATTAACACCTTCGAATGACGTTTCAAAGATTTCTTGAATAAATTGTTGCTTGCATTCAAGCGAAATACAATGTGTTTGAATCTCATCAAAACCTTTTGAAAGCGAAGAATACGAATCTTGAAGCTTTAAAAATGCAGCGTCAGATTTATGACAAGTACTATCTACCACATTATCTACGAATTCAACATTATGTACAATAGAATCATTATCAACACTTTTATTCACACAGACGGAGACAATATCATGAGACATCACTTGCTTTAGAAGCTGATCATTTTGACGTGAAATTCGTTCAATTTCAATTAAACCATTTTCATATGCATCATCCATTTCATTGAAAACGCGTCTAACTTCTTCTATTTCCAAAAGCAATTCTTGATCGACATTGCAAAGACAAGCTTTAATATTGTTTACAAATGGAACAATTTCGTCTCGAAATGCAACTCTAGTGTGCTCAAAATTCCATTCACCTTCCGTTATGGCCGAAGCCGTCGTACGTTCCACAATGACCTTGTCAAAATCGGCTAAGTGTTGGTGCACCGCATTTAAACTATCGGATGCCTTACTTACCGGTGGAATTAACTTAGTTAAATCCTTTTTGACAAGTGTAGGAGACGTACTAGGAAGGTTTTCCGTTGATAAACTTTGGGGCACAAAAGCTGTTAATTGAGATAATTCCTTTTGTAATCGAATATGAGTCTTTTTATCAAATTGATCTTTATTATGCTTATCATAATCAATCATATGGAATTTTAAAATCATTTTAGAATGAGTTTCTTCCGTAAGTGACTGTGTCTCCTCAGTACTACGAACATAAGGTGCTTCTTTCGATTTGCCAATTAGGGTCACATCATAAAGACAAGGAATATATTCCTGAGCTTGTTTTGCATAACTGGGATTAGGTGGTAAATCTTGAAGACGCTTAAGTTCGAGTTCTTTAAACGATTTAGTTAAAAGATGAACCTTTTCTGTGGAAGCGTATTGTTTTAAAAGCTGTTGTTCTTTGAATTTAAGAAGTTTGGTAGCATTAATTTCCGATTCAAACTTTTTAGACTCGAGAGTTTTGAAATCAATTTTAAGTTTCTGAAAATCATTGACAACCGACTCTTTTGCTTTTAATTCATTGGAAAGATTAGCTTTTAATGATTCTATTTCTTTCAAGTGTTCAATCTTTTCAAAACAAAATTGGTCAAATTCAGAACACGTTATTTTCTCTGCTTGAGGGACCATTTCAAAAGCTTTGACCTTTTCTTTATGCAACGCAAGCTCAGCAGTTAGGGTGGAATTCGTATCTACGGATTGTCTGAGAGCCATATGCATTTGATCAATAATATGTTTAGGCACCATGACCAAATCATGTTGAGCATAAGATTCCATACCCGTCGTAGCATTAGGTTGAGGTTCACTCATATGTGTAGGATTGAGTACCACATCATTTGAGTTACTAGTTCCCGAATGCTGTTCGAGGTTGTCATTTTCATGCCCAACTTGATGTGGGTTATCATCATTACCAAGATTGGTTGTGGTGGGTACCTCACTGACGACATCAGAACCGCAGTGAGAGAGATTAACAATGAGAGCAGATGAGGCTGAGTGAATGTCATCACAATCCGAATCATATGCGTCAAGATCGTCTGCTTGATATGCTGCATTAGAAGTGGAAACGACTACAATGCCTTCATTATCTGTTGCCCCTGGGTCTGTAAGAAATGCTAACTCTTCTGAATCCAAAATCTTTCCCTTAGACTGAGCATCAACCAAATACATCTTCTCACGAAACCATGTTGCATCCCTTCTTCTTTATGGCTGAGTGCATTCCCTAGCCATATGACCTTGTCCTCGGCAATTGTAGCAAGTTACAACCTTTTGAGGACCAATAGGGCTTCCATTTCCATTAGCTTGAGAATTCACAGCTTGAGCATTCACAGTCCTTGTAGGAGGTCCATATGAAGTTTGCCTTCCCTGAATAGGTTTCACCGTCACTTAACCATCTTGAACAGTGGCTTGTTGTCGAGGATTTGAAGAGGTGCGGAGCTGATTGTTTGATGGTGGAAATCCTCTAGTTGCAACAAGTTTTGAAAAGTAGGCAGTGAGATGGTTTAGAACATCAGCTGGCGTATCATTTGGAGTAAAGACCGGTGCTTGGATTGGTGGAAGTTCATAGGGGTAGAAGGCTTGTGCTGGTTGTGCTTCAATTGGAAAATATCCTTGCTGAGGAGTATAGCCCACTGGAGAAGTGTTGGCTTGTGATGGTGATGTATGATGTGGTGGTTGCTGTGGAAAAGATTGTTGATGAACACTTTGTTGAAATGCTTGATGTGGCATCATTAGTGGTTGATAGGTGTGTGGTGGTGGCTGCTGCAAGTATGATGGTTGTTGATAAGTATAAGCCATGTTTTGTTGAGAAACATACATGGCAAGTGGATCATGAACTTGAGGTGTAGAAAACCGAGCCTCGATCACATGGCATTCGTGTTGTTGAAGAAAAGCTTGAAGTTGATCCACATTGGTGTTATGCAAGTCCTTAGCCAATTTAACATCCGTCACGTACTTACGCCATTCTGAAGGAAGAGTGTTCAAATACTTGGTGTTTAATTGAAACGTAGGAATTTCCATGCCATAGATATTGAGCTCATTCAACAATAGGGTAAATCTCAAATAGTAGTCATTGAGAGTCTCCCCGGGGACATAGGCAAACTTATCAAAAGTATCATAAAGCTTACACTCTCGTTCTTGTTTAGTTAACGAGGTGCCTTGCATTAGAACACGAATTCTATCCCATAACTCTTTGGCAACTTTATGTTTGCTAACGAGTTTGTAGACATCTGGAGGAAGGGCTTGGAGAACGATGTTTGTAGCATACTTATCACATTTGTCTTGAATCTTCATATCTCCAGTCAATTCACCTGTTGTACGAGGACGAGTAACTGTACCTTCCATCACTGTACCATAATCTAATGGTCCATTGAGCATCGATGCCCAAATGAGATGTCCATTCTCTTTGTTCAACATGTAAAGTTGCATTCGGGAAGTCCAATCCTCGTACATAGATTTCTCCAACATTGGTGGACGATTATCCGTACCAGAGAGGATGGACTTATCCGTAACAGATGTGTACTCCATTTCGTTAAGTTAAGATTTACAAATGTTGATCGAACAATGAGAGAAAGTAAATGTATTTGTTGTTGTGTGTTGAAGCCGAGAAATAATGTTTAAATCCCCTAAGTTATGTCCTCGATAAACCAAAAAATCCAAGTCAAAATTACACACAAAAATTTCAAAAACCACGTTTTTGAAAAATGTTGGATCGCAACACTTGATCGCAGTGAAGATCGAAACCTTAGATCGTACTAGTGATCGTACTCGGACCACACTCGTTGATCGTGATGAGTGATCGCACTCCTTGATCGTACCCAACGATCGTACTCGGATCATACTAGTGATCGTACCCAACGATCATACTCGGATCGCACTAGTGATCGTACCCAACGATCGCACTCGGATCGCACTAGTGATCGTACCCAACGATCGTACTCGGATCGCACTAGTGATCATACCCAACGATCGTACTCGGATCTCACTAGTGATCGTGGCCTGTGATCGCAGTGAGTGATCGTGGCCTGTGATCGCAGTGAGTGATTGTATAATGTGATCGTGCTATTGGATCGCAAGTAGAAACCCCATGTTTATGCGATCACAATACACAGATCGTACTATGGTTACCACTTTTCTCGGACAATACAAAACACAACAAATTCGAGATTCTAAGCGTAAAAATGAATCAAACACCCAAAAAATTTTGTGTTTTTAACCAAAATAACAATACCAAATCACTACAACACGTAAGTAGATGAAGTATATCAAGATTAAACCATAAAAACACAAAAAAAATTTGTCCGAATGTTTTTTGGATCAAAATAGGCGTAGGAATCAAGAACACAAACACAAAAACCAAACAATCATCCCATGGCTCTTGATACCATTTGTAAGATATGTAAATCTAGCTTATGTTTTAGAGAGAGAAATAGATAGAAGCTTGGTACAATTCACACACACACTTGAGAGAGAAAATAAGAAAACACACTTTTACTATGTGTATTGTACGAGAAAACCACACCCTCTCCATCTAAGGAGAGGGTTTATATACCAAGCCCATAAGATGGGCTTGGGCTTACAATTGGGCCGGCCATACAAGCATGGACTGGGCTTTTCCTTGTTTGATATATTAAAAGATATCTAGACTACGAGCTACTACTTAATATATTGTCAGAGTGACCGAATCTTCCTAAATACGTAAAAACGTATTTCCAACAAAAAGGATTTCCAAACTAAACAAGCGAATGACATCGACAAAATGGTTGAACTTGAAACTCAACTTGATTTTTACAAGAAATTTGTTTACAAAACTAATCAATCAATTCAAACCATGAGAATGTTAGCACCTCGTTCGTTTTTCAAGGATAGACCTAGTTTTGCAAATCCTAAGTACCTTGAGCAAGCCCAGTCTGCGAATCAGCACTTATATCTTGATGAGTCCCAATGGACCGATCTTGATTGTCTTGCTGTTAGGCCCGATAGTGAAGAGACAAATGATTTGGAAGAAGAGAGTAGACCAAAAGTTAATAAAGAATTCGTTAAACCATATAATTATGCTTATGAAAACAGTCTTTATGGTCTCTTCACACCGCAAACACAGAAAACTCGTGAGCAAATATTTTTCGAATGTGAACAAATAAGAATTAAATGGAGACAAGCTTTTGCCACTAAGAAAACTAATGTTTCAAAGTTTATTGAATACTTGCCATTTAAATATTCTGTAAGCAAGAGTAAGCAAGCACTTAGTATTCTCAAGAGTAACATTGAAAATTTCAAAAAGGTTGTTGATGATGACGGGAAAAAACGTGAACTTTCGAAAGGAGACAAAGCAATTCCTTATGATATAACTGTGCTTGTGAAAAGTATTTTGATTCCGCTTGCGGAAAGAACGCAAAAACATATTTTGGAATTTGAAACACAAATAAAGCAAGAAATGTTTGATGATTTGAAATATGTGAAATCTCTTGAACAAGAAGTGAACAATCATCAACCTGAAAGAGACGAGTTTTCTACCGCATATGATCTACTCTTACATGAATGTCTCTCAAAAGATATTATGTGTGTTTATGTTACATCTTGTGTTGATGTTGATGAATATTCTGATGTTGCATGCAAATATCTTGATCAAGTTAAAGAATGTGGACGTCTTGAAACTGAGCTTTCGAATAAAGTTGACAACAAAGAGTTTTTGTTACTTCAACATAGATATGATTATCTTCAAAAACATTGTCACTCACTTGAACTTGCTTTGCAAAAGAAAGTTGGCAGTTTTTCAAATGATACACCTTTGAAAGTAAAATTATCTGAGTCATTTCGATTACTAACAAAAAAAATTCTTGATATATCGGATTTGAAAGCTCAGTTACAAGAAAAAGACATAGCAATAGCAGAGTTGAAGAAACTCGTTGCTAACATGGGTGGGAACGTTGTGGAACCTAGCATTAAGAAACCTGTTGTTACACAACCCAATGCCTCTAGAGTAAATAGATCCTCCATATTGGGAAAACCACTGCTTTCTCAAATTCTTAGTTTTCAAAACCTGTGTTTGCCCCCAAGATGGATGGAAAGGAAAGGTTACCACATACTCAACCCATAAGGAATGCTATAGCACCAAGCGTTAAGCACAATAATGTGATTAAACCAGGGATGTATAGAATGATCACTAAACCCACAAACAAAGTTAGTCACTCGCCTTAGACTTCTAGAAACACTAATATTCGTGTGTCTTCTACTACAGGAGTAGTCTCCACTGCTAGTGTTATCCGACCTCAGGTTAAGAGCACTTAAGTGAATGATAAGGTCTGGAAACATGATGTAGAGTGGAATGGATATGTGTTAATTAGATACGTTATAGGATAAATTAGAAAATTACCTTTAGGAAAAAGTAATAGTCTAAAATTACCAAAGACGGATTCAATTAAACACGTTGGTGAACCAAGTTCGTTGTACATGAAGATCGAGTGAATTTGAGACGTTTTGTTTTGAAATGGACAATTGATTTGAATGGTTTTTCAGTTTTTAAACTAAAATTACTCCTACAAATTAAAATCCTAAAGTGCATGAATCGTTCCCTATTTTAATCTAAAAGACGAATATTATTAAAACTATTTAAAATTTAAAACTTTACTTTCACTATTTATTTAAATAAAAGGAACAAATTATTTTAACAAAAATTATTTAAACTAACATTTATTTCGAAAACAATTTAAAAATCTATGTAAAACTAATTTCTATCTAAAACAGAACTTATAAAAACAAAATTTATCTAAACAATTTAAAATTCCTAAAAAGTGAAAATTTAATTAAAATCATTTTCAAAACTATTTAAACTTCTAAAAATAAATCAAATATATATTTTTTATTATTTAAATTTAAACTAAAACAAATTTTTATTAACAACTATCTTTAAAAATAAATGTTTCATAAACTTTAATTACTAATTTAAGTTAAACCAATTTAAACGTTTATAAGATAAAAACTTAACAGTTTAAAAATTCGTATAAAACTTTCAGAATGCAAGTAGATAACAAAAAGAGCTACACAGCTCAATGGTTAACGCGTTGGATTGATATCCGTGAGGTCACGGGTTCGAGTCCCTCAAGGGACATTTTTGGAGATTAATTTTTTGGACAACAATATAAATGATAAAAGTCACAGGAGTGACTTATATGTGAGAAACTATTTTTGGACTTGATTTATTTATAACGGTAAAATGAATTGCAGTAACAAAATGTGAGCAGTAACAGTTTAAAAATAAAAACTCAAGTTCAGTGAAAAAACAAATACACATCGCATGATACAACTAGTTGAAGCAAATAAATTAGTCTTAAACAACAAAATATTAAACGAATTATAGCAACTAAACAAAAATGATATCACAAATAAATCAGCTACTAGATAAACAAAACAAAACTCAACATACTCAAACAAAACTCAGCATACAGTTATCACAGTCAGTGACAAATTCAATAATCGAGTAGCTACTTAGCTACACCAAGAGACTGAAACCCCAAACACCCCTTTAACGAGGGTGCTGTCCACAGACTCAGCAATAACATATAATTAGGCACAAGTTCGGTGTCTCGAACATACAATAACGATAAAGCAGATATAAATCCTAACAGTTGAAGCTTCAAAGCAGTCAAATCCAATTCACAACACTATTCATATATGGTACCAAAATAACACATCAAAAGCGCAAAATCACAGTTCATAACCAATATCATGCAACTCAAATTAAACTGATGTTTCAGATTAATCATCAATCAGGATAAACTAATACACTTCAGCAGACTACGAATGAAAACAAATCCTACTGTCTTATACCTAGCAACAATTTAATCTATTGAAACAAAAGTATCAGATCCGCAAAGTTTTAAATTCACATCAGCATATATTAACAGCTATCTTAGTCAAATACTTCGCATCCAATTGAATTTTTAGATCAACATCGTCACAAAATTAGTTAAACTAATATACTTGAAGTAGCTAACAATCAGCAGAACATAGCTACTATGAGACAAAATTACCGAAGCTTAAATCCTTAATCAATTAAATATCTCACAACATCTAAACGTATATAGCAGATACATTATCAGCAGACACAGTAAATTGCATTCACAAAAGCTAAATAGATTACTACAGATTTAATTCAGCAATCATAACTTAATAGATTTAAAACATTTGAACGAAAACCGTCAAATCCAAGATCACAATAATCAAAAGCAAAGAACTCAACAGATTCGACACTTTATTAAAAAGCATAATGCAGATCCATAACATAAACATTCAAATTAATCATATAATCAAAAAGCTAATTATTCAAATAAGAGCAGAAAAAAGAAACTTAAAAACGTAAAACTGAGCTTAACCCTTAATTGGAGAACCGTTGAGACGAAGTCGCGCGCTGAGCGGACTTGGACTAAACCAAGACCACCATGACTCGAATCAAACAGAGAACCGATCCAACAGAAAAATCACGAACCACAACAACTTAATATTATTTTAGATGTTTATCAGTGGATAAACACATTTCCATTTTTCTAACTTAATTATCCAATTAAGCTATAACTTAAGCTTATTTAAATAATACTTCATTTATAATTTCAATTTATAACTTTAAATTGTAATTAATGCAATTAAACGAAATTAAAACGTGAGATGCACAGGAGATTTAAACAGAAAAATTAACTTTTATTAAAATTAATCAAACATTACAACATTAAAGAAAATTACAATTTCTAAAATTAAACTAAAATTATAACAGTAAATTAAAAGAAGGGATGATTTTTCAGAAAATAAAAGTGCGTATTTATAGCAAACCCGAGAGGGTCATTTGTTGATGAAAAACTGATCTTGGCCTTTGATTTGGTATCTCCGCTCTCTCTCTTGTCAGTTAATCATCCAAGGGCTGTAAAACTTCCTCTTCACACAGATTGCCAGGCTGGCACATCTTGTGCTAGTTTGGTGATGATATGGCAGAGTGGGATTGGCTATATAGCTGAATGATTTGACATCAACCAATCAGAGTGGAAGGATGATGCATCACTCAACCACGTGGCACCTTTTTATTGGCATCTTTGTGGCTTTCACGCGCTTGTTTTCCCTTAATCTTCTGAAAATGGTGCGTGAATTAAACTCGCAATCTGATTTGAAGAAACCCCTAAAAATTAGGGTTCTTCATTTCTGTGTATGTTCCCCAATATCCTTTCTCTCTTTCTTTGCTTCTCGACTTTTCTTTCTTATATTTTAGCTTTGACCGAAAGTATTGACTCAAGAAAATATAAACTAGTTTTATCCACCGTCAGTTCTTTTTATTACTTGGGCTTCAAACTTGGGCTATAACCAAGTAAATTGGCTTCATCCGTTCCTTTTATTTCATGTCTTGGGCTTTTGACCCAATAAGTAATCATTCCAACCGTATAAATCTGATTTGGGCCATTTGGGCTTGTTGCTATTTAACATTTAATTCATGACCTTCATATGGGCTTTTTAGCCCATTTACCCAAATGTGGGACCCACCAAGGCCCATAACTTTGATAAGACTCGAATCCTGTCTTAAAATGATTTATCGTTTGACTTTTGATAAAATCCTTTAAAAAACGAACTTGATTTTGGCTTCTCGATCTTTTCTTCAAACTCGTGTCGGTTTTTTTTGTCGGTTTTCGTGAATTTGGTACCTACACACATTAAAACAAGAAACATGCAAATACAAGGAAAAATTGATACATTTTATGCATTAATTCATTGTTTATTGATATAAATGATATGAGTATTTAAGCTCATATCAAACTCCCCCTTGCTAAGCGATTGACGTGTCCTCACGCAATGATAAAATAAAACATTAACTACACTTTTATTCAACCTTTTGACTTTTATATTACAAAGACATAATGTATTGCTTTCATTATTTGAAAAATAACTTTTGGGATCATAAAACTCAAATAGATTCATCGTCCTCGACTTTTCACTTTTCCATGCCAAGTGTAAAAACAAGATCATTGTCAATCATAAGCCCCAAAATTAAACCAACTCATACAAGTAATTTGTGTTAAACTCAATCTCCTATTATTCCTAATTGTATCTCTAGATTTTATTTGTCATTCACCCAAAGGCTCATTTGACTTATTTGATATTTATTAGTCCAAAAATGAAGGCAAGAACGGTGTAAACTCAATACTCAAAACCTAACCTCGACTTCAAAAACCATTGTCACTAAAGAAAGCCAACATCAAGGATAACTTAACACGATTTGAGGGATAAATCCCCGGATCCGAAATTTGGCTAATATGGCTACTTAAAAGCAACAATAAAAACCTCCAAAGTCAATTATGACCTTATTAATGGAGTTAGCAACAATTACATCATAACACCTTGAGGCTCTTTAAGATGCAATTTTGCTCCTTATTTAAAATCCACAACCGAAGGCTCCTTGGACAAAAATAAGGGAATTGACATCACCATCCCACCTTATGGCTCATGATGATGAAGAAATTTTTATTCAACACGTCCCCTTGCCATACACCCTAAGGCTCTAATGACAAGGTTAGTGCTACATGACTCCCACCCGAAGGCTCCTAGAGAACATGTTTTTATTTATTCTTCTTTATTAATATGATATTTATAGTAAGCCAAATTTCCGCAATCCCATGATCAAAAGTCCATGACACTGACACCCTTAATGTGTTCTCACTTTAATTACAAGGGAAGAAAAAGAAGGAGTTACGAGTTAAGATATCAAGCCTAAACCGCTAAAAACTTCATTTATTAAGCAATTATTATTCAAGTGTGGAAAGTAAATACGAGGAGATTAAATCAAACACAAAAATACTTGCACAAAGAAGAATTAATTTTAGAAACTTATGATTGAACTCTATCATCTCTTGTTCTCCATATTGTAAAAATTTCAAAAAAATGTGAAAATAATGGATACTTAGCCTATTAAATAAAAGTTTTGGGTTTTCAAGTCATCTATAGGATCTTGCATCTTCTTATACTTTTTCAAGTATTAGAATTTTCGTTTTAAAGTTCCCTTGATAAACGACTTTCTAGGATTAATTATAGGAACTTGCGAAAAGTTCTTGTTCTTAACCCGTATGAATTAAGACTTTCGCGTTTTAAAGCTCCCTATATAAAAGCCTAGCAAAACTTAATTCAAATACGTTAAGGAAAAGCTAAGGTAAAAACCAAGTCGAGTCAAAAACTATTTTTATTTTCACCAACGGAAAGCCTACATTCGTGTCAAAAGCACTTATTTTATTTATTAAAACTTAAAAATAACACTAAAAATTTAAAATTTATAAGAAAAATGAGAAAAACAATTATGTTTGGACACGACAAAAGCAATTGCAAGCGATTATATCGATTGACTCCCCCATGCTAAAACCAAAAATTGTCCTCAATGTTTCTTAGCTCAAGAGTAACACCCCTTGCTAAAATACGAAGAGTCTAATGCAAAATCCTAACATGGAAAGAGCACGCAAATCTATAAGCCGTTTATTAATTATGCTTCTAGATAAAAAGTTAGTCGATAAAAATAAAAGGATAAAGAGTGTGCCCCTTTTGGCAATCAAAGATTGGAAGATCAAGTGGACCGGCAAAAACCAAACACGAGAGTCTTAAATGATAAGGGTCATACCTAAGATTCACAACACAACAAAACACGAGCACAAGTTTGAAAGATCAAGCCTTATTAGTGTTAGAAAATAGAAAGAAGATACAATGTATGGGACTCCCCCACAAGGCACCTCGTTTTTGTTAACCGAGTCATGAGTTCGACTCGATCCCCGCATTCATTGGTCCTTAGGGAAAATGGTGAAAACCGGCATAATGGAATAGAATCCAATATAAAGCACGATGCCGGGGTCAAAGATCTCATCCTCGTTGTCGGATGACAAACGAAAGGATGAAACTCCAACACAAATCTCTAAAAAGATATGGTAGTCACAAATTATGGAATGTATATAGCATGCTCCCAGAGATAAACTCGCACCAAGATGATCGAAAAGTCTTTCAATTATAGCATCGGTGAAAGGTCGAGATTTCCCTAAATCAACGATTCCGGGGTCGAATACCTCGTCCTCCGGAGAGAAAGGAATAGACAACACGGTGTCGTCCCCCCATGCTAATCCAAGATCATATAAAGCACATGGTAATGGTGGGATAAAAGTTTCATCCAAAGTGGAATCAACATTCTTTGCTTTAACGATCATTTCACCCTTAGAAATGTGATCAATCGGTTCATGGTACTCAATATGAGACACATGAAAAACCCGCACATTAAGGTCAAAGTGGGTGGGAGGAGGACTTGGGACGAAATCATCATCGAGTAAATTCTCTAAAAAGAGAGGGTCCCCCTCCGGGTCGAGTTCATCAACACCCGGTGGTATCGAATCATTAGAAGCAAGAAACATGTCAATCTCTTCCATAAGCGGATCACTATACTCAACGGGAATAGGAGATGGAGAGAAAGACTTGGCATTAGGCTTAGAATTCAAAGTCTCGATCTTAGAAATGAGAAGATAGACGTTTGATTATTTTTCACGAAGAATCACGTCTTCCACATCTAAATGAGAAAGTTCATCGGAGAACTTCTCAAAGATCGGAATATTCAAATCAACCTCATTTTCTGGTGGAAATGGGTGAAGAAGAGTAGGTTCATCGGTAAATCCCTCAAAATCTGAGTCGTGAATATCATCTTTATAAGAAAGTTCATCGGAGAACTCCTCATTATAAAATTCACTAGAAGTCGAATCATTCTCAAAATCTTCATTTCCATCACAATTTTCATCATTAGAATTAGAGAAAATCTCAACGTGAATGGAAGAAGGAGAGTCATCACAAGGTGGCAAATCACACGTTTCATTGGAAATACCATCGAATTCTCTTGGGGTTGGACAAGAATCTCAACACTAGACTTTATTACTTCATCCGATTCCGTGTCCGGAATAGTGCTAATATGCTCGTCCCCCATGCTTAGAGAATTTTCGGGATCCGCGGTGGAAGAATCATGAATAGGAGTAATGATGTCATGAGATGGAGTGAGATCAAAGATATCCTCATCATCGTCATCGTCGTCATAATTATAGTTCACCAAAATATCATCTTTGAAATAATCTTTGTAAAAATTCATTTGCTCTAGCATAAGTAATTGTTCGATGGAAAGTTGTGAGGAATCGTCTTCCGTTTGAAAACAAGGGCACACGCCATTAAACAATGGACTCCCACACTTAACGCAAATGATAGATGAAGACATAATGATGATAAAACAAAAATAAGCATAACCTTCCAAAATGGAAAGGGTCTTCAAATCAACGATCAACAAATCTCCACAAGACGAATCGTACACAAGATCCCCGGCAGCGGCGCCAAAATTTTTGATGTTGAGTGGAATGTATATGTGATAATTAGATACGTTATAGGGTAAATTAGAAAATTAACTTTAGGAAAAAGTAATAGTCTAAAATTACCAAAGACGGATTCAATTAAACAAGTTAGTGAACCAAGTTCGTTGTACACGAAGGTCGAGTGAATTTGAGACGTTTTGTTTTGAAATGGGCAATTGATTTGAATGGTTTTTCAGTTTTTAAACTAAAATTACTCCTACAAATTAAAATCCTAAAGTGCATGAATCGTTCCCTATTTTAATCTAAAAGACGAATATTATTAAAACTATTTAAAATTTAAAACTTTACTTTCACTATTTATTTAAATAAAAGGAACAAATTATTTTGACAAAAAATATTTAAACTAACATTTATTTCGAAAACAATTTAAAAATCTATGTAAAACTTATTTCTATCTAAAACAGAACTTATAAAAACAAAATTTATCTAAACAATTTAAAATTCCTAAAAAGTGACAATTTAATTAAAATCATTTTCAAAACTATTTAAACTTCTAAAAAGAAATCAAATATATATATTTTATTTATTATTTAAATTTAAACTAAAACAAATTTTGATTAACAACTATCTTTAAAAATAAATGTTTTATAAACTTTAATTACTAATTTAAGTTAAACCAATTTAAACGTTTATAAGATAAAAACTTAACAGTTTAAAAATTCGTATAAAACTTTCAGAATGCAAGTAGATAACAAAAATAGCTACACAGCTCAATGGTTAACGCGTTGGATTGATATCCGTGAGGTCACGGGTTCGAGTCCCTTAAGGGACATTTTGGGAGATTAATTTTTTGGACAACAATAAAAATGATAAAAGTCACAGGAGTGACTTATATGTGAGAAACTATTTTTGGACTTTATTTATTTATAACGGTAAAATGAATTGCAGTAACAAAATGTGAGCAGTAACAGTTTAAAAATAAAAACTCAAGTTCAGTGAAAAAAACAAATACACATCGCATGATACAACTAGTTGAAGCAAATAAATCAGTCTTAAACAACAAAATATTAAATGAATTATAGCAACTAAACAAAAATGATATCACAAATAAATCAACTACTAGATAAATAAAACAAAACTCAACATACTCAAACAAAACTCAGCATACAGTTATCACAGTCAGTGACAGATTCAATAATCGAGTAGCTACTTAGCTACACAAAGAGTCTGAAACCCCAAACACCCCTTTAACGAGGGTGTTGTCCACAGACTCTGCAATAACATATAATTAGGCACAAAGTCTGTGTCTCGAACATACAATAACGATAAAGGAGATATAAATCCTAACAGTTGAAGCTTCAAAGCAGTCAAATCCAAGTCGCAACACTATTCATATATGGTACCAAAATAACACATCAAAAGCGTAAAATCACAGTTCATAACCAATATCAAGCAACTCAAATTAAACTGATGTTTCAGATTAATCATCAATCATGATAAACTAATACACTTCAGCAGACTACGAATGAAAACAAATCCTACTGTCTTATACCTAGCAACAATTTAATCTATTGAAACAAAAATATCAGATCCGCAAAGTTTTAAATTCACATCAGCATATATTAACAGCTATCTTAGTCAAATACTTCGCATCCAATTAAATTTTAGATCAACATCGTCACAGAATCAGTTAAACTAATATACTTGAAGTAGCTAAAAATCAGCAGAACAGAGCTACTATGAGAAAAATTACCGAAGCTTAAATCCTTCAATTAAATATCTCACAACATCTAAACGTATATAGCAAATACATTATCAGCAGACTGAGTAAATTGCATTCACAAAAGTTAAATAGATTACTACAGATTTAATTCAACAATCATAACTTAACAGATTTAAAACATTTTAACTTGAAAACATTTGAACGAAAACTGTCAAATCCAAGATCACAATAATCAAACACAAGAACTCATCAGATTCGACACTTTATTAAAAAGCATAATGCAGATCCATAACATAAACATTCAAATTAAACATATAATCAAAAAGCTAATTATTCAAATAAGAGCAGAAAAAAGAAACTTAAAAACATAAAACTGAGCTTAACCCTTATTTGGAGAACCGTTGAGACGAAGTCGCACGCTGAGCGGACTTGGACTAAACCGAGACCACCATTACTCGAATCAAAAAGAGAACCGATCCAACAGAAAAATCACGAACCACAACAACTTAATATTATTTTAGATGTTTATCAGCGGATAAACACATTTCCCTTTTTCTAACTTAATTATCCAATTAAGCTATAACTTAAGCTTATTTGAATAATACTTCATTTATAATTTCAATTTATAACTTTAAATTGTAATTAATTCAATTAAATGAAATTAAAACGTGAGATGCACAGGAGATTTAAACAGAAAAATTAACTTCTATTAAAATTAATCAAACATTACAACATTAAAGAAAATTACAATTTATAGAATTAAACTAAAATTATAACAATAAATTAAAAGAAGGGATGATTTTTCAGAAAATAAAAGTGGGTATTTATAGCAAACCCGAGAGGGTCATTTGTTGATAAAAAACTGATCTTGGCCTTTGATTTGGTATCTCCGCTCTCTCTCTTGTCAGTTAATCATCCAAGGGCTGTAAAACTTCCTCTTCACACGGATTTCCAGGCTGGCACATCTTGTGCTAGTTTGGTGATGATATGGCAGAGTGGGATTGGCTATATAGCTGAATGATTTGACATCAACCAACCAGAGTGGAAGGATGATGCATCACTCAGCCACGTGGCACCTTGTTCTTGGCATCTTTATGGCTTTCACGCGCTTGTTTTCCCTTAATCTTCTGAAAATGGTGCGTGAATTAAACTCGCAATCTGATTTGAAGAAACCCCTAAAAATTAGGGTTCTTCATTTCTGTGTATGTTCCCCAATATCCTTTCTCTCTTTCTTTGCTTCTCGACTTTTCTTTCTTATATTTTAGCTTTGACCGAAAGTATTGACTCAAGAAAATATAAACTAGTTTTATCCACCGTCACTTCTTTTTATTACTTGGGCTTCAAACTTGGGCTATAACCAAGTAAATTGGCTTCATCCGTTCTTTTTATTTCATGTCTTGGGCTTTTGACCCAATAAGTAATCCTTCCAACCGTATAAATCTGATTTGGGCCATTTGGGCTTGTTGCTATTTAACATTTAATTCATGACCTTCATATGGGCTTTTTAGCCCATTTACCCAAATGTGGGACCCACCAAGGCCCATAACTTTGATAAAACTCGAATCCCGTCTTAAAATGATTTATCGTTTGACTTTTGATAAAATCCTTTAAAAAACGAACTTGATTTTGGCTTCTCGATCTTTTCTTCAAACTCATGTCGGTTTTTTTGTCGGTTTTCGTGAATTTGGTACCTACACACATTAAAACAAGAAACATGCAAATACAAGGCAAAATTGATACATTTTATGCATTAATTCATTGTTTATTGATATAAATGATATGAGTATTTAAGCTCATATCAAACTCCCCCTTGCTAAGCGATTGCCGTGTCCTCACGCAATGATAAAATAAAACACTAACTACACTTTTATTCAACCTTTTGACTTTTATATTACAAAGACATAATGTATTGCTTTCATTATTTGAAAAATAACTTTTAGGATCATAATACTCAAATAGATTCATCGTCCTCGACTTTTCACTTTTCCATGCCAAGTGTAAAAACAAGATCATTGTCAATCATAAGCCCCAAAATTAAACCAACTCATACAAGTAATTTGTGTTAAACTCAATCTCCTATTATTCCTAATTGTATCTCTAGATTTTATTTGTCATTCACCCAAAGGCTCATTTGACTTATTTGATATTTATTAGTCCAAAAATGAAGGCAAGAACGGTGTAAACTCAATACTCAAAACCTAACCTCGACTTCAAAAACCATTGTCACTAAAGAAAGCCAACATCAAGGATAACTTAACACGATTTGAGGGATAAATCCCCGGATCCGAAATTTGGCTAATATGGCTACTTAAAAGCAACAATAAAAACCTCCAAAGTCAATTATGACCTTATTAATGGAGTTAGCAACAATTACATCATAACACCTTGAGGCTCTTTAAGATGCAATTGTGATCCTTATTTAAAATCCACACCCGAAGGCTCCTTGGACAAAAATAAGGGAATTGACATCACCATCCCACCTTATGGCTCATGATGATGAAGCAATTTTTATTCAACACGTCCCCTTTCCATAAACCCTAAGGCTCTAATGACAAGGTTAGTGCTACATGACTCCCACCCGAAGGCTCCTAGAGAACATGTTTTTATTTATTCTTCTTTATTAATATGATATTTATAGTAAGCCAAATTTCCACAATCCCATGATCAAAAGTCCATGACACTGACACCCTTAATGTGTTCTCACTTTAATTACAAGGGAAGAAAAAAAAGGAGTTACGAGTTAAGATATCCAGCCTAAACCGCTAAAAACTTCATTTATTAAGCAATTATTATTCAAGTGTGGAAAGTAAATACGAGGAGATTAAATCAAACACAAAAATACTTGCACAAAGAAGAATTAATTTTAGAAACTTATGATTGAACTCTATCATCTCTTGTTCTCCATATTGTAAAAATTTCAAAAAAATGTGAAAATAATGGATACTTAGCTTATTAAATAAAAGTTTTGGGTTTTCAAGTCATCTATAGGATCTTGCATCTTCTTATACTTTTTCAAGTATTAGAATTTTCGTTTTAAAGTTCCCTTGATAAACGACTTTCTAGGATTAATTATAGGAACTTGCGAAAAGTTCTTGTTCTTAACCCGTATGAATTAAGACTTTCGTGTATTAAAGCTCCCTATATAAAAGCCTAGCAAAACTTAATTAAAATACGTTAAAGAAAAGCTAAGGTAAAAACCGAGTCGAGTCAAAAACTATTTTTATTTTCACCAACGGAAAGCCTACATTCGTGTCAAAATCACTTATTTTATTTATTAAAACTTAAAAATAACACTAAAAATTTAAAATTTTTATGAAAAATGAGAAAAACAATTACGTTTGGACACGACAAAAGCAATTGCAAGCGATTATATCGATTGACTCCCCCATGCTAAAACCAAACATTGTCCTCAATGTTTCTTAGCTCAAGAGTAACACCCCTTGCTAAAATACGAAGAGTCTAATGCAAAATCCTAACATGGAAAGAGCACGCAAATCTATAAGCCGTTTATTAATTATGCTTCTAGATAAAAAGTTAGTCGATAAAAATAAAAGGATAAAGAGTGTGCCCCTTTTGGCAATCAAAGATTGGAAGATCAAGTGGACCGGCAAAAACCAAACACGAGAGTCTTCAATGATAAGGGTCATACCTAAGATTCACAACACAACAAAACACGAGCACGAGTTTGAAAGATCAAGCCTTATTAGTGTTAGAAAATAGAAAGAAGATAGAATGTATGGGACTCCCCCACAAGGCACCTCGTTTTTGTTAACCGAGTCATTAGTTCGACTCGATCCCCGCATTCATTGGTCCTTAGGGAAAATGGTGAAAACCGGCATAATGGAATAGAATCCAATATAAAGCACGATGCCGGGGTCAAAGATCTCATCCTCGTTGTCGGATGACAAACGAAAGGATGAAACTCCAACACAAATATCTAAAAAGATATGGTAGTCACAAATTATGGAATGTATATAGCATGCTCCCAGAGATAAACTCGCACCAAGATGATCGAAAAGTCTTTCAATTATAGCATCGGTGAAAGGTCGAGATTTCCCTAAATCAACGATTCCGGGGTCGAATACCTCGTCCTCCGGAGAGAAAGGAATAGACAACACGGTGTCGTCCCCCCATGCTAATCCAAGATCATATAAAGCACATGGTAATGGTGGGATAAAAGTTTCATCCAAAGTGGAATCAACATTCTTTGCTTTAACGATCATTTCACCCTTAGAAATGTGATCAATCGGTTCATGGTACTCAATATGAGACACATGAAAAACCCGCACATTAAGGTCAAAGTGGGTGGGAGGAGGACTTGGGACGAAATCATCATCGAGTAAATTCTCTAAAAAGAGAGGGTCCCCCTCCGGGTCGAGTTCATCAACACCCGGTGGTATCGAATCATTAGAAGCAAGAAACATGTCAATCTCTTCCATAAGCGGATCACTATACTCAACGGGAATAGGAGATGGAGAGAAAGACTTGGCATTAGGCTTAGAAATCAAAGTCTCGATCTTAGAAATGAGAAGATAGACGTTTGATAATTTTCCACGAAGAATTACGTCTTCCACATCTAAATGAGAAAGTTCATCAGAGAACTTCTCAAAGATCGGAATATTCAAATCAACCTCATTTCCCGGTGGAAATGGGTGAAGAAGAGTAGGTTCATCGGTAAACCCCTCAAAATCCGTGTCGTGAATATCATCTTTATAAGAAAGTTCATCGGAGAACTCCTCATTATAAAATTCACTAGAAGTCGAATCATTCTCAAAATCTTCATTTCCATCATAATTTTCATCATTAGAATTAGAGAAAATCTCAATGTGAATGGAAGAAGGAGAGTCATCACAAGGTGGCAAATCACACGTTTCATTGGAAATACCATCGAATTCTCTTGGGTTTTGGACAAGAATCTCAACACTAGACTTTATTACTTCATCCGATTCCGTGTCCGGAATAGTGCTAATATGCTCGTCCCCCATGCTTAGAGAATTTTCGGGTTCCACGGTGGAAGAATCATGAATAGGAGTAATGATGTCATGAGATGGAGTGAGATCAAAGATATCCTCATCATCGTCATCGTCGTCATAATTATAGTTCACCAAAATATCATCTTTGAAATAATCTTTGTAAAAATTCATTTGCTCTACCATAAGTAATTGTTCGATGGAAAGTTGTGAGGAGTCGTCTTCCGTTTGAAAACAAGGGCACACGCCATTAAACAATGGACTCCCACACTTAACGCAAATGATAGATGAAGACATAATGATGATAAAACAAAAATAAGCATAACCTTCCAAAATGGAAAGGGTCTTCAAATCAACGATCAACAAATCTCCACAAGACGAATCGTACACAAGATCCCCGGCAGCGGCGCCAAAATTTTTGATGTTGAGTGGAATGTATATGTGATAATTAGATACGTTATAGGGTAAATTAGAAAATTAACTTTAGGAAAAAGTAATAGTCTAAAATTACCAAAGACGGATTCAATTAAACACGTTGGAGAACCAAGTTCGTTGTACACGAAGATCGAGTGAATTTGAGACGTTTTGTTTTGAAATGGACAATTGATTTGAATGGTTTTTCAGTTTTTAAACTAAAATTACTCCTACAAATTAAAATCCTAAAGTGCATGAATCGTTCCCTATTTTAATCTAAAAGACGAATATTATTAAAACTATTTAAAATTTAAAACTTTACTTTCACTATTTATTTAAATAAAAGGAACAAATTATTTTAACAAAAATTATTTAAACTAACATTTATTTCGAAAACAATTTAAAAATCTGTGTAAAACTAATTTCTATCTAAAACAGAACTTATAAAAACAAAATTTATCTAAACAATTTAAAATTCCTAAAAAGTGACAATTTAATTAAAATCATTTTCAAAACTATTTAAACTTCTAAAAAGAAATCAAATGTATATATTTTTTTTATTATTTAAATTTAAACTAAAACAAATTTTGATTAACAACTATCTTTAAAAATAAATGTTTTATAAACTTTAATTACTAATTTAAGTTAAACCAATTTAAACGTTTATAAGATAAAAACTTAACAGTTTAAAAATTCGTATAAAACTTTTAGAATGCAAGTAGATAACAAAAAGAGCTACACAGCTCAATGGTTAACGCGTTAGATTGATATCCGTGAGGTCACGGGTTCGAGTCCCTTAAGGGACATTTTGGGAGATTAATTTTTTAGACAACAATAAAAATGATAAAAGTCACAGGAGTGACTTATAAGTGAGAAACTATTTTTGGACTTGATTTATTTATAACGGTAAAATAAATTGCAGTAACAAAATGTGAGCAGTAACAGTTTAAAAATAAAAACTCAAGTTCAGTGAAAAACAAATACACATCGCATGATACACCTAGTTGAAGCAAATAAATCAGTCTTAAACAACAAAATATTAAACGAATTATAGCAACTAAACAAAAATGATATCACAAATAAATCAGCTACTAGATAAATAAAACAAAACTCAGCATACTCAAACAAAACTCAGCATACAGTTATCACAGTCAGTGACAGATTCAATAATCGAGTAGCTACTTAGCTACACAAAGAGTCTGAAACCCCAAACACCTCTTTAACGAGGGTGTTGCCCACAGACTCTGCAATAACATATAATTAGGCACAAGTTCGGTGTCTCGAACATACAATATTGAGAAAGCAGATATAAATCCTAACAGTTGAAGCTTCAAAGCAGTCAAATCCAAGTCGCAACACTATTCATATATGGTACCAAAATAACACATCAAAAGCGTAAAATCACAGTTCATAACCAATATCAAGCAACTCAAATTAAACTGATGTTTCAGATTAATCATCAATCATGATAAACTAATACACTTCAGCAGACTACGAATGAAAACAAATCCTACTGTCTTATACCTAGCAACAATTTAATCTATTGAAACAAAAATATCAGATCCGCAAAGTTTTAAATTCACATCAGCATCTATTAACAACTATCTTAGTCAAATACTTCGCATCCAATTCAATTTTAGATCAACATCGTCACATAATCAGTTAAACTAATATACTTGAAGTAGCTAACAATCATCAGAACAGAGCTACTATGAGACAAAAT
This sequence comes from Glebionis coronaria, assembly GCA_025667525.1. Classification (NCBI taxonomy): domain Eukaryota; kingdom Viridiplantae; phylum Streptophyta; class Magnoliopsida; order Asterales; family Asteraceae; genus Glebionis; species Glebionis coronaria. The sequence goes on from CM046879.1 coordinate 469,584,832, forward strand.
TACCGAAGCTTAAATCCTTAATCAATTAAATATCTCACAACATCTAAACGTATATAGCAGATACATTATCCGCAGACTCAGTAAATTGAATTCACAAAAGCTAAATAGATTACTAAAGATTTAATTCAGCAATCATAACTTAACAGATTTAAAACATTTTAACTTGAAAACATTTGAACGAAAACCATCAAATCCAAGATCATAATAATCAAACGCAAAGAACTCAGTAGATTCGACACTTTATTAAAAAGCATAATGCAGATCCATAACATAAACATTCAAATTAATCATATAATCAAAAAGCTAATTATTCAAATAAGAGCAGAAAAAAGAAACTTAAAAACGTAAAACTGAGCTTAACCCTTAATTGGAGAACCGTTGAGACGAAGTCGCGCGCTGAGCGGACTTGGACTAAACCGAGACCACCATGACTGGAATCAAACAGAGAAACGATCCAACAGAAAAATCACGAACCACAACAACTTAATATTATTTTAGATGTTTATCAGTGGATAAACACATTTCCCTTTTTCTAACTTAATTATCCAATTAAGCTATAACATAAGCTTATTTGAATAATACTTCATTTATAATTTCAATTTATAACTTTAAATTGTAATTAATTCAATTAAACGAAATTAAAACGTGAGATGCATAGGAGATTTAAACAGAAAAATTAACTTTTATTAAAATTAATCAAACAAAGAAAATTACAATTTCTAAATTTAAACTAAAATTATAACAGTAAATTAAAAGAAGGGATGATTTTTAAGAAAATAAAAGTGGGTATTTATAGCAAACCCGAGAGGGTCATTTGTTGATGAAAAACTGATCTTGGCCTTTGATTTGGTATCTCCGCTCTCTCTCTTGTCAGTTAATCATCCAAGGGCTGTAAAACTTCCTCTTCACACGGATTGCCAGGCTGGCTCATCTTGTGCTAGTTTGGTGATGATATGGCAGAGTGGGATTGGCTATATAGCTGAATGATTTGACATCAACCAATCAGAGTGGAAGGATGATGCATCACTCAGCCATGTGGCACCTTGTTCTTGGCATCTTTGTGGCTTTCACGCGCTTGTTTTCCCTTAATCTTCTAAAAATGGTGCGTGAATTAAACTCGCAATCTGATTTGAAGAAACCCCTAAAAATTAGGGTTCTTCATTCCTGTGTATTTTCCCCAATATCCTTTCTCTCTTTCTTTGCTTCTCGACTTTTCTTTCTTATATTTTAGCTTTGACCGAAAGTATTGACTCAAGAAAATATAAACTAGTTTTATCCACCTTCACTTCTTTTTATTACTTGGGCATCAAACTTGGACTATAACCAAGTAAATTGGCTTCATCCGTTCCTTTTATTTTATGTCTTGGGCTTTTGACCCAATAAGTAATCCTTCCAACCGTATAAATCTGATTTGGGCCATTTGGGCTTGTTGCTATTTAACATTTAATTCATGACCTTCAAATGGGCTTTTAACCCATTTACCCAAATGTGGGACCCACCAAGGCCCATAACTTTGATAAGACTCGAATCCCGTCTTAAAATGATTTATCGTTTGACTTTTGATAAAATCCTTTAAAAAACGAACTTGATTTTGGCTTCTCGATATTTTCTTCAAACTCGTGTCGGTTTTTTGTCGGTTTTTGTGAATTTGGTACCTACACACATTAAAACAAGAAACATGCAAATACAAGGAAAAATTGATACATTTTATCCATTAATTCACTGTTTATTGATATAACTGATATGAGTATTTAAGCTCATATCAAAACACAAGATTCAAGAGAAGATGAAGGAAGTAGAAGAACACCCTAGGAATTTGAATGTTTTTAAGAATAAAAAGTCTATAATCGCGTGTAATGAGGATTTGAATGATTTGAATGATTTGAATGCTATGAATGTGAGATTTGTTTGTGTCAAATATAGAAAATGTGCTAATGCTAATCATTCTATATGTGCTATCAATAATTTCAAACGCGTAGATACTAGAACTAAGAAGCAAGGTGCGATGCCTATTAGTGCTAGTAAACCCAAACACATAGTGAACCATTCTGGTGCAACCCCCACTAAGCAAAGTATTGCATCAGACTCCACCACTAAGAACCCTAGAAGCAGAATTACGCAACTATATGAGGCTGCTAGCAAGTCTTGGAAATGGTGGTTTGCTAATCAATGTCCTCCGGGATATAAATGGATGCCTAAAGATAGGAAAGAAAATGCGACAACGAGTGTTAGTATGCCTTTAATTGTTGCTAAGGACACTAATGATTCTACAATTACAACTACTATGGTATCCAATCTAGCAAATGCTCCATCGTGTTCTAACTCTTCTGTAGGTGATACAAATAATTCTCTTCATACTGGACTCCAAATGCACGAAGCACATGACAGGGAATCTCAAGATTCTAATTAACTTCGTGGAGAAGTTCCTGGGTACGGTCCGATTCAGAAATGATCAATTTGCACCGATCCTAGGATATGGAGATTTGGTTCAGGGGAATATCACAATCAAAAGGGTATACTACGTCGAAGGGCTCAATCAAAATCTTTTCTCGGTTTGTCAATTCTGTGATGCGGATTCGGAGGTTGCTTTCAGAAAGAAGACATGTTTTGTTCGTGATTATGATGGGAATGACTTACTTACCGGTACACGGGGTACTGATCTTTACACAATCTCACTACAAGACACAACTTCATCAACTCCAATTTGTTTCATGGCTAAAGCTTCAACGATTCAGGCATGGTTATGGCATCAACGTTTATCTCATCTCAACTTTGATACCATCAACTTGCTTTCCAAGAAAGATATTGTGAGAGGCCTTCCAAGCTTGAAATTCATCAAATATCATCTTTGTTCTTCTTGTGAGCTTTGTAAAGCTAAACGAAGTAGCTTTAAGACAAAGACAACACCAAGCTCTAAAGAACGGTTAGATCTTCTTCATATAGATTTGTGTGGTCCCATGCGTGTTCATAGTATCAATGGGAAGAAATATGTTATGGTAATTGTCGATGATTACTCAAGGTACACATGAACTCACTTCTTGAGGTCCAAGGATGAAACAACCGAAGTTCTCATCAGCTTCCTTAAACTGATACAACGTGGTCTTCAAGCTCAAGTAAAAGTGGTTCGTACTGACAGAGGCACAGAATTTTTGAATTCAACTCTGACTAATTATTTTGAAGCTGAAGGAATTGAACATGAAACATCTATTGCTCGAACACCCGAACAAAATGGCGTTGTTGAAAGACGAAACCGTACTTTAGCTGAGGCTGCTCGAACATTATTATCCGCTTCAAAACTACCATTATACTTTTGGGCCGAAGCCGTGTCAACCGCATGCTACACACAAAACCGATCCTTAATTATCCCAAGACACGAAAAGATACCATATCACATAATTTATGATCGAAAACCTTTACTTAAACACCTTCATGTTTTTGGATGTACGTGTTACATTATTCGAGATGGTGAAAATCTGGACAAGATGAAAGAGAAAGGTGATGCATGTATTCTTGTAGGATATGCAACTCAGTCTAAGGGATATAGAGTTTACAACAAGAGAAAAAAATTGATAGTCGAGACTATTCACATCCGATTTAATGAATTACAAGAGATGGCACTTGAACAAAACAGTTTAAGTCCCGATCCACAACGACAAACGACTTCCGTTCACAACCGCACGAAACTAGGGACTCAAGACCACAACAATGAACCGTCAAGTTCAAAGCTGGTTCAAAGAAATGTTCCTAGAGCAGATATGACACTAAACACGACACTTGAAGAGTTGGAAATGTTATATGGACCAATCTATGATGAATATTTCACGGGGGAGAAACAAGTTGCATCGAAGTCTTCCGCTGTCACTTATGATACGAATGATGATACTGATCATCGTCAACAAAAGGATACAACTTTATCTACTTCAACACCGATTGCTGTAGATTTACCTCCTCAGAATATCACATCAACAACCACTCCTACAACATCCACAACTACTGTCATTGCTCAAGAGAACACAAATCAAGTAGACAATGCATTAAATGACGAAGGCGAATTTATCAACCCTTTCGGTACACCGGTACACGAATCTGGAGAGTCTTCTACTCGCCATGTTGATCCGTCAAATATGCATACGTTCTATCAACGACATCCTTCAACACATCATTGGACCCGAGATCATCCTTTGGTTCAAGTAATTGGAAACCCTTCACAACCTGTTCGCACAAGACGACAGCTTAACACCGATGGCGATGTTTGTATGTTCGCACTCGCCGTGAGTTCAGCTGAACCAAAAAACATCAAAGAAGCCATGGCTGATCATGCTTGGATTAAATCGATGACGGATGAACTTCAACAATTTAAAAGACTTAAAATCTAGGAACTTATTGACAGACCATACGATGTAATATCATTAAATCTTCGATGGATCTGGAAAAACAAGATGAATGAAGAGAACATGATCATCAAGAATAAATCTAGGCTAGTGGCTAAAGGGTATGGACAGAAAGAGGGTATTGATTTTGAAGAATCATTTGCACCAGTAGCTCGAATGGAAGCGGCCATGATTTTCCTTGCTTATGCTGCACATAAGGGATTCATTGTCTATCAAATGGACGTAAAGACGACCTTTCTTAACAGTCCTTTGAAGGAAGAAGTTTATGTCACGCAGCCGGAAGGATTCGTCAATCCTCATTATCCTGACAAGGTGTATCGTCTCCACAAAGCACTTTATGGACTCAAGCAAGCTCCAAGGGCGTGGTACGATGAGCTCTCGAAATTTCTGGTCTCCAAAGGTTTCTCAAAAGGTTCAATTGATCTAACTTTGTTCACTTATAAATATGGGGATGGCATTTTGCTTGTGCAGATTTACGTTGATGACATTATTTTTGGGTCTACAAACCCAAAACTTTCAAAATGGTTTGAAAAAGTAATGCACAACAAATTTGAAATGTCAATGATGGGCGAACTATAATTCTTTCTAGGTATTCAAGTTCACGAATCCCCAAGTGGTATCTTTATTAACCAAGCTAAGTATTGTCAAGAGATAATCAAAAAGCATGGTATGACTTCATGTGACCCCGTTGGGACACCATTATCAACCACATCCCTAGATGCTGATTTGGAGGGAGATTCCATAGATCAAACGAGATATTGTTCCATGATCGGCTCTGATAACGCCCAAATCCAACATGTTTTCTTGAGCGTTATCCGTATATTTTGCATGGTTTTTGGTTATACTAACGAGCTTTATAGCTCATATATGTGTAAAGTTGTGTTTTGTGTTGTTAGATAGCCAAGAACAAGAAAAGACAAGGAAAGAAAGAATAAATGATGATTCATGCATATACGAAGGAATCTCGACTAGTACAAGCCTTTGAAGATCAATTTCGGATGCAAGAACTAGTGTTTTCAAGACAAGTACAAGTTCATCAACATGCAAAGTTGCCACCTACTTTTGTGTTGGAAGAATTTGTCTACATACATGCAACTTCTCCAAGCCTTCATGAAGCTTCTATGGAGAGTTATAGAATCACTTTAGGACCAAGTAAACTACTTTGGCTACAAGAATACACCTTTGGCTCCAAGTTATTTGCTTTAGCTCCAAGTACTTTCTTTGGCTCCAAGTTCATGCATTGAAGACATGGCCTTGAATTCATCTATAAATAAGACCCTTGGGGGTCATTGTAAGATATCACTTGAATCACTTGTCATTACCACCTTCATTATTCACCAAGGAAACTCTCCCAACCTTGGTGAAGAACCATTCCCGGATTTAATATTGGTGTGCCAAAAAGTGACATTTTTGGAGCTCCACTCATCAAAATAACCTTGCCAAACTCTAAGGGATCATTACCTTTATCATTGGTAGTGTTTCTTGATACCTAAATCACCACCAATCTTCACCAAACCTCTCCAAAACCAGCCTCAAATATCAAATACGAATTTCAAATACATAACCCGAAAGAACACATAACTTGTAGTCAATTGGAGGCCTAAGGATTGCTCTAATTCCTTCATTTACTTATTGTATTAGCAATTTGGTAAAACTATTTTTTATTATTTCAAGAATGATTATGAATGTTATGAATATTGTTCGTATGAGTTTTGTTAAAATAATTATGGAGTAGTTTTCTTATACTTGTTCGGAATAATGTAAACATGGATATGGAGTGTTTATTATTTTGCAATGTTGAATTATGATTTTGTTAATGAGTTTGTTTAAATTGATATGAGTCTTGATAACTTGTTGGTAAACCATAACTCGGTCTAAAGGTCGAAAGGATTCCTAGTTATGTTTTGTTCTAAATGCTAGCGCGTGTATGTGTTTGGTGTATCATGATTGAAAACCATGAGTAAACAAGTTAAATGGATTTATAAAGGTTTAATCTAGAGTATAGGTCGAAAGGGCTCTAATGAACAAGTTGGCTAAAATCATACTTCTCACAAATGGATTTAATTACCACTTTGTAATATTGATCATAGGTCGAAAGGGTTCTTTATTCTAAACCGTGTCATGTGCAATTCCATGATATTACCCATTGACTTGGAATTGTATACTTATAATTTGTGTGCTATTGCTTAACTATCTACCCGATAATCTATTCACTCCATTGAAATGAATACTAGTTCCAAGCAAGTATCTTTATTATTATTGTTATCTCATCTTATTAGCTTAATCATCATCTTAAGTGTTACTTGTTATTTATTTGCTTATTTGTTACTTGTATGGTAATTGTGGGAGTGACAACCATTTTTACCACTAACGTTACATTGTTACAAAGACTCTTTACAACCGAAAACACCCAAATCCTAGTGAACGACCTCGGTTTACCACAAAAAGCTAGCTACAAATGAAAGGGTCATACTTGCCCGTGTGTTCTTAGCTTATTCGGTAATCCTTGTATAAATTTAAAACTTGTGTACACTCACAAAGAACGCATCAAGTTTTTGGCGCCGCTGTCGGGGATTTGCGTTTGTGCTTTTCATGTTTTGAATCTTTGTTGCATATCGTGTATCGTTTAATCTCCTTTGTGCTTATTTGTTTTGTGCTTATTGTGTTTTAAGAAAATTGAAGTGTGTTTACATTAAGCTTTTTAGTCCTTATTTCACCAACCCCACAAAAGTTTTTTTTAAGTGTTCTTAGTTTTTAGTTTCCAAAATCTACAAGTAAAAAAAAAATAATCAAAATTTCAGCCAAGTTGCCGCCGGCAATACCCTGCTGCCGCCGGCAACACCTCCACAGAACCACCTTTTCCGCCTGACAAGGTAATTCTACCGCCGGCAAGCTTCAAACAGAAGCCGATTTGCCGCCCGGAAACCCCTGTTTGCCGCCGGCAAATTTAAAAAAAAAAATTCTTTTTAATTTTTTTATTTACATCGGGCCTTCACCAAAACCGTTCATATTTGCGTTTTACACTCGTTTAACATCCGTTCTTCGAGTTAATAACCAATTATCCTCGTTTGTTCATAACCCACCCAACCACCCCGTTTAATTATTTTGTGTCTCGTTCGTATTTCTATTCGCCCCGGTTTATTTCTAAACCCCATAGATAGAACCCGAAGTCATTCGAACCGCCCGACTTGATAGATTTGGTACAATAATTCGTTTACGTTTTCATTTTTATTTTCTTTTTTTTTTGTTTGTTTTATTTTGTTTAAAAAAATGCAAAAATATATTCTATTTGAGTTCCTTTATATTTTATTTATCTTTTCGTTTTTATTTTTAGTTATTAATAAATTTTTTGAAGTATTCATATTTTTCATAAACCCACGTCTTAGAGGTAAATGCCTTGTTAATAAATTCTATGAATTTAAACGTAAGTTCAAGAAGAAGACTCGTAAACCCGATAAAACCATATTTTACATCGAGTCACCCGAACCGTTCACCGAGGAATGTGTTGTCATAATCGACATACTTGAGTCGACATTCGAAAACCCATTCCATATTGAAGGAATATCATCCTATGAAACCGAATCCGATTCCTCAACCATTATTACCATTGATCCCGATGATCAACCTATGTGGTCAAACACTAGGATCGTTGCTCCAACGCCTAGTTCCTCTATTGTTCAATTACCTATTTTGAACAATTTCACTATCACGAGTATCCACATGAAAATGATTCGGGAGAACCAATTTGATGGACAAGTCCTATTCGATCCTCACCGACACGTTCTCGATTTTCTTGAGATTAGTAGACTTTTGCAATATGGTGAAAATCAAGAGGAAGCGATTAACTTGAGGATATTACCATTCTCATTAACCGGAGAAGCTAAGTCTTGGTTGAATGAATTAAACGAAGGAACAATTACTTCGTGGAATGAATTAAGAGAAGCTTTTATAAGCCGATTCTTTTCATCCGCAAAGTTTAAACGTCTCCTAAACGACATTCATGACTTTCACCAACTCGATGACGGGACTCTCGTTGAAGCTTGGCTCCGAATGAAACATATGCTTCGCGCTTTTTATGGACATGATCTAACCATGAGAACGATAATTGAAATATTTTATCATGGTTTAGACGATCCAACTCAAGTATCTCTCGACGCCAGAGGAATATTCCTCTACAATACTCCCAACGAAGCTTTCCAAATCCTCGAGGACAAGGTACTTCTTAAACTCGATTATTCGAAGGATTCCTATTACGAACCTTATCCTAAAACCGTTGTTTCCGCCGGTGGAAATAACCTCATATCCGATCACACAGTGTTGATGGATAAATTCGAAGCTCTCGCTAGACTTATCGATTCCCAATTCCTAATCATAAGGAATGAACTAAAAGATATGCGAGAAGATCGTAGAGACGATCACGATCCAAAAACCACCAAGAAGGATGATTCGCCGATGTGTGAACCTCATGAAGCGAATTATGTCGAAGAATATCACCGAGGATATCACGACCAAAATTCAAGGAATTCACATTCCTATCTTACCCTAAACCCGAACCGTCCCATTCCTAAATCTCGACCGCGAGATGTGACGACATACTCATCACAATATCACGAAAAATCTGAAGCCTCAACGGAGGAGATGATGAGAGAATTTATGGCTTGGCAAACGGAAGAAAATGAACGTGTCAAGATCAATTTGGTTGACTTGGAGTTTCAAATTAAGCTAAACTTCCGGAACCATACATACATAATCGAATACTTGGATAGACACTTAGGTTATGTAGAAGAGGACATAAAACGAACTAAGTCCCTTCCTCAAATCACCAACACCAAATCAAGATACGATATACCCTCTATCCGAAACGAGAGTGATAAGGGTGACGTTGTATTCATCGAGGAAGAAGAAGAACCTATTCCAACCGTGACAAAACTGAAACCCATCATTTCTAACTAAACTTTTCCCAAGGATTGCACCGTGCATATCCCATACAAAAAGGATAAGACCTATGAACATGATATAATGTCAATTCATGACGCGGAGTTGAAATCAATGAATGGCGTTGGAAGTAGAAGAATTATAAAGAAGGACAACAATGGTATGCCAAAGAAGCGTTTCAAAGTTTGGACTATAAATGGAGAATTGCCTTGGTTCAAAGATGATAATCATCAAAATCAATGACACCCAACCAAAATTCCCCATCTTAACCATATCGTCAAAGAATCCTAACTTCGAGGGAAAGAGTCTAGCTAACGACTCGATAATAAATTAAGCGCTTCTCGGGAGGCAACCCGTGCTTTAATTGTTTGTGTGTTTTATTTTTTGTGTTTTAGAATAAATGCATACACCCCAAAAGTATTTTTTCTAACTTGGAAAATCTTAAGTGTGAGGGGGTGTACTTTGCTAGTAGTGTTTTTATATATCTATGTGTGCTTGCGTGTTTGTTTGTTTGTTTTGTTTTGTGTGTTTTGTTTGAATAAATGCAGCAATAGGTAATGGAGGAGGAGGCATGGAGAATGAATGAAGTATCAAGAACCGGTTGATCTCACAAGCTTATGGGGTAGCATATTATCATATGGAGATCAATTGCAATTTCTTAGCCGGGGAGTTTTCGTTTCTTTTAGACTATTTATTTATTTCCTCACTTTTCATGCTTTGAAGTTTATTTTTAACATTGGGTCCAATACAAAACTTAAGTGTGAGGGGAAATAAATGGGAAAACGAAACCATTTTTTGTTCTATAAAAAAATAAACAAAAAAAGGAGAGTTTGTATACTTGTTTGCCCTTAGGATTTAATTTTTTTTCTCACACGTTTGTTTGTAAATATATTTCAATAATTGTTCCCACGAAAAAAAATAAAAAAAAAGTTTTAGTGAGATCACACTTGTGTGATATAAGTGTATATGTGTGACAAAGAGACAACCTTAGGAATAAAACCCAAATAGCCTTTTCCATTTTCTTTTTAGCTAGTTGCATCCATTAGCTAACCATCCAAATTAACCCTTTTGTTAGCACTCTCGTTAGTGCTAGATACCCATAGAACACCCGTTGAGCCATTCTTTTCGTTTTTGTTAAATCCACTAAAAAGAAAAAAAATATTTAACCGTAAACCTTATCCTAACCCCATGTTGAAGTCCAAATGGTGGGTTGCTAGTTGCATGGTATGTTGGATCGTTTTTGATGATTTATAGTTGTCACACTTCGTTATATGTGTGTGCCATTCTAACAAAGATGGAGAGGGCCCGCTTCTTATTTGTATTTTTTGTGGTGTGTGCTTAAGCGAAGTGTGAGGGGAGCATGTGATGTATGTTGAAAAAAAAGTAGGATGAGAAAAAAAGAGAAAAAGAAAATAAGTCATCGAAAAAAAGAAGTAAAAAAAATTAATGATGACAAAAATAGCCAATGAGCTATAATAAATTATGAAGATGAAGGAAGAAGAAGTATGTTTGGATATCGATTATCCAATGTGCTACGATGTGATATATATTTGTGTTGATCGATATGTGTTGAATAAAGCTCATACCAATGATCATTTTTAGGCTTGTAATTTGTTCGGTAACTAGTAACATGGGACTTAGACTTTTAATTTGTATATTCGTGACACCTCTCATAAAATATCCCATGTCTTATCCATACCCATTAACTCTTAGCCTTGTAATCCAATAAAAGTCCTCTTTAGATGTGTATACTTGGTGCTCACACCATTTGTTTTAATCTTGTTTGTACTTTGTAGATCTTCATCTTAGTTTTCTAAACAATTTTTATGCACAGTGTGGGAAAAAAATTATTTTATTTGCTTGAGGACAAGAAATCTCTTAAGTGTGAGAGAGTTTGCACCTTTAGCCATTTCTTATAAAAACCAAAAATATTTTCAATTTTTCATAAATTTTAAAAAAAATTCTTTTCTTTTAGAACTTCGTTGTTTGTTTATAAGTTTAATTTTCTTTTATTTGCTTGAGGGCAAGCAAATTTTTTCTTTTCCTTGCTCGAGGACGAGCAAAACTTAAGTGTGAGGGGATTTGATAACGCCCAAATCCATGTTTTCTTGAGCGTTATCCGTATATTTTGCATGGTTTTAGGTTATACTAACGAGCTTTATAGCTCATATATGTGTAAAATTGTGTTTTGTGTTATTAGATAGCCAAGAACAAGAAAAGACAAGGAAAGAAAGAATAAATGATGATTCATGCATATACGAAGGAATCCCGACTAGTACAAGCCTTTGAAGATCAATTTCGGATGCAAGAACTAGTGTTTTCAAGACAAGTACAAGTTCATCAACATGCAAAGTTGCCACCTACTTTTGTGTTGGAAGAATTTGTCTACATACATGCAACTTCTCCAAGCCTTCATGAAGCTTCTATGGAGAGTTCTAGAATCACTTTGGGACCAAGTAAACTACTTTGGCTACAAGAATACACCTTTGGCTCCAAGTTATTTGCTTTGGCTCCAAGTACATTTCTTTGGCTCCAAGTTCATGCATTGAAGACATGGCCTTGAATTCATCTATAAATAAGACCCTTGGGGGTCATTGTAAGATATCACTTGAATCACTTGTTATTATCACCTTCATTATTCACCAAGGAAACTCTCCCAACCTTGGTGAAGAACCCCATTCCCAGATTTAATATTGGTGTGCCAAAAAGTGACATTTTTGGAGCTCCACTAATCAAAATAACCTTGCCAAACTCTAAGGGATCATTACCCTTATCATTGGTAGTGTTTCTTGATACCTAAATCACCACCAATCTTCACCAAACCTCTCCAAAACCAGCCTCAAATATCAAATACGAATTTCAAACACATAACCCGAAAGAACACATAACTTGTAGTCAATTGGAGGCCTAAGGATTGCTCTAATTCCTTCATTTACTTATTGTATTAGCAATTTGGTAAAACTCTTTTTATTATTTCAAGAATGATTATGAATGTTATGAATATTGTTCGTATGTGTTTTGTTGAAATAATTATGGAGTAGTTTTCTTATACTTGTTTGGAATAATGTAAACATGGATATGGAGTGTTTATTATTTTGCAATGTTGAATTATGATTTTGTTAATGAGTTTGTTTAAATTGATATGAGTCTTGATAACTTGTTGGTAAACCATAACTCGGTCTAAAGGTCGAAAGGATTCCTAGTTATGTTTTGTTCTAAATGCTAGCGCGCGTATGTGTTTGGTGTATCATGATTGACAACCATGAGTAAACAAGTTAAATGTATTTATAAAGGTTTAATCTAGAGTATAGGTCGAAAGGGCTCTAATGAACAAGTTGGCTAAAATCATAATTCTCACAAATGGATTTAATTACCGATTTGTAATATTGATCATAGGTCGAAAAGTTCTTTATTCCAAACCGTGTCTTGTGCAATTCCATGATATTACCCATTGACTTAGAATTGTATACTTATAATTTGTGTGCTATTGCTTAACTATCTACCCGATAATCTATTCACTCCATTGAAATGAATACTAGTTCCAAGCAAGTATCTTTATTATTATTGTTATCTCATCTTATTAGCTTAATCATCATCTTAAGTGTTACTTGTTATTTATTTGCTTATTTGTTACTTGTATGGTAATTATGGAAGTGACAACCATTTTTACCACTAACGTTACATTGTTACAAAGACTCTTTACAACCGAAAACACCCAAATCCTAGTGAACGACCTCGACTTACCACAAAAAGCTAGCTACAAACGAAAGGGTCATACTTGCCCGTGTGTTCTTAGCTTATTCGGTAATCCTTGTATAAATTTAAAACTTGTGTACACTCACAAAGAACGCATCAGGCTCCCTCATGTACTTAACTGCAAGCCTACCAGATATATCACATGCTACGTGTTACTGTGCACGATATCAAGCACGACCCACTGAAAAGCACCTCAAGGAGGTTAAACGGATCTTTCGGTACCTTAAGAATACCATTCACATGGGACTCTAGTATCCGAGGGAAACCAGTTTCTTTCTAACGGCCTATTAAGATTCTGATCATGCAGGGTGTCTTTATACACGAAAAAGTACTTTTGGTGGTGCACAATTTCTAGGTCAAGATAAGCTTGTGGGATGGTCTTCCAAGAAGCAGGATTGCACGTCACTGTCATCAGCCGAAGCGGAGTATGTGTCTCTATCTGCGTGTTGTGCTCAAGTTCTATGGATGAGAACACAACTCACGGATTATGGCTTCCACTTTGATAAAGTACCTATGTATTGTGACTCAAAGTCCACCATAGCCATCTCCTGCAATCCGGTACGACATTCCCGCACAAAGCACATTGATGTCAGATATCACTTCATTAAAGAACAAGTTGAAAAGGGTATCGTTGAATTATACTTTGTTGGAACTGATTACCAATTAACTGACTTATTTACAAAAGCTCTTTCGAAAGAGAGGTTTGCGTATCTAGTTAGGCAAATTGGTATGAGATGTTTGACTCCAGCAGAACTGGAGATTTTGGCAAAGAAGCATGCTTGATTCATCTATCAAACATCCACCTGTAAATATCAATGAAAACACAAAATACAAAATTAAAAAATCTTCCAAAATACCAAAAAGATTCTTCTCGACATGTCTTTCAGTATCGATAATATGGACGTACCTAGAAATGTCGCTCAATAACGACACGGGTGTGTACATAAAGCTCGAATGAAAGTTGTAAATATTTTTCAAAACATTTTATTTCTATCTTTTATAAAGGAAATTGTCTCTTTTGGACAATATTTCCAACAGAGGGTAGAGCAATCTATCACGGGTTGAGCTTGTCACAAAACATTCAACGTTTTGCGCTCAACACAATGGCTTGTAATCACTTTCAGATTGCAACCCGGATCTATATTCACGGGGGAGTGTACCCTTTAGTACCCTTACCCTCGGCAAAAGAAGAGAAATCTTCTTACACTTGAGTGGATTTGTCAAGACATTCAAAAGTCTATGAACTCAAGTTTATGCTTTAGAAAAACTTTTTCGCCAAAAAAAAAGAAATAGAGTTTTTCAAAAAACGTTGAACACAATTTATTTCAAGAATTTCTCAATGATATTCAAAATCTTTTAAAAAAATTTGTGTTCAACAACTCCTATCCTCAATAGTTTAATGTCGATCATATCCTCGTAATGACAATTTCATTGGATCAATTTTTGAGGGGGAGCGTTCCAATTTCATACTAGTTTGACACATTATTCTCCCGAAGGTTTTTCAAGACTATTTTTCAAAATATATTTTAATCAAATTTGGTATCTCTAATATCAAACGATTTTATATATTAGAGATAGGGGAGAAAATGTGATTAAAATGTGATCTAGAGACTCAAGCACTCATTGTTTCGATCAAATACCCACAACATCTTTAATTCACGACGTTATTGGTGTCAAAAGGGTGGTTAGGTTTAAGTCCTATGATCCAACAAGAACCGGAGGGATCTTCCCAGGGACAATCCAATAGATTATTAGAAGTCCTTAGGAAAGATGGAGTAGAATGTGAACGTAGCTGAATGCCGACTAAGTACTGATGCTGGCACTGGAACAATCACAACAAGGTGCTAGTAATGATGTCTTGGTAAGCATTGAAGGGGTTGAAGAATGAAAAAGAAATGTAAGGATAAAGGGTTTAAACAAAGAAGCCCTCCATACAACTTAGGCAGAAACCAGGTCAACACATCATGAAGACAACACATCATGGACCCAGTGATGTAATGCACAACCCCTCCCCAGCTGACTCAGGCTTGTCTCGAAAGAAGTTTGTTTTATTTTCACGGAGATCAACATGACTTCTATTGACTTTCTCACTCCAAGATAGTTGATATTGAATAGGTGGCATCTGCTCCAGCCTCTGACTACTAAAAGTGCACAAATCGAGTCTAGAGCCAAGAGATCAATCAGATATCGTTAAGATACACGGATGATGATCAAGAGGGTCTTACGCTATATCCTTGTGATATTGCTAGAACACTCAGAGTGATACTTCCTAGTATTCACAATGATGATTGGAAATCCTTCCAGTGTTAACATCAAACAGCACTGCGGTAGGTCATGTGTAAGATTCTTTATGAATTGAACATATGTAAAACTGAAAAGCAACAGTGGTTTGTTCTTTATCGATTCAAACTCGTTTTAGGTTTCTACGCAATATCTTTATGGTCTTGCCAGAAAATTCAGAGTGATGTTTATTAATATTCACAGTGACGAATGGAAATCCTTCTAGCGTCAACATTAAATAGCGCTACGGTAGGTAACTTTCTAGATTCTTATGAATCAAGCTTGTGTCAACTGGAAAGAAAAAATGGTAAGATTCTTAATGAATCAAACTTGTTCCAGGAATTTGAATTGACGACTTTAATCAAGCGGATATCTATCCAATTGATTCACTCTTTATGTTCGCAATCTTGCTTTGAGACGGTCGAGTAAAGAGAACGGCTAGTACATCCGCGAAACCCTGTCAAGGAGGTTCTTAACTGAAACTACCTAATCACAGGTACGATATTTAATATCGTGTAACGGTCTTCACCGACCGGAGGTAAAACGCTACCGATTTAGGACGAATGTCAAAGCCATTCAGTCTGTGTCTGAGTTTTGTCTCGAGAAGGTGACGTTACGGTGTACTAAGCAAAGCCAAAGATTCAAAATCACATACTCATGCCCAAAGACATTCAACAATCAAGAAAGCTAAAGACTTCCGCAACTCTGATGATCAAAATCTTCCTTATCAATTTATGAAGAGGAATGATTTCTCTTCAAGGGAGATTGTTAGCAAGCTTTCAAGATTATGCAAAGTATGAGCATGTGAATGAAGACACAAGATCGCAAGATGGCAAATACAAATCAAGAATGATTTGAAGATCTCGAGTTTAAAAGATAAAGTCAAAGGCTCAAAGATCACAACATGAAGAAAAAGACTACTATTACACGTTCAAGACTCATTTATGACGAAATTCATAATCTCTATTGATCTCCAAAGATCAAAGAGGAATGACCTCACATCGAGGGATATTGTTAGCCTCAAAATATTGAGTCAAACAAGAATGTTCGGTCATAGGTTTATATTGTAATATTTGTTAAAACGTTGTAATAGTTAGTTAATATAGTCATGACATTACGGGCTTGATGGTTAGCTTAAAAGGCTTCTTTCAAGGTACTAAGCATTTATTCAAGCCCGACCCAAAACAATATAGTCCATTAGAGAGCCCGCATGTGGGTGGACTATATAAGTACCCTCCTAGCATGTTAGGAGGGTAGAGGTTCTCATAATTCTTAATCTAATGTCACCAAGTTTATCACCTACTTCTCTCACTACTTTCTCTCTCTAGAATCCATATTATTTTCTTATTTATTTCTATCTTATATCATCTAAAATATTGGACGACAAGAGCCCGCAGTTCCATATCGATATGGAGCCGCCTAATGGCTAAGGAGCCGCGTCCAGTGGACCAGAGACCATGATTTTCAAAAGTTATGGAGAAAAATAAGACTTTTTCAAAATTTTGCAAATCTTGGATTTTTACTTCTTTTAGCACTAGATTATGCCAGGGTTGCATAAAAGCAACAAATTCACAAAGAATATCTTGACAAAGGGTGACAAAATATTTAGATAACATTTTAATCCAATTTTAAGTCAAGTTTTTAGAGGTTCTGATAGATTTAGGTTCAATTTTAAATAAATTGAAGTTGATTAATGTTACCACATAGGTTAAAAGACATAAAACTAAATCTATAGATCATCCTCACGAGAAAATCATGAAGGAAAAGAAAAGAAATACAAGAAATAAAATAACAACTAACTAATACAAAGTTAGCTAAAACCAGGTCTTGAATACATAGTCCTCTTTGGCTTGACCTTATTTAAAAAACATTTTATTATGAAAACCATCATTCATCTCCTAGGAGGAGGAGGCATGGAGAACAAGGCAAGCAAGAAATCATGCAACCTTCTATGAAGACCAAGCATCTCCAACCTTAGGTTTTGAATGATGTAGTTATTATAGAGACAACATGGGCAATTTGCACCATGAGCTTCTAGGAACCCAAAGAAGTAAGGATCACCCATGAAGTGAGGAATAGAAATGCCCCAGATAGGAGCATTAGTGTTTGAGGGTGGAGGAGGTGGAGGCATAGTGTCCAAGGGTGAAATGGGATAATTTGATGGAGTGAAAGGAGAGGTAACCAAAGGCTCAAGGACAAAGGGAATGCTTTGTAGAGGTTGAGGTTGAGTATTCCCATCCAAAGGAGGACTAGGAGTGAAAGGTGAAGAAAGCTCATTCATTCTTGATTAGAATGAAGAGGAGGTAGAACCATGTGAATGGTTAGTACCATGGGTTGAGTTTGTCTTGCATGGAGCAAGGGATGGTGAAGGTGAAGAGGAAATGAGAATAGGAGAAATCTCATTTTTGGGAGTGTGAAAATATGAAGAACCAATATTAGGTAACTTAATCTTAATTTTAAGGCTTCTTTTGGAAGATGAAGTTTTGGAAGAAGTAGATGTTCTAGTGGACACCATGGTTGTGTGTTAAGGTTTAGAGAAGAGTTGAAGGGATGAAGAACACAATCAACAAGAGAGGGTTTAAGAAGAGAAGGGAATGATCCAAACTAGTAATGGGTTAAAATCATTTTAGGTGAATAATGAAATTAGGAAGCCTAGTTTAGGAAAGTGCAGGTTTTTGCAAAAGTTTTATCAATGTTTACACAGATCATGGGAGAATAGTGTAAAGCAAATATTCTTCTCGGAATCGTCAGAGTCGGTTCCTTACAGAGAGGCGCGGTTCTTTATCGCTAAGGAACCGCGACCTAGTTAAGGATCCGCCCCCAGTGGGTTTGATAAAAGGCACTTCCAGTAACTATAGCTAGCCCATATTTAATATAAATTTTTATCAAGCCAAAATGGACTATAAATCAAGGTCTAGGAAGCTAACTAACACACAAGATGCACAGAGCCATGCACATCGAAAGATAAATAGCATGAATAAATAGGATTAAAATACTAGAAAATCCAAACACAAATATTAGTTGATGAGCACATAATATCTTAAAAATAAGAAGAAGAACAAGAATAACTTGTTCAATAATTCAAACATGTTTAAAAACATGTTAACCATTCAAGAGTGGGATACATCATTTATCTATGAGCATTGCCTCTTTGCCTTGATTCACTTCTTATTCGATCTTAAAGATGAAGATTGAGACAATACTGATAGTCTGAATCAATGTCTAGAGAAGACAATTGAGAGATGGATGATGAGAAGTCATAACTTGTCTTGAGAGACATTTTCATCTTCATTTGAATCATGCGTGGGTACATAAGAGACATTCCCTTCAATAGGAAGCATGACTCGATCCACGGAGTGAAATGATGAAGCATTTACTGGTGGAAAGTCAAGAAGAAGTATCTTAAGAAGCTGAGAGAAAATCATGGCATAAGGAAGAGTAGAAAAAGATCCACTGAGAACAAATCTTATTCTTCTAGCTATGAAAAATGCAAGGTTGTATGGAGTGGTGGTAGCAACACAATACAACATATGTGAAAGACAAGCGGGCACGTGGTTGCGATTACCATCCAAGCACATTGCATTTCCCTAATGATTTCGGCCCAAGGGATCATAAAATCACTAAGATTGCTAGTTAGTAATTCCCAAGGAGTGAGAGCACGAAATTCTCCTTCAAAATGACCAAGAATAGGATGTTTACGAGGTTTAGCAATGGCACAAGAGATGGCCGAAGCCGAAGGTATCTCGGTCACATAATGCACATCAATAGGGGCCAATTCTAAGTGATTTAAACCCCAAGCATCGTTGAACCTACATTGACCTTCGTATGGAACACTGAGAATCTTACCAAATTCCTCAAGAGTGTACACACAGGTTTTCCCCTTGATGGAAAATCTTATAGATAGACTATTATTGATGCAAATTAGTATGTACGAGTTAAAGAATTCCATGAGGAAAGAAGGAAAGATTGGCTCATCTATATCAAGCAAACAATCAAAGCCAATGGTATTGGACATGAATTGAATGAAGTCAAGTCCAAGAAAGTTAGAAGGAACAATACATCCTTCATGGAAACAACAAGATTCAAGACTATGATAAGTGTTTTGAGTAGAGCGAGTTTGATTCAACAAAGAAAGATTAGGCATGTCTTCTCTAGTACGTTGGTGGTCATTTTGATATCCTAAAGTCATGACAGTACCTAAAAATAACATACAAACATATTACCCCAATTACTCATATGTTACATATAAACCAAAAATCTAAGAAAATGAGAATGTGTTTCATCAATCTCTTGACAAACCAAGGTTTAATCCTTATCATTCTCATATCCACAATGTACCTAGTTCATCATTAATAATGACACATTGACCATGTAAGATCAATAATGAACTTGAACATTGGTTTTTCAAAACAAGGCTTTTAGGTAAGCATTTAACAATGCCATTACCAACTCATTCATGGGTTCATATCAATTCCATCAATTAACCAAAACTATTTAGTCAAAATTTGGATTTGTTCTACAAGTGGGTTTTAAATCTCAATGAATATGAAACTAAGGAATCATAGTAACAATACTATGTCAACTCTTATTCCTAGTAAGGTTCTAATTCAATGTCTGTTTTAAAATCCCCAATTATGAATGTATGAACCCTAGAGCAAATTAGATGAAATTTAAAGAAATTACTTACAAATAATTGAACTTGGATGAAGGATGAGTGAAACCCACAAATCGAAATCAATTAATCTTTAGTAATTGAAGGTTTTGGAAAAACAACAATGGTGGAAAACTGGGTATTCTTGTCACTATGTTGGAGAAGAGAGAGAAGGAGTTTTTGAAAAAGTGATATTTATAAAAACAGACTCTTTAGTCGCAGGTACTGGACGCGGTTCCTTATCGATAAGGAACCGCGGTTTGAACTGCGACGATAACGAACCGCCTACAGTGGCGTGTTTTTAACAAGGAAAATCAAAGAAATTTTCAAAACCAAATTTTTCTAAAAAACCTTAAAATATGTCTTAAGCCTTTAGGAAATCATTGGACCACCACAACACTAGGTAATAATGCTTTATTGAAGGATTACGAGTTGAATCGAGATAGGAAAAGACCGAAACGGACAAACGACTACTCGTAGCAATGAAGCAAAGGAGAGAGGAGTCAAGGGAAGTGAATCAAGACCATGAA
The DNA here is from genome assembly GCA_025667525.1 of Glebionis coronaria. Lineage (NCBI taxonomy): Eukaryota > Viridiplantae > Streptophyta > Magnoliopsida > Asterales > Asteraceae > Glebionis > Glebionis coronaria. The sequence goes on from CM046879.1 coordinate 469,605,375, forward strand.
CATTGCTCAAGAGACAAATTACATTCTTCAAATCAAGGAGACGAAGAGCTTGTGTCATATATAGTGGTTTAAGACGTGCCTTTCCGGCGAAAGTCTAAACGACTTTGGTATGAATTATACCAAGAAATTTTGATACATAGAATAAGATCATTTTTAAGAGTAGTCTTATTCTATTTCAAAATATGAGCAAAGTATATATTCACTTTCTCTCCCACATGATCGGATAATTATTGCTAGGATTAACAATAACAATATCCTTGGAATATTTTAGTTCCAAATGTGTAAAGTCCACCTACAACTTAATGAAGTAGTTTGGTATCTTAATGGATTCACCAATCATCCTAGAGATGAGCTTAATTGCACAAGTTACACATGATATTGGGCCTACTAATCGTAAGAGTGCAAACCATAAAAATCATGCTTGATACTTTAAGCTTCTACTAACTCACCCTACATCTCCATAGTGAGTCAAGTTTCCATGCAATGAAGGTTTGAGAGGGAAAAAGGAAAGAATCACAAACCACAAATAAATGTCAAGGCAAGGATGCCAAGAACAAACATATAGTCAATTAATGATCAAAAGAATGATCAGTAGGGTGTGTGGAAGAACGAAAGCGTACCTTCGCCACAAATTACATTCCAAGCTTTTAAGGAACCAATGGAAAGCCCAACTATGACTAATAGTGACTACTAAGTATTCAAGGACTAGTATCACTCCTATAAATCTTGATATCATCATTTAATGATGTTGGAAATCAAAGAAGATGAGTCTTCTACAAGTGTAAGTAACTCAATCCACAATCAATTGAATGATTTATCTTCATGAGTACCTACACATAACAATATGCAAACTAGTAGATACATTTCAAGAGTAAATCTAAAATGCATTAATACTACTAATCTAAATGAAATGCAATATTATCAATTCAAAAGACTTATTTTCAACAAAAAGTAGTTTTGACCAAAGAAAAACTTTAGTACAACTTAACCTTTTAATTTGAGGAGACAATGGATCGATCCAAGTTTTAAAGTACAATATACTTCAAAGATATTGTGTCACCATCGCTCTGATACCAATTGTAGAAACTAGAGGGGGGGGGGGGGGTTTAATAGTTTCTTATTGATTTATCTCCTAATTAAATTCCTTTCAATTAGGTGAGTGTCAAAACTATCTTTTACTTGAAAGCTAGTTGCATAATGATTAGGTTCAACTATAATGCGTTAACAATAAGTAATAAGTGTAATGATGTTGAATGTAACTAATGAGTAAGGAAAGAAACAACCTAGTAGGAAGACACCAAGATTTATAGTGGTTCGGCAACGAGGCTCTATCCTCGTTCCTACTCCATTCCTCGAGTACACCTTACTCGAGATTTACACTATATCCACAAGCTCCCTTCTTGGCGGAGAAAACCTTACAATGTCGCTTACATTATTTTCCGACACTAAGCTAAATGTCTAGACCTAATCTTAGCTAGGACCAATCTACACAACATCACCCACATCACCATTTTACGACACAAGGATAGATGTCGAGTTCTAATCTAAAGCTAGCACAAATCTTCACAACATTGCCTACTTCACCATTTTCCGACACAAGGCTAGATGTCGAGTTCTAATCCAAAGCTAGAACCAATCTTCACGACTCTTCACTTTAAAGCTAAGTGAGAACTACACACAACACAACTACACATCCCTTTATAGTTTAGTGAGAACTCACAAGACACACCCACATCACTTTATAGTTTAGTGAGAACTAACACTACTTATTACAACTCAACTAAACATATCCAAGTACACACATGTAGCTTGGATCTACACAACACAAATCCAAGCACACACATATGCAAAGGATTTACACAACTCTAATCCAAGTATTCACACATAGCTTGGATGAACACAACTAGTCCAAGTATTCACAAATACATTGGATCTACACAAGACACAAATAAACAAATGATGAACATGACTAGATCTTTAGGAGATGATGATCTTCATCAATGCTTCATCTTTAATCACATCACAAGTGTGTGAGTGATCTTCTCTTTAGACAAGGTAAAGAAGGAGATCAAGAGGATAATCATAAGTAAACATACTTAACACATTAAGTGATCATTTACAAATGACTAGGATTAGATAGGAGAAAAAGGCTGAAAGAGATGTCCAAAAAGGGTTAATGAAAATGCAGATTTGATCCACTATCTATATAAGACAAATGCCAACGGCTATCTGGGGGCGGTTCCTTAACTACCCAGGCGGTTCCTTATCGATAGGGAACCGCGTAGGCACTTAAGGAATCGCGGAGAGTAGACTCCGCTCCTTTTTGTCTTTTAGTGAATTTGAAATATCTGAGGCTGTTTAAACCTTCAAAGGATATTCTTATGGCATTTGTAATATGCCATATTCAAATTTAAATTTTCATATTAATAAAACATTTTCTTAAAAATAAAGTTTATTAAAAATCTTTTGTTACATTTGACAAAAGTGAGTTTTAAGGCTAAGTACTTTTATGATCACTAAACATGATTAAGATATGTTAGTGTAATGATTATTACCTTTATGATAGTGTTTGTTAGATAATTCATTTTATGATTATGTTTGACAATAAATGTCTTTGTAATTTTTCGTGATCAAAACTAAGAAAGATTAATTAATACTAACAATGTTTTTAGGCATTCCTTTGAATTAACAGGTTATAATCATCCGTAAATATTAAGATGTAACTAGCACCTTTCTTTGACGTATGTCTAAGTGGTCCACACACATCAATTAGTATAAGTCCAAGTAGATCAGTAGCCCTTTCAATATTGCTATTAAAAGGTTTCTTGGTCATCTTTCCAAAGATACAAGACTCACATTTTTCAAATGATTCATCATTGATACTTTCCAAAAGACCTTCACATTGAAGCTTTTGTATACGAGTCTTCCCAATATGGGCAAGTCTACAATGCCAAAGATAAGAAGAGTTCTTGTCAAACTTTCTCTTCTTACTCATGCTAAATACAGATTTATCGTTCTTAGATTCATTATCATGCGTGTCTATTTCAAATACACTATTCACAGAAATTGCATTAAAATAGAAAATATCATTTTTCCAAACAAAAATTCCATTATTATCAATCATGTGAACGAATCCATTATTTAACAAACAAGAAAAGGAAATAACACCCCTAACAATTGTAGGTGCATAATGACAATCATTTAATCTCAGTACTAAACCCGAACGTAAAACTCGATCAAAAGTTCCTATAGCTTCAACCGCTGCTTGTGCGCCATTGCCCACTTGCAGATATTGTTCCCCATAGGAAAGCTTTCCAGATTAAATCCCTACAACATATTACAAATGTTAATACCGCATCCCGTATCATATACCCAGGAATTTAATTTGTATGTTAAATTGAACAAGTCAATCATAAATAAAGTACCTGAAGCTGCAGCGCTCTGCTCAGACTTCTTCTTTATTTCTCACAATTCTTTGAGGTAAAGAGGGCAATTCCTCTTCCAGTGACCACTTGCCTTGTAATGGTTACAAGTCTCATCCTTTTGAGATTGAATTCTCTTGACAAATTTCTTCTTGGGTTTCGAATAAGTCGCAACTTGTTTGCCCTTATGACCTTGCCTTTGCCTTTCTTCTTGTTCGCTTGCGGTTTTGGCTTACTCACTCTACCCTTTTGTATGGTTAGTACAGAAGGTGTAGCGGTAGATGCCTTGTCTTTCAACCCCTTTTCATAGTCAATGAGCATTGCATGCAAATCATTAACTGTCTTCCCCGTGCAATGCATATTATAGTTTCTAACGAAATCATTGAGGTCCTTGTTAAGGGACCTATTGATCAAGTTGATAGCCATATTATGATCATCGGGTTGTCCTAGTGCAATGAGCTGTTCCGTATAACTCCTCATCTCCAAATAATGGGCACTTACAGACTTTCCTGGAGCTTGCTTGCAGCTATGCAAAGCATCTACCAAGTCGTAGATCTCCACAGCTTGCGGCTTTTCGAACATAACCTTGAGCTCATCAAGCATTCACTTTGGAAAAAATAGCTCATACTTCTGTTGCCAAATCCAACATGTTTTCTTGAGCGTTATCCGTATATTTTGCATGGTTTTTGGTTATACTAACGAGCTATTTAGCTCATATATGTGTGAAGTTGTGTTTTGTGTTGTTAGTTGGCCAAGAACAAGGAAAGAGAAGAAAAGAAAGAATAAACGACAATTCATGCATATACGAAGGAATCCCGACTAGCTACAAGCCTGTGAAGATCCATTTCGGGTGCAAGAACAAGTGTTTTCAAGAAGTGTACAAGTCACTTAGCATGGAAGTTGCCACTAGCGAAATCCAAAGTTGCCACCCACTACTTTCAGGTTGGTAGATTTTACTACAAGTCTTTGGAACACACAAGAACATTCTATTGGAGCATTCTAGAATCACTTTGGGACCAAGTAAACTACTTTGGCTACAAGAAAACACCTTTGGCTCCAAGTATTTTACTTTGGCTCCAAGTTTATGCATTGAAGACAAAGGCCTTAATTTTACTATAAATAAGACCCTTGGGGTCATTGTAACATATCACTTAAATCACATCATAGTAACTCATTACTAACTCTATTATTCACCAAGGAAACTCTCCCAACCTTGGTGAAAACACCAATTCTCGGATTTAATATTGGTGCGCAAAAAAGTGACGTGTTTGAAGCTCCAATCAACAAAATAACCTTTCCAAACTCTAAGGGATCATTACCCTTATCATTGGCAGTGTTTCTTGATACTTAAATCACCACCAATATTCACCAAACCTCTCCAAAACCTTCCTCAATTCTAAAATACGAATTTCATTTGCATAACTTGAAAGACCACAAACTCCTACCATTGGTTCGAAACTTGTAGTCAATTGGAGGCCTAAGGATTGCTCTAATTCCTTTCATTTACTTATTGTAATCATACTTTTGGTAAACTCTTGTTACTTTTCATAATGTTGAATGATGTTATTCATGTTGAAACCTTTGTTGTGTTGAAATAATTATGGAGTAGTTTCATATACACTTGTTTTGACGATGTTGTGACATGAGGATTGTTTATGTTTTATCATTGTTTTGATCAATTTCATGTTATTTTGAAATCCAATTGTGCTTAAAGTTTCATTCCATTTGCTTATCATACTTGATTAGTTGTTGATGATTTCATAGGTCGAAAGGGTTATCATTCACCAACTAGTTATAATCGTTTTGTCTATGGATGATTATCTATTGTATTGACCATTTCTTTAGTGGTATGATTATGCAAAGGAACTTAAGTGTGATTGTTAATGATTTTGTGAAACGATCGTGAATCAAACTTGTTAAACAAAACATAGTCTTGAATTGGTTGATTTGTCTTAATGCTTGATTTGATTGTGTTTTGATCATACGCGTTGGTTATTTACCTTTAAAATCAAAGATTAGAATTTGTGACCATCATCTTCTTTACTTGTAATCAATTTATCAAAACCATCCTCATATGAACAATCCAAATGTTATGTATTAATCCAAGCAAGTGTTGTCTTTAATATTATTGTTATCATCTCATCTTATTAGCTTAATCATCATTTACTTGTTACTTGTTGCTTATTTGCTTATTTATTACTTATATGGTAATTGTGGGAGTGACAACCTTTTTTAACACTAACTTTACATTGTTACAAAGATCCTTTATAACCGAAAACACCCAAATCCTAGTGAACGACCTCGGCTTACCACAACAAGCTAGCTACAAAAGAAAGGGTCATACTTGCCCATGTGTTCTTAGCTTATTTGGAAATCCGTGTTATAAATTTAAAACTTGTGTAATCGCAAGAGAACGCATCAAGTTTTTGGTGCCACTGCCAGGGATTTATGTTTTGTGATTTTCATGTTTTGAATCTTTGTTTCATATCGTGTATCGCTTAATCTCCTTTGTGCTTATCTGGTTTAAAATTTATGTGTGTTTAGATTAAGCTTTTTAGTCCTTATTTCATCACCCCAACAAAATTTCTTTTAAGTGTTGTTAGATATTGCAAAAAAAAATCAAGTTTTTTTAGCAGCAGGCAAGTTGCCGCCGGCAGACTCACTTTTACCGCCAGCAACTGCTCATCAGAAGCAAAGTTGCCGCCCGGCAGAAGCAAGTTGCCGCCGGCAACAGCTTCACAGTTTCGAAAAAGTCGCCCGACACTCCTAAGTTGCTGCCGACAACTTTTGTCCCTCGTCCACAGAACCCGAAAAGCCGACCGGCAAGCCAAAGTTGCTGCCGGCAACTCCTAAAAGTGTAAAAAAAATCTTTTATTTTTATTTTCTTTTGTTTCTTTATTTTTTTCTTTAGCTAAAATATATATAAAATATAAAAAAAATATGGAAAAATATATTTTGTTTGAGTTCTTTGATATTTTATTTATCTTTCCATTTTTATTTTTAGTTTTTAAGAAATTTTTCGAAGTATTTATATTTTTCATAAACCCAGGTCTTAGAGGTAAATGACTCGTTAATAAATTATGTGAGCTTAAATGTAAGTTCAAGAAGAAGACTTGTAAACCCGATAAGACGATATTTGATATCGAGTCACCCGAACCGTTCGCCGAGGAACGTGTTGTCATAATCGACATACTTGAGTCGAAATTCGAAACCCAATTCCATACCGAAGGAATCTTCACCTATGAAACCGAATCCGATTCCTCAACCATTATTACCATTGATCTCGATGATCAACCAATGTGGTCAAACACAAGGATCGTTGCTCCAACACCTAGTTCCTTTATTGTTCAAATCCTTATTTTGAACAATTTCACTATCAAAAGTAACCACATACAAATGATTTGGGAAAACCAATTTGATGGAGAATCCCTATCCGATCCTCACCAACATGTATTAGATTTTCTTGAGATTAGTAGCCTTTTCCAATATGGTGAAAATCAAGATGAAGCGATTAACTTGAGGACGTTTACATTCTCATTAACCGGAGAAGCTAAGTCTTGGTTGAATGAACTAAATGAAGGAACAATTACTTCTTGGAATGAATTAAGAGAAGCTTTCATAAGCCAATTCTTTTCACCCACACAGTTTAAACGTCTCCTAAACGACATTCATAACTTTCACCAACTCGATAATGAGACTCTCGTTGAAGCTTGGCTCCGAATCAAAGAAATGCTTCACGCTTGTTATGGACATGATCTAACCAAGAGAACGATAATTGAAACATTTTATCATGGCTTAGATGATCCAACTCAAGTATCTCTCGACGCTTGAGGAATCTTCCTCTACAATACTCCTAATGAAGATTTCTAAATCCTCGAGGACAAGGTCTTTCTCAAGCTCGATTATTTGAAGGATTCCTATGTCGAACCTTATCCTAAAACCGTTGTTTCCACCGGTGGAAACAACCTCATCTCCGGTCACACCATGTTGATGGAGAAATTCGAAGCTCTCGCTAAACTTATCGATTCCCAATTCCTAATCATATGGAATGAACTAAAAGAAATGCGAGACGATCACAATTCCCAAACCACCATGAAGGATGACACGCTGATGTGTGAACCTCATGAAGCGAACTATGTCGAAGAATATCACGAAGGATATCACGACCAAAATTCGAGGAATTCACATTCCTATTGATGAGACTGCTTTTATACATAGTCTCATCGTCCAAAATAGGCTTAAAATGCATAAAATATCATGAAAAATGCCAAATATATGCTTGTGTCTGTTACATGTGTATTTTAGGTACGGATATTGGGAAAATAAAAAAAGACACAAGAAACAAGCAAAAACGAACACGGGAACGAAGCCGCACAATGAACCAAGCCCTAATTGTGATTTTCTAAGAATAACCCTTGAAGATTTGAAGATTATACAAGAAGGGTCCTTCAATATTGAAGAGTTGACACTTTAAACCCTTGTTTATTCATAATTACAAGTTTGGTCCTTAAAGTTTGTCAAATATACAAAAGGGCCCTCTACTTTAAAGAATCAGCAAAAATGGTCCCTCAAAAATGAAGACTTGTCAATATTAGTCCTCCAAGAAGTGAATTATACAAGTGAAGACCATAAAGTTTGAAGAAAATGCCAAAACAGCCCTTCAAGAATCATGAATTGGCAAGAAATACCCTTGAAATACTTTTGGAAAAGTATTTGGGGCAAAAGTGTGAAAACTGAAAGTTTGTTATAAAGGGAAATTCAGTTTCATGCTTATTGAACTGAAATGACAAAAGAAAGAGAGAAGAAGGGTTAAATGTGGGTGACAACCATACTTACCTAGACCACTCAGCAGCTGCCAAGTGTCCCACTCTCCCTCACAACGAATGAAAACCCACCAATTTGCCACCTCAAATCCCACTCATAACCGGATTAACAAACTTAATTTATTAAGTTTGAAAAAGGCGCTTAACAACTTTTCAAACATAATCTAGATTAAACACATAACTATTCACCAAGAACACGAATTAGGGGTTTGTTTAATCCTTTGAATTAAACGCTAATTCTCTCCAGATTGATGATTAACCTATCCCTAAACACATCCCAACTCTTAAACCTTGTGCCACATCATCCCATAACTCACATGATAAACCCTTGTACACACTTTTGGAGAAGATGAAAAATTATGTCAGTCATCCAACGAATTGTATTCAGCTTCATTTCTAAGCTTCACTATGGACCCTTGATCACATTTCAACAGCTCACACCTCACACAAACTGCCAAGAAAAGTTCACATGAGTTCAAGTTATTCAAAATCTCAAGGGGCATTTTAGGAACTTCAAGCACTTAGGGTTTACGTTTTTATGATTTCTTAGTATCCATTGTAGCCTATAGGACCTGCTACATTTTTCTTTTGCTCTTGGTTTTTCCTTTATCAAAATCTGTAAAGCCTTGTTCATTTTAGTGGAAAGTATTTGATATTGCTGATGAAATCCAAGTGCCAACTTAATTCCTTGCTTATTGTTGTTATATGTTTGTGTTGTTTGAATCTTAAAACCTGTTTTTAAACCTTGTGCAAGAAATTGCCAAGTTTTCTCAAAACTTGATATTTTGCTAAGTCTTTGGTACATCCTTGGAATTTTTGGATTACAAGTGATCTAAATACCCTGATAAGAAGATATCAAGGTATTGGGAGCTTGTGGTTTGGGGATAATTAAGAGTGGGTACAAAGGTTGCATTAATCAAGATTTTTCATGTTTCTGTTTTGATATAAACTGCTACTCACCTTGTTGTTCTTAGCAACTTTGATTGTGGAAGCTTGTGCCTTGTTTTACTAGGCACATAAGCTCAAAAATTCGTGAGTGTGGATGTACATTCATGAGGTTTGAGCCCTTTTACCCAAAATCTGATAAAGTACTTGATTTTTGGTGAATTTGTGTTCTGCTATTGAGAGTGTTGTTATTGTGGCTTAAAATTGCTTGATACTGCATAATATTGTTGTTATTATGTTAGATTGGGCTTGGGATAAACTAAATCACACATTTACTTTGTTAAAATTGGATTTAAAAAGTGAAAGGGGTGTTTGGGTTAACCTGTTTAAGCTTGCAAGTTGATTTTGAGTTATTGTTTGTTGTTTATTTGTGCTTGTATCTGATAAATACTTGGTTGAGTTCTATTATCTGCAAGTCTTTGGCTTTTGAACATCAAATTCTTAACTGTACTACAAAAAGTTGTAATCTGCTTGTTTTGACCTAAGATTTTGGGAACACATAGATTGTATGCATGCTTAGGGATAACAAGTGATTAAAAAAAGTTTATATAACATGTTAAGAAGATTTGAGGGTTTGAAATTGGATTTGTGGTCAAGTATATCAGCAAAGTACCAAATCTGCTTCGTTCATCAGTAACAATTTTTGGCTTGAATCTTTATCTAAACCTTGAATCTTTGCATGAAACATGTTTATTTATGTTCATTTGAATTAATCTAAGCTGTTGGGTGCATTTGGTTCAATTTGGCTGGCTTAATCTGGCTAAAATTGCTTTTTTTGTTGAAATCTGCTTATTGTTCATGTCTGGTGCATGTCTGGTGATCTTTTGATTAATCTATGCTAATTGGCTTGGTGGAATTGTGATATTATTGTTGTTATTGACTCCTTGTGATCCACAGATTACTTGGGTGCCTTTGCTTAGCTTGAATCCAACAAAAAGTCACATAAGACAAAAATTCAAATTAGTCAATCAGTGAGAACTCCTTTCCCCTGAAACTAGCCACTACTAGTGTTATTTGTTCATCAACATATTCATAAGATATTCTAGCTTATTGGGACTCGCAACAACTTACTTTTTGTGATCAATCTTACTTATTTGACCCATTGACTTGAACTGGAGCATATTAGGGTTTGACTTTGAGCTTTGACTAGAAAACCAAACAGTTTGACTTTTACATAAGTGCTTATTTGCTCATTCCAGCTAATTCTTTGTGCTTATTGGAAAACCTTTTGTTGATTTTGCTTAATTAAGTCACTTAAAACCTTTTGCAAGTTGAATCAGCACTTGAGGTAGCCTAGAAATAAAAAACGACTATTTTGTCGTTTTCTATAGAGAGCTTTGGCTTATTTCAGGCTTATTTCTTGTGCTTTTTCAAAATATCTTTTCATAGATCTCTTTGGTAACTCAAAAGAAGCCTGTGTGTCAAAATAGAGCTTATGACATTAGCTTATGACTTAATGGGCCAAAAATCTCATTAAGAATAAGCTGTTGATAATTAAGCTGTGATAAGCTCATTTTTAGCTTTTGGGCCTTCAGAGTTTTGTGCTTAAAATCAAATTGTGAGTCAAGTAGGTGATTTTGGGCTTATTTGGTGGACTTTTTCTTATTGGGCCAGTTTCAAGCCCATTGAGGGACTGTTTTGTTATTTAGCCCATTTTAAGGCCCAATATGGGTATTTTGGTAATTTCAAGTTCATTTATGTGTTTATTAGGTTAAAATAAACTAGTTTGCAACTTTTTAGAATTTTTTATAAATTTTGGATTTTTATTAATATTTTATTATTATTTTATTATAAAAAATTAAAATTTAGATTTTTGGAAGTTTTTCATTTTTCCTAGTTCAAATACATTAAGTTAGGAATTTTAAAATTTTTAGATTAATTTTAGTATCATTACATTAATTTTAGAATTATTTTAAGATTTTATAGTTTTTAATCATTTTTAAATAGTTTTAATTAATTTTAAAATTTTCAAAAATAGTTTTAAATTTTTTTATGTCATTTTAGAGTTTTACAAGTTAAAAAATCTCATTTTGGGCTTTTTGTTAATTAAATTGATTTTTTGGGCTTTAATTAGCATTAAAAAATTAATATTTAATTAAATAAAAGGTTTGAGTGATTTTTGATTTTTTTGTAAACTCTAATTACATTTTTTAGGATTTATTGCAATTTTTATGAATTTTTAGGGTAATTTTTAAATTTTGTCATATTCTACGGTTTTACGTGCACGACTTTTCGTCTTATTTTAATTCATAATCGTAACCGTCATCCTTTCTCTTTTTCTTTTCTCATAGATTATAATCACGAACACTTAATCATTTCTTAACACAATACACAAGCCTGCTTGAGAACGATCCCCACTTTTGGGTCATTTACAAGTGATTTTCCTAAATCACTCCTTTAATACTTGCCCTAATTACGCTCTTTTTCCTAAAAGACGTATTACTACCACTATCATTATTGGCGCCGCTGCCGAGTAGTCGTGTTGTGTTTTGATTTGAACAATTGTTGTTTTTATATTAGCCATAATATCTATTTGTATTAGTAGTACTCTACTAATACGTATTATCGGTTTTTAGTTTTTGTGTGAATATTACTATATTGTATACGTAGAACAATAAATTCACAAGTACTTCAAATGTGTGAAAACACAACCTTGATTCGGGATTTCATCACTCGATCATTATATTCGAATCTCAAACAAAGAAAAAAAGGCAAAATAAATAATTACTTTCGTGAAGCTTAATTTTGACAAACACAAATTATAAGGTGGGTATAAGGCGGGTATTATAAAATATACCCTAAGGAAAAAGGATCTTAAGTGCTTCGCGCCGCCTCGTTTCCCTGCTTTCTTGTGTGTGTTTAGATAAAAAGGGCTAATCGAGGGTTTGCCAACCAAAGTATTATCTAAGTATCATATATATTTTCTTGGTTTCATTTGATTAAACCCTCTTGAACGTTTTGGTGTTCCACCAACGTTCTAAAGTCATCAAAGGCGTTCACTTCACGTGATCGCTTTCATTCCTTGAGGCTCATTTAATCAAGAGATTTGATTTGAGGAGAGACTTGTAGATTTTTGTCTACTTAATACATTCACCAAAATCCAAAAAGTAAAAACAATCAAAAACCACAAAAAAATTGGAAAAATTAAAAACACCAAAAAGAATCTTCTTTGCTCATCCCCACGTTGTACGTAACGTTTATGCTTACTCGTAATCAAGCAAGACGTGCACGTAAATGAAAAAACCGAAAGGAGACCACACCTAACCTTTCTAGTGAGGAGTCTCCTATTGACGAACCTATCGTAGAAGAACAACCAACCATGGCGAATCGAACTATGATGGAGTTACTTCAAGCACCCACCGAGGGTTATGGAGAGGCTATTATGATTCCCGCCATCCTTGCGGATAATTTAGAAGTGAAAACGGGTTTGTTGTCGATGATCCAAAACAACAAATTCCGTGGTGATGAAAAGGACAACCCGCACAACCATATCCGCCAATTCAATCGTCTTACCGCCACTTGCAAGTTTAAGAATGTTGCTAATCACTCGATTAAGATGATGCTTTTTCCGTATTCGTTAGCGGGGCCCGCTAAAATTTGTTTAGAGAAAGAGCCACCTAATTCTATATTGACGTGGAAGGATCTCGTTTCAAAGTTTGTGAACCAATTTTTTCCGCCCTCTAAGACTACGCGTTTGAAAAACAAGATTTCAAAATTTTCACAAGAATTTAATGAGAGTTTTTCTACGGCTTGGAATCGGTTTAAGGAAATGTTACATGAGTGTCCTCATCACGGTTTTTCCGACTTGCATCAAATTTACACATTTTACAATGGATTGAATGATCATGAGAGAGATTATCTTAATGCCGTCGGGGGTGGTAATTTTTTGTGTAAAACGGTTGAGGAAGCGTTGTTGATTTTGAGAATAGGTCTAATGTCTGTAGTCCTCGTAACACATCGAGTGTTCGTAAGGCTTCGTCTTCGGCTTCACCTTCATTGTCCAATACCATCGAAGCTTGCCAAATTGAGGCGAACTTGGAAAACAAAATCTTTGATAAGCTTAAAGGTCTTTTAATTGAATTCAAAGTTGGTGAACAAAGTGCTTCCGCTACGGCTAAAGTGGTTGAGGTTTCTTGCATGTATTGTGGTGGAGGTCATGATTTCTCCGAGTGCATTACCAACGGTGGTAACACTTCGAGTGCCTACTCGGCCACGGGAACTTACAACCAAAACGGTCAAGTTACTCGCTCTAATCAAATGACTCCACCCGGTTTTGCTCCCAATCAAAATGCTAAAAACAACTATCGAAACAATCAAGTTGGTTTCAAAAACAATTAGAAAGGTAACAACTATGGGTATCAAGGGGCTAATAACAATCAAGTTTCAAATAAAAATCAAAACAATGATTTTCAAAACAACAACAAGAGTTTGCAAACTTTGAAAGATCTTCCAAATGAATTTGTTGAATACGCTAATGTAAACGATGCTAGGTTTGATAATATTCAAAGAGAGATCATTAGCCTAAGATCCGAGTTTAAGAATGACTTGAAAAAGGAGTTGAAAAATGAGTTAGCAAATGAGCTTAAGATCCACACAAACAAAATGGAGGGAAATGTAACTAGGTTACAACAAAACCAACAAAAGATGGAACAAGGGAAACATGAAATAAAACAAGAGATGTTTAAGGCCGACAAGAGGCAATCTATGTTTGAGGATAAAATTTCATCCATGTTTGATGTTATAATGTGTAAACCGTCTTCGAGTAGTCTTCCTAGTAACACCATATCTAACCCTAAAGGAGAGATGAAAGTGATTACCACACGAAGTGGTAAGACACTTAAGGAACTGACTCCTCAACCAATTACTCCAACGGTGGAGGAAATTGAGGAAGAACCCGAGGCGGTGGTCGAAAAGGAGCATGTCCCATTCCCACGAAGTACCGCTCATGCCACACCTACGGTTGACCCATTACCATCATTGGAACCCGAGATTCCAAAGTCTATGCCTATGCCTCAACCCACACCACCCTTGCCCTACCCATCGAGACTTAAAAAGGAGAAACGTCAAGAGCGCGACAATTACCAATTTGAGCTTTTTATGAAAATGTTTCATGTCATGCATTTTAATGTGAGTTTTGCCGATGCTTTGGTCATGATGCCTCGATTTGCCGCTAACTTTATGAGTATGTTAAACAACAAGGAGAAGTTGCAACAATTGTCTAGTTGTTCCTCGGTTTATCTTAACCGCATACCTCAAAAAGTCGGTGATCCCGGTAAATTCTTGATTCCATGTGCAATCCAAGATATGGAAGAGTGCTATGCCTTGGCCGATCTTGGTGCTAGTATTAACTTGATGCCACTTGCAATCTTCAAGTAGCTCAATCTTCCTAATCTTACTCCTTCACTAGTCTATCGAATTGGCCGATCATTCCACTATTCCCGCATGTGGATTGGTCGAAGACGTTTTTTGTGAAAGTGGGAAAGTTCTATTATCTGGTAGACTTTATCATCGTCGATATTCCCACGGATCCTCAAGTTCCTCTTATTTTAGGTCGTTCATTTTTAGATACGTTTATGGATTTGATTGATGTGCATGCTAGAAATATCACCTTACGTTTCAACGACGAGGAACTTGTTATAAACGCAACTCAAAATTCTCCAATTTCTCATGTTTATTCCGTCGCGACCATAAACCTCGTTGATATGATCGACGTTATTTGCGAGGAATTTTCACAAGAAGTTTTAGGTTTTGGTGACGATGAAAATAGTGGCAATCCCACTATGCTTGATCCCATTCTTGATAATTCGACACCATCCTTCACTCTATTTGAAGGTGGTGGTTTTAAGTTAGAATAATTTGATGTTCCACGTACTTGTGACGAAGACCTCGTCAACGATAAGGAGTTCTCGATTATCAAGGATTTTCTTAACGATTTCTCATTTCCTCCACCCGAGGAGGTTATGAGTATCCAGCCCAAATCTTTAATTGAGGAACCACCAATCCTCGAGTTGAAAGATTTACCTCCTCACCTTGAATATGTATTTTTGGAGGAGGATGACAAGTTGCCGGTTATTATTGCGAAAGATCTTTCGAATGATGAAAAAACCGCACTTGTCGATGTTCTAAAGGATCACAAAGGGGTAATTGCGTGGAAATTATCCGACATTAAGGGGATCGATCCCAAATTTTGTACTCACAAAATCTTAATGGAGGAGGACTACAAACCCGCAATCCAATGTCAAAGGAGGGTGAACCCTAAAATTCACGACGTCATCAAAAAGGAAGTCCTTAAAATCCTGACGCGGGAATGATTTACCCTATTTCGATAGCCCTTGGGTGAGTCCTATTCATTGTGTCCCTAAGAAGGGAGGAATGAACGTTGTGCCAAACGATGCCAACGAGTTAATTCCAACTCGACTCATGACCGGTTGGAGGGTGTGTATCGACTATCGTAAGTTGAATGACGCCACTCGAAAAGACCATTTTCCCTTGCCCTTCATGGACCAAATGTTGGAGCGTCTTGCGGGAAACGATTTCTATTGCTTTTTAGATGTTTTTTCCGGTTACTTCCAAATCCCTATCGATCCTGATCAAGAAAAAACTACGTTTACGTGTCCATATGGAACGTTTGCCAATCGTAGAATGCCATTCGGACTTTGCAATGCACCGGGAACCTTTCAGAGGTGCATGATGGCTATTTTTCATGACATGATCGAGAAGACGATGGAAGTCTTTATGGATGATTTTTCCGTGTTTGGTTGTTCGTTTACTTCGTGTTTGTCGAATCTTGAGAGAATGTTGAAACGTTGTGAGGAAACCAACTTGTCCTCAATTGAGAAAAATGTCATCTTATGGTGAAGGAAGGAATCGTCTTAGGGCACTAGGTTTCGAAAGCGGGGATTGAGGTAGATAAAGCTAAGGTAGACATCATCGCCAAATTACCTCATCCCAAAACCTTTAAGGGAGTTAGGAGTTTCCTAGGCCACGCGGGCTTTTATCGTCGATTCATCAAGGATTTTTCAAAGATTTCTTGACCCATTACACATCTCCTCAAAAAAGATGCACCTTTTGTTTTTAACGAAGATTGTGTACGAGCCTTTGAAATCCTTAAGAGGAAACTTACCGAAGCTCCCATTCTTGTTTCTCCCAATTGGAACCTCCCTTTTGAGCTCATGTGTGATGCTAGTGACTACGCTATTGGGGCCGTATTGGGGAAACGTCATTTAAAACACTTATTGCCTATTCACTATGCTAGCAAGATGATGACCGCGGCTCAACTAAAATACACTACAACGGAAAAGGAATTCCTTGCCGTGGTGTATGCATTTGAGAAATTCCGACCTTACCTCGTCTTGACTCGATGCATAGTGTATACGGATCACTCTGCTATCAAGTATCTCATGGCTAAACAATATGCAAAGCCGAGATTACTTCGTTGGATTTTCCTCCTACAAGAATTTGATGTCGAAATCCTTGACAAAAAAGGAGTCGAGAATCTAGCGGCCGATCATCTTTCTCGTTTGGAAGATCCTCACCAAAGTGTTTACGAGCCAAAGGAAATCACCGAATCATTTCCTCTCGAGACACTTGGTGTAGTGAATTCTAAGCTTGATACATCTACCCCATGGTTTGCGAACATCGCATATTACCATGCGGGCAACTTCATCATCAAGGGTATGACGACTCAACAAATACGAAAATTCTTTCGTGACGTCAAGTTCTACTTTTGGAACGACCGTTACTTGTTTCGAACTTGTGCGGATCAAGTTATTCAACGTTGTGTCTTTGGCACCGAAGCTTCTAATATACTTAGAGCTTGCCACGAGGGACCCACGGGTGGTCACCATGGTGCTAATCTCACGGCTAAGAAGGTCTTTGATGCCGGGTTCTTTTGGCCTACTATTTACCAAGATGCACATGCACTTGTGAAGTCGTGTGATTCATGCCAACGACAAGGAAAAGCCTCACAAAACGACAAAATGCCACAAAACATCATCCAAGTGTGTGAGATCTTTGACGTTTGGGGAATTGATTTTATAGGGCCGTTCCCATCATCTCGTTGTAATAAGTATATCCTTGTCGCCGTTGACTACCTATCCAAGTGGGTTGAAGCTAAGGCTTTGCCCACGAACGTTGCTCGTATGGTAGTCAAGTTTTTGAAAAGCTTGTTTTCTCGGTTTGGAACCCCTCGTGCGATCATAAGCGATCGTGAAACCCATTTTTGTAACGACCAATTCGAAAGGGTCCTAAGGAAATATGGGGCACATCGACTTTCTACGGCTTATCACCCACAAACGAGTGGGCAAGTCGAGGTTTCAAACCGAGCGTTGAAGAGGATCTTGGAGAGATCGATTGGAGAGAACCGATAATTGTGGTCAGATAAGTTGGATGATGCTTTATGGGCCTTTCGGACCGCTCATAAGACACCCATCAGGTGCACTCCCTATAAGCTTGCGTATGGGAAGAATTGTAACTTACCAATTGAACTTGAACACAAAGCTTATTGGGCCCTTAAGCATTGTAATGATGATATTGAGACCGCGAGAAAACACCATAAAATGCAGTTGAATGAATTGGAGGAATTAAGAGATATTGCTTATGAAAATTCATTGATTTACAAGGAAAAAACTAAAAAGTTTCATGACTCAAAAATTAAAAACCGGGTTTTTAACATTGGAGATCAAGTGTTGCTTTTTAAATCACGTTTGAAAATATTTTCCGGCAAGTTGAAATCCCGTTGGTCCGGTCCATTCACCGATACCCAAGTTTTTCCTTATGGGACCATCGAGCTAGCTCAAAATGATGGCCCCAATGTCAAGGTGAATGGATATAGGTTGATGCACTACTTTGGCGGAGAAGTTCCATCCTTGAACTACCTCGACCAAATCACCTTCCCCAATCATAATTAGTATTGAGGGAATCAAGTTGAGCTCATGACTCGGTAATAAAAAACAAGGTACCTCGTGGGGGAGTCCCATGCTTATCCCATGTACATATTATCGCTTTCTAATGTAGTAAAGTGAGGGGATTTGTGCCCTTCCAACCTTTGTTCCGTGGTTGTTTGTGCATTGTGTTTTTAGATGATCATGATCTTCAGGATTGGAGACTCTCGTATTCATTTTATGGGAGCACTCGATCGTTTGCTTGGAAGAATTTCTCAATATCCATGATATATCCTTTTATGTTCTAACCTTAGGTTTTTAGCACACTTCATAAACAACTTTAAATTTAACGGTTACACCCTTTGCATGCTAGAATATGCATTCGACTACGTCTCTAGTATGGGGGTTTCCAACCCTTAGAATCGAAACATTGAGGACAATGTTTAACTTTAGTATGGGGGGTGAATAGATACTTGCCTTGCCAAACCTTCACGCTTTCCAAAGTTTATCTTTTTGTTTATCATTTTGTTGCAAAATAAGGCTAAAATGGCCAAATTTTAAATTTTTTTCATGTTTTATAAGTGTTTGAAGACACGAATGTAGATTTTCCGATGGCGAGAATAAGAGAAATTTTTGACTCGATCGTGCGTGTTGAGCACTTAGCTTTGATTCCTTAACTTTATATTAGGCTAAGTCTCTTAAATGAGGACGAGTAATGATAGAGTTAATTATAAGTTACTATGCTAAACGTAGAGTATTCGTATTCTTTCAAAAACTCATGTGTTCTCGTTGTTTGCTTATTCTCCCTTCGCTTGTATATATTTTGCTTAATAAGTATTGACTTAGCGGTTTAGTCTTGATTGTTGGTTTCTAGTCTTTCCTAGTAGCTTCCATGTAATTAAATTGGGAAGACATTAAGGTATCGCCAGCGTCACGGTTTTGAAGTATTGGCAACCCTAATAATCGAAAGCTTCACCTAATAATAAGATTTCAAGTGCTCACCTAAATCAAGCAAACAATTTGAAGCTCACAAGGCCGAAAAATCTATGCGAAATTGAAAGTGAATCAAGCCTTAATCTTTGAAGCTTTAAGATCCAAAATTCGCTTTTAGCATGAGGATATACGTCTTTGGCCACAATAAACACCTCATGGCGAGGTTAAATAAAAGGCAAGGCAAGACCGAAGTCATAATAAAAGCTTCATGGCGAAGTTGAATAAAAGATGGAGGTAAACCTATGATAATAAGGCCCATCCGTTAGGGGCGTATAAAAGTCTTGGTAATAAGTCTCATGTTCAAAACCGTTATAAAACCGTGTTTATCGATCCTTCTTGTTGACTTAATTTTTTGACATCGTTGTCTATTAGGAGGGTTATTAATTCGATGGTCTTGGTTACACCGTTATGAATCTATTTTTAGACCTAAATCTCTATCATCGCATAAGTCAAACAATGTATCCTCGTGAACATTCAAGACAAAAATAAAATATAAGAGATACAACTTAGAAAAATGGGAGGATAAGTATGTGATTAGGGCATATGAGTAGTGTTAGCATTACTAACTTATAATGACAATGATCTCGTTGCACGCTTGGCATGGAATTGGGTGAAAATCGAGGACGACCAAATTATTCCTAACGAAGCATTCACGTGTTCTTGTTCTATGAACCTAAACGTCCAATTTTGCGATGAAAATCATATATTATGTCTAAAACGCAAGTAATAGTAATAGTAGTAGTGTAGCTAGTTTATCATTCAATAAAAGTGCATAAAATGAATTTTGGAGATGCTTAGATACTTTATTCTAGCATTGCGTGAGGGCACGGAAATGGTTTAGTATGGGGGAGTGATGAGACTACTTTTATACATAATCTCATCGTCCAAAAGAGGCTTAAAATGCATAAAATATCATGAAAAATTCCAATTATATGCCTGTGTTTATTACATGTGTATTTTAGGTACGGATATTGGGAAAATAACAAAAGATCACAAGAAACAAGCAAAAACGAACACGGGAAACGAAGCCGCACAATGAACCAACCCCTAATGATGATTTTCCAAGAATAACCCTTGAAGATTTGAAGATTATACAAGAAGGGTCCTCCAATATTGAAGAATTGACACTTTAAACCCTTGTTTATGCATAATTACAAGTTTGGTCCTTAAAGTTTGTCATATTTACAAAAAGGGCCATCCTCTTTGAATAATTGGCAAGAATGGTCCCTCAAAAAAGAAGACTTGTCAATATTAGTCCTCCAAGAAGTCAATTATACAATTCAAGACCATAAAGTTTGAAGAAAATGCCAAAACAACCCTTCAAGAATCATGAATTGGCAAGAAATACCCTTGAAATACTTTTGGAAAAATATTTGGGGCAAAAGTGTGAAAATTGAAAGTTTGTTATAAAGGGAAATTCAGTTTCATGCTTATTAAACTGAAATGACAAAAGAAAGAGAGAAGAAGGTTTAAATGTGGGCGACAACCATACTTACCTAGACTACTTAGCAGCTTCCAAGTGTCCCACTCACCCTCACAACCAATGAAAACCCACCAATTTGCCACCTCAAATCCCACTCATAACCGAATTAACAAACTTAATTTATTAAGTTTGAAAAAGGCGCTTAACAACTTTTCAAAACATAATCTGGATTAAACACATAGCTATTCACCAAGAACACGAATTAGGGGTTTGTTTAATCCTTTGAATTAAACCCTAATTCTCTCTAGATTGATGATTAACCTATCCATAATCACATCCCAACTCTTAAACCTTGTGCCACATCATCCCACAACTCACATGATAAACCCTTGTACACACTTTTGGAGAAGATGACAAAATTATGCCAGCCATCCAACGAATTGTATTCAAGCTTCATTTCTAAGCTTCACTATGGACCCTTGATAACATTTCAACATCTCACACCTCACACAAACTGCCAAGAAAAGTTCACATGAGTTCAAGTTATTCAAAATCTCAAGGGGCATTCTAGGAACTTCAAGCACTTAGGGTTTACGTTTTTATGCTTTCTTAGTATCCATTGTAGCCTATATAAGGCATAGGACCTGCTACATTTTTCTTTTGCTCTTGGTTTTTCCTTTATCACAAATCTGTAAATCCTTGTTCATTTTAATGAAAAGTGTTTGATATTGCTGATGAAATCCAAGTACCAACTTAATTCCTTGCTTATTGTTGTCATATGTTTGTGTGGTTTGAATCTTAAAACCTGTTTTTAAACCTTTTGCAAGAAATTGCCAAGTTTTCTCAAAACTTGATATTTTGCTAAGTCTTTGGTACATCCTTGGAATTTTTGGATTACAAGTGATCTAAACATACTGATAAGAAGATTATCAAGGTATTGGGAGCTTGTGGTTTGGGGATAATCAAGGAGTGGGTACAAAGTTTGCATTAATCAAGATTTTTCATGTTTCTGTTTTGATATAAACTGCTACTCACCTTGTTGTTCTTAGCAGCTTTGATTGTTGAAGCTTGTGCCTTGTTTTGCTAGGCACATAAGCTCAAAAATTCGTGAGTGTGGATGTACATTCATGAGGTTTGAGCCCTTTTACCCAAAATCTGATAAAGTACTTGATTTTTGGTGAATTTGTGTTCTGCTATTGGGAGTGTTGTTACTGTGGCTTAAAATTGCTTGATACTGCATAATATTGTTGTTATTGTGTTAGATTGGGCTTGGGATAAACTAAATCACACATTTACTTTGTTAAAATTGGATTTAAAAGGTGAAAGGGGTGTTTAGTTAACCTGTTTAAGCTTGAAAGTTGATTTTAAGTTATTGTTTGTTGTTTATTTGTGCTTGTATCTGATAAAGACTTGGTTGAGTGCTATTATATGCAAGTCTTTGGCTTTTGAACATCAAATTCTTAATTGTGCTATAAAAAGTTGTAATCTGCTTGTTTTGACCTAAGATTTTGGAAACACATAGATTGTATGCATGCTTAGGGATAACAAGTGATTAAACAAAGTTTATATAACCTGCTAAGAAGATTTGAGGGTTTGAAATTGGATTTGTGGTCAAGTATACCAGCAAAGTACCAAATCTGCTTGTTCTTTGTTCATCAGTAACAATTTTTGGCTTGAATCTTTGTCTAAACCTTGAATCTTTGCATGAAACATGTTTATTTATGTTCATTTGAATTAATCTAAGCTGTTGGGTGCATTTTGTTCAATTTGGGTGGCTTAATCTTGCTAAAATTGCTTATTTGTTGAAATCTGCTTATTGTTCATGTCTGGTGCATGTCTGGTGATCTTTTGATTGATCTATGCTAATTGGCTTGGTGGAATTGTGATATTATTGTTGCTATTGACTCCTTGTGATCGATTGATTACTTGGGTGCCTTTGCTTAACTTGAATCCAACAAAAAGTCCCATATGACAAAAGGTCAAATTAGTCAATAAGTGGGAACTCCTTTCCCCTAAAACTAGCCACTACTAGTGTTATTTGGTCATCAGCTTATTCATAAGCTATTCTAGCTTACTGGGACTTGCAACAACTTACTTTTTGTGATCAGTCTTACTTATTTGACCCATTGACTTGAATTGGAGCATATTAAGGTTTGACTTTGAGCTTTGACTAGAAAACCAAACAGTTTGACTTTTACATAAGTGCTTATTTGCTTATTCCAGCTTATTCTTTGTGCTTATTTGAAAAAATTTTGTTGATTTTGCTTAATTAAGTAATTTAAAACCTTTTGCAAGTTGAATCAGCACTTGAGGTAGCCTAGAACTCAAAAACGACTATTTTGTCGTTTTCTGTAGAGAGCTTTGGCTTATTTCAGGCTTATTTCTTGTGCATTTTCAAAATTTCTTTTCACAGATCTCTTTGGTAACTCAAAAGAAGCTTGTGTGTCAAATTAGAGCTTATGGCATTAGCTTATAGCTTAATGGACCAAAAAGCCCATTAAGAATAAGCTGTTGACAATTAAGCTGTGATACGCTCATTTTTAGCTTTTGGGCCTTCAGAGTTTTGTGCTTAAAATAAAATTTTGAGTCAAGTAGGTGATTTTGGGCTTATTTGGTTGACTTTTTCTTATTGGGTCAGTTTCAAGCCCATTGAGGGACTGTTTTGTTATTTAGCCCATTTTAAGGCCCAATAGGGGTATTTTGGTAATTTCAAGTTCATTTATGTGTATATTAGGTTACAATAAACTAATTTGCAACTTTTTATAATTTTTTATAAATTTAGGATTTTTATTAATATTTTATTATTATTTTATTATTAAAAATTAAAATTTAGATTTTTGCAAGTTTTTCATTTTTCCTAGTTCAAATACATTAAGTTAGAAATTTTAAAATTTTTTGATTAATTTTAGTGTCATTAGATTAATTTCTAGAGTTATTTTAAGATTTTATAGTTTTTAATCATTTTTAAATAGTTTTAATTTAAAATTTTCAAAAATAGTTTTAAATTTAATTAAGTCATTTTAGAGGATAACAAGTTAAAAAATCTCATTTTGGGCTTTTTGTTAATTAAATTGATTTTTTAGGCTTTAATTAGTATTAAAAAATTAATATTTAATTAAATAAAAGGTTTGAGTGATTTTTGATTTTTGTAAACTCTAATTACATTTTTTAGGATTTATTGCAATTTTCTAGGAATTTTTAGGGTAATTTTTAAATTTTGTCATATTCTACGGTTTTACGTGCACGACTTTTCGTCTTAGTTTAATTAATAATTGTAACCGTCATCCTTTCTCTTTTTCTTTTCTCGTAAATTATAATCACAAACACTTAACAATTTCTTAACACAATACACAAGCCTCCTTGAGAACGCTCCCCACTTTTGGGTCATTTACTAGTGATTTTCCTAAATCACTTGTTTAATATTTGCCCTAATTACGCTCTTTTTCCTAAAAGACGTATTACTACCACTATCATCTATCTTACCCTAAAACCGAACCGTCTCCTTCCTCAATCTCGACCGCGAGATGTCACGACATACTCATCACAATATTGCCCAAAACCCGAAGCCTCAACGAAGGAGATGATGAGAGAATTTATGGCTTGGCAGACGAAAGAAAATGAACGTGTCAAGAACAATTTGGTTGACTTGGAGTTTCAAATCAATCTAAGGTTCTGAAACCATAATGCCATAATCGAAGACTTGGATAGACACTTAGGTTATGTAGAAGAGGACATAAAACGAACCAAGTCCATTCCTCAAATCACCAACACCAAATAAAGATACGATCTACCCTCTATCCGAAACGAGAGTGATAAGGGTGATGTTGTATTCATCGAGGAAGAAGAAGAACCTATTCCAACCGTGCCAAAACCGAAACCCATTATTTCTAATTCAACTTTTCCCAAGGATTGCACCGTGCATATCCCATACAAAAAGGAGAACACGTATGAACATGATATAATGTCAATTCATGACGCGGAGTTGAAATCATTGAATGACGTTGGAAGTAGAAGAATGATAAAGAAGGACGACAATTGTGTGCCAAAGAAGCCTTTCAAAGTTTGGACTATAAATGGAGAATTTCTTTGGTTCAAAGATGATAATTATCAAAATCAATGGCACCCAACCAAAGTTCCCCATCTTAGCCATATCATCAAATAATCCTAACATCGAGGGGAAGAGTCTAGATAACGACTCGATAAAAAATTAAGCGCTTCTTGGGAGGCAACCCGTGCTTTGATTGTTTGTTTGTTTAATTTTGTGTGTTTTGAATAAATATGTACACCCTAAAGTATTTTTCTAACTTGGAAAATCTTAAGTGTGAGGGGGTGTACATTGCTAGTAGTATTTTATATCTATATTTGTTTGTTTTTGTGTTTTGTTTTGTTTTGTTTGAATAAATGCAACAATAGGTAATGGAGGAGAATGCATGGAGAAGGAATGAAGTATCAAGAATCGATTGATCTCACAAGCTTATGGTGTAGCATCTTATCATATGAAGATCAATTGCAATTTCTAAACCCGGGAAGTTTCGTTTCTCTTTGACTATTTATTTATTTCCTCACTTTTCATGCTTTGAAGTTTATTTTTCACAATGAGTCAAATCCAAACTTAAGTGCGAGGGGAAATAAATGGGAAAACGAAACCAATTTTTGTTATATAAAAAAATAATAATAATAAAAGAAAAAAGAGGATAGTTTGTACACTTGTTTGCCCTTAGGATTTAACTTTTTTTCTCACACGTTTGTTTGTAAATATATTTCAATAATCGTTCTCGTGAAAAAAATAAAAATTAAAAATATATAAAATAAAAATTAATAAGGTTTTTAGTGAGATCACACTTGTGTGATAAAAGTGTATATGCGTGACAAAGAGGGAACCTTAGGAATAAAACCCAAATCGCCTTTGCCGTTTACATCTTTTTAGCTAGTTGCATCCATTAGCTAACCATCCAATTTAACCCTTTTGTTAGCACTCTCGATAGTGCTAGATACCCTTAGAACACCCATTGAGCCATTTTTTTCTTTTTTGTTCAATCCACTAAAAAGAAAAAAAAAATATAACCTTAAACCTTAGCCTAACCCATGTCGAAGTCTAAATAGTGGGTTGCTAGTTACATGGTATGGTGGATCGTTTTTGATGATTATTAGTTATGCGACACTTCTCATGTGTATGTGCTATTCCAACAAAGATGGAGACGGCCGCTTTTATTTGTATTTTTTGTGGTGTGTGCTCAAGCGAAGTGTGAGGGGAGCATGTGATGTATGTTAAAAAAATGATGAAAAAAAGAGGATAAAAAAAGAAAGAAAAAGAAAATAAGTCATCGAAGAAAAAGGTAAAAAAAAGATGACAAAAATAGCCAATGAGCTATAATAAATTATGAAGATGAAGTATATTTGGATATCAATTAGCCAATGCGCTAAGACGTGATATATCTGTGTTGATCGATATGTGTTGAATAAAGCTCGTAGCTATGATCATTTTTGGACTTGTAATTTGTTCGGTAACTAGCAACATGGGACTTAGACTTTTAATTTGTATATTCGTGACACCTCTCATAAAATATCCCATGTCTTATCCATACCCATTAACCCTTAGCCTTGTAACCCAATAAAAGTCCTCTTATGATGTGTACACTTGGTGCTCATACCATTTCATTTAGTTTTGTTTGTACTTGGTAGATTTGCATCTTATTTTTCAATAAACCATTTTTATGCACTGTAAAACCCGCATGCTTTTACCATGAATAGTACCCTTAAGATCGTACGTACTAGATTAAAACTTTCCTTTTATAGTATGTTTACGTTCACGTATAAGAGTTTTAAGTATTACGTACGTGTTAGAACACGATAAGTATTTATTACGTATGAGCACACGATAATTATTTAAATAATAATTATAATCACGAACATGCGATCATGAAATCATGAACGTAATTTAATCACGAGCTAATATTAATTATGTATATATATTTATTACGAACACGAATAAATATATTAAGTCACGATCAATAATTAATTAGAACACATAAAACACGAACACGATAAAACACGAACACACATTAAAATATTTAGGCTCGGAAAAGGTACGGGTTACCCCATGTGGGGCCCCCTACCCGCGGATACACCAAGAAAGTGGGCCAAGCCCATTTTATTTTTACTAAAACAAGGGATTTAGGAAATCTTGTGTCATTTTTCACAAAATCAAGAAATAATTAAAAACCATAAAAAATTTTTTCCTCCTTCCTCCTTTGTCCCTTGGCTGTCGGTTATACACCATCACAAGGAGGCGTTCGAGTTGATTTTTGATCTTGAATATTGTACAAGCAGTCGTGTGTGTTTATCCTTGATCGATCCACGTAATCGGTATAACCTTTTAACCCCTTTCTTTTATGTTTGATTTAATGAATCACATAAAATCATGATGTTTTTAAAAACTAATTAAAAACAATTATTAAAACATGTCTATGATTATGGGGTAAATCAAAACAAGGGTTTTTAGGGGTGTTTGTTCTAGCCGACGCCTAACCGAGACCAAGGGGGTCTCAGCTTGGCTTATTAACCACCACCGAGACCTCATGGTCTCGGTATGGTGGTGGTGATCCCACGGCAGCAGCAAACAAGGGGGAACCCCGACTTGGTTCGGGGTATGGTGTTGATTACGGGTCCGGTTCATGGTTTCTAGTCACGATCCGGTTCATATATTATTTTAAGGTTTATGATTTTAATAGTTATGTGTTAAAAAATTAAATTAATAAAACTTGACATGATTAATTTAATTAACATGACTTAGATTAGAAATTTAATTATTAGATCATGAATTTTAACCTAAGTATTTATATTAACTAGACTTTATAATTAATTGATTATTAAAAACCATGACTATAATTAATTAATTAACATGACTTAGGTTATATTATAAATAATTAATAATACATATTTTAACCTAAGTATTTTACCTTATTTAATTAAAAACATGATATATTTAATTAAATACTTTTAATCTATAGTTTATTAAATTTACATGTAATAATTAATAAACTATACTTTATAACAACAGGACTTAGAATAATAATCAGAAAACGCTTAAGCTTATATAAATAGCTTATATCTAATTATGAAAACTTTCTATTTTTTTGAAACTTATTTAATTAAGGCAGCTAATCTATTTATGGAAACTTTCTATTTTTAGAAAATTATCTATTTTAAGCAGTAATTCTATTTTTGGAAACTTTCTATTTTTGGAAACTTTCTATTTTTGGAAACTTTCTATTTTCGGTAACTTTCTATTTTTCGAAACTTTCTATTTTAGGAAACCTGCTATTTTTAGAAAGTTACTTATTATTACACAGCAAGTATAAAAATACATGAAATACAAGTAATACTTAATCAGAATAGACAGAACATAGGATAAATACAGTATAAAGCTTAAAACAAAAAACATGACATGGACGTATAAAATAAGCTAAGACATGACATAAAATCAGTTACGTATTTAGTAATCAGATACTTATACACGTATGTATTTATGTA
This sequence comes from Glebionis coronaria, assembly GCA_025667525.1. NCBI lineage: Eukaryota > Viridiplantae > Streptophyta > Magnoliopsida > Asterales > Asteraceae > Glebionis > Glebionis coronaria. The sequence goes on from CM046879.1 coordinate 469,633,396, forward strand.
GCATTAGTGATACCGAAGTAGGACTCTCTTCCGTTCGTCTTCTTCGTTCACTGGACATAAGGTACGGATTCCCGTCCTTTTAGTATGGACATTCTTTCCTTATTAGGATTCCCCGTATGCAGCCAACTGTTTTCCCATAATATAAGTTTATATGTTTGATTGCTTATGTTTAATTTAGAATACCTGAAGCCATATACATGCATGACCAGTTTCACCTAGTTATGGAGGTACCATAACCATAACACTAGAGGCACTGGTGTTATGACTTCCCTACGGTGGAGTGATTGCTCGTGGCGTCCCTTCAGCTTTTGGCCATATTATTATATTTATCATGTGGGGCGTATGGGTGCATCCTAGTTACATGTTTTTTAGTAGATTACTCAGTGTGAATGTGGTGTGTGCCTTGCATCCTTCACAAGGAGCTGATCCCTCCTACCCAAAACCAGTATATTAAATTAGAGGCAGCCCCTCTAATTTGCATGATGAGGTTACCCCTCCAATTATTCATGCACGGTGGATTTTCATGACCTATATTGGCTAATGGTAAAATATGTTAAACAGTTTTTATAAGATAAACATAAGGCTTTCAAAACTATAAAACCAGCTTTACTAAGACTTAATCGGGTTATTCGGGACTTAGTTTCTTCCGCTGTTATATGCTTATATGCTTATATTATTCATGCTTTATTGTACATCCGTGCACTAAGCGTATTGCTCAGCCGTTTTCCTTTTCATGTTCCCAAAATGGCAGGTACTCAGGGACGCTCGTAGACTTTAAGCGTACGTGCATATGGAATGGAAGTTTTCTAGCCTTTCTTTACTTTATGCATTATCTATACTTTGATACTCTTTCCTTGGACATTGTTTAGTCCTTTCGTTTACGATACTTATGTTTGTGTGTGATGAGCTTTACTTTTGGACTACCGATGTTTGATTCCGGTATTTCCTTTTTATGGTCATGTAATGTTTTAGACATTTATCCTTTATGCTTTGATGACACGCCATAATTACGTGTGACATTCCATTATTAAAATGGGGTGTTACAATTATGGTATCAGAGACAAGGATTCGACCTGTAGGCTCTCAAAATATTACATGTGATTAGTGGGTAGTCACTATGGTCTTCCTAGAACTGACAGTCGTTTTTCATGCATTCATCATTTTATGCATACATATATATGTCATTGTCGCAGGTTTATGACTAAGTAATGGTTGGTACATGACTGGCCCTATTTAGTCACATGTGTTTTATCGAAACTTTTATATTTGGGACCGACCCATAGGCGTCCCCTCGCCATGTCTTTTATTTTGGGTGAACTGACCATAGGCGTTCACTCTCGAGCATACAAAAGTTTTCATAAAACTGCATCATGCATTCATATACAAATTTTCTTGCATAAAATTTTTATCTTGATTTATTGGTATAAATTTTTTTTTCATGTATATATATATATTTTATGTTTTGATCTGTTTAATCATATGTTTTATGTTATACTGTCAGATGGTTCTCACACGCGAGCAGGAACAACTCAATGCAGCAATCCAAGCTACAATGCAAGCTTTGCTTCCTCAACTGAGGAATGACATCAGGGCTGAGGTTCAGGCTGCCAACAATCAGCAGCAAAACCAAGCACCTCCTCCTCCTCCTCCGGTGACATTGGCAATATGGCTGGAGAGATTCAACAAGCTCCGTCCTCGAGCTTTCGAGAGAACAGATAGCCCTAGTGAAGTTGAAAGCTGGTTGGCTCACATCGAGAAGATCTTCGATGCTATGGGTTGTGACCCCGTGTTCAAGGCGAGGTTGGCATGCTACCGGTTCGAAGGCGTTGTGTTAAATTGGTGGTTAGCATTGAAGCAGTCTGAGGGAGGTGATAATGGGTGGCTGGTTTGACATGGGCTCAGTTCAGAGATAGGGTGATGGAGCAGTTCTTTCCCAAGGCTGAGCAAGAGAAGCTAAAGAGGGAGTACCATGGGATCTGACAAAGAGCTGGGGAGAATAGCAACGAGTTCATGCAACGCTTTCTTCGCTTAGCTGGTTTCCTTGGTGCAGCGGCAGGTACTCCTGAAGAGCAGGCACACCACTTTAGGTGGGCTCTTCGCACATCGGTCATAAACAATCTGGTGTGTGCTACGTTCAATACAATAGCACAAGTGGCCGATGCGGCACGTAAGATGAAGATGCTGCATGAGAGAGATGAGTTCGGGGAAGCTGAGAAACCCGACAAGAGGTAAAAATCCGTATTCAAGCGGTGACCAATCCGTATTCTTCCTATTTATGTCAATTATTTATCTCTTTAAACTGTACCTTCCAGGCAGAAAACTGGGGACCGGTCTCAGCCGGCTACTCAACAGCAGCCTAATCAGCCCAAGGGAAACGGTCAGACTAACGACCGTTCTGCTACGGAAAGGTGTGGCGGTAATGATAATTACCGTAACAACGCTGGACACTCCAACGGCAGCAGGTCCTAATACTTACGAATTTTCTTATGATTTCATGTTATAACTCATAATTCTGACACTCTAGCAAATATTCAATCAGGAACCATGGAAACGGTAGGGACCAGAACCAGAGAGGTTCACAGCCTAGCCGTCCAGCTATCACTGGTATTCAATCTTACGATTATTCGCATTGTCCTTTGTACCCTATTATCATGTCTAATGTAAAATGTTTTATCAGGTCCTCAGCCAGCCAGAGCACCTGTTGGAGGATATACTCATCCTCTTTGCTCTACTTGCCACCGTAGGCACCCAGGGCCATGTCGTCGTAACACAGACGCATGCTTCAAGTGTGGTCTTCCTGGCCATCTCATGAAGGACTGCCGTAAGGGCGAGATGGAGGGCACATCAGGACATGCTGATACCAAGCCGCCTCCTACTACTGGACGTGTCTACACGACATCTCGAGATCAGGCCAACAAGTCTACAGGTACCATCACTGGAATCTTGTATATGTATGGTCAGGCTGCGTGCGTTTTATTTGATACGGGTGCTACTCACTCGGTCATTTCTACTACTTATGCTAAGAACATTAGGATGCTCCCCCTGCCACTAGATAATATACTGATTATTTCCACACCTTTGAGAGAAACTGTACGCATAACCCATGTATACAAGAGTCTTCCCCTAGAGTTTGATGATAAGGTTCGTCCTGTTGACGTACTTCCGCTGGACATGAATGACTTTGACACTATTTTGGGCATGGATTGGCTATCCAAGCATAATGCTACCATAGACTGCCATTCATATCGAGTTATCTTCGGTGATGTTAATGCACCAGAGTACATTCATAACGGGTTCGTACCCGGACGGTCTGTACAAATCATATCTACCCTGCAAGCACGTGCACTATTGTCACATGGCTGCGAGGGTTATCTAGCCACGGTTCAAGACATGGATGTTTAATCTCCATCAATTCAGGATCAGCCAATAGCGTCGGAATTCCAAGATGTATTTCCAGAAGAACTTCTGGGCATACCACCTGCACGAGAAGTGGAATTTAATATCGAGCTCATCCCTGGAGCAGAGCCGATTTCCAAGGCTCTTTATCGCATGGCTCCCATAGAGTTAATGGAGCTGAAGGATCAACTGCAAGAACTTCTAGAACGAGGTTTTATTCGATCGAGCGCATCTCCATGGGGTGCACCGGTCTTATTTGTTAAGAAGAAGGACGGCAGTATGCGTCTTTGCATAGACTATCGCGAGCTCAACAAGATTACTATCCGGAATAGGTATCCACTGCCGCGTATAGACGATATGTTTGAACAACTCCAAGGGGCCAAACACATCTCCAAGATTGATCTCAGGTCAGGCTATCATCAACTACGGGTTAAGGAGCAGGATATCGCCAAGACTGCTTTTCGTACCCACTTTGGCCACTACGAATTTGTAGTCATGCCATTTGGCCTGACCAATGCTCCAGCAGTGTTCATGGATTTGATGAACAGAATCTTCCATGAATTTCTGGAAAAGTTCGTCATTGTCTTCATCGATGACATCCTGATTTTCTCAAAGTCCAAGGAGGAACACGAAGACCATCTTCGTACAGTACTACAGATTCTTCGCCAGAAGCAGCTGTATGCTAAATTCTCCAAGTGTGAGTTCTGGTTAGACAAGGTGGCATTCTTAGGTCACATTGTATCAGCAGAAGGAATCACTATGGATCCAGCGAAGGTTGAGGCTATTACTAAGTGGCCGAGGCCGACATCAGCGACGGAAGTCCGCAGTTTCTTAGGCTTAGCTGGCTATTACCGTAGGTTCGTGGAGAACTTTTCCCGCTTAGCACTACCATTGACCAAACTGATGCGGAAAGGGGAGAAATTCGTCTGGACTGAAGAACGAGAGAAGAGCTTTGAAGATCTGAAGCAGAAGCTAGTATCTGCACCTATTCTTACTCTCCCATCTGGTACGGGTGGATTTCAAATCTACAGTGATGCATCGGGGAAGGGACTTGGCTGTGTTCTCATGCAACATGGGAAAGTGATCGTGTACGCTTCACGGTAGCTTAAGCCTTATGAAGAAAATTACCCTACGCATGACTTGGAACTTGCTGCAGTCATGTTTGCATTGAAGATATGGAGGCACTACTTATATGGAGAACCATGTGACATTTTCACGGACCACAAGAGCTTGAAGTATATCTTCACTCAACGTGAATTGAACATGAGGCAGAGGATATGGTTAGAGCTGTTGAAGGATTATGACATTAATCTACAGTATCATCCCCGAAAGGCGAATGTAGTAGCAGATGCACTTAGCAGGAAGTCCGGAATGATCAACGGCATAAAAATTGAGGAGGAAATCATAAGAGACTTGGAGCGACTAGACATAGAGATCATGGTACGTCGACAGCGCGGTTACTGGGCTAATCTTAGAGTAGAACCCGAGTTACTCTCTAAGATCAAGGAAGCTCAGAAAGATGATGGAGAAATATGGGCGATAGTTCAGAATTTGGAGAAACAGACGAAATTCAGAGTAGATGCAGATGGTATCGTATGGCAGGGCACGCGACTTTGTGTTCCTGATGATCAAGAACTCCGAGAAGCCTTGTTAGCTGAAGCTCATAGCTCCCCATTTTCTATACATCCTGGTTCGACTAAGATCTACCATGACATCAAGCAGTACTTTTGGTGGAGTGGTATGAAACAGGATGTTGCCACTTACGTCTCCAAATGTCTTACCGGCCAGCAGGTTAAGATCGAGCATCAGCGATCTGGCGGTCTTCTTCAACCGTTAGATATTCCAGAATGGAAGTGGGACAAAATCACCATGGATTTTGTTACTGGTCTTCCGCCAACTAAGAGGAAGCACGATGCAATTTGGGTTATCGTAGATCGACTTACCAAATCAGCTCATTTCTTACCGATCTGTAAGGAAGATTCGGTAAGTAAACTCGCCGATACATATAGAAGAGAGATCATGAGACTCCATGGTGCTCCATCTAGCATCGTCACAGACAGAGATCCTCGATTCACTTTGCGATTTTGGAAGAGTCTGCAGAAAGCTTGGGGTACACAACTTAAGCTTAGCACGGCTTTTCATCCTCAAACAGACGGGCAATCAGAGCGAACGATTCAGACATTGTAGGACATGTTGAGGTCATGTGCGTTGGAATGGACGGGTGATTGGGACGATTATATCTGTTTGGTGGAGTTTGCATACAACAACAGTTGGCACGCAAGTATCAAGTGTGCTCCTTTCGAGATGTAGTATGGCAGAAAGTGTCGCGCCCCAATCTGCTGGGATCAGGTTGGTGAGAGAACACTTGAAGGACCAGAAACCATAGAGATGACTAATGAGAGGGTCGTAGTAGCTAAGCAGAAACTTCAAGAAGCACGGTCACGTCAGAAAAGTTACGCCGATAAGCATCATAGGGACATACATTTTAACATAAGAGATCACGTCTTTCTTAAGGTTTCGCCGGCACGTGGTGTTATACGCTTCAGGATTAAAGGGAAGCTCAGTCCTCGTTTCATCGGACCGTTTGATATCACTGAACGAGTCGGTGAAGTATCTAACCGGTTAGCGTTACCTCCGCAGCTTTCACATGTACACAATGTGTTTCATGTGTCCTTACTCAGAGGGTACCAGTATCATCCCCTTCACATGGTTCAGTATCCACTAGAAAAGATACGTGAAGATCTCACTTTCATAGAAGAACCCGAACGAGCTCTTGACAGACAAGAACGAGTCATGAGAAGGAAGACGATTCCATTCGTCAAAATCCTTTGGAGGGATCATACCGAGCGGGAAGCCACTTGGGAAACAAAGGAGTCTATCCGGGCTTCTTACCCTCATTTCATATTTTGAATTCGGGTATGTTCTTATTTTCCAGTTTACTTTATCTATAATTCGGGGACGAATTATTCTTTTTAGGGGGGAAGAGTCGTAAAACTCGCATGCTTTTACCATGAATAGTACCCTTAAGATCGTACGTACTAGATTAAAACTTTCCTTTTATAGTATGTTTACGTTCACGTATAAGATTTTTAAGTATTACATACGTGTTAGAACACGATAAGTATTTATTACGTATGAACACACGATAATTATTAAAATAATAATTATAATCACGAACATGCGATCATGAAATCATGAACGTAATTTAATCACGAGCTAATATTAATTACGTATATATATTTATTACGAACACGAATAAATATATTAAGTCACGATCAATAATTAATTAGAACACATAAAACACGAACACGATAAAACACGAACACACATTAAAATATTTAGGCTCGGAAAAGGTGCGGGTTACCCCATGTGGGGCCCCCTACCCGCGGCTACACCAAGAAAGTGGGCCAAGCCCATTTTATTTTACTAAAACAAGGGATTTAGGAAATCTTGTGTCATTTTTCACAAAATCAAGAAATAATTAAAAACCCTAAAAAAGCTTTGTCCCTTGGCCGCCGGTTATACACCATCACAAGGAGGTGTTCGAGTTGATTTTTGATCTTGAATATTGTACAAGCATTCGTGTGTGTTCATCCTTGATCGATCCACGTAATCGGTATAACCTTTTAACCCTTTTCTTTTATGTTTGATTTAATGAATCACATAAAATTATGATGTTTTTAAAAACTAATTAAAAACAATTATTAAAACATGTCTATGATTATGGGGTAAATCAAAACAAGGGTTTTTAGGGGTGTTTGTTCTAGCCGACGCCTAACCGAGACCAAGGGGGTCTCGGCTTGGCTTATTAACCACCACCGAGACCTCATGGTCTCGGTATGGTGGTGGTGATCCCACGGCAGTAGCAAACAAGGGGGAACCCCGACTTGGTTCGGGGTATGGTGTTGATTACGGGTCCGGTTCATGGTTTCTAGTCACGATCCGGTTCATATATTATTTTAAGGTTTATGATTTTAATAGTTATGTGTTAAAAAATTAAATTAATAAAACTTGACATGATTAATTTAATTAGCATGACTAATAACTGAGATTTTACTCGTTGAAAGTTCGTTTTCTCGGTGTCTTCTCGAATTGATTTCCGGTTAATTGTGTGAGATTAGTTGTTCTTGGTGAAACAAATATTTTTGGTTTTGGTAAAATAAATGTGCAAGACTTAAAATAAATGACAAGTAATTAAAACTATAACTAGTTAAAACGTAAATCGGTGCAATATTTAAAACTTTAAATATAAATGACGCGAAATTAACTGACGTAAAATTAAAGGCTTGACGAAAAGTAAATTGACAATAAAATAAAAATGCGGAATGAAATTAAAATAGACTTAAAATAAAACGAGAAAAATTGACATTTAAACTAAAGCAAAATATTAAAACAAAACAAAACGTTCCATCGGAATACACCCGATCAGAATCCATAAGGATCCGATCGGAATGTACCCGATCGGAATGAGCATGATTGGAATAAGAAAAAGTAACTCAATCGGAAAGTTGGAAAGGAGTCCAATCGGAATCCCCTAAAACGACCAATCGGAATAAATTGAAAAGAAGCAATCGGAATGTGCTGCAACCTACCAATCGGAATATGCTGAAATGGTGTAAATCGGAATACTAGTGGGTGCCAATCGGAAAACTATAAACCCTTTTCCGATCATAAGATCGGAAAGAGGGGTGGCTGGTCGGAAAGTAGCGATCGGAAAGGGGTTTTAGAACCCTTTCCGATTTGTCTCTTGGACCGAAAATAAAGGCAAGGTTATAAGCTTATTAGATTAAGCTCAAACCAAAACTAGGACGAATCTAAAGTGAAATAAATCGAATAAGCACAAATATAACTTAACAAAACTTAAAATCAACAAACTTTTAGAATCAAAATATAAAAAGATGAACTTTAAAGATCAAAACTTTAAATAAGAACTTGATGAAAAAGATGAAAGAAAACAAGATGAAGATTAACAAGAAAGATTAATAACATAAAGATTAAGACAAGGTTAAGCTTAAAAAGTAAAAGCTTGATTCAAAACAAGAAAGATAAAAGATGAAAGATTGAAATTCTAGAGAGAGAAACTGTCACTTTCTCTCTATAAACTAAACTACTCCTACTCCTAAACTAAACTAATCTAAAAAATGACTAACTCCCTTCATGTGGTGATATGAAGGGTATTTATAGGAAAGGAGGGTGGATGGAGGCTTCTTCTTTTCTTTCTTTCTTTCTTCACGTCTCCTCGACTCGACTTAAATTCTTCGTCTTTGTCTCGGGATAATTTGAACTCGTCTTATAATTTTTCAATAATTTAGACTTGAGTTCTTTGGCTTTTGGTGAACTTCCGTCTTTTGACTTTTTCTTCGATAAATCTTCAGAATTGGTCTTGGACTTCCGTTCTTTTTCCACTCTTGATCTTTCGACTTCATCTTTCGTCTTTTTCTTCAATAAAAGCCCGTGAATGCCGTGTTTTCTCCACTTTTCACCTTTTCATCCTAAATCACAACAAAAACACAAACCACGCATAATTCCGACATAAATGACATAAAATACACGTTTTGGCTCGGTTATTATTGCAATTAATTAGTAAAAAGGATGAGTGTTTTCACACCTATCAAATCCCCTACACTTAACCATTGCAATGTCCTCATGCAATGCATTAGTTACAAAGCAAGATTACCTTTTCCATCATAATCAATCCACATTGGCCTTTATTAAAGAAATAGAAAATTATAAACATACAAAGTAAAGAAATCAAAAACATACCTTGGGTTTTGAAAATGTCGTGAATGATCATCATCCTCAAGTTTTCACTTTCTCCAAACCAAGCTTAAAAACGAGATCATTGTTATTATAAGTTAGCAAAACTATCACGAACTCATGTGGGCCAATTATTCACTTAGACTCCCTTATTCCTAGGTGTATCTCTTATATTTTATTTTTGTCTTGAATGATCACGAGGATGCATTGTTTGACTTATTTCGATAGTTATTTAGTCCGAAAATAAGGTGAATGATTTAATCAATAGTTAGCTAAAGAACCAAATCTTTTAAAACTGCTTCTCGGGATATCAGAAAGTTCATATCTTGGCATAACTTGGTTCGCGATTTGAGACCTTTCTCAGGCCGATATTTGGCAGCGACTTCATACTTCGAATCTTCGAGAGACGTTCTTGAAATTATGGTCTTCTCTTTTTAATAGGAATTTCTTCACTTGAAGTTTTGAGAGATTCTTCATCTTTAGACCACGACTTCTTCATTTTTCTCCAATCTTTATTTTGGACTTTGATATACAACGATCCGCCTCCTTTTAGGACTTGGATCTATTTATCCTCATACCTTGTTAGGGTCTTTTCGGATAGACTTCTCCATGACTTTTGGGGAGTTCTTGTTTTTCGTCGTGTGTCTTGATCCTTCATATTGATTTTCGATAAATGATTCTTCACATCACTTTTGGATCTTCAGCAACAAAATGTAGCCCTCATGCCTTGTTAGGGCCTTTTCGGACTCGCCAATCTTCGCGCCCCGCTTCATAAGTTATGCCTTGGCTATGAACTCTCGTCATTACCGAGCAACTTTTAAACGATCTGGGGTTAAAAGCTAAGTAACCTTTTAAATCGTACAACCTTATTTATTAGCAGATAAATTTATTAACAAGCGGAGGGAGAATAGGCTCATAATTAACTCACATAAATTCACGAAAGAGTACCGAACTTATAATTGACTCTATCATCTCTCGTTCTCCACAGTTTAAAATCTCAAGGAATGAGACTCGTGGATGCTTAGCCTATTAAATCAAAGTTTTGGGTTTTCGAGTCGCCTATAGGATCTTGCAACTTCTTAGACTTTTTCAAGTTTAGAAATCGCATTTTAAAGTTCCCTTGATAAACGACTCTCTAGGGTCAATTATAGGAACTTGCGAAAAGTTCTTGTTCTTAACCCGTGAGAGTTAAGACTTTCGCGTTTTATAGCTCCCTATATAAAAGCCTAGCAAAACATGACTTAACCACGTTAAGGATACTAGCTAGAGTAAACTCGGATTGAGTCAAAAGATTCACAACGTTTGAAAACTAAAACCACTTATTCAAAGATTTATTCTAGCAAAGGAAGAAAATAACTATACAAAGATAACAACTAATAGGCCAAAATAGATCAAAAAATTTGAAAAATGTCGAAAAATTGATTTTCTGGTTAAAATGAGGACAAATACAAGGAAAAGACCACTTAACTTCGATAGAAGTCCCCCCTACACTTAAGATAAACATTGTCCTCAATGTTTAAGCATGTGGGAGTAAACTCCCCTACACTTAGGACATTGTGCACGTTGTTTAAATCTCGCTAAGGGAAGGACAACTAAAGAGATTCCTATTTTAATATTGAGAAATATAAAATAGTGAATCGAAAAGAGTTTAGGATAGAACCGGGAAGAAGGGAACACGGAGTCACGGTTCGTCAAAAATCATCAAGAGTGTGTCTTTGAAGCTCTAATCCCTGCACATGATAAGAAAGAAAGCAAGAAACACCACGGGGCTCCCCCTACACTTATTGTAAAGATAGATAGATAATTGGGTTGCCTCCCAAAAAGCGCTTGTTTTTGTTGACCGAGTCACGAGCCTGACTCGTCCCCGAATTAAATGGTCCATGGGGAAGCCTCGAATGTAATACCGGGATCAAAGACCTTGTCCTCGTTCCCGGTTGACATCAACAAAGGAGAGGCGGGGGGTAAGTCTTGTATGGGAGAAAAGTCCTTTCAACATACGAGAAGTATGTGAAATCAAAATCCACGGGAGGTGGGGTGGGTAAAGTAAGCACATTGTCGTCCCCCAAGGACAATAGATGCTGAGCAAGCGGCAAAGCCGTATTGTTATCAATTATAGCATAAGCAATGTCACCTCCCGGGTCAAAGCACTCATCCTCCGAGATAGTCTCTAAAGGGGAGGATGAAAGGTGCTCGGGAGGGGGACTTGGGACAATACCTTCAAGTAGCAAATTATCAAAAATAATGTCCCCCTCCGTGTCATAATCATCAATACCTGGAGGGATGGAGTGGATGTCAATTTCTTCCAGCAATGGGTCATTATCTTCAACGGTAGGAGGAGATGGAGGTAAAGGCTTGGAAATTGGAGAAGTCAACTCGTCGATTTGAGCAATAAGAAGATGCACTTTCCGTAATCTATCGCGAAGAAGCACGTCTTCCACCTCATCCACAAGATCATGATGATCGGTGAACTTCTCGTAAACCGGAGAAAATAAATCGTCATCACCCGCATCTCCCGGTGGAGATTGAGAAATTTCAAAGGTGAAATTCTCATAGCTTGGAGAAAAATTGTCATCACTAAGATCGACCTCTTCCGTAAGAGCAACGTCGTCCTCAGGCTCCATAGCAGGTAAGTCACAAACCTCATCATCCAATACTTTGTCGAGACCAACATCACTAAGCTCATTCAACGAATCTAGATCCTTAGATGCAGTAGGAACATCGACAGTAGGAGCAGCAACTTCAGACGATTGGTTGAAAGTGTAGACATAATCATCGTCATCATCATCATAATAGATGGGACGAGTCCAGTTAGGAGTGACGTAGTCGGCTAACTCTTCCTTGATAACCTCCACATCTTTAAGAAGCTCATGCAGCAACTTTTGTTGTTCATCGCCCCGAGTATGTTCAATTTCACCAATTCTATCCCACGCTTTAATTAAACATTTTGGTGTAGAAAAGAAGGGAAAACGACTAAATTGGCTCAAAAAGGTGTCGGTGGTTTTCAAGGTTTCGTCCACATCAAGCAACGGTTGCCTTTCCTGATGCAAGTCAGCTCGTAGTTGAGCTAGACTTTCTAGAATGCCATTTAAAGAAGTGAGTTGTTGATCAAGACTAGTTTGCTCATTGGATTGATGATTAAGGGTGTGATGTGGGGGCTCATAGTGTTGAAAACCGGAATTGTAGCAAGGTTGTGGCTCATAGTTGTTCATCGGTTGAGAATAATTAGAAACCGGGTTTGGTTCGTAATAATCCATAGGTGAAGAAAACTGAGGACACGGATTTGGCTCATAACAATTCATTGGTTGACAATAATAGGTATCGTGAGGACCCCCACAGTTGTTGCAGAACGGTTGAGGAGAAAGACTGGGTGCGTCTTGTGGATAGCTATTATCATAGTCATAATTGTACCCTGGTTCTTGCCCGTGATCATACGGGTATGGAATCGGGCACGAAATATGCCAATGAGAATCGCTTCCACAATAGGTGCACGTGGGAATAGGAGGTGGGTTCAAAAAGGACGAATTGGTCGAGTTGCACAAAGGACAAAATCCGAATTGTGTGTTGTCGATATCGTTTCCGCACCGCTCACATGTACACCATTGACAAGAATCGTTCCCGTGCAGTTGTCTCCCACACCCGACACAATGGACATAAAAATCCATAAAGAAAGATAGATAAGCAAGAAGAATATTTTTGGTGCAAAACTTTGAAAAAGAAATGCTTTTTATGATTTTTCAAATGTTTTTTGGATTTTTGAAAATTTTTGAAACGAAAAATAACGTTCACAAGTGAACGGATCCCAAAAGCCAACGCTTCTCTCACAAAAAACTTTTAATCCTCACGAAAAGAGCCGGCAGCGGCGCCATTTTAATAACTGAGATTTTACTCGTTGAAAGTTCGTTTTCTCGGTGTCTTCTCGAATTGATTTCCGGTTAATTGTGTGAGATTAGTTGTTCTTGGTGAAACAAATATTTTTGGTTTTGGTAAAATAAATGTGCAAGACTTAAAATAAATGACAAGTAATTAAAACTATAACTAGTTAAAACGTAAATCGGTGCAATATTTAAAACTTTAAATATAAATGACGCGAAATTAACTGACGTAAAATTAAAGGCTTGACGAAAAGTAAATTGACAATAAAATAAAAATGCGGAATGAAATTAAAATAGACTTAAAATAAAACGAGAAAAATTGACATTTAAACTAAAGCAAAATATTAAAACAAAACAAAACGTTCCATCGGAATACACCCGATCGGAATCCATAAGGATCCGATCGGAATGTACCCGATCAGAATGAGCATGATTGGAATAAGAAAAAGTAACTCAATCGGAAAGTTGGAAAGGAGTCCAATCGGAATCCCCTAAAACGACCAATCGGAATAAATTGAAAAGAAGCAATCGGAATGTGCTGCAACCTACCAATCGGAATATGCTGAAATGGTGTAAATCGGAATACTAGTGGGTGCCAATCGGAAAACTATAAACCCTTTTCCGATCATAAGATCGGAAAGAGGGGTGGCTGGTCGGAAAGTAGCGATCGGAAAGGGGTTTTAGAACCCTTTCCGATTTGTCTCTTGGACCGAAAATAAAGGCAAGGTTATAAGCTTATTAGATTAAGCTCAAACCAAAACTAGGACGAATCTAAAGTGAAATAAATCGAATAAGCACAAATATAACTTAACAAAACTTAAAATCAACAAACTTTTAGAATCAAAATATAAAAAGATGAACTTTAAAGATCAAAACTTTAAATAAGAACTTGATGAAAAAGATGAAAGAAAACAAGATGAAGATTAACAAGAAAGATTAATAACATAAAGATTAAGACAAGGTTAAGCTTAAAAAGTAAAAGCTTGATTCAAAACAAGAAAGATAAAAGATGAAAGATTGAAATTCTAGAGAGAGAAACTGTCACTTTCTCTCTCTAAACTAAACTACTCCTACTCCTAAACTAAACTAATCTAAAAAATGACTAACTCCCTTCATGTGGTGATATGAAGGGTATTTATAGGAAAGGAGGGTGGATGGAGGCTTCTTCTTTTCTTTCTTTCTTTCTTCACGTCTCCTCGACTCGACTTAAATTCTTCGTCTTTGTCTCGGGATAATTTGAACTCGTCTTATAATTTTTCAATAATTTAGACTTGAGTTCTTTGGCTTTTGGTGAACTTCCGTCTTTTGACTTTTTCTTCGATAAATCTTCAGAATTGGTCTTGGACTTCCGTTCTTTTTCCACTCTTGATCTTTCGACTTCATCTTTCGTCTTTTTATTCAATAAAAGCCCGTGAATGCCGTGTTTTCTCCACTTTTCACCTTTTCATCCTAAATCACAACAAAAACACAAACCACGCATAATTCCGACATAAATGACATAAAATACACGTTTTGGCTCGGTTATTATTGCAATTAATTAGTAAAAAGGATGGGTGTTTTCACACCTATCAATGACTTAGGTTATAAATTTAATTATTAGATCATGAATTTTAACCGAAGTATTTATATTAACTAGACTTTATAATTAATTGATTATTAAAAACCATGACTATAATTAATTAATTAACATGACTTAGGTTATATTATTAATAATTAATAATACATGTTTTAACCTAAGTATTTTACCTTATTTAATTAAAAACATGATATATTTAATTAAATACTTTTAACCTATAGTTTATGAAATTTACATGTAATAATTAATAAACTATACTTTATAACAACAAGACTTAGAATAATAATCAGAAAACGCTTAAGCTTATATAATTAGCTTATTTAACCAGCTTATATCTAATTATGGAAACTTTCTATTTTGTTGAAATTATTTAATTAAGGCAGCTAATCTATTTATGGAAACTTTCTATTTTTAGAAACTTAGCTATTTTAAGCAGTAATTCTATTTTTGGAAACTTTCTATTTATGGAAACTTTCTATTTTTGGAAACTTTCTATTTTTGGAAACTTTCTATATTTGGTAACTTTCTATTTTTGGAAACTTTCTATTTTAGGAAACCTGCTATTTTTAGAAAGTTACTTATTATTACACAGCAAGTATAAAAATACATGAAATACAAGTAATACTTAATCAGAATAGACAGAACATAGGATAAATACAGTATAAAGCTTAAAACAGTAAAACATGACATGAACGTATAAAATAAGCTAAGACATGACATAAAATCAGTTACGTATTTAGTAATCAGGTACTTATACACGTATGTATTTATGTAGCATTAGTGATACCGAAGTAGGACTCTCTTCCGTTCGTCTTCTTCGTTCACTGGACATAAGGTACGGATTCCCGTTCTTTCAGTATGGACATTCTTTCCTTATTAGGATTCCCCGTATGCAGCCAACTGTTTTCTCATAGTATAAGTTTATATGTTTGATTGCTTATGTTTAATTTAGAATACCTGAAGCCATATACATGCATGACCAGTTTCACCTAGTTATGGAGGTACCATAACCATAACACTAGAGGCACTGGTGTTATGACTTCCCCACGGCGGAGTGATTGCTCGTGGCGTCCCTTCAGCTTTTGGCCATATTATTATATTTATCATGTGGGACGTATGGGTGCATCCTAGTTACATGTTTTTTAGTAGATTACTCATTGTGAATGTGGTGTGTGCCTTGCATCCTTCACAAGGAGCTGATCCCTCCTACCCAAAACCAGTATATTAAGTTAGAGGCAGCCCCTCTAATTTGCATGATGAGGTCACCCCTCCAATTATTCATGCACGGTGGATTTTCATGACCTATATTGGCTAATGGTAAAATATGTTAAACAGTTTTTATAAGATAAACATAAGGCTTTTCAAACTTTAAAACCAGTTTTACTAAGACTTAACCGGGTTATTCGGGACTTAGTTTCTTTCGCTGTTATATGCTTATATGCTTATATTATTCATGCTTTATTTTACATCCGTGCACTGAGTGTATTGCTCAACCGTTTTCCTTTTCATGTTCCCAAAACGGCAGGTACTCAGGGACGCTCGTAGACTTTAAGCGTACGTGTATATGGACTGGAAGCTTTCTAGCCTTTCTTTACTTTATGCATTATCTATACTTTGACACTCTTTCCTTGGACATTGTTTAGTCCTTTCGTTTACAGTACTTATGTTTGTGTGTGATGAGCTTTACTTTTGGACTACCGATGTTTGATTCTGGTATTTCCTTTTTATGGTCATGTAATATTTTAGACATTTATCCTTGTATGCTTTGATGACACGCCATAATTACGTGTGACATTCCATTATCAAAATGGGGTGTTACATGCACCGTGTGGGAAAGTTTTCTTTTACTTGCTTGAGGACAAGCAAACTCTTAAGTGTGAGGGGGTTTGCACATTTAGCTATTTCTTATAAAAACCAAAAATATTTTCAGATATTCATAGATTTTTCAATTTTTATAATATTTAAAAATTTTCTTTTCTTTTAGAACCTAGGTATATAGTTTCTAACTTTATTTTACTTTTATTTGCTTGAGGGTAAGCAAAGTTTTTCTTTTCCTTGCTCGAGGACGAGCAAAACTTAAGTGTGAGGGGATTTGATAACGCCTAAATCCAACATGTTTTCTTGAGCGGTATCCGTATATTTTGCATGGTTTTTGGTTATACTAACAAGCTATTTAGCTCATATATGTGTGAAGTTGTGTTTTGTGTTGTTAGTTAGCCAAGAATAAGGAAAGAGAAGAAAAGAAAAAATAAACGACGATTCATGCATATAAGAAGGAATCCCGACTAGCTACAAGCCTCTGAAGATCCATTTCGGGTGCAAGAACAAGTGTTTTCAAGAAGTGTACAAGTCACTTAGCATGGAAGTTGCCACTGACAAAATCCAAAGTTGCCACCCACTACTTTCATGTTGGCGGATTTTACTACAAGTCTTTGGAACACACAAGAACATTCTATTGGAGCATTCTAGAATCACTTTGGGACCAAGTAAACAACTTTGGCTACAAGAAAACACCTTTGCCTCCAAGTATTTTGCTTTGGCTAATCAGCCCAAGGGAAACGGTCAGACTAACGACCGTTCTGCTACGGAAAGGTGTGGCGGTAATGATAATTACCGTAACAACGTTGGACACTCCAACGGCAGCAGGTCCTAATACTTACGCATTTTCTTATGATTTCATGTTATAACTCATAATTCTGACACTCTAGCAAATCTTCAATCAGGAACCATGGAAACGGTAGGGACCAGAACCAGAGAGGTTCACAGCCTAGCCGTCCAGCTATCACTGGTATTCAATCTTACGATTATTCGCATTGTCCTTTGTACCCTATTATCATGTCTAATGTAAAATGTTTTATCAGGTCCTCAGCCAGCCAGAGCACCTGTTGGAGGATATACTCATCCTCTTTGCTCTACTTGCCACCGTAGGCACCCAGGGCCATGTCGTCGTAACACAGACGCATGCTTCAAGTGTGGTCTTCCTGGCCATCTCATGAAGGACTGCCGTAAGGGCGAGATGGAGGGCACATCAGGACATGCTGATACCAAGCCGCCTCCTACCACTGGACGTGTCTACACGACATCTCGAGATCAGGCCAACAAGTCTACAGGTACCATCACTGGAATCTTGTATATGTATGGTCAGGCTGCGTGCGTTTTATTTGATACGGGTGTTACTCACTCGGTCATTTCTACTGCTTATGCTAAGAACATTAGGATGCTCCCCCTGCCACTAGATAATATACTGATTATTTCCACACCTTTGAGAGAAACTGTACGCATAACCCATGTATACAAGAGTCTTCCCCTAGAGTTTGATGATAAGGTTCGTCCTGTTGACGTACTTCCGCTGGACATGAAAGACTTTGACACTATTTTGGGCATGGATTGGCTATCCAAGCATCATGCTACCATAGACTGCCATTCATATCGAGTTATCTTCGGTGATGTTAATGCACCAGAGTACATTCATAACGGGTTCGTACCCGGACGGTCTGTACAAATCATATCTACCCTGCAAGCACGTGCACTATTGTCACATGGCTGCGAGGGTTATCTAGCCACGGTTCAAGACATGGATGCTGAATCTCCATCAATTGAGGATCAGCCAATAGCGTCGGAATTCCAAGATGTATTTCCAGAAGAACTTCTGGGCATACCACCTGCACGAGAAGTGGAATTTAATATCGAGCTCATCCCTGGAGCAGAGCCGATTTCCAAGGCTCTTTATCGCATGGCTCCCATAGAGTTAATGGAGCTGAAGGATCAACTGCAAGAACTTCTAGAACGAGGTTTTATTCGATCGAGCGCATCTCCATGGGGTGCACCGGTCTTATTTGTTAAGAAGAAGGACGGCAGTATGCGTCTTTGCATAGACTATCGCGAGCTCAACAAGATTACTATCCGGAATAGGTATCCACTGCCGCGTATAGACGATATGTTTGAACAACTCCAAGGGGCCAAACACATCTCCAAGATTGATCTCAGGTCAGGCTATCATCAACTACGGGTTAAGGAGCAGGACATCGCCAAGACTGCTTTTCGTACCCACTTTGGCCACTACGAATTTGTAGTCATGCCATTTGGCCTGACCAATGCTCCAGCAGTGTTCATGGATTTGATGAACATAATCTTCCATGAATTTCTGGACAAGTTCGTCATTGTCTTCATCGATGACATCCTGATTTTCTCAAAGTCCAAGGAGGAACACGAAGACCATCTTCGTACAGTACTACAGATTCTTCGCCAGAAGCAGCTGTATGCTAAATTCTCCAAGTGTGAGTTCTGGTTAGACAAGGTGGCATTCTTAGGTCACATTGTATCAGCAGAAGGAATCACTATGGATCCAGCGAAGGTTGAGGCTATTACTAAGTGGCCGAGGCTGACATCAGCGACGGAAGTCCGCAGTTTCTTAGGCTTAGCTGGCTATTACCGTAGGTTCGTGGAGAACTTTTCCCGCTTAGCACTACCATTGACCAAACTGATGCGGAAAGGGGAGAAATTCGTCTGGACTGAAGAACGAGAGAAGAGCTTTGAAGATCTGAAGCAGAAGCTAGTATCTGCACCTATTCTTACTCTCCCATCTGGTACGGGTGGATTTCAAATCTACAGTGATGCATCGGGGAAGGGACTTGGCTGTGTTCTCATGCAACATGGGAAAGTGATCGTGTACGCTTCACGGTAGCTTAAGCCTTATGAAGAAAATTACCCTACGCATGACTTGGAACTTGCTGCAGTCATGTTTGCATTGAAGATATGGAGGCACTACTTATATGGAGAACCATGTGACATTTTCACGGACCACAAGAGCTTGAAGTATATCTTCACTCAACGTGAATTGAACATGAGGCAGAGGATATGGTTAGAGCTGTTGAAGGATTATGACATTAATCTACAGTATCATCCCCGAAAGGCGAATGTAGTAGCAGCTGCACTTAGCAGGAAGTCCGGAATGATCAACGGCATTAAAATTGAGGAGGAAATCATAAGTGACTTGGAGCGACTAGACATAGAGATCATGGTACGTCGACAGCGCGGTTACTGGGCTAATCTTAGAGTAGAACCCGAGTTACTCTCTAAGATCAAGGAAGCTCAGAAAGATGATGGAGAAATATGGGCGATAGTTCAGAATTTGGAGAAACAGACGAAATTCAGAGTAGATGCAGATGGTATCGTATGGCAGGGCACGCGACTTTGTGTTCCTGATGATCAAGAACTCCGAGAAGCCTTGTTAGCTGAAGCTCATAGCTCCCCATTTTCTATACATCCTGGTTCGACTAAGATCTACCATGACATCAAGCAGTCCTTTTGGTGGAGTGGTATGAAACAGGATGTTGCCACTTACGTCTCCAAATGTCTTACCTGCCAGCAGGTTAAGATCGAGCATCAGCGATCTGGCGGTCTTCTTCAACCGTTAGATATTCCAGAATGGAAGTGGGACAAAATCACCATGGATTTTGTTACTGGTCTTCCGCCAACTAAGAGGAAGCACGATGCAATTTGGGTTATCGTAGATCGACTTACCAAATCAGCTCATTTCTTACCGATCTGTAAGGAAGATTCGGTAAGTAAACTCGCCGATACATATAGAAGAGAGATCATGAGACTCCACGGTGCTCCATCTAGCATCGTCACAGACAGAGATCCTCGATTCACTTTGCGATTTTGGAAGAGTCTGCAGAAAGCTTGGGGTACACAACTTAAGCTTAGCACGGCTTTTCATCCTCAAACAGACGGGCAATCAGAGCGAACGATTCAGACATTGTAGGACATGTTGAGGTCATGTGCGTTGGAATGGACGGGTGATTGGGATGATTATATCTGTTTGGTGGATTTTGCATACAACAACAGTTGGCACGCAAGTATCAAGTGTGCTCCTTTCGAGATGTAGTATGGCAGAAAGTGTCGCGCCCCAATCTGCTGGGATCAGGTTGGTGAGAGAACACTTGAAGGACCAGAAACCATAGAGATGACTAATGAGAGGGTCGTAGTAGCTAAGCAGAAACTTCAAGAAGCACGGTCACGTCAGAAAAGTTACGCCGATAAGCATCATAGGGACATAAATTTTAACATAAGAGATCACGTCTTTCTTAAGGTTTCGCCAGCACGTGGTGTTATACGCTTCAGGATTAAAGGGAAGCTCAGTCCTCGTTTCATCGGACCGTTTGATATCACTGAACGAGTCGGTGAAGTATCTAACCGGTTAGCGTTACCTCCGCAGCTTTCACATGTACACAATGTGTTTCATGTGTCCTTACTCAGAGGGTACCAGTATCATCCCCTTCACATGGTTCAGTATCCACTAGAACAGATACGTGAAGATCTCACTTTCATAGAAGAACCCGAACGAGCTCTTGACAGACAAGAACGAGTCATGAGAAGGAAGACGATTCCATTCGTCAAAATCCTTTGGAGGGATCATACCGAGCGGGAAGCCACTTGGGAAACAAAGGAGTCTATCCGGGCTTCTTACCCTCATTTCATATTTTGAATTCGGGTATGTTCTTATTTTCCAGTTTACTTTATCTATAATTCGGGGACGAATTATTCTTTTTAGGGGGGAAGAGTCGTAAAACTCGCATGCTTTTACCATGAATAGTACCCTTAAGATCGTACGTACTAGATTAAAACTTTCCTTTTATAGTATGTTTATGTTCACGTATAAGATTTTTAAGTATTACATACGTGTTAGAACACGATAAGTATTTATTACGTATGAACACACGATAATTATTAAAATAATAATTATAATCACGAACATGCGATCATGAAATCATGAACGTAATTTAATCACGAGCTAATATTAATTACGTATATATATTTATTACGAACACGAATAAATATATTAAGTCACGATCAATAATTAATTAGAACACATAAAACACGAACACGATAAAACACGAACACACATTAAAATATTTAGGCTCGGAAAAGGTGCGGGTTACCCCATGTGGGGCCCCTACCCGCGGCTACACCAAGAAAGTGGGCCAAGCCCATTTTATTTTACTAAAACAAGGGATTTAGGAAATCTTGTGTCATTTTTCACAAAATCAAGAAATAATTAAAAACCCTAAAAAAGCTTTGTCCCTTGGCCGCCGGTTATACACCATCACAAGAAGGTGTTCGAATTGATTTTTGATCTTGAATATTGTACAAGCATTCGTGTGTGTTCATCCTTGATCGATCCACGTAATCGGTATAACCTTTTAACCCTTTTCTTTTATGTTTGATTTAATGAATCACATAAAATTATGATGTTTTTAAAAACTAATTAAAAACAATTATTAAAACATGTCTATGATTATGGGGTAAATCAAAACAAGGGTTTTTAGGGGTGTTTGTTCTAGCCGACGCCTAACCGAGACCAAGGGGGGTCTCGGCTTGGCTTATTAACCACCACCGAGACCTCATGGTCTCGGTATGGTGGTGGTGATCCCACGGCAGTAGCAAACAAGGGGGAACCCCGACTTGGTTCGGGGTATGGTGTTGATTACGGGTCCGGTTCATGGTTTCTAGTCACGATCCGGTTCATATATTATTTTAAGGTTTATGATTTTAATAGTTATGTGTTAAAAAATTAAATTAATAAAACTTGACATGATTAATTTAATTAGCATGACTTAGGTTATAAATTTAATTATTAGATCATGAATTTTAACCGAAGTATTTATATTAACTAGACTTTATAATTAATTGATTATTAAAAACCATGACTATAATTAATTAATTAACATGACTTAGGTTATATTATTAATAATTAATAATACATGTTTTAAC
This sequence comes from Glebionis coronaria, assembly GCA_025667525.1. Classification (NCBI taxonomy): domain Eukaryota; kingdom Viridiplantae; phylum Streptophyta; class Magnoliopsida; order Asterales; family Asteraceae; genus Glebionis; species Glebionis coronaria. The sequence continues at coordinate 469,655,773 of CM046879.1, forward strand.
CTAAGTATTTTACCTTATTTAATTAAAAACATGATATATTTAATTAAATACTTTTAACCTATAGTTTATGAAATTTACATGTAATAATTAATAAACTATACTTTATAACAACAAGACTTAGAATAATAATCAGAAAACGCTTAAGCTTATATAATTAGCTTATTTAACCAGCTTATATCTAATTATGGAAACTTTCTATTTTGTTGAAATTATTTAATTAAGGCAGCTAATCTATTTATGGAAACTTTCTATTTTTAGAAACTTAGCTATTTTAAGCAGTAATTCTATTTTTGGAAACTTTCTATTTTTGGAAACTTTCTATTTTTGGAAACTTTCTAAATTTGGTAACTTTCTATTTTTGGAAACTTTCTATTTTAGGAAACCTGCTATTTTTAGAAAGTTACTTATTATTACACAGCAAGTATAAAAATACATGAAATACAAGTAATACTTAATCAGAATAGACAGAACATAGGATAAATACAGTATAAAGCTTAAAACAGTAAAACATGACATGAACGTATAAAATAAGCTAAGACATGACATAAAATCAGTTACGTATGTAGTAATCAGATACTTATACACGTATGTATTTATGTAGCATTAGTGATACCGAAGTAGGACTCTCTTCCGTTCGTCTTCTTCGTTCACTGGACATAAGGTACGGATTCCCGTTCTTTCAGTATGGACATTCTTTCCTTATTAGGATTCCCCGTATGCAGCCAACTGTTTTCTCATAGTATAAGTTTATATGTTTGATTGCTTATGTTTAATTTAGAATACCTGAAGCCATATACATGCATGACCAGTTTCACCTAGTTATGGAGGTACCATAACCATAACACTAGAGGCACTGGTGTTATGACTTCCCCACGGCGGAGTGATTGCTCGTGGCGTCCCTTCAGCTTTTGGCCATATTATTATATTTATCATGTGGGATGTATGGGTGCATCCTAGTTACATGTTTTTTAGTAGATTACTCATTGTGAATGTGGTGTGTGCCTTGCATCCTTCACAAGGAGCTGATCCCTCCTACCCAAAACCAGTATATTAAGTTAGAGGCAGCCCCTCTAATTTGCATGATGAGGTCACCCCTCCAATTATTCATGCACGGTGGATTTTCATGACCTATATTGGCTAATGGTAAAATATGTTAAACAGTTTTTATAAGATAAACATAAGGCTTTTCAAACTATAAAACCAGTTTTACTAAGACTTAACCGGGTTATTCGGGACTTAGTTTCTTTCGCTGTTATATGCTTATATGCTTATATTATTCATGCTTTATTTTACATCCGTGCACTGAGCGTATTGCTCAACCGTTTTCCTTTTCATGTTCCCAAAACGGCAGGTACTCAGGGACGCTCGTAGACTTTAAGCGTACGTGCATATGGACTGGAAGCTTTCTAGCCTTTCTTTACTTTATGCATTATCTATACTTTGACACTCTTTCCTTGGACATTGTTTAGTCCTTTCGTTTACAGTACTTATGTTTGTGTGTGATGAGCTTTACTTTTGGACTACCGATGTTTGATTCCGGTATTTCCTTTTTATGGTCATGTAATATTTTAGACATTTATCCTTGTATGCTTTGATGACACGCCATAATTACGTGTGACATTCCATTATCAAAATGGGGTGTTACATGCACCGTGTGGGAAAATTTTCTTTTACTTGCTTGAGGACAAGCAAACTCTTAAGTGTGAGGTGGTTTGCACATTTAGCTATTTCTTATAAAAACCAAAAATATTTTCAGATATTCATAGATTTTTCAATTTTTATAATATTTAAAAATTTTCTTTTCTTTTAGAACCTAGGTATATAGTTTCTAACTTTATTTTACTTTTATTTGCTTGAGGGTAAGCAAAGTTTTTCTTTTCCTTGCTCGAGGACGAGCAAAACTTAAGTGTGAGGGGATTTGATAACGCCTAAATCCAACATGTTTTCTTGAGCGGTATCCGTATATTTTGCATGGTTTTTGGTTATACTAACAAGCTATTTAGCTCATATATGTGTGAAGTTGTGTTTTGTGTTGTTAGTTAGCCAAGAATAAGGAAAGAGAAGAAAAGAAAGAATAAACGACGATTCATGCATATAAGAAGGAATCCCGACTAGCTACAAGCCTCTGAAGATCCATTTCAGGTGCAAGAACAAGTGTTTTCAAGAAGTGTACAAGTCACTTAGCATGGAAGTTGCCACTGACAAAATCCAAAGTTGCCACCCACTACTTTCATGTTGGCGGATTTTACTACAAGTCTTTGGAACACACAAGAACATTCTATTGGAGCATTCTAGAATCACTTTGGGACCAAGTAAACAACTTTGGCTACAAGAAAACACCTTTGCCTCCAAGTATTTTGCTTTGGCTCCAAGTTCATGCATTGAAGACAAAGGCCTTAATTTCACTATAAATAAGACCCTTGGGGTCATTGTAACATATCACTTGAATCACATCATAGTAACTCATTACTAACTCCATTATTCACCAAGAGACTCTCCCAACCTTGGTGAAAACCCCAATTCCCGGATTTAATATTGGTGTGCCAAAAAGTGACGTTTTTGAAGCTCCAATCATCAAAATAACCTTGCCAAACTCTAAGGGATCATTACCCTTATCATTGGCAGTGTTTCTTGATACTTAAATAACCACCAATCTTCACCAAACCTCTCCAAAACCTGCCTCAATTCTCAAATACGAATTTCATTTTCATAACCCGAAAGACCACAAACTCCTACCATTGGTTCGAAACTTGTAGTCAATTGGAGGCCTAAGGATTGCTCTAATTCCTTTCATTTACTTATTGTAATCATACTTTTGGTAAACTCTTGTTACTTTTCATAATGTTGAAGGATGTTATTCATGTTGAAACCTTTGTTTGTTTTGAAATAATTGTGGAGTAGTTTCATATACACTTGTTTGGATGATGTTGTGACATGAGGATTGTTTATGTTTTATCACACTAGTAAAAAAAATGGTATCCGTCACACCCAAAAAGAGTGACCGTAGGCATACAGTCACACGCGGTTTTTTTGTCTTTGTGACCAAAGGTCCCGCGACCGTAGGTACACTACGATCACGATCTGATCTTTGTGACGATAACCAGCAAAAAAATGTGACCAATACTCGAAAATGTGTGACGAAATAGGTACAATATTTGGTGTTTTAGTGAATATGTGTGACGGTAAACATTCTACAGTTACACGAGTTTTGTTTAAGAGTGACTATTGTTTATAAATTTGTCACATGAATATACAATATGTGTGACATTTACTATGTGATTAGTGTATTTTGTGTGACTATATGCATCAAATAGTCACATGAAGGTTATGTTTGTGTGACTTTTTATGACATGTAGTCACACAAATTATGCTAATGGCTCTGAGTTTGTCACATACAATTAACCAAAGAGTTACCAATAGTAGTAATAAGTGTGACTGTATGCTTTGTCAAGTCAAGCCAATTGTATTGTGTGTGACTATATGCATCTAATAGTCATATGAATTGTATGTTTGTGTTACCTTTTATGACATGTAGTCACACAAATCATGCTAATGGTACTGAGTTTGTCACATACAATTAACCAAAGAGTTACCAATAGTAGTAATAAGTGTGACTGTATGCTTTGTCAAGTCAAGCCAATTGTATTTTGTGTGACTATATGCATCCAATAGTCACATGAATTGTATATTTGTGTTACCTTTTATGACATGTAGTCACACAAATCATGCTAATGGTACTGAGTTTGTTACATAAAATTAACCAAAGAGTTACCAATAGTAGAAATAAGTGTGACTGTATGCTTTGTCAAGTCAAGCAAATTGTATTTTGTGTGACTATATGCATCAGATAGTCACATGAAGGGTATGTTTGTGTGACCTTTTATGACATCTAGTCACACAAATTGTGATAATGGCTCTGAGTTTGTCACATACAATTAACCAAAGAGTAACCAATAGTAGTAATACGTGTGACTGTATGCTTTGTCAAGTCAAGCCAATTGTATTTTGTGTGACTATATGCATCTAATAGTCACATGAATTGTATGTTTGTGTTACCTTTTATGACATGTAGTCACACAAATCATGCTAATGGTACTGAGTTTTTCACATACAATTAACCAAAGAGTTACCAATAGTAGTAATAAGTGTGACTGTATGCTTTGTCAAGTCAAGCAAATTGTATTTTGTGTGACTATATTCATCCAATAGTCGCATGAATTGTATGTTTGCGTGATCTTTTATGACATGTAGTCACACAAATCATGTTAATGGCACTAAGTTTGTCACATACAATTACCCAAAGAGTTACCAATAGTAGTAATAAGTGTGACTTTATACTTTGTCAAGTCAAGCAAATTGTATTTTGTGTGACTATATGCATCCAATAGTCACATAGAATTGTATGTTTGTGTGACTTTTTATGATATGTAGTCACACATTGGAATGTGAATAAGTGTGACTATGTTTCATCTTCTAGTAACCTTTTAGGATTCAATAAAAACAAATAACAAAATTCTAGAAATAAAATTTCAATTGCATTAATATATAAAATTGAATGTACATAATCAAATCAACAAAAGTAATGTCGTATTATTCTCAAGTAACATACTTTTCACATAGAATCACATTTGTAAAGACTTTGAATCACCGTATTATAAAGTCTTTTGAGCCTTGTTATTCCTAGCTTGTTTCTGCATATGAGTAATAGTCGTAAATGTACTGCGTGCTAGAACAGTCATCGAGCGCTTAGATCCTATGTTTGGTGCACTTTCAACAACAACTTTCATGGTATTTGGTGGTGTTGTTTCCTGTATGGAAACAAAGCCATGTATTAAACATTGAACTAAATATGGAAAGCTATGTATATGTAGGATGATAAATCAAGTGTATGTACCTCTTCCAAAAAAAATAACCTTTCCTTTGGCCATGCCACGAAACTACCTTTTACATCGTTAACAGTTTTTAAACCATTATTTCCATCATCAGGTATGAATGCTGCATCCACTATGGATTCATCAACTAAAACTTTGTAGCAATTTTTTGGTAGTGGTTGGTTATGAATCATTACATTGTCTCCATCCTTAGACTTTTATACCCTACCGTTACCAATAATAATTGTCCTAGATATGTTCCACAGTTTGCACTTACATGTCTGAAGAAAAAATGTTTACATGCGTTAATGAGAAATAAATTAAACAAGTAATTATATGAAAAATGATGAAATACTTACATCTGGTAGTGATGGTGGAGACTGATTTACTTTTGATTTAGAAGGTGTACTCTTCTTTCGTAATGATGCAATAGGTACGTCTTGTTGTGTCGAGGGAGACAGATTTTGTTGTGATCCGGAAGCTAGATAAATATCTTCTTGAGATTGGGAATTTTAAAGTGGAGACTTCTTTTCCAACGATCTAGTCTTATTTTTTGCTAACCTAGTTCTAGTAGGTACTTGCATATATACATAACATAGTAAGTAAGTCATGTATAGTACAATTTAGAAACCAAACATGGTTTTTTTATAACTTACCTTCTTCGCAGTTGCAGTTGCAGCTGTAGTTGTAGTGTCCAAATCCTTGTTCGAAGTTGCAGTTGTCTTAGACATTAGAAATAACACACCCTTCTGAAGTCCACCACCACTGATCGACGTCCTTTGCTCTTCACTAGGTATTTTGTTTAATGTATTATGTTCTAGTTGTAATACCTGCAATATATAAGTATGTTAATTGTTAATGGTATTACAGATTGAAAATCATCAAATCAAAATTAGAAAACTAGTCTTACATTTGACTGACTTGGCATTAACTCGGCTATATTAACCCCTTGTGAAGACATAACTTTCAACATTTTTTCAATAGTTTCCTGTGTTTGTGACATCTTGGTGTTTAATTCAGCGACTGTATTCTCTTTTTCTTTACGCGCCTGTCTCTCCTTCTCAAGTTCATTTTCAAGCAACGCAATCCTTACATCAGTTCCTTGTTTCCTTCTAGGTAGATCAAAGAACTTCCTGCACGTAACTCTGCCTCCCACTCCTCGTGCATACCCTCCCTTTTTCCTTTCCTTATACATGTGATAATGAATCTGAGCCACTATCAATCGTCAAGGTTCCATCTCTGATATGTTCCTCTACTTCCAGCTGCACACAAAAAATGGTAAATAATTTATTATACGAATATAAACATTATATAAAAAAATTTGCAATAACACTTACAATCTTAGTGCCAACTTTGATTGTGTTGGATAAATCAAACGAACAAACAAAGATTAAACAAACGAAGCGGAAGCTTTTATTCAATACCCTAAATTACAATTCGAAAGCTACAAAGAAAACTAAAACAATTAATCCCTATTTATAGGCTAAAACAAACTTGTTGGACAAGCTAAACAAATTTACTAAAGAGACCCTAAAGTTTAACTCACTTTTCAACAATCTCCACAGTGAGTTCAACTTCATACGAAACTTCAAAACAAACGAATCTTGGTCTTCAAATTCAAATACCCGAATACCAAATTCCAAACGCCCCTTGAGAGTTTAAGTCACTTTTTGAACAATCTCCACCGTGACTTCAACTCTATTCGAAAATTCAAACCAAACGAACATTCCGTCTTAATTCGGAATTCCAAATGAATAAACGATCGGATCAAACAAACAAACAAACAAACAAACAAACAAACAAACGATCGAATCTGAAAACGATCTCAAACAAACAAATGATCGAACCTGAAAACGATCTTGGATCGAACCTGAAAACGATCCAAACAAACAAATAAATGATCGAACCTTAAAACGATCTACCAAACAAACGACCGAACCTGAAAAACGGTCAACCAAACAAACGAATCGCCCCAACCGATCTTCACCAAAGACTATCAAATTCGAGCAACTAACTTCAAAATCCCGATGAACGAAAATCTCAAATTCTCCAAACAATCGAACAAATTCCGCATGACCCGATTATTACTAAGTCTTCAAAGCCGAATCAATCTCAAATTTAGTTACTCCATCATAACTAACAAATCCAAATCTGACATATCCAAACCCAAATACCGAAATTTCTGAAGATAGTGGAATGGTTTATTAAACAATTTTCAAAAACACAACCAATTTTCCAATCAAATTTGACTAAGGTATATATCTTATTCCAACGAACACATATCCAATTAGATAGTGGAATAGTTGGTTGACAAATACAAACTCTAACGAACACAATATCTAACAAACCAAACGATTATTTAATCGTTTTTTTCCAAAACTAATCGAATCTTTAAACACGATTCTTCAAAAACCAAACTTTACGAAACTTTTTTTTTCTTTTTCTTCATCATGACGAATCCAACCGCTCTGATACCACTTGTTGGATAAATCATACGAACAAACAAAGATTAAACAAACGAAGCGGAAGCTTTTATTCAATACCCTAAATTACAATTCGAAAGCTACAAAGAAAACTAAAACAATTAATCCCTATTTATAGGCTAAAACAAACTTGTTGGACAAGCTAAACAAATTTACTAAAGAGACCCTAAAGTTTAACTCACTTTTCAACAGATTGTTTCATCATCTGTCTCTTTTCCTTCTTTTCTAACCCTTCCAATAAACCACAATACACCACGAAGGGGGGGGGGGGGGTTCTTGATCTGGTGTAATTTCTTTTTTTATGATCTTCCAAACATCAAATACATACAGGTGAAAAGTTAAACCAACATGGACAACAATGTTAGGATATTACACCAATATAACCTTACCATTTACTCTTTTATATATACATAACCACCACGTCCCATTGTATGCTGATAAAGAGACTTGGAACGCACCAGTTTATTAGCAGCTGATTTCACCTAACAAAAAAGATTACTAGATGAGAAGTTGCTAGTATGTAACAGACTGTGTTTGTCATACGGAGTTTCTAAACAATGCATACATACGATGTTTTAAATGTAAAACGAAATAGAAATTAACAACCTTAAATTCTTCTGTCGCCGTGTGGTTTACAAAAGCAACCCAGTGTTCGGCATTGACGATTGCTTTGTAATTCTTTGGAACTACATTTAGTTTTTCAGGATTATCTAGGTTGGGAACTATGTGCTTTGCTGTCAATTTGTATCTAAAATTTCTTAGCAGTTCACCTAGCTTATTCATAACCAACTTTTTGTAGGACACATCAGATTCAAAGTATTGGTGCACATATTAACATAATGTTAAAGTAAATGTAGGAATACGACTAATAGTTGGGTAAAAAATTTTGTATTTGTACCGTGGTTTTAGTCCAAAGTTTTTCTCTTGCTTCCTCCTTCACATCTTTCCACGATAAAATCTTCAATCCTATCTGCTCCTGAACTGTGTCTCCTAAAAAACTTATAAATAATGATCTGTTTGGCCCTGATATTCTATTCAGTGCATCAAAGTTCACATTTATCTTCATGACATCTAGTTTTCCATATTTTATACGAAACTTGGCTAACCTAGTTATACCCCTCTTATTAACAACCTTTTCTTTACCGATGTCTTCATCCTCATCCGATTGATCACCATAATCCTCTGATTCATAACCTCCTTCATTATCGTGATTTACATCATCATTATTAACCAAATAATCATCATCATTAACAATATAATCTTGATCATTGTTTTCAGTGTTCATGATTATTGACATGTGTACAAGAACAATAAGTGGAAATGGTATGAAACTAGTGAAAAAGTAATTGAGATGGAGATGGAGTTAGAAAATTATGGTATATTTTGTTATTTTGGGGAAAAATCAGGATTTGAGATGGAGATGGAATTAGAATATTATGGTAACTGCATATGCATTAACTTAGCATGGACATTCAAAGTTTTCGTGAAAGATTTGGCTCTAAATACAAAAATTAAACAACCAAATATTTTGAACTCCAATTTGCCTCCAAATTAAACATTCAAACTATGTAAACTTTCCCTTTGAGTTTCCTGGTAAAAATAAATTTTGAACATAATTTTATACTATTTTACACATTTTAACATTCAACCAAAACCTTTGATAGATAACTGATAATTGCTTGAGTACATATATTGAATTGTACATGAACTTAAAATGCTTATATTAACTAGTTAACAAACCATATTGTTGATTACAGATAATTGATAATTGTTTCATAATGCTAGTAATGCATACAAATCTATTAAATTGTTGCAACCTGTAGTTTGATAATACAACAGGTGCCTAGCAATACCAGACCAACAAAACTAAAAAAAAATTGTTCATATTAAACAAGGTGAACTGACATCATCCAACCTTCCTTTTGCCTTTGCTGTTGCTCCCCTCTGCAGCATTCCTTGACCGACCCTTCTCAGCAATTTCTTTCCAAGTTTTTTTATTGGCTAGGCCAACAATGACATTTGGTCTTGGAGCTTTAGCTTGAGAATATGGAGCTTTGTGAGAGTGCTTTGATCTGGGAGTGTGCTTTTGTCTTGGAGCATCAGCTTGAGCAACTAATTCTTCATCACTAGAGTCAAAGAAAGGGCTCTTTCTAATCCAATCTATGTTTTCCCATTCCTCCTGATATTTGACCACATCATGTGTTTAAAACAATTAATCGATGGTATAAACGTATACAACTTTATGCATAAACACATAACAACTTAACTATACATTGTCTGAAATTTTCTTATATCCTTTCGAGTAAGCAGTCGGCTTTGACTTTGAACCTGACATAACATTAAGTTGAATAAATTAAAACTTCATAATGTTGTACATTAAACCATAAACTTTTAGTTTAAACAGATTTACCTTTAGAATTGTTATTCTTCTTGAGTTCTAACTCATAATCCTCATCACTCGTGTCTTTCTCCTCATCACTTGTATCTTCCTCATCATCACTAGAATCTACATCGGCATCATTAGTGTCTTCATCCTCATCAGATGAATCTGATTCATTCTCTACAGTAGGTTTGAATAGAATAGGAGTTTCTAAACAGGGAGGACGAATAAAGGGAGGACGAACTTTTTGGAAGATGTTGTGGCATTAGGTACACCTAAAATTTGAGTTTGAAGCAAGGCAGGACGAACAGAGGGAGGAAGAACTCGAGCGGACGAACTTGTGGCATTAGGAGTCTGAAACAAAGAAGGACGAACGAATGAAGAACTTGTGAAATTATGTATGCCTACAATAGGAGTTTGAAACAGTGGAGGATGAAAACAGGGAGTACTTGAAGAACTTCTTGGAAAACTACGAATAGGACTTGTATTGCTAGGGGGTGGGCGAAATTTAGCACTTTCAGAACTAGATGATGAAGTGTCAGATTCTATATGAATTACTTCTGGAAACATGTACATATTAATGTTAGTTATATGTCAATGAAGGGAGTGTTTGGCATAATGTGTATCATGGTTCTGGATGCCCTTATAACCTTTGGATTTGGTTATACATATGTTTTTATAGGGGACCATATCCTTAAACTATAACATACCATGAGACCATATCCAGACACATTAACAAAACCCATATCCTAGATTGAAACATAGACTATATAAACACATTAAGAAGGGTTAATCCTATAAATTGAATCACGTTAATTAAATATGACATAGTTCCACATACATGCATTAAAAGTAAGTGTAAACTCTAATATCAGTAACAAACTTACACTATTTGTATGAACCCTAATATTAAATTAAACAATACTGATTTTTGCATTACCTCTTTCCTCATGTTTCATATTGTTAATGATTCTGTAGATTGGCGACTATTGTTTATGAGGTTTGATTTTTTGATCGGTTATTTGGTGGTTAATTTAGGGTTCGTTCTTTCTGTGTCATTGTGAAAATGGTGGTGAAAATGGTGTTGGTTACAAGATGGTTACCGGATATTGTATTTAATGAACATGTAAATATTAAATTTACTTAATAATAAGAGTATAATTAACATTTAATTTTTAAAAGTTAATAATAAATAAATAATTAAATAACTTAAATATATTAATAATTAAATAACTTAACTATTTTTAAAAGTTAATAATAAATTTAATTTTTAAAAGTTAATAAGTAAATAAAAAAGCATATACGTTTTATTTTTATAAAAAACAAAAAATTAAAATATTACTTTAATTTTAAACATAAAATTATAGTTAAATAACTTAAATATATTAGGTTATAATAATGCTTGACAACCGCGAGATAAATATCTTTTGGTTTTATAACAGTATGTGGGATTTAGTTGAGCTTTATATCAATCACCTTGAATAATCATCTCAAGCAATTTATTATGAATAAGGTCGATTTTTAATGGACGGTTTAATAAGGTTAGGGTTTAGGGTTTATGGTTTGTGGTTTAAGGGTTAATTAATGGTTTAATGTTTATAGTTTAATGTTAAATGATTTAAGGTTTATGATTTAGTATTTAGGGTTTTTTGGGGTTAAGGTTTAGGGCTTAGGGTTTGCGGTTTAGGATTTAGGGTTTAAGGTTTAGGATTAATGGTTTACAGTTTAGGGTTTGTGGTTTATGGTTTTTGGTTTAAGGGTTAATTAATGGTTTAATGTTTATAGTTTAATGTTAAATGGTTTAAGGTTTATGATTTAGTATTTAGGGTTTTTTGGGGTTAAGGTTTAGGGCTTAGGGTTTGCGGTTTAGGATTTAGGGTTTAAGGTTTAAGATTAATGGTTTAATTAGCTAGGGTTTGTGGTTTATTAATGGTTAGTTAATGGTTTAATGTCTATAGTATAAGGTTAAATGGTTTAATATTTATGATCTAGTGTTTAGGGTTCATTGGTTTAAGGTTCATGGATTAGGGTTTAGGGTTTAAGGTTTATGGTTTGTGGTTTATGGGTTAAATAATAGTTTACTGTTTATAATTTAAGGTTAAATGGTTTAAGGTTTATTATTTAGTGTTTAGGGTTTTTTAGGGTTAAGGTTTAGGGCTTAGGGTTTGCGGTTTAGGGTTAGGGTTTAAATGTAAAACCCCAAATTTTGGGCTTTTAACACGTCACCGTTTCATTATTAATATCGTTCATCCAATAATATTTTTATCAACGACTTTTACAAACGAGAAAATAATACAGTAAATATTATTTATTTACTTATATTACTTAAAAACTTGACATTTTAACCATAGAGCTATTTTATTTAATTATTTTTAGACATATTTTATGTGCATAAATAAATTATTAATTATATTATAATTAATAATGACGCTTTAAAATATTACACATTGAAACTATATACATAATTTGGACATAAACATTTAGTGCAACTAACCAAAAGGATGTATATTACCTTCTATCTAGCTAAACTTTAAAATAAACATTTCTTTGAATCCATTTAATTTACACATGAGGTATTACACAAACCATACTTCCAAATCTAACTAGATAAACTTAAGATTTACCAAATCCTACATGATACTTCATAGATCTCCCTTTTCTCTTTCACTCGTGTATAATGTCATCACCACAATCCTTTGGTAAACATTTTTACACATCTCCTAATATTTTCCTATCTCCTCTAAATGTGGGCAAGTGTAAGCCACGGACACCAAATCCTCTTAAAGATTCGCCTAGTACACATGCTAGTACCTCCTAAGATTTTCTAAATCTTAACCTACCTCCATGTGTGGCCGAGTATAAGCCACCACCCTCAACCTTCACATTTGATATTTCCTCTCTTCCCTCCCTCGTGTATAACACTTTCACCACCAATCTTGTCCCTCTTGGCTGTATAAATACACTCCACAAACCCTATCTCGTTTCTATCCCTCTTCTCACAACATTCACCACCTCCTTTCCCCTCCTTTTCTGCCGAAGAACAATACAACCAATCACCACAAAGTCTTTCATTCTTTCTTGGTTGAGACACAAGTAAACATAAAAACAAGCAAACCCTTGTCTGCTAATGAGGTTTGCATTATTCTAACGACTACACAAGCACCCCACGAATTGGTTTCGGTTTGTTGACAAGCAAATGGTAATCTTCCCATTTAGGCACCCATTAGTTACAAACAGTGGCAAATGCATGAAGGATGAGATGGGGTGAGGCCTTGATCACGTGGAACAACCATCGTGTTTCATCTACGCATCGACTCGATCCGTTTCGACACCTCTCGCTTCATTTCATCTCAAGTTCATGTAAGCTTTCTTCCACATACCTTATTTAATTTTTCATAACATATGCATTCTAGTCTTCCATAGTTGTGCTTGAAATCTATTAAAAACATAAACATGTACTTTTCACCTACTGTTCTTTCGACACCTTATGCAAATGATAGTAAACATGGGTTAGATGTTAAAAGCATGTACTTTGTAAAACACACTGATATACGAACTGTCGAACTGTTGACAAACACATATTAATCACACGTCCATATATTGAACGCATGCAAGAATCATAAAGTTAGGAGTTGTAAAACAGAAAGCACCATTTTCAAACCAACAGTGAGTTAAACCAACTTGTTAATCAGCCTAAACCTCAATCTTGAAGGCCCTAAAAGAACCACCTAGAAATGAGTGCCCACGAGTTTTATGGGGGCAAATGGTAGACAAGCTAGCTAAGATCCCATAATAACTCGAATCACCTAAAATGGTTATGAAACGAGCTAGAAATCAGTAGCCGAAAGAGATCGAACGTGGCATATGTAGATCGAAAAATAGAACCTTTTTTAAGCATCTCAACACAACCTGTTACGACCTACTTTTGACCCTCTAAACGAGCTTGCCCCAAGTCGGGTAAAGAACGAAAGTTGTAGACGGCCATGTCGTCTACACGAGCCTATTTTCAGTTTAACCCAAAAGTCTTTAACGAAAACCGTATACTAGATCGAAAGTGACTCGATAAACACTTGTGTTTTAAAATAGTTTTCGACACCAATTCCGAACATGATTTTACCCTATTAAACGATCTTGATTTATAAAACTAAGCTTACGGGCCTCTAGACGACCCGACCAGCTTTCTAACGATGCTTTTAGTTTGTATCAAAATGCATTTATGAACTCACCACTCGCTTTCGAAAATAACCACAACGACAAGTATTATATTGATCTTACCACCGCTAGTTTAATGTTGCCACCGTTATCAATTTAAAGCCACTGTTGGAGAATTGTAAAAGAAATGATCAAGTACGTAGCATGAAAACTTCCATTTTCTATAAAATGTTACTTGTCCCCCAACATTCAACATTCTTGTTCCCTGTTTCCCCAACACCAACATGTCTAGTTTTCTTAAAAGAAACATGTTTCACTTTTTAAAACACTTTTATAAAAATATTTATATTAATTAATTAATTATTTTTATAATAAAAATATAATATGTTTAGGATATTCGACCCGTTAAATGACCCAAATAAATAAACTAGCCCGACAACAAAATATTTAGTATTCCTAAATATATCCCGATTGAACGTCTACATTATTATTAAAACACTAAAACTTTCACAATTATTATAACCACCGCTTTATTTAATAAACTCAAGCACATACTAGGGGATTATATGCATTGTATATTATTATTACGCTAACGGAAACTTGTAAGACGTTTATGAAACATTATTTTTATAAGTCTTAATTAAATAAAAATCATTTTATTTCATTCATTTAAACTATTACCATTCAACCAATGTAAATACACTTTATTAAATTAAAGGTGTACATATTTTAATAACTTACTATAAGTTTAACAACGATAACAACTTATTAAATCTGTGATCATGCATTTTCATCAACTACATTTATATATGCATTTTATTTGTGCATTTACTGAGACACACATAAATTACTTAGGTAATTCTACTGCTTCGTGATCATACTGTGCCAGTACATTCAGTGACATCATCACTACATCATTACTACTGAGGTGAGTTCATGGCCCCATCTTTACTGTTTTATAACTGGGGGAGAAAACATACAAACATTTATTTTATGCAAGCATGCACAGACAACAACAATTTATTGCCTACTGTTTGCCCCATTCCCGTGGACTGTAATAGTTAATAGTGTAGCGCGAAATGTATGGATAGATCTATTCGGGTGTTGACAACACCCGGCCTGTCGTGATCAGCTGTCACGTGATGCTTAGGCCAAGCAGCAGGTTTATGTCATTGTCGGATTAAGGGAAACAAACTTCAGGATAGACCCAATGGGCGTACTGACAATCATGTCTAGCTTCTATTACAGGGCAGTAGGAACTACTGTAGTATTGGGCTGTGATGTCCTGCTACCTTCGTGATGCTTTGCATATTAATACTTTATTTAATTAAACCTGTGAATTCACCAACCTCGTGTTGACCCCCACATTTTTACTTTTATGTTTTCTCAGGAAAGTAAGCAGGTTCATGCATTGGATTCCAGCATTTTAGGAAAGCATCATGTTGACCATTGGGCTGGGATATTTACTTCTGTTTTACAATAAATGTGGTTTTATTCTAAACAAGATACAATGTGTAAAGTTAAATTCATGTAATATGTTTTAAATGATACTTTATGATCATGCTCTGTATCCTATTTGCTATCGATCCACCAAAGTAACACCCCAGTTACTATTCCGCTGCATTTGACCAACTTGGGGGTGTTACAGAAATGGTATCAGAGCGATAGTTATAGAGAACCAGATCAAAAACTTAAAAATTTTTAAATAATAAAAATTTTAAACTGGACTATAACTGAACATAAAAATCAGTTTAAAGAAAAATTGATTTTTGGGGACCCTAATAGTTAGGCATATAGCATATAGAGCATACATATTATATGAACTAACCCTTTACGTGCTTTACATATTACGATTGTGTAATCCTTATGAAGCTATTTAATACTTAAGGTATTTAATGAAACCCTATTTGGAACACAAACATGCCATGTTAGTAGGGAGCTTTATACTAAAGATGTTCCATCTCGATATTACGTTTTGACTGGGTGGTTGGGTTTACGATTTAAAGTGCCCTCACTCCTCAAACGTTTATAGAATGGCGTCTAAAGTATGATGGCCCGAAACAACGCATTGTAACCACAAACAACTTTGCACATAAAAATCCTTAGAAATATCTAAATACAATCTAACTAAATCTTTAATCTTTGAAGAATCTAACAATATTTTATAATATTTAAAATTCTAACTAAATACTGTGAATCTTTGGAAAATCTAAAAAGATTTTATAATCTTTAAAAATCTAACTAGATATTGTGAAATCTTTAGAAAAATCTAAAAAGATTTTATAAATCTTTGAAAAATCTAACTAAATTCTGTGAATCTTTGGAAAATCTAACAAGATTTTATAAACCTTCAAAAAAAATCTACCTAGATTTTTATCAATCTTAGAAAATCTTTATAAAAATCTAACCAGATTTTATAAATCTTTGAAATTATGATTAGATTTTATAAATCTTAGAAAATCTTGGGAAATCTAACTAGATGTTAACAAATCTTTAAAAATCTAACGAGATTTTAGCAACCTTTTGAGAATCATAACTAAATTTTGTAAATCATTGGAAATCTAACCAACTCTTTATAAATCCTTGGAAAATATAAATGGATTACGATAAATCTTGAAAAATCTAACTAGATTTTTGTAAACCTTGAGAAACTTTATTCGAACTAACTCTTTGGAAATCTTATTTACTCTTTGGATATTTTGTCTTTAGAGATCTAACAAAATCATTTAGTATCTAACTAAACTTAACAAATTTCATACTAAATTTTTAGCTAGTAGTACTAGCTAGTGGGTAAAATTACTCCTTTCAAACATTGCATAATGCTTTACAACATGAAAAACTTTGCACTATCATATGCATCTCATGAGCATACATCATTTTAAATCATATGAACATGGAGACAACTGGATCACAACATTTCATTATGATTATGAGTATTTAATCATAAAGACACGGCCACATTTGTATGACTACATTTTTATGAGCATACAGACATACTATTATTCATTGAACATTTCGTATGACTACATCTTTATTAGCATACAAAACATACAATTGATCATTTTTGGGATTATTAAGTCACCTGAAACACATGAGCATATGCATACATCATTTTAGATTTTATAAAGTCTAAAACCATGATCACAAGTATTTAAGTTTACCAAGTACGTAAACTCACTACAAAATAAATGTACACATACCCTCTTTATACTATAAGTAATAATACGGGTCAACGAAAGCTACTCTTTTTTTTTTTTTTTTTTTTTTACATTCCAACTTCACACTTATCAAATTTAATAAGTGTCATAAGTTTTATAATAGTAAAACTATACGTTTTATACTACTAAACTATACGTTTTATAATTACTACTTATACTTTCACCACAAAACCTAAACCTTAACCAAATCACCTTAGATTTGAACATCTACTACGGAACACAACTCATTGACTCATACACTTTGGTTTTGTAATATTTTTTTTTTTTATATTCATTTTGATGGTAAGCCTTGCCGAGAATATTTGAGTAGGTTGGGCTATGAAATCCTTATTGAAACGGATTAGGACGCTTTTTCGTTTGAATAAAGAAATCATAGGTCACCGAACCATGAAGTTATGAATTTTTACTTTACATGGATGAGGACGCTTATCGATGTAAATAAAAATTTATAAACAAGTGGGCTTAAATATATTCGACATGACTCATTATTGATATTATTTTAATCCAGCTATGGAGTGTATTCCTTTTGACTCACGATTCCTCCAAAATATCTTATCACTATTACATCCTTATCGAGAAACCTAAGAAAGATTCGTGCTCATCTCTCTTGGATCATAGCATTGTGCTATTGATTCTCGGCTTATTTTCAACCCAACATCACATAAGCTTATTGAAGCTTAATAAATTCAACAATCTCTTGAAGAACTACTAAAACATTAACAAGCCTTATCCATGCACACTGAGGCCCGATAAGGCCCATGAAACACATTTAATAGAGCCAAGACTTAAAACGAGAGTGCACTATTTTATCCAACCTTGTAAACTATCAGGGACTTGTTTTGCCACTTATCAAACATATTTCAAGCCCTAGACATCACTAAGGACTAAACATTGATTTCAATGAACTTAAAGGAAGCCCTAGATGATTTAACTCGGATTAAAAACCCTAGGGGTTTATTTTGCCACTTTTGAAACTCAATTTAAGCCCTAGGTTATTTTGTTGAAAAAAAAAAATTTGTGCCATAAAGGCCACATTACAAAAATAGAAGGACCAAATGTGTAAATTTTCAAAACATAATAGACAAGATACCTTGTGCATAAAAATTTACTCCTCAGAGGCATATGATCAATAACTACATTCTAAATATCACTCAAGAGTCTAAACTTGAGTTTATAAGATTACTCGTTCAAGAAAAAGTGTCCTCACTTATTCCCTAAACGAGTAACTTCATCTTAAGCTTTGAGGACAAAGCTAAAATAACGTGTAAGTGCTGTAAAACCCTAAATTTTGGGCTTTTAACACGTCACCGTTTCATTATTAATATCGTTCATCCAATAATATTTTTATCAACGACTTTTACAAACGAGAAAATAATACAGTAAATATTATTTATTTACTTATATTACTTAAAAACTTGACATTTTAACCATAGAGCTATTTTATTTAATTATTTTTAGACATATTTTATGTGCATAAATAAATTATTAATTATATTATAATTAATATGACGCTTTAAAATATTACACATTGAAACTATATACATAATTTGGACATAAACATTTAGTGCAACTAACCAAAAGGATGTATATTACCTTCTATCTAGCTAAACTTTAAAATAAACATTTCTTTGAATCCATTTAATTTACACATGAGGTATTACACAAACCATACTTCCAAATCTAACTAGATAAACTTAAGATTTACCAAATCCTACATGATACTTCCTAGATCTCCCTTTTCTCTTTCACTCGTGTATAATGTCATCACCACAATCCTTTGGTAAACATTTTTACACATCTCCTAATATTTTCCTATCTCCTCTAAATGTGGGCAAGTGTAAGCCACGGACACCAAATCCTCTTAAAGATTCGCCTAGTACACATGCTAGTACCTCCTAAGATTTTCTAAATCTTAACCTACCTCCATGTGTGGCCGAGTATAAGCCACCACCCTCAACCTTCACATTTGATATTTCCTCTCTTCCCTCCCTCGTGTATAACACTTTCACCACCAATCTTGTCCCTCTTGGCTGTATAAATACACTCCACAAACCCTATCTCGTTTCTATCCCTCTTCTCACAACATTCACCACCTCCTTTCCCCTCCTTTTCTGCCGAAGAACAATACAACCAATCACCACAAAGTCTTTCATTCTTTCTTGGTTGAGACACAAGTAAACATAAAAACAAGCAAACCCTTGTCTGCTAATGAGGTTTGCATTATTCTAACGACTACACAAGCACCCCACGAATTGGTTTCGGTTTGTTGACAAGCAAATGGTAATCTTCCCATTTAGGCACCCATTAGTTACAAACAGTGGCAAATGCATGAAGGATGAGATGGGGTGAGGCCTTGATCACGTGGAACAACCATCGTGTTTCATCTACGCATCGACTCGATCCGTTTCGACACCTCTCGCTTCGTTTCATCTCAAGTTCATGTAAGCTTTCTTCCACATACCTTATTTAATTTTTCATAACATATGCATTCTAGTCTTCCATAGTTGTGCTTGAAATCTATTAAAAACATAAACATGTACTTTTCACCTACTGTTCTTTCGACACCTTATGCAAATGATAGTAAACATGGGTTAGATGTTAAAAGCATGTACTTTGTAAAACACACTGATATACGAACTGTCGAACTGTTGACAAACACATATTAATCACACGTCCATATATTGAACGCATGCAAGAATCATAAAGTTAGGAGTTGTAAAACAGAAAGCACCATTTTCAAACCAACAGTGAGTTAAACCAACTTGTTAATCAGCCTAAACCTCAATCTTGAAGGCCCTAAAAGAACCACCTAGAAATGAGTGCCCACGAGTTTTATGGGGGCGAATGGTAGACAAGCTAGCTAAGATCCCATAATAACTCGAATCACCTAAAATGGTTATGAAACGAGCTAGAAATCAGTAGCCGAAAGAGATCGAACGTGGCATATGTAGATCGAAAAATAGAACCTTTTTTAAGCATCTCAACACAACCTGTTACGACCTACTTTTGACCCTCTAAACGAGCTTGCCCCAAGTCGGGTAAAGAACGAAAGTTGTAGACGGCCATGTCGTCTACACGAGCCTATTTTCAGTTTAACCCAAAAGTCTTTAACGAAAACCGTATACTAGATCGAAAGTGACTCGATAAACACTTGTATTTTAAAATAGTTTTCGACACCAATTCCGAACATGATTTTACCCTATTAAACGATCTTGATTTATAAAACTAAGCTTACGGGCCTCTAGACGACCCGACCAGCTTTCTAACGATGCTTTTAGTTTGTATCAAAATGCATTTATGAACTCACCACTCGCTTTCGAAAATAACCACAACGACAAGTATTATATTGATCTTACCACCGCTAGTTTAATGTTGCCACCGTTATCAATTTAAAGCCACTGTTGGAGAATTGTAAAAGAAATGATCAAGTACGTAGCATGAAAACTTCCATTTTCTATAAAATGTTACTTGTCCCCCAACATTCAACATTCTTGTTCCCTGTTTCCCCAACACCAACATGTCTAGTTTTCTTAAAAGAAACATGTTTCACTTTTTAAAACACTTTTATAAAAATATTTATATTAATTAATTAATTATTTTTATAATAAAAATATAATATGTTTAGGATATTCGACCCGTTAAATGACCCAAATAAATAAACTAGCCCGACAACAAAATATTTAGTATTCCTAAATATATCCCGATTGAACGTCTACATTATTATTAAAACACTAAAACTTTCACAATTATTATAACCACCGCTTTATTTAATAAACTCAAGCACATACTAGGGGATTATATGCATTGTATATTATTATTACGCTAACGGAAACTTGTAAGACGTTTATGAAACATTATTTTTATAAGTCTTAATTAAATAAAAATCATTTTATTTCATTCATTTAAACTATTACCATTCAACCAATGTAAATACACTTTATTAAATTAAAGGTGTACATATTTTAATAACTTACTATAAGTTTAACAACGATAACAACTTATTAAATCTGTGATCATGCATTTTCATCAACTACATTTATATATGCATTTTATTTGTGCATTTACTGAGACACACATAAATTACTTAGGTAATTCTACTGCTTCGTGATCATACTGTGCCAGTACATTCAGTGACATCATCACTACATCATTACTACTGAGGTGAGTTCATGGCCCCATCTTTACTGTTTTATAACTGAGGGAGAAAACATACAAACGTTTATTTTTATGCAAGCATGCACAGACAACAACAATTTATTGCCTACTGTTTGCCCCATTCCCGTGGACTGTAATAGTTAATAGTGTAGCGCGAAATGTATGGATAGATCTATTCGGGTGTTGACAACACCCGGCCTGTCGTGATCAGCTGTCACGTGATGCTTAGGCCAAGCAGCAGGTTTATGTCATTGTCGGATTAAGGGAAACAAACTTCAGGATAGACCCAATGGGCGTACTGACAATCATGTCTAGCTTCTATTACAGGGCAGTAGGAACTACTGTAGTATTGGGCTGTGATGTCCTGCTACCTTCGTGATGCTTTGCATATTAATACTTTATTTAATTAAACCTGTGAATTCACCAACCTCGTGTTGACCCCCACATTTTTACTTTTATGTTTTCTCAGGAAAGTAAGCAGGTTCATGCATTGGATTCCAGCATTTTTGGAAAGCATCATGTTGACCATTGGGCTGGGATATTTACTTCTGTTTTACAATAAATGTGGTTTTATTCTAAACAAGATACAATGTGTAAAGTTAAATTCATGTAATATGTTTTAAATGATACTTTATGATCATGCTCTGTATCCTATTTGCTATCGATCCACCAAAGTAACACCCCAGTTACTATTCTGCTGCATTTGACCAACTTGGGGGTGTTACATTAAAGTTTAGGATTAATGGTTCAATTAGCTAGGGTTTGTGGTTTATTAATGGTTAATTAATGGTTTAATGTTTATAGTATAAGGTTAAATGGTTTATGATTTATGATCTAGTGTTTAGTGTTCATTGGTTTAAGGTTCATGGTTTATGGTTTAGGGTTTAGGGTTTGTGGTTTAAAGGTTAATTAATGGTTTAATGTTTATAATTTAAGGTTAAATGGTTTAAGGTTTATGATTTAGTGTTTAGGGTTTTTTGGTTTGCGGTTTAGGGTTAGGGTTTATGGTTTAGGATTAATGGTTTAATTAGCTAGTGTTTGTGGTTTAATTATTAATTAATGATTTAATTTTTATAGTATAAGGTTAAATGGTTTAAGATTTATGATTTAGTGTTTAGTGTTCATCGGTTTGAGGTTCAGGGTTTAGGGTTTATGGTTTAGGGTTTGTAGTTTAAGGGTTAATTAATGGTTTAATGTTTATAAATTAAGGTTAAATGGTTTAAGGTTTATGATGTAGTGTTTAGGGTTTTTTGGGGTTAAGGTTTAGGGCTTAGGGTTTGCGGTTTAAAGTTAGGGTTTAAGGTATAGGATTAATGGTTTAATTAGCTAGGTTTTGTGGTTTAATTATTAATTAATGATTTAATGTTTATAGTATAAGGTTAAATGGTTTAAGATTTATGATTTAGTGTTTGGTGTTCATTGGTTTAAGGTTCAGGGTTTAGGGTTTATGGTTTATGGTTTAGGGTTTGTGGTTTATGGTTTATGGTATTCATGATTATGATTTATGGTTTAATTAAGGTTTATGGTTTACTGGTTTATGGTTTACGGTTAAATGGTTTAAGGTTTAGGATTTAGGTTTTATTATTGGTTTATGGTTTAATTGGTTAAGGTTTATGATTTAGGGTTAGCATCATTCGAGATAGATGGGTTTGACATTTCATATTTTTTAAAAACTTTAAGGTTTTAAAATCTATCAGATAACAAATTAATCATCGTTTATGTTACATTCATACGTGAGCTTGTTGAAATAAGTCATAAAACCGTTTAATCACCCGACTTATTTTATATAATTAATAAACAAGATTTATGTTATAATTATTAATATAATTATCATGATAATTAAACATGGCCATTATATTTAAATAAACTTTAGGTTAAACTATTTATTAATATAATTATTCATGTTACATTTAATTAATTAAGAAACAAAGCTTAATTATGTTATATTAACTTTTAACCAAGTTTAATTAAATTAATAACATGCTTTTATTTAATTATCCAATAATCATGTAAGGTAAAGTTCAATTAATAAAATCATGAAAAATTAATAAGATTATACTACTAAACTCGACTTATACTAACGTGTCTAAAAAGTGAATCGTTTAATTTGCATGCAACTTGATATATTGCACCGGTACCCCGTCCACTAATAACTCACTCTCTCACACACACATACACACATATATATTCAATATCCGGAGGTCAAATAATGAATCAACCACCCACCCATCCAAACACAAACAGTAACAAATCTTCAAACCCTGATAAATCAAACCTAAATGACCAGGTGGATATAGATTTTAAGATCACGACTGAGATGATTGATTATGTGATGGATAAGTATGGAACCAACTGGAGTTATGATGATCCTTTTGCTGACACTATTATTGAAGACTTGATGCAGTTAGATTTAAAAAACCGGACTAAAGGAAAATTAAAACAAGGTTAGGGTTTTTACTTCGCAACAGTATTATTGATGTTTTGATGATTTGTCTTTGTTTAGATGATGTTGCATGTTATGAAAATGCCAATAATTGATTCTGTTTTAATATTTGTTATATAGATGACAAGGCAGATGATGCTACGAAGGTTGATGAAGCTATGAAGGTTGATGAAGCTATGAAGGTTGATGAAGCTACGAAGGCACATATTAAAGGTCAATTTTGTGAAATTTTATGTTTATATGTTTGTCAGAAAGGCGTTAGATGGATCATTAGTTAGTGTTTACTATGTAAAGTTTTAGGAGTAGTGAAAATGATAAATGGTTTAAGTATTACGTTGGTTATATGATGATGTAGATACAAGAGATAAGGGGGTGTTTGGTTTAGCTTATATAATGGGCTTATTAGCTTATATAAGCTTATAAGCTCAAACCAAGTGTTTGGCTAAGCTTATATTAGTGGGCTTATAAACTTATATATGGGTGTTATGATAAGCCATAAAAATGTGGCTTTTCTAGGAAGGTTTGGGCTTATATAACATATTTACCATTTTACCCTCATGTTAACTTAAGTTTATATAAGCCATGGGCTTATAAGTTTATTAAAAATATGATTCTATAAGCAAAAAATGGCTTATATAAGCCCATTATATAAGCTAAAAAAGCACACCATAAATTTTAAAAAAAGGGGTTGGTCATACTAGAAACCTTAAAATTTTGAGTTGAGATTAGGTTTGATTATCTTGATGTGAAAACGTATAGACTTCCTGGCCAACTTTTTTAAATCTAAGATGGCATCGATAGAACAACCTACATCTTTTCGTTTACCCTTTTTTATGTAAGTACCTCTTACTATGGCCGTGTCATTTCCCTTTTTCATGGTCCTTGTTAACATCAACTACGGTATTTAGTAAACAACCCTTTTCTTTTCTGTTGATTGGTCGAATGTTTTCATTCCCATTTCCCACTTTTGGGGCTTCATGGGGTAGCAAGTTATCCGAGTCACCACTATGAATACTCTCTTTTCAGTTTCAGTTGTATCCGAATACTCTTTCCAGTTGAGTATCTAGATACAGACTTGTGTGGTTTATATCATGCATTTAGTATTTGGATTGATCCATGTGTGGATTATATTTCGATACTGAAACTCAAAGTGAGAGTGAGCGTGTTCAGAGTGACGACTCGGATTATTTGATGCTGAAATAAGCGCTAAAATTTACAAATGGGAAGGAAATCCTTCGACCAATCAACAAAAAGGAAACGGGTCGCTCAGTAAAGACCTTAGTTGATGGTAGTGATCCCCATTAAAAAGATAATGTGACAGCCATAGTAAGAGGGGCTTACATAAAAAAGGGTAAACGAAAATATGTAGGTTCTTATGTCGATGCCATCTTAGATTCAAAAATGTTGGCCAGGAAGTCTGTACGTTTTCACAGATGCATTGGTTCAATTACTATGTTGTTTATATGTTGGTTATATGCTGATGCAGATACAAGAGCTAACTTATAGACAAAAGAAAAAGGCAAGGGATCAACAGAAGTTGATAAAGCATTTTATCCTTTTAATCTAGATAATAGAGTGGAAAAGCTTGAAAGGGAATTCAAACTTCTTAAACAGACACAGTTGCAGGGAGGTAAGTAAAATAAGATTTAACCTTTAGAGAAATATAGTTATTCACTAGCTTCGGTATCACATGTATACTAAAAAGTATTACAGCTCCACATAGACGACATCTCAAGCCCGTTTCCTCTTTAAGGTAAATATCGCCATGATTCCTCTTTCTCGTGAAAATCATCATCTTCGTGCCTAATATGTGAATTCAGTATGCATTAACATCTTTTTGTTTAGCCTTTTTAGTAAAGGACCTCTTACTTTAGCACTCATATTCGCTTTTTCATGGGTATTGATGATATTGGTATCAATCGAAGACCGAATGCGAATGTCAAATTTTGAGCTACTTACATAAAAAAAGGATAAACGAAAAAGAAGTAGGTCCATATTGGATTCATATATTGGGCACGAAGATTAACATGTTCACAAGATAGAGGAATCATGGATATATCTACCTCGAAGAGCAAACGGGCTTAAGATGTCGTTTATGTGTAGTTGTTAAACTTTATAGCAGACATGTGATTATGTATTTGTAGTTAACTTATGCAGTATTATGGTATGTAGATATAGGAGCTGACTTGAAAAACAAAGAAAAAGGAAACAGTTCAATGGAAACTGATACCACATCTGCTCTTTCTAACCTACATAATAGGATGGAAAAGCTTGAAAAGGAATTCCAACATTTCAAACAGAGACTGTTGTTTTGAATATGAATGTTTTATATTAACTTTTAACCTATAATAAGTTTAAAACATTCATATACAAGACAAATTTTGATAATTTCAGATACTAATAGCCACCCATATACTCAAAAAAATAAAGCATTCATATACAAACTTATTATAGGTTAAAAGTTAATATACTAACCTCCCTGAAAGCTCTAAAGAAGATACGCTATCATCAGATGAAAGCTTTAAAAGCTCTAAGGAAGATCTGGTATCATTAGATGAAAGCTTTGAACATGTAAATACTAAAGACTTCCAGCACCCATTTCATGATGACCAGGATGAACCTTCCAAGTATTCCAGCACCTCTGTAGATGATTGTAGTTCAGACGATACTTGGGGAGAGACTAATTCACCGTCCAAGAAGAAAGGCAAAGCTATTGGCTCATCCAGTCAGACTGCAGGCAAGGCGAGTGGATCATCCAAACATATACTCAGTCCAAGGGTTAGCAGGGGATGTACACCAAAAGCATAGTCATCTTCTCGGTCTCCATTTTCTACAACAGAAAGGCCCCCACCTATTAGAAATGCAGTATGTTTCCTGCCTTGTCCAAAAAAATTGAAAGAATTTGAAACAAAGCTACGAAAAAGGAAGAGGGGGTAGGCTATGGAGGAACCTGTATGGGGTAGGCTATGGAAGAACTTGTTATCTCTGTTTTATGGATGTTTCTGATGAATCTTCTTTAGACTATTTCGGTTAAGTGTAGGTATAGTTTATGTAAACAGTTTTAAACACTAATCTGCATGGATGGGTGTATCCATTATTTTTTGGAATGCAAATATGTTGTCATTCACATTTTGTATGAACCTGCAATATTATCATCAATATTATGAAATTAGACTTGTATTTCATGGATGTAAACATGGTTCATCTTGTATTTTATTTATTCATGTTGTGAGTTGTATAATCCTAGATGCATAACACATATAACCAAGATTTTTGTGTCAAAGTTACCTGTTACACATCCGGTTAAGGCTTTGCACTTCGGTGGATCTTATAACCCAATTTTTTTTCCCTAATTCTCCCGCCAAAACTAATTAAGCTTTTAGCAGTTTATGTTTTCGACTTAGCTTAACTCTAAGGTGCTTTTAAGTTTTTGCTATTACATCTGCAATTATTTTCCAATTGGATATAAAGTTGTTAGGCTCTTGCCTTATTCTTCTGAAGTTCTGAGCATATGTTTGTAACAATACTGCTAGGCCATTCTTCACTCAGAACTAAGCTAATATTGAGTATTTCCTTGAAAAGCTGCTTGTTTCAGCTTATTTTATTTTTAATCATTATCTAGTCAAGCACAAGTTAAGCTTTTATTTATCTTTTTAATATATTTTTACTAGTCCTCCCAAAGTATTTATTCCAATTCGTGTCTAATTTCACATAAACAACTAATTTGTTCAAACAATGTGCTTAATTATTAATCAAACTGAAAATGAAAAGTTTGAAATGACTGAAGTAAAATAAAAATAACACAACGTGAAAACTGATCAAACATAAATTCAATTCAATAATACTAAAGGATTACAGGTTTTTAATAAAACAAACATTTTGTTTCTCTAACTAATCAAACTTTGGAGATTTCTCAGGATCAAAAGCCAAATGAAGTTCATCGTAATCTAAAGCCTCTTTGAACTCGTCTTCTTCAATTTCATGCTCAGAAGAATAAACATCATCATCAATGATTTGACCTTCTTCCTACGGTTTCCTCCTATACGCTTCCTCCCTCTGTCGTTGTTCCTCTTGCCTCCTTCTAAAGGAAGCAGCTTCCTCCCTCTCGCGTTGTTCTTGCTCATGTTGCCTCCTTCTTAAGGAATCAGCTTTCTCCCTCCGACATTGTTGTTCAAGTCGGGCATTATCTTCGTCTTCCAGCTTTCATTGTCTCTGTTCGTAAGCTTCCTCAACATAGCAATTGTACTCATCATATTTATCATCGTAAGGACAATCAGCAGGGAACCCTCCATCTGCATTAGCTTTTACTTTGGGCACCGCACAAGGTTTCCTGAAAAGAACATAAAAGATTATTAGTACTAAATGATAACAAAGATACAACGTTAAAATAAATAATGATACATACTTGTTAGGGACTGCACTGGTATCTTCAAGAGCAGCATAAAATGTTCTTTTTGATGAAGAAGCCATTTTTTGATTCTTAAAATGCTGATAATTAAGTGTTTGTTGTGTTTTTGTTATGATTAATTTCATTACTTAAACCTTGTTTATATAACCAAGGATGGAATACAAAGGGTCAGCAACCTACATAAACATCTGATGCATATTCATGCATGTAATTAATTTTTGTGAAGTTCCAAGAATGAGCATTCTCATTAGGCGTGTAGAAAGTGTATGTTTTATGTGTTTTTAGGGTTTATTGTGTTTTAAAAAAAATAGCAAAAAACAAGGTCTAGGACTCGAACCCTAGACCTTCCATTCAAACACTAACACACTTAACCAGTCTGCCACATGAACATATTTGGTTCTAAGTATGTGACTAATATTAAAATTAGTGAAAATAGAGATTACATTTGGTTATAAACATTTGTCACATGAATATTTTATTGTGTGATGTTTTCAATGTGTTGTTCATAGTTAATCCCATTATAATGTGACCATAAGTATAATTTAGATACACAATTCTCAAATATTGTGACTATTGGCAATCATATAGTCACATAATTGTTTAAGAATTTAATATGTTCATGTATTATATTTGATCATAGTCTTCAAGTAATTGTAAAATATTTGTCACATTTAAATAAATATAGTGGCAAATATTTTAATACCTACTTTCAATTTGCCACACACACAAAATTCATGTGTGGTTAACATTTAAAAAAATATACTAGTCACATTAAAATAATGTGTGTGACAACCTTGTTTATCAATTTGTCACTTGTAAAATAAGTCTATGTGACCATATATGATTTTTGGTCACATTCAATGTGTGTATGACAAATATTTGCCACACATGTATACGTATAATGTGACTACTACTTGAACCAGACATTGATTCGGTAACACTCTCAAATTATTAAGTGACTAACGACTCATCCAAAAAGCATTTGTTAGCCCTAGTCACGTAAATATTCATATGCGTGACAAACAAAATACGAAATGGTCATGCAAACTGACTTCAAGTGTGACCGTTTATGTAACACCCCCAAATTTACACAATTCAATACAGCGGAAGACTCATTGGTGTTACGGGATAGCACATTACTCACATCATAGACAACGCTTAAAAATCGCGTCGTTTAATAATAAAGCATTTACATTCATAAATATAATGTTTACATAGGTCCCAAGTCATTGTATTTCATACAAGTTTTACAAAGAATTTGAATGGAAATTATTATTTAGGTGCGGGACATGAATTCTTGTTGTCTTCCCGGGAATTACCTTCAAGTACCTGAGATAAAACATGTTAAAAGAAAAGGTCAGCGAAAACGCCGAGTGAATTCATAGAGTTTTAATTAAATCCATCAATATAACATCGGTATAAAATTATTACCGAAAATCATTTTGTACAAATCATTGTAATAGGCCATAAAATAGCCAAAGTCATTTTATACAAATCCTTATCAAAAATAATAATATAGGCCTTTGCCTTCAAAATCATTATACGAGCCATTGTCGTAAAAACATCATACAATACGTTTTATAACGTTGTATAGAGTAAAATAAAAACCAATATATGAATGTGGTTATTAAAAACCAAAACACGAACATAATATCAATAGTAAGACCCCGTATTGCTAGTCAGGTAATATATCGTAATTTAGTGCGTATAGCAGTATTTCGTTATTTTTAGATTATTACAAGCCGCATGACATTGTTACCTTACTATAACCAACAACGGGTAGCTAGCCCAACCTCAATTTGAATTTATCGGAAATGATTAGTAATTTGAATTTAATTAACATAATTTCGTTTATTCTTTGGTTAAAAAAAATTTCTTAGTTGAAAAGCAAAAATTGTCGTTTCAAATTTTAAGTCATGGTTTAACGGTTTCCTCAATCCTTCTTAAGTTGTCTTGAGGTATACACAAACATTTACCCCTAAACAGAAGTTTAGTTAAATGTTCTGGGTTTAAGGGAATGATCCCTCAAAGTTCTTTTTGATAAAACATTTGTCAAAACATATTTGCACTTTCTTTTTGGTAAAACCCAAAGCCTTAATGGCTCTAATCTTTAAAAAGTCATTATAGATTCCATTATCTTATTAATCACACGGTCAAATAATGTAAAGGATTTAGTCTTAAATCTCTTGTTAATTATCCAAGGTGCAAGTTTTCACTACTCGGCCAACTCAGCGCAGTCTATACATGATTATTAACTCCTTCTTATTCTTATAAACAAACAAATAGTCCTTAATGATCACGAGCATGAATTTATCAAATTACAACCTACACACGTGATTCACCAAATTTATGGATGCTACATGTGCATTGGTCAATCCAAACGACATAATATGAAACTCATAATGTTCATCACGAGTTCTGGATGTAGTGATTGGAATAGATAATCTTCTTCGCGGACGCGAAGTTGATAATAACCATGCCGTGGATCAAATCTTTAGAACATACGCTAGAACCTTGTAAATGATCGAACAAATCTATCATCTTGGGTAGTGGATATAGATTTTTAATCGTCAATTTACCTAGTTCACGGTAACCAACAAATATAAGAAATAATAATACCATAGCTCTTCATGATGACGAGCTCGGTAGAATAAAAGTCTTCTCATACAACTCTCTCAGTTGTAGGGTAATTCTTTTAATTCAGATGGTGCTGACGTACAGTGCACAAGCCACAGGTGCAGCACCGGGAATATAATTAATACCAATTTCAACTTGCCTTAATGGCGAAAGTTTAGGTAATTCACCAACAAATACCTCCTAAATTTTCAGATAACATAAACATCTTTTATTTATTTTAAGTTATTTCTAGATTATAATATCTATGACTAATTCACAACCATTCATGGTATAATTTCAAGTCTAAATGCAGGATATGGTCATCCATCAAGAATTATTTAAATAACTTTTGATAATCAACATCTTATCTTTTAGGGGAATTCTACTCGAGTTCCCATCAATTAAGACAATGTCGTTATGTCATAATCAATCAATCCATTCTATTGGCACTATCAACTTTTCAGTTTTATTGCCGTCGATAAGATGTGAACTTCTCAAAAGACTAATAATAACTCATAATCCTTCATAAATTCAAGGATATATGGAGACACAACTACCATTAAAAGAGTAAGGTCAACGCATAATCTACGCGAGAGAATTTCAAATTAGATACAGACGAAAACATTTAATGAATATGAATATATCCCATGTTTTCATAATTTAAGTACGCATTCGAAAGCTCCTCGGATCGTTACCCAGGTCATTCAAATGAAATCAAATCAAAAGAAATGATAGGAACGTCGATGCATCCAGTCGGGTATCAACACTCGGTAATCAGATACTTTTCCTAAGAATCTCACTACGGGATAATTAGACAAGAAAGAATTGTCAATTGTCAAATAAGACAATTTCCACAGATGAGTAAATTCGACTCAGAAGAATAAATAGTACGGGCACATATGTAGGTGTCCCTATCAATATGTCCCTATTTTTCACTTTTTGCAGATCTCTTAAAATTTAATCTTTCACAATCTTCAAAGAAAATGTAGTGTTTATTCATTAGTTTTATGGTGACTACTAATCAGCCTTGCATGGTCCATTCTAAATTGTATGTAGGCGCGCAACTATATACAATTTCAAGATTAACGATGCAATACTCAGTTCGTCAAAATTTTATCATCATGTTTATAATAAAAACATTTTTATGCTTAATTCTTAAATAAGAATCAAAAATAAATTTACAAAGATTTTCTTTGTTATGAAAAAAATTAAGTTTTCCAAGGTGTTTTATAAACAACTTCATTTCGATAACGATTATTTATAAGTCTCACTTTAAATAATCCATATGGTGATGAAAACCCAATTTTTCTCAAGGGATATTGTTTTAACTTATAGAAACAATTAGTGATCTGCAAAAGGAGTAATGAAAAGTTGTTCACCAAGAACTAACTACTATACGATAGGAAATGAGCTCAGCCAATTAATCATGAGGTTCATGACCTCGATGGCACTCAAAAAGAATAATCCACAACGTAACTCAATTTGATATGAGTACTTGTTCAATGGTTGCATCACTAATGCGAACATTAGGATGAAGCAATAAAAGATAGATAACATCGATACATGTAGAATTTAGCAATCAAAGGTAGTCTTTTCATTAATCACAAACAAGTCAGAATTGTATCGTAACACATTTTGTGTCACTATGTCATACAATTCCAAGAACTCATCCTACCAACTGATGTCTCAGTTAAGTTAGGGATTTTTAAAAGATACCACAATGAATACTAATCTACAAGAGTCATTAGGTGTTCCACATGTCCCAGAAGATCCATCGATCTCAATTCAGAAGAAGATTTCTTCAATTTATTTCTTGGACACTGGACATCCTCGTTAGTGGACAATGGCCTAGGAACAACACTTAACACGAATCAACAATCAATTAAAACCTAATAATTCAATCACATGACTTAATGACTTCCTCTTATCAGTCTCATATTCCATACGGGTTAAATTTTACTTTATTCAAGTTTTAACCAATTTTATACTTAATTCGATATCCTACCTCATTTTCTAGTACTTTCAACCTTATTCATAAACCTTAAAAGGGAAATAAAAGCTCGATATGATCAACACTTAATTTCCAGTCCTATAGCTCTTACAACAATAGTTATCAAATGAGTCACTAGTATGAAATGACTCACACATTCAATTAGACTTCTCGGAAAGGTACTAGTGGCAGGAGGCTTTTGGGTTATGGTTCCAATGACAACCTCAAGTGCAATATTCACCCTTTCGATTTCAATTTAATAATTGGATGACAACGAATCAGATGACATCTTTCTAGGTGGTAACCTTTTGTCAAACTCCACTCTATAAGGAAAGATCGTCATGACATCGATATCAGATTTAATCTCGCCAATTCTTCTTTAATATCACAATCAACTAATATCAACATTTCTACGAATATCAACCATTTTGTTGGGATCATAAATATCCACAACTTGGTTTAGATCTAGGATAGCTAGAATTCCTACGAGAATAGCTTCGATTAATTTACTAGGGGATTTAGGGTTCCTTGTGACAATCTACGTCGTATAAATACCTTGTATAAATATCAAAATTATCATCAAACAATCATGTAATAAAATTACATCATATATATATATATATATATATATATATATATATATATATATATATATATATATATATATATATATAATCCAAGTTATATATATATATATATATATATTAAAATAACACTTCTCAGTCTGTCCTTGTCGGTAACTCGGGAATTCTTCGGCACCGTTATAGTCAAAAGATTTTTAGACATTTTTAGAAAAATATTTATAGTTAAAATATTTTGAAATGTTTTATTCAAAACCTTGGTTTTAAAAATCTTTCGTTCTCTATAACGAGAGCTCTGGTACCAAACTGTAACACCCCCAAATTTACACAATTCAATACAGCGGAAGACTCGTTGGTGTTACGGGATAGCACATTACTCACATCATAGACAACGCTTAAAAATCGCGTCGTTTAATAATAAAGCATTTCCATTCATAAATATCAAGTTTACATAGGTCCCAAGTCATTGTATTTCATACAAGTTTTACAAAGAATTTGAATGGAAATTATTATTTAGGTGCGGGCCATGAATTCTTGTTGTCTTCCCGAGAATTACCTTCAAGTACCTAAGATAAAACATGTTAAAAGAAAAGGTCAGCAAAAACGCCGAGTGAATTCATAGAGTTTTAATTAAATCCATCAATATAACATCGGTATAAAATTATTACCGAAAATCATTTTGTACAAATCATTGTAATAGGCCATAAAATAGCCAAAGTCATTTTATACAAATCCTTATCAAAAATCATAATATATGCCTTTGCCTTCAAAATCATTATACGAGCCATTGTCGTAAAAACATCATACAATACGTTTTATAACGTTGTATAGAGTTAAATAAAAACCAATATATGAATGTGGTTATGAAAAACCAAAACACGAACATGATATCAATAGTAAGACCCCGTATTGCTAGTCAGGTAATATATCGTAATTTAGTGCGTATTGCAGTATTTCCTTATTTTTGGATTATTACAAGCCGCATGACATTCATACATAAATTCGCTTACCAATCAATGTGGCACGACGGGGATCAACCGTCAAGGCGCGAACTGGGGTGATCGTCCCCAAATAGTACTATTATATGCATAAGTGTCTACCAAATCCCGGTAGTTCACAATTCATGCTAATGGGACTTTTAGTGACATAACCTAACTTGAGTAATCCATTTCATTTCATCTATCGGGTCATTTAATCATCCATCGGGTCATACAATCATTCGGGTCTAAATCAATAAACAGACAATCGGGACAACTAGTGTCCTATTTTATGAAAACTAACATGTTATCTCCCTCGCGGGTTTATAAAACATTTCATAAAAACATTTTAAAGAGTGCGAGGCTATGAACTCACGTTGATGTGGGAAAGCGGGTTATCGGCAATTCGGATGTACGGTACGTGCTTCAATCACGGAAACCTAGACAAATAATACTCGTCTTAGACTTTTGTCCAATGACTTTATAAAAATAACAATTATGTATACATATGATGATTTTATATATATGATGATGATCAAGTGGGTTTATACATCCTTACTCATTCATTATAGTGTTTATGTGTTGGTAACATTTTCAAGACTAGTTACACTAGTTCAACTTGTTTACATTTTGAAGCTCAATGGGCCCATTACAAGCCCAATACATTTTATTAGCCCAATTATACTTTTATTATCAGTATTATACTTTACATGTTGGGCCCAAATAGGTTAAGCCCAATAAATAAGTTTATAAGTATTTTACTAACTAGTCGGGTTTATATTCCAATAAGGCTACTTTGGCCCGTTAATGTCTATATGTTGTAAAGTTCGAGTTTATCGGTTTTTATTTGTTATATATGTTTATACATCAGTATGTGAGTTTATAAAAGTTTACATTAGACGGATCCGACCGTCTAAGTTTTATTTGACAAAAACGTTAATCTTTCGGTTTTAGCCGAAAACACGTATAACTTAGTATATAGTTTTATAACTTGGAAAAACATTTATATTTATACTTTATATAACATAATCCATTTTAATATCAACATTTATATAACTCTTTTATTATAATCATTATCAACTAGTGGAATTTGTATTTATATATATTTTATATAAATTTTTAAGTGCTTATATTATATATTATTTATACAAAATCACTCCTAAAAATCTAGTTTACTAAAATGATCATATCTAGAGTTCTACATGGAGATAGAACCCTAAATTTTTATCACAGAAACTACATGATATGTGCTTCATTTTATTCCTGTAGCTACTGATGAATCAACCTCTAAGTATTTTATAAAATTCGTCCAAAACAGTGTACTCAGATTTGCACTCTAAACTTGTTTTGATCATATCTCACTCATTTTTATGATTCCATTGCATGGCCAACTCTCACATGTGTACAAGACTCATAGCTTACTATATATTAATTTATCCAAGCCATTTTATCAGTTTATCATAAGAGTATTTACTGTTTTAGACAGCCTTCTAATTTAGCCATGATTTAACCATTTTTACATGTGGTTTTTCCATCTTTTTACCCATGTTTATCAAATCTATCAACACTAAATCCCCATATAATATTTTTAATCATCATTCATCATCATATAAATATACATAAGTAAAAAAAAATACAAGATTACATAATCAAAATAACAAGAGGATGGGGAGAACAATCTTTATACCACCAAGATGATGTAGGTTGTGATTAAGACATGGAAATTGATGGAAGAACTTGTGGTAGATCAACACCAATCTTCATGACCACCAATACTTGTAAACTTCATGTAGAAATCAGCCCTTGGACATCACCAAATCTTCTCCTTGGATGTTAGAATCACCACCAATCAATAGAGCTTGAAAAGGGCTTCATCATATGTGTGAATAACATATGATTTCATGGTTAAATTTGATTAAATGATGGTGTTTAGGGGTGGTTCTTGACGAAATTTAGAGAGAGAGGGAGGAGAGTATGAGTGGTTTGCATGTATGTATTTAGGAGAAAATGGTTTGTGGTGAAGTGGTTTGTGGTTTTGTAGATTGTTTAGCTAAGTAAGTTACCAAGTGTAACTTGTAAGCTACTAGTATGACACCTCATGGTGTTGTGGCTTATTTTAGCCGTGGGTTAGTGGGGGTGGGACAAGTGTCCCTCTTGTCTCATCTCCACTAATTTACGGGTACTTCTCGATTCTAGTTTCTTCGATTTGCGTGCCCTCGGGTCGTTTTATGAAAAACGTTTTTATAAATTATGAATCAACGGCACAAAACGAATCTAATAAAAAATTTCTCATCAAAAACGGAGTTCGAAAACATAAATACGTAATCCTAAGGTTTCCGGTTTAGTCGTAAAGGACGTTAAATTATAATCGTAAGTCCTAATCTCTTCTCGTAAATTTGTAAGTTTATGAACCAACTCAAATTTAAAATCCCAAAATAATATTCACGGATAAATTTATTTTCTGAAATGTCGGACTGTTACCAAAAACGGTGTATGTAAACGTAAGCACGTAACGTAGAATCCTCCGCTTTAGACGTAGTCGATGCTACTTCAAGATGTAAACCCAAATTTCTTTCCAAAAATAAGTGAGTTCATCATATAACATTAAAAATAATGTTTTCAAATAATACTTGAGAATAAAATATCAACCATAAATTGACGGATTGTCACAGTTTATTTATGACTTGCGAATTCAGTCACACAAAAAATTTATTTGTGACTACACGAAATTCGGTATGTGTGACCGAAGCCTATTTTTGTACTAGTGTCATTGTTTTGATCAATTTCATGTTATGTTTGAAATCCAGTTGTGCTTAAAGTTCCATTCCATTTGCTTATCATACATGATTAGTTATTGATGATTTCATAGGTCGAAAGGGTTATCATTCACCCACTAGTTATAATCGTTTTTTCTATGGATGATTATCTACTGTATTGACCATTTCTTTAGTGGTATGATTATGCAAATGAACTTAAGTGTGATTGTTAATGATTTTGTGAAACGACCATGAATCAAACTTGTTAAACTAAACATAGTCTTGAATTGGTTGATTTGTCTTAATGCTTGATTTGATTGTGTTATGATCACACGCGTTGGTTATTTACCTTTAAAATCAAAGATTGGAATTTGTGACCATCATCTTCTTTACTTGTAATCAATTTATCAAAACCATCCTCATATGAACAATCCAAATGTTATGAATTAATCCAAGCAAGTGTTGTCTTTAATATATTGTTATCATCTCATCTTATTATTTTAATCATCATTTACTTGTTACTTTTTGCTTATTTGCTTATTTATTACTTATATGGTAATTGTGGAAGTGACAACCATTCTTACCACTAACTTTACATTGTTACAAAGATCCTTACAACCAAAAACACCCAAATCCTAGTGAACGACCTCGGCTTACCACAACAAGCTAGCTACAAACGAAAGGGTCATACTTGCCCGTATGTTCTTAGCTTATTTGGAAATTTGTGTTATTAATTTAAAACTTGTGTAATCGCAAGAGAACGCATCAGTGCATGAGCCATTTTTCCTAGCATTAAGCAAGCCACCTCAGAGTGCTTCTTAACATTAGCAGCGTGTTCAAGAGTTTACGCATCAGATGCTCCTTCAGTAAGATCCTCCGGACAGGGAGTAGTCAAGATATCGATAGTACCCGCTGCTCTCAAGACAATTCTTAGCGAGCGGTACCAATCATTGAAGTTTGGGCCAGTAAGTTCATGTCATTCAAAGAAAGCTTTGAACGCATAACTTATAGTGTTATTGGTGGGTTGAGCCATTTCTACAGAAATAAGTTCAAATATTTGTATTTTTGATAACAAAATACTTTCAAGAAAATAAAATTACCCCGGTATAAAAACCATATTATTTTCCTAGAATTCTAGAACTATATTGACATAGATCCATTACATCAGTTGATCTGCTAGTAATGAATGTACTCAACACAGCGACTTGTCGAACAATTCAATTGACAAACAATTTTCAATTTCAAGATATTTAAGGGATTTACATTGCCAAAAACGTTTTGCATTGTAAACATGTTTCATCCCTTCTGAATGCATTAAGTTTCCAGATCTCACTGAGTAACTTAATTAAGTCGTCTAATCTGAGTAACGTAAAACCATCATACGAATTCTCATTCTACAAATGGTTTTCTCTCCATCACAACATCATCCAAAAATCTCATTTGACGACGAAGTAATTTCAAGTGTTCGTCAATTAGGAGCATTTGACTTAAATTTTAAGGGTATAAATTTTGATGTTAAAATCAATGTATGGAGAAGCATGCATACAATCTCCATAGCATAAGTTTACTAAAACATTTAGTAAACTTTTTCATGAGATTAAATTTCTTCATAAATTATGTTGCGGTATTGGTTAAACCAATTAAAGAATTTACCCACAACTCATCACATCGTACTTTGCTAGAACTCGGCTACGCACAAAGCAATACCCTTATTCATTGTGGTTCGGATGTGAATTTGTGGTAAATCACCCTTAAGGTATAATTTAATTAATAATCGTAGGTAATTTCAATTTTGACGCACAGGCGAGCCGGGAATTTGGTCAGCGACTAATGGCATAACACCTCCTTTCTTAATCGGGTACATGACCAGCGGTGCGTTAAACCCACTTTATAGTTTGTGTAAATTGAGTAGGCCGTTAGATTATTATTGCAATTCACCAATCAACATAATCTTATGTAATTTAAAATCTCTAACAAATCATTATTTTTAATATGATTTAGTCCATATTATTAATTTTCAAAAAAAAACTTGTTTACAACAATTCAACAATTTTATATATAAACAAGTAAAAAAACTAAATCATAAACACATAAAAACAATTTATATGTGCAACAAATAAATCAAATAGCCACATGCATACGATTTATTCAATAATCATCAAATCTAGGTCTTTATATCTCTATATAAAAGTCTTCCCTAATTCTAGATTTATTGAATCAAATAATCACGTAGCACATAAAATCATATAAACATATAATTTTACGATCCATGAAAACATGCAGGTAATCATGGATTCCTGAAACTAGGATTTTTAAGTCCTTTTTAATTATGTTCGTTTTTCCTCGATTCGACTCGAATTTGATTTCCGGTTTAACGTTTC
This sequence comes from Glebionis coronaria, assembly GCA_025667525.1. Classification (NCBI taxonomy): domain Eukaryota; kingdom Viridiplantae; phylum Streptophyta; class Magnoliopsida; order Asterales; family Asteraceae; genus Glebionis; species Glebionis coronaria. Next base: position 469,695,184 of record CM046879.1, read on the forward strand.
AACTTAACTTTGTTTTTGGTAAAACCTCTTTTTGGTATTTTTAAACTAACTTAAATCTATTTAATTAAATGAAATCTACTTTAATTAACTATTTAAATCTATTAATTTGAAAATAAACTTTAACTAATTAAAAAAAACTTTTTAATTAAAATCTATGTAATAAATTGAAAACTTGATTTTAAATCTAAAATTTAAATTAGAATTGAGAACTACTTTTAATTCAATATAAAGAAAACTATTTAAGATTAGAAATATAAAACTAATGAAGATTTATAAAAGTAAATAAAATTAAAATATTTTTTTATCCTTTTTATATTTTATAAAATACTGAATTTAAATAAAACTTTTTAATTAAATAAAACTAACTTTAATTTAACTAATTTTAATTAAACTAAACTGCCAAATAGTAAAATACCTATATTAACCTAATGTTGCAAGTCATAAACATAAAAAAGGTGCCTAGAGTAATGGTTGGGACGTAGGGATTGCGAACGAGAGGTCCTGGGTTCGAGTCCCAGGACAGACAAAATTTGCAAATATTTTTTTGGACTTTTTTGGAACTTTTTACTTTGGAAAGAATAAAGCCTCAGACCAATTGGGTCTGAGGTTATAGCAGTTAAATACAACAAAACACCCCAACAGACAAAAACTATCCAGTCAAAACAAATTAGTTGAATTCGAATAAGCAGGACACAAATAAGCTAGACAAGCATTTAAATCCTATTAAACCAATTAAGCAGAAACTAGTAAGCAGAAACCAATAAAACATATAAACTGAAAATCAGATAAGCGATGAACCGAAATAGTCAGAATGAACAATATAAGCATTCGCACTAAACTAATAATAAGCTGAACTGAATAAGCTATAATGAACAACTAATTTCAGACGCAGATCCAACATAAACTTGAGAACAATAAGCAGATTCAAGCAACTCTAAACACATAAAAAAACTTATCAATCACAAAAATAAGCTAAACCAATTAAGCTATAATTAAATAACTAAATTATAAGCAAATCTAAGCAGGCAGTTAAAAGTAAAGACAAGCAGAAAATCAACAATCAAATAAACTAAACTTAACAGAAACTATCAAATCCTTAAAACGAAATATCAAATAAATTCAGACTTATAGCAGATTAAAACTAAGCAGTTCCAAAGAAGCTACTACTTAAAAAAGTTGAACAAACAAAAATACTAGGCAGATATCTAATAAGCAGTTAAAAGAAAATTCAACAATCCTAGAATAACTTAACACCACTTCAGCAGATTAAACTAAACAATTAATCAAAGCAGATCTAAAACACCTCAAACTAAACAGATTACTCATAAGCTAAATAAACATTAACTTTAAATATAAAAGGAGATCAAAACCTTTTGATGATCCGTTGGGAAGAAGACAAGCGCTGAGCCGTCTTATGAACCAAAACGAACACCAAACAAACACCACCTTGAATCGAACCAAAACAAACTTATCTTCCTTTGTCTCAAACCCCAATCGGATGAACAGTACTTCAATTTATATTTCCCAGTAGGGGAAATATGGATACACTTTTCTTTATATATTTTTTTTTCTTTTTTTTTTCTTTTTTTTTATATCATAATACTAACAGTAACAATATTTTTTTTTGAACAGATTAAAAAGAAATAGTAACTGATATTAAAATTGAGACGGGAATTTAAAATGAAAATTAATCTTTCATTAATTCAAATCAAACTTACAATACTGGAATTAAAATTACAATATTAAAAACCCTAATCTATTTTTTTACTGAAAATTAAATGATAAAGAAAAGCTGCCAATTACATGATAGAGGGGGGTTTTTATAGAGGAACCCCCAAGAAACCCTAATCTTTGGCTTCAATTGTAAGCATCCAAATCCCACCGTCCAATCCATCTTTCTTCTTCTCTCTCTTCTTTTCTTGCAATCTTGCGGCTCAGAATCATCCTTGTGCACACGGATTGCCACCGTGGCACAAGGATGTGTTAGTTGTGCTAGTTTTCAGCATAAGTGGCTTCTTATCATTGGTGGGTTGTTAAATGGAGAGGTGGCATAGCCAATCAAATCCAATGATTTGGCCATGTAGGATAGAGAGGATGAGTGGATGGTGCGATTTTTTTGGGGGTTTTATTCGTTTGGGTGTGAATTAACCCACAAAGGTAAAAGCCCCATTTTTTCTCATGATTTTTTTACTGAATATGAAATTAGGGTTTGGGGAGATGGGGCGTGTTTTGTGGAGAGGAAGAGAGCACAGTAAATAATCAAGGATATTGTGTGTGTGTGTGACTTTGATAGTAACGAAAAAAAATGAATGTTATTTATTAATTGGGGTAAGTGGAAAAACACGTGGAGGTAAAAGGGTGTGGGATGGAATGGTTTGACTGGGGAGAAAGTTGTGTGTTGACCGAGTGAGGTGGGTAAATAAAAGGGTGTTGACCAGCCAATATTTAACAAGCCATTCGTTTTTCTCTTTTCCATTGAAGGAATAATGGGCTATTAGCCCAAATACCTTCTTTCTTTATTTATTAAGAAATGGGCTTGGGCCAAAACTCCATCAGCTATATGTAATTGGGCCATATTGGGCTGTTTTGTAAAGAAGTTAATCCTTAAATGGGTTTTTGAGCCCATTAACCCAAATGTGGGACCCACTTGGCCCAATAACTTCAAAAAGATTTAATCCGCTAAAGTCGAGCTCGATTTCAGCTTTCTCGATCATTTTCTTCAATTTTAAGTTGACTTAGCCGGTTTTCTTGATCTTCGGCACACTTTTGGTCTTTTGACTTTGTCTTCGACTCTTTCTTGACTTTTCTTCGACATTTGACCGTGAAATCCCGTGTTTTCTCTTCTTTTGATCAATTGTACCTATTTAACACACAAAACACAAAACCACGCGTAATTCCGACTTTTATGATATTAAACACATGATTAGGTCTTGTTTTTACTTGATTTTAGTGGCAAAAGGATAAGTGTTTACACACTTATTAAATCCCCTACACTTGACCATTGCAATGACCCCATGCAATGCATAGTATTAAAGCAAAAGTTACATTTTTCTCATAATCAATCCATCTCGGCCTTTATAATAATTACTACTACTACGACGAAAAGATAAAAACTTTAAAGGAAACAAACGTTATAAAAATTTATTAACTTTGAAATTATTTGATGTATATAAAACTCGTAAAGAAATCTAAGACTTAGATTAGGGCTTTGGTGTCATAAATATTAATCACCCTCAAGTTTCACATTCCCCATATCAAGCTCAAAAACGAGATCATTGTTATTACAAGTTAGCACAACTAACACTTACTCATGTGGTTTAGTTAATCACTTAGACCCCCTTATTCCTACGGTGTATCTCTTATATTTTATTTTTGTCTTGAATGATCACGAGGATGCATTTTTGACTTATTTCGATAATTTATTAAGGCTGAAAATAAAGTGGAAGGATTTAATCAATAGTTAGCTAAAGGACAAAATCTTTTAAAACTGTTTCTCGAAACCTCAAAAAGTTCATATCTTGGCATAACTCGTTTCACGATTTGAGACCTTTCTCGGACCGATATTTGGCTTGTACTTCAAACTTCAAATCTTGAGAGACGATCTTGAAATTATGGTCTTCTCTTCATTTTGGTATACATCTTTATTATGAGTGAAAGATGCTTCAAACGTTGACCACGACTTCTTCATTTATCCTCTTCTTTATTTAGGATTTTGATATAAAACGATCCGCCTCCTTTTCGGACTTGGATCTATTTATCCTCATACCTTGTTAGGGTCTTTTTGGATAGACTTCTCCATGATCTTTAGGGGAGTAATTGCTTCTCGTCGTGTGTCTTGATCCTTCATATTGATTTGGATTAATGATCTTCACATCATCTTAGGATCTTTAGCAAAAAGTGAATCCTCATGCCTTGTGAGGGCCTTTTTGGACTCGGGTATCCTCATGCCTTGTTAGGGCCTTTTTGGATAAGCCAATCTTCGCGTCCCGTTTCAATAAGTTATGCCTTGGCTATGAACTCTAATTAATACCGAGCAACTTTTAAACGATCTTGTGCTAGAAGCTAAGTAACCTTTTAAATCGTACAACCTTATTTATTGCAAATATATTTATTAACAAGTGATGGGAGAAAAAGCTCATAACTAACTCACATAAGTTAATGAAAGAATACCGAACTTATAATTAACTCTATCATCTCTTGTTCTCCACAATTTAAAATCTCAAGGAATGAGACTCGTGGATGCTTAGCCTAATAAACCAATTAAGGTCCATATGGTTAAGGATGCTAGCTAGAGTAAACTTAGATAAGTAAACTCGGGTTGAGTCAAAATATTCACGACGGGCCTAATATATCAAAGATATCTAAACTTGTTAGAACCATTTTATTTATTTATTTCATTTTGACTTTATTCTTGAAATGGAAATTATTACAATGTGATAATAAAAGGAAAGAAAATAAATAAAAAACTACTAGGCCAAAATAGATCAAAAATTTGAAAAACGTTGAAAATTTTTTAAATTTTCCGGTAAAATAGGGTCACATTCATGGAAAAGGCCACTAAAATTCGATAGAAGGCCCCCTACACTTAATATAAACATTGTCCTCAATGTTTAAGCATGTGGGCGAATAAACTCCCCTACACTTAGGACATTGAGTACGTTGTTTAAAATCGAGCTAAGGAAGGGACAACTAAAGTGATTACATTTATTCGTTTTATTTATATACAAGTATGAATCACAATAGTTTTGATAGAACCGGATACACGGGATCACGGATCGTGTCAAAAGTACCAAACGTGGATCATCAAAGCACATGTCCCTGCACACAATCACAACACACAAACAACCTACTTGGCTCCCCCCTACACTTATTGGTGGACAATGGATGAAGGTGAAAAAGGGTGGAAAGGATGGTAAAGGTAAAAATCTAACCTAGTTATACGATGCTTGATTTATTTATCACGAGTCTCTAGCTCGACTCGATTTCCCGAATTAATTCAAGGGAAATGTGGAGAGGGATGGAATCATCTCGTGAGAGATGTCCTCTCCATAGTACAACTTAACCCGTTGGCCATTCACCTTAAAGTTGGGCCCATTTGGTTGGGATAACTCAATGGTGCCATAAGGGAAAACTTGGGCCACGGTGAATGGACCGGACCAACGGCTCTTAAGTTTACCCGAAAAGATTTTCAACCGAGAGTTAAATAGTAAAACTTGATCACCAACATGGAACTCTCGGTTTTTAATCTTGGAATCATGAATGAGCTTAGTCTTCTCCTTGTAGATTAATGAATTTTCATAAGCCTCATTCCTAAGTTCATTAAGTTCATTGAGTTGGATTTTCCTATGATCACCGGCTTTGTTAAGATCAAAATTAGCCCATTTCAAGGCCCAATAAGCCTTATGCTCCAACTCAATGGGGAGGTGGCACGCCTTTCCGTACACAAGGCGATAAGGGGTACAACCTATATGTGTCTTATAAGCGGTACGGAAAGCCCACAAAGCATCATCTAATTTATCGGCCCATGAGGCACGATGCTCTCCCACGGTTCGCTCTAAGATTCTCTTAAGACCACGGTTAGAAACCTCGGCTTGTCCATTAGTTTGAGGATGATACACGGTGGAAAGTCGGTGATTGACACCATACTTAGCCATGACTCGTGCGAATTGATCATTGCAAAAATGAGTCCCGCGATCACTAATAATAGCACGAGGCACACCGAATCGAGCAAACAATTGTTTCAAGAAGTTAACAACCACCCTCGCATCGTTAGTAGGTAAAGCCTTTGCTTCAACCCATTTTGATACGTAGTCAACGGCTACGAGGATGTACTTGTTTCCCTTCGATGATGGAAACGGCCCCATAAAGTCGATGCCCCATACGTCAAAGATTTCACATTCTTGGATGAAATTTTGAGGCATCTCATCTTTATGTGTGATCTTGCCTTGCCTTTGGCAAGCATCACAATGTTTAACCATTTCATGTGCATCATGATAAATGGAGGGCCAATAGAATCCGGGGTCGAACACTTTTTTAGCGGTGTAATTAGGACCAAAGTGACCACCGGTAGGTCCTTTATGGCAAGCTTCAAGGATTTGTAAAGCCGTCGGCCCATCAACACATCGACGAATGATTAAGTCCGCACATTGCTTGAAAAGATAAGGGTCGTCCCAATAGTACGTTTTAACGTCCTTGAAGAATTTTTTCTTTTGTTGAGACGATAACCCTTCGATAAGAACACCACCCGCCAAATAGTTTGCAATGTCGGCAAACCATGGGGTATCATCAAGATTGGAATTAATAAACATTAAGGTCTCAAGGGGAAAGGATTCATTAATCTCTTGATTTGGAGATTCCCATTGATACGGATCCTCAAGTCTACTAAGGTGATCCGCGGCTAGGTTTTCCCCTCCTTTTTTATCACGAATTTCGATTTTAAATTCTTGTAGGAGCAAAACCCAACGAAGGAGTCTCGGTTTAGCATCTTGCTTGGTCAACAAGTATTTCAAGGCGGAATGGTCGGTGTAAACGATGGTGGTGGAAAGCACAAGATAGGGGCGGAATTTCTCAAAAGCATACACTACAGCTAAAAGCTCTTTTTCGGTAGTGGTATAATGCAATTGAGCCCCCGTCATTGTCTTACTAGCATAATGAATGGGTTGGAAATGTTTGTTAACTCGTTGACCTAAAACCGCTCCTACCGCGAAATCACTAGCATCGCACATGAGCTCGAAAGGTAACTCCCAATTTGGAGAGACTAAGACCGGTGCCTTAGTTATTTTACCTTTAAGAAGTTCGAAAGAGTCGAGACATTCTTGAGAGAAGATGAAAGGAGCATCCTTTTCTAAGAGATGAGTCATTGGACGAGATATTTTCGAGAAATCTTGGATGAAACGTCGATAAAATCCCGCATGGCCTAAAAAACTTCTAACTCCTTTGACGGTGGTAGGAGGAGGTAACTTAGCAATGACGTCAACTTTAGCACGGTCGACTTCGATACCGGCTTTGGAAATTTTATGACCAAGGACGATGCCTTCTTTTACCATGAAATGGCATTTTTCCCAATTAAGAACGAGACGAGTGTCTTCACACCGTTGAAGCATACATTCTAAATTAGCAAGGCAAGAAGAGAAAGAATCACCATATACCGAGAAATCGTCCATAAAGACTTCCATAGTTTCTTCAACCATGTCATGAAATATCGCCATCATACACCTTTGGAAAGTCCCGGGAGCATTGCATAAGCCGAAAGGCATTCTTTTGTAGGCAAATGTTCCATAGGGACAAGTGAATGTGGTTTTCTCTTGGTCTTTTGGATCGATAGGGATTTGAAAATATCCGGAAAAGCCATCTAAGAAACAATAGAAATCATTACCCGCTAAACGCTCGAGCCTTTGATCCATGAAAGGAAGAGGGAAATGATCCTTACGAGTGGCATCATTGAGCTTACGATAGTCGATGCAAACTCGCCAACCCGTCACGAGTCGAGTAGGAATCAACTCGTTGTTTTCGTTGGGAACAACGGTGATTCCGCCTTTCTTAGGCACACAATGGACGGGACTAACCCATAGCGAATCCGAGATAGGGTAAATTATTCCGGCATCGAGAAGTTTGGTAACTTCTTTCTTAATGACTTCATGAATTTTTGGATTAACCCTTCTTTGATTTTGGATCGCGGGTTTAAAGTCATCTTCTATGAGAATTTTATGAGTACAAAAATTAGGATCAATTCCGCGAATGTCGGAGATTTTCCAAGCAATTGCTTTCTTAAGATTCTTAAGCACATCGATAAGTCGGGATTTTTCATCTTCTTTTAAGTCCTTAGCAATAATGGCGGGCAACTTATTATCCTCCTCTAAGAAAACGTACTCTAGATGAGACGGCAAATCTTTAAGCTATAAATCCGGAGGATTGTCAATGGAAGGCTTGGTCAAAGTAGGATCATCGTTTGTAACTTCTTTAGGAGTGGGTGGAGAAATATTGTCCTTATTGAGAAGTCTCTCAATAGTACGAATGTCTTCATCCCAATTAGTGGGAGAATTTTCATAGTTAATCTCGAGAGGACCCAAGCTAGCTTCAAACTCATCTAAGTCACTTTCTCCAAATGGAGTCAATGAAGGAGCAATAGAAGCTACGGTCTCAACATGAGGTAAAGGAGAAATCCCACTCTTACAAGCCTCGTGAAAATTTTCTTCGCATGCTTCGTCGAGCACATCGATGAAATTCATGGATTCGGGCTCATCGGGAAGTTTGGAAAGTTTACCCATGTTAAAGACGATTTTGTCATCCCCGACCCTCATGATAAGTTCACCCGCGGCTACATCGATTAATGTACGCCCGGTTCTCAAGAAAGGTCGTCCCACAATTAAGGGAACACGGGGATCCATTTCATAGTCGACGACGACGAAATCGGCGGGGAAAGTGAATTTGTCGACTCCTACGAAAACATCCTCGGCTATCCCCACCGGATAAGCAACCGTACGGTTAGCTAATTCCAATGTCATACGAGTGGGGACTAGCTCGGGTAAAGATAATTGTTTCCACACGGACAATGGCATAAGATTGATACTCGCTCCGAGATCCGCCAAGGCCATACAATTCTCAACACCCGGAAAATTACAAGGAATAAGGAATCGACCGGGATCTCCTAACTTAACCGGTAATTTTCTCAAAAGAACCGCGGAACAATTCTCATTCAATTGGGATTGGCAATATCAAGCAACTTTTCCTTATCACTTAAAAGATCCTTAAACATCTTAGCGTACTTAGGCATGTGAGCGAGCGCCTCGGCAAAGGTGATATTAAAATTCAATTGTTTGAACATTTTTAGGAAGTTCGAAACTTGAATATCATCCTTATTCTTCAATTTCTCTTTCCGCAACCTTGAGGGATAAGGTATATTGGGTTGAGATGAAGGCTTTGGAGTGGATTGCTCACTCACATCCTTTGGAGGAGGAGGAGGAGTAGAAATAGAAGGTGAAGGAACCAGTTTTGGAACCGAAGGTGTGGTAGAAAATTTGGGTATCGGTGGGACATAAGGTGTAGACGAATGCATAACGGGAGGTATGTCACAAGTGGAAGAAGAATGAGGTTGTATCGAAGAAGAAGGAATCTCGGGTCCTTGGTTAGGTGGGGAAGGTTCTACGGTGGTCTTACCGCTCCTAGTAGTGATAGCATTAACATTAGCCCTAGGATTGGTCACGGTGTTCGAGGGAAGGGTACCTTGGGGACGAAAGGTTTGAATCATAGTCAAAAACTTCTTATCGGTCGATTCTTGCATCTCTCTCATCATTCGTTCATGGTCGGATAATTTTTGTAAAACCAAGTCCATTTGAGGATTATGCATGTTTATTTGATTATAACCTTGATTAGGAAAACCTTGGTTTTGATATTGATTAGAACCTTGATTAAATCCTTGATTTTGAAAACTTTGGTTATTATATCCTTGATTATTTAACCCTTGGTTTTGCCCTTGAAAATTCCCTTGATTTTGATTAAAACCCCGTTGATTAGTATTTCCTTGAAAATTACCCCGTTGAGGACCTTGGTTCCTATTTTGGGCGGGTGGGGGTGGTCTTTGTGGTGCTACAAAACCCGGGGGAGCCAAATAGTTATTAGACTTGTAAGACAAATGGTTAACATCAACATTTGGTTTGAATTGAACCCGATTAATTTCATTGTTATTATAAGCATAAACTTCTTGTTGATCATTGTAAACCTTGTCACAATTATAGTACGAATGTGGTCCACCACAAGTCTCACACGTCTCACTTTTTTCTTTCACGGCATGCACATGTGTAGTGAGGGCGTCGGTTTTTAAAGCGAGTGTTTCAACAAGCGAAGTAAGTTTATTAATTCGATCATTCACCTCAATATTACTCGTACTAGCACTTGCCATATTAGCCCTAACACTTTTGGTTTGCACTTTTGCTTTGTTCTCAATAATGGCCCAAGCCTCATTCATGGTTTTCACAAGAATATTGCCCCCCGCAGCACTATTAAGTGAGTCTTGGTCGTTTAGAGTTAAACCATTATAAAACGTGTTGATTTGATGAACTTTAGTAAAACCGTGTTGTGGACATTTTCTCAAAAGATCTTTAAAACGATCCCAAGACTCACTAAACGTTTCCCCATATTTTTGCTCAAAGTTGATTATTTCATTCCTTAAGGAAGTGGTCCGTGATGGTGGGAAAAAGTAGTTAACGAACTTGGTCTCTAAGTCGATCCATGTGGTAATACTTTGGGGTGGTTCCTTATCAAGCCAAATCCGGGCTTGTCCCTCGAGGGAAAAAGGAAAAAGTTGGAGGCGAACGGCCTCTTGGGGCACCCCATTGTATTTGACGGTATTAGCTAATTGGATGAAATGTTTGATATGAGCGTGTGGGTCATCATTAGTAGGGCCTAAAAATGGTGTAGCGGAAACCATTTGAATGAAACCCGATTTAAGTTCAAAATGATTAGCTCCAATATTTGGCACCACAATCGCGTCATCGTTTCCTTCAAAGTGAGATTGTAGAATCTCAATCATTGGTCGATTATCCGTTGCCATCGTATTGTCGAAAGCTCGATTCTCGGGATCGGCTTTGATGACGGTCTTTTTGTTTTTCTTCTTCTTCTTTTTAGAAGAATTAGAAGTATTTGGTACACCAATCGGTATGGATGTATGCGCGCGAGTGCGCATACAATTAAAACTTTGGAATGAGGTAGGTGACCTCGGTCGACTTTGAGAGGAAAAGGATTTTCCCTCTCGATGAGCAATATGAAAAATCTACAAAAATATATACGTAAATACTACTTGAGTTGGCAAACCAATAATCGGTCGTCCCTCTCAATATACGCACAAGCAAGCGGGGAAACGAGGTGGCACAAAGCACTTAAAAACCTTTTTCCTTAGACGGCCTTTTATAGCGCGTCGCCTTATACCCACCTTATAGTTTGTATATGTCGAGTTCAAACGTATTACTAGTATTTATCTATTTTGCCCTTTTTTCTCGTTATGGATGCGACTACAATAGTTAGGTGATGAAATCTCAACTAAGGCTTATTTGAAAAGTAGGTAATTTTATTGTGCTACGTAATATATTATAGTAAAAGGAAAAATCTTTTTGTATTTTTTTAGAAAAATATATATTCACAAGAAAAATCGAAGGAAATCGAAATAAAAATTTAACACTAATACGTAATATTTTTGGTGTAATAATTTTAGGAAAAAGTATTACTTTTGTATTTTTTAATTTTTTTGGTGCAAATCTTTGGAAAGAAATTGCTTTTGTGATTTTTTAATTTTTTTTGTATTTTTAAGTTTTTGATTTTTTTGTATTTTTGATTTTGTGTGCAAAAAAACATAACGTTCAAAGAATGAACGGATCCCAAAATCCAAACGTCTTCACGAAAAAATCGTCAATCGTACGAGCGAAGCGGCAGCGGCGCCAATTTGAAACTAGGATTTTTAAGTCCTTTTTAATTATGTTCGTTTTTCCTCGATTCGACTCGAATTTGATTTCCGGTTTAACGTTTCAACTTAACTTTGTTTTTGGTAAAATCTCTTTTTGGTATTTTTAAACTAACTTAAATCTATTTAATTAAATGAAATCTTCTTTAATTAACTATTTAAATCTATTAATTTGAAAATAAACTTTAACTAATTAAAAAAAACTTTTTAACTAAAATCTATGTAATAAATTGAAAACTTGATTTTAAATCTAAAATTTAAATTAGAATTGAGAACTACTTTTAATTCAATATAAAAAAAACTATTTAAGATTAGAAATATAAAACTAATGAAGATTTATAAAAGTAAATAAAATTAAAATATTTTTTTTATCCTTTTTATATTTTATAAAATACTGAATTTAAATAAAACTTTTTAATTAAATAAAACTAACTTTAATTTAACTAATTTTAATTAAACTAAACTGCCAAATAGTAAAATACCTATATTAACCTAATGTTGCAAGTCATAAACATAAAAAAAGGTGCCTAGAGTAATGGTTGGGACGTAGGGATTGCGAACGAGAGGTCCTGGGTTCGAGTCCCAGGACAGACAAAATTTGCAAATATTTTTTTGGACTTTTTTGGAACTTTTTACTTTGGAAAGAATAAAGCCTCAGACCAATTGGGTCTGAGGTTATAGCAGTTAAATACAACAAAACACCCCAACAGACAAAAACTATCCAGTCAAAACAAATAAGTTGAATTCGAATAAGCAGGACACAAATAAGCTAGACAAGCATTTAAATCCTATTAAACCAATTAAGCAGAAACTAGTAAGCAGAAACCAATAAAACACATAAACTGAAAATCAGATAAGCGATGAACCGAAATAGTCAGAATGAACAATATAAGCATTCACACTAAACTAATAATAAGCTGAACCGAATAAGCTATAATGAACAACTAATTTCAGATGCAGATCCAACATAAACTTGAGAACAATAAGCAGATTCAAGCAACTCTAAACACATAAAAAAACTTATCAATCACAAAAATAAGCTAAACCAATTAAGCTATAAGTAAATAACTAAATTATAAGCAAATCTAAGCAGGCAGTTAAAATTAAAGACAAGCAGAAAATCAACAATCAAATAAACTAAACTTAACAGAAACTATCAAATCCTTAAAACGAAATATCAAATAAATTCTGACTTATAGCAGATTAAAACTAAGCAGTTCCAAAGAAGCTACTACTTAAAAAACTTGAACAAAAAAAAATACTAGGCAGATATCTAATAAGCAGTTAAAAGAAAATTCAACAATCCTAGTATAACTTAACACCACTTCAGCAGATTAAACTAAACAAATAATCAAAGCAGATCTAAAACACCTCAAACTAAACAGATTACTCATGTGCTAAATAAACATTAACTTTAAATTTAAAAGGAGATCAAAACCTTTTGATGATCCGTTGGGAAGAAGACAAGCGCTGAGCCGTCTTATGAACCAAAACGAACACCAAACAAACACCACCTTGAATCGAACCAAAACAAACTTATCTTCCTTTGTCTCGAACCCCAATTGGATGAACAGTACTGCAATTTATATTTCCTAGTAGGGGAAATATGGATACACTTTTCTTTATATATTTTTTTTCTTTTTTTTTTCTTTTTTTTATATCATAATACTAACAGTAACAATATTTTTTTTTGAACAGATTAAAAAGAAATAGTAACTGATATTAAAATTGAGACGAGAATTTAAAACGAAAATTAATCTTTCATTAATTCAAATCAAACTTACAATACTGGAATTAAAATTACAATATTAAAAACCCTAATCTATTTTTTTACTGAAAATTAAATAATAAAGAAAAGCTGCCAATTACATGATAGAGGGGGGTTTTTATAGAGGAACCCCCAAGAAACCCTAATCTTTGGCTTCAATTGTAAGCATCCAAATCCCACCGTCCAATCCATCTTTCTTCTTCTCTCTCTTCTTTTCTTGCAATCTTGCGGCTCAGAATCATCCTTGTGCACACAGATTGCCACCGTGGCACAAGGATGTGTTAGTTGTGCTAGTTTTCAGCCTATGTGGCTTCTTCTCATTGGTGGGTTGTTAAATGGAGAGGTGGCATAGCCAATCAAATCCAATGATTTGGCCATGTAGGATAGAGAGGATGAGTGGATGGTGCGATTTTTTTGGGGGTTTTATTTGTTTGGATGTGAATTAACCCACAAAGGTAAAAGCCCCATTTTTTCTCATGATTTTTTTACTGAATATGAAATTAGGGTTTGGGGAGATGGGGCGTGTTTTGTGGAGAGGAAGAGAGCACAGTAAATAATCAAGGATATTGTGTGTGTGTGTGACTTTGATAGTAACGAAAAAAAATGAATGTTATTTATTAATTGGGGTAAGTGGAAAAACACGTGGAGGTAAAAGGGTGTGGGATGGAATGGTTTGACTGGGGAGAAAGTTGTGTGTTGACCGAGTGAGGTGGGTAAATAAAAGGGTGTTGACCAGCCAATATTTAACAAGCCATTCGTTTTTCTCTTTTCCATTGAAGGAATAATGGGCTATTAGCCCAAATACCTTCTTTCTTTATTTATTAAGTAATGGGCTTGGGCCAAAACTCCATCAGCTATATGTAATTGGGCCATATTGGGCTGTTTTGTAAAGAAGTTAATCCTTAAATGGGTTTTTGAGCCCATTAACCCAAATGTGGGACCCACTTTGCCCAATAACTTCAAAAAGATTTAATCCGCTAAAGTCGAGCTCGATTTCAGCTTTCTCGATCATTTTCTTCAATTTTAAGTTGACTTAGCCGGTTTTCTTGATCTTCGGCACACTTTTGGTCTTTTGACTTTGTCTTCGACTCTTTCTTGACTTTTCTTCGACATTTGACCGTGAAATCCCGTGTTTTCTCTTCTTTTGATCAATTGTACCTATTTAACACACAAAACACAAAACCACGCGTAATTCCGACTTTTACGATATTAAACACATGATTAGGTCTTGTTTTTACTTGATTTTAGTGGCAAAAGGATAAGTGTTTACACACTTATTAATTCCCCACAAATCTTAACAGTTAAATCTCTATGGATCGTAATCATACATGACATAACACTTAATCGTGCAATTTAATCTAAAATTATCCCACATGTATTTAGGGTTTCAAAACAATTCCTTTTTATTAAAAAATAGAGTAAAAACCCTAATTTTTAAAAAAACAAAACCCTAATTTTATGAAAAACCTAAAAAACATGTAGTTTTATCTCAAAACAATTATAGTTAAAAAACTTTATATTTTCGATAATTATAACATGTTAAAACGGCTCTCGATACCACTGCAGGTTTATTAGTATCATAACAATTATAAAAAACCCTAAACGAGATCAAAGCACATATAGCGGAAGCGATTTAACAAGATCATAATTAATAACACAATTATAATTAATCGAATTAGGGTTACATACCTATACGCTAAAGCAATTCCACAAGACGAAGAACGAATCACCAATTCGGGTTTATACCGTATATACCAAGATATACTCTAAAGTAACACTATATTACGTTATTGTACACACGTAATACAACGAGCTAACCATGATTCTAGCACGTGAAAATCGAGCTACAACGCTTGTAAATAATCTACCCAACAACCCTAGATAGGGGCTAGGACTATATTACGTATACAATCGATCAACCAAGAAAAACCAACCAAAACCCTTTGTTGGTGGGGTGTTGCAATCAACCAGAGAGAAGGAGAGGGGAAAGATTATTGTTGTTGTGATTATGAGGGGATTAGGAGGTGTATTTATAGGCGTAAACATCTTATAGCCCAAGATAAATATAAGGCAACAATTATCCCCCCCCCCCTAGGCATAACCGACGGTTGAAACACCCATTAAGGGGGTGTTCCAGAACCTTCCATCCTTTTTTCCTTTAGTATACATACTATATACTTATTTAACGCTCGTTATAACTTATCTATTAATTATTTAACGATCGTTAAGGATATATAGTTACTTGCTCGGTTAAATTAATAAATACATAAATATATTTATTAATTATATTAACTCTTTACGTATTGTGTGCAATCCCGTAATCTCTAGTTCGATCCTATCATACGACTATTAAATATAAGTCCATAAACTTACACATTTTCCTTCCAGAGATCCCGCCACAAACTAGAAAGTCCATCTGTGACATTCTGATCTATTTCATCGCTTGAGTCAAGAGCCAAAAAATAAGCCATTTTACTTGAAAACGTCCATGTGGAGTACTTAACCAATAAAGAGTGTCGAGCCTCACTTGATTAATAAACAACATGATATTTTGTTTCCAACATAATTTGGAAACAAAGAAACAAGAAGTTCTTTGTTCCAATCATCACTGATAGGTGTGAAAACACCCATCCTTTTACCACTTAAAAAATTTAAAAACAAGACCATAACGTGTATTTAATGTCGTAAATGTCGGAATTATACGTGGTTTGTGTTTTTGTTATGTTTTAGGATCAAACTATGAGAAGGGAAGAAAACACGGGCTTTCACGGGCTTTTATCGAAGAAAAAGACAAAAGACAAAGTCAAAAGATCAAAAGTGCAAAAAGAACGGAATTCAAAGGCTTAGTCTGAAGATTTATCGAAGAAAAGAGTAAAGACGGAAGTTTAACGAAGTCGAAGAACCAAATCTAATAAAAGAAGAAAATTAGAAGACGAGTTCATTTTAATTCGACAAATCCCGAGACAAAGGCGAGAAAGACAAATTAATTAAAAGACGAGAAGGCAAAGTGAAAGATGGAAGCAACATCACCTACCACTCCTCCTACTATAAATAGTCTCATCTCCATTTTATTTTTGATTATTAGATTAGGAGTAGTGTAGATTTATTTCTCACATAGTAGGAGTAGGTGTAATATAGATTTCCATGCTTTAATTTTCCTTAATTTTGTAATTAAATCTTCAATCTTAATCTTAATTCAAGCTTTTTAAATAATTGTTCTCATCCTTCCTTTCTTGCTCAATTTAATTTTATAGCTTATTGAATTATTGCTTATTTGATTGTTTGATTGATTTAATTAAGTGGGTTTTATAGTTTTGATGATTTTGATTTCATAAAGTTTGTTGATTTATATGTTTTAGTGTTTGGTTGATTTTAATTAGTGTTGATTTGGAGTTCTTAGTTTTATTATTTTGGTTGATTTGAGTTTTAATCAATTAAGTGGGTTTTGATTGATTTAGTTTTAATTGTTAGATTTATTGATTTGGTTTGATTGTAAGTTGTTAGTTGATGATTAGTGTTTAGTTTGGCTTATTTTTTTAGATTTAATTTGCTTATTTTTGGCTTAATTGTGTTCTACTTTTTTGTTATTCTCGTTGTTGTATCATTTTCGGATAAGGGTTTTAAAAACTCGAAAATCGTTCAAAATTCCGAATTAGCTCTTTATCCGAAATAATGCATTATTCCGAAAAAAAGTTTTATCCGAAATAGGTAGTTTATCCGAAATTCTGTTTTATCCGAAAATAGATTTGTCCGAAATTATTTTTATTCCGAAAAAGATGATTTATCCGAAGAAATAGTTTTTCCGAATATAGGAATTTTTTCCGAATTAGGGTTTTTATCCGAAAAACCCTTGTTTTTCCGAGAATCCCTATTATTCCGAATTAGTGCAGTTTTTCCGAATATTAGGGTTTTTATCCGAAATTTTCATTTATTCCGAAAATCATTTGTTATTCCAAAAATTTTAATTTTTCCGAAAAAGTTAGTTTTCAGTTTTATTTTGTTTTATTTTCAGTTTTATTTTTATTAAAGTTTTAAATTTTAGTCATTAACTTAATTGTCTTTAAAACCTTATTTTTATTTTAATCATTTCAAGCTTTTATCTTTATTTCGTTTTAGCCTTTCATTTAAGTTGTCTTAATTTTATCATTTACGTTAAAGTTTTTATCTTTAATTAGTTATAAACAACGACAACCTTTTTTTATTCACCAAAGACTACTGAGTCACACTTAAAGCCGGGATCAATTCGATTAGACGTCGAGAACAACGAACTTTATTTTTATACTTGGCAAAATCCCACTTTCAAATGGCGCCGCTGCCGGCTCTTTTCATGAAGATTAACGGTTTTTTGTGAGAGACGCATTGGATTTTGGGATCCGTTCACTCATGAACGTTATTTTTCTTCCTCAAAATTTTTCAAAAATCCATAGAAATTAAAATTTTCAAAAATCCAAAAACATTTAAAAAATCATAAAAAGCATTTCTTTTTCGAAAGTTTTGCACCAACAATATTCTTCTTACTTGTCTATTGTGCTTAATGGATTCGTATGTTGATTGTGTAGGGTGTGGAAGACCATCTTTTGGTAGTCAATCCTGTCAATGGTGTTCATGCGAACGGTGTGGAATGGATATCCCTAATTACGAATTTGGCCGTTGTCTATCGTGCAATTCGATCAATTCATACTTCAATTCATCCGTCCCTTCTGATGACACTATTTCACCCTCTCCCTTATATGACGATCCATATCCACAAAATGCACCGGGTTTTTCTCAATACATGTGTTGCAACAATTGTGGGGGCCCTCACGATACCTTTTCTTGTCAACCGATGAATTATTATGAGCCACATCCGTGCTATAATTCCGGTTTTCAAAATTTTGAGCCCCCACAATACTCCGTCGTTCATCAACGTTCTTTTGGAATGAGTGAGGAACTACTCACTAGTTTGGCTGGAATTATAGAACAACTAAATTGCCTCCAAGCTATCTTGGAGAAGGCAAGCCGACAAGAGCAAATATCAACTATCGAGGCTTATACTCCTTCTCCTGTGCATCCATACTATTATGATGATGATGACGATGAGAATACTATTTCTTGGAATGATCTTGTTGCTCAACATCCTAGTGCAATTGTAGTTCCTTCTCTCGATATCCCAAATGCGTCTAAGGATTGTGATACATCGAATGAGATTAGTGAATTTGGTCTCGAAAACTTATTTGAGGAGGTTTGTGATGTCACTACTTTTGATGAGCTTACAGACGAGGTCGCTCTTAATAATGATGATTTTTATCCATGCTATGAGAATTTTACTTTTGAAATTTCTCATCTTTCCCCATTTCCTCCTGGAGATGAGGATGATGTTGATTTATTCTCTCCGACTTACGAGAAGTTCACCCCTGAACTTGGTCTTTTAGATGAGGTGGAAGACGTTATTCTTCACGACAAATTATTGAAAGTTCATCTTCTTATTGCTAAAATTGAATCGTTGAATTATGCTCCTAACACCGAGTCTTTACCTCCATCTATTACTCCCGTCGAGAATAATGACACATTTATGAAAGAAATAGACATTCACTCAATACCTCCGGGTATTGATGATGATGACACAGAGGAGGATATTCTTTTTGATACTTTAATGCTTGAAGATATTGTCCCAAGTCCCCCTCCCGAGCACCTCTTATCCCATACTTTTGAGACCATTACTGAGATGAGTGCTTTGACCCGGGAGATGACATTGACCATTCCATGATTGACACCTTTACGGCTTTGTCGCTCAGTGATAATCATATGTCTTTTAGGGATGACATTTTGATTACTTTACCCACCCCACCTCCCGTGGATCATGATTTCACATACTTTTCGTATGTTGAGAGGACTTTTCTGCCGTTCAAGACTTATCCTCTGGCCTCTCCTTTATTATTTTCCTCCGGGAACGAGGACAAGGTCTTTGATCCCGGTATTACATTCGAGGCTTCCCCATGGACCAATAAACTCGGGGACGAGTCAGGCTCGTGACTCGGTTAACAAAAGCAAGCGCTTCTCGGGAGGCAACCTGATTATCTATCTTTCTTTATCCGTTTTTATAATAAGTGTAGGGGAGGCCCTCGTAAGTGTTTGTTGTTTTCCTTCTTATAATGTGCAGGGATTGGAGCTTTCAAAGATCCACTTTTGATGACTTTTGACGACCCGTGATCCCGTGTACCCTTCTTCCTGGTTCTATCCTAAACTCTTTTGATTCACTATTTTATATTATTCAATATTAAAATAGGAATCACTTTAGTCGTCTCTTTCTTAGCAAGATTTAAACAAAGTGCACAATGTCCTAAGTGTAGGGGAGTTTACTCCCACATGCTTAAACATTGAGGACAATGTTTATATCAAGTGTAGGGGGGACTTCTATCGAAGTTAAGTGGGCTTTTCCTTGTAAATGTCCTCATTTTAATCGGAAAATTGATTTTTCGACATTTTTCAAAATTTTTAATCTATTTTGGCCTATTAGTATTTTCCTTTGTTATCGTTATTTTCTTTCATTAGAAGAAATTTTAATAAATGGTTTTAATGAGTTTAGATGTCTTTGATATATTAGGCCCGTCATGAATCTTTTGACTCAACCTGAGTTTACTTGTCCAAGTTTACTCTAGCTAGTATCCTTAACGTGTTTAAGTCAAGTTTTGCTAGGCTTTTATATAGGGAACTTTAAAACGCGAAAGTCTTAACTCTTACGGGCTAAGAACAAGAACTTTTCGCAAGTTCCAATAATTGATCCTAGAAAGTCGTTTATCAAGGGAACTTAAAAATGAGAATTCTAAACTGAAAAAGTCTAAGAAGTTGCAAGATCCTATAGATGACTTGAAAACCCAAAACTTTGATTTAACTGGCTAAGCATCCACGAGTCTCATTCCTTGAGATTTTAAATTGTAGGGAACGAGAGATGATAGAGTCAATTATAAGTTTGGTATTCTTTCATGAATTTTGTGAGTTAATTATGAGCTTTTTCTCTCATCGCTTGTTAATAAATTTAATTGCAATAAGTAAGGTCGTACGATTTGAAAAGTTACTTAGCTTCTAGCACAAGATCGTTTAAAATTTGCTCGATATTAATTAGAGTTCATAGCCAAGGCATAACTTATTGAAGGGGGATGCGAAGATTGGCGAGTCCGAAAAGGCCCTAACAAGGCATGAGGGCTACATTTTGTTGCTAAAGATCCCAAGTGATGTGAAGAATCATTTATCAAAAATCAATATGAAGGATCGAGACACACGACGAAAAGCAAATATTCCCCTAAAGATCATGGAGAAGTCTATCCGAAAAGACCCTAGCAAGGTATGAGGATAAATAGATCCAAGTCCTAAAAGGAGGCGGATCTTTGTATATAAAAATCCAGAATAAAGATTGGAGAAAAATGAAGAAGTCGTGGTCCAAGTATGAAGAATCTCTCAAAAGCTTCAAATGAATAAATTCCAATCGTGAAGAGAAGACCATTATTTGTTGAACGTCTCTCAAGATTTGTAGTATGAAGTCAATGCCAAATATCGATCAGAGAAAGGTCACAAATCGTGAAGCGAGTTATGCCAAGATATGAACTTTATGAGGTCCCGAGAAGCAGTTTTAAAAGATTTTGTCCTTTAGCTAACTATTGATTAAATCGTCCTACTTTATTTTCAGCCTAAATAAACTATCGAAATAAGTCAACAATGCATCCTCGTGATCATTCAAGACAATAATAAAATATAAGAGATACACCTAGGAAAGGGAGTCTAATAGAATAATTGAGCCACATGAGTTTGCGTTAGTTTGCTAACTTATAATAACAATGATCTCGTCTTTAAGCTTGGTTTGGGGAACGTGAAACTTGAGGGTGATAAACATTCATGACAACCAAAGCCCTAATGTAAGTCTTTGATCTCTTTACTTAATCATTTTGTAATTTTCTATCCTTTTAAGTTTCCTTATTGTCTAGTATTTAATAAAGGCCAAGGTGGGTTAATTATGATGGAAAATGTAAATCTTGCTTTGTAATTAATGCATTGCATGAGGGCATTACAATGGTCAAGTGTAGGGGATTTGATAGGTGTGAAAACACCCATCCTTTTACCACCTAAAACAATTAAAAACAAGACCATAACGTGTATTTAATGTCGTAAATGTCGGAATTATACGTGGTTTGTGTTTTTGTTGTGTTTTAGGATCAAAATATGAGAAGGGAAGAAAACACGGGCTTTCACGGGCTTTTATCGAAGAAAAAGACAAAAGACGAAGTCAAAAGATTAAAAGTGCAAAAAGAACGGAAGTCAAAGGCTTATTCTGAAGATTTATCGAAGAAAAAGACTAAAGACGGAATTTTAACGAAGTCGAAGAACCAAATCTAATAAAAGAAGAAAATTAGAAGACGAGTTCATTTTAATTCGACAAATCCCGACACAAAGTCGAGAAAGGCAAATTAATTAAAACACGAGAAGGCAAAGTGAAAGATGGAAGCAACATCACCTACCACTCCTCCTCCTATAAATAGTCTCATCTCCATTTTATTTTTGATTATTTGATTAGGAGTAGTGTAGATTTATTTCTCACATAGTAGGAGTAGGTGTAATATAGATTTCCATGCTTTAATTTTCCTTAATTTTGTAATTGAATCTTCAATCTTAATCTTAATTCAAGCTTTTTAAATAATTGTTCTCATCCTTCCTTTCCTGCTCAATTTAATTTTTGTAGCTTATTGAATTATTGCTTATTTGATTGTTTGATTGATTTAATAAATTAGGTTTATAGTTTTGATGATTTTGATTTCATAAAGTTTGTTGATTTATATGTTTTAGTGTTTGGTAGATTTTAATTAGTGTTGATTTGGAGTTCTTAGTTTTATTATTTTGGTATATTTGAGTTTTAATCAATTAAGTAGGTTTTGATTGATTTAGTTTTAATTGTTAGTTTTATTGATTTGGTTTGATTGTAAGTTCTTAGTTGATGATTAGTGTTTAGTTTAGCTTATTTTTTAGATTTAATTTGTTTATTTTTGGCTTAATTGTGTTCTACTGTTTTGTTATTCTCGTTGATGTATCATTTTCGGATAAGGGTTTTAAAAACCCGAAAATCGTTCAAAATTCCGAATTAGCTCTTTATCCAAAATAATGAATTATTCCGAAAAAAGTTTTATCCGAAATAGGTAGTTTATCCGAAATTCTGTTTTATCCGAAAATAGATTTGTCCGAAATTATTTTTATTCCGAAAAAGATGATTTATCTGAAAAAATAGTTTTTCCGAATTTAGGCATTTTTTTCGAAAAAGCTATTTATCCGAAAAACCCTTGTTTTTCCGAGGATCCCTATTATTCCCAATTAGTGCAGTTTTTCCGAATTAGGGTATTTATCCTGAATTTTCATTTATTCCGAAAATCATTTGTTATTCCGAAAATTTTAATTTTTCCGAAAAAGTTAGTTTTCAGTTTTATTTTATTTTGTTTTATTTTCAGTTTTATTTTTATTAAATTTTTAAATTTTAGTCATTTACTTAATTGCCTTTAAAACCTTATTTTTATTTTAATCATTTCAAGCTTTTATCTTTATTTTGTTTTAGCCTTTCATTTAAGTTGTCTTAATTTTATCATTTACGTTACAGTTTTTATCTTTAATTAGTTATAAACAACGACAACCTTTTCTTTTATTCACCAAAGACGACTGAGTCACACTTAAAGTCGGGATCAATTCGATTAGACGTCGAGAACAACGAACTTTATTTTTATACTTGGCAAAATCCCACCTTCAATCACCATCAACATTTAATGTCTCGAACATAAATTACCTCACAGTTGTCTGGTTTGGGACCCAACCTTCTATGATTTTCAAGCCAATAATCCTCCCATACATTAACGTTACGGCCATCACATATATTCCATTTACATCCTTTACTAACAAGTTCTTTGACTTCATGAAAACTGCGCCAAATGTAACTAGGATGATAGCTGATGTTTGCGTCAAAGAAAGTCGACCTCGAAAATAACGAGCTTTAAGAATCTTTGCAGCTAATGTGTTTGGTGACGTGATGAGGCGCCATACCTGTTTTACAAGAAGAGACTTATTAAAAAGGCCCAAATAACGAAAGCCAAGACCTCCATGAAACTTTGATACACACATTTTCTCCCAAGAACACCATCGGATATGGTTTTGTTTAACCCCATTGCCCCACCGAAATAAATTAAGAGCTTTGTGAATATGATTAATTTAGGTTTCAGGAAGTAAAAAGATATTCATTACGTACATAGGGATTGCTTGAGCTACTGATTTAATAAGAACTTTCTTTCCTCCTGTTGAAAGAGTTTTCTCCTTCTATCCACTGAGTTTCTTTTTAATCTTGTCAAGTATAGCTTGAAAACCTACTTTTTTTTATCTATCGATGATTAACGGTAAGACCATGTATTTAGGTTGGTTTGCAGCTTCCCGTACTTCCAAGGAATCTATTATTCGGGTGCGAGTGGATGGATCAACATTGGTGCTAAAATAAATCTCAGATTTTTCTTATTTAGTAACTTGACTAGACGCCTTACAGTATCTTTCAAGGATCTTTTTCAATTTGTAACATTCCTCAACCGAAGCTCTAGTAAAGAAAATATTGTCATCAACAAAGAACAAGTAAGAGATTTCAGGTTCTCCCAGGCACACTTTAACTCCGTGAATATAACTACGTTTAACTGCTTTTCTTATCATGGATGATAACGCTTCTGCACATATTATAAATAGGTAAGGCGAAATGGGTCTCCTTGAAAAAGTTTTCTAGTCGGAGTCACATGATCTGAAACTTGCCCGTTAATGTTAAAAGTAAAGGAAACAGACGATACACATGCCATAATCAGATTGGAAAAGTGTGAAGGAAAGCGAACTTAGCCAATATATATCTCTCGAATGAATGACCACTCCACTATATCACTTATATCGACCTTGAGCACCATTGCTCCCTTTCTGCCACGTTTCTTATATGAAAAGCTTCAAAAGCTACAATCGCATTATCCGTGATAATGCGATCTGAAACAAAAGCAGATTGGTTTTCATGAATGATGTGAGGCATAATTGGTTTTATAAAGTTTACCAAAACCTTCGAAATTATTTTATAGAGCACATTACATAAACTGATAGGACAGAGGTCCTTAAGCGAATCTAGTTGCGACAATTTTGGAATCAAAGTTATTAAAGTTTTGTTTATATTAGAAGGTATCACTTCGGTTTCGAAGAAAGAAATAGCCATTTCTAGTACAGTGTCAGTTATGCTACAAAAGAAATATAAACATGTCATGAGAATGAGTCAAGCTCGAGCAAAACCCGAGCTTCTAAAATTTGTCACTAGTCGAGCCCAAGCTAATGATAGAAGGCTCGAAACAAGCTTGACCTAAAGCTTGAGTCATGTAACTATAGTCCATCGTGACTTGACCTATGATAAACTCGGGCTTGACTCGAATCGTATGGTATCTTAAAATTGAAAGAATATCATAGGCGTGTATGATATACGCTTTCAATTTCATGAAAGTAAAATGTATGATCCAACACCATCAGGTAGCGCTATAATAAGTAGTGGTGTGAATGATTTTTCGTAGAGGTGGTAAAATGGGCGGGCGGGTGGATACGGGCGGCGGGCTAAACGGATAACGGGCGGCGGGCTAAACGGGCGTGGGCTAAACGGGCACGGGCGAAACGGGCGGACAAAACAGGCCGGCTAAACGGGCGCAAGCTAAAAAAGGAAAAAAAACATATAAAAACCTACAAATAAAAAATAAAAATACTTGTTTGAAAGCCGGGATAAAAAATTTAATAAAAAATATTCGTCAAGTATACTAATTTGTATTTTACAAGTGCGCCCGTTAAGCCCATTTAGTTTCTTACATATGCGCCCGTTTAGCCCATTCATTATAAAGAATGTGCAAAAAATGCTCAATCCTTTTTTGAAAATGGTCAAAAAGTGCACATATGTATCAAAATGGACAATATTTGTCATTTCTAATTTTTCGTATTGATTCGGTCTTTAACTCCGGTCTATTCGAATCAAGACTAAAAACACACTTGAACCAGACCCCTTTAAGCTTTGATGTTAGTTAAGTTCAAAATGGCTTATCCTTTCTATCTTAATCGGATCTAAAACAATTTTATTTTGACATTGAGTAGGCGAGTTTGTTTTGGTTTTCACCCGAAAAGGTTAAGGAAACACGGTTTGATTCTCATCCCTACCTTATATGAAGCATAGATTTAACTATAGTTTGTTTTGACTAAATTGAAAGAAATCTTTTATCTCTACTTCTCTACTACTTATAAAGAGAATTCTTCAATTTCTTGAATGTTGAAAAACAAGATAATTTAGGAATTGTTGAAACTTTTAATGACCTTACGAAACTCCTCTATAACAAAACTCTGGCATCACACAATCTCTATTGCTAGAAACTGTATTTGTAGAATTTGAAAATTGATGCATAAAAGGTAATATTTAAAATTGATGCAAAAAACGCATGGAAATAAGGTAAACTGTTATGCAAAAAAAGGTAATGCAAAAATGGTAAATGGATGCAAGAAAGGTTTCCTATCTTAATTACATATAATTAGGCTAGAACGGAAAGTATTAATAACGTAAGGTTGGAAATGGCTACATATAATTCAACTAGAAAGGAAACTATTGAGAATGTTATTTATTCAGGGAAATTATTGATATTGCAATGGAAATTTGATATATTTCGTTGTACATAGCTGGATGATATTTAATCATAATGTGAAGTTGAAAGTTATGAAACTATATATACAAGCATAATATTTGATTCTTTTGATAAATGAAGTCGTGTGTTCCAGGAATCTTTGTAGATATCTTGGAGAGAAGAAAGGGGTTGAGATTAAATTAGTATACTATGATGACAAGAAGTTTCGAGTCTTCTTAATGAATGTTTTGCTTTTTTCATATTTTTCGTACAGGTAACATTCCCATCTATCTAAACAAAAGAAAAAAATGACAATATTGTAACTTGACATTTCCAACTCGTGAGGTTTTCCATCAAAGTTAGTTTTTCGTTTCAATGGATATTAGTGTTCTTATCGACATCTTCTTCTAATGTTTATCGTTGCAGTAGTTTTCATATTAATATGTTGCGTTCGAATTCAACCATAAGGTCCTAAATTACTTGATTAGTTAATTGTATTCAATATTTTTACAAATTAAATGTGTGAATTATCTCTATTTGTGTGTAAATTTGTTTAATTTCTATGGTAAACAAACACCCTATAATTGCAATAAATTTATAGTCTTCGACAGGAATGTAAACAAAACATCTTCAGTTTGTATAGTTTATACTTCTTTGCCTTTGGCTTAACTAATGGGTTTTGTCTTGTAAATATGTGTCATGCTTTAGACTTTAGCTTGTAAGCAGGTGGCTTCGTCTTTGGTTTATAGACACGAATGGGTGTCTTTGGTTTTAGCTTGTATATAATGCAGAAGTTGGAGCATGCTCAACAAAGAGAGGCTTAAGAGTTGGTTTAAATACAGAATGATACAGTATATAAGTATGTTTAGTCTTTCTTTGGACTTAATATATGTGTTTCTGGTTATGAATGTATTTATGATATTACTAAGGATGACTATAAACTTTGTAATATTAAATACGAATCTGCTGCTACAGATTTTGTGGTTGCACCTCAAATGTCGTGCATCAAGAAACTTTACGCGTGCGTTCGTTATTATATGTTGTTTGGCTCATGTTTTTTTAATAAATTCTTTCTAGCGTTGAAATTGTCGATGTTACACCTCTTTTCAATTACATTTTGATTTAACCACAATATAGTGTATCATTAATTATGTGTCGCTATTAATATTTGTCTTTTTAGTTCGTTTTTCTCGGTATCGATTCGAATTGATATAACGTTTTCTAGCAAAGACTTAATTGTTTTTGGTTATACAAATTTGTTTGGAATTTATGTCTAATTGGCAAGAAGCAAGTAGAAAAGTAAAAATATTAACTAGTCTACATATACATACTACACTAAAACCTTTAACAAGTACAACATTTAAAGCACAAAATTCAAAAGTAAAATACAAGTTATACTACAAATATAAAATTGCAAAATACAAAATATAAGACTAATTCGATTTTTTTACAAAACTAAAAATATACAAATTATAAAGCTAAAAATTACAAATTTAACAAAACTACTAATGCAAATTGTATAAGAAAAATTCAAACGAATGAATTAGTCAATCTAATAGCTAAACAATCGGCCCATGAAACCTCTACTGGCCCAACAGCCTAAATGAATGAAGGATGAAAGTTGTAAATTGACTAAACTATATGAGATAAAATGTGACAATAACAAAACCATTTAATGTGAATCCTGAAACAAATTCTTAAAAGTTGAAACGGCTATCTTTATTTGAGTCCTAATCTTAGCAGTCTGTATTCAATTTTCTTGAGCTAAAATATGGAATATCCTAAATAGCTAAATTCTTATTAGTTACAACACATTTTCTTATACTAAGATCTTATTCCATCTTACTTATAAACTGGTATCCAAAAGCTAAGTGTAATTACCAGCAACTTTAACTGATTAAACCTCTAGCTACAACTGATCTAATCCCAACAGCTTATCCTAATCTATATTAAGTATTTAAGCCTATAATGTGCTCAATAACCAGATTATTCCTATTACCCCTAATACGCTAAATGACCCTTAGACGTCTATCCATATCTTGACTAGTTAAAAGATAAAAGCTAACTCACTGCATCGTCTACTCCTACTGAAATCCTCAACTAAAAAACTCCAATGTGATTCTACTAACCATCAATTATAACTCCTATTCTTACCCTGCACTAACTACTGATTTACACAGCTATTAAACATAATGCAAGTAAGCAATTCAAACAGGTGACAATCAAAAAATACACTATGAACATTATACTAGCATATCAAACTAACTATGCAGAAAATAAAAGAGAAAACTTCCTGCATCCAGGCCCGCCCGCTGATGTCGAAGCGCGGCGCTGAGCCGGCTTAAAACCAAACACCCCTAATCTCTAACTGCATATCTTCTATCTACTTGCTGATGAACTGAATGCAAAACCAAGTCACCAGCTTATCTGTTACTACTGAAAACGAAACTTGACTTCTTGTCAACAGAAACCTGCATAATATGTGAACAAACAAAAACACTGCTATTGTGGATTAAGCCACAAATCTGCTGAACGTGATCTCAAACTACAACTTATTCAAGATAAGCCTATTAACTGATGAACTAACTGCTATCGAAAATTAAGCTTCTACTTTCTATTGATAGCTAGACTAACTGCTATCGCTACTATATTATCAAATTCCTAACTACTTTTACTCACTTAAAGATGAAAGTAATAAGCTTCTAATAAACTTTTCAACATAAGCTGGAATCGGCTTTTTAGCTCAATTAAGAGTAATAAAGCTATTGAAACTGTAACCTATAGACAACAGCCTTATGATCAAAGGAGAAAGATAAAAGCTTGTTACGATTAATCTCAAACGAACAGTAACTCATAAGCTAGAACAGCTTATTACTCAAAAGCTTATCAGATTAGTCAATAGGAAAGAAGACTAAGAAGAAGAAAAAGATTAAGAAAACTTGAACTTTAATCTTTCATTAATGGCGGAAAAGTAATTCGGTTACAACAAGATCAACTAAATCGAACTGAATCTAACTGAAATTCATAAAGCTATGAGAGAAAATAAAACTAACTAACTAATCCTAACTATCTACTATGTGTAAACTACTCCTAGCTAACCGATTGCAAATGAAGCCTTCGTCTTCAATTTATAGGCGTCGAGAGGATGATGAGATGACGTGTTCGCTCCAATGAGGAGTGGACACGTGTTTAATACGAGGTTTAAACTCGTCCTTCATTCTTGAATTTGGGGCTTTCTTCGTTCTTCATTCTTGATCGAATTAAGTGGTACCATCATGTTGAGGAGAGGAAGGTGATCATTTTTTCTGTTTAAAGCTTTGATTGATTCTTCGTGTATCTCTTGTTATCTCGATTTGCAGGTTAAAGAGATAGAAGTGATAAAAAAACTGAAATTCGTTTCTCTCTCTCTCTTCGTTTGGAGAAGACAAAGCGTGTTGTGTACACGTTTGTGTTAGTTTTGACCGGTTTTGGTCAACAAACCAAGTAAATAACACTTTCTACTAGTTTTTACTCTTTGGTCCCTCATTTTGTATTTTCTTTCAAAAGTTATATAAACTTTTTAAATCAATCTTCTTTTAATCCTTCATTTTGTCAAAAGTTGCAACTTGAGCCCTTAATCTTTGAAATAACGGCAAGTAAGGTCCTAAAAAGCTTTATCGTCCTTTTCTTCGTCTTTTGTGATATAAATCCCTTGAAAACGCGTCTTTGTTCCAAAATGTATCTTTTTACCTGAAAAACACATAAAACACAAATACACGCATAATTCTGATATTTTACAGTTAAAATAATGTATTTGACTGTGTTTTGAGTGATTTATGGATCATTATTGATGAGTGTTTTCACACTTATCAACTCCCCTCCACTTGACCATTGCCATGTCCTCATGCAATGCAGCATTTTAAAGCTCTAAATTACACTTTTCTCATATTTAACCAACCTTGGCCATTTTATGATTTAATAAACTATGCTATGCTACATGATGAATGGTTTTGAATATTTACAATGCAATGCAAAGAAAACAATTCTATTTATATCTTTTTAGATTTTCATAAATGGTTTTGATGGAAATAACTCATAAAGAAATCAATGACTTGAATTAGGGCTTGGGTACCATGGACACTTATCACCCTCAAGTTTCACTTTCCCCATACCAAGCTTAAAAATGGGATCATTGTATTCACAAGTAAAAAGTGCATCAACTTATTCATGACAATTAAATGTGGAACCGGTTATTATTTGAGCAAATTGCTTGTGGGCAAATTTGTCATTTATTCAAGTGTGAAATATAAGAAGTGTAAAATCCAAAAATAAGGAAGCACGGTTTTAATCCTAAGTAATCCTCTCATCCATTACTTGAAAAACCGCTCACAATTAATATAAGTCCGTTTCAAGAGTAATAAGTCATTCGCCTTATGTGTAAAATCCTCATGTCATGCTTTCATAAGTAGCTACACACTCGCTAAGGAAAGAAAAATAAAACTCACGCAATAATTTACATCCGCCATCTTTTTGAGACTTTGGATCTTCAACCCCGCAACCCGTCAAGGCAATATTGGATTGGAGCAATCTATTGAATCCCCGCAACCCGTCAAGGTAATATTGGAACTCAATAGTCACTATAATTAACACCACACTGCCCCTCTTGGGAGTCTTGTATTATTTTTTTCTTTTTCTTTCTTTTTCTTTTTTTTCTAGCCACTCATTTTTTTTTTTCATAAGCCGCTCTTATTTTTCTTTATTCCTCACAAAGAAATTTGAAAAGAAGAAAAGGAAAAACACCCGCTAAATATTGAGCATGACATAAGTCTAGTACACATAAAACGTGCTAACTTAGAATCTTAAGACGTACTCATATCAACCATGAATGATTAGTCAAAAATGCATAAGAGATTACAAACCAATTAAAACCGTTCTTGATTATTTATTAACAATTATATACATGCGAAGAAAATAGAGGCAAAGAAGAGAAGGGTTTAGCCACAAGTAATTATCATGAAGTTTATCTAGCCCTTTTATACTTGCTTCAACTCTATCATTTCCCATTCTCCACAAATTTAAAATCTCAAATAATGAGATTGGTGGATGCTTAGCCTAATAGACCAATGAAGGACTACATGGTTAAGGATACTAGCTAGAGAATGCTAAGATAAGCAAACTCAGGTTGAGTCAAAATATCCATGGCGGGCCTAATATGTCAAAGAAATCTAAACTTGTTAAAACCATGTTTTATTATATTTTTCTCTTTTATATATGTTTGATGAAAAATAAAAGAAGAAATATATACAATGCAAATGTGTTATGCAAATGAAAAATGATTGATGCAAAAATTATGAATGCATATTTTTGGTGGCCAAAGTAGATCAAAAATTTGAAAAATGTTCGAAAAATTAATTTTCCCAATTATCATGAAGTTAAGGCAATGGTCTAGGTAAGGTCACTTCGATAGAAGTCTCCCCTACACTTAAGATAAACATTGTCCTCAATGTTTAAGAGTATTGGAGTGAACTCCCCTACACTTATGACATTGATAACTTTGCTTAACCTAAGCTAAGGAAAGGACAACTAAAGGGTATTCATTTTAAGCACAAGTGTTTAATATCACGATAGCAAAAACTAATCAAAGTGAACCAGATACACGGGCCTCCTCCATAAGCTCCAAGCATGAAATGTGAGAGAGCAACCCTTGAAACAAACACCAAAAGACGAAGAAAGGCACCCCTCCACTTCAACTCTACTATAACATCCTTTTAATTAAACCTAACCTATTGAAAATCTACTCTACGTTTTCTAACCTAGTTATTCAATGCTTGAGTTTTTTTAACCCTAAGTCGCTAGCTCGACTCGGCCCCGAATTAAGTTGTCCTTGGGGAAACCATCATGGAGAGTAAAAAATATCACTTTGAAGCACATCTCACATGATACACTCAAACTTAGCACGTTGCCATTTACTATAAGATTTACAATATCCGCCTCGATAAATGGAACGGTCCAACGTGTCTCAAGTTTGTCCAACATATAAAATCTCTCAAATATGAAGTACCCCAGTATCAAATACAAAGTTTCCATCTCTACATTCGAACAACTCCAAAATAGGTAGCATCACCAAAGTAAGCTCATACAAGAAGTCCATATCAATAGAAATCACACTCTTAAGTGGAGTAGATGAAAACCAAGGTGTCTCAAATTTATGTATCCTAGGATCAAAAACCTTTCCCTTCATGGGAAAATAAGAAGATGAACTCGTATCAACCATATAAGATTCCCCCTTAGTGATCAAAGCATCATGAGACAATGAAGGTGTAGGTATCAAAACATTCATAACAAGTATATCCATATTAGGCTCATCATCATCAAAAGGTGGGTAATCTTCCATAGAAGGCATAGAATAATGAGGATCAAGATGAATAGTGTCTTGTGAAGGAGGTGTAATCTCTATGTTCCCAAAAATCATGTTCTCACTAAGACGAATCTCCTCTTCCCAATTAGAATCACTATCATCGACCTCAATATCAATATTAGCAAGATAAGCCTCTATGGTGTCATCAGTATCCATATGAGAATCCATATCAAAGGTTTTGAGTTCTAAAGGTGCCTTAGGTGAAAAAGGATCAATCTCTAAGAGTATAGGATCTTCATCAATAGCCAACTTCAAGGGTGGAAGGGTGGGAATAGAAGGCTCAAAAGAAGGTGTATCGAGAGAATCACTCAAAGGGATGATATCATCATAAAAATCAATAGGTGCAACCTCAAAAACCGGTGAAGAAATGTCAATGAAAGGTTCTTCTTCTATGGCATCATCATTATGGTTTTCATTCAAAGCTTCAATCGAAGAGATAAGATTATAGACGTTTGATAAAACCTCACGAATATGAACATCTTCCACTTCTTCTATATGATCAACATCATCATCCAAATTAGGAAGGTCATCTTGACATGAAAAGTCATCGGATGATAGATCATAAGATGCCTCACTAGAATCACAATCATCATCCTCTACTTGTGGTAAATCTTGCATAAACTCTTCCTCAATCTCATTATCCCTTTCTTTGAACAATTCATCAAGATCAAAGTCACCAAAATCACTAGTAGTAGCATGAAAGTCAACATGGGATGAAATCTCAATGTGATCATGAGGAGAAGAGGTATCAATACAAAGCTCATCACTTGGTTCATTGGAAATACCACCAAACTCTCTTTGGATTGGGATAAGGTTCTCAACACTAGAAGAGGTTAAATCATCCAAATTGGTATTTGTATTAGTGCTAAGAGGCTCGTCCCCCATGGTTAAAGAGTCGGTGGGTTCCACGTGAGGTAAAGGTGATGAAGGTGTGTCATCATTAAGTGTCATACAAATCGAAGGTTCCTCCTCATCTTCATCTAATAATGGATAAGGCCTACGAGTAAAAGTAGTAATGTATTGTCCTTCTTCCTCGATTATAAGAATCTTAAGGAAGAAATCATTTAAATATTTCCTGAGGCGACAAGAAAATTTGTTCATCGATTCACGATACAAATCACCGAATTCCTTGTCATTATATTGCCGAGACTTAATTTCCTCTTCCTCAGTATAGTTAATTCTTTCCTTTAACCATCTATGCGTGTCTTTCATTTCCTTGTAGCTCATGTTTTTCATACTATCAAGCATCTTATAAACGTCATCGTTCGACTTGTCTATTATCGCAAGTAAAGAATAAAACTTTTCGACAAAATTAGGGTCATAAGATGGCGGATCCCTCGGTCTACAATCATAACCATAATGGGGTTCTTTTCCACAAAACTCACATGAATAAGTCGAAGAATAGGGTGGAGGTGGATTTCCATAATTAGGTGGATTATAGGTTTGAAAAGAGTCTTGATTATGAAAATTCTCATGATTGTAACCTTGAAAATTCCCTTCATTTTGAAAACCCTCATAATGTGAAAATCCTTGATTTTGAAAAGTATCTTGATTATGGCATGGAAAATTTTCATCATTTTGAAAGCCTTCATTGTTTGAAAATCCTTGATTATGAAAGGTTTCTTGATTATAGCCTTGAAAATTATCATTGTTTTGAAAACCTTCATAATTGGAAAATCCTTGGTTTTGGTATGGCACATTAAAAGTTTGATCATGAAATGATGGTGGAGGTTGTGATGAAAAACCGGAATATCCCATATAGTCATTACAAGTATAGTCCATTTGAGTGTTAGGTCGAAAATTAGGGTACTCGGTTCCATTATAAGCATATCCCTCCCCATAATAGCCATTGTTTTGATCACATAAATAAGTATCGTGTGGACCACCACAAGTCGAACAAGGCAAATAATTAGCGTTGGCGGATCGTTGTTGCAAAACCTCCAACATGGAACGAGTATCCATGTGTAACAAGGTGGCCGAATGTATATACAAGTAAAATGACGTTTAAAAGCTTCCTCGGGGAAGGAAGTAATACACCAAAGGTGGTATGTTTACACGTGTGCGAGTACACGTGTAAGTAAACACGATGAATGAGGGAGTAGCCCTCGGTCGACTTTGAAGAGAAAAGGATTATCCTCTTCGAGTTTCGATATGAAATATCCACAAGAAAGTATATATATAATTACTATTTGGGTCCAAGACCCCCAATAAAGCCTTCCTTCTTAGAATACGCACTAGTGAACGGGGGGTTAGGTGGCGCGAAGCACTTAAGTACCTATTGACCCTTAGATGGCATTTTATAGCACATCGCCTTTCTATTCACTTTAGTAGTTTGTATCCTTCGAATTATTGCCAATTAGAAGTATTTATCTATTCTTGCTTAATTAAATTGGATCGATACGCGTGTCAAGGACCGGAACGCCCCTCAACACGGTGTATTGCCTCGGCAATACTTATGGAAGATATGTGTATTGGTTGTTCGTATATGTATACGTATTTACATATAATAATATATAAAAAATATTTTTGTATTTATTTGTTTTTTTAAGAAAAATACTATATGTACGTAAAAAGCGATGAAAAACAATAATATATATTTTTGGGTGTAATCTTTTAGGAAAAATATTACTTTTTTTTTCTTTAAATTTTTTTGTTTCAATTCTTTAGGAAAAGAATTGACTTTGTTATTTTTTTAATTTTTTTTGTATTTTTATATTTTTGATTTTTTTATCTTTTTTATTTATAATACGTAAAAATAACGTTCACAAAGTGAACGGATCCAAAAATCCAATCGTCTCACTCGAAATCGTTAATCTTCACGAAAAGAACCGGCAGCGGCGCCATTTAATATTTGTCTTTTTAGTTCGTTTTTCTCGGTATCGATTCGAATTGATATAACGTTTTCTAGCAAAGACTTAATTGTTTTTGGTTATACAAATTTGTTTGGAATTTATGTCTAATTGGCAAGAAGCAAGTAGAAAAGTAAAAATATTAACTAGTCTACATATACATACTACACTAAAACCTTTAACAAGTACAACATTTAAAGCAAAAAATTCAAAAGTAAAATACAAGTTATACTACAAATATAAAATTGCAAAATACAAAATATAAGACTAATTCGATTTTTTTACAAAACTAAAAATATACAAATTATAAAGCTAAAAATTACAAATTTAACAAAACTACTAATGCAAATTGTATAAGAAAAATTCAAACGAATGAATTAGTCAATCTAATAGCTAAACAATCGGCCCATGAAACCTCTACTGGCCCAACAGCCTAAATGAATGAAGGATGAAAGTTGTAAATTGACTAGACTAAATGAGATCAAATGTGACAATAACAAAACCATTTAATGTGAATCCTGAAACAAATTCTTAAAAGTTGAAACGGCTATCTTTATTTGAGTCCTAATCTTAGCAGTCTGTATTCAATTTTCTTGAGCTAAAATATGGAATATCCTAAATAGCTAAATTCTTATTAGTTACAACACATTTTCTTATACTAAGATCTTATTCCATCTTACTTATAAACTGGTATCCAAAAGCTAAGTGTAATTACCATCAACTTTAACTGATTAAACCTCTAGCTACAACTGATCTAATCCCAACAGCTTATCCTAATCTATATTAAGTATTTAAGCCTATAATGTGCTCAATAACCAGATTATTCCTATTACCCCTAATACGCTAAATGACCCTTAGACGTCTATCCATATCTTGACTAGTTAAAAGATAAAAGCTAACTCACTGCATCGTCTACTCCTACTGAAATCCTCAACTAAAAAACTGCAATGTGATTCTACTAACCATCAATTATAACTCCTATTCTTACCCTGCACTAACTACTGATTTACACAGCTATTAAACATAATGCAAGTAAGCAATTCAAACAGGTGACAATCAAAAAATACACTATGAACATTATACTAGCATATCAAACTAACTATGCAGAAAATAAAAGAGAAAACTTCCTGCATCCAGGCCCGCCCGCTGATGTCGAAGCGCGGCGCTGAGCCGGCTTAAAACCAAACACCCCTAATCTCTAACTGCATATCTTCTATCTACTTGCTGATGAACTGAATGCAAAACCAAGTCACCAGCTTATCTGTTACTACTGAAAACGAAACTTGACTTCTTGTCAACAGAAACCTGCATAAGATGTGAACAAACAAAAACACTGCTATTGTGGATTAAGCCACAAATCTGCTGAACGTGATCTCAAACTACAACTTATTCAAGATAAGCCTATTAACTGATGAACTAACTGCTATCGAAAATTAAGCTTCTACTTTCTATTGATAGCTAGACTAACTGCTATCGCTACTATATCATCAAATTCCTAACTACTTTTACTCACTTAAAGATGAAAGTAATAAGCTTCTAATAAACTTTTCAACATAAGCTGGAATCGGCTTTTTAGCTCAATTAAGAGTAATAAAGCTATTGAAACTGTAACCTATAGACAACAGCCTTATGATCAAAGGAGAAAGATAAAAGCTTGTTACGATTAATCTCAAACGAACAGTAACTCATAAGCTAGAACAGCTTATTACTCAAAAGCTTATCAGATTAGTCAATAGGAAAGAAGACTAAGAAGAAGAAAAAGATTAAGAAAACTTGAACTTTAATCTTTCATTAATGGCGGAAAAGTAATTCGGTTACAACAAGATCAACAAAATCGAACTGAATCTAACTAAAATTCATAAAGCTATGAGAGAAAATAAAACTAACTAACTAATCCTAACTATCTGCTATGTGTAAACTACTCCTAGCTAACCGATTGCAAATGAAGCCTTCGTCTTCAATTTATAGGCGTCGAGAGGATGATGAGATGACGTGTTCGCTCCAATGAGGAGTGGACACGTGTTTAATACGAGGTTTAAACTCGTCCTTCATTCTTGAATTTGGGGCTTTCTTCGTTCTTCATTCTTGATCGAATTAAGTGGTACCATCATGTTGAGGAGAGGAAGGTGATCATTTTTTCTGTTTATCTCTTGTTATCTCGATTTGCAGGTTAAAGAGATAGAAGTGATAAAAAAACTGAAATTCGTTTCTCTCTCTCTCTTCGTTTGGAGAAGACAAAGCGTGTTGTGTACACGTTTGTGTTAGTTTTGACCGGTTTTGGTCAACAAACCAAGTAAATAACACTTTCTACTAGTTTTTACTCTTTGGTCCCTCATTTTGTATTTTCTTTCAAAAGTTATATAAACTTTTTAAATCAATCTTCTTTTAATCCTTCATTTTGTCAAAAGTTGCAACTTGAGCCCTTAATCTTTGAAATAACGGCAAGTAAGGTCCTCAAAAGCTTTATCGTCCTTTTCTTCGTCTTTTGTGATATAAATCCCTTGAAAACGCGTCTTTGTTCCAAAATGTATCTTTTTACCTGAAAAACACATAAAACACAAATACACGCATAATTCTGATATTTTACAGTTAAAATAATGTATTTGACTGTGTTTTGAGTGATTTATGGATCATTATTGATGAGTGTTTTCACACTTATCAGCTATGCCATTTCTGCCGCTATGCGCGGGTACTCGTCTAGTTATATAAAAGAGAAATTAGATTATTTAAAAATTTTAGTAAAAAGTGGAGGTTTTGGAAAAAAATGATTAGACCCAATCAAATGGTTTAATTTTGGCAAAAAAATAAATTTAATTTAATCAAAATTAATAATTTTGATGTTGATAAAAACACGCAAAAATATATATGTCAAATTTGTGAAATAAAAACTTAAAAAGGGAGGAGTGGATTAATAAAACATTAGTAGTTGAATTTTAAATAAATTAGATGGAATTAAATGTTCATTTGGTTGGGGGATATAAGAAGATATTCATGTCATTTTTTTAATTTCCTCCAAATATTACGTTTAACGAAAAAGTTAAGAATTTCTTGAATTGCCAAAAAGAAAGAAATAAAGTTCTTCCAAAAAGTGAAGAATTTACATTTACTTGACAATTATTTGTTATAAACAATTTTTTAGTAGTTTTTTATTCGTTTAAACAAAAATATTTATAATATTAAAAAATTTATATAAAAATTATTTATTCGGTTTTTACTTTTTTTATATAAAAAAATAAAATTTATATAATTTATATAATTTTTTTTTATAAAATTTATATAAGAGGTGAAATTCTTTATTTTTACTCGTTTAAATAGATAAAATAAAATTTATATAAAAAATATATAATTTTTTATAATATTATATAGAAAATAAAATTTAAGATTTACTCATTTAATAAAAAAATTAAAAACAGAAGAAAATTTATAAAAAGAAATTTATTCGTTTTTACTCGTATAGACAAGAAAAATAAAATTATTATACAAATGTATATAATTTTTTTTATAAAATTTATATATAATTTTTATAAAACTTATAAAAAAGTGAAAATTCACGCCAACCTCCTGAAAAGGGAGGGCTTTACCTGATTTAAGTTTTTGTGGTGGTGAGCTCAAACCCCGTGGATTAGTCGGCCAATGTGTCAGAAATCAGGGTTAAAAAAAAGGTGAAAATTCTATTTTTATTCGTTTAAATAGAAAATTTATATAAAAAATATTTATTCGTGTTAATTGGGTCGATCAAAAACTAAGATTTCAAAATATTATGAATTTTCGTCAATCAAACATGCGTAGTCATTTATTCCGAAATTTTTAATTCTCAAGAATTTTAATTTACTAGTATTTAGAATTCTAGAAAATTTTAAAACCAAACGCCACCTAAATGTTTGTAGTAACTTTAGAATATAAACAAAATACCCCGTAAACTTTATACCCTATAGACTTTATAACATAATCAAACATATAAACATTGGATGTTCTAAAAAAACATACATAATATACATAAAATCGCAATAACGAAATTATTACTTAATTTATCGTTTATGTTCAAATCTTGTGCATGCACGAGCATTAAAATTAGTTTTCATTAATCAACACCATGGTTCTAAATAGCTCGCTAAGGCCCGCCTTAGGCGCGACCTCCACGCTACCCCAACAGGTCAAAGCGCGCTACGACATGAGGTGTGGTGATTTTTTGAATTCAACTTCAAAAAATAAAAGTTATTACATGTAAAGAGAGTTTTCAAACATTAATTATTATATACAACACTTATTATGAACTCAATGTAAATATGATCTTGAAATATAATAAAACAAATAAATAATTTTATATTTTGTGTTACTATAAATTACACTTTAAAAACGTTAATGTTTTATTTTAACTGCTAAGACATGTAACTTAGACATGCCATCACGTCACTATTAGCTGTGAAGATTGATTGCATACTGTTGTACACGTTGATTGATTAGTAGATATACACAAGTGATTAGCTGTGATTATTAAATGTGATTATGGGTGCTGAAATGATAATTTTGTGTCTGTTTATTGATCACCACTTATCTTTATATATACAAACAATCTATGCTATCTAAATGGTTATTGACTATTATGGATAAGACCCATAATCACATTTAATACTAACAGCTAATCTGTAAAACCCGCATTAAAAGCCTATGAACAGTACACCTGAACAGTAACATACGAAAACACGGTAAAATTTAAACTTTCCATTTATAATATTAATACATGTGTCACGACAATAAATAACGAACAATCATGAATATTATAAATGTGACACGATCACGAACACCAAAATCTCAAATGTTAAATCACGAACACACTCGATAAATAATTAGACTCGAGAAAAGCTATGGGTTACCCATTGTGGGGCTTTTGGCCCAAACCAAATTTAATAAAACATCAGGAGATCATATTTTTCTCATATTTTAGGTTTTACAAAATTTTGTCTTCTCTCTCTCTCTTAGTACACTCTTGTCGCCGACCACATCACAAAACAAGGCAAACCCGGACGATTTTTGGTGTTGATTAATTATTTGTGATCATCTCGTGATTTTACGCATAGTGGTATATTCAAAAACCTTTTCTTTTATTTTATTTTCTTATGATTCCATGTTTAAAAATTAATTAATCACATGAACATGTAAACTAGTAACTAGGATTAATTAATTTTGGATCAAGGGTACGTTTGGTTTGTGTTTGTGGTTCGGCCGAGGCACTGAAACCCCCAAAGGGGGTGTTTGGTTTTTTGTTGATCACCACCACTGAGACCATATAGGTCTCGGCTTGGTTGGTTTTTGGTTCGGCAAGACAAGGGAACCCCGACCATGGGTCGGGGTGTGTTTGTGTTCGGTTTTTGTGTGAACCGAGACACCACCGAGACCCGTAAGGGTGCTCGGTTGGTTTTGGTTTATTCGGACCCGAGACCAAGGGACCCCGACTTCGAGTCGGGGTATGATTGCATGTTTAGTTGTTTAGTAGTGTCAACCGAGATCCTTTCCAAGGTCTCGGTGGGACTTGTTTATAGCTTATTTGATTCGGCTTATATTAAAACACGGGCTCGGGATTCAGGTTTTTATAAAAACTATTTTTTAAATCATGTCATATTAAACTTTAGGTTAATTAATTAATTAAAATTAATTCATGTATAACCTAAGGTAATTATACTTAGTCATTTTAATTAAACATGTATTTTAATTAAAATCATATAACATATAGCTTAATTAAATTAACCAGTTATTTAATTAACTAACTATAACTATGACTTGTATTGTACTAATTTAACTTCATTTATTATTTATAATTCAGCTTAATTCTAATTATGGAAACTTACTAGTTTTGGAAACTTTCTATGTTTGGAAACTTTATATTTTTGGAAACTTACTATTTATGGAAACCTGCTATTTTTAGAAAGTTACTTAGTATTACAATACAAGTATTATAATACACTAATACATGAATAATACACAACAGAACATCATAATAACTACAGTTAACACAGTAAACAATAAAACATGACTGGATACGTATAACAAGCTAATAACACACAGAACCAGTAAAACACATGTAATTCAGACAACTCATACACGTTCATATTTCTTATGTAGTGTTATCCGTCAAGGCGTATTAGTCTTCATCGTTTCCGTTAGCTTCTACTGGACATAAGGTATGGATTTTCTGTCCTTCAGTAAGGACAATCTCTTCCTTCATTAGGATTTCCCGTATGCAGCCAACTATTTTTCCCAGTAGTTACAGATTAAATGCTTATGTTTATTAGTTACCTTAGCCATATACATGTATGACCAGTTTCACCTAGTTATGGAGGTACCATAACCATAACACTAGAGGCACTAGTGTTATGACTTCACCACGGCGGAGTGATAGCTCGTGGCGTCCCTTTTCAGTTATTTGGCCATTATATTATTATATTATCATGTGGGGCGTAT
The DNA here is from genome assembly GCA_025667525.1 of Glebionis coronaria. NCBI lineage: Eukaryota > Viridiplantae > Streptophyta > Magnoliopsida > Asterales > Asteraceae > Glebionis > Glebionis coronaria. The sequence goes on from CM046879.1 coordinate 469,736,771, forward strand.
GGGTGCATCCTAGTTACATGTTTCAGTCAGGATTTTCATGGTGAATGTGGTATGTGTCTTGCATCCTTCACAAGGAGCTGATCCCTCCTACCCATTGACTAGTTAATTAGAGGTAACCCCTCTAATTGCATGATGAGGTCTCCCCTCCAAGTATTCATGCACGTTGTTGACCTCATGACCTATATTGGCTATTATGGTACATTAACTAATACAGATTTTCATAAGTAACATAAGCTATGTTTTCAGAACTAAAACTAGTTAACATGACAGACAACTAGGTTTTCCAGGACTTATTCATTTCCGCTGTCATTCATACTTTATATTCTTTATATGCTTCCATACTCTGTGTTTTTTCATGCTTTATTGTATATCCGTGCACTGAGCGTTATGCTTAACCGTCTACTTTTCCATGTTCCCAAACGACAGGTACCCAAGGACGCAAGTAGGAACTCCAGAGTATGTGCATTCGGATTGGAAGCTATCCGGCCTCTTTTACCTTATGCATTTATTCCTACTTTCTCATACCTTACTTCTTTTGGACATTTTTTAGTCCTTTCCATTTACAGTACTTATATTGCTTGTTTGTGAGTTACTAGACTACCTATGTTTGATTCCGGTATTTCTATTTATGGTCATGAATGTTTAGACATTTACCTTGCATGCTTTGATGATACGCCATAATTTATTGTAGCACTCTATCCTATTAAATGGGGTGTTACAATTATGGTATCAGAGCCAAGGTTTCGACCTGTAGCTCTGTAAAAATGACATGTGACTTACGGGTAGTCACAAGTGTCTTCCTAGAACTGACAGTTGCTTTTCATGCATTCATCTATTTTCACTTTATTTCATGCATTCATATCATTGTAGCAAGTTTATGACTAAGTAATGGTTGGTACAGGACTGACCCTTTTTAGTCGCATGTGCTTTTATCGAAACTTTTAACTTTGGGACCGACCCATTGGCGTCCCCGCGCCATGTCTTTTGTTTTGGGTGAACTGACCATAGGCGTTCACTCTTGTTCATATAAAAGTTTTATAAACTACATCATGCATTTTTATACATTGTTTCATGCATTATAAACTGCTTCTTTGATTTATACATTGTCCATGCATTCTTATGTTACCTTATTTCAGATTTATAATTTATGTTGCATTTTGTTGTTTAAACTGTCAGATGGTGAACAATCGCAATACTCCAGATTTGACAGCAGCTGTCAATGCAGCTCTGCAAGCCCTACTTCCCCAACTTCGCAATGAGATCAGGGATGAACTTCAGGCGAATTCCAGGCTCATGGTAATCACGCCAACCCTCCTCCTCCTCCACCGGTTACTCTTATGACTTGGTTGGAGAGATTCAACAAACAGCGACCCGTTCGTTTGAGCAGATTGACAGCCCCAACGAGGCTGAAGCTTGGATTTCTCACATTGAGAAGATTTTCGATGCAATGGGTTGTGATGGTGTCTACAAGGCAAGACTGGCTTGCTATAAGTTTGAAGGTGATGTGCTGCAATGGTGGAAATTGGTCAAGCAGTCTAACGGTGGTAACGATTGGGTTGCGCAGCTGACATGGGACCGGTTTAAGGAGCTCTTCCTTAATCAGTACTTTACACATGCTGGGCAAGAGAAGCTCAAGAGGGACTACCACACCATTCGGCAGATTGCTGGTGAAAACAACAATGAATTCATGCAAAGGTTTCTCCAGTTAGCAGGTTTTCTGGGTCCAGCCGCAGGAACTGCTACGGAGCAGGCTGAGAAGTTTCGCTGGGCACTTCGCACTTCGGTTGCCAACAACCTGGTATGTGCTACTTTCACTACAGTAGCACAGGTGGCTGATGCAGCCCGTAAGCTCGAGATGCTTCAGGAACGAGAGGAGTTTGGTGATGACAGAGCAGTGAAGAGGTATCTTCAATCACCAATTGTAAACAATTCATTTCCATAAGTATTATTCATTTCATATAAACCTCTGTTCAACAATATATATATTCCAGGCAGAGGACTGACGACCGTAAGCCTGCGGCCGTTCAGCAGCAAGCATCCAAGGGAAACGGTCAGACTAACGACCGTTCTGGTTCTGAGAGGCGTGGCGGTAACGATAGTTACCGTAACAACGCTAACAACTCGAACAACAGCAGGTCCCTACATTAACTTTCTTTCATGTTCAACTATTTTATGTTATGGTATTCTAACTCTCCAACAATCGTTAATTCAGGAACAATGGTAACGGCAGGGATCAGGACCGTAGGGGTTCACAGCCTAACCGTTCTACCTAATCTGGTAAATTTTACACCCTCTATTGTAATCATGTTTATGTACCACGATCATGTCTCATGCATGTAATCCTTGAACAGGCTCTCAGATGACTAGGACGCCTGCTGGAGGATTCACGCATCCTATTTGTCCTACTTGTTCGCGTAGACATTCGGGTATATGTCGCCGAGGTACTAGTGGTTACTTCAAGTGTGGTCAACAAGGCCATCAGTAGAAGGACTGTCGCCAGGGTGAGATAGAAGGAACCTCTGGACACGCCGACACCAAGCCACCCCTTACTTCTGATCGCGTGTTCACTACTACTCGAGATCAGGCGAATAAGACCTCAGGTACTATAACCGGAAATCTCTTTATGAATGATTTGGCAGCATGTGTTCTATTTGATACTGGAGCGATGCATTCAGTCGTGTCCACTACTTTTGTTGTACGTGTTAGGATTTCTCTGATGCCATTAGATAATGCCTTATGCATTCCCACGCCACTTAGGGACTCTGTACGAATCACTCAAGTGTACAGAGATCTTCCCCTAGAGTTTGATGACAAGATCCGTAGAGTTGAAGCACTTCCTTTGGACATGTGCGATTTTGACTTGATTTTGGGCATGGACTGGTTATCCAAACACCAGGCCACGATTGACTGCCACACTTATCGGGTTTGTGATGTTAAATCTATAGAGTACATACACCATGGTTTTCTGCCAGGGAGGTCAGTACAGATTATTTCATCCATGGAGGCGCGTGCATTGCTATCACACGGCTGTCAGGGCTTCATAGCCAGTATTCATGACATTTCTGCCGAGTCTCCATCGATCCAAGATCAGCCTATTGTGTCAGAGTTTCCTGACGTATTTCCAGATGAACTTCCAGGCATACCACTTGTTCGTGAAGTCGAGTTTGGAATCGAGCTCATACCAGGTGCATAGCCAATTTCTAAAGCTCCTTACCATATGGCTCCTATAGAGCTTAAGGAACTAAAAGATCAGCTGCAGGGAATTCTTGAACGAGGTTTCATCCGTCCCAGTGCATCGCCATGGGGTGCACCGGTACTGTTCGTGAAGAAGAAAGACGGCAGAATGCGTTTATGTATAGACTATCGTGAGCTGAACAAGATCACGATCAAGAATCGTTATCCCTTGCCGTGAATTGATGACCTATTCGATCAACTTCAGGGCACCATGCATTTCTCCAAGATCGATCTGAGGTCCGGCTACCATCAGTTACGGGTTAAAGAGAAAGATATATCCAAGACTGCTTTCCGTACACGTTATGGGCACTACGAATTCGTAGTCATGCCATTCGGACTCACTAATTCTCCAGCTGTCTTCATAGATTTGATGAACCGTGTATTCCATGCGTTTCTGGACAAGTTCGTTATTGTGTTCATTGATGACATCCTGATATTCTCCAAATCCAAAGAGGAACATGAGGAACACCTTCGTACAGTCTTGCAGATTCTTCGTCAGAAGCAGCTGTACGCCATGTTCTCTAAGTGTGAGTTCTGGTTAACCAAGGTGGCATTTCTGGGCCAATTTGTATCTGCAGAGGGGATCACCATGGATCCTACCAAGGTTGAAGCTATCACTAAATGGCCAAGGCCTACATCTGCAACAGAAGTTAGAAGTTTGATGGGTTTAGCTGGCTACTATCGCAAGTTTGTAGAGAACTTTTCACGGTTAGCCTTACCTTTGACTAAGATAATGAGGAAAGGAGAGAAATTCGTCCGGACGGAAGAGCGAGAGAAGAGCTTTGAAGATCTTAAGCAGAAGTTAGTGACTGCACCTATTCTTACTCTCCCATCTGGCTCGGGTGGATTTCAGATATATAGTGACGCTTCAGGAAAGGGTTTAGGCTGCGTTCTCATGCAACATGGGAAGGTTATTGCATACGCATCATGACAGCTGAAACCTTATGAAGAAAACTATCCTACTCACAATTTAGAGCTTGCAACAGTTGTTTTCGCATTAAAGATCTGGAGACATTATTTGTATGGTGAATCATGTGACATATTCACCGACCACAAGAGTCTCAAGTACATCTTCACCCAGAAGGAACTGAACATGAGACAGAGGAGATGGTTAGAGCTATTGAAGGACTACGACACCAACATTCAGTACCATCCTGGTAAGGCGAATGTGGTGACAGATGCTCTAAGTAGAAGGTCGGGTATGATTGTTGGCATATGGATTGCAAAGGAGATCATTCGTGACCTAGAGATGACTGATATTGAGTTTTGTGTACGAGGACAGCACGGTTACTGGGCTAATCTTAGAGTGGAACCAGACTTACATTCTAGGATCAAGGAAGCTCAGAAGGACGATGGTGATATTTGGGCTATCATTCAGAACCTTGATCAGCAGACGGAATTTCGTGTTGACGACGACGGTATCTTATGGCAGGGCACTAGATTAGTGGTTCCTGATGACTCTACTCTTAGGGAAGCTTTGTTGACTGAAGCTCACAGTTCTCCATTTACCATACATCCTGGTTCTACCAAAATGTACCACGACATCAAGCAACACTTTTGGTGGAGTGGTATGAAGCAGGGTGTTGCCCCCTTCGTTTCTAAGTGTATGATCTGCCAACAGGTGAAGATCAAACATCAGCGTGCTAGTGGTTTAATACAACCATTAGATATTCCAGCATGGAAGTGGGACAAAATCTCCATGGATTTTGTTACTGGTCTTCCGATTACTCAAAAGAAGAATGACGCTATCTGGGTCATTGTGGATAGGTTGACTAAATCTGCTCATTTTATGCCGATTCGCAAGGAGCATCCGGTCAACAAATTAGCAGACACATTCCAGAGGGAGATCATGAGACTACATGGTACTCCATCAGAAATCATCTCTGACAGAGATCCCTGTTTCACATCACGTTTTTGGCAGAGTCTGCAGAAAGCTTGGGGCACCAGACTTAAGCTCAGCACTGCCTTTCATCCTCAGACAGACGGACAGTCGGAACGTACCATTCAGACATTGGAGGACATGCTGCGATCGTGTGCTCTAGAATGGTCAGGAAGCTGGGATGATTATATATTCCTAGTAGAATTCGCATACAACAACAGCTGGCACGCTAGCATCAAGTGTGCTCCCTTTGAGATGTTGTATGACAGAAAGTGTCGCGCCCCAATCTGCTGGGATCAAGTGGGCAAACGACTGCTTGAAGGTCCAGAGATTATTGAAGTTACTAATGAGAAGGTCGTTGTCGCCAAGGCAAAACTTCAGGAAGCTCGTGCTCGTCAGAAGAGCTATGTTGATAAACATCGTAGAGATGTGTCTTTCAACGTAGGTGGCCATGTTTTCCTCAAGGTATCACCTGCACGAGGAGTTAGACGTTTCGGAATCAGATGGAAGCTTATTCCTCGCTTCATCGGACCATTCGACATCATAGAACGCGTTGGTGAAGTGTCATATCGTTTAGCGTCACCGCCTCATCTATCACACGTTCACAACGTGTTCCATGTGTCCTTACTCAGAGGATACAACTATCATCCAGTTCATGTTGTCCAGTATCCACTTGATCAGATTCGAGAGGATCGTTTATATGTCGAAGAACTCGAGAGAGTTCTTGAGCGACAAGATCGTGTCATGCGGAGGAAGAAGATCCCTTTCGTCAAAATCCTCTGGAGGGATCATCCTGAGCGGGAAGCCACTTGGGAGACGGAGGAGTCTATACGGACTTCTTACCCTCATTTCCAGTTCTAATTCGGGTATGTTTTCTTTCAGTTTACATTTCTCCAATTCGAGGACGAATTGTTCTTTTAGAGGGGAAGAGTTGTAAAACCCGCATTAAAAACCTATGAACAGTACACGTGAACAGTAACATTCAAAAACACGGTAAAATTTAAAATTTCCATTTATAATATTAATACATGTCACGACAATAAATAACGAACAATCATGAATATTATAAATGTGACACGATCCCGAACACCAAAATCTCAAATGTTAAATCACTAACACACTCGATAAATAATTAGACTCGAGAAAAGCTATGGGTTACCCATTGTGGGCCCCATAGTCGCGACAACAAGAGAGAAAGGACCCAGGTGGGCCTTTTGGCCCATAACCAAATTTAATAAAACACCAGGAGATCCTATTTTTCTCATATTTTAGGTTTTACAAAATTTTGTTCTCTCTCTCTTGGTTCACTCTTGTCGCCGGCCACATCACAAAACAAGGCAAACCCGGACGATTTTTGGTGTTGATTAATTATTTGTGATCATCTCGTGATTTTACGCATAGTGGTATATTCAAAACCTTTTCTTTTATTTTACTTTCTTATGATTCCATGTTTAAAAATTAATTAATCACATGAACATGTAAACTAGTAACTAGGATTAATTAATTTTGGATCAAGGGTACATTTGGTTTGTGTTTGTGGTTCGGCTGAGGCATCGAAACCCCCAAAGGGGGTGTTCGGTTTGTTGTTGATCACCACCAACGAGACCATATAGGTCTCGGCTTGGTTGGTTTTTGGCTCGGCAAGACAAGGGAACCCAACCATGGGTCGCGGTGTGTTTGTGTTAGGTTTTTGTGTGAACCGAGACACCACCGAGACCCGTAAAGGTGCTCGGTTGGTTTTGTTTATTCGGACCCGAGACCAAGGGACCCCGAATTCGAGTCGGGGTATGATTGCATGTTTAGTTGTTAAGTAGTGTCAACCGAGATCCTTTCCAAGGTCTCGATGGGACTTCTTTATAGCTTATTTGATTCGGCTTATATTAAAACACGGGCTCGGGATTTGGGTTTTTATAAAAACTATTTTATAAATCATGTCATATTAAACTTTAGGTTAATTAATTTATTAAAATTAATTCATGTATAACCTAAGGTAATTATACTTAGTCATTTTAATTAAACATGTATTTTAATTAAAATCATATAACGTATAATTTAGTTAAATTAACCAGTTACTTAATTAACTAACTATAACTATGACTTGTATTGTACTAATTTAATTTCGTTTATTATTTATAATTCAGCTTAATTCTAATTATGCAAACTTACTATTTTTGGAAACTTTCTATTTTTGGAAACTTACTATTTTTGGAAACCTGCTATTTTTAGAATGTTACTTAGTATTACAATACAAGTATTATAATACACTAATACATAAATAATACACAACAGAACATCATAATAACTACAGTTAACACAAAAACAGTAAAACATGACAGAATACGTATAACAAGCTAATAACACACGGAACCAGTAAAACACATGTAATTCAGACAGCTCATACACGTCCATATTTCTTATGTAGTGTTATCCGTCAAGGCGGATTAGTCTTCATCGTTTCCGTTAGCTTCTACTGGACATAAGGTACGGATTTTCCGTCCTTCAGTAAGGACAATCTCTTCCTTCATTAGGATTTCCCGTATGCAGCCAATAGTTTTTCCCAGTAGTTACAGATTAAATGCTTATGTTTATTAGTTACCTTAGCCATATACATGCATGACCACTTTCACCTAGTTATGGAGCTACCATAGCCATAACACTAGAGGCACTAGTGTTATGACTTCACCACGACGGAGTGATAGCTCGTGGCGTCCCTTTTCAGTTATTTGGCCATTATATTATTATATTATCATGTGGGGCGTATGGGTGCATCTTAGTTACATGTTTAAGTCAGGATTTTCATGGTGAATGTTGTGTGTGCCTTGCATCCTTCACAAGGAGCTAATCCCTCCTACCCATTGACCAATTAATTAGAGGCAACCCATCTAATTGCATGATGAGGTCTCCCATCCAAGTGTTCATGCACGTTGTTGACCTCATGACCTATATTGGCTATTATGGTACATTAACTAATACAGATTTTCATAAGTAACATAAGCTATGTTTTCAGAACTAAAACCAGTTAACATGACAGACAACTAGGTTTTCCGGGACTTATTCATTTTCGCTGCCATTCATGCTTTATATTATTTATATGCTTCCATACTCTATGTTTTTCCATGCTTTATTGTATATCCGTGCACTGAGCGTTATGCTCAGCCGTCAACTTTTCCATGTTCCCAAATGGCAGGTACCAAAGGACACAAGCAGGAACTCCAGAGTATGTGCATTCAGATTGGAAGCTATCCGGACTCTTTTACCTTATGCATTTATTCCTACTTTCTCATACTTTACTTCTTTTGGACATTGTTTAGTCCTTTCCATTTACAGTACTTATATTGCTTGTTTGTGAGTTACTAGACTACCGATGTTTGATTCCGGTATTTCTATTTATGGTCATGAATGTTTAGACATTTACCTTGCATGCTTTGATGATATGCCATAATTTACTGTAGCACTCTATCCTATTAAATGGGGTGTTATATAATCACTTGTGTATATCTACCAATCAATCAACGTGTACAACTGTATGCAATCAATCTTCACAGCTAATACTCCCCCGCAGTATAAGCGGGAGATTTTCGAACATTCAGACTGGAGCGAAGATCTATAAATAAAGAAGTAGGAAGCCCCTTAGTAAAAATGTCTGCATACTGAAATCGCAAAGGGACATGAAGAACACGAACTTGGCCCGAAGCAACAAAGTCACAAACAAAATGAATATCAATCTCGATGTGTTTCGTACGTTGATGTTGAACAGGATTAGTGGATAAATACACAACACTAACATTATCACAATAGACAATGGTAGCAGTAGATAAAGGAGTGTGCAACTCAAGTAACAAATTGTGTAACCACACAGTTTCGGTAACAACATTTGCAACTCCACGATATTCTGCCTCAGCACTTGATCGAGACAATGTAACTTGCCGCTTGGCAGACCATGACAATAAGTTATCACCAATAAATACACAATATCCCGAAGTAGAACGATGAGTAACAGGGCAACCGGCCCAATCTCATCAGTATATGCCGTAAGCTGAGCAGTAGAGGACACATGAATTTGAAGACCATGATCAATAGTACCACGAACATAGCATAAAATACGCTTCAAAGCAGTATAGTGTGGATCACGAGGGTCATGCATGTATAGACAGACCTGTTGCACAGCATAAGATATATCTGGTCGAGTAAAAGTCAGATACTGAAGAGCACCGGCAAGGCTACGATATAAAGTCGGATCACTAACAGGGTCACCATCAGAACCAAGCTTAGACTCAGTATCTATAGGAGTCCGACACGGGTTACAATTATGCATATGAGCTCTCTCAAGAATTTCCTTTGCAAATTTAGACTGTGACAAAAACAGTCCAAAGGCCGATGTTTGCGCAGAAATACCTAGAAAATAATTGAGAGAGCCAAGATCTGTCATAGCAAACTCACTGTGTAGGGAAGCAATGATCCCTGTAAAAATGCCGAAGAGGATGCTATAAGAACAATATCATCCACATAAATGAGCAAATAAGCGATGTCAGATCCTCTATGAAATACAAATAAAGATGATTCGGATTTACTATGCTAAAAACCGACGCGTGTAACATAACTAGCAAACCGTTGAAACCAAGCTCGAGGAGCTTGCTTAAGGACATATACATATTTCTGCAAGTAACACACATAATCAGGTCTTGCAAAATCAACAAACCCGAGAGGCTGGTGCATATAAACCGTCTCAGATAAGTGACCATGAAGAAACGCATTCTTCACATCAAGCCGATGAATAGGCCACTGGCTGGAAACTGCAGGACTCAAAACTGTACGAATGGTAGCCGCTTTAACCACCGGACTAAATGTCTCATCACAATCAATACCCTTTTGTTTAATTCGTCCGTTAGCAACAAGACGAGACTTATACTTGCTTAATGAACCATCTGCATGAAACTTATGTTTGAAAAGCCACATAGAACGAACAACATTCGTTAGGTGGTCGGGGCACAAGAACCCAAGTTCCATTAGTATTTAAAGCATTATATTCATCTAACATAGCTTCCTTCCATTTAGGGTCCCGAAGAGCTTGAACATGAGAGCGAGGAAGTGGCGAAGTAGTGGTAACATTAATAGAAATGCGTTCAAGAGGTTTTGAAATACCAGACTTTGCACGTGTAACCATGGGATGAACGTTATGAATGGGTTCATGTGATGGTTGGGCTGCAGAAGGGACAAAACCCGGGTTAGAGGTTGAGATAGTTTGGTGTTGGGTCATGGGTGAGATACGTGGTGGTGAAGTATAATTGGTGTGGTGGGGCGAGGTTGCTGGGGCACTTTGTTGTTGAGCTGCGGTGGAAGCAGTGGGTGGTGGAATATCATTGGGTTGGTGAGCTGGTGGTGTATGAGGAGGTGATGGAGTAGTTGGCTTATTCGGTTGGGTAACAGTTGTAGTTGTGTGATTGGATGTGATATGTGAGGGTGGAAGTAATGGTGGAAGTAAAAAATCATAAGAAGGTTTTGTAGAAGACGTAACAATCTTAAATGGAAAAATGTCTTCATCAAATCGTACATGTCTCGAGATAATGATCTTATTGGAGGATAAGTCGAGACATCGATAACCATGATGATTAGAGGGGTAACCTAAAAATATGCATTGTGTAGAACGGGGTTCAAGTTTGTGTGCAACATCAACATGAGGATAACAAAGGCATCCAAAAATACGTAAATGTTCATATGTGGATGTTTGGTTGTACAGTTTGGTGAATGGTATTTCGTTATTAATGGCAGTAGAAGGTAATCTGTTCAAAAGGTGAGCGACCATATTAAGAGCTTCCACCCAATAAGAGGGAGGCATGTGAGCTTGAAAAAGTAATGTACGGATTAAATTATTAATGGTGTGAAGCATACGTTCAGATTTGCCATTCTGTTGGGAAGTACGAGGGCAAGAAAAGCAAAATTGTATGCCATTTTGACGAAAAAGTTCATGGAAACGGGTATTGTCATATTCACCGCCATGGTCACATTGCAAAGTCTTGATGTCAACACTAAATTTTTTATGGACATAAGCACAAAAAGCAACAAAACTATCAAACAAATCAAATTTTTTATGCAAAGGGTAAACCCATACAAAGTGAGAAAAGTGATCTAAGAAAATGGTGTAATATTTAATTCCACTTTCACTCGCAATTGGGGATGTCCATATATCTGAGTGTATAATGTCAAAAGCAGACGTGATACTAGGCTCAGATTTATAAAAAGGAAGCTTAACATGTTTACCCAACTGACATGCATGACATAAACTAGATGACTTTGACTTATTGCAAGAAATTAAATGACTCGACTCTAACTTCCGCATAACGTCGTCACTAGGATGTCCTAGGCGTCGATGCCATGTGGAATGACTAAAGGAAATCAAATCAAAAGGTGTGGATGGTGATGGTTAATGGGTAACGGGGTAAAGATCTCCAGTACTGTCGCAACGGAGAAGAAGCTTTTGTGATTGGTAATCCTTTACAGAAAAACCATAAGCATCAAATTCAACGGAAACATCATTATCACGAGTAAATTTACGAACATAAATTAAGTTCTTAATTATGTGAGGTGTGACAAGAATATGATTCAGATGAAGAGGCTTATGAGATGTATGCAAGGAGCTATGCCCAGTATGAGTGACATGAATAGAGTTACCATTGCCAACAAATACAAATGGATAAATGCTCGAATTACTAACAGAAGTGAGTATACCTGTAATGTCTTCAATATGCGAATAGGCTCCCGTGTCCATACTCCAAGTGGATTCTTGACTTGTCGTTTTTGGAAGAGAAGAAGTATAAGAAACCGGAACAGGATACGCAACAGGTGCTTCATAGTAATGCGTAAGTGGTTGGGCCGTTGAAACCGGGCCGGTCCAATAAGTAGAAGTTGTACCATTTGGACTGACCGAATATACTTGCTGAGTGGCTAAATCACAAATGACATTGTAAGTCATCATCACGAAACAATGAACACTAAATAAGCAGCATCATAAATATAAATGCTTTTGATAAGCAAATAAGAAAATGGATAATGCTTTTGATAAGCAAATAAGTGAATGGATAAAATATTAACAAGGTGATGCGAAGGAAACTTGGTTGCAGCGATAGAAAACAAAGTTGTTTTTTTTGTGTGGTTGTTTAAGGTTTTTGTTGGTAAATGTTGAAAGCTCTTATTACCATGCTAAAATGATAATTCTGTGTCTGTTTATTGATCACCACTTATTTTTATATATACAAACAATCTATGCTATCCAAATGGTTATTGACTATTATGGATAAGACCCATAATCACATTTAATACTAACAGCTAATCACTTGCGTATATCTACTAATCAATCAACGTGTACAATAGTATGCAATCAATCTTCACAGCTAATAGTCACGTCTCATACCATTTATAACCATGATCAAAACATATAAACTTTAAAGAATGAAACTATGAAGACGGTTTCTGTTTTGGATCACATGCTAACTGTTAGTGGGCCTGCCAAAGGACGGCCTGATAATTGACCACTGTGACATTTCTAAAATTTCTACTATCGTATATGGTGTGATCGAATGTTAACATAATATGAGACAATTCACATAGATCTATTAGTGCATTTTAAATGACAAGAAACTATGGCTTTATAGATGTTCTTAAAGATACGAATAGATGGTTGGTCGAGTGTTCTCACAAGAAATAACTAGACAGTGACAAAAAAAGTATGGTGTTGTCATATCTAGGGGTATACCAATAACCAACACTTCATATTTAAAAGTAACATAAAAATGGTGTATTCACAAGATATGAGTAGATAGTGACAACAAAAAAAGATAAGTTTTGATGAATAAACAAGAGAGTAGTGAACTATATCATATTAAAAGGAATTGGAGAACTGAGTGACAACACGTCGAGTTTAGAGGTATTAGGATTTACGAACATCGATCAGTATGCTCCATTTTAGCTGCTCCAAATGAGTCACGTAACATATATACATAAGAAAAGATGGGTTGGGTATAAATTATGGATAAGCGAGAAGCATACACAAAGGCGTATCTATCCTTATGTCCATTTTGTGCATTACTATTCCATAGGTTTATGCTCCTAAACAGTTGCAATAGTTTCAATAGAACTCGTTCATAGGTCTATATGCTCCAAAAGTAATTCAGGGTCTCAATAGTAGCTCTTTGTATTACCAGAATTTGGATTTTTGACATTATGTCTTACGAACTGAATTACGATATTAAATTATTGTACGGCATCGTAATAAAGAAACGGGTGCTCGGTTTGAAGGTATGGGAAACAAGGTATGACTTTCAATTTAATACAGTTGTTTGATCAGTGGGTTTTGCTGTTCTGAATAACTATCAAATTCAAAATCGAAAATACTATAAACCCACAAAAGAGATGGCTTTACAACCAAACATCCCATTGTCATTAGTACGTAACTAACAATCAAAATAATTATTTTCGCAACAATGATTACCCCATTATGATAAGACAAACAAAATAAAAGGAATCACTTTTTTTGCAAACATTAGGGTTTTGTCAACGAATGATAGGTTATATATAGTATATGCACAAACATTTCAATCTCGAAGCGATCTTGCACATGAGAACCTAGTTCTAACTAAGTTCATACGGCGATGATAATTTTGATAATGACACATCAAATGGATAATGTCTTTGTCTGGGAATAAATGCTTATAAGGGTCATCGAAAACCTCATAGTCCAAATCCAATTTTTAACAGTTTGTAAATATAAGTGCAACACGTCAGTTCAACCCACTTTTTAACGGTTTGTATATATACAAAAACTCAGAATGCGGTATTACGTATTCAACAAAGCTCAATATGATTTCGACATCATTTACATATGAAAAATGATTTGTATGCCTAAAACATGGACTTAAATATATACCTAAATATTTGATTGGTGCATTTTAAAAAGTGATTGATGAAAAAATATGAGAGAGAATAAATGCAATACACTTGTCATGAACTTAATGGATTAGGTGTAATTTTAGTTCTCCTATGTAGGCATAAATATCAATACTCTTTACATATCTAGCTGAATATGTTAGATTCATGTGCAGAAGATATCCCGTCACAACAAACGGATCCGTTTGATTTTTCACACTTTTTAAAATGTATGAATTTGTTCATTTTATGATTAGTGTTTTTAGTGTAAACAATTAAGTGTAACAAATAAATTCACACTTTTAAATATAAAAATTTATAATAAACTTCATAGTTTAAAATGTGAAAACTTTAAAAATTATTTATACTTTTAATATAATTTATAAAATAGTTCATCACATTTTTATATGTGAACTTTTTAATTTTTTGCATTTTTAATGTGAGAATTTTAAAACGATTCCTAACACTTACAAATGTAAATATTTTTTAAATAAAATTTACATTTTTTAAAATGTAAAAAAAACATAAACACAAAACACATTTTTTGTAGTGTTAATATTATGTGTGGCCTAAACTCCACGTACTTGTTGGTAAGGCCATTAACGTTTGTATGCATTTGAATACCGATCAATAGATTGATTATACTCCTCGACAGTCCCAATTTAATATTCTACTTGCATTTTATTTTTAAGTTATTTAAATATAACTAACAGGGTACCCGCGCAATGCAGCGACGGATATCCTATGATTATATTTTATGAGAAAATGTATTCTTAAAGTGCCTCACAAAACAAACCAAGAACATCACCAAAAGCATAAACCAACGTCGAAACCACAAAAAACACTTACACTCGAACACCAACGGTTATCAATATATGCGGATGATTCAAGTGTTGGCGACGGCGACAGATGCGATGGAAGCGACATATGTGTTTCTAGGATATTGTGTATTTTTGGTTTAGAGATGGCATGGTTAATTGGCTTTTATGCGTTTGTATTGTAGGTTGTATTTAAGGTTTTGCATCCCGATCTACCACCAAGACCACAAGATTTACCACCAATACCACATATGGCTGAAACCATGAAATGCAGTGGTTCCGTGTATTGTAGTGGCGGATGATGATGTGGTGGTGGCTGAGAAGATGATTTCTTTATTTGAAATATTAAAGAAAATGGTGCTTTTTATAACCCGAGGGTTGTTACAATAGTTATTAAAATGCTAGTTGTTACAAACTTATAATAAAAGGCATTAATGTTGTCGTTACTACTGAATTTATAACGAAATTCAAATATTTGACTCACATTTATGGACTATTATTAAGTCACACAGAAAAAAACGTATGTGTATTATCAATAGCATTTATAAGTGGTAACATTCAAGTAGTGTGTTGTGTATTTCCAAATAAAAAAATGTTTAAAACTTAATATTTTAATACTTCTATGTTTAGAAATGTTATAAATCTTTTATAAATAGTAAAGATTGTTCACTATTAATTATATATGGAGAAGTTTCATTTAGTTTATCTCATTTTATTTGTTAGAAATTAATATTATAAATTTTAAAAAATTAATTAATTATTTTATTAAAAGTGAAATTGTTATATTGTGAAAAGCGAAAAAAATAATAATTATGTTTATATTAAATTGTATGTTTTTATCGATAAATAATTATTTTCAAACAAGTAAAGTAGCACCTTAATATCTTTAATTGTATACACAATCTAATGAGCTTATTCACAACGGATCAAACAAAATAGTATTTGAAAAGACACGTTTGATAACTAGTTTTTAATGCCCATGCATGCATGAGGTTTAAACATAAACGATAAATCAACTTATAATTTTGTCATTGTATTTTATTGTATATTATATATGTTTTTTAAGAACATCTAATATTTATATGTTTGATTATATTGTTCTTTTATTGTGCATTGTGTAAATTAATATAAACTTACCTCAACTTTTTTTTTAAATTTCATACTCTATTTACTTTCGGTATTTTTATTCTAGATAGTTATATCCCCCCTTAATTATTAATCAGCAAACCATTTATATCAACCTTACACGTACACGATTTATAAATTCATGATTTTGTAATGTTTAATATTATTCTATAAAACAATATTTTTTTTAATACTTAAGTGATTACGATGGACCCACAATTTTTATATGATTTTCATTATGGGATAATAGTAACTGATATTTTATACAAAAACTTGTAGCATAAAGGATTTGACTTTGTTAACTGAAATGTTAACTATCTTTTTCTAAATATTGTGTGTTTAGTAACACATAACGACCTTGAAAACATATATGTTCTTGTAATATGTAGAATCCCGTCTATTTATTTCATCACATTGATATTTGAGCACATGCATTCATTTTAATATTTATATTCATGTTGATAATAATTTACATATATTGTATTGCTTGACTTTGTTAAGTGTCAAAATAAAAATAAACAATAATTTGTGTTTTTATTTGAATATTTATAATCATGTGATTTGTTGATTTTTGTACAATATATATGTTGTAATTTTAAAATATAAAGTTTAGACAGTATAAAGTTTAAGGAGGTATTTTGTTTATTTTTTAAAACCTAATAAAAAAATGAAAATTTATAAGTTTACACTTAAATCCATCTAACTTATTTAAAATTCAACCACTAAAATGTTATTAATCCCCTCCTCATTTTTTAAGTTTGTATTTTCACAAATTTGACACATATATTTTTGTGTGTTTTCATCAAATTCCTCCATGAATTTTTTAATTTAGACTTTTTTCAACCAATCAAATTACTTAATTTTGCTTATGTGTCAAAATCAAGCTATTTGATTGATCCAATCATTATTCTACTACCTCCACTTTTTACTAAAATTCCTAAAAAATCTAATTCTTTTATTATATAAAAGATTGTTGAAACTAGAAGGGGTGGTTGAATAGTTTCTCTTGTTTAAGGTCCTAATTAAAAGTCCTTTCAATTAGGTTTGTCCCAAAATTACCTTTCACTTGAAAACTAGTTTCATAGTTGTTAGGTTCAAGTCTAATACATTAACAATATCTAGTGACAATGAAATGCAATGTAAGAATGAAAACATAAATAAAGAGCAAGGAAATAAACAACCTAAGGTACGACACCAAGATTTATAGTGGTTCGGTAACGAAGCCCTCTCTTCGTTCCTACTCCACTCATCGAGTACACTTTACTCGAGATTTCCACTATATCCACAAGCTCTCTTCTTGGCGGAGAAAACCTTACAACGTCGCTTACATTATTTTCCGAATTAATCTAAATGTCGAGACCTAATCTTAGCTAGGACCAATCTACACACGCCGCCTACTTCACCATTTTCCGACACAAGGCTAAATGTCGAGTCTAATCGAAAGCTAGAACCAATCTTCGTCGCCCATCTTTTTTTCCGACACAAGGCTAGATGTCGAGTTCTAATCCAAAGCTAGAACCAATCTTCACGACTCTTCACTTTCAGATTTAGTGAGAACTCACAAGACACATACACACATCACTTTGTAGTTTAGTGAGAACTAACACACAAGACGTATTACAACTCAATAAGACATATCCAAGTATACACATGTAACTTGGATCCGCACAAGACAAATCCAAGTATACACATATACAATGGATTTACACAAGACTAATCCAAGTATCCACTAATACATTGGATCAACATAACACTAATCCAAGTATACATAAATACATTGGATCTACACAAGAATCAACTAAACAAAATGATGAACATAACTAGATCTAAGAAAGGATGATCTTCATCAAGGCTTCATCTTTAATCACATCACAAATGTATGAGTGATCTTCTTTTTGGACAAGTAAAGAAGGAGATCAAGAGGATAATCATAAGTAAACATACTTAACACATTAAGTGATCATTTACTAATAATTAAGATATAGAAAAAAGAAAAGAGGTGAAATAATGTCCAAAAAGGTTCTTGGAAATTGAAGATTTGATCCACTATTTATAGGAGACAAGGATCAACAGCTCTCTGGGCGCGGTTCTTTAATTTGCGTGCGGTTCATTATCAATAACGAACCACATAGCTATTTGGGGAACCACATAGAGTAGACTATGCTTCTTTTTGTCTTTTAGTGAGGCAATGTTATATGAGGTAGATTTTACCTTCAAAGGATATTCTTATAGCATTTGGAATATGCCATATTCAAATTTTTTATTTCTATTTTAATAAAACATTTTCTTAAAAATAAAGTTTATTAAAATCTTTTGTCACATCTGTCAAAATATGAGTTTTAAGGTTAATCACTTTTTATGATCACTAAACTGATTAAGATATGTTTGTGTAAGACTTAAATGATTGTTACCTTGATGATACTGTTTGTTGAATAATTCGTCTTTCGGTTGTCTTTGACGATAAATGTCTTTATACTTTGTCGTGATCAAAACTAAGAAAGATTATTTAACACTAATAATATTTTTAGGCATTACATGCATTAATAATCTCCCCCTTTTTGGTTATGACAGACTATAAACTCATTTATGTAAAAATAAAAGTTTTCGAATTATTAACGAGTTTATCACTATCATTTCTCCCCCTTTGTCGAAGCAAAAAGGTTAGCACAAGTCTTTGAAGGAGTGAAGAATCATCTTTGCTTGTAGCTCCCTCTTGGTGCTTACCCTCTAACTTGGGGCACCAAGAGATCGAGCTATGGTGACAAGCTACATACGAAGGTTAGTAAAAAGAAAAGAAACATCAATGTATATACTATAGTCACTACCTACTAAATAACTTGAGAGGGAGGAAGAAAAGAAATCACAAATTAGAAGTAAGTATTTGCTAAGTATGTCCAAAGAGAGTGTTTTGACAAGATCAATTCACAATTGGTGGAATACAGGTAGAAAAGAAACATCCATACCAATTATAATGATAATATGTCAAAGGGTTAAAAACTTAGAATTGTTGGAATCACTAAAAAAATTGTAAATTTTAACCATAATCAACTCTTCACAATATGTGTGTTAAAGAATTAGCAAAACAAGAAGTAACCCACATATCAATCATATTACAAAAATATGAAAGAACTTACAAGGATAATATTCATACACACAATATAAATATTAATACAACAAATATTGAAATAAACAACATAAGCATAAACTATTCTAGTAGAGATAATCCTCAAAGATTACTTAGGTTTTTATTTGACTCAAACAATTAGAACATAAAATGTTCTTTAATTGGTAAAATAAGACGACGAGGCATCATTCGAATATTTGCTCACGGGAACAAATACTTTGAGAGGAGGTCGAGTGAGAAGAAATTCAAGAAAATTTAACTTGTCATAAACATGAGCAAGTTCAATTTGTTGAAATAAAAACACGCACACGAGCTTGCATGACGCAAAACAAAGTCGTTTGATGGGGGATAACCATCAATGAAAAAGGAGGTTATGGAGAAGGAGATTGAGGATAAGAGAGGTTTTCACAATGCCTAGTGAGGTAGGGAAAGAAAAAAGGTCATTGAGGTGAGGTATGTTGCAAGTTTAAGGGGTGGTGGAAGAGCTTCTCTTTATTCAGTAATTAGATTGATTGAGCAAGACTCATTCCAATACTCAATAGGAGAGATAGAAGAAGTCTTGCAAGGTTTGGGAGAAGTGGAATCATGATGATCCTTGTTCTTCTTGATCCAAACGGGTCGAACCAAGATTTTTGGTTTCTTAGAAAACTTAGAAGAAGAAGCTTTGGGTTTAGAAGGTTGTGACAAAGATATGTCAAGGTTAAGGTTAGAAGAAGAAGACATTGTGAGAGATAAGAAAGAGAACTCCCAAAATGAGAAGATTTAAAGAAAATAGACAAGGCAAAGAATAAAAAGAAAACTAAAAGGTTTCAAGGAATGTTTAACCAAAATAGGCAAACAAAGAATCTTGAAAAAGACTGAGGTCAAAGAAGAAAGACAAAAAACGAGCCAAAATGTGGCTTGCTGTCCGCTGTTCTTTAAAAGAATCTGCGGTTCAATATAAATATTGAGTCGCACGACATTTATTGAGCCACAACTAGTGGACATTAAAAATCCGATTTTAGAAAGTTTTGAGAAAAGACTAGACTTTTTCAAAATTAAGCAAATCTTGGATTTTTACCTCTAATAGCATTAGATTAGGCTATTGTTGCACAAAGGACAACACACTCACAAAGAGTGTCTTGACAAAGGGTGACAAAATATTTAGATAACATTTTGATCCAATTTTAGTCAAGTTTCAGAGGTTGTGATAGATTATGGTTCAATTTTAATTAAAATTAAAGTGGATTAGTGTGAGAGCACATAGGTTGAAACACACAAAAGCTTAATCTATTAAAACATCTCCATGATAAACTCATGAAGGAAACCAAGTACAAGAAAAGAAAAACAACTAACTACTACAAGAGCTAGCTAATCTATTTCTTGACTAAGCACTCTTATTTGGCTTGTCTTCTTGAAAAATATATATTTTTGAAAATATCATCATTCATCTCCTAGGAGGAGGGGGATTGGTGAACAAAGTTAGCAAAAAACTTTGCAACCTTATGCGAGCCTCAATCATATCCGTGTTAAGAATGTCAATGAGGTTGAAATTATTTAAGCAACATGGACAATTTGTCCCATTGCTCATAAAGTAATCAAAGAAATGTGGATCACCCATGAGGTCAGAAAGAGGAACACCTAAAAGTGGAGTGTTAGGAGGAGGAGAGGCATGATGTCTAAAGGTGAGATGGATGAATATTGTGGAGTGAAAGGTGAGGTTTGCAAAGGCTCAACAATGTCATTCTCAAAAAGAATACGTTGAAAAGGTTAGGGGTTTACATCCAAGAGAGAACTAGGAGTGAAATGTGATGACAACTCATTCATTCTTGATTGGAATGAAGAAGAGGTGGAACTATGGGCATGGTTAACACCAAGAGTTGAACTACTCTTTCATAGAGCAACAGGTGGTGAGGGTGATGAAGAGATGAGAATATGGGATATCTCATTCTTGGGTGTAAGAAAAGATGTAGCATCTTGTTTAGGTAGCTTAATCTTAATCTTAAGGTTTCTTTTGGTTGTTGAGTGTTTGGAAGAGTTTGAGGATCTAGTGGACACCATGGTTGTGTGTCAAGTTTTAGAAGAAGGCTTAGAGGATGAAGAATAACCAAGAGAGGTTTAAGAAGAAGATGGGATGATCCAAACTAGTAATGTGTTAAAATGATTTTGGTGAATAATGAAATTTGCTAGGCTTAATTGGGAAAAAGTTGGTTTTTAGCAAAGATTTAGAGAAGATAGTGTAAAGGAGAGATTCTTTCGAATTTACAACCTGTGGTTCCCAAAATAAATGCACGGTTCAATATCACTAATGAACCGCCCGTATTTAACGAACCGTAGGCAGAAGCCTTTAAAAATGGGACTTCCAACATTTTTCACAAGCCCGGATTTTAGAAAAAGTTTTAACAAGCCAAAATAGATTACCAACCAAAATCTAGATATCTAACTAACACATATAGGCACAAATTCATGCAAATCGAATGTTCGATAGCATGAAGCACATTAAGATTAAAATACTGGATAATACAAACACAAAGTATTAGTCAATACAAACCAGAGTCTAGTGCTAGAAATAAGAAACGAGTCTAAGAAACAATCGTGGTACGCCAACATCATCTACTCATACTCTCTCATGAAAATTTCTTCAATATGCCTAGATCCATCACTTGAATTCTCAAGAAGACAAAGATTTTGGAAATAACGAGAATCAAGAGCAACGTCTTGAGAAGAAATGAAAGAATTCAAAAATGACAAAGAGTCATTGGACTCAAGAGAGGAGCCAACAATGCATTGGTGCATTGATGACTGGAGATTTCTCTGAGAACTTATGCCGGTGTTAGTTTCAATCTTGTCTATCCAAGAAGTTGAAAGAGGAATACACCCAACAACATAAGTTTTCTCTCGATGATCATTTCCATCTTCATTAGAATCAATCCTAGGCTCATATGGAAGGTTCCCTTCCATGGGAAGCATAACACGATCAACGAAGCAATAAGCTGATACGTTTAAAGATGGGAAATCAAGATCAACTCTTCTAAGAAGACGAGTAAGAAGCATAGAAAAGGCAAGAATCGATTTCGTCTTAATGAGAACATAGTCAATTCTTCTATCTATGAAAAATGAAAGGTTGTACGCGGTAGAGGTTGCAACACAATACAACATATGTGCAAGGCAAGCGGGCACGCGATTGCAATTACCACCGAGACACATTTCATTTTCCCTATTGATTTCGGCCCAAGGGATCATAAAATCATTAAGTTAGCTAGTTAGTAATTCCTAAAGAGTGAGAACACGAATATTTACTTGAAATTCACCAAGAATAGAATTTTCATGAGGTTTAGAAATAGCTCTAGAGATGAACAAAGGAGAAGGAAGCTCGGTCACATAATGCACATCAATAGAGGCTGATTCTAAAGAGTCAAGGCTCCAAGCATCGGTGAACTTACATTGACCACTATATGGCACTTTGAGAATTTGTCCAAATTCTTCAAGAGTGTATACAATAGTTTTCCCCTTGATGGAAAATCTAATAGATAAACTATTATTGATGCACATTAATGAGAAGGAACTAAAGAACTCCATAAGAAAGGAAGGAAATATTGGCTCATCAATGTCAAGCAAACAATCAAAACCAATAGATTTGAACATGTAGCGAGTAAGCTCAATCCCATCAAGATTTGGTGGGATAGCACGTCCTTCATGAAAATAACGAGTTTCTAAAGACCAAAGTGTATCTTGAAGAGGAGTAGATGGACACGATTTAGAAAGAATAAGCATGTATTCTCTAGTTTTCTCATGATCTTTATGAGTTTCCAATGGCATAGTTAATACCAATATAAAACAAGAATATTTCCAAAAGCACTCTTATGTTATATAAAGAATAAAAATCAAAATCATAAGAATGTGTTTAATCAATTACTTGACTAAGCAAAGGATTAATCTTTAATATTCTTATGTCCACAATGTACCAATTTCATCTTTGACTAGTACATATGAATTATGTAAAATCAAACATGAACTTGAACATTGGTTTTTCAAAATCCCGTTTTTGGGTAAGCATTAACAATGCAATTACCAATGTGTTAAAGGTTCATATCAATTCCATCATTCAACCAAAATAAATTATTTAAAATTCAGATTTGTTCTATAAGTGGGTTTTAGTAAAATCGCAAGGAATTCAAAGCTAAGGAGTCATAGCATTACAACTATGTCAACCCACATTCCTAATTAGGTTCCAATTTGATTTTAATTTAAAAATCCCTAATTATGAAAGAACCCTAAAACAAATTGATTGAAATTAAATGAACATAATTACAATTAATGGACGTTAGATGAATGATGAGTGGAACCCTTGTCTTGAAACCAATTAATTTAAGTGATTTGAAGCTTTAAAATTTTATCAATGGAGGTTTTATAAGCAACCCGTCACCACCATGGAGAAGAAAGAGTGGGGGGTTTTTGAAAAGATGATATTTAAAAAAAACCCATTTTATTTTGTCCTTAGTGGCCTGCGGTTCATTATTGATATTGAACTGCACATTTAAACTGTGACAAATAAGGAACCGCGGGCAGAGGACCATTTTAAACCCAGAAAATGAAAAAAAAAATCAAAACCAAGTTTTTCTAAAATACTTAAAATATATATCAAGCCTTTTGGAAATCACTGGACCACTCCGAGACTAGGTTATAAAGCCTTATTGAAGGATTACGAGTTAAATCGAGACTGAATAAGACCGATACGGAAGAACGACTACTCGTAAGAAAAGACAAAGAGGAGAGAAACCAAGAGGAATGAATCAAGGCTAAGTTCAATGCTCAAGAGATGAGTGACAATCTTCAAGTTGTAGAAACGAAGAGCTTGTGTCATCTATAGCGGGTTAAGACGTGCCTTTCCGGCGTAAGTCTAAACGGATTTGGTAATGAACCATACCAAACAATTTTGTTATATAGTGTAAGATCACTTTCAAGTAATTGTCTTAAACTTCTACAAAATATGAGCAAGATTATAGATTCACTTTCTCTTCCACGTGATCAGAAAAATATCATTGCTTAGGATTACAATGACAATATCCTTGGAATATTTTAATTCCAAATGTGTAATATCCTAACTACAACTTATGATGTAGTTTGGTATCTCAAAAGATTAATCAATCATCTTAGAGATGAGCTCAATTGCATATATTACACATGATATAGGGCCTACTAACCGTATAAGTTGCAAAACATAAAGATCATGCTTGATACTTTAAGCTACTACTAACTCACACTACAACACCTAAGTGAGTCAAGTATCCAAGACCGTGAAGGTATGAGAGGGTGAAAGAATAGAATCACATACCATAAACAAATGTCAAGGGAAGGAAGCCAAGAACAATCACATAGTCAAATAATGATCAATAGAATGATCAATAGGGCGCGTGGAAGGACGAAAACGTAACTTAACCGCAAAGTGCATCCCAAATCTTCTATGGACCAATGCAACACCCAAATTTCACCAAATTTCATACTAAGTCTTCAAGGACTAGTATCACTTACACCAATCTTGATTTCATCATCCTTAGATGTTGAAGATCAAAAGGAGATGAGTCTTCTACAAGTGCAAGTAGCTCAATCCACAATCAAGTTAATGATTAGTCTTCATGAGTACCTACACAAAGAAAGATACAAACTTGTAGATACATTTCAAGAGTAAATCTTGTTTAAGGTTCTAATTAAAAATCCTTTCAATTAGGATTTTCCCATAATTACCTTTTACTTGAAAACTAGTTTCATAGTTGTTAGGTTCAATTTTAATGCATTAACAATATCTAGTGACAATGAAATGCAATGTAAGAATGAAAACATAAGTAAAAAGTAAGAAAAGAAACAACCTAAGGTACGACACCAAGATTTATAGTGGTTCGGCAACGAAGCTCTCTTTTCGTTCCTACTTCACTCCTCGAGTACACCTTACTCGAGATTTCCACTATATCCACAAGCTCCCTTCTTGGCGGAGAAACCTTATAACGTAGCTTACATTATTTTTCGACACTAAGCTAAATGTCAAGACCTAATCTTAGCTAGGACCAATCTACACACGTCGCCTACTTCACCATTTTCTGACACAAGGCTAGATGTCGAGTTCTAATCGAAAGCTAGAACCTATCTTCATCGCCCATCTTCTTTTCTGACACAAGGCCAGATGTCGAGTTCTAATCCAAAGCTAGAACCAATCTTCATGACTCTTCACTTTCAAGTTTAGTGTGAACTCACAAGACACATATACACATCACTTTGTAGTTTAGTAAGAACTAACAAACAAGACTTATTACAACTCAATAAGACATATCCAAGTATACACATGTAACTTGGATCCACATAAGACAAATCCAAGTATACACATATACAATGGATTTACACAAGACTAATGCAAGTATTCAATAATACATTGGATCAACATAACACTAATCCAAGTATAAACAAATACATTGGATCTACACAAGACTCAACTAAACAAAATGATGAACATGACTAGATCTAAGAAAGGATGATCTTCATCAAGGCTTCATCTTTAATCACATCACAAATGTGTGAGTGATCTTCTCTTTGGACAAGTAAAGAAGGGGATCAAGAGGATAATCACATGTAAACATACTTAACATATTAAGTGATCATTTACTAATGATTAGGATATAGAAAGAAGAAAAGAGACAGAAAAATGTCCCAAATGGTTCTTCGAAACTGAAGATTTGATCCACTATTTATACGAGACAAAAACCAACGGCTCTCTAGGCGCGGTTCTTTAATTAGTGTACGGTTCATTATCAATAACGAACCACATAGCTATTTGGGGAACCGCCCAGAGTAGACTACGCTTCTTTTTGTCTTTTAGTGGGGAAATGTTATATGAGGTAGATTTTACCTTCAAAGGATATTCCTATGGCATTTGGAATATGCCATATTCAAATTTTCAATTTCCATTTTAATAAAACATTTATTTAAAAATAAAGTTTATTAAAATCTTTTGTCACATTTGTCAAAATGTGAGTTTTAAGGTTAATCACTTTCTATGATCACTAAACATGATTAAGATATGTTTTTGTAATACTTAAATGATTGTTACCTTGATGATAGTGTTTGTTGAATAATTCGTCTTTCGGTTGTATTTGACGATAAATGTCTTTATACTTTGTCGTGATCAAAACTAAGAAATATTAGTTAACACTAATAATGTTTTTATGTATTGCTTGCATTTACAAAGATGACTTTAAATTTTTTGAAAGGGTGTTTACTTTCTTCTTAGAATACTAGTAGTAGCGATAATGCCAAAGGAAAAAAACGATGCCACGTAGGATAAAATGGATTTACCAACAAAAATCTCTTGGCATTACAATTTAAGGGAAAGTGGTTGGCACCGCAAAATGTGGTGTCAAATAACTAAAGTCAGCTCCAATGCATTGTATCATTCATGGTATAATGCATTGCCACATAATCATATAACCTTATTACATACAAATCTCACAATGCATTATACTTTCCATAGTTGAATGAGTTTTCACCTTTTTGTGATTTGGCAAAGACCTAACCCAACATGTATAGTAAGAGTGCAATAAGAGACAACCTCTTGTTTAATATATTTGTGATTTGGAAAATCCACAATGGATTGAGTGTATAATATCTTCTATTGAATGATGCCACATAAGCCAATCTGGATGCCCTAAAGAGTGATATCATGAGTCCATGTATACCGTATACCGCACTATCACACAAAAATTAAAAAAAAAAATATCTTGGCGCTGCTTTGTTTGGGCTGGTGTTTTTGGCACCAGGTGAAGAGTGGTAAGCCAAACACTTTTTCGTGCCAAAGGCTTCGACTCCACCTTTGACACCCTCATTTCATGTGCTCTTAGTGGGAAAGAAAGTTGACCAAAAGTCTTAAATTCCCCTTAATTGGAAGACCTTTGAAAAACTTCATTTTCTTTTATAAGTGGTTAATTAAGATGCTTATATCTTACCATTTAATTTAGTAAACAATCCTTGAGTCTTGGTAGAGACTAGAGTTCAGTTATTTTGGAAACATTTATTTTTAGAAACCAAAGGACAAATTTAGATAAACCAATTTCGTTTGATTAGAAAAGATTTATAAGTCAAAAGAACAATGAAAAAGTGTAAATTTACTCTAAACTCACCCAACCATTCCCTCATTATTTTTAGAGGTGATAAATCTTGCTCAAATTGCAATTATTTGAGGATTTTGTACGTTTTGAACGTTTTTTTTAAGTTTTTATATGTTTTCCCGTTTACGCTTTCGATCGTTTTCATAAGCTACCTTCGCTTTCGTTGGTTTTCATACATTCCATTCATTTTCATACGTTTTCGTCCAATTTCATACATTTCCGTCGGTTTTCTTATGCTTCCATTCGTATTTGTATGTTTTCTTTCGTTTTGTACATTTTCCTCCCTTTTCTTCCGTTTTTACTCGCTTTCATCTGTATTCGCATGTTTTCGTTTGTTTTAATACGCATTGTCAGTTTTCATACGGTTTTGTCCATTATCTTTCCTTTTCAAACGTTTTTGTCTATTTTCTTACGTTTCGTCCGTTTTCAAACGTTTAGTTAGGTTTTTGTCTATCTTCATATGTTTTTATGTATTCACACTTTTTCTTCCGCCTTCACGCGTTTTCTTCCGTTTTCACACGTTTCGTCTATTTTCACATTTTTCTATCTGTTTTACACGCTTTCGTCTGTTTTATTCGTTTTCGTTTGTCCTCATACGTTTTTCTATGTTTTCATACATTTCCATTCGTTTTTGTTAATTTTCATATGTTTATGTACCACCCACCAAAAACATACACTTCACACATACTTTCTCTCTCTAACTTTCAAACTTAACCCCTAATCATAAAAATAAAAAATAAAAAATAAAAAATCAATCAGGATTGAACTGTATAAATCACATAAAAACACATAAAAATGGATGAATCGGCATTTGTAAAATCGAGTTCGACAAAAATGGTTGAAAACTAACCGATCCAACATCAGACTAATGGTACACAAATTATTTCGTATTTATTCATTAGTTTGACTTTTCGATGTTATTCAACCTCACACTCTCCCTAGCCCCCGTTCCATTTCACTTCCCAAGTATATTTCTAGATCTGTTATCATCTTCGAGTTTTTATTTATGTATTTTGTTTATCACTAGTAAGTTGAAGCTGTCGATCGTTATCATCTTGAAATTGTCTGTTAGTTTTTAGCGTATATGTTCCACAGTAAAGTTGTTTTGATTCTGCTCTGTAGCACATGTGTAGTATAACCTGTGATATTTCAAGGTCATGATAGTGTAATCTTTTTTACTAGTTAAGCTGTTAGTTTTTTAAGTGCATTAGATTGATGTGTTTTGTTTATGTGATCGTTTCATATTAAATATCTATCAATTGTAATATTTTAAGTTCTTTAAGGTTTACTATTCTTATTAATTAGTCTTTATTATATGTCATTTATAATATTATTTGTGATATTTTATAAACCTAGTTGATGTCTAGTATCACTTATGGTATTTTATAAACAAACAAGTATGATTTTTAACCTTTAATATCACCTTAGATATTTATTGCTCTGTATATATTTTTTATATTATCACCTATGTGTTTTCTAATAATTTTAATTTTTTTAGGTAAAAGATAGTTTTTGTGTCTTTCATTGCAATAGACAAACACATAAATTTGATGCTTTACACAAATACTTATTTTTATTTGACGACATCATGTTAAGTGTTGAAACTTACTGATTAATGTTATATTATATGTGATACATCAAGCGGGTTTGAATATCAAAATAAGATTATTAGTTTTCACCAACATTTACAAATAAAATATATTTATTTGGAATCTCAAAAATTGTGTGTGATAAATGGTTACAAACAAGGTTGCAAAAATCGTGAATCGCTGGTCGACCGGTTGACTACCTTGTAACCTGTAATCATTCTAGGCGGGATTAATCGGATCCGCATGTTTAGTAAATTTTGAGTATTTTTGCAACTTCTAGGCGGGATTAATCAGATCCACCTTGTTGAAGCGCAAGCTTGGACATTGTGGCAAATTGAGCATCGCTTGGTTTCTTGTATACAGAACATAAAGTGCGCATGGGATCTAAACGATTCTTATTTGCCCTTGTTTTAGCGTTTCGCTTCTATAAAACGACTAGCGATGCGTGTTGGCTTGTCCAGCCGTGGAGAGAAGTCGAAGAGGAATGCTACCTAGTTGATCCTGCTAGTAGTCATATGCTTGTCTCAAAGATTAAGTCATGCATGTGTAAGTATGAACAAATTCAGCCTGTGAAACTGCGAATGGTTCATTAAATCAGTTATAGTTTTTTTGATGGTATATGCTACTCGGATAACCGTAGTAATTCTAGAGCTAATACGTGCAACAAACCCCGACATAATAAGCTTATTGATTTTCACCAACTTCTACAAATAAAATGTATTTATTTGGAATTTCAAAAATTGTATGTGAGAAATGGTTACAAATAAGGTTGCAAAAATCATGGATCGCTGGTCGGCTGGTCGATTACCTTGTAACTTGTAATCATTCTAGGCGGGATTAATCGGATCCGCATGTTTACCAAATTTTGAGTATTTTCGGCAAGTTTTGGATATTACTATTGGGTTTTAGGTATTTTTGACAATATTATTCTTAAAAACCATCTTACCATACATATAAATAGTTGCTATAAGTGATAAACACAAGTTTACACTAAGTTTTCGGTATTTTCAGAAAGATTTATAGGTTTCTAGCAAGTTGACCTCCATTGACCATCGTTGACCACAATTGACTGTCATTAATCGCTTTTACATTAATTGGCAAGGTTGATGGCCTTGTAGCGATTAAGCGACGATTAATCGGCCTTGTATACCTTGTTTTGCAACATTGGTTACAAAGCTAAGAACGTTTATTATTCAATGCAAAAAACGGTGAATCAATTGGAATCTACCAAAAATACTTATATCCGTTTTACAAAAGCATATTGAGTGTTCGAACTTATAGATTAATATAATATCACATGTAATCTATCAAGCATAACAGTAAAATCAAGCAAAAATAAATAAAAATACAAAAAATAATCAAAAGAAAAGTATAAATTCTCATGTCAACTTGGATATTCACCTGTAATGTGCATGTTATCTTGTGTGTTAATTTGAAGACGATTTAGATGAGAATAATATGATTAGATTAAAAGTTTAATCTATAATTTTTAAAGCATTTTAGATATATCCTATTTGTTGGTTCGGGAATTATTTTAACAAGTGATGCCAATTCTGGATATATCCCGTCCGTAAGATAGTATCCCCATGGATAGTGTACACCGTTAGCCACAAACTCCACCTCTGGTGCTCGTCCGGTTTTCAAATCATTAAATAAAGGGGACTGATATAAAATGTTGATGTCGTTGTTCGACCCAGAAACACCAAAAAATGCATGCCATATCCAAAAGTCCTGTGACGACATAACTTCAAGTAAAATGAATGGATTCGGTCCATGATCTCGTCTAACATATTGCCCTTTATAGGCAACTGGACAACCGAACTACTCCCAGTCTATACAATCAAGACTTCCTATCATCCATAGAAACCCGTGCTTTGCTTCATGATGCGCATAAAGTTTCTCAACATCAGTATATGTGGGTTTTCTCATATACTAAACCCCAAATATTTCCATAACAACACTACAGAAATGATCAAGTGATTCTCGAGAAGTTCTTGGGCTCATTTGTAGATAGTCTTCTAGAAAACCAGGAACGACGCCGTATGCCAATTTACGAATTACCGAGGTGCACTTTATGAATGACGAAATACCTTCTTATCCGGTACAATCAACATTATTACGAAAGTATGCAGAATGGTGAGTCACTTCACTAACTATCCAGTTGAAAAGGGGACGGCCCATTCGGAAAAACCTTCTTGAACTCTCTCTCACTGTATCTTGGGTTCGCAAAAAAAAGACGCAACTAACCGACCATGAGCACCTATTCGGTCTCGAGTTTTGACGTTTCTTGGTAATCGATTAGCATTACGTTTTCTCTTAATAAACTCCAACTCTTTTCTAATAAACTCAACTTGCGTTTTGCTATGACTTCTGGTTTTTTAGTGGCAAAGAATAACTCGTATTCATCGATATCTTCCATTCTAGTGTTTTAGGGAGAATGTGTATGAAATGTGATGATGTATAGTCCTTATTCGGGTTGTATAACCCGACCCACGGGTACTACCCGTATCCATTGGGTATGGATTGTCACTACGCAGCGCACGCAAGGCCCAGGAGGCCCAGTAAGCCGCTGTCGCACAACGGTTGATTACTTAACTAAGTCCTCGTCGCCCTGCGATAGAATAAAACAGAATATAATCTATTCTATGATTATATTCGCCTAAAGGAAAGTAGATATACACTTACCATAGCTACGCAATAAGGATCACTCTATTTCTAGTCATTATCTCTTCCTTAGGCCGCAAGAGTAGGAGAGCCCAGCCAAGACTCTCTCGGTATAAAAGGAACCCTCGAGGTTCCACAAAGGTACGATGCACACAATACTATAAAACCCTCACATATACCGATTACTTACTCTCACGTCGGAGTCTAATCGTGGGACAAGCGCCCACGGTAAGCCTAACGGTGTCTGTTCTTTAGTGTGCAGGGTCTTCAAACAAGATTCACTTGGTGCAAGAGCCGAAGCCCACAAGACCCCGAGTTAAGCCTAATTCAGGTCTAACTAGGTCCATCCAACTTTTGTATCAACAAGTTGGCGCCATCCGTGGGACCCTACACTAAACTCTAAGCATGACAAGAAAAGGAACGGATGGAGGTGGCCGAAGGTCGTTGAAAATAGACGGACAAATCACATCCATGGGGAACACCCCTGGGTTAGCCAGCGATGCAATCGTAATTTGATAAAGCCACCTCTCCGAAGAGTGAGCTCGCCATTCTCAACTCCCCTACCCGCCAAATAGGAAAGCGACGTCGAACGGAGATCAGCTCAGCCTCCTCCCAACAAAGACAAACGAAAGCTACCCCTCGCATATGAGGAAAGCGGGCAAGTAATTGCTACAGATGCGCGCGCAATGGAAGAATATGTAGCAAGAAACTTACAAGCTCTGCTCCTGCTCGCCACTAAATACAAGAAGGACCAGCATGTCATAAAAGAAAAAAGTCGCGCAGGACGCTATCAATCCTCAGACAATAACTCATCAAATTCAGAGTCAAGCAACAGTCACCATACAGAACATGGGCGTAGATATTCCTCCCCAGAAAGCTCAGAAGGAAAAGAGCGATCTTTCCATTCACGTATAAGGAAAGATCGAGACTTCTCGCAACCATGGAGAAGGGCAAGAAAAAACGCTTTCACAAGGAATATACAGTATTACCCCGATACAACAAAGCATCGCATGCCAACGAACGTCAAAACATATGACGGCACCACAGATCCAGAAGACCACCTGAAAGTCTTCAAATCAGAAGCAGGAATTAAGCAATGGCCCGAACCTATATGGTGTAATATGTTCAACTCTACGCTTGTAGGGAACGCGCGGAACTGGTTTGATAGACTCCCACCGCGAACAATAAACGAATTCGGATTATTACGGAAAGCATTCAAAAGAAACTATGTCCAACAAAAAAGGTATGACAGAAGCGTTGTATCACTAGCAAGGGTCAAACAAAACCAGGGTGAATACCTAGAAGACTTCTTAGAGCGTTTCAAAAACGAATGCCTCTAAATAAAAGAATACCTGGATATCTTGAAGGTATCTTGCTTTATGGAAGGAATAACTAACAAATATTTAATACGAAAATTGAACGAGAGAACCCTAGAGACATTCGATGGGGTAATGCGAAAGGTGATATCCTTCATACAGGGAGATAGCTGCCACGAAAGTCATGCAAAATACTTCCAGCTATAGACCCCGTGATATGCCCAATAAGCAAACTAATACGCGAGGTGGACCCCGGGATCCTAAATATCAAGGAAACCAAAATGAAGGGTGTAGTGGCAGCTTTCAATTTACGCCACTAAAGCTAACCCCAAGAGAGATCCTCGCATCAGAAGGAGCAAACTTCCCAAGACCACTGTCAATGGTCACTCCAGTGGAAAGACGCATAGGCAATAGATACTGTGAATACCATGGATAAAAGGGACACACCACCAACGAGTGTATTAAGCTAAAAAAGCACATTGAAAGCTTAGTGCAGGCGGGAAAGCTGAAGCACCTCGTCAAGGAGGACTCAGAAGGTGGGAAACAAAAGACAAATGATACCGTCGCAACTGTCTACATGGTACAAACGTGGCAAAGAAGAACTAAGCAAAAGGTGAGCCAAAGATTCTCTAGAGGAAGAGACATATCCTCCACCCCCCCCCCCCCCCCCCCCTTAGTGCGAACACCGTAGCAGAGGGTCCATTAGTAATAGAAGTAAACATTATCGATCATAGTATTCATCGCATGTACGTAGACAGCGGTTCATCGACGGAAATCATGTATGAGCATTGCTTTTTAAAACTAAGCCCAAAGATAAGGAACCAAATTGTACATGCGACGTCACCACTCATTGGCATCAGCGAAGAAGCAGTATGGCCTTTGGGCCAGTTAAAGCTAGTAGTAAAGATAGGAAATGACGAGCACTCGACAAAAGTCTCAATGAACTTTCTAATAATACAATCCCCATCGCAGTACAACAGGATCATTGAGAGCCCCACCATCTTAGCGATACGAGCAGTACCTTCCACAACCCATGGCATGATGAAGTTCCCAGTGGAAGGAGGAATAGTGACAATCTTCAATACAGCCGTACCACTCACGGAATGTAATGTTGGGAATAAAATGTAGTCAAGACACTTGGACGCTGACAAGAGTAATTTGGATGTTGATAAGATGAAATCAAGCGTTCACAGAACAAGCATTGACAGGAAGAAGTCAAGCGTTGATAAGAAGAAGTGAAGCAGTGATAGAAGACTTAGTCTACACATTTTATGTTTCTAGTAAAGTTATGTTCGACAATGTATTTTCTATGTTTATCTTTACCAAGAATAGCTGATACGTAGACTCTTGTACAAGGTTCCTTAGTCTATAAAAGGAGGCCTTTAGGTTGTGTTAAATAATAAGTTTTCATACGTTTTACACTTTCCTTGTACGCAAGTTTGATTTATCAATCAAAGTGAAAGTTTGGTTTATCTTGTTTGTATGTTCTTGTTTAAGTATTAATTTTGCATAATACTTGAATTGTTACATATACAACAAAGTTTCTCTACGTGTTTAACTTGATTTAATCTCGTTTACACAAGCTAAATCGATCTAAGTTTGGGATCAACAAGTGGTATCAGAGCTTGTTGAGAAACTTTGATCTAAAGAACACAAAAATCCTAAATCTCCAAAAACCCTAATTTTCAAGAAATCCTAAAACTAAAACTCCATGTCTACTCCAGAGTTAACCTCCTCCTCCTCAACCCCTAACATCAAGATTCCCATGCTAGATCCAGACAACTTTGAGCTGTGGAAGTTTAACTTTGAACAGTATCTTCAAATCCATGACCACACCCTATGGGAAATTATTGAATATGGAAATACATTCAATAAGGCTGCCAAGATTGCAGCTGCTATCTTGGTAAGATCAACTCCAGGCTTTACAGAAGAGGATCGAAAAGAAAAACTTGAAGATGGAAGAGTTTTCTCAGCTGAGGACGTTGGAAAGAGAAAGAACGACATGAAAACCCTAAGCATCCTCAAACTCTCTTTGGGACAAGCCAATCAGCAAAAATATAGAGGCTATGAGTCTGAAAAAGATCTTTGGGCAGCCCTTGAAGTTGCTTATGGTGTTAATGCTGATACTGTACAATAGAAAAAGAAGCAACTCTTGCATGAGTATGATGTGTTCAAAGCTCAACCCAACGAAAAGCTAAGTGGAGTGAGAAGCATACTTCTTGACATTACAAGCAAGTTGTCCTTTATGGGAACAGTTCTTGGTGATGTTGATATCATCACCATTTTTCTTAAAAGTCTTGGTGATGCATGGAAGATTGAAGCAAGGTCTATGATTGCTAATAATACTCACAAAAGTTTCACTTTTGATGATGTTTACAATAAACTGAGGCTGGTAGAAAATGAAATCCTTATGGATCAAGGAAGCAATTCTACGAATGGAAATATGGCCTTCTTCTCACATAGCGAAGGTCAATTTAATCAAAGTGAAAGTTTGGTTTATCTTGTTTGTGTGTTATTGTTTAAGTATTAATTCCGCATAATACTTGAATTGTTACATATACAACAAAGTTTCTCTACGTGTTTAACTTGATTTAATCTCGTTTACACAAGCTAAATCAATCTAAGTTTGGGATCGACAAGTGGTATCAGAGCGTTACTGGATCACTTGTGTCAACGCTGGATCACCTTTTGTCAACGCTGGATCAAGCTTTATCAACGCCTCACATTCAGACGCTGACACATACAATGTTGTCCCACCAAGAGTTAAGCCTGCTGGTATTGACCTAGATACTGTGTGTGCATACATTGCTTCATTGCCCAATGGTTCAGTGATTACATATAAGGACCTTGAGCATATTAGTGATGAGAATTTGGAGGAGATGGACATAAAGTGGAATATGGCTCTTGCAAGCATAAGAGCAAATAGATGGAATCTAAGATTTAAGAAGAAGATGACTTTTAATGCTAAGGACACTGTTGGATTTGATAAATCCAAGGTTGAGTGTTATAATTGTCATCGAATGGGACACTTTATGATAGAATGCAAATCTCCAAGAAGATCTGATGCTAGAAAACTCTCAAGCCAAATGATCAAGGCTCAGGATTCCAAAGCTATGGTTGCTATGCAAGACATTGATGGTGTTGACTGGGATTGGAGCTATTTGGCCAAGGATGAGGAAGAAAACAAAGCTTTGGTTGCAGAAAAGGAAGAAGAGGAGCATGTTCACTATGCTCTCATGGCACACTCTACATCTTCATCAGACAATAAGGTATATGATGATGCTTTTTGTAGTAAGGGTTGTCGTCTAAATACTGAAAATCTTAACAAAGAAGTCTTAAAACTAACAACAGATGTCGTTAATGAAAGATGCAAGTTATCTAATTACCAACTTGCTCTTACTCAAACTGAAAAGA
The DNA here is from genome assembly GCA_025667525.1 of Glebionis coronaria. Lineage (NCBI taxonomy): Eukaryota > Viridiplantae > Streptophyta > Magnoliopsida > Asterales > Asteraceae > Glebionis > Glebionis coronaria. The sequence goes on from CM046879.1 coordinate 469,772,985, forward strand.
CTGTGGTTGAATATAAGAAAATGGAGATTGACCTAAAAGACCAAATCAATAATTTAACTCATAATTTAAATGCTAGTATTGAAGTTAGAAACATTTTGGAGAGAGCCAATGGTGCTTTACAAGCTAAGTTAGATGAGGATATCAAAAACAAAGATAATGTAGATCTTAAAATCTAGAGATTTGATAAAGCTTCACAAACCCTAGAAAATGTGTTAGTGAACAAAGAGATTCTAGGGATATGATTGGGATTGGGATGAAAGAGTATGCTGGTGTTCCACCACCTACTGGGAACTTTTATGGTGTCCTTAGAAAGGATTTGTCTTGGACTAGTATACCAGAACTCCAAGAAGAGGAATTTATTCCTCCACCAAGAGTTCTTACCCCAGTAGAGGAATACAAGCAGAAGTTGACTGATTTGGACCAATGGAAGAAAGCCAACCCTACTTTGTTTGTTAAGGGTGACATGCTTAGTGACAGCCCAAATGAGTCCACACCCATAAAAGTGACCAATCCTACCACTGGCAAGACTGTTGACCTTGGCTTAAATGTTGATAGAAAACCTAGTATTAAATATGCAGAAATGTATAGAAAACCTAGGTCACCAAAAAGTCAAATTAGTGATAATGGGACAGGTTTCTTTTCATCTAGACCTAGAGCTATGTCTAGAAAAGCCTGTTATACTTGTGGAAGTTTTTCACATTTAGCTTATAAGTGTGTCAACGCTTCAAAGGTCAACGCTGATAGAAAGTCAAACATTGTCAAACCCAAACCTTTTGTCCAACAAAGTCCACAAGTTGTTAGACCAGCCCCATTCTTTACTAAAGGGTCTGATACTTATGGACAAAGACCTTTTCAGAAGACCAATACATGGTCTAATAGACAATGGGTTCCTGTAGCAAACCCTAGGTTCAACGCTGATAAGTGTAATTTCAGCGTTGACAAGAACAAATTAAACGCTGACAGGAACGTTGCTAGACCAAGTAAATAATTGTAACCAAAGGGAAAGGGGTCTAAAGCTTCTTCTAGCTTGACATGGAGACCTAAACAAGACAAAAATCCTAATTCAGATGGGATTTCTATGACTTGTAACAGATTTCATTATATTTCAAAGGTCATAACTAAACCATTTGGGGTTAACTGGGCGTTTCATCCAAAAAGTGATGAACAAGGGGTTGTCATAAGGACTAAGTATGTTCTTGTTGAACAACCAAATGAATCCAAGTCTGCTCAGGCTTGGGTTCCCAAAGAAAACTAATTTGTTTTCTTTATGTGCAGGGCATTCAAAAGCAGGTTAATGATTATGGCTATTGGGATAGTGGATGCTCTAGGCACATGACAGGGAAGGACGACTACTTAACCAACTTCTCTCCCATTAAAGATGGTGACAAGGTGTACTTTGGAGGCGGATATGGGACTATCACTGGAAAAGGCACTCTTATCACCAACAATTTGCGTTTTGAGAACGTGTTTCTGGTAAAAGAACTTGACTATAATCTGTTTAGTGTATCACAGGTGTGTGATAACAAAAATAAGGTTCTTTTCACTGATACTGAATGCTTGGTGTTGAGCAAAGATTTTAAAATACCAGATGAGAAATTCATTGATTATAGAACACCTAGGCATAAGGACATTTATAATGTGAATCTTAATGGAATTAAGATGAATAATAATTTGTCATGTCTTTATGCTAAGGCTTCAGTTGATGATAGTAATCTTTGGCACATAAGATTAGGGCACATTAACTTTAAAAATATAAATAGACTTGTGAGACATGGTTTGGTTGATGGTTTGCCTGAAAAGGCTTTTCACAATGACCATTCTTGTGTTGCATGCCTTAAAGGCAAACAACACAAAGTCTCCTTTAAGTCTAAAACTGTGCATTCTAGTTCTAAACCTCTTCACTTACTGCATATGGACTTGTTTGGTCCAACTAATATAGAAAGCTTAAATGGTAAATCCTACTGTTTTGTCATCATTGATGATTTTTCTAGATTTACTTGGACTTTCTTTTTAGCTTTGAAAAGTGACACTACTGATACTTTGATTAACTTTATTACCCAAATTGAAAAGAAGTCTAGTAATGAGGTTAAGATGCTTAGAAGTAATAATGGTGGTGAGTTTAGAAATAAGTTGATAGATGACTTTTGTGCCAAGAAAAGGATTACTAGACAGTTTAGTGTAGCTAGAACCCCTCAACAAAATGGGGTATCTGAGAGAAAGAATAGAACCCTCATAGAAGCAGCCAGGACTATATTGGCTGATGCTCACTTTCCTATTGCTTTTTGGGCTGAGGATGTGAATACAGCTTGTTATGTTCAGAATAGGGCATTAGTCAACAAGATCCATAACAAAACACCTTATGAGTTACTTTGGGGCAGGAAACCTAATATTGATTTTCTTAAACCTTTTGGATGTCATGTAGTTGTTTTGGACACTAGTGATGCCTTAGGTAAGTTTAGTGCTAAAGGTGATGAAAGCTACTTTATGGGTTATTCAATGCAGAGTAGAGGATATAGGGTTTACATTAAGAAAGAAAAACGTATACTTGAAAAAGTACATGTTAGGTTTTTAGAGAGTAAACCTAGTGATCCTGAAAGTGGTCCAAATTGGTTATTTGACTTGGAACCTCTATCTAGGACATTGAATGATATGCCTGTTACTAATCCAAACATTGTTAAGGTGACTTCAAATGTTGTGGAAGAACCAGTTGTTGATATTTCAGGTAAACAGGTTGATGAAGAGGTTGGATCACAAGCAGACAAATCAGCACCCATACTTGAGTATGTTACCATTCCTATATGGACAGATGCATTTGCTGCTGTTGTTGCTGCTAGAAAGGAAAAAGGTGGTCCACAAGTATCACCAATTGAAAACGTGCATGATTCTTCAAACGCTGACAGAGGAAACTCTGGCGCTGACAAGACAAATTCAGGCGTTGATGGATCAAACGTTGACAACTCTAACTCAGGCGTTGACAGCTATTTTGACCATTTATTCTCGTCCAATAATTTTGAACAAGGTGAACCTTCAAATAGAAATGGAGAGGTTCATTCAGATGATGATGGAAGAGCATTTGAAGAAGATATTGGCAATATGGATAGTAAAATTGATGATAACACAATCATTGAGGATGAGTACTTACATCTACCATGAAGAATCATCCTTCTTCTTTGATCATAGGTGATGTGATGACACCTGTGCAAACTAGAAGGTCTCATCAGAGCCATGGAGGATTTATTGCCAATATTCACAAGAAGGTTGATACCCCTCTTGTTCAAGCATGTTTGTTTGCCTGTTTTCTATCACAACAGGAACCCAAGAAGATTTTTGATGCTCTCAAAGAACCAAGTTGGTTGGAAGCAATGCAAGATGAGCTTCACCAATTTGCTATTCAGGATGTGTGGGAGTTAGTTGATTGTCCCAGACATGTCAGACCTATTGGGACAAGATGGGTTCTTAAGAATAAAAAGGATGAGAGAGGCATTGTAGTCAGAAACAAGGCACGGTTAGTGGCACAAGGATATACACAAGAGGAAGGGATAGACTATGAGGAGGTCTTTGCACCTGTTGCAAGGATTGAGGCTATAAGGATTTTTCTAGCCTATGCTTCCTGCATGGGATTTACAGTCTATCAAATGGATGTGAAGAGTGCTTTTCTTTATGGCATAATTGCAGAGGAGGTTTATGTAATGCAGCCTCCTGGTTTTAAAGATTCAAAACATCCAGACAAGGTGTATAGAGTGAAGAAAGCTATGTATGGACTTCATCAAGCCCCAAGAGCATGGTATGGCACATTGTCCACCTATCTGGTGGAAAATGGATTCAAAAAGGACACCATAGACCAGACCTTGTTTACAAAGAAGACTGGTAAGGATTTCTTACTTGTACAGGTCTATGTGGATGATATCATCTTTGGCTCTTCTAGTCCAAAGATGAGTGAAGAATTTTCCAAACTCATGACAGACAAGTTCAAGATGAGTGTAATGGGGGAGATGAACTTCTTTCTAGGGTTACAAGTACAGCAGAAAGAAGATGGTATCTTCATCTCTCAAGACAAATATGTTGCAGAAATCTTTAAGAAGTTTGGATATTATCCACATGAGAAAAGGGCTAGCACACCCATGGATAGGGAACACCCTTGGGGAAAAGTTGGAGATGAAAAAGAGGTGGATGTCAGGCATTATAGGTCAATGATTGGTTCATTGATATATCTCACAGCTTCAAGACCTGACATTATGTTTGATGTGTGTGCATGTGCACGCCATCAAGTGACTCCCAAAGAGTGTCATCTTCATGCTACCAAGAGGAGTTTTAGGTAACTTATGTGTTATCTAGACTTGGGATTATGGTATCCAAAAGATTCTCCATTGGAGCTTATTGCATATTCAGACAGTGATTATGATGGTGACAAGTTTGATAGAAAATCCACAACTGTTGGATGCCAATTTCTTGGGAGTAGATTGATATCTTGGCAATGCAAGATACAAACAGTGCTTGCCAATTCTACAACTGAAGCAGAGTATGTTGCTGCAGCTGCTTGTTGTGGACAAGTCTTATGGATTCAGAACCAGCTGTTGGATTATGGGTATAATTTCATGCATACCAAGATTTTTGTAGACAATAACAGTACTTTATGCATTATTAAAAATCCTATACATCACTCTAAAACAAAACGTATAGAAATTAGACATCATTTTATAAGAGATTGTTTTGAAAAAGGTTTAGTACAACCAGATAGGGTTGACACAGAAGAAAATGTGTCTGATTTATTAACTAAACCTTTTGATACTGGAAGATTTCAATACTTGGTAACAAGTATTGGAATGATCAATCTTACTTAATATGTGTTTTGGGAAATTATTGTAAAAGTATGTACAGGATATGCATTTGTTATTGGTCTTTGTACAAAATTAGATTTTCCACTTTATTTGTCTAACACTGACAAAAGTTATTTTTAACGCTGACAAGTGTTAAATTGCCGTTGTCAGCAACATGTTAGTTTTGTGGTTTTTGATCTAAATATGCAGGCGTTGTTAGCATTGTACAATTGGATACAGAGTTGCTTATGGATTCTTGGAGCATGTTTCAGTTTATGGATGATGGTTGGAATATTTATATTCCTATCTTGACATAAATTTTTTTATTACATGCATATTATTTGGCAACTTATGTATCATAGTTAGAAGGGAGGTTAGGAACCCTTTAGAACTTTTTGGGTATTCATATAATACTCTTATCAAAATTTTAGATTGTGTCTACTGGTGAGTATGAATTATTTTACTAACTCATGAGGCACTGTAGCATGCAAAGTTGATATACTATGCACGCTGCCAAGACTGTTTGGCCTAGAATTGGATGTGGTCTGTTGGGAGACTTGGGTATGATTTTTATTGGGCTTACCTGGGAAGTTACAAAGGATTTTATGAGATAACTTCACTGTTAAGAACTTTGGTTAGCAAGGGACACTTGAGGACAATTATGTCTATCTTGTTTAAGCAAGTGTGCATGATTGGACAGTGCTTGCCACCCTATAGTAATTTTCAGTTTATAGGTTATCTTCGCTAGGATAAATCACTTTGTTAAGGTCCTTTTCATTTTTATTATTTTTATTTTTGGACGTTGACAGATTTATTTCCATACGTTGTTAGGACCAATTTAGACGTTGACATGGCTTTTTCCAACGTTGACAAGAATATAGCCGTTAGGCGTTGATAGGTTATTTTTGACCGTTGACACTCATTGGGTCCTACCTAGTTGTTATTTTCGACGAAAATTGGGGCCGTAATTTTGGGAGTTGGTAACTTTTTAATTAATGCACAAGATAAGTTATTTTCTTTTCACGATTTTCATCATTATATTTTGAAAATAACTGCCTAATTTTTGACCAATCACATGTGCCTACCTCTCCTATATATTTGGCTCCTTCTTTTTAAACAGGGTAATTGCATATTCTTGTCTAACAATTTTTTCTCCTATATTCATATTTCATAACCTTTCACAAAGCTTTCTACATCAATGGCGCCTAAGTTTAAACTGAGTGACTTGGTATTGAGATTCAGAAGTCAGCATAACATGGTTGCCTATTTGGAGGCTGATGATGCTCTGTTTCCTCAATATACTCAGATGGTGGCGTATTTGAATGCATCTTCACTATGGTATGCACTTTCTCATGCTCCTCTTATTCCTGTCACTAATATTAAACAGTTTTGGAACACTTTTAGTTCCTCAACGCTTAATAATGTGACTACATTAACAGCTATTGTCCATGGGCGTCCATGGGTGGTTACTGAAGCCTTGGTTCGCCAGGCTTTGCATCTTCATGATGCAGATGGTATAACCACTCTACCCATTGGTGAGATAGAACAGGGACTTCAAGCTTTGGGTTATCTTTTCCCTGAAGAGGGTACTTTAAATAAATATAATAAACAGGAATTTCCCCCAGCTTGGAAGTACTTAATTCATGTCATCCTTCAATGTTTAAGTCCCAAATGTACTGCACATAATGAAATTAACAGATCTATTGGTAGTGCCATTGTGTGTATTGCTACAGGGCAAAAATATAATTTTTCTAAAATGATTTTTGATGGCATGTGTAAAAACAAGGGTAGCAAGATGACTCTGGCTTATCCAATATTTTTACAAATGATTTTTGATGAACAAAGGTATTGCACCAGGGATCATGATGATTTTTATGCGATCCCTGTGCAAAAGAAAGCTATTTTTAGTAAGATGAATTCACCCCCTCACAGAGACTTACCACTCACCCAAGCCATGCTTGCTGTTGTTGCAGTAGCACAACCTCAACCTGACCCTCAACCACAACTTGACCCATTACCTGAACCATCACCTTCACCTCAACATATGGAACTTGACCAAGATCCATTCGACGCTGACACATTAAATGTTGGCGTTGATACGCTAATCCGAACGTTGACACCCTGTTACCACACACCCAAACACCCCTTAACCTTCAAACTACAACCCAATCCACATCATCCTCTTCACCCCCAGACTTTAGGATGGAAAAACGCCAAAGGACCATTGGAGTGTTCTCCTCTGGTGGTCCTAGCCATGTTGCAGAGAGAACCACCACCACAAGTGTGGTTGGTGACATGGGTGAGGCTAGGACTATTGGTACTGGCTTAGATGCAGGCCAAGCCAGTCCTAACATCATTAAGACCTCATCCATGCCCCATGACTCTATTTTGGGAGGTCAAATCCCCATTCTAGAGGAGGGCAGATTGGAACCATATACAATGTTGGAATTGACGACTGTCTGCATTAGCTTGTAAAAGCAAAATGCATACCTGGTACATACTGTCTCTACACAAGGCCTTGAACTCAAGCAATTGAGGGAGAGGATTGTTCTTTTGGATGGTTCTAACAATAGGCGTGGTATGGAGGATTCTTCCAAAGGGGAGGATGAGCAGATACATGTGAGTGAAAAAGGCTCACATGATGGAGAATATTTGGGTGTGGCTGAAGCACTAACGGATTTGAAAAAGCAACCAGGTTTTGATGTCTCTTTGGTTACTCCTATAAATTTGAATTTGTGTTTTACATAAATGATGGAGCAGCTCACCAAGCAAAGTGTTGATAAGAGTAAGTTGAGCGTTGACAAGCAGATTTTTGACGCTGATAGGAGTAAGACAGGCGTTGACACACAGGTTTTGGACTTTTCAGGATTTAAAGGGATTGTCAGGTAATCCTAAAGTATAAGGCTAGCAAAGTTTTCTCACAATCTAAGAGGGATAGAAGGGAGCTTTATTATATGTTGCTTAGATGTCATCAATGGGGTTGGACTTTTTAGAAGTTGCAGGGATTGACCTTTAATGAATTGGAGTATAAAGCTTATCCTATTTGGTCAAGAGTGCAAGAGATGAACACTATCAGACTTCTTTCAGATGAAAGAAAGGAAGAGCTTGCAGAATAGATGCAGATTCAACATTCTTTAATTGTACCAAGACCTAAGAAGAAGGGAGTTCCACTTGAGTTCCCAGAAAATATGGATAGATTGAATCCTAGTGAGGCTATTATTAGAATGAGCATTAAGCTATCATCCTTGGAAGTTTCACATATGGTGGAAGTATTACCTCATGATTCCAAAAACCCTATAGTTAGCTATGAAGAAGATGCAAGTGGGTTCTGGATGATTGGCAGATATGGGAAAGAGGTACATACTTTTACTACTCTTATGTCTTTGTTTGCAAGCTTAGATAGGGAAGACTTGGCAGACCTTTGGAGGTTACTGCAGGCCAAGTATGAGACTGAAGCACCTACTTCAGTCAATGGAATAAAGATTTGGTCAACATTCAGAAGGATGTGTGCACCAGATGAAGGAGATCCTGTTTGGAAGGATCTTGATGAGGATATCAGTGGACTTCACTGGCGTCTATATTCAGCAGCTGGTGTGTATCATTTGAGTTCTACAAAGTTTTCTGAGTATCTTCATGTGGATGCTGAGTATCCTATGTCCAAAGAAGTTTTGGAGAAAATGATGACAACACAGCTGGAGATAGATTATTCAAGTGACGTGGCCAAAGATTTGATTAGATATATTTATTTTTCAATTTGATAAGATTTGAAAGAATCCTCCTAGTTCTTAGTTTTTATTCAGAAACTTGATTACTAGAGTAGATATCAAGTTTAGGGGAGGATTGCTGGGAATAAAATGTAGTCATGACACTTGGACGCTGACAAGAGCAATTTGGACGTTGATAAGATGAAATCAAGCGTTGATAGAACAAGCGTTGACAGGAAGAAGTCAAGCGTTGATAAGAAGAAGTCAAGCACTGATAGAAGACTTAGTCTACACGTTTTATGTTTCTTGTAAAGATATGTTCGACAATGTATTTTCTATGTTTATCTTTACCAAGAATAGCTGATACCTAGACTCTTGTACAAGGTTCCTTAGTCTATAAAAGGAGGCCTTTAGGTTGTGTTAAATAATAAGTTTTCATATGTTTTACACTTTCATTGTACGCAAGTTTGATTTATCAATCAAAGTGAAAGTTTGGTTTATCTTGTTTGTGTGTTCTTGTTTAAGTATTAATTCCGCATAATACTTGAATTGTTACATATACAACAAAGTTTCTCTACGTGTTTAACTTGATTTAATCTCGTTTACACAAGCTAAATCGATCTAAGTTTGGGATCAACAAGAACTGTGGAAACCTTGATTTCCTCGATCTTTAGGCTGCTAGGAATGATCATTGTTCATATGATTAAGATAATCAAAGTGGAATTAGAACAATAACCATTAACAAGGTGTTTTGGGGCACAAGACACATGAATTAAACAATTGGATTGCTAATTATATTAATAATTAACAATCACTAGGTGTGTATACATTGAATCCCACACCTAGTCGACACACGCTTTAGGTTTACATCTTGTATGAATGATATGAACTAAACCTAAGACCCTTGTTCCTTTTATAGACTAAGGATTAGGGTTTACAAGAGATAACTATAAATAAACATGTGTATCTTCTATTTAAATAACTAATACAGAATAATATTCTGCATACTTATCTTAAATAGAAGCTTCCAACAGCGTTTGACTTTTGTTGACTTCTGTCAACGCCTAATTTACTCTTGACAACGCCTGATTTACACTTGTCAACGTCTAGACAAATGCCTTCATGTTTTCTTCGTTTTTGAGTTTCTGTCACATCAACTTTTTGACCCAACAATCTTCCCCTAGTTGATGTCGGCAAAAATCTTTGTGTATCTCTTGTAAGTTGTACATCATCTTCAAACTGATTCCCCTCAATTGTAGCATGTATGTCTTCCCCTTTTGTCACATCAACAGGGAAGTAAACAATGTACGCAATCTTGAAGATTCTCCAAATGTAGGCTCTATGTAATGATTTTGAAGAAGAATAAATAAAGTAATCTTGATGTAGAAGTAGAATAACCCAACCTTATGTTCCATGTCTTGTACTATCCATGTGATGAAGAACTTATACCAAATAGAGAAAAATATAAGTAGACCTTGATCCCATTGTCAAAATCCTCATCCTTTATGAGAAACTGAGCACGATAATGTAACTCCTTCAAGTGATAGCAACTTAACTTTGCTAGATATGACAAGTCTTCATCACCAACCATTAAAAGCACAAACAAGTTATTGTTAAAGTCAATGGCTGATGTCCACCATTTTAACAATATGATGAAACACAAACTCGTAAAAATCTTCTTCAAACATCAAACTTACCAGAAGAATTCTTCCCCTTAAGCCAACACCTCTTCATGACGAATTTTAATGAAATAACATCTTCATACCATATGTAAAAGTTTTGGACTCGATAACTCTTTCTCAAGGCTATCCCGATTACATAATCTAAAATATCCATCAAATTCTTCACGAATTGTTGCTAACTTACTTAAAAATCATTGACTCCTTGTAAAAATATTCGAGCCATAAATATCAACTTGATATTCTGAATAAAAACGGAGATTCCATGTACCTTTGCGTGTAAATACCTCTTTTTGTCTGCCAAAATCGTATCAATTTTCCAAACAGCAGCTATTCCTTTTGTTGTCTGTTGGAAATACGTTTTTCCAAGGAAAGTCTCGGTCACATCATTGTTAGCATAGATCACGAGCTATAGACTATTTAGTACATTGTAACTTGGAGTGACCTCCCTGTTGGATATGTAAATCTTGCTTATGTTTTAGAGAGAAAAAGAGATAGAGAGATAGTGAATTTCACACAATTCTAGAGAGAGAAAATGAAGATAACTATGTGTAAAATTATGAAGAACCACCACCCTCTCCATCAAAGGAGAGGGTTTATATACCCAAGCCCATGAGATGGGCTTGGGCTTACATTGGGCCGTTGCCTTAGTCTTTGTGGACTAGGCTTTGCCAATTTTGTTTAACTTAACAACAACTACGAGCTACTACTTAATCTATTGTTGGAGTGACCGAATCTTCCTATATACGTAAAAACGTATTTCCAACAATCTCCCCCTAAGGGAGGTCACTCTAAACAAGGGCGTTACCCAAGTTACAATAATGAAATAAACCTAGCATACTATGCTTGTCTTGAGCTCGTAGTCTTTGTCTTTCTTTTCTTTTTCTTTTCTGGTGAACATGCTGATGTGATATTTGATATCAATCTTGAGCATTATTCTCTTGCCTTGATCTTGTGCATCCATCACTGGTGATCATCACCTCTTCGTGACTTCATGTCCCATATACTTATACCTTCATAATTCTTGAAAGCTTCAGAGTTCGATACAGCGAAAGACTTAACTTTTAGGCTTTCTTGAATTAGATGAGGTATTAAGTGCAGAAAGTATAAGCATGCGGGGACGACTTCTTCTCGGATCCCACAACGCCACCGTCTTAAATGCCGCAAAATAAGTAGACACGAACAAAATTTTAACACCCCCAAATTTACACGCAGCGGAATATATCTTTGGGTGCTAAACAATGGTATAAAAACACACAATTTATAAAGAACGACTCGAAAAGAGACGTTTCAAAATCGTTCCTAAAACATTCATCAGAGTAGCGTAGTCCCAAGCAATCGTTACCAAAAAATAAGTTAAAACAACATATTAGTTTGTTTTAAAAATGGAACGATAAATAAATCAAAGAGTTTGAACAACAAAAACAGTGCACAACTTCATCCCCGTGACCTCCAAGCTTCCACTTCATGATTACCTGAATTACATGTGAGTAAAACAATCAGCAAAAATGCCGAGTGAATCTATAGGTTTATGTAATCAATTTGAACACAAGCAAAGATTATAAGTTTGTGGCATGCTTAAAAAGCATCAAATAATAATTTGCATCAACAATAATAATTGTATATAGCATAAATTGCATCAAGCTCATGGAACCGAGCCCTTAGACACTCCGTTAGGTTTAATAAGACAAGAGATTTATTAATTGTCGTTACCTCCAGATTATTGGTACATTGCCGTATACCTGACTTCTCAATAAAATATGTTCAAACAGTATGAAGGTCAGGCCTAAGCTTCTGTGACAAGTCCACACAAACTGAACCGGGGCGGCTTCCCCCATAGATCTATTAATTGTACTATCGGCTAGCCCATCATAAGCTAGTTAACGGTCCATAATTGAGGCTTTAACAAAGGCAATCACTTAATGCAATTTAAAGGCAACTACGGGTCCATTCAAAGAGGGACAAGCATACCATAAAAGACTTGTGTTCTAAGTTTATAAAAACAGGTATTCCCCCTCGCGGGTTTAAAATCATTTAAAAACTAGTATAAAGCGAGGCTATAGACTCACCTTAAGTAGTAGAAGTAGTTGAAGACGATCGCCGACGATAGTAGATTCCCGATAAAACACGACAACCGCAACCTAGCAAATAAGATGCGTACATTAATAATAGACTCGAGAAATAAATGATACATAATAGAATCAAACTCAAGTATGAAATCACGAAAACTCAAGAGAAAATGATGCAAGTGGTTCTATTATACTCTCCTATATATTCATTTTATTATTCTATGTCTTTAATAAAAATCTGCCGGAACATACCGAATATCCAAGCCATTTTCCCATACTTAGACACATCAAAAATTCATGATACTACTCAGAGAACTCACTTACTATATGTAGAAAGTCCTCCCAAGAGCCCATCAAAAGATTTTACTTCTAAAGTTCCCTGCCCGACTCATCTTTGAACCACAAAATCCGGACAGTTTAGCGACCTTGATTTACGAAACCATTTTGACCTTTCTAAACAACTCCATTTATAAAACCGACACTTGATTCTAAAAATAGACTCAAAATACTAAACTTTGAGCCTGAGAAAAGCCCTTGAATCGTTTTAAAGCTCATTTTATAGTCCCCGAGATTCGATCCAAATATCGACAACAATTTTTGGATGTGTCAACACTCGTCTCCCGGTACACGAAAATCAAACTAGTGTATCTTCCACCTCGTTTGGAGTTGGAAGGCCTACTTTATATCAAATCGAAGCTAACAAAATTCTCTACGACATAATCCCATATTATTAACCTATTTTCAGACTTAAGACCCCCTAAAATGTCCTCACACCTACTGCCTAAAATTGACCATTTAAAAATCATACAAAATCAATTTGTCAACACAATTTACCCATTTCTATACCACTAATATCATCATACTAACATCCTAACACCTTGATCAAACCTCTAACACACTTGCATGTCTCTTTTACAAAATTCTTTTCAATCCTTCAAACACAAACACTAGTAGAATCACTAGACATAATAATATACAATATAATAAGATGATCATACAATAGATTAATTATTCAAAATTAAAAAAAAAAAGTAGATGCATGTAGGTAAATTTCATACCAAAATGTATCCCTTTGAAAATCTAGGATGGGACTTTAATTTGTTTGGATTGAATCAAACAAGAAAATCAAAAATTTTGAGGGTTTTTGTGTGTGGGGTGTACGGCCAAAACAAAGAAAAGGGAGGAAGGAAGATGAATTTTTGTTTAATGAATTTTAAAATGAGATAGTGCTAGTGGAAAATTTATATATAGTATAAGGTTAGGATAGTTTTTGCCAATTTGTGATAGTTTTGGTCCAAAATGTAAATATTAGTTAAAAAGTGGGAAATGACTAAAAGTAAATTTTATAAATATTTACGGGACTCGGGTTTCGTAAAAATACTTAAAAGTTTAAACGCACACGAAAAATAATAATATAACGACTCGATACGTAATTAAAACGATATCGTCGAAAATATTAAATATCGAAAAGATCGATAATAAAATATAAAATTTTGGCATCCGTCGGTATCGCGATCACTATTAGTCCTTGTTACTCGTCAAAATATTAAAATATAATATTTAATATCGGTTTCAACTTAAACCGTTAAGAATAATAGTATTTAGCGTTATAAAATACTTCAAAATAATTGAATATAGAATTAAATTATGACCTTATTTTTACGGGTTTTACATCCTCACAACCTTAAGGGAGCGACGTCCCGGCGCTCAACTCACCTCATACTCGAGTTGTTCACTACCCGGAAGGATGAGGGCATTCCTTATAAAGAAGTCCTCACGTTCCCACGTGAATCTCGATCCACGATCTCCACTAGTTCTTTTACAAAACGCAACTTGTCGTCAAGTTGTATCTCACCAAAAAGAAATAAATAAATCCTTATCCACCAGTCACCCGTCAAGTTCGACACATGGAAATTTTATGAATCACACGAAGCTCATTCGACGACAAGAATAGATGATAGGATTTTCGGGTAAGTCCAGTTAAAAGGAATGTTGCAATTTAAAGGATATCCATCGGCCGGATAGCCATGGACACACATCAAAAGAACTAACAAGAAAAACATTTTCGTCATCGGAGGGTGCTCACACGCGGGTCCCTACTCAAAAGATAATACCAAGACACCATCTCGCTTTCGCCAACGCGCATTAAAGTCTTAATAAACATCGTCGTTGAAAGTCAAAAAAAAAAATTACATAATATGTGTTCTACATGATCGGACGTCATCGGATGATGCCGTCTCAAGTTCTCACAACTTACGATCATTTGACTAGATCACATACCACATAAGTACATAAAAGAAAAGGTCGAACATAAACATCGAGTATAGATCTCCACCGTTAATCATCGAGAAAACCTTGAACGAACCCTTGATAATAACCACTTGATCTCCAGAGTCTTCTATGATCCTTCGATAGTAGCAAGTAAAATTACAAAAACTTCATATCCATGATAAGTTGCCATTGATTACTCGGTCCTCAATCATTCCATAAGTACACGCATAGATCCTGGTGACACTTATCGTTTCTTCTTATACACTGCTTCCCGAGATTCATTTTAAACTCAGAATAAAAGAGTGATCTTCAATACGAGGAACAGAACGAGATAAAAATGAATTCAATAAACGCATAAATGGACAAGATTTGGTAAAATGATTTAAGGTTGATGATCGACGAGGGATCTCGACTCACGTAACCGTAAAACATAATAATTCACAATACAAGAAAAATGAGAGCGAAGAATGAATTAAATATTAACATTAAAATAACATTTGTCACAATTATCCGTCCCGGATTTGGTATTACCTTAAAACTCAGTTGAGGTACTTTCTTGATAAGGATGATATATCAAAAATAGAAGTAAAATAGTTTCAAAATTTATTTGGTCGTCTTAAGAAACTTTGAAAGAATGACATGAATTTATTAATTAAATTCGTATTGATGGTTACAATTAGAAAATATAATTTCCAAATTAAATCGTTATTAGGAATATAAATTAAACCGGTAATTTCATTACATAAAAAGTAAAGTATGATAAGTCAATTAGTTCAAAAGATATAGCATGATTTCATTTTAAACATTAGTTTTAATTATACAAAAGATGATGTATAAATTTGACCTTCTACTTGTGATAGTTATTTTGATAATTAAAAATCATTGGAAAATGTAGACAAGTTCCATAAAATTATTATAATATGTTGTAGAAATACTTATAGGTGTTTATTATTTCAAAATAAACATGGGATATATTCGGGTTTCAAAATGTGACAAGATAACAAACGAATACGAATGGAAATAATGGTCAACAATTAGTACGAAATCAGTGGTACAAAAGGGGACGAAGCAAATGTCATATGAATTCTTAAGGAGAATAATAAGATGAAGGCGTTGATAGTGAGACGATAAGAAATAATAGATTAAACAAGTTGTCAATTTTGTTAGTGCAATCGGTGGTTCACCAACATCAGCTCGTTAACTTAGCGGTGGTCGATACACGATCGGAAATAAGATCCATACACAAATTTTAATCAAAGAAAATTCCTAATAATCACTTGTAATTAAAACAAATCAAATGAACGATGTTAGTGTTTAAAGAGAGAAGTCAAAGCACTGTTCACAAGAGTGGATTTCGAGACAAACGAGAGTGACGGACGTCATCCCGGATATACGGAAATCACTCTAGTGATAATTCATTATTCACGTGCGGAGACATTCGAAGATCTATAAAATCGCATAAAGAACATTGGACGAGAAGGAAGGATAAAACATCGAGACTTTCAAGTCTTTTATCAACAGTCAGTAATTAGACGAACGGTCAAAAGAAATCGGTTATAAGACAAAATGAAGTAACAAGTGGAAAAACGATCGTCGAGTAAAAACATATTCGTAAGCGCGAAATTCGTTCAAGAAAAGATAAGAAAACATATGCGGATGCATTGAAATTGCGCTACTTGCATAAAATATAAAGGTTTTCAAAACTTCTTTTCACTTTATTTCATTTTATTTATCTTTATCATAAATACAAGTAAAAAGTTGATTATTATCAAGATTTTTAAGGTGACTACTATTCAGCCTAGCATGACTCCTTCTAAATTAGACATAGGTGATCAGGCCATGTATAATTTAGGGCTAGCAATGTAGTGCTCCATTTCGTCGAAGAGTATTACGTTTCTTATGTTTATATATAAACCATGCCATTTGTAAAATGGAATTTAAAAATATTTTATAAATTTATAGGATACAAGTAATTTATGAGATACTCAATAAACAACTTTTAATGTTACGAAAAGTATTTTATAAGACCAAAGTAAAAACAATTGGTGAAAATAATCGTAAAACAATATCAGATTAATTTATAAGGTGACATTATGACAACGTATAAAGTAGCCAAAGGTTTGCAAAAAGTGGCAAATAGTAGCTCATAAAACAACCAATGAAATGGTTACAAGTTGTTAAGGTTTCAAAAGGTTATAAGGTTTAGACGGAAACGCCATAAGACACCTGATGAGAATGTCGAAGAAAAATGTGAAGGCAAAACTTCAAAACTCAACCCAAATCAGTGGAAGGTTAGAAGAAAATAAAAATAGAATAACATCGAATGACAAATGAGTCATATATATATATAAATAATAAATCAATCCATATGTGTATTCTATATAAGATACTCAACATAACATGCTTTTAAGAAAGTATATTATTCGTTTTCAACTTACACCATTAATCCAGTAATTGCTAATCCTGTAATGTTTCTATTTTTAAACAATTTCACATGCAACTAGTATTAGTTAGTTGTAAAATAATATTCGTTAAAATTTTACGATCTCAAATGAACTCAAAACTGCTTAGAAACGTTTAAAACCCATGTTCTGAATTTTCTATCAGATTTGACTTTTAAATATGAGCCGATTAATTGACCCGATAAACGACATCTCCAAGACTCGGAGTCTAAAGCATTTTGATGTAAAACGACGTTTCAGACGACTTTCTAGTTTTACCCGAGACCTGAAACCCAATATAAAATGACTAAAATACCACTGCAAGTTCTGTGCAGGTTTGACTATTTTATTTTAAAAACGTAGGTTTTACTTTTAAGTTTTGACCTATTTATACACCCCCTACAGTTTCTCCATTAAATATATTTTTCGACACTTCCTAACGGCTCAATATATATATATATATATATATATATATATATATATATATATATATATATATATATATATATATATATATATATATATATATATATATATATATATATATATATATATATATATATATATAAACACACACACATGTCTTGTGGATTTTACAACAATGAAAAAAATAAATCTCATAATGAGCATCAAATAAAAATATAGCATAATGAATGACAGAAGATGCTTCAAGATATTCAACACGAAATTTAGGAAGCAAAACGGTGAATGACGTTCATAATTTAAGTTTCAAGGTGCAATGTAGGCAATTCTCTTTGGTGCCACGATTGTCCAAAAACACAAAACATAACAAGAAAAGAATGGAACATTAACGGGTTACACTACGGAAGCAAGAAGGTTAATGAAAGAGGATAATACAAGTTTATAGATGTAAAATCGTATTCCAATCTAGCGCCATAATCTAGACGATGATTTATAAAATGACGATGACGTTACCGAGATATAAGCGAACAATACACTTCGGAGTCGATACAAATAAATGTCAGTGAATTAAATCTTCGCATGCCGTGTAAAACGGTGATAAAAATCAACAAAATATTATGAAAAACCATGATATTATTGAACACGATTATAGGAAGTGTTCCAAAATGTGTGACTCACACGATAGCGGTTAGTCTATTCCAAGGACACATTGAGCTACACAATGGTCTAGAGATTACGTTTCAAGACGTCCAAGCACAAACAACCGGAAAGCGATTTGGATATCTATAGATATCTCAAAGGGTTAAACAATGAAAGTAACGTGTGCAGATGAAGGTATGTAAGGTCATAATATAAAATTTTGCAATAAAAGCAATTTAAATACTTCAAAGATAAATACAAAAAGATCTTGAAAATTCATTTTATTTATTTAAGTTAATCATTAATAAATGATAAACTTTTATCGAAAAGTTTAACGACATAAATATATATCGATAAAGGGATCCTAAATATAAATATATATCCATAAATGGATCATAGCATTTATTTATAAATACTTGCCAATAAGGTATACGTAATAACGTATACTAAAATTGTAATCTCAGAAGTAGCTTGAACCTGAAGTCACGCGAAGTCATGTGCACCGACTCTTTGAAAAAAAAAACTGACATTTATAGTTTAGGTTTTTAAAATAAAGACCTAGTTCTCTATAACTCATGGATCTGTTACCAATCTTTAACACCCCCAAATTTACACGCATCGGAATATATCTTTGGGTGCTAAACAATGGTATAAAAACACACAATTTATAAAGAACGACTCGAAAAGAGACGTTTCAAATTTATCGTTCCTAAAACATTCACCAGATTAGCGTAGTCCCAAGCAATCGCTACCAAGAGATAAGTTAAAACAACATATTAGTTTGTTTTAAAAATGGAACGATAAATAAATCAAAGAGTTTGAACAACAAAAGCAGTGCACAACTTCATCCCCGTGACCTCCAAGCTTCCACTTCATGATTACCTGAAATACATGTGAGTAAAACAATCAGCAAAAATGTCGAGTGAATCTATAATTTTATGTAATCAGTTTGAACACAAGCAAAGATTATAAGTTTGTGGCATGCTTAAAAAGCATCAAATAATAATTTGCATCAACAATAATAATTGTATATAGCATCAATTGAATCAAGCTCATGGAACCGAGCCCTTAGACACTCCGTTAGGTCTAATAAGACAAGAGATTTATTAATTGTCGTTACCTCCAGATTATTGGTACATTGCCGTATACCTGACTTCTCAATACAATATGTTCAAACAGTGTGTAGGTCGGGCCTAAGCTTCTGTGACAAGTCCACACAAACTGAACCGGGGCGGCTTCCCCCATAGATCTATTAATTGTACTAGCGGCTAGCCCATCATAAGCTAGTTAACGGTCCATAATTGAGGCTTTAACAAAGGCAATCACTTAATGCAATTTAAAGGCAACCACGGGTCCGTTCAAAGAGGGACAAGCATACCATAAAAGACTTGTGTTCTAAGTTTATAAAAACATGTATTCCCCGTCGCGGGTTTAAAATCATTTAATAGCTAGTATAAAGCGAGGCTATAGACTCACCTTAAGTAGTAGAAGTAGTTGAAGACGATCGCCGACGATAGTAGATGCCCGATAAAACACGACAACCGCAACCTAGCAAATAAGGTGCGTACATTAATAATAGACTCGAGAAATAAATGATACATAATAAAATCAAACTCAAGTATGAAATCACGACAACTCAAGAGAAAACGATGCAAGTGGTTCTATTATACTCTCCTATATATTCATTTTATTATTCTATGCCTTTAATAAAAATCTGCCGGAACATACCGAATGTCCAAGCCATTTTCTCATACTTAGACACATAAAAAATTCATGATACTACTCAGAGAACTCACTTACTATATGTAGAAAGTCCTCCCAAGAGCCCATCAAAAGATTTTACTTCTAAAGTTCCCTGCCCAACTCATCTTTGAATCACAAAATTCGGACAGTTTAGCGACCTTGACTTACGAAACCATTTTGACCATTCTAAGCAACTCCATTTATAAAACCGACACTTGATTCTAAAAATAGACTAAAAATACTAAACTTTGAGCCTAAGAACAGCCCTTGAATTGTTTTGAAACTCATTTTATAGTCCCCGAGATTCGATCCAAATATCGACAACAATTTTCGGATTGTGTCAACACTCGTCTCCCGGTACACGAAAATCAAACTAGTGTATCTTCCACCTCGTTTGGAGTTGGAAGGCCTACTTTATATCAAATCGAAGCTAACGAAATTCTCTATGACATAATCTCATAATATTAACCTATTTTCAGACTTAAGACCCCCGAAAATGTCCTCAAACCTACTGCCTAAAATTGTCCATTTAAAAATCATACAAAATCAATTTTTCAACACAATTTACCCATTTCTGTACCACTAATATCATCATACTAACATCCTAACACCTTGATCAAACCTCTAACACACTTGCATGTCCCTTTTACAAAATTCTTTTCAATCCTTCGAACACAAACACTAGTAGAATCACTAGCCATAATAATATACAATATAATAAGATGATCATACAATAGATTAATTATTCAAAATTTAAAAAAATAAAAAGTAGATGCATGTAGGTAAATTTCATACCAAAATGTAGCCCTTTAAAAATCTAGGATGAGACTTTAATTTGTTTGGATTGAATCAAACATGAAAATCAAAAATTTTGAGGGTTTTTGTGTGTGGGGTGTACGGCCAAAACAAAGAAAAGGGAGGAAGGAAGATGAATTTTAGTTTAATGAATTTTAAAATGAGATAGTGCTAGTGGAAAATTTATATATAGTGTAAGGTTAGGATAGTTTTTGCCAATTTGTGATAGTTTTGGTCCAAAATGTAAATATTAGTTAAAAAGCGGGAAATGACTAAAAGTAAATTTTACAAATATTTACGGGACTCGGGTTTCGTAAAAATACTTAAAAGTTTAAACGCACACGAAAAATTAATAATATAACGACTCGATACGTAATTAAAACGATATCGTCGAAAATATTAAATATCGAAAAGATCGATAATAAAATATAAAATTTTGGCATCCGTCGGTATCGCGATCACTAGTAGTCCTCGTTACTCGTCAAAATATTAAAATATAATATTTAATATTGGTTTCAACTTAAACCATTAAGCGTAATAGTATTTAACGTTATAAAATACTTCAAAATAATTGAATATAGAATTAAATTATGACCTTATTTTTACGGGTTTTACAAAAAAGGCTTTGAACATTTTATTCTAATTTGGTAGCATTTTACCTCCGGTCGGTGAAGACCGTTGGACGATATAAAATATCGTACTTGTGGCAGGTAGATTTAATTAAAAATCTCCTTGACAAGATTTCGCGGGTAAACCCGTTCTCTTTACTCGACCGTCCAAAGCTGACTGCGAACGTAAAGAGTGAATCATTTGGATAAAATTATACGCATGATTGAAGCCGTCAATTCTAATTCCTGGAACAAGTTTGATTCATTAAAGAATCGCACCATCGTTGCTTTCCAGTTGTCACGAGCTTGATTCATATTGAATCTTGAAAGTTACCTACCAAGTGCTGTTTGAGGTTAACACTAGAAGGATTTCCACTCATGACTGTGAACACTAAGGTATCACTCTAAGTGTTCTGGCAAGATCACTAAGATATTGCGTAGAGGCCTGGAACGTGTTTAAATTCAGTTAAGAATTAAACAACTGTTGCTTTCCAGTTATCACAAGCTTGATTCATAAAGAATCGCACAAGTCACCAACCATGAGCTTTTTGATATTCGCTGAAGAAGGATTTCCATCTTCATTGTAAATACTTTCGTATTACTCGGATGTTCAGGCAAGATCATGAAGATTTTGCGTAGGACTCTTAATATCTTACTTTTCACAGTGTGTGAAGAAGCAAGGAATTATGGAAGTGTGTCCTAATGAGATATTTGATGATCTCAAATGGCTCTAGACCCGATTGTGCACTTTGGATTTTAGTGATCGGAGGCTGGAGAGGAGTGCCACCTTTTCAATACCAATTTACTCGGAGTGAATAAATCGATAGATAATACGTTGTCTCCGTGTGATTAAAACAAATACCTTTTGAGAGATATCTGAGTTAGCTGGGATGGGTTGTGCATTGCATCACTGGGTCTATGATGTCTATCTTCAATATCGAGCATCATTAAAATGATCTCAATAGCATATGTGTTGACCCGGTTTCTGCCTAAGGTTGTAAGGAGGGCTTCTTTTTTTACACCCTTTATCTTTACAATTCTTTTTCATTCTTCAACCCCTTTAATGCTTACCAATACGTCATAACTAGCACCTTATTGTGATTGTTCCAGTGCTAACTTAAGTACTTGGTCGGCATTCAGCTACGTTCACAATCTTTGTCCATCTTTCCTAAGGACTACTGTTTCTAGCTATGGAATGTCCTTGGGAAGATTCCTCCGGTTTAGGAAGAATCATTGGACTTAACCTATCCTACCATCCTTATGACACCACAAACTTCATCGTCGTGAAATAAATGGGTTTTGGATAAGTATATGTCACCATGAAAATCCATTTTGATATGCAAATCCGTTTTGCTCCCCCTTAACATATGCCACGATATTCAAAAACAAATCGCATATGTCGGGATGAGCCAGCACATTAAGTCAAACCATTTTTGATAATTTCCCATATTAAATCACATTTTCTCCCCCATATTAAAAATATTAACCCAATCGATGTTTTTAATATCAACTGATTTAATGAAGTTTTAACAAAGGTTTTGGGAAGAAAAATGCAAGTCCGTTTTATCTTCATGATACCAAATGTATGAGATATGGTACCGATTTGTAACATGATCACATATTCACCATATTATAAAAAAATTGATAAGGTTGGACCTGACTGATGAGAACATCATATGATAAGATCAAATGATTCTTGTCATCATATGTTGGTCGCCTCGTCACGTCTGAAGTCATCTCTTGACACCACATGTACGATTGGTATTGTAATCTTAACACCAACTTGTGAATTTGGCATGTTCGGCATCGAAGATTCTGAATGCTTGACAATTGCTCCCCCTCAAATGTTGACCCGTGTTCTATTGAAAGAGTTGTAGTCGCCGTTTGAGTAGTTGCATCGTCGAGTATGTAGATACCAAATGTAGATAGCTATGGTTGTAGAGATGATAGCTTCATAAAAACAAGACTTCTCTTGTTTTAACAAATAAATGCACTGAAACATACATAGATTTGTGTTAGACCAAGTTATAAAGTAAACTTGATCCCTTACAAGGTTTTAAAGTAAATCTTGCCCGGCAAAATTAATTCCCGTTGTAAGCCAAAGCTTTCATAAGAAATACTTGACTTTAATGAGAAAAACGGGTTGCAGTCTGAAATAACTACAAGCCATTTTGGCATGTTTTATGAAATATTTACAACTTTTGTACGAACTCTATTTATGGCGCCGTGTCGATATTAATCAGCATTTCTAAGGCCGTAAATATTATCGTACCAAAAGACATGCCTTTGAAAAATAAAGTAAATTTTTTTTTGGATTTTTCTAGATTTTTCAATTTTTATGGTTTTTATATGGTTTTATATTTTTGTATTTTGCTTTTGTGGATAAAAATATAAACAATATATACAGATGATCACCAAGGATACGGAGAATAGTTTACCATCACTATTCTTTCGCTTCATCTGCCAGTTCCTTTAGAGTCTCAGGCGAAAAAGTTCTCATACCTAGCTTGTCGGCCAAAAATTCCATTCGAGCGCGATCTAAAGCCTTCGTGAAAATATCCGCCAATTGATACTCAGATCGGACAAAGTAAAGTTCTATCACTCCATTTTCCACTTGCTCCTTGATGAAGTGGTAGGGAATGTCAATGTGCTTCGACCGGGAGAATTGAACGTTGTTGCAACATAAGGCAATTGCACTCTTGTTGTCACAGTACATCGGAATTTTGTTGAAACCTAAACCATAGTCGGTTAATTGCGATCTCATCCAAAGATTTTAAGCACAACAACCGGACATAGCTATGTATTCTGCTTCCGTACTTGAAATTCCAGCGCTTTTCTGCCTTTTCGATGCCCAACTGATTAGTCGATCTCCTAGTAGTTTCAATGTTCCACTCGTGCTACGCCTTGTATCTTGACAACCCGCGTGATCCGCATCTGCATATGCCATAAGTGTAATCGAAGTGTCCTTCGAATACCAGAGTCCCCGATTAATGGTTCCTTTAAGATATCGAAAGATCCGTTTCACAGTGGCTAAGTGTAACTCAGTAGGCCTAGTTTGATACCGAGCACACATACATATAGCAAACTGAAGATCAGGTCGACTGGATGTGATATACAGAAGGGTACCGATCATTCCACGATAAAGTGTCGGATCAACGGCAACTCCATGTGGATCTGCATCAAGCTTAGTTCGTTCCACCGTTGGAGTATCCACGGGGTCGCAAGATTCCATCTTATATTTCTTAAGAGATTCAAGGGCATACTTGGATTGATTGATAAAGATGCCTCTAGGAATCTGAGATATCTGAAGACCTAAGAAGAACGATACCTTGCCCATCATTGACATCTTAAACTTGGAAGACATGAGTTTCCCAAACTCGTTGGATAAGGTTTGGGTCGAGGCTGCAAATATAATATCATCAACATATATTTGTACCATAATTATATCTTTACCTCGTTTCTGAATGAACAGCGTGGGATCCACCTTGCCTTCAGCGAAGCCTTGTGTAATGAGGATATGTGACAATAGATCATACCATGCGCGTGGAGCTTGCTTCAACCCATAGAGAGCCTTCTTAAGCTTGTACACATGATTAGGATATTTAGGATTCACAAAACCATCCGGCTGTTGAACATAGACTTCTTCCTTGATTTCACCATTAAGAAATGTCGTCTTCACATACATCTGATAGACGATCATATTCATATGGGCTGTATAAGCGAGGAATAGTCTAATAGCTTCCAAACGGGCAACAGGTGCAAAGGATTCCATAAAGTCGATGCCCAATAATTGCTTGTATCCACGAGCTACTAGTCGAGCTTTGTTCTTCAATATTCTGCCTAACTCATCAAGTTTCACCTTGTAAACCCATTTCAAAGTGAGTAATTGCACTTGATCCGGGCATGGGACAAGTTCCCATACTTCAAGACGTATAAATTAATTAAGTTCTTCTTGCATAGCTTCTATCCAACATGATTGAGTAAAAGCTTCTTGCCATGTCTTAGGTTCAACTTCAGTGAGAAAAGCATCAAAATGACAAAACATTGCATTTTCTTGTAGCTGACTTCGTGTGGATACCGGACGATTAGGGTCACCAATAATAGAATCTATAGGATGATCCTTTATCCACTTGCTATCGTGTTCACGAATCCGTGGATTGGAGTAGACTGTAGTAGGAGCTTCCTCTAAGGTGGACGACCCGGCTTGATTAGGGTCGGGAATAGGTACACCAAAGAATGGAAGTTCACGCATTTGAGCGAATTCCAAATCGTGATCATCATCATCCTCTTCATCATCAATAGGCGTGACATGGGTAGTTGATTCGGGTGTTGGTTGAGAATTACTAGTTGATGGTATTTCTTGACCAATTGTAGGTGCAGACGTATCAGATTGTGCTTCGGTTGCTGGAGCGACAACTTCGGTTACCGGAGCTATTACCTCAGGTTCTGGAGCAACAATACTTGGAGGAGTAAAGAATTCATCAAAGAACGGTTGAAACAACGTATCTCATTCAGTCCTAGTAGGTGGTGTAAATGATGATGAAGTAGGGTTGTTTGGGACAAGACCAGAACTAATGTTACTGGGTCCCATTTCATGAAGTGCGGGTTCAGAGCTGCTTTGCTCAGAAGCCATTGCTGTCAGCTCATCAAAATCAACATTCATAGTTTCGAGGATCTTACGAGACTTACGATTGTAGATTCGGTATGCCTTCTTTGCGGGTGCGTAACCAATGAAAATACCAATATCAGCCTTTGGTTAAAGTTTTCCCAAATTGTCACCATCATTATTTGGATAGCAAAGAGAACCAAATACATGAAGATATGATAAATCTGGTACTTTTTCGTGGAGAAGCTCATAAGGTGTTTTACCATGGCGTTTACGAATTAGTGACCGGTTTTGGGTGTACACTGCTGTAAATACTGCTTCTGCCCATAAAAACAATGGAGCCTTTACGTAAATTAACATTGTTCGAGTAGCTTCCATAAGTGTGCGATTTCGCCTTTCAATGACACCGTTTTGTTGTGGAGTGCGTGCAACGGATGTTTCATGAGATATGCCAACTTCTTCATAGTAATCACGCAAGATTGATTCACAAATTCAGTTCCATTATCTGTACGAATGCGTCGGACAGTAGTGTTGAGACGCACTTGAATCATCTTGAGAAATCCGATGATGAATTTAGGTGCCTCATTTTTTGTTGTAAGAAATTTCACCCATGTAAACCGAGAGTAACCATCGACAATTACGAGGATGTACTTTTTGCCACTAAGAATTTCAACACGCATTGGCCCACAAAGATCCATATGCAACAAATAAAGTTTCTCTTGGTTGGTGTCTTCCATCTTGGGTTTGTATGATTTCTTAGTGCTTTTCCCCATTGTACACGTGGAACACAAATGATCCTTCTAAAATGAAGGTTTAGGAAGACCACGAACAAGTTCGTTTTTCGCCAAATGATTAATGGCGTCAAAGTTAAGATGAGATAACCGTCGATGCCATAACCATGATTTAGTCTTTGATGCTTTGGAGAGAAGACATACGGGAGAAGCGGCCATCATGTCTTGTAGAGACAAAGTATACAATTATTCCCTCGAGTACCTTTCAATAAATCAACCCCTTCCAAATTACGAATGAAGCAGGTATGCTCTCGAAAATCAACTTCTAGGTTTGCATCACAAAATTGTCCCACAGAAAATAAGTTGTGACCGAGATCTTCCACATAATACACTCTTGAAATTATAACATTCCCTATATGATATTCACCATAACCCATTATCTTTGCAATATGATCATTTCCAAATCGAACCGTACCAAGAAACTTGCTGACGAAATTTCTGAGCTGAGAGCGATCTCCGGTCATATGCTTGGAGCAACCAGAGTCCAAATACCAGAGAACAATTTGGACCACCTGTTTTCAATAACAATAGTAGACAATGCATTGGAAACTATTAGTTCCGGAGTGTTAGCAGATACAGATATAAGATTATCAGAATTGCTAACATTTGTGTGACCCTTAGATTTCCTGCGTTTTCTAATGTGAGTTTTAGCACTAACAGGTTTTGCTGTTCCAACTTTCTTAGGTTTTGGATTATTCGCGGACACTACAGTGGGAGTAGACCTATTTAAAGGGCACTTGGTTCCAACAGTAGTGTCGGTGTTCCTAGTTAAAGGACACACTTGTGTTTTGGTAGCCTTGGTACTCCTAGTTAAATGGCACGCTTTCTTCGCTTTAGTGGGAGTGATCCTAGTTAAAGGGCACATATTTCCTACTATCGTGAAACTTTTACCAGTGGGGCGCCACAACCAACCAACTTGGGTCTACACTTTCCCAGTCGGTTTCCATTCTAATCCATTTTTCCGGGCATGCATCTCATTCACATGGTCAATAAGGCAAGAATCATGACGACTAGAAAACATACATTCATTGCAATTCCAACATTTCAAATTAGAATTCACAGGAGGCTTAGAACGCTGCACAACCGCAGAGCCTTTAGGTTTAGCTACATGATTCTTTTTATTCAAAACAGAAATAACATTCCTAGGATGGGCTTCTACTTTCTTCTTCACTTGACTACTAGATGGGGGAAAGATCCTATCATTCTTCTTGTTTCTTTTAAGCTTAGATCTTTGAGCCTTAGTAGTGGTGCTTACTCCTGTAGAAGGCAACACGGGAATATTAGAAGCTTGTTTTGATTCTGCCTTATCTTTAGTGACCAAAGTTTGAGATGGTTTAGTCCTAGGGCCCTTATTAAATGGTGTGACGGCTATAAGGTTCCTTTTGATTGCACTAGAGGACGATGCTGAGACAGTGGCTGCGTTATCCACAACATTCTTACCTTTTAGAGTACGAAGTGTTTCCTTTAACTCAGCCAAGGCCAGATTCTTATCATAAATTTGTTCCCTCAAATCAGATATTTCCACCGAATTTCGATTCAATTGTTCAATCAATGATTGATTCTGTGCAGTGGTATTAACACATGCGGGCTTTACTGAATCGAAGAGTCGTGTATCTTTCTGTTTTAATTTATCAAGTTTGGACAAAATCTTGGAAACTAGATTATCTAGATCAAGTTTAAAATTCTCAGGGGCCTCAAGTACGTTCACACAGTTAAGCTCCTTAGATTTCTCTATTTCTATCGGCAAAGATTTAGCAACTTTGTCACTTGGCTGACGTTGTTTTGATTGTAATTTCAATCAAAATTTCTTTTCAAAGTTTGCATCATCGATATTAACACCTTCAAATGACGTTTTAAAGATTTCTTGAATAAATTGTTGCTTGCATTCAAGCGAAATACAATGTGTTTGAATCTCATCAAAATTTTTTGAAAGCGAAGAATATGAATCTTGAAGCTTTAAAAATTCAGCGTCAGATTCGTGACAAGTACTATCTACCACATTATCCACAGATTCAACATTATACACAATAGAATCATTATCAACACTTTTATTCACACAGACGAAAACTATATCATGAGACATCACTTGCTTCAGAAGCTGATCATTTTGGCGTGAAACCCGTTCTATTTCAAGTAAACTGTTTTCATAAGCATCATCCATTTCATTGAAAACACGTTTAACTTCTGCTATTTCCAAATGCAAATCTTGATCAAGATTACTAAGACAAGCTTTAACATTCTTTACAAACGGAACAATTTCATCTCGGAACGCAGCTCTAGTGTGCTCAAAGTTCCATTCACCTTCCGTTATGGCTGTGGCCGTCGTACGTTCCAAAATGACCTTGTCAAAATTGGCTAAGTGTTGGTGTACCGCGTTTAAATTAACGGACGCCTTACTTACCAGTGGAAGTAACTTCGTTAAATCCGTTTTGACGAGTGTAGTAGACGTACTAGGAGGGTTTTCATTTGACAAACTTGGGGGCACAAGAACTGTTAGTTCAGCTAATTCCTTTTGTAAGCGAATACGTGTCTTTTTAGAAAGTTGATCTTTATTATGCTTATCAAATCAATCGTATGAAATTTTGAAGACATTTTAGAATGAGTTTCTTCCGTAAGTGACTGTGTTTCCTCAGAACTACGAACATAAGGTGCTTCTTTCGATTTGCCAATTATGGTCATATCATAAAGACCGGGAATATATTCTTGAGCTTGTTTTGCATAACCGGGATTAGGTGGTAAATTTTAAAGATGCTTAAGTTCGAGTTCTTTAAATGATTTAGTTAAAAGATGAACCTTTTATGTGGAAGCGTATTGTTTTAAAAGTTGTTGTTCCTTGAATTTAAGAAGTTTGGTAGCATTAATTTCTGATTCAACCTTTTTAGACTCGAGAGTTTCGAAATCCATTTTAAGTTTCTGAAAATCATTGACAACCGACTCTTTTTCTTTTAGTTCATTGGAAAGATTAGCTTTTAATGATTCTATTTCTTTCAAGTGTTCAATCTTTTCAAAACGAAATTGGTCAAATTTAGAACATGTTATTTTCTCTGCTTGAGGGACCATTTCAAAAGTTTTGACCTTTTCTTTATGCAACGCAAGCTCAATAGTTAGGGTGGAATTGGTATCTACGGATTGTCTGAGGGCCATATGCATTTGATAAATAATATGTTTAGGTACCATGACCAAATCATGTTGAGCATAAGATTCCATACCTGTCGTAGCATTTGGTTGAGGTTCACTCAAATGTGTAGGATTGGGTACCACATCATTTGAGTTACTAGTTCCCGAATGCTGTTCGAGGTTGTCATTTTCATGCCCAACTTGATGTGGGTTATCATCATTACCAAGATTGGTTGTGGTGGGTACCTCACTGACGACATCAAAACCGTAGTGAGAGAGATTAGCAACGAGAGCAGCTTGGGCAGAGTGAATGTCATCACAATCCGAATCATATGCTTCAATATCATCTGCTTGATAAGCTGCATTAGAAGTAGAAACGACTGCAATGCCTTCAGTATCTGCTGCCCTGGGTCTACAAGAAATGCTAACTCCCCTGAATCCAAAATCTTCCCCTTAGACTGAGCATCAGCCAAATACATCTTTTCACGAAACCACGCGTCATCCCTTCTCCTTTTCGGCTGAGTGTATTGCCTAGCCATATGACCTTGTCCTCGACAATTGTAGCAAGTCACAACCTTTTGAGGACCAATGGGACTTCATTTCCATTAGCTTGTGAATTCACAGCTTGAGCATTCACCGTCCTTGTAGGAGGTCCATATGAATTTTGCCTTCCCTGAATAGGTTGCACTGTTACTTGACCATCTTGAACAGTTGCTTGTTGTCGAGGATTTGAAGAGGTGCGGAGCTGATTGTTTGTTGGTGGAAATCCTCTAGTTACAACAAGTTTTGACAAGTAGGCAGTGAGATGGTTTAGTACATCAGCTGACGTATCATTTGGTGTAAAGACCGGTGCTTGGATTGGTGGAAGTTCATTAGAGTAGAAAGCTTGTGTTGGTTATGCTTCTATTGGAAAATATCCTTGCTGAGGAGTATAGCCTATTGGAGAAGTGTTGGCTTGTGATGGTGATGTCTGATATGGTGGTTGCTGTGGAAAAGATTGTTGATGAACACTTTGTTGAAATGCTTGTTGTGGCATCATTGGTGGTTGATAAGATGGTTGATGTGGTTGCTGATAGGTGTGTGGTGGTGGCTGCTGCAAGTATGATGGTTGTTGATAAGTATAAACCATGTTTTGTTGAGAAGCATACATGGCAAGTGGATCATGAACTTGAGGTTTAGACAACCGAGCCTCGATCACATGGCATTCGTGTTGTTGAATAAAAGCTTGAAGTTGATCCATATTGGTGTTATGCAAGTCCTTAGCCAATTTAACATCCGTCACGTACTTTTTCCATTTTGAAGGAAGAGTGTTCAAATACTTGGTGTTCAATTGAAACGTGGGAATTGCCATGCCATAGATATTGAGCTCATTCAACAAAAGGGTAAATCTCAGATAGTAGTCATTGAGAGTCTCCCCTGGCACATAGGCAAACTTATAAAAAGTATCATAAAGCTTACACTTTCGTTCTTGTTTAGTTAACGAGGTGCCTTGCATTAGAACACGAATTCTATCCCATAACTCTTTGGCAATTTTATGTTTGTTGACGAGTTTGTAGACATCTGGAGGAAGGGCTTGGAGAATGATGTTTGTAGCATACTTATCACATTTGTCTTGAATCTTCATATCTCCAGTCAATTCACCCGTTGTGCGAGGACGAGTAGTCGTACCCTACTTGTTATTCTATCACAATGCCTAAAAGGAATGCTGTCGCAATGTCTAAAGGAATGCTGTCGCAATGTCTAAAAGGAATGATGTCGCAATGTTGTATCGCAATGAGTCCAATCGCAATAAATCCTATCGCAATACTTCCAATCGCAATACTCCAATCGCAATACTCCAATCGCAATACTGTCGCAATACCCTGTCGCAATACCCCTGTCGCAATGCCCTGTCGCAATACCCTGTCGCAATACCCTGTCGCAATACCCTGTCGCAATATCACAAAAACAATCCTGTCGTAATATGAATCGCAATACGGATCGCAATGTCACAAGATGATAACCAATCGCAATATCAGTCGCAATATGGATCGCAATCCAAAACCCTAGATATTGCGATGGATAAGCTGTCGCAATAGTACAAGCAGTATGCTATTTTCCACTTTTCTCGGACAAAACACACCAAATTCGAGATTTTAAGCCAAAAAATGATCCAAACACCCAAAAAAGTTTTGTTTTTAGCCAAAGTAACTATACCAAATCTCTACCACAACTATGTAGAAGATTTGTATCAAGAAAAAACCATAGAAAACACAAAAAAATATTCGACGTGGGTTTGAATAGATCAAAAAGCTACAAAAATAAAGAACATAAACACATAAACAATACAATCATCCCATGGCTCTGATACTATTTGTTAGATATGTAAATCTTACTTATGTTTTAGAGAGAGAAAGAGATAGAGAGATGGTGGATTTCACACAATTCTAGAGAGAGAAAATGAAGATAACTATGTGTAAAATTATGAAGAACCACCACCCTCTTCATCAAAGGAGAGGGTTTATATACCCAAGCCCATGAGATGGGCTTGGGCTTACATTGGGTCGTGGCCTTAGTCTTTGTGGAATAGGCTTTGCCAATTTTGTTTAACTTAATAACAACAACTACGAGCTACTACTTAATCTATTGTTGGAGTGACCGAATCTTCCTAAATACGTAAAACGTATTTCCAACACTCCCTTTGGGGGAGATTGTTGGAAATACGTTTTTACATATTTAGAAAGGATCGGTCACTCTAATGATATTGGGCTCGTGATCTAATATAGCCCATATAGCCCACATGTAGGGTGGGTTATATAAACCCCCTCCTAGCATGTTAGGAGGGGTTGAACACTTAACCATTTATCACATTTCATATTTCTTCTCTTTCTCTCCTTTCTCTCTCTAAGTTCTTCCATTCTCTATTCATTCAATATATAACTCATACAATGCCTAATCCTTAGAAAACACGATTCTACAATTGGTATCAAGAGCTTAGGTTGATTCTTCGGATTTGCATGTTCTTTATCTATAGATTTGGTGGTCAAATTTTTTTATAAAGTAACAATCTTGAATCTTTTATAAAAAAATAAATTCGTGGGTTTTGATTCTATGTAGCTTGATTCTTGAATAAGTTTTGCTATTACGGTCTTAAATTTTTTCTTTTTCCTTGATTTTGAATACTCTCTTTTTGAATTACAAATATTAGTTTTTATTCCTTTTTTTTATTTCAATCTGTCATTTATTGTCTCGATTTTGGAGTGCTGTCTCAAATGTCTCTCATCAGTTTCTACATACTTTCTACACCTACTGTTTGTCTTGATCCTTGCTACATTTAGTTTGTCCCGATTTATACTTTTTCTTTAGTTGTTTAACTTATATCTAAATAATATTTTTTTGTTTGTCACAAATAGCATAAGTTTCATCATCGTTTGTATCGTGTTCATCAAGAATCTGACAACATATAATTTTTTGGCTACGATCTGATTTTTGTGATCGCATAAACCCCGGGGGTTTCTACTTGCGATCCAAAGTCACGATCACTTTCTGTGATCTCCACTACGATCACGAGTGCGATCGAAGCTGCGATCACGAGTGCGGTCGAAGCTGCTATCACGAGTGTGATCGGAGTGAGATCTGAGTATGATCTGTGTATGAGTACGATGACTAGTTGCGATGTATTGACTGCGATGGAGTGGTTGTGACTGTGATGGTGTGTTGATATGACTGCGATGGACTTAAACTTTTAGACTACGATTGACCAAGTTTTGACTCAAAGACTCGAACAACCTTAACAAACACAACACTCGACTCGACTCTTAAACCATACACGTAGACTCGTCCACCAAGACTCAACCCCAACCAAGCCTCGACTCAACAACAAAATCTACTTTCGTCTCACACATACGTCTCATCAAATATAACCCAAACCCATTTAATCCATTACCCACAACCGACACTTGACTCAGACCAAAGCATAACAAAAACCCTCGACTCATCAGATAAGACTCACTCACACTCGAAGACCTCTCACGACTCGACTCTCGACTCGTCACACCAAAAACAGAATCACTGAGACCAACACCACCAACACCAACTCTCTCTCATATCTAAACCAGACAGACTCGACACAATAATCCTTCACATCTCGACTCAACACTAAACAGACTCACAACACCCTCCACAAAAACCAACAATTCACCCTCGTCTCATCCAACAGATCAAACTCGAACAAAACCAAATAAAACAGATTAAGTGATCTCAGTTTAAGTTTCAGATATATTAAGACCTCTTAAGATCTAACCATCTGAAACATATCTTCATCGATCTGTAGTGGTTTTGACCATTTTTTATTTTCGAAATCAAAGATAGATGTATAACAAATATCGTTACAATCTTGTTCTTTGTTTCGTTTGAAAATTTAAAACGACATGCAATCAATTATTAACCTTACCTGAGACCTCTAATTATAGATCTTGAAGCCATTAAAACCTTGTGTTCTTCATGGTAATTGGTTGATTAATTCGAACTCAGATTAGAATTCATATAATTGAACCTGGTCGATATCGAATGAAGGTTTCTTTTTTATTCATGTATAGGATTGATATAGAAATATTTGTTATTTTTTTGACTGATGGAGATGTGAAATAAGATGGAAAGATTTGAGACAGAGGTTACTATGTGTGTGAGGAAAATAAGGGATAGTTTACTTTAGGGTAAATTTTGGTTTTATTATAACCCAAGTGGGTTACACGTGTTCTACATATTTGTCAAGTGATTCTTATCTGGCCACGTTTCTTGCACAATTGGGCATCTCTGCCACGTTATTTTCTCTCTTCCACAAGTCATATCTCCATTTTAATTTTTTGATATATCATAAACGTTAATTTAAACGTTAATTTTAATTTTAATTTCTAAAAATTAAAATTTTTAGATATATCTCCCCATTAATAGTTCTAAACGTTTTCTTTTGTACAGATTCGCTACAAACGTTTTAGAAATATTTCATAATTTTTAGAAATATTTTCGCAAATTCATCGGGCTCGGTTGAAGTTAATTTAAGGGGTCGAGTTAAAATTGTCGGGCCGATCACTATATTCACCGTAACTTGGATTTATTTGTTGTCGGGCTTTATGTTTTAGAGTGAGCCAAATTTTACTTGGACTCCGGTTTGTTTTATCAAAGTTTGAGCCGACAAAATTTTTTTTTTGAGCCGAGAAAAGAATTATATCAGCAATCGAGAATTTATAAGAGTTATTTACGGATCTTTTGTTGGTTTTGTCATATCCCGTGAATTTCCATTTCTAAGTTTCTTCACGAATTGTAAGATTCCGAATACAACTATCTTTCATCGTCATTCAATGGATTCGTTGACTTCAACGTTTCAAGAGGGAGAATTGCATCTAATGCAAGACACAGCTAGAAAAAGTGGTATAATTTCATGTCGACTACTTCAGTCACATCTTATGACCATAGCATGGGTTCAAGGAGGAAGCGAATTTGTGACACTCTTTGGTCAAAATAATTATACATTCATCGATTCACTATTCCTCAACTTGCACCAACTTGCTGATCAACTTCAAAAAGAAGACTTTAGTCACTCTGCATCGGCACTTGCTTATAAGGCTCTTGTGACACAACTTACGACTTTCCTCAAATTCAATATCATCAAGTCTGACAATTCAGAGATATGCCGGTCATTTCTTCAATACACATATAATGAGGTTAAAGACTTCCGTGATACACTGTTGAAATTTATGACATCGGTGTTGTCTTTGATTTATGAAATATCCAGACTTCAGCAAGCGTATGATAATGGAGTGCAAGAATCTATGATGCAAATGCAAGAGGAGGATGGTCATACGGTTGACAATTTGGCACCAAACGATGGCAAGAGCACGGAATCAGGAGGACAACATGATACCAGTGGCACGTCAGGGAATGTTCACGAGATCTCTTTTGATGACACCTTACCCGTTTATGACGAAGAGCCTGCGAACATGGTACAATGTAATGTTGTTTATGATGTATATGCTTATGAAATGTCGCATATTGAGCATTCTGAACCTAATTATGACAAACATGGGATGGAAAAGAGTGATATGGAAAAGAGTGATAGAAATACCACCTCTGATTCATCCGATGTGAGTCATAATGGGGGAGAAAGTGTTCAAAAAAATGCTGAACATCATGATAATTGTCTTATAACTGCTTTATTAACTGATTCTGATTCCAAGATTAGAGAGCTCGAAACGATTGTAGCCTAACAATCAAAAGATCTTGAGGATGCCAAATTAGAGTTTTCCAAGAAAACGGACAAATTTGAAACATATTTTGAAAAGCTTGAAAAGTCAAACGTTGTTCTTGAAAGAAAATTGGATCAAAAAGTTTTAGATTCTAAAGCTGAAAAGGATAATCTTTTGAAACAAATTCAAATGCTAGAATCTAAGTTGGCATCCCAAGATACTTTGCTCAAAGAGAATGAGAATTTAAAAGCTCAAGTTCAGGAAAAGGTTTTTGTTATAGCTGCGTTGAAAAACGATTTGAGGAAAATTAAAGGAACTAGTGTGGACACTAAGCTTGAAAAACCATCAATCTTGGGGAAACCGCCTACAAATCAGTTCATTCGACAACCAACTGCATTTAGATCCGAGCGATCACAATCCTCGAGACCGTGGTTTGCCTCCCAAGTTGATATGGTTCATCTTTCTAGAACAGTCACTCCACTATCTAGGCCCAATGTGACTAAAACAGCTTTTGCAAGACCTAATCACATGATTGCCTCTAGTTTCCCTAGACATAGTCCAAAGAACACGTCTCGAACTAGTTCAAATGACGTTCGCCATACTTTTGATCTAAGGGAAGCTAAGAAAAAGACACAAGTAAGAGATAGGAATTTCAAACCTAGTCAGATGCCTTCTAGTTTACCCAACACTGCTAACCGTAGCATGTCACATCCTAGGAGCATCAATCAATCATCTAGGAATTCTAGATCTTACCCGGACATTAAATATGCTACTTGTAAAACATGTAGGAAATGTGTCTTTAAAGCCAATCATGATTCTTGTATCAAGAAATTACTTAATGAGGTAAACTCCCGTGCTAGACTTAAATCCCAGTGGGTGGCTAAAATCAAACCCATTAGTAAAATGTGGCGCCCCACTGGTAGAACTTTCACTCTTGTAGGAAACGAGTGCCCTTTAACTAGGATAATCTCCGATTCTACTAAGACTACTAGGGAGGAAATTGATAAGGATGATACATCATTTAAGCCTGAACTTAAGGTTTTTTATAAAAGGAAACGTTTGCCAACTAAGACAAGTGAATCATCTCCTCAGGTCACCTCTAGCACAAGAAAAGAAAACTGTTGTGACAACCGTGGTTTTGAGGTTCGTCACTTGGTCTTATTTTAAGGTTAATTTATGTGTGACTATGTGATTTGCGTGTTTACATGTTTTTTGCGTGAACGAGGTTGGTGTGGATATCGTTTATGGGTATAAAGTACTCATAAGTAAATCGAGGAACGGTTATTTCATGTTCATTAGCTCACAAATTAGTGACTATGAAATGAAATGGTGTTATTTTGGTGTTTTACGTATACGTATAAGTATTATAGTAAATCGTATTTTTTTTACGATTTGGGGTTTAGCATTTAGAGGTCTCGGGTAAGGTGTTTAGTCATCGGAGTATTTTTCGGGATGGTTTTAAGTCATTTAGGACTTAGTTTAAAAGTTTATTTCAAAATTCAAGAGTTTTTTTAAAACTGTATATTTTACGTTTTTTTACGGTATACGCGTAAAATTGACTAGTTTTACGGTTTTAAGGTTTCAGAGGCTTTAGGAGCTGAAATAAATTAAGGTAAATTAAGGTATTATTAATAACATAATAATAAGTAATAAAAAGAAAAAAAATAAAAAAATATATATGAATCGGGTTTTAAACCGACTAGAAAAGAAAAAGAAAGGATAATGGACCAAAAGACCCAACTTGAGCCCAATTTGGAAAAACCTTTTTAATAAAACATATAAATACCATGTTTATATCACAAAAATCAGTTTTTCATTAATTTTCTCCCCTTTTGGCCGAATTTTTACAAGCCCTAATTTATGGATTCATCAAAAATAATTTTCTTGAAAATTTGAGGTAAAAATCTTGATTTAATTCTTATAGTTTTCTTGTTTTATAGCATTAAGGCTTCAAGTTTTATGTAATCAGTTTATATGATGGATTAGAGTTCTTAATAGATCTTTAATTTTAGGATTTTTATAACAATTAACATGATTAGGATAATGATTGGTGATTATTAGTGATGTTAATTAGGGTTTAATCATGTTTAAATTCGTTTTTAAAAACTGGGCAGATTTTTGAGTCACTTGTTTTGATCATATCTAGAGTTCTACAAACCCTTATTTTGCGATCCAAGCATCCCTGAATAGGTAAACGAAGTGGCTTTCAAATACAAGAAACGAGAAATAAATTGGTGGTCGGGAGGTGGGTCAAAAACAGGTTACAACAGTCGGAGGTCAAAACAATTTTGAAATCAGTCGGGTTTAATTTAACATTTTAAGGTGATTGGGATACTTAGGAGTACACTTGAGCTCTCTAATGAGCATGGGTGTTGGTTTATATATTAAATCAGAGACCTGAAGGGTGGCTAAGCAAATGGGTTAGGGTAAGACCTCCTAATCATAATAAACTTTTTGTATGTTCAAAATCGGTAAAATGCGGATAGGCAGAAGTATATATATATATATATATTGGGGCTTTAACAGTAGCTTTAAGGTTGGGAAAAGGGAGGAGTTATCTAACATATGTAAGGGCATAGGATTTCCTTTACAGAGATCACGGGTATGTTTAGGTGGGCGTTTGGCTTATATTTTGGAGACCTAAAACCGGGACTGTTTTGGGTAAAATGTTAACGAGACGGGTTATGAGGTAAACTAAGTTAAGGGTTTTATAGAGAGGTGTAATGAGATGCTTAGAGCATATAAATGAGGTATATATATGGGAGAAGGTTAGATTTCCATCATGGGTTGATGAGCCATCTTAGTGTTTGGTTCATATTTTGATTGTGTGCTTTTTTTGTTAGCTTTTTGCTAGTGCGCGGATTTTTGGAGAAGCTCAATCAGGTGAGTTTCATAGTCCCATATCTTTTAATGATTTTCACTTCCAGATGGGATGGAAGAGACACTGTATGGTTTTGTAAATAATGTTGTGAATGTTTTTATGGTTTGTGATGGACTTGTGTGTGCACTTATGTAATTAACTGCTATGTGATTCTTGATTGTGTTTATGATTTGGATCGGGGGACACGTACCGTCTTAGTTATTGTGGTTTGACTTGGTACCAAGGGGATATTGACAAGGGGGGCCTTGGGGAGGTACATAGATGTGTGAGCATCTATGGGACCAATGGATAATGACAAGGCGGGGCCTTGGGATTGGTACATAGGTGTATGGGCGCCTATGGTACCATGGTGTTTGGTAAGGCTGGTAGCCTTGGATTTTGTTTGGAATGATTGATCTTGAATGTTAGTTGTTAATGCATATTTGTAGCACATTGTCCATATGTTTAGTGGTTTATGGTGGTTCACAGCTTATTTTAATCTGTTTTCGGTTGGAGTCTAAACCTATAATTCTCACCAACATTATGTTGACGTGTTTTAGTGTCTCTTTCAGGTGATAAAGTGGTTAAGCATGAGAACATATGTGGCTAGGATTGGAGTCGCGTAGGAATGCATTTAGAAGAAGATCCTCGTTCCTTCTTAGTTTATTTTTCTGTTTGTTTCAATAAGTGATACATGAACCTATATGTTGATTTGTTTGTGTTATTTGTTTGTCTTGGGTAAGAGGTAGGACTGTTACCTACTTACCTAGACTCCTGCATTGATGAGATATTGTCATGACATTTGTGTCACCTTTTATGACATTTCTAATTCATATAGTTCTCTCTATGGACACGCTATTGTTGTGATGATATCCATGCGTCGCGTCCTATATTCCGCCATGGTGGGGTGTAACAAAATGGTATCAAGAGCCAATGGTTATAGAGAATTAGGTTGCCTAGTCTAGTAACTTAGTCTATAGCTTAAGGGTCCCTGCATATAGGCGTCATAGGAGTATGTGTGCATTTTATATTAATTAAAGCTTTCTGGATGTTATTGGTTTTTACTTGCGATGTTTGTTAAGTTTTGACTAGTATGGGTTGAACCATAGTAGTTCATACTTAGCCACATGTTATTTTCTTTTCGGGTTGTGACTAGTGAAGGTTGAACCATAATCATCCACGCTAGTCATTGTCGTATTTTGCTTAAATTGTACATTATAGTACATAATTTGGTACATGGTAGTTTCTATCTTTTGTTGGGTTATTTTATGTACCTGAGGTATAGTATTTTTCTTTTGATGTTTAAGTCATGTTCCCTAAGAATCATGTGGTGGTTCGAGTTATTAGGAGTAGGTGAATATGAAGGATTTTAAGTTGTTTCCACTCTTATGGGCGACATGACTTATAACTGATTATGTTTTCGTTTTGGATTTAGTCTATGTTGTTTTAGCTAGACTATGAATTTATGTATTTCAAGAGTTTGACTATGTTATTTTAATGGATAGAGTTTTGGACTTTTTTTCGTTATGTGGTTATGAGCTTATGTGAGTATATGGATATATGTGTTATGTGTTGTATTAATTCTTATAAGTGTCATCATAGGAAGGAGTGCATTGGGGAAGGGTAATTGTATAAGTATGGTGGCCAACATAGTTATACAAGTACCACAACTTCAATGGATTCCTAAGTATGATTGCATGAAAGAGGGTTAGTACATGCTTGTATAGTAGATGTTAGACGGATTTAAGTATATGTATCCCGATATGCCTATATATGTATGATCCCCTACAATTATCGATTGTATCCTTATGAGGGTGGCTAGCTCGCTTTTTTTTATATTAAACCTCCGTTGTAGCGTATTCTTTGAGTTTCGTATTTCACGTGTACGTTTTAAAATGGTGTTCTTGGTTTTAAGTCTATTGAAATAACTTGGGATTTCTTTTGAGATAATGAAATCTTTTGTGTTGGGTCTTACATTTCTTTTGGTCGGTATATATTGAGAAAAAAGGGACTTGGAAATCTACTATAGAGTTAGATAGTTGGTTGTATTCGGTAAAATAAGGGTAAGGTGTTGGAGTCGTGTTTGAAACAAGATGTAACATAATATTTTTTTTAATCAACACTTATTTATTTCAAATTCTAAAAGACTTTCTTTAAAATAAAGCGAAATAAAATTTCTTTCTACTTAAATAGTTTATATAAGTGAGCTTAATCAATATACGTCATTTATAATTATTTAGCAAGACTAAACAAAGTTCATGAAAATTTCACATATATTTATTTTTTTCATTTAAAAAGGATTACGTTAATTACTAAGAGGATTCTTTAGTTTTTTTTTTAAAAACAACTAGTATAAAACTGTTTTGGTCATAACTTGTTCGTTTTTAAAGCTTTTTGGGTGATTCAAAAGCCTAAAATTATGTACTCGGAATATACTTTTAAAATATTTGGTATGTATAGTCATGGGGTGTCAGTAGCGTGATCGAAATTTTAGTACAAGTGACGGGTTCAAGGTTGAGTTTTGAATAGTAGTTTTTTTATGATTTAGGATTCACGGGATACCTAGTCTTTGAGTTGAGTTTTGAGATCGTCTAGAAGGTTGTTTGTAGATTGTTTAAGTCACATAGATGTGGTGAGGAAAGAAAAAAATATTCTTTTGGAAAAGTCGATCTTGTGCACGGTTTAAATAATATGTCGCGGGGCATAAGATGTTTTGGTTGCCATTAAGTGTTTCTTGGATCATTTTTCGTTGTCATGAGTCGTTTGAATTGGTACATGTTTGAGTTTTCCTTTTGAGTTTTCGTGGTTTTGGTCTGTTTTAACTCGTGCACGTGAAATGTCGTTAGTTATCTGTGGGTTTGATTCGTTGATCGTATCTAGTGGATTCAGGATGTAGTTTTGGGTTCGTAT
This sequence comes from Glebionis coronaria, assembly GCA_025667525.1. Lineage (NCBI taxonomy): Eukaryota > Viridiplantae > Streptophyta > Magnoliopsida > Asterales > Asteraceae > Glebionis > Glebionis coronaria. Next base: position 469,814,682 of record CM046879.1, read on the forward strand.
TGATTGGGAGCGTTGAGGTAGACATATGAAAGACTTGGTCGCGCCTACACGATTAAGTAGGTGGCCCTGAGAGAATGGTTGGAATGCCCTTAGTGGGGATGAAAGAGTTAAAAGTTCGTAGACGAACTAATGTGGTCATGAGGTCTCTTAGGAGTGCCAAGGGAGATGAATAGAGATTTGTATAAAGTATGGATATTGGCACAAGTAACGCGTCATAGAGAGTGTTGGAAGGGGATATAATACCTCAAAGGTATTTATGATTGTTCGTAAGGCATGTAAGTTTTCCGAAAATTTCCTGAGATTTAGTAGGTTTGCCTATTACTGTGAGGTAGAACCATAAATAGAGCAAGTAGGAGAAGTGAGAGGAGTTGTAGTTAGTGCCTTTCCAATGCAATTGTTGATGGAATGATTTTAAGAGCAAGAGTTGTTAGAAATTGCAACGGATGCAAGGTAAAATTTGAGTTGCTTAGTAGTAGATTGGCTGTGAAAAGCGGTTGAATAGTTTGATAAGAGGAAGTATTGGTCTTTTAGAATACGTGTAGATTTTCGCGAGTAGAACGAGGTAGAAATTTATTCGTATTGCTTCTAAGAGAGGGTGCAAGGAGGACGTAGTTGAAACTGCTAAGGATGTTGTATGAACGCTTTGGGTTTACGGTTATGATTTTGGCTTCGCCGAGGCGCTAGCAGTTTTGATGGAGTCAATGAACCGGGGGTGCATGACAATATATAAACGAGTTGTCATCGGGAGTATCGACGACATCTTGATCTAATCAAAGTCTAAAAAGGAGAGTGAGGCGAATTATGAGTTGGTTTTGGAGTTGTTAGGAAAGGGAATTATACGTGAGATTTTCAAGTGTGAGTTTTAGGATTAAGTTGACCAGGATGAGTAGTTAGAGATGATGGTATATCGTGGAACCAGCAAGGGGAAAAGTGAAGAAGGTTGAGGAAGCGTTTTGGATGCTGAAGAGGTGGATTGGATAATGAGCAGATCTTGGAATTATCGGAAGGACTGGATGAATTCGCGAAGCATGACGATACATGGAGCAAGGATTTGGATGTATAATAGAACGAAAAATAAAGGCGGTTGTTTATATGTTGTGGGAACTACGATTTGGAAGAACTAGATAAACTTAGTTAGTGGAGCTGGATTGTTATATATGCCTAGAATGCTAGAGGCATTTGGGGTACGAGACGTAGAGAATGATCTATACAGATCATGAACGTCTCCAACACATTTTTAATCATCTTGATTGAACATTTGGAAAAGGTGATGGGTGGAGTTAAGTGATGAAAGAAAATTACAAGGCCAAGTACCATCTGGGAAAGGCAAGCATGGTTGATGAGATATGGAATAAGAAGAATGGAGTGAAGGTGAGACGAACTTGAACTATATGGATGACGTATTAGGGTGGTTTGGATGAAGGATGTAGGTTGCACGAGTTGAGTTGTCTAAAGCAGAGAACGCGTCAACATGTATGTTGCATGGCTTGGACAATCATATGGAGAAAAGGGACGTAGACTATACTTCCTACATAGATAGGAGTAGCTTAGAAAGGGCGATGTAAGGACGAAGTTGGTGAAAGGGATACATAATGGGGTGGAGGAATAAGTACGACGAGAGTTGGGTGATAGTCGATAGACTGACTAATTCATCTCCTATTTCAAGAGGAATGAGAAGTCACGTAGTTGAGAAGTTGGAAGGATTGCGTACGGATGTGATGGAATAGAGGGTTTTGCGTAAAAGTTAGCCTAATATGTATGGAATGCCTTATGAAGGATTATGGCAAGGGAAGAAACGATGGGAAGCAAGCATAGTATACCGTTGATAGACAAATGTTTGGTATGAGCATACTATAGGGGTAATTGAGAAAGACGCCTAGAGCATTGGCGTGAGATTTGGAGATAGTTGGAGAACGCATTATATTAGGAAGAATTCTCCTACAAAGAGAGAGTCACCGGTGAGAGGGGCATATTCCCCATTGATGAGGATGTAAGGAATAAAGGAGGAAACACCTAAATTATAGGCTGAAGACGGGATATAAGATGGTATGGAAATTAAGATTGTGGAAATACAAGAGAAAAGTAGTATGGAGGAAGAATGATTAGAGGGAGCAAGAGGTTGTCAAGATGGTGGGGTGATATTGAAGGGAAAACCGTTATAGCAAGAGGTTAGTAGTCACGAACAATGGAATGTTCACCTAGAGAAAAGGTGTAGCACCTGTTAGTATGAAGGATTGTCAGTTACTTGGTTCCGAGCATGGGAAAGCAAGGATGAGGTGGTGGTTATGACATGTTTCTTGTGAATATTATGGGAAGCTTTTGGTTATGCAATCCTGCATATACCATTGGATGTGTTTAAGGTTGGGAGAACTTCCGAATGATGGAAAATCCGTAGAGGATAGAAGCCGTTAGGTATGGTGATAGTAATTGTAGTAGAAACTACTGGAGTTAATTCATAGGAGATGAGGTGGATCACCGTTACAGTGGGATGAAGTTAGAAGCGGCCAATGTATTGGACCGGAGGTGGATCGGAAAACTATGGAGGTGGTGGCAGTGACTAAGTAGAGGTTGAAAATAGCAAAGAACCGACAAAAGAGCTATGCGGACAAGAGGCGTAAGCCGTTGAGATTTGAGATAAAGTTATGCTAAAGGTTTCACCATGGAAAGGGGTGATGCGGTTTGGAAACAAAAGGGAAGTTAGCACCTAGATTTGTGGGTCTATTTGAAATCCTTGAAAGGATTGGGCTAGTGGCGTATAGGTTGAGATTACCGGAGGAATTGAGTAGTGTGCATGACTTATTTCATGTATCAAACTTGAGGAAATACTTAGCAAGAACTGAGTTGCAAGTACCGTTAGATGATATTAGTATGGATACGAGTCTTCGTTTTATCGAAGAGCCGATAGAGATTTTGGGTCGTGAAGCTAGAACGCTGGATAAAAAGGGTAATATACCGTAGTTATGGGTAGATGGAATTTGGAACGTGGAATAGAGTTCACGTGGGAACGGGAAGGATTTATGAGGAGCAAGTATCCTCAGGTAATTGATAATGACGATCCGAAGGAGTAAAACTCGGGACGATATTTCTATTAGGAGGGAGTGATGTGACAACCGTGGTTTTGAGGTTCGTCACTTGGTCTTATTTTAAGGTTAATTTATGTGTGACTATGTGATTTGCGTGTTTACATGTTATTTTGCGTGAACGAGGTTGGTGTGGATATCGTTTATGGGTATAAAGTACTCATAAGTAAATCGAGGAACGGTTATTTCATGTTCATGAGCTCAAAAATTAGTGACTATGAAATGAAATGGTGTTATTTTGGTGTTTTACGTATACGTATAAGTATTATAGTAAATCGTATTTTTTTTTTACGATTTGGGGTTTAGCATTTAGAGGTCCCGGGTAAGCTGTTTAGTCATGGGAGTATTTTTCGGGATGGTTTTAAGTCATTTAGGACTTAGTTTAAAAGTTTATTTCAAAATTCAAGAGTTTTTTTAAAACTGTATATTTTACGTTTTTTACGGTATACGCGTAAAATTGACTAGTTTTACGGTTTTAAGGTTTCGGAGGCTTTAGGAGCTGAAATAAATTAAGGTAAATTAACGTATTATTAATAACATAATAATAAGTAATAAAAAGAAAAAAAATTAAAAAATATATATGAATCGGGTTTTAAACCGACTAGAAAAGAAAAAGAAAGGATAATGGGCCAAAAGACCCAACTTGAGCCCAATTTGAAAAAGCCTTTTTAATAAAACATATAAATACCATGTTTATATCACAAAAATCAGTTTTTCATTAATTTTCTCCCCTTTTGGCCGAATTTTTACAAGCCCTAATTTAGGGATTCATCAAAAATAATTTTCTTGAAGATTTGAGGTAAAAATCTTGATTTAATTCTTATAGTTTTCTTGTTTTATAGCATTAAGGCTTCAAGTTTTATGTAATCAATTTATATGATGGATTAGAGTTCTTAATAGATCTGTAATTAGGGGTTTTATAACAATTAACATGATTAGGATAATGATTGGTGATTATTAGTGATGTTAATTAGGGTTTAATCATATTTAAATTCGTTTTTAAAAACTGGGCAGATTTTTGAGTCACTTGTTTTGATCATATCTAGAGTTCTGCAAACCCTTATTTTGCGATCCAAGCATCCCTAAATAGGTAATTTAAGTGGCTTTCAAATTCAAGAAATGAGAACTAAATTGGAGGTCGGGAGGTGGGTCAAAAACAGGTTACAACAGTCGGAGGTCAAAACAGTTTTGAAATCAGTCGGATTTAATTTAACATTTTAAGGTGATTGGGGTACTTAGGAGTACACTTGAGCCCTCTAATGAGCATGGGTGTTGTTTTATATATCAAATAAGAGACCTGAAGGGTGGCTAAGCAAATGGGTTAGGGTAAGACCCCCTAATCATAACAAACTTTTTGTAAGTTCAAAATCGGTAAAATGCGGATAGGCAGAAGTATATATATATATATATATATATATATATATATATATATATATATATATATATATATATATATATATATATATATATATATATATATATATATATATATATATATATATATATATATATATATATATATCGGGGCCTTAACAGTAGCTTTAAGGTTGGGGAAAAAGGGAGGAGTTAGCTAGAATATGTAAGGGAATAGGGTTTCCTTTACAGAGATCATGTGTATGTTTAGGTGGGCGTTTGGCTTATACTTTGGAGACCTAAAAACCGGGACTGTTTTGGGTAAAATGTTAACGAGACGGGTTATGAAATAAACTAAGTTAAGGGATTTATAGAGGGGTGTAATGAGATGCTTAGAGCATATAAATGAGGTATATATATATGGGAGAAGGTTAGATGTCCATCATGGGTTGATGATCCATCTTAGTGTTTGGTTCATGTTTTGATTGTGTGCTTTTGTTTGTTAGCTTTTTGCTAGTGCGCGGATTTTTGGAGAAGCTCAATCATGTGAGTTTCATAGTCCCGTAACTTTTATTGATTTTTAATTCCAGATGGGATGGAAGAGACACTGTATGGTTTTGTAACTAATGTTGTGAATGTTTTTATGGTTTGTGATGGACTTGTGTGTGCACTTATGTGATTAACTACTATGTGATTCTTGATTGTGTTTGTGATTTGGATCGGGGGACACGTACCGTCTCAGTTATTGTGGTTTGACTTGGTACCAAGGGGATGTTGACAAGGCGGGGCCTTGGGGAGGTACATAGATGTGTAAGCATCTATGGGACAAATGGATAATGACAAGGCGGGGCCTTGGGATTGGTACATTGGTGTATGGGCGCATATGGTACCATGGTGTTTGGTAAGGCTGGTAGCCTTGGATTTTGTTTGGAATGATTGATCTTGAATGTTAGTTGTTAATGCATATTTGTAGCACATTGTCCATATGTTTAGTGGTTTATGGTGGTTCACAGCTTATTTTAATCTGTTTTCGGTTGGAGTCTAAACCTATGACTCTCAGCAACATAATGTTGACTTGTTTTAGTGTCTCTTTCAGGTGATAAAGTGGTTAAGCGTGAGAACATATGTGGCTAGGATTGGAGTCGCGTAGGAATGCATTTAGAAGGAGATCCCCGTTCCTTCTTAGTTTATTTTTCTGTTTGTTTCAATAAGTGATACTATGAACCTATATGTTGATTTGTTTGTGTTATTTGTTTGTCTTGGGTAAGAGGTAGGACTATTACCTACTTACCTAGACTCCTGCATTGATGATATTGTCATGACATTTGTGTCACCTTTTATGACATTTCAAATTCATATAGTTCTCTCTATGGACACGCTATTGTTGTGATGATATCTATGCGTCGCGTCCCATATTCCGCCATGGTGGGGTGTGACAACTGTGAACCCCATCTTGCTTCTAAGATAGATATCGCTAACCCATATCAAAGCATGCAAATTCCTAATGAGAATGCAGGTACCAAAGTTGATGTTCCAAAAGAACGAAGCGGTCCAATCGTTGCATACCGTTCAACTAAGGACACTCTTAGATTTTGGTTGCTGAAGAATCAGATATCGGAGAAACAAGTATCTCAGGGGATTCATGGTTAAGCTTATCTACAGGACTTACAGTCACATTACAGTCTGTAACTCGATCTTCAAAGAAAGGAAAGTTTATCTCCGATGATAAACTTATCCTTACAATGAGAAATTAATTTTTCTCGGGCATGAGCTTATATCAAAAACATTCCAAGTTTTTTAAGCTCATGCACAATGGCTCATAGACAAATCACAGTCTGTGACCCGTTCTTCAAAGAAAGGGAAGTTTATCTCGCAACGATAACTTATCCTCAAAACGAGAAATTAAATTTTCTCTGACACGAGCTTCCGTTAAAGCTATTCAAAGGTTTTAAGCTCGTGTATAAAGGCTTATAGATAAATCACAGTCTGTAACCCGTGCTTCAAAGAAAGAAAAGTTTATCGCCGATGATAAATTTATCCTAACAACGAGAAATTAAGTTTTCTCGGGCATGAGCTAAATTAAAAACATTCGACGTTTTTAAGCTCATGCACAAGGACTTATAGTCACATCACAGACTATAACTCGATCTTCAAAGAAAGGAAAGTTTATCGCCGATGGTAAACTTATCCTAACAACGAGAAATTAATTTTTCTCGGGCATGAGCTTATATCAAAAACATTCCAAGTTTTAAGCTCATAAAGAAAAGTGTATCTTTTAAATAAGAGAACTTTTCTTCTTAGCGAGAAATTCATCTTTCTCGGTCATGAGCTTTACGTTAAAACGTTCAAAGTTTTTCAAGCTCATGAAAACGACTTCTAAGTAAATGTCAACTTAGAACTCGTTCTTCAATTAAAAGGAAAGTTTATCGTCGATGATAAACTTATCCTTACAACGAGAAATTATTTTTTCTCGGGCATGAGCTAATATTAAAAACATTCTAAGTTTTTAAGCTCATGCACAATGAATTACAGTTAAAATATCAGACTGTAACTCAGACTTCAATTTTAGGAAAGCCTATCTTTAAAGATAGCTTATCCTTGTAACGAGAAATTAATATTCTCGGTCATGAGCTTGTATTAAAACATTCCAAGTTTTAAGCTCATAAAGAAAGTGTATCTTTTAAATAAGAGAACTTTTCTTCTCAACGAGAAATTCATCTTTCTCGGTCATGAGCTTTACGTTAAAACATTCAAAGTTTTTCGAGCTCATGAGAACGACTTCTAAGTAAATGTCAACTTAGGACTCTCAATTAAAAGGAATGTTTATCGCCGATGATAAACTTATCCTTAACAACGGGAAGTTTACAACTTCTCGGACTTGAGCTCATTTTGTAAGATATTCAACATCTTAAGCTCAAGTAATTGGTTTTCAAAACAATGAACACAATTTTTCGAGAATTTCTCAAAAAGGTTTTTCTAAATCTTTCAAAATTGTTTGTTCAAAAAATGTTTTGATAAAAAGAGCATGTCTTCTGGAATCGATAATATTTATGATACTAGAAATGTCATTCAATAATGACACGGGGTTGTAAATAAAGTTCGAGCAGAAGTTCAAATGTTTTAAAACATGCTCAAAATGGTTTGCTATTATTTCAGATAGTAACCCGTTTTTCATACTCAAGTCAAGCATTTCACCGGAAAGCTTTGACTCAACAACGGGAATTAATTTTCTCGGGCATGGTTTACTTTATAACCATGTAAGGGATTGTGTTTACGTAATAACACAATCTAACACGAATATATGTACGATTCAGTGCATTTATTTGTTAAAGCAAGAGAAGTCTTGTTTTTATGAAGTTATCATCTCCACCAACCGTAGCAACTTACAATTGATATCTACATACTCGACGATGCGACTACTCAAACGGTATCTACAGATCTTTCAATAGAACACGGGTCAACAATTGAGGGGGAGCAATTGTCTAGCATTCAGAATCCTTGATGCCGAGAGTGTCAAGTTCACATATTGGTGTCAAGACAATGATATCAATCATACACATGGAGTCAAGAGATAACTTCAGACGTGACGATGTGACCAAAATTCGTGAACAAGAACCATGTGAATCTTTCATATGATGTTCTTCATCATTCAGGTCCAACCTCGTAAATTGCTAATCTTGTGAATACATAATCATATATGATCTTTGCACGTGATAAATACCTTACACTTGTGTTTAAAAGGTATTTAATTTACGTTTCAAGTACACCCTCATTAATTTGAGGGGGAGCTTGTGAAAAGCATGAAGATAATTGGATTTACATTTTTCTTCCCAAATTTTCTTAAAATGCTATTAAATCAATTGATATTATAAACATCGATTGGGTTAATATTTTTTAAATGGGGGAGAAAATGTAATTTAATATGGGAAATGATTAATCACAAATGGTTTGGCTTAACGTGATAGCTCATCCCGACATGTGTGAAATGTTTTCGGATATCGTGGCATATGTTAAGGGGGAGCAAAATAGGATTTGCACTTCAAAATGGATTTCATGGTGACATACACTTACCCAAAACATCTCTATTCACGACGGTGAAGATTGTGGTGACATAAGGATGGTAGGATAGGTTAAAGTCCAATGATTCCTCTATAACCGGAGGAATCTTCTCAAGGACATTCCATAGATAGAAATAGTAGTCCTTAGGAAAGATGGAGAAAGATTGTGAACGTAGCTGAATGCCGACCAAGTACTTAAGTTAGCACTAGAACAATCACAACAAGGTGCTAGTGATGACGTATTGGTAAGCATTGAAGGGGTTGAAGAATGAAAAAGAATTGTAAAGATAAAGGATGTAAAGAAAGAAGCCCTCCTTACAAATTAGGCAGAAACCGGGTCAATACATATGCTATTAAGATCATTGTTTAAGGATTCTTGATATTGAAGACAAACATCATGGACCCAGTGATGCAAGGCATAACCCATCCCAGCTAACTCAGATATCTCTTAAAAGATATTTGTTTTAATCACAGGGAGACAACACGTTATCTATTGATTTATTCCCTCCGAATAAATTGGTATTGAAATGGTGGCACTCCTCTCCAGCCTCTGATCACTAAAAATCCAAAATGAACGATCGAGTCTAGAGCCATTTGAGATCATCAAATATCTCATTAGGACACACTTTCATAATTCCTTGCTTCTTCACACACTGTGAAAAATAAGAAAGATCTTAAGAGTCCTACGCAAAATCTTCATGATCTTGCCTGAACATCCGAGTAATATGAAAGTATTTACAATAAAGATGGAAATCCTTCTTGAGCGAATATCAAAAAGCTCATGGTAGGTGACTTGTGCGATTCTTTATGAATCAAACTTGTGATAACTGGAAAGCAACAGTGGTTTAATTCTTAAATGAATTTAAACACGTTCCAGGCCTCTACGCAATATCTTAGCGATCTTGCCAGAACACTCAGAGTGATACCTTAGTGTTCACAGTGATGAGTGGAAATCCTTCTAGTGTTAACCTCAAACAGCACTTGGTAGGTAACTTGCAAGATTCTATACGAATCAAGCTCGTGACAACTGGAAAGCAACGATGGTGCGGTTCTTAATTGAATTTCACTTGTTCCAGGAACATGAATTGACGGCTTCAAATCATGCGGATATTATTATCCAAATGACTCACTCTTTATGTTCGCAGTCAGCTTTGGGCGGTCGAATAAAGAGAACGGGTTTACCCTCGAAATCTTGTCAAGGAGGTTCTTAATTGAAACTACCTGCCACAAGTACGATAGTTAATATCGTCCAACGGTCTTCACCGACCGGAGGTAAAATGCTACCGAATTAGAATGAAATGTTCAAGGCCATTTCATCCGTGTATATGTTTTGTTGCTAACTGTCTTATGCAGCGTAACAAGAAGGTGGCATTGCGGTGTACAATCCAGAAGAAGTCGTCACCACATGCTTATACTATATGCACTTAATACTTCATCAAATTCAAGAAAGTCTAAAAGTCAAGTCTTCCGCTGTATCAAACTCTGAAGCTTTCAAGAATTTATAAAAGTATAAGTATGTGGATCATGAAGTCACGAAGAGGCAAATATCACAAGTGATAAATACACAAGGTCAAGGCAAGGAAACATGCTCAAGACTAAAGTCAAAGATCTCATTTGCATATTCACAAGAACAAGATCGAAGACTCAAGCATAGTATGCTAGGTTTAAGATTTTGTAAAATGGTGTGACCTCCCTTTGGGGGAGATTGTTGGAAATACGTTTTTCCAAGGAAAGTCTCGATCACATCATTGTTAGAATAGATCACGAGCTTTAGACTATTTAGGACATTGTAACTTGGAGTGACCTCCCTTTGGGGAAGATTGTTGGAAATACGTTTTTACGTATTTAGAAAGGATCGGTCACTCCAATGATATTGGGCTCGTGATCCAATATAGCCCATATAACCCACATGTAGGGTGGGCTATATAAACCCCCTCCTAGCATGTTAGGAGGGGTTGAACACTTAACCATTTATCACATTCCATATTTCTTCTCTTTCTCTCCTTTCTCTCTCTACCTTTCTCTCTCTAAGTTCTTCCATTCTCCATTCATTCAATAGATAATTCATACAATGCCTAATCCTTAGAAAACACGATTCTACATTATCCAATATCCTCCTTTATCCAATATATTACCACTATGTGGTGTTGTCTAATATCGGACAACACTTGTCAGCGTTTGAAAATTTATATATCGGACAACAAGTGTCAACGCCTCCTGTCAGCGTCAACTTTATTCCTGTCAGCGCCAACTTTAAACCTGTCAGCGCCTAGCCATCAGCGTCTCATCCATGCCTTGTCAGCGTTACACCAATATCTATCAGCATCACAACAACATCTATCAGCGTCTAAATAACATACATCAGCGTCTAATTGATCTAGGGTTTTATAAACCCTAAATCATGATTTTATGTGAAAACCATAAACTGCAGTGAACTTCGACATCGAATATCTTCTTCGTGAAAGCTCAGATCGAAGATCCCTTCGGTGCGATCATAGACACAAGTGTCAAGAACCTACATCACGATTTTCACGACGATCCAACGGTTAACGAAGGAGAAATCGCGTTTTTACTATTACTGTTCACAGAAAACAGCATATGATCACTGCTGACTTCGACGCTAAATAACAGTTTCTTGGGGATAGATCTCGACAATCCCTTCGGTGGATATCTATATATGTGTGTAGAACACACACGAAAAATTTTGTGGCGATCCAACGGTTCAATAAAAAGTTAAGGCCTTCTGAATACTGCTGCGCACACAAAATCGCCCAGAAAAACCTATACGGATTTTTCTTTTCTTCTCAAAACATGAACACCTTGTTGGTCCTAGCATCACGAGCCACGATGCTCTGATACCAACTGTGGAAACCTTGATTTCCTCGATCTTTAGGCTGCTAGGAATGATCATTGTTCATATCATTAACATAATCAAAGCGGAATTAGAACAATAACCATTAACAAGGTGTTTAGGGCACAAGACACATGAATTAAACAATTGGATTGCTAATTATATTAATAATTAACAATCACTAGGTGTGTATACATTGAATCCTACACCTAGTCGACACACGCTTTAGGTTTACATCTTGTATGAATGATATGAACTAAACCTAAGACCCTTGTTCCTTTTATAGACTAAGGATTAGGGTTTACAAGAGATAACTATGAATAAACATGTGTATATTCTATTTAAATAACTAATACAGAATAATATTCTACATACTTATCTTAAATAGAAGCTTCCAACAGCGTTTGACTTTTGTTGACTTCTGTCAACGCCTAATTTAATCTTGACAACGCCTGATTTACACTTGTCAATGCCTAGACAAATGCCTTCATGTTTTCTTCGTTTTTGAGTTTCTGCCACATCAACTTTTTGACCCAACATGTAACATCATTACAGAACCACCGTGAGTGACGACAGCGCCAAAAGTTAGTTCAACACCAAATTTAAAGGTGGCAATTCACCCAGAGTACCCAGATCAAGAGATAACCATAGGGGGAACATTATCCGACAAAGGAAAGTCAGATATGTGCCAACTTTTGAAAGGTAACTTGGACATTTTTGTATGGGAACCAAAAGATATGACAGGTGTAGCCCGATCAATAGCCGAGCACAGCTTACAGATCCGCGAAGGATATACACCAGTCAGGCAAGAGAAAAGGTCTACTACCATGGCTGGCTCTCTAATCCAGTGTTGGTCAAGAAGCATGATGGAAGCTGGCGCATGTGTGTTGATTTCACAGATCTTAATAAAGCTTGTCCTCAGGATTGCTACCCGCTCCCAGAAATAGACTAGAAAGTAGAATCACTGTGCGGTTATCTCTTTAAATGATTTTTGGACGTATATAAGGGATACCACCATATCCAAATGGTAGAGCAGGACGAGGAGAAAACAGCATTCCACACCAGCCAGGGTGAATACTGCTACACAAAAATGTCATCCGGACTCAAGAACGCGGGTGCTACATACCAATGACTGGTGGATAAGGCGTTCGACAGTCAGATTGGGCATAATTTGGAGGTGTACGTTGATGACCTGGTCATAAAATTTCACACTGAAGAGGAACTCATCCGTGATATAGAGGAAACCTTCTCCGCGCTTAGAAAAATAAACATGAAATTAAATCCGAAAAATGCACTTTCGGAGCAATATAAGGCATGTTCCTAGGATACATGACAGAGCCTAATGGCATCAAACCTTGTCCAGATAAGACAGACGCGGCCGTACAACTCCAAAGCCCAAGGACAAAAAAGGAAGTACAATCGTTAAACGGGAAACTAGCTGGATTAAACAGTTTTCTGTCCAAATCAGCAGAGAAGTCACTCCCCTTATTCAAAACACTCAAGAAGTCCATAATGAAGGGAGACTTCAATTGGACAAGGGAAGCAGAAAAATCCTTTGAAGATCTAAAGAGGCATTTAGCTTCGCTACCCACGTTGGTCGCACCTCGGTCGAAAGAAGAATTAATAGTGTACCTTTCGGCTACGCACGGAGCAATCTGCGCAGCGCTAATGACAGATAGAAAGAACGTGCAGACACCAGTATGTTTCATAAGTAGAGCCTTACAAAGCTCATAATTGAATTATACACCAATGGAGAAACTGGTATTAGCGTTGGTGTTCACAGCAAAAAGGCTACGCCGATATTTTTAAGCTCATCCAATAGCGGTCATTACAGACCAACCAATTAAGCAAATAATATCAAAACTAGACGTCGCATGCAGGTTACAAAAGTGGAGTGTTCTACTAGGAGAACACAACATCACGTACAGACCACGTAACGCTGTCAAAGGTCAGATCCAAACAGACTTCATTATTGAAAAGCCCGAAGAAAGTGAACATACATCTGTACAGGAGGAGGGCGACCAAGACCCATGGATCTTTTTCACGGATGGATCCTCCTGCACAGACTGATCTGGCGCGGGCCTTATTCCCACCAACCCTAAAGGTATGGAAATCACGTATGCACTACGTTTTGAGTTCACATCTACAAACAATGAAGCAGAATATGAAGCACTCATAGCAGGCCTACGGATAGCAGCCCGCATGGGTGTACGCAATTTTGAAGCAAATGTGGACTCCCGCTTAGTTGTGAATCACATACTAGGCGAATACGAAGCCAAGGAGGAAAATATGATACTATACTTTCAGAAAACTAAGTCATTAGTCAAGGGCTTCAATAAGTTCCTGATACGCCAAGTACCAAAAGGGGAGAAAAAAAAGATGACGCCCTCAATAAGATAACATCCACCAGCTTGGCACACTTATCGAAACAGGTGTTGGTAGAAATCCTCAAAGAAAAATCCATAAGGGAGGAGGAAGTTGCATCAGTCGTAGAAGAAGTAGGTGCTACATGGATGACACCGATCTGGATTACTCCCACCGGACGAAACCGAGGTGCGACGAATACGCAGATGCTCGAGACAATTTGAGGTTGGGGACGGGATCCTTTATAAACGATCGTTCCTCCAACCATGGTTACGATACGTAGTACCGCAACAGGCGCAATATGTCATCAGCTAGATACACGATAGATCCTGCAGCATGCACACGGGACCCAGGTCAGTGGTGGGAAAAGCACTCCGCAACAGATATTACTGGCCAACAATACATTCAGATGCGTGGACACTCATTTCGAAGTGCAACGACTGCCAAGTGCACAGACCAGTTTCGCGCCAGCCCCAACAAGAACTAACACCCATTACCTCTCTTTGGCCATTTTATAAATGGGGAATCGATATCGCATGACCTTTCCCCCTGGCGGCCGGAGGGAATAAGTTCCTAATAGTCGCAATAGACTACTTCACCAGGTGGATTGAGGCCAAAGCGGTAGCAACAATCACTGTCAACCAAGTAAAAAGGTTCGTTTGGGATAATATAGTATGGCGCTTTGGGCTACCTTGGGAAATCGTCTCCAATAATGGAAAATGATTCATGGAGAACCCATTTAAATACTGGTGTACAAAAAACAACATAAAGCAGCGATTCGCATCCGTATCCCATCCACAATCCAATGGGCTAGTTGAAAGAGCGAATAGGAGCCTGGGGGATGACATTAAAGCGCGACTGGGGGAGGAAACACAAGAAATGGGTTGATGAATTATCACACGTGTTATGGGCGCACCGCACCATGATAAAAACTGCAACAATAGATACCTCCTTCTCCCTAACATATGGGACGGAGGCGGTTATTCCAGCAGAAATAGGATTGCCAACACTACGCACAGCGGAAGTCGACATGATTACAAACGACGACGATCTATGGTTGAACTTGTACATAATTGATGAAAGATGAGAGTTGACAGCGGTCAGTGAAGCCCAGGCAAAATCCAAAATGAAGGCTTACTACGACACTAGGGTGCGAAAGACTTCGTTCATACCAGGAGACTTTGTATACCGCGCGAACGCAGCTAGCAGCGTAGAAAACACAGGAAAGCTTAGACCCAAGTGGAAGGGGCCTTACGTGGTGACAGAAGCTTTGGGGGATGGTGCGTACCGGCTGCATGACATGGAAGGTCATGACTTGCGAAGGACTTGGAACATTTTCCATCTGAAAAAGTGCTACCTTTAACACATGTATCGTTTTCTTTTTTATTTCATTATCATGTACTCAAAACCTTGCAAGTATTAATAAAAGTTGTGGTCCCTAGCTAGTTCCACGACACATTCTTAAAATATTTTTCACGTATATAATTTGTATACCACATCATGCCTACTGGCGTACGCGTACACAACGTTTCTAGGGGAAATAAGAGGAAAAGGTCTAACCTACTAATTAGACTCGTCGTGTAAAAGGGATGCAACCCCATCGGCCACGGATCATGTATCCTTCTTAGGCCCCTTGCTGTTCATGACGTCGTAGCAAGTTTTTTACAACCAGTATATTCATGTTGCGCCCGAATAAAGACACACTTGTGCACACCTAACAACGGGCCAGCCTCCCATGGTCGTCCCTATGGTAATAGCGGTATACCGCACGTAATGAGTTTGCCTCACTCATAGGGACCATTTATGAAATTACACTAAATTCATAAAACAAACAATACCGCGTTACAAATTTAAATCGTGGGGCAAAAACTAAGTCATATACACAAAATATCTAAAGTTATTACAGACTGAGTGCGAACACACGCACCTAAAAATTTAGATAACAAATTGTTTATATTACATCACATGTTTGAAAAAAGATCATATCAGATGAAGACCTCTTAAGCTTCAAGACACGATGGCGATAGGAAGATTCCCGATGCTCCTTCATGTTCTTTTCCATCAGCTCCAGTAGCCGTGCATCCCTATCTAGTAAGGGCAATGGAAGCATATGGACCATGGCAGCAAGGTGGGTAGCACCAACAGAGGAAGAAGACTCTAGACCCATTATGGCTCTCTTGGCTATAGCACGACTAGCGTGTGTTGCAAGAACTTCAGATAGGGGGACCTCCTTCACAATATGGAATGGGTTGTCTGCATCACGTGGGTGAGCAAACACCAGGACTGACAGCTGCTCCTTGGAGGACTTCAGATGGTAATCTGGTTGGGTCTCTGTGCCTTCGAGCTTGTAACGGGCCAATGTTAATCCTTCCATCACAGTCTCTAAGGGAATCTCCACATTGTCGCTACCTAGACCAAAAGAGGGGCACGGGGCATACCTTTATTTTTTACATAGTTGTGGTGGTCTTGGACTTCATGGAAGGATCGTAGAACACCACATCCTTCAGATCCTTCTTCAGTAAATCAGCCCTGTGGGCTTTCTCCAAACTGGTAGGAGTACCCTCGTTCATGGCGGCTACGACAGACTGGGAAAAGGTCGCCCGTAAAGTTTGATCCTTAAGAGCAACCATAGCTGCCAGGCGCAGACCACGGCGCACCAACCAGCGCTTCTCTGCCACTTCACACATAAGGCGTGGGTACAACTCTTCATCATACTCAACGCTCAGGCGCTTTAGTTGGCCCGTGAGGTCACCCATGCTCTCTTTCACCTGCGCACCCAAAGAATCTACAGCAGCAAACAACTGATCTCTATAAACTTCAAAGGACTTCATCGCATCCTCGTTGGAAGCCCTTAGTTGGTTAAATTGGGAACGCTCATCTGATAGAGCGGCAGCAAGACCATTCCTCTCCTTGGTCAACATAAAAATTGTCGCAGCATCTTGTTTTCCCCTCTCAACCTCCTCGGCAATCTTTCCTTGCAAATCATGAGGAGCCTTAGCTTTTTCTTCGCTGGCTTGGGAAAGTGTTTCTTCGGATGCTCTGACATGTGCGGATAGTTCCATAAACCTCCTCCTCACTCGTGACATTAGGGTCACGTTCTGTGACGCCACATAACTCACCTCATCAACAAGGGCAACATTGTTAAGCCAATTTAGCACGCTCTCCCGCCCAGGAGGCATAATATGGTCGAGGAAGCTAGCATAGTGAAACGCGCTGGTCAAATCGGAAGACTGGGAGAGGTTCCACTCTCGACCAAATATGGGATCCTCCACATGTATGCTTCCCCCTGCTGTAGGAGTATCCTTTGGGGGGAAGTTGCGTCAGCATCTGCGGGAGTGGGATTCTCCTAGTCAATATTGTATAAAGACATCGAGAGTATTAGCAATATATAAATAAACGAAGGGATGAACAGTTACATATGGGGGGTATACTTCACAACATTTACCTTAGATTGATGCTGGCGGGGGGAGTTATGGAGGAGTTCCTTCAAAGTTGTCCCCCGTATCCTCCTCGGAGGAGTGCTCTGTGGGGGTTTCTTCTTCTTGGGGCTCCTGAGTGGCTACGATGGAAGACCCACCCTTTGTGCGAGCAAATTTTCGAGAGGTGGTAGGGGACTACTTTGTCTTTTTCGGGACAAACTTATGGCAGCTTCTTCTTCCATCTCAAATTGTTCCGCACAGACTTCAGCGTTCTTAGAAAAGTTAAACTCCGACAACGAGGGACTTTCCTCTTGGTGCGGAGGTTGCTGTGGCGGTTGTTATTCTAGTTGTCCTACACCCACATCCCCCTGCGCATGGGCAGCTGATGCTTCTCCAACATCGAGCTCCATGGTGTATCTCTCAGCTCGTATGCGCAAGGACTCCTCATTTTCCTTAGTGGGTGCGAGTAGACAAGCAGATCTTCTGGGAAAGATTCGCGGACAAGATCAAGAATATCCATGGCTGCATGATACATAGTAAACAAACAAAAGATTTGTTAGATAATACGAGAGGCAACATACTTACACAATGGTACGAAGAACGTTGAGGAGACCACTAACCCATGTCAGGCTGAGTGCGGAAGTAAGGAACTTCGCGCTCACCATAGATGATGGTACGGCTAAGCCCCAGAATACACAACAGAGCTTTAGGATATGCCTGAATGGAAATGCGGTTGTTGTTTAATATTTCTGCATCTGCGGCACTGTACGTAGTGGGGCCAGGCAGGGGGTCCTTCCTCAACGTCCTGGGAGTTAGGACTGGGTAGTGAAATGGGTAGGCGTCCTCGTCAATCCAAAAGAAAGAGTCATTCCAATTCTATAAAGAATCTACTTTTTCCACATAACATTGGAAACCCCCTTTCTGTTTTGCAAATGACACCCACCCATTGGATAAAAGGTGTTAGGTCTACTAGATATGGATCTTGCAGCCTGTTAAGGATGGTGAACGACTTCTGTAATCACAAGTCTATTCACAGAGAGACTCTTGATGAAAACACAGTATAAGTGAGGAATACAAATACTATGAAGAAGAAGAAACAAAAAAACTAAATAACTTGATCCTTACTAAGGATTTCTACTATTAATATGAAATGAATAATGTTTGATGAAGGTGTACTTAACCCTTCTGCCAATGGTTCCTTTTATACTACAAGGAAACCCTAATACTACATTAAACCAAAACGTGTAACTTCTGATATGCATATCCTTTCCTAACATATCTCATGCATATCCAAACAAACTACTAAGAATAATAATGTTTGACTTTTAACTAGACCAGGAGCACGTATTGCTCCTACTACTACTAGGACCAGGAGGAACTACATACCTCCTAGCTTATCTATTACAAATATCTATTCCAGAGGTCCTAACAATCCTCCTCTAAACTTGAATTTAACTTGTTGAATTTAAGTTTCTTGTTAGATCTTGCAAAACAGCTTGAGGATTGAAACAACAACACAAATAGCAGCAATATAACCATCAGCATTGAACACACAAAGACTGTTACAACGAGTAACACCTAGAAGCTTCTTGAAATCTTGAAACAGATCTGCACCTTGTTGAATCTTTACAGCAACATGAGAAGATTTGATGAGCCTTTACCACGTAGTTGCTCGCTTTTAGGCTAGCTAGTCTTTGTGGTGGAATAAGCATCACCCTGGGAGACCAGAACCCAGCATAACTCTTAGAACGTAAATCAATGGTGAGTGGGGGTATCCTAATGATTTTGGGCAAATCATCACAGCCGTCCACGGATTTGAAATGAGTCTTTACCAGAAGCCGTACCCTTCCAGACTAGCCAACTCTTAGCAATAAAGCATCGGTGAGCTGCAAACCCTATAGCTTTGAGCAAGCTATTACAGTTATCAACGGATTTGATATATATCTTTACCAAGAGTCGTACCCTCTGGACTAGCCACTTTCAGTCTAGGACCAAGGCAAGTGAAAACCCTCCAATTTTGGGTCTGGCAACCATCAACGGATTTGATAATCATACCAGAGTCGTACCCTCATGGTGAATCAACTCTTTCTTGTCTGCAAGACATGGTGAATTGAGCACCATTTGTTGTGTGGACTAGGTCCAACACTAGAAGTACCTCTCAAGACAACCCAAGTGTGAAAATGCTAAGTTGAAAATAGCTTCATGATGGAAAAGTATAAGCAGATATTATATGATTTACAAGTTTTGAAATTCCATCACATGTTTAAAGTATAAGCAGATATTATAAAAAATTATGTTTTTTTTATAGATAACTAACTAAAGTAAAATGTGAGTCACCAATCACTGTATAAATTGGTGAAAAGAATGTATGTATAGCAGAAAGATAGAAGAAACAAACCAATCACATACCAGAAGTAGCAACCTTGTATGCATGTAGTCGGGCTTGAATACCTTCAACTAAGGTAGTGGCCATGGCAGACTCGTTACGAGAATGAGCATTAGACACCAGCAGATGACACTCCAGCATAGCTTCCATGGTAGCAATGGTCAATGGATATTCCACATCAGTAAGCATAAATACAACAGCACCATACTCAAGCTCTAACACATGAACACCACAACCAACATACAACTTCCACTTCCTTATCACCCATCGAGGTTGATCCTTTCATACACCAGCATGAGGAGAATCAGGAGGGGAATCCAACATCAACTTCAAATCACCCTAAATAGTCAACCCAGGCCAGTTAGGAAGCTCACTCGGAGACTTAGGAATCTCAGCATCCACCAAACCATACAACAACATAAGATCACGACACTCCACCCATGTCAAAATGTTTTGTAATCCAGAGACATATCGAGTGTATCCATCACTAGTCGTAATCTTATGAGTAAATGTACCACGAGAAATAGGGGACGACCGAACCTCCCAAGCTACAATCACACTCTTGCCAAAGGCAACTCAGTGTCACTATCAGAAGCAGCATCAATGAGATTGGCAGGATCCCTCTTTTCAAACGGGACAGACTTATCATGACGAGCCTTCTTCTTCCTAATAGATCGGCGAGGTGTGGGGACACCAGAAGAAGATTCCTCTTTGACCTTGACATCAGCAGTAGCAGCAGCAGTAGGAACAAAGTCCTCAACAACCATAGGATCAGAAGTGGCTACACCAGCTGATGGAGTAGGAAGTGGTTCAGTCACCGGTGTTGGTGTTGGCTCCACAGTAGGAGTAACAGGAGTGGGATTAGTAGCTTCATTGGTGGTGGTAGTATCAACATGAGAGTGAGTGGGATCAACATTTGAAGTGGTGGTGGTAGGAACAGCAATAGAAGGAGCACTAAAAGATGGAACCCCAGAAGTACCCTTGTGAACATCCGACGAAAAGGTGGGAGCAGCAGCAGGCTTAGAAGTGAGGACAACATGAGTAGGTGGGCGATAAATGTCATATTCAGGGACAGGTGTATCCCTATGCTTGATCATCTTTGTGTAAAGATCTTTAAGCTCATCAAAAGACAGCCTCCTCGCCCTTTCCCATGTCCATCCAGTCTGATAATAAGCAGCCGATTGATTCTTAACATATTGTTGCATCAAACTTCTCTCCTTGGTACGCGACAAAGGTCTGTTACGGTGTTGTTCACGAAGTTGGGCAGCAAGAGATAACTGTTTCTTACGCATCAAATCCATTTCCCGTTAAACACAATATCCTTGATTCACATCTGCCCCCAATAAATCAGTGAACTGAGAGTAGTCTAAAGTAAGGATGGTAAATACCTTCATCCAGTCATGGTCATCCCAATGCATGGCGTTTTGCCTCAACTGCTCACGTCTTTGTTGTTGCAGGGCTTCATCCTCAGCCTTGGCTTGTTGGTCAAGCTCTTCTTGCAATCTCTGAGCAACCTCTTCCCCCAATCTATCTTCCTCCCATTGCCTGCGAGTACGCTTTTTAGGAGGAGAGGGTGCATCAGTCATAGGGGATTTGCCCTTGGGATCATTAAAAGGACCAGCAGAAGGACCATCAGAGTCATTCATTGGCTTGGGACCAGCAGCAGCATTAGGAATGCATGAAGGACTAGGAGGAGCAGGCAAGTCATCACTCGGCTTATCAGCAAAGGCAGCCCTGGCCAAAATAGTCAGCCCATCCTCCTCAACATCTTCATCAGAATCAGAAAGCACTACTTTCTTCCTTTGGCGCTTCAACTGTGTCTCTAATGCTTTAACCCTGTTCGCCAATGGGAGCATGAAATCCCGTGTGAGCTTACGGTGATGGTTGAGCTCATCTTCCAAAGAAACAATCTTGGCATAGTACCTGTGCATAAGAGCTAGCAAAGAAGTCAGAGTAACAGGTTCCTCAGCTTCCTCACCAAAAGGACTTGGCTTGGGGGATGCGTCATTGGGACCAGAAGCAACAGATGGGTCATCCATATGAGCATGAGAGCTAGAAGGCTTCTCAAAAGAATGCGGAATTGGGCTAGGAGGGGGAGAATCAGTAAATGGGGACTCATGTGGGCGAGAAGAGAGAGCAGCCTTTGAGGTAGATGGCATTTCTACCACCACCTCTATAACTGGCTCCTCAACCTCCACATGAGGCACACCAGCAGCAGGATTCTCTTCCTCCATAGGATCATCCTCCAATAGAGGTTCCTCCTCGGCTTGACCAGCCGGAGGAACCACATTGGGACCCCCTTGGGCAAGGCCCAACATAGCATCAGTGAGAGGCCTCAAAGGACCCTTATAGCCAAGTGCCATATTCGCATAAACCTTTGGAGTAAGCTTTGGGGGCACATATTCCTTCCTATTCCTAGGTAAACACATAAGAACCTGCTGTAATAACCTAGGGTACATCAAGAACTTCTTCCTAGAGCCAGTATCACTAAGATTACTAATCATGCTAATAAGTGTGAGAACACTTATCCTTTTAGCACTTATTTCCAATAATAACAATACCAAAACGTGTATTTTATGTCGTAAAAGTCGGAGTTATGCGTGGTTTGTGTTTTTATTGTGTTTCAGGATAAAAGGATGAAAAGGAAGAAAACACAGGCTATCACGGGCTTTTATCGAAGAAATCGAGAAAAGACGAAGTCAAAAGATCAAGAGTGCCAAAAGAACGGAAGTCCAAGGCCTATTCTAAAGAGTTATCGAAGAAAAAGTCTAAAGACGGAAGTTTAATGAAGTCGAAGAACCAAGTCTAATTATAGATGAAAATTACAAGACGAGTTCAATTTATATCGCCAAATCCCGAGACGACGTCGAGAAAGACAAAAAATTTAAATCGAGTCGAGACAAGAAGAAAGAAAAAGGAAGCAACACATGCACCTCCCCACCTCCTATATATACCCTCCTAGTGACACATTAGGAGGGTGTTAGTTAGTTAATTAGTTCATTTTTATTTTTGTAGCTTAATTTTTAGAGAGAGAAAGTGTTTAACTTTCTCTCATAGGAAAACTTCAACTTTTATTTCTTTCTTGTGTGAATCAAATCTTTACTTTTGAAAGCTTAATCTTGTTTTAATATCCATCTTAATCTTCTTCTACCTTTCTTTATTTTTGAGTTTTTTTTATTCGTGATAATTTTGATCTTGTTTAGTTTTGATGTTTGATTGATTAAAAAGTTTATCTTTTTATTCATCTCTAAGTTTTAATACGAATTGAGCTTTGAGCTTATCATGCTTATTGGCTTATTTTGTATTTAGCTTATTAACTTTTAAGTTTTCTTAAAGGTTTCGTCTTTTTAAGGTTGTTTTAAAAGGTTTGCTTATTTACAGTTTTGAAAAGTTCTTATTTGTGCTTATTAGCTCTTTTCATTAAAATTTTGCTAAAGTTTTGGATTGTGCTTTTCAAAACGGAGCTTATTAAGTTTGCTTATTACGATTTGAACACCATCGGAAAAGGGTTTCCCCTTTCCGACCGTTTATTCCGATACTGCATCGGATTAGGGTTTTGGATTTCGATCATCTTTCCGATTGTGATTCCGACGGTTGTGGTTATCTGATATTCCGATAGAAGTTGGTTTCCTTTATTCCGATTGTTTACTTTTTATACATTCCGATAGATAGGGTTTCCGATAGTAGTTATTCCGACGCCTATTCTGACGGATCATTCCGATTGCTTTGGATTCCATTATTCCGATACTATCCTAAATATTCCGACAGTGTTTCCTTTGACATATTCCGACGAGGCATTCTGATGGTATTCCGATCGTGATTATTCCGATGGATTTAAGTTTTTAGTTTTACAGAGTTTTAAGTTCTAAATTCACTTTTAAGCTTTTTAAGTTTTTAATCATTTATTTTTAACTCATAATTTTTAGCTTTTAGTTTTACACAACGACATTTTCATATTTGCTTTTAGTTTAAAATAAATAATCAAACCATTTTATTTTCCACCAAGAACGACTGAGTTGCACTTTTAACTAGTAGTCAATTCGAAAAGACTGGAATAACGAACTTTCATACTTGGTGAAAACCTTGTATTAAATGGCGCCGCTGCCAGCTCTTTTCGTTAAGATTAACGGTTTTTAGTGAGAGACGCGTTGGATTTTGGGATCCGTTCATTTTTTAACGTTATTTTTCTTGCTTAAAAATTTTCAAAAATCCATAAAAATCAAAAAATTTCAAAAATCCAAAACAATAGAAAAACATAAAAAAAACCCAAAATATTTCTTGTCTATCTTTCTTTTCTTTTTGTAGGTGTGTATGCGTACCCGTGCTCGTAAGAAGAAAGCAACTCAAGTCGAAGTCGAAACTCCACCTATTGTCACCATTGACAATCGACCAATGATCGAGCTTTTGCAATCGTAAGTAGAGGGAAACACGGATGCTATTGTCATACCCGAGATTGGAGCCAACAACTTTGAGCTCAAATCCGACTTCATTCAAATGGTCTCTGCTCAACCATTCTTGGGGCGTACACTTGATGATCCTCATCACCATATCAAAAGGTTCCTTCAACTCACTAATACTGTCAAGTATAATGGGGTTTCACAAGAGGTGATTCGTTTGCAACTTTTTCCTTTCTCCCTAGAGGGACAAGCCCGGCATTGGCTTGATAAGGAACCGCCACAAAGTATTCTTACATGGTCGGACTTAGAGACCAAATTCATCAACTACTTTTTCCCACCCTCACGTACTACCGCTTTGCGGAATGAAATCATTAACTTTGAACAAAAGTACGGTGAGACATTTAGTGAATCTTGGGACCGTTTTAAGGAACTTTTAAGAAAGTGTCCACAACATGGTTTCACAAAAGTACATCAAATTAATACTTTTTACAATGGTTTAAGCATGAATGACCAAGATTCACTAAATAGTGCCTCGGGGGGTAACATTTTGGTTAAGTCTTCTAATGCCGCGTGGGACATTATTGAGAATAAGTCTAGAGTGCAAACTAAGAGTGTTTGGGCTAATGTGGCTAGTGCTAGTACTAGTGACGCCGACAAGAGAATTGATAAGCTTACTTCGATTGTTGAAGCACTTGCTTTACAAACCGCCAACAATACCAAAAGCAACAATGCGCAAGTTAATGCTTTGAGTCAGTCATGTGAAATATGCGGGCGATCTCATTCATACACCGATTGTCCTTCAACTCACGACAATCCAGAAAATGTGTATGACGCTAACGGTAACTTTTCTACGGGAGGCTATCAAGCACGTCCTCAAGGTGACCGCAATTTGCTCAGTTATCGTTCAAACAACTTCCTTTCACCACCCGGTTTTCCACCTCAAAACCAAAACAACCTCAATCGCAACAATCAAAACCAAACTCGAGCTCCAAATCAATATCAAACCCAAAGAAACCCATATCCACCTCAAGGAAACAACCAAGTTTACCAACAACTCGCTTATCAACCACCTACTTACCATGCTCTTCCTCCCAACCAACCCACCGCATTTACACGAGGTTGAAACTTACATGAGGACTAATGACGCACTGGTGCAGAATCTTCAGAGACAAATCATCAACTTGAAAGGAGATATGGCGAAACAAGGGAATGATCTTTGAGCCGATATGCGAAACTCTTTGAGCAGTCAAACGAATGACTTAAGGGATATAATGGCTAGTTTCTTCCAAAGTAATCAAGCCTCTGGTTCGGGTTCTCTTCCGAGTAACACCGTTGCTAATACAACAGGAGAGATGAAAGCAATCACCACCCGAAGTGGCAAAGGTTTAAAGGAACCCGAGATTCCTACACCTACACCGGTGATTGTGACAAAGGAAAACGAGTCCCCTTCTCCAATTCCTCCACCTTCTACTTCCACCCCTCCACCACCCAAGGATGTGAGTGAGAATTCCATTCCAAAGCCTTCATCTCAACCCAATATACCTTATCCCTCAAGGTTGAGGAAAGAGAAGTTGAAGAACAAGGATGATATTCAGGTTTCGAACTTTCTTAAAATGTTTAAACAACTGAATTTCAACATCTCCTTTGCTGAGGCTCTCGCTCACATGCCGAAATATGCTAAAATGTTTAAAGATCTTCTCAGTGACAAAGAAAAGCTTCTTGATATCGCTCAGACCCAACTTAATGAGAATTGCTCCGCATTGCTCTTAAGGAAATTACCCACCAAACTTGGTGATCCGGGTCGTTTTCTCATTCCTTGCAACTTTCCCGGGGTAGAGAATTGTATGGCCCTAGCCGATCTAGGTCCTAGTATAAACTTAATGCCATTAAGTGTTTGGAAACAATTATCTCTACCCGAGCTAGTCCCCACACGAATGACCTTTGAATTAACTAACCGTACGGTTTCTTATCCAGTGGGGATAGCCGAAGATGTCTTCGTCGGTGTCGACAAATTCACCTTTCCGGCAGATTTTGTTGTCGTTGACTACGAGATGGACCCCCGTGTTCCATTAATCGTTGGACGTCCATTCTTGAGGACCGGTCGCACTCTCATTGATGTAGCCGCGGGCGAATTAATCATGAGAGTTGGTGACAATAAAATCGTCTTCAACATGGGTAAACTTTCTAAGCAACCTTATGAACACGAGAGCGTTAATTTCATTGACGTTATTGATGAGGCTTGTGAAGAGAATTTCAAAGACGCTTGTAAAAGTGGTTCTTCTTCTCTACCCATTGTTGAGACCGTTGCCTCTATTGCTCCCTCACTGACTCCATTTGGATAAAGTGATTTCCTTTTGAAAGAATTTGAAGCAACTTTAGGGAATGTGGACTTAAAATATGACGATTCTCCCTCCAACTGGGATGAATACATTCGTACCATTGAGAAACTTCTCAATGAGGACCATATTTCTCCACCATCTCCTAAGGAAATCTCTATCGATGATCCGAATTTGACTACGCCTTCCACCAAAAATCCTCCGGATTTAGAGCTTAAGGATCTACCGTCTCATCTCGAATACGTGTTCCTTGAAGACAATAAGAAGTTACCCGTCATCATCGCTAAGGACTTGAAAGAAGACGAAAAATCTCGACTTATCGACGTGCTGAAGAATCATAAGAAAGCAATTGCTTGGAAAATTTCCGATATCCGCGGAATTGATCCGAACTTTTGTACTCATAAAATTCTCATGGAAAATGACTTTAAACCCGTAATCCAAAGCCAAAGAAAGGTTAATCCTAAAATTCATAACGTCATCAAGAAAGAGGTTATCAAACTTCTAGATGTCGGAATGATTTACCCTATTTCGGATTCGCCATGGGTTAGTCCTGTCCATTGTGTGCCTAAGAAAGGCGGAACAACTGTTGTTCCCAATGAAAACAACGAGTTGATTCCTACTCGACTTGTCACGGGTTGGCGAGTTTGCATAGATTATCGCAAGCTCAATGATGCCACTCGCAAGGATCATTTTCCTCTTCCTTTCATGGATCAAATGCTCGAGCGTTTAGCGGGTAATGACTATTATTGCTTCTTAGACGGTTTCTCCGGGTATTTTCAAATTCCCATCGATCCCAAAGACCAAGAGAAAACCACATTCACTTGTCCTTATGGAACATTTACTTACAAAAGAATGCCATTCGGCTTATGCAATGCTCCTGGGACTTTCCAAAGGTGTATGATGGTTATATTCCATGACATGGTTGAAGAAACTATGGAAGTCTTTATGGATGATTTCTCGGTCTATGGTGATTCTTTCTCTACTTGCCTTGCCAATTTAGAATGTATTCTCAAACGGTGTGAAGACACTCGTCTCGTTCTTAATTGGGAAAAATGCCATTTCATGGTAAAAGAAGGTATTGTTCTTGGTCATAAAATTTCCAAAGCCGTTCTTGAAGTAGATCGTGCTAAAGTTGATGTTATTGATAAATTACCTCCACCCTCAACCGTGAAGGGTGTGAGAAGTTTCCTTGGTCATGCGGGCTTCTATCGTCGTTTTATTCAAGAATTTTCTAAAATCGCTCGCCCGATGACCCACCTCTTGGAAAAAGATACTCTTGTTATCTTTTCTAAAGAGTGTATTGAATCTTTCAATCTTCTTACGGATAAACTAACTAAGGCACCTGTCTTGGTTACCCCTAATTGGGAGGTACCTTTTGAATTGATGTGTGATGCTAGCGATTTTGCTATTGGAGCGGTTTTGGGACAAAGAGTGAACAAACACTTCCAACCAATCCATTATGCTAGCAAGACAATGACGGGGGCTCAATTGCATTATACCACTACCGAAAAAGAGCTTTTAGCTGTAGTGTATGCTTTTGAGAAGTTCCGCCCCTATCTTGTTCTTTCCACTACCATTGTCGGTACCGACCATTCCGCATTGAAGTACTTGTTAACAAAACAAGATTCTAAACCAAGACTTCTTCGTTGGGTTTTACTCCTTCAAGAATTCAAAATTGAAATTCTTGATAAAAAGGGAGCGGAAAACCTAGCCGCGGATCATCTTAGTAGACTTGGGGATCCTTATCAAGGGGAGCTCCCAAATCAAGAGATTAATCACTCTTTCCCCTTGAGGCCTTGATGTCTATTAACTCCAATATTGATGAAACCTCATGGTTTGCGGATATTGCAAACTAATTGGCGGGTGGAATTCTCAAGGAAGGGTTAACGTCTCAACAAAAGAAAAAGTTCTTTAAATACATTGAACACTACTTTGGGACGACCCTTACCTTTTAAAACAATGTGCGGATCTTGTCATTCGCGGTGTGTTGATGGACCGGCAGCGTTACTAATCCTTGAAGCTTGCCATAAAGGACTCACCGGTGGTCACTTTGGTCCTAATTACACCGCGAAGAAAGTTTTCGATTATGGATTCTATTGGCCCTCCATTTATCATGACGCTCATGAAATGGTTAAACGTTGTGATGATTGCCGAAGACAAGGCAAGATCACACATAAAGATGAGATGCCTCAAAATTTCATCCAAGAGTGTGAAATTGTTGACGTATGGGGTATCGACTTTATGGGGCCATTTCCATCATCTAAAAGAAACAAATACATCCTCGTAGCCGTTGACTACGTATCTAAATGGGTTGAAACAAAGGCTCTCCCTACGAACGATGCGAGGGTGGTTGTTAACTTTCTGAAGCAACTTTTTGCTCGATTCGGTGTTCCTCGTGTTATCATCAGTGACCGCGGGACTCATTTTTTCAATGATCCATTTGCTCGAATCATGGCTAAGTACGGTGTCAATCACCGTCTTTCCACCGCTTATCATCCTCAAACAAATGGTCAAGCTGAGATTTCTAACCGTGGATTGAAGAGAATTTTAGAGCGAACTGTGGGAGAGCATCGTGCCTCGTGGGCCGATAAGTTAGATGATGCTTTGTGGGCTTTCCGTACCGCATATAAGACGCCTATTGGTTGCACTCCATATCGTCTTGTGTACGGGAAGGCATGCCACCTCCCTATTGAGTTGGAGCATAAGGCGTACTGGGCCTTGAAGTGGCCAATTTTGACATCAACAAAGCTGGTCTTCGGAAGATTCAACTCAACGAGCTAAATGAAATGAGGAATGAAGCTTATGAGAATTCATTGATCTACAAGGAGAAAACCAAGTTCATTCATGATGCAAGGATTAAGAACCGAGAGTTTCACGTTGGTGATCAAGTTTTACTCTTTAACTCTCGGTTGAAGATATTCTCGGGCAAGCTTAAGAGCCGTTGGTCTGGTCCATTCATTGTCGCCAAAGTCTTCCCTTATGGCATCATTGAACTTTCTCAACCAAATGGGCCTAATTTTAAAGTGAATGGCCAGCGTGTGAAGCTGTACTTTGGTGAGGACATCTCTCATGAGATGATTCCATCCCTCACCATGTTTCCCTTGAATTAGTTCTGGGTCGAGTCAGGCTCGTGACTCGGTTAACAAAAACAAGCGCTTTTCGGGAGGCAACCCGTTGATCTTTTTTTATCCGTTTTTTATAATAAGTGTAGGGGGAGCCCCGTAGGTGTTTGTTGTCTTCTTTCTTATGGTGTGCAGGGATTAAAGCTTCAAAGAGCACTTTTGATGACATTTGACGAACCGTGATCCCGTGCACCCGTCTTCCCGGTTCTATCATAAACTGTCGTGATTCAATATTTCATATCTTATATGTTCACATTGAAATCACTATAGTTGTCCTTTCCTTAGCAAGATTTAAACAAAGTGCACAATGTCCTAAGTGTAGGGGAGTTTACTCCCACATGCTTAAACATTGAGGACAATGTTTATATCAAGTGTAGGGGGACTTCTATCGAAGTAAGTGGGCTTTTCCATTAATTTGTCCTCATTTTAACCGGAAAATTTGATTTTTCGACATTTTTCAAAATTTTTAATCTATTTTGGCCTAGTAGTATAGTAGTATTTTCCTTTGTTATCGTTAATTACTTTCTTTGCTAGAATAAATTTTTAATAAAGTGGTTTTAAATTTTTCAAGTCATGAATCTTTTGACTCAACCCGAGTTTACTTATCTAAGTTTACTCTAGCTAGTATCCTTAACGTGTTTAAGTCAAGTTTTGCTAGGCTTTTATATAGGGAACTTTAAAACGCGAAAGTCTTAACTCTCACGGGTTAAGAACAAGAACTTTTCGCAAGTTCCTATAATTGATCCTAGAAAGTCATTTATCAAGGGAACTTTAAAATGCGAATTCTAAACTTGAAAGAGTCTAAGAAGTTGCAAGATCCTATAGATGACTTGAAAACCCAAAACTTTGATTTAATTGGCTAAGCATCCACCAGTCTCATTCCTTGAGATTTTAAATTGTGGAGAACGAGAGATGATAGAGTCAATTATAAGTTTGGTATTCTTTCATGAATTTATGTAAGTTGATTATAAGCTTTTTCTCTCATCGCTTTCTAATAAATTTATTTGCAATAAATAAGGTTGTACGATTTGAAAAGTTACTTAGATTCTAGCACAAGATCGTTTAAAAGTTGCTCGATACTAATTAGAGTTCATAGCCAAGGCATAACTTATTGAAGCGGGATGCGAAGATTGGCGAGTCCGAAAAGGCCCTAACAAGGCATGAGGGCTAGATTTTGTTGCTAAAGATCCCAAGTGATGTGAAGAATCATTTATCAAAAATCAATATGAAGGATCGAGACACACGACGAAAAGCAAATACTCCCTTAAAGATCATGGAGAAGTCTATCCAAAAAGGCCCTAACAAGGTATGAGGATAAATAGATCCAAGTCCTAAAAGGAGGCGGATCGTTGTATATCAAAATCCAAAATAAAGATTGGAGAAAAATGAAGAAGTCGCGGTCCAAGTATGAATAATCTCTCAAAAACTTCAAGTGAAGAAAGTCCTATTATGAAGAGAAGACCATAATTTCAAGAACGTCTCTCAAGATATGAAGTATGAAGTCACTGCCAAATATCGGTCCGAGAAAGGTCTCAAATCGTGAAGCGAGTTATGCCAATATATGAACTTTATGAGGTCTCGTGAAGCAGTTTTAAAAGATTTTGTCCTTTAGCTAACTATTGATTAAATCGTCCCACTTTATTTTTGGCCTAAATAAACTATCGAAATAAGTCAAACAATGCATCCTCGTGATCATTCAAGACAATCATAAAATATAAGAGATACACCTAGGAATAAGGGAATTTAAGTAAATAATTGGGCCACATGAATTCGTGTTAGTTTGCTAACTTATAATAACAATGATCTCGTTTTTAAGCTTGGTATGGGGAACGTAAAACTTGAGGACGATGAACATTCATGACGACCAAAACCCCAATGTAGGTCTTTGATTTCTTTATTTGTTTTTTATATATTTCTATCTTTTAGTTTCCTTAGTGTTTAGTATTTAATAAAGGCCAAGGTGGGTTATTTATGATGAAAAATGTAAACCGTGCTTTGAAACTAATGCATTGCATGAGGGCATTACAAGCGTCAAGTGTAGGGGATTTAAAAAGTGTGAAAACACTTATCCTTTTACCACTTATTTCCAATAATAACAAGACCAAAACGTGTATTTTATGTCGTAAAAGTCGGAATTATGCGTGGTTTGTGTTTTTATTGTGTTTCAGGATAAAAAGATGAAAAAAGAAGAAAACAAGGGCTTTTATCGAAGAAAACGAGAAAAGACGAAGTCAAAAGATCAAGAGTGCCAAAAGAACGGAAGTCCAAGGCCTATTCTGAAGATTTATCGAAGAAAAAGTCTAAAGACGGAAGTTTAATGAAGTCGAAGAACCAAGTCTAATTATAGAAGAAAATTACAAGACGAGTTCAATTTATATCGATAAATCCCGAGACGACGTCGAGAAAGACAAAGAATTTAAATCGAGTCGAGACAAGAAGAAAGAAAAAAGAAGCAACACATGCACCTCCCCACCTCCTATATATACCCTCCTAATGACACATTAGGAGGGTGTTAGTTAGTTAATTAGTTCATTTTCATTTTTGTAGCTTAATTTTTAGAGAGAGAAAGTGTTTAACTTTCTCTCACTAGGAAAAACTTTAACTTTTATTTCTTTCTTGTGTGAATCAAATCTTTACTTTTTGAAAGCTTAATCTTGTTTTAGTATCCATCTTAATTTTCTTCTACCTTTCTTTATTTTTGAGTTTTTTTTATTCGTGATAATTTTGATCTTGTTTAGTTTTGATGTTTGATTGATTAAAAAGTTTATCTTTTTATTCATCTCTAAGTTTTAATACGAATTGAGCTTTGAGCTTATCATGCTTATTGGCTTATTTTGTATTTAGCTTATTAACTTTTAAGTTTTCTTAAAGGTTTCGTCTTTTTAAGGTTGTTTTAAAAGGTTTGCTTATTTAAAGTTTTGAAAAGTTCTTATTTGTGCTTATTAGCTCTTTTCATTAAAAATTTGGTGAAGTTTTGGATTGTGCTTTTCATAATGGAGCTTATTAAGTTTGCTTATTACGATTTGAACACCATCGGAAAAGGGTTTCCCCTTTCCGACCGTTTATTCCGATACTGCATCGGATTAGGGTTTTGGATTCCGATCATCTTTCCGATTGTGATTCCGACGGTTGTGGTTATCTGATATTCCGATAGAAGTTGGTTTCCTTTATTCCGATTGTTTACTTTTTATACATTCTGATAGATTGGGTTTCCGATAGTAGTTATTCCGACACCTATTCCGACAGATCATTCCGATTGCTTTGGGTTTCCATTATTCCGATACTATACTAAATATTCCGATAGTGTTTCCTTTGAGATATTCCGACGAAGCATTCCGATGGGATTCCGATCGTGATTATTCCGATGGATTTAAGTTTTTAGTTTTACAAAGTTTTAAGTTCTAAATTCACTTTTAAGCTTTTTAAGTTTTTAATCATTTATTTTTAACTCGTAATTTTTAGCTTTTATTTTTACACAACGACATTTTCTTATTTGCTTTTAGTTTAAAATAGATAATCAAACCATTTTATTTTCCACCAAGAACGACTGAGTTGCACTTTTAACTAGTAATCAATTCGAAAAGACTGGAATAATGAACTTCCATACTTGGTGAAGACCTTGTATTACATGCCATCAAACAAGTAACGAGAAAAGTTAAAAGTATGACCCTGAGCAATACAAATCAAACTAGTAGCAAGGGGGATGGGAAACACATCCCAACTCCCAGACTTTGGACTCAAACAAGGAATCAAAAAAGTGATCCAGCAGCTTCTATTGAGGGGAAAAACTATTCTTTTGGAAGTTAAACTTCCCCTCATGATTATAGCCAATAGCAGCCATACCATCCAACACCTCTGAATTGGGAATAGAGACAATGCCATCTTCATCTTGGAGATGAAGGGCAGACCTAATGGATGCCTCAGACACCACATAGGAGCGACCATCTATAGTAGCATGGAGCTCTAATGGGCGACCCAAAACAGCAATGAGGTTGGCAGTTGCCCAAAACTGACGTATAACAGTATCATACACTGTGGGATGAACAGTAAGAGCATACCTTAGATTGGAAGCTTCAATGTATTCCAGGATGTCTGTGAACTCGTCTTTTTTAGGACCTTCGCCAAGATAGGCCACCTTGTTATGATCGGGCTTATACTGTAGTGATGCCATTGATGTTGATTGGAGCAGTGGAAGATGATTGATTGAAGAGGGTGTAAGGTAGGAGTGGATGTGTGTGTGTATGTTTGTGATAATTGATTCAAATGAGTAATTTGACCATAAATAATGGTCACAAAACTGTTCATTGACCCCTAATTAAGGGGGGTGCCCTTTCAAAATTAAGTCATTAATGCTTGAGTAACAACTTGCCCTATTAATCATTATATGCAAATCCCAGTTACCAAAGATAAACAAAAAGATGTGCACCAGAAGCAACTCGCGTTGACTGAAAGTCAAAACGCGTAAAGGTCAACACTAGGAGCAGCAAGTGGTCAACGAAAGTCAACGAAGTGAACAGTGACCCAAAAATTGATACTAGAAGCCAACCACAAGTGAAGAAGAAGGGTTTGTACTCACTAGGAGCAGAAGATTGCCACTAGGAGTAACCAAAATCGTCCACTAGAAGTTGCACACATCGCGAATACCCATGAAAAACTTAGAAACTACCATATGTAAGAATGTACAAGGAAATATGTACAATAAACCTCCCCTTAGGCTTATCCTCCCCTCAATCCTAGGCCTCAAGGATTGACCATACCAATGTGAACCACCAAGTGGTTGAATCTCAGACCATCAAATGCTTTAGTCAATAAATCAGCAACATTATCATCCGTATGTACTTTAAGAACCTGTATCAGCTTCTTCTCATTGGCATCCCGTATAAAATGGTGCCTAATCTCGATATGTTTGGTTCGTTGATGAAAGACAGGATTCTTCACAATGCATATAGTGCTTTGATTGTCGATGAAATTTTTGGTGTTCATGAAGTTGAACCCATAATCTAGCATCTGATTTTGTATCTACAAGACTTGTCCAAAGCAACTAGTAGCAGCTATGTATTCAACTTTTGTTAAAGAGGTAGCTACTGTTGTCTGTTTCTTGCATTGCCATGAGATAAGTCTTCGACCCAAAAACTGACAACCACCAGTAGTAGACTTCCTATCATTATTAGCACCTGTATAGTCACTATCATATAGGCTTTAAAAACAAAAGGTGATTCCCTTGGTACCACAAGCCTAGTTTGGGTTGTGCCTTGATATACTTGAAGATTTTCTTGACTGCATTCAAGTTAGATACGGCTGGAGCCACCTGATGTCTAGAACAAGAACTTACTGTAAACATAATGTCCGGACGTGATGCAGTCAAATACATGAGTGAGCCAATCATTGACCTGTACATGTGAACATTTACCAGAGGATCTGGCTCATTCTTGAGTTTGACTTTAGTGACTTCATAAGGTGTTGTTGCTGGTCTTAGAGGTTCCACATCAAACTTTTGAATGATCTCATGAACATACTTGTCTTGAATTATGAAGATACCATCCGACTGGTGCTTGACTTGAAGACCAAGGAAAAATGTGAGTTCTCCCATGGCACTCATCTGAAATTCGCCTTTCATTAGCTGTTCAAACTCATCACACCATTCCTTCCTAGTAGAACCGAAGATAATGTCATCCACATATACTTGAACCAGGATGATGTCTTTGGCATTTCTTTTAAGGAACAGTGTTTTGTCAATAATGCCTCTTCTATAGCCATGTTTCAACAAGAAAGTGGACAGACGCTCATACCAAGCTCTAGGAGCCTAATGAAGTCCATAAAGCACTTTGACCATCTTGTAGACTTTCTTGGGATGAAGTGGATCCACAAAGCCCTTAGTTGAGTGACATAAACTTCCTCATCAATCTTGCCATAAAGAAACGTACTTTTGACATCCATCTAGAAAACCGTAAAGCCAACATAAGAAGCAAAAGCCAAAAACAGACGAATGGCCTCAATCCTAGCAACATGAGCAAAGACTTCAGTATAATCAATTCCTTCAAGTTGTGTGTGACCTTGTGAAACCAGCCTTATTTCTCACCACAATACCCCTTGCATCTTTCTTGTTCTTGAGAATCCATTTGGTACCAATTGTTGTCTTTCCATCTGGTACGTCAACTATGATCCAAACATTCTGAAACAAGAACTGCTGCATCTCCTCCTGCATAGCCTCCACCCAACTTTGATCCTCAAGAGCATGTGAGACTAACCTAGGTTCCACCTGTGAAAGAAAACAAGCAAACAAACAGTGAAGAAAGTCCGTGTGATTATTACGCTTTTGGTCTTCAATGTAGCTCACAAGAGCATGATGATCAGACATTACTTTCTTATGCATGCGGCGAGTCTTGATCGTAGAACCAGGATCCCCTATGATTTGAGTAGTAGGATGGTCTTTGTTGATCTGGTGAACAGGAGTAGGATCTACATCTACTTCTGGTGCCAAGTTATTAAGATCCCCGACAATGTCATCATCATATGAAGCAGAGTCGAAAATGCCATCTAATGGTTGCTTATGAATATCATCCAGCTTAGTAGACGTCTTCTTTTGATAGTTTCCCAAGTCAGAAGGACCAGAGAACCTAGTTGTGGAAGTAGGATCACTAACCGGACTACCAATAGGTGTTAAAGTTGCACTAGTAGTAACACTAGGATCACTAGGAGTAACTGGTACAACAGGAGTACTCAAGGGAAACCCAAAGCCTTCTTGAGTAGCTGTTGTAGTAGCATCTTGTTGTTGCTTGAGCAGTGTGTCAAGAGCTCCTTGTGAGTCCATAATGTCTGATGAAGAAGCATCAATAGGAGTAGCAGTTGTGTTAGGAGAGACTGTGGTGGAATATGATGGAACAACAAAAATGTCATCATCCTCATCTGAGTCCGAAAAGCTAGAATTAGCACCTACACTAGAAGTTGCAAACACTTGTGGACCTGCATGTTGGTTAGTTTTGAAACGAAAGTATCCCAATGAGTCACTAAGATAATCAAGATCAAAATACCATTCAGGACCTTTGCCTTGGATGTTTGTCTTCTCCTCAAAGTACATGAGATTTATAGTTTCAATGACACGCTTGGCATGGAGATTATAGACACGATAAGCTCGAGAGTGAGCTGAATATCCCACAATGTAGCCTTCATCTGCCTTGCCATCAAATTTCCCCAAATAGTCACTAGTATTTAGAATGGTGACAAGATAGCCAAATGGCTTCAAATGAATAATGCTTGGGACTTTGGCTGTGAGTAGCTCATAGGGAGTCTTCTTGTGTGGATTGGTAATTGAAACCCTATTCAACACATAACTTGCAGTGTTGACAGCTTCTGTACAAAACATAGTTGGAAGCTTGGAATCTGCAAGCATGGTTCTTGCAGCTTCTATAAGAGTCTTGTTCTTCCTTTCTGCAACACCATTCTGTTGAGCAGTCCTGGCAGCACTATAATCTCTTTTGATACCTTTGGTATTGCAAAGTGCTATGAGGTCTACATTTTTGAATTCTGTTCCATTGTCACATCGGA
This sequence comes from Glebionis coronaria, assembly GCA_025667525.1. Classification (NCBI taxonomy): domain Eukaryota; kingdom Viridiplantae; phylum Streptophyta; class Magnoliopsida; order Asterales; family Asteraceae; genus Glebionis; species Glebionis coronaria. The sequence continues at coordinate 469,851,593 of CM046879.1, forward strand.
TACCTTTAACCTTCTTGGACAGCTGATTCTCAATGAGTGTAATGAATTCCTTGAGAATGGAGTAGGTCTCACTTTTGGCAGCCAGAAAGAAAACCCACGTAAACCTGCTATACCCATCAGTTACCACCAGACAGTATTGTTTATGGTCAATGCTCCTAATGGAGGTAGGACCAAATAAATCCATGTGTAGTAGCTGCAATGGTTTAGTTATGAGGCCGAGAGCAGTAATGGCCTTGAAGGATGCTTTGTGTTATTTTCCTTTGCTGCACGCAAGGCAATTGATGTCATTTCTGAAAGTTTTGGGAGGTAAACCAGAGACCAAGTTCATATTCGCTAGTTTGTGAATGGTCTTGAAGTTTACATGTCCCATCCTTCTATGCCATTTGGTGATCTTCTGATGCTTTGGCAACCAAACAAGCTAGTTGACCAGTAGGATTAACTTCATTCAACTTGATACTATAGAGGTTGTGTCTTCTAGGGATTTTGAGTAGGACTTGGGAGTCATCCGGTAGCTTAAAGTCTTTGGATAACACCAGTGCTTCAGTATCCGTAAAGAGGACAAACTGCTTCTTGTCACAAATCTGATAGACAGAGATCAAGTTGAAGTGTTGAAGTGCTTCCACATAGTAGACCTGCTCAAAATTAAGGTTAGGTGTCTGAATAGTTCCTTTGCCAGAGATCCTTCCTTCACCACCTCCGAAGTACACCTTTTCGCCTTGAAATGGTACAAAGTTAGATAAAAGTCCTTTATTTCCTGTCATGCTCCTAGAGCATCCATTGTCAACTATTCCAAGAGATGGGTCTTGGTATGGAGTAATCTACAACAACAAAAAAGTCATATGCAAAAGTTAGTATCTTAAGGGGACCCAGATCTTTTCAGGCTTGAGTCTGCCTTGTGGATCTTTAGTAGATAGCCAAGAAGATTGATGAGATCTACTGTTGTTCTTAGGTTGCTTGTACATCATATGGTTGTTATTATGTGACCAAGAACAACCTGCTGAGGGCTTAACAGCAGAATCTAAATGTCCCAACCCAAAATACATTTGGTCTGAATTAAAAGCATAATTCTGATTAAAGTTCTGAAAATAGTTGTTGGTTCGTCTATTATAGGTATAAACATTGCTTCTCCAAAGATTAGAAGCAGAAGGAGAGGTCCTTCTAGAAGAAAAATAAGATTGGGCACATGGGTTTAGTTTTCTAGAAGAAAAAGGAGGTGGACCAGGAGCAGGAGAAGCTTGATAAACAGAATGAGTTTGATCATAAAAATCACAATCCTTAATCAAATGAAATTTACTATCACAAACAAAGCATGTTTTAAAAGACCTTTTATTCAAATGACATTGTTTCAAACTGCTAAACTTATTACAAACAATTCTAGGAGTATCAACATTCCTAGGACTCAATAAACTAGAACTAGAAACAGTGGAAGTAGAAGCAGAAGCAACTCTCTCATCACTCATCCTAGCACTAGTAGCAGCAGGGTCATTTGTTTTGGGACTTGAAGGTCTTGACCCTTCACTTGAACCACAGGATGCATAGTCACTGGCCTTGTCACTGAAAGTACAAGAGACAAATTCATTAGTATTAGTAGAGCTTTTTGGAGACTCATGCATTTGTGATCCATCCAAGTCAGTATGCCAAGATATGGGCATAAAAGTTCCTGTAAGAGGTGGAGGAACATCATGCATTGCTGCAGCTGGTTTAAACCTATTGTAACTAGGTTTTCCCTCCCCCTCCTTGTCAGGATCAAAGACACTTGAAAAAGATAAATCAAATACATCTTCTGAATCAATATATTTATCAAAGCCTAACCCTCTCTTAGTCCTACCAGACATGCTACTATCTATTAACTTTGACAGATTCTTGGGTGCTTTTTGCCATTTTTCAAATCATAAAAGTGTAGCATCCAGTTTTTCTTGCATGTCTTCCTTAGCCTTAATGTTGCCATTGTTTAGTTTTTCAGTATATGTAAGCATGTTAGTGGTGTTCTCTAAATCAATGCTTAGAATTCTAATTTTATCCTCATATTCACGTTGAGTATCTAGAAGCCACTTCTTTTGTTGTTCCAAAGTTTTTAGACAACTCTTATACGCTTGAACTTCTAAAAAATATTTTTCATTTTGTTCATTTAGTTCATTGTATTGAGTCAATAGTTCTAAATATTTATCATGACAACCAAGAGGGCAGTTTTGTACCTAAGGCGAGATTTCCATAAGAGCAAATTCTTCTGCTTCCTCGGCATCAGATAGATTCCCAGCAATCATAGCAAATACATCAGTAGAAGCTTCAGCTGATTCCAAGGTAGCAGTCTGATGATCATTCCAGTTAACCATGGAGTGAACAGACACCAAAGCTTTCTTTTCATCCTTGAGCTCTTGAACCTTGAAGGCTGAATAGTCATTTTTGTTAGGGCATTCCCTAGCAAAATGTCCTTGCTACTGACAGTTATAGCATCTGACCTTGCTTCTATCAAACCTGGTTGGCTCTCTTGGGTTGTAGTTGAATTTTCGACCGGCTTTCTTTTCGAACTTATGAACCCGGAGAGTGAGCATAGCCATCTGCCATTTCAGATCCATTTCATCCAAGTCAAGTTTATCAACCTGTTTGAAATCATCAAAAGCAAGTTGCTGTTGTGGATCAACATCAGCAACAAAAGAGTGAAGAACAGCTTCTACCATGATACCAGTCTTGGCTTTTGGTTCAGGAGTAGAAGTATGTTGAGATGACAAAGTATAGCTTGGGCTACTAGCATAAGACATTGGATTAGATCCCATGGAACTCACAAAAGCAGAGTTAGCAGGAGTAGGAAAGGAATCACTTGAGTATCCTCTCACATGTGTCTCAAAGGTTTTGAGTTTGTAAAACAGATCACCAAAGGAAAGAAAGTCAAGGCCTCCTTTTGCCTTTAGAGATATGACTACCTGATTCCATGAGTGAGGTAGGGCTCTAAGAAACCTGGCATTAATGTCTTCATTGTCAGGTTTAGACCTGAGTTGATTCAATTGGCTAAGAATCTTTTAGAACCTGTCATAACCTTGATAAAGGCCTTCTGTTTCAGAAATCTTGAATTCTGTGAATTCATCTCTCAGCATTAATCTTCGCATCTTCTTGGATTCCTCATTCCCTTCAAATCTTGCCTTTATTCCATTCCAAATCTCCCTAGCATAATCCAAGTGATAAAAGTCACCCATGTGTTAGGAAGGGACTGAAGTAAAATAGTTTTTGCTTTGATTTCCTTCTGAACAGCAGTGATTTCTTCATGAGTTTTAGGATCGAGAATGGTGATATTACCATTCTTATCTCTACCAGTAGTTTTCTTGCGGTTGCCATTCTGGACAATCTTCCAAAGATCTAGATCATTATTGGTGATCTAGCATTCTATCTTTATGGCCCAGCTATCATGCTCATCCTTCTTCAAGAGTGGGAATTTCCATTAGTATTGGAAATAGTAGCAACGATTTGCTGAGGTTGCTGTGTTTTAGAGGTGCTTGCTTCTCCTGTTTCAGTAGAACTAGAAGCAGACATGATTAAACAATGATGTTAGTAAAAAGAAAAATTGATTCTTCTTGAACACAGACTCTCCCAGGCTCTGATACCACTTGTTGGGTCCACTAGATATGGATCTTGCATCCTGTTAAGGATGGTGAACGACTTTTGTAATCACAAGTCTATTCACACAGAGACTCTTGATGAAACACGCAGTATAAGTGCAGAATACAAATACTATGAACAAGAAGAAACATAAAAACTAAATAACTTGATCCTTACTAAGGATTTCTACTATTATTATGAAATGAATAATGTTTGATGAAGGTTTACTTAACCCTTCTGCCAATGGTTCCTTTTATACTACAAAGAAACCCTAATACTACATTAAACCAAAACGTGTAACTTCTGAACATATCTCATGCCTATCCTAACAAACTACTAAGAATAATAATGTTTGACTTTCAACTAGACCAGGAGCACGTATTGCTCCTACTACTACTAGGACCAGGAGGAACTACATACCTCCTAGCTTATCTATTACAAATATCTATTCCAGAGGTCCTAACAAAAGGCGCTGGTAGAAGACACGAAACATGTTAACGGTGGGTTCTATGGCAAGCGTACGGCAGTTGATTTTGAAATTTGAAATCTTAGCCGCGCCTATACAGTGCAGTTGTGACACATGAATCTCATAATGAGTCAACACGCTTATGAGGAAGTGCGACATGGGGATTCGGTGGTTGGCATAGTCAAAAAATCTGGTGTACATTCCTATTTTCCCCTCAGGCGCCTGTTTAATGTTTCGGTGGGGATCCGGTACTTCAGGGTGCAAGTAGTTGGGGATGTGATAGTCCGTCGTGAACTGATCAAGTTCTTCGAAGGTAATCGTAGAAGTGATTTCGGATAATTTTCTGACCATGCTTGGAAGCGTATATCAAAACTCTGGAGACTTGTAGATCGTTACCTTATGTGTATCTTGCTTCAGATGAAGGGAAGGAAAGCTTGGCAATGGGAGTTTTTTATTGTTGAAGATGAGCAGTCAAAACGCAGCGGTGATATATATATAGGCATGTGATTTAATGTTCCTTTGTTTAGATCTGTGCCACGTGTATTCCACTATCATCATCATACGTTGGAAGATCAATGGGTGAAGTAACGTGGCATTTGTTTTTCCTGAATTTCAAGGGAATTAGGTAAAAGGGGGGATGTATGTGACCTTGGCGGGAGAATTTGAAACTTCTGAGGCACTTAACACTGTGATGACTCACTTGGCAGGCTGGTAGTCTAGTAACCGCGGTTAGCACCTGCGACCACTAGACTGTGAGGACATGATGACGTATAGTCTCTATTCGGGTTGTATAACCCGACCCACGGGTACTACCCATATCCATTGGGTTGTCACTGCGCAGCGCGCGCAAGGCTTACGAGGCCCAGTAAGCCGTTGTCGCACAGCGGTTGATTACTTAACTAAGACCTCGTCGCCCCGCGACAGGATAAAACAGAATATAATCTATTTTATGATTATATTCTCCTAAAGGAAAGGAGATATACACTTACCATAGCTACGCAATAAGGATCACTCTATTTCTAGTCATTATCTCTTCCTTAGGCCGCAAGAGTAGGAGAGCCCAGCCAGGACTCTCTCGGGTATAAAAGGAACCCCCGAGGTTCCACAAAGGTACGATACACACAATACTCTAAAACCCTCACATATACTCAAACCGATTACTTACTCTCATGCCGGAGTCTAATCGTGGGACAAGCGTCGTCGGTAAGCCTAACGGTGTTTGTTCTTTAGTGTGTAGGGTTTTCAAACAAGATTCACTTGGTGCAAGAGCCAGAACCCACAAGACCCCGAATTAAGCCTAATTCGGGTCTAATTAGGTCCATCCAACTTTTGTATCAACAAAATGTGAATATGTGTTTGAAAAATATGAGTTTTAGTAGGTATTTTATAAGTAAAAAAGGGTATCAAAAAAAGGTTTTTTTTTAATTATAAAATAACGAATATAAAACATGTGGGGCCAGTTATATAGAACTCACGTTGGGTGAGTGTAATATGCATTTTTTTGACTTGTGACTAACTCGCGCGCGAATTCTAGACAGAGGGGCTGGAGACCAGCGCGCGACTACGAGGACTCACGAGTGAGATCATCCTCACTCCCTTCGCCCTAATGTTCTCAAATCTTAAAAAAGAATAGTTTTTGTTATCCGGTCCTCCGTACATAAACAAGATTACAATTACAATACATAAACCCAACTACAAGTTAACACTACTATGTTATTGCAAATGGGCAGCAACACTAATATTTCAGCATAGCGGTTTTTAAATTGAAAAGGTCTAATGTAAACAAATAAACTAATAGTAGTAAAACAGATTCTCCCATTACACATGGCGGCCAAAGGACATATATAGTAATATAAGTCGCAGGCCAAGTTGCCATACAGTAAACCCTAAACACTTTCATCACTTAAGTTGACCACGTAACGTGATCTTGTTTTGGCAATGGAACCATATCGATCGATCTCAGAAAGCTCCGATGAGGTAATAAACTCGACCATCCGTGTCGAGGAACAACAACAAAATTCAAGCCAAGTAACAAGTGTAGCACTAGGAGTAGCTAGATCATATGAATGCAATTTTTGCAAAAGAGGGTTCACCAATGCACAAGCGCTTGGTGGCCATATGAACATCCATCGAAAACATAAAGCTAAGCTCAAAGAAACATTTCTATCACCGCAGGCACCAACTTTTCCGAATGCTAATTTACAAGGTGAAAATATGCCCCTTCCACTTTTTGGAGACGGGTCGTCTGATTCAAGAAATGTTTATCAAGAAAGTGCGACAAAAGATCCAACTTCAGTAGCGCAAGAAGTTGATCTCGAGCTCAGGTTAGGACATGTTGAATTGCCAGAGAACAAGATTGCTGCAATTAGAAAGTTTTTTTAACATATAAAATCTAATTTTTTTGTTTGGATATTTTACTAATTTATGTTCCTGTTAATAAATTTGGAATTTTACCTGGAACATATACATCGAATTGAATTTCTAAGCTCATGCTTCCAGTGATTCTATTTCCAAAAGGATGAAACTTAATCATTTAAATCTTAGTTTTTGCTTACATTCATTGATTCATTTGTTCATATTATCATCTTAGTATTATTTATTCATAACTGAATACCTTCTATTCAGTATTCACTATATATCTTTCAAGAGTTTGAAATTTAATTTGATGATTTTCGAGGTTTTATTTTAGTTATTTTTCAAGTTGATCCTGGGTAACTAATAGCAATATAGAAATATTTCCTGAAGGTGATACGAGTGTATTTATCACGCAAACTATTTGATCGAGGGATTAAGCAATAAGGTTTTCAAGGCATATGAAGTGCCGGTTAAAGTAATTAGTGTGCTAAATACCCTTTTGATTAGAGAGACTCTTCTAGTGAAAGGAGTACGGAATATGTAAGACTTGTAAATCTAGGGTATTTAAGTCAGATTAAACGTTGGTTAATGGTGCAGTTCAACTATTAGCGGCTAGTATAGCGTGCATTAATAAAGGGCCTTAGTTTCATGACGCTGATTATCAGTTATTCATGGGTTAATCTAGTGTCAATATGATAAAACTCCTTTATATTGCAAGGCTTATCTAGGGAAAATATACAAATATACAGACCGTTTTTTAGTGCAAATACTGTGCGTCCAAGACTCCTTCTAGGTTAATTTTAGAAACACTTAGCAGAATACGCGGATTTGATGGCCGTTGATCGTCTACACTTATTATACTCAAATGTAGACCTTATTAAAGGCCAGGGTACAGCACTCCATGGCTCAAGCCATAGCCATCACGCGAGCTCCATGGCGCCAAACACCACACCCCAGCTCGCGTTATAGCGTCTGGCGCCGTACCCACCAGCCGATATAAAAAAAAAAATACTATATTGTGCAACATAATTTGTATGATCTGGGGTATAGATCAAGCACATCTGAACACTAGGTAACTACAAATGAATAGTATTCCTTGCCGATTGAGGGAATTTGTCCATATAGAGGCCCAAATAAGTTTACTGGAAGTAGAGGTGGCAAAACGGGTGGGCGGGCAAGCAAAACCGGCGACGGGCTAAACAGACGGCGGGTTAAATGGGCGCGGGCTGAACGGACACGGGTTAAACGGGCGCAAGTTAAAACGGGAAAAAAATATATAAAAACGTAGAAATAATAAATAATAATACTTGTTTGAAAGCCGGGATAAAAAATTAAATATAAAAGATTCGCCGAGTATCCTAATTAGTATTTTACATGTGCACCCGTTAAACCCATTTATTTCTTACATGTGCGCCCGTTTATTTCATCAATAAAAATGAATAAGCAAAAAATACTCCATACTTTTTTAAAAAAGTGCTAAAAAATACTCATATTTTATAAATTGGACAAAATTTGTCACCTCTAACTGAAAAGTTTCAGAACTTTAGTTATTCTGCGAGCAAGTATGTTATCGATGAAGCATATACAAGCCTTACAGTTATATTAGTTGAAGACGGGCAAGATTATCTGACATATAAAATGTCTAATGTATTTTTATATCTACAAAGAAATAAAAGCACTATGGTGAGTTTAGTTTAGGTTTAAAAAGATTAATTTATAAAGCTCTACGGTGAGTTTAGTTTAGATTTAAAATTGGGATGGATACTACCCATCGAGATATCAAGCAAATTTCACTCGTCTTAAAGACGGTGAGAACTCCTCGTAGTAGACTAAAAAAAGATTAATTTAAAATTTTGATTTTTTCAAAAACCGAAGTTTTATATCAGTTTGGAAATTATGTTTAGCTGATACTAAGAGAGCAGGGAGTGGTGGCGCCGTGGGGTGCCAAACCCACGGCGTTGGCCGCGTTATGATTCCGAGAAACGAAAAAATCCACAGCGTGAGCCTGTGGCGTGGGTTAACCCACGGGGCGTGAGCCATGTTTCAGCTTTTTTTTTTTTTTTTTTCCGTGTATTGTGTGTGTGTATTGAGAAGAAGAAAGGGGTATTGTGTGTGTATGTGTGTGTATTGTGGGACTCACATTCATCCATCACTCCAAGCCATGACTCCCTACTTTTTTTTTGTGAGTGAGTGAGTGAGTTTCGATGACGTGGCACCCAAAAAACGTATCACTTAGAGTCATGACTCCTTGTGCTCTAACAATGAAAAAATAATAAAACATTTTTTCTCGTCAATGGTGAGAAAATCAAAGGATGACAATGGTTAGACTTTGGGTCATCTAAAAACATAACAAACCTTTTAGGAGCTACAGGAGTTTACTTGAACGCCGACCACACCTCACTTACTTAATGCATCTAATGCTCTTATTATCACCTTCTATTTCACCAACTTTCTCTCAAATTGGGAATATCATGACCATGCTCGAAGTCTTCTAGAGATACGGGAACGCACTAAGCGTGTACATTCCTAGGAAGAGGTGAAAGTTTATGGACTTTAAAATCGATAGTCGTGTGATAGGATCGAACTCGAGATCACGGGATTGCACACATTACGTGAAGAGTTAATTTATTTATTAAATATATTTATTATATTTATTAAATCAAACTGCAGCTAACGACCGTTAAGTAATTAAAGGTTAAGTATTAAACGGTCGTTATAGAATATTAAAGAAGCTAAAAGAAGGTGTCGGAAAGTTCCGGAAACCCCTTTTAGCACATGTGTATATCCGGTTTTTATCAAAGAAAGGGATAAGGAAGAAAATTTTTTGGCTTTATCTTTTGTTTAAACTTGGAAGATAGGTTTTCCAAGGGTTATATAAACAAACCTAAGGCTTCATAATTTTTTATTCCATTCTCTCTTCTCTTTGCTCCTAACCGCCGGCCAAACACACCCTTATTAGGGTTTATCTTTGATTTTCTAAAAGCTATTTTAGATCTAGTCCTAGCCCCTCTCTAGGGTTGTTGGGTAGATCTTCCATAGGCTTGGAAGGCTCGGTTCTGTTCGTGCTAGACTCACGATTAGCTCATCGTATCACGTGTGTACAAGATCGTGGTGTGATCTTATTTTAGATTACATCCTGGTGGTGTTCTTGATCTATTTTTACCGGTGATCGTTCTGCTAGGATAAATGTATGTAACCCTAGCCTTGATTAATTATAATTGTGTTATTTAAAGATCTTGTTAATCTGCTTCCGCTGTATGCTCTTTGATCTATGTTAGGGTTTTATAATTGTTATGATAATCATAAACCATCAGTGGCATCGAGAGCCGTTTTAACATGATTATAATTATCAAGATCTAAAGTTTTTTTTAACTAATATGATTTGTGTTAAAATTACATGTTGTTTTTAGGTTTTATAAAAAAAATTAAGGGTTTTTTTTTAGTTTTAAAAATGGCTTTGCCGTTTTTTTTAATAATAAAAAAAAAAAAATTTTTTGTAAACCCTAAAATTACATGGTAATTAACTTTAGATGTATACATGAATTAATTGTTATGTCATGTGTGGTTACGATCCGTAGTAGTTTTTTAATTGTTAAGAGAATATGGAAGATCCGTAATAAACATGCATGTTTTTTACGGATCATATAATTTTGATTGCTATTTGCTTTATTTGATTCAAAGTTTTAAAATTAGGGAAGACTTTTTATGTTCATAAAAACCCTAGATTTGATGTTCTTTGAATCAATTGTTTGCATGTGGCTATTTGATTTAGTTTTTTTTTGTACTACTTGTTTTCATGCGTTTTTTTAATTGTATGTTGTAAACAAGGGTAATTTTTTTTAAGAAAAATAATATGGACTAAATCTTATCAAAATTAATGAATTGTTTTGAGACCTAAATTACATATGATTTGTGTTGATTAGAATTGCAATAGCAACTTAACGGCCTACTCAATTTTGACAAACTATAAAGTGGGTATAACGCACCGCTGGTCAAGTACCCGGTTAAGGAAGGAGGTGCTATGCTTTTACGCTGACCAAATTCCCGGCTCGCCTGTGCGTCAAAATTGGAATTACCTACGGTTGTTATTGGTATAATTCTTTAAGGTTGTTTGGTTTAACCAATACCTCAACTTGCAAATATATGATGAACTTTTAGTCTCACCAAAAAGTTTACTAAACGTTTTATTAAACTTATGCTATAGAGATGTATGCATGCTTCTCCATACATGATTTTGACACCAAAATCTATACCCTAAAATTTAAGTCATATGCCCTCTAATTGACGAACACTTGAAGTTACAATTGTCGTCATATAATATATCGGACGATGTTGTAATGGAGAGAAAACTTCATGACTGAATAAGATTGCACATGAAGGTTTTACGTTCTTTAGATTAGTCGACTTAATTGAGTTACTCTTTGAGAACTGGAAACTTAAGGCATAAAGAAGGGATAAAACATGTTTACAATGCAAATGTTTTGGCAATGTAAATCCCTGACATATCTAGAAATTGCAATATGATTTGGCAATTATTGTTCGACAAGTTACTGTGTTGAATACATTTGTCACTAGCAGATCAACTGATGTGATAAATCTATGTCAATATGGATTCTAGTTTTTCAAGGAAAATACTATGGTTTTACTACCGGAGTAATTTTATTTTCTTGAATTGTATTATCGAAAATACTAATGTTTGAACTTATTTCTGTAGAAATGGCTCAACCCGAAAGCAATCTGACAATAAGCTCGGCGTTCAAAGCATTTTTTGAACGGCCTGAACTTACTGGCCCTAATTTCAATGATTGGTACCGCTCACTAAGAATTGTTCTGAGAGCAGCGGGTACCATCAATATCTTGGAAACTCCTTTTCCGGAGGATCTTGCTGAAGGAGCAACTGATGCGGAAAGGCTTCAACACGCTGCTAACGTTAAGAAGCACCATGAGGTGGCTGCTGTAATGTTAGGGAGAATGGCTCCATCACTTCAAAGGAAGTATGAGCTATTTCCTCCTAAGCAGATGCTTGATGAACTCAAGGCTGTGTATGAAACGCCGCAAGCTGTAGAGATCTATGATCTGGTTGATGCTCTACATAGTTGCAAGCAAGCTCCTGGTAAGTCCGTAAGTGACCATTATATGGAGATGAGGGGTTATATGGAACAACTCATCGCACTAGGACAGCCCTTTGATAATAATATGGCTATTAACTTGATCAATAGGTCCCTTAATAAGGACTTCAATGATTTCGTTCGTAACTATAATATGCATTGCACGGGGAAGACAGTTAATGATTTGCATGCAATGCTCATTGACTTTGAAAAGGGTTTGAAAGATAAGGCACCCACTGCTACTCCTCAAGTACTTTATGTACAAAAGGGTAGAGTGTCGAAACCAAAACCGCAAGTGAATAAGAAGCAGAAAGGCAAAGGCAAGGTTGATAAGAGCAAGCCAGTTGCGACTACATCAAAACCAAAGCAAAACTTTGCTAAGAAATCTCTGAAAGATGAGACTTGTCACTACTGCAAGATGACTGGACACTGGAAGAGGAATTGCTCTCTCTATCTCCATGAAATGGCAGAACATAAGAAGAAGGCTGAGCAAGTTGCTGCAGCACCATCTTCAGGTAACTTATTTATGATAGAGTTATTTAATCTTTCATACAAATCAAACTCCTGGGTATATGATACGGGATGTGGTATTAATATTTATAATACCCTGCAGGGATTTGAGTTGAAGAGGAGACTTACCTATGGGGAACAATTTCTGCAAGTGGGCAATGGCGCACAAGCAGCAGTTGAAGCTATAGGAATATTTAAATTAGTTTTACCTTCGGGTTTAGTACTGTCTTTAAATAATTGTCATTATGCACCTACAATTGTTAGGGGTGTTATTTCCTTTTCTAGTATGTTGGATCTTGGATTTACTCACACGATTGATAATAATAGAATTTCTGTTTTCAAAGATGGTTTATTCTATTTTGATGCAATTTCTGTGAATGGTGTTTTTGAAATTAACATGCATGATATAAATCCCAAGAGGAAAAATAATTCTGTTTTTAGCATGAATAAGAAGAGTAAGTTAGACAAGAACTCTTCTTATCTTTGGCATTGTAGACTTGCCCACATTGGGAAGACTCGCATACAAAAGATTCAACGTGATGGGCTTTTGGAAAGTATCAATTATGAATCATTTGATAAATGTGAATCTTGTATCTCTGGGAAGATGACCAAGAAACCTTTTAATAGCAATATTGAAAGGGCTACTGAACTACTTGGTTTGATACATACTGATGTGTGTGGACCACTTAGACATGTGTCAAGGAAAGGAGCTAGCTACTTCCTGACGTTTACGGATGATTATAGCCGTTATGGTTATGTTTATTTACTTAAGCATAAACATGAGGTATTTGAAACATTCAAGACGTTTAAAGCTGAAGTAGAGTTACAACTGGGAAAGAAGATTAAAGCTCTTCGTTCTGACCGTGGTGGTGAATATTTAAGTCAAGAGTTTAAAGATTATTTAAGTAAGAATGGAATTTTTCAGAAACTTACTTCTCCGTATACTCCACAACAAAATGGTGTATCTGAAAGGAGAAATCGTACATTATTAGATATGGTACGGTCTATGTTTAATCTTACAACTTTACCATTATCTTTTTGGGATTATGCTCTTGAAACTACTGTTCGTATTCTGAATATGGTTCCCACAAAGAAGGTTGATAAGACACCATATGAACTATGGCATGGCAAGAAGCCATATTTGTCTTATTTGAAAGTCTGGGGTTGTGAGGCGTATGTGAAACGTGACTCTGGAGATAAACTCCAACAACGCTCAGTAAAATGTATCTTTGTAGGTTACCCTAAGGAAACTATGGGTTACTACTTTTATTATCCGGCTGAGAACAAAATAGTTGTGGCTCGGTATGGAGACTTCCTTGAAAATGATCTTGTAAATCAAGAATTCAGTGGGAGAAATTATGATCTTGAAGAAATTCAAGAAGATACATTGCCTTCTGAAAATACTAGCGATGAAATTCCTGTAGAACCAGAAAGTCTGAGTGTTCCACCGAAATTAATTCCTCCACGTAGGTCTCAAAGGGCTATACGTGCGTCGGACAAACTATATCTATACATAGAGGATGATGAGGAGGAAGTAGGGGATCTTGGTGAACCGGCTAACTATCGATCCGCAATGTCTGATCCAGAAAAGTCAAAATGGATAGTTGCGATGAATGAGGAAATGAAATCCATGGAAATCAATGATGTTTGGAGTCTTGTAGACGCACCTAAAAATGCTAAAGTAGTGAAAAATAGGTGGATCTATAAGAAGAAAACTGACATGGATGGTGATGTACAATCCTATAAAGCACGTTTAGTGGCTAAAGGTTTTACTCAAACTTTTGGCATAGACTACGAGGAGACATTCTCTCCTGTAGCAGACTTGCGAGCTATTAGGATTCTCATAGCTATAGCAGCATACTATGACTATGAGATATGGCAAATGGATGTTAAAACTGCCTTCTTGAACGGTCGCTTAGATGAAGACATCTATATGCAACAACCGGAAGGGTATGTTGATCCTAAATATCCAAAACGCGTGTGCAAACTTCAAAGGTCTATTTATGGTTTGAAGCAAGCATCACGTCAATGGAATAAGCGATTTGATGAAGAAATCAAAAAGTTTGGATTTATTCAAAATCGTGATGAGCCATGTGTATACCGCAAAGCTAGTGGGAGTAATGTAGTGTTCCTAATTCTATATGTCGATGACATATTGATCATGGGAAGTAACATTCCAAGACTTAAGGAAGTTAAGGATTATCTTGGTAAATGTTTTTCTATGAAAGATTTGGGAGATGCTGCATATATTCTGGGAATTAAGATCTATCGAGATAGGAGTAGACGGTTAATTGGTCTTAGCCAAGATGCTTATATTGATAAGATATTGAAGAAATATAACATGCATAACTCTAAGAAATGTTTCTTACCGATGGAGGTTAAGCATGAGTTAAGTCATTAGAAAGATGCATCATCACCTGAAGAGGTGGCTTACATGAAGAAGGTACCTTATGCTTCGGCTGTAGGATCTATTATGTATGCTGTAAGATGCACAAGGCCCGATGTGGCGTTTGCTCAGAACTTGGTCAGTAGATACCAACAGAATCCAGGAAAGTCCCACTGGACTGCTGTTAAGCATATTCTGAAGTATTTAAGAAGTACGAAAGATATGTTTTTGGTATTCGGGGGTAAACCAGACACAGAATTGAATGTAACAGGATTCTGTGATGCGTCCTGGCAATGTGATAAAGACGATACGAAGTCTCAGACGGGTTACGTGTTTGTCATCAATGGAGGAGCAGTTGACTGGAAGAGCAGTAAGCAGAAAACCATTGCTATGCATGCGACTCAATCTGAGTACATGGCCGCTTCAGAAGCTGCAATGGAAGCTGTTTGGATTAGGAAGTTTATTGGAGATCTTGGAGTGATGCCTTCAATTAAAGAACCTATTGATATATATTGCGACAACTCTGCGGCAATAATATTCGCCAATGACCCTGGAGTCATGAAGGGCGCCAGACACTTTAAACGTAGATATCACTACGTTCGAGAACAAGTGGAAGCTCGAGAAATAAAATTAATAAAAGTTCACACAGATGATAACGTAGCTGATCCTTTTACTAAGGCTTTGTCTAGGCCAAAGGTAGTTAAGCATGCCAAGGCGATTGGGCTGCAACTAGCTAGCGAATTCATGCAATAAATCTGTTGATTAGTATTTGGATAAAGGATGTAAGACATTATTGAATTGATGAAATAAAGTTTGGATTTCGTTTATTTTTCTGTTATTTGATTTTGTATCCTATTTTACATGTTTTAATCCGTGAGCATTATGATGTTTCTAAATGTCCGTTGTCGATTAATAATATGGGAGTATTATTAAATTAAGACAATTCAAAATAGTGACAGAGTATACTTGAAAGTATATTGGTCAATTTTGGATGATATTTGATGGATCAAATATTGGACTTATCCCAACTATGTGATTTTACTTTATGGATCTTTGTCATTAAGTAAATCATAAATAGTTATCCTTAGACCTGAGATGCCAGAAAACTGCATTGAATATAGTGCATTTCTGTAAGGTAACCTAACGCTAAACGTAACTGGTAGTCATAAGGGTTATTTTCAGAAATGTTGCGAAGTTCATGTGTTTTGCTTGTAGTCGAAATGGGATTCGTTTCCTTCAAATTGTTATTTGAAGTATAAATACAACTGGGCCCCTCGGGGGAGTAGTAAGATGTTTGTGTGGCCACACCCAAATGTGTTTTGGTAATCTTGCTATATCCGTAAACGAGAAACAGAATAGTTAATGAAGGAATGACTAAGATCCATATCCTTATTAACAATGTATTTGAAATGAGAGGATAATAATAATGATTATATATCATTAAAAGGTTTTGTCCAGGAAGCCTTACTCGAGTTGTACTAGTGACATTGTTAGTGTAACTAGACGCTAATCAATGTGATCACGACATTCGAATTTTGTCCAAGTGGGAGCTGAAAGTTTATGGACTTTAAAATCGATAGTCGTGTGATAGGATCGAACTCGAGATCACGGGATTGCACACATTACGTGAAGAGTTAATTTATTTATTAAATATATTTATTATATTTATTAAATCAAACTGCAGCTAACGACCGTTAAGTAATTAAAGGTTAAGTATTAAACGGTCGTTATAGAATATTAAAGAAGCTAAAAGAAGGTGTCGGAAAGTTTCGGAAACCCCTTTTAGCACATGTGTATATCCGGTTTTTATCAAAGAAAGGGATAAGGAAGAAAAATTTTTGGCTTTATCTTTTGTTTAAACTTGGAAGATAGGTTTTCCAAGGGTTATATAAACAAACCTAAGGCTTCATAATTTTTTATTCCATTCTCTCTTCTCTTTGCTCCTAACCGCCGGCCAAACACACCCTTATTAGGGTTTATCTTTGATTTTCTAAAAGCTATTTTAGATCTAGTCCTAGCCCCTCTCTAGGGTTGTTGGGTAGATCTTCCATAGGCTTGGAAGGCTCGGTTCTGTTCGTGCTAGACTCACGATTAGCTCATCGTATCACGTGTGTACAAGATCGTGGTGTGATCTTATTTTAGATTACATCCTGGTGGTGTTCTTGATCTATTTTTACCGGTGATCGTTCTGCTAGGATAAATGTATGTAACCCTAGCCTTGATTAATTATAATTGTGTTATTTAAAGATCTTGTTAATCTGCTTCCGCTGTATGCTCTTTGATCTATGTTAGGGTTTTATAATTGTTATGATAATCATAAACCATCAAGAGGAATTTACAAGGAAAGAGATTTGGCTTTTGCAGATTCAGCGAGGTGTCGGAAATTCAAAGTATGGAAAGAAAACTCAGGTTCGATTTGCATTGTACTCAAAAGCTCAAATGTAATGTTACCCACCACCAACGGAAACTTGATAAACCCTAGCCACCACTTCGTCAAAGGATGCCCGAACAACCACAGTTCGTTACCAGCCCAAACCACATACCCCTTAGAAAAACCCCATATGCCAATGCACTGAAAAAAGGAAACACGCCACCAACTCCCCCCTCGACTACGCTTACTACCAAAAACACTACCACCAAAAACTCAAACCTCATAACAACCACAAACATCCAACTAAAACTTCCACAAACACCTATTCCTTTCTACCTTCTCTTTTTTGGCAAAGCTTAAATCCATCATTGATGCCTATGCTACCCACAACTTCCTTCTTCATGAAGGATTTGATGACTTTTCCATTAAATATGTTGGTGGCATATTCATACTCATTAGGCTTGGGGATTCAATGGCCTTGGAAAATTCACTAGTTGTCAAGAATTTTGCATCCCATTTTAAATCTATCTCTCGTTGGAAACCTACAGTTAGACCTTCAAATCGACTAGTTTGGTTAAGAATATATGGGTTGTCATCTTAACTTTGGCATGAAGACTTATTCTCAATGATCGCAAAGCATAATGGTCATGTCCTTATTCTGGAGGAGTGTTGCACAAGGCAATTTACCCTAACATATGGCAAGATGTGTGTCCTTTTAGCTAGGATGGACCTTTCTAATGATACCTTACACATTCCTTTTAACAAGGAAATGATATCGGTACGGGTCACAAATTCAAAGGGGAAATCAATACCATATTTAATGGCAATGTTCTGACCTCGTCATTAAATGAAGAGACATTGATTCTAGTCATCGAAAGATTCTTCGATGAATGAATCTGACGATAGCGACGTTAGAGATGAAGATTCTGGCGAGTTTATTAAGGTTGACAATGATAAGGACCACGAAGAACAATTTTCAAAAAGTTTCATTGTAGGTGATAATATTGGACATGTAAACACAAATGCTCATTCAGATAATTCCCGTAGTGGAGATGGGTCATCTACCAATGTGATAAAGGAAGTCAATGACAAAATCCCCCATATCCCGTTTTAAACTTGTCTATGACACTCCTATGATACAAACAGTTGTATCTCATCAAAACCCAATATGTGTGACAACCGTGGTTTTGGCAGGTTAGTTATGACCCATAGATGTGTGTTAAATTATGTGTTTTGTGTGTTTAACTTTACTGGATTTTATAATATTAGAATACATGATTGGCTAATCATGGTACTTGTGGTGGTGAAATGTGATGAATTGAGATCACATGAACGTTTCGTTGTAGTGTAATTATCTTTTACGTAATTTGTGTGTATGTGTTATGTATAATATATTTGTATTATTTGTATTTATTAAGTACTAGTATTAAGTGTTTAGTAAACTTTCTATTTATAGAGACTTTTAGAATGAAACGTAAGTCGAAACATTATTAGAAATTCGAAGGTTTTGAGTTAGACTTTAAAGTTTTTATACTAGAAGGACTTAAATTTAATCAAGAGTAGTAAATAAACTAGAAGGAAAAATTTGTATGGTTTTAATAGTGGGGAGAGTAGTCGACCGAACAAGGAAGAAAGAATGGAAGGAGAGTCCAAGTTGGGCTCAACTTGTAAAAAGTTAATTATCTAAATCTTTTATAAATATAATTCATACATCAAACTAAAACAATTTCCTCTTCCCTCTTGATCTCTATGATCGGACGAACCACAAGGGGAAGAAAAACCTAAAAATATTTTAGGGTTTATCAATGTATGTTCAAAACCTAGTTAATTGATTAATTAATCATGTAATAACCCTTATGATGTTAGATTAATTAGTGTTTTGAATAATTAGAATTTTGAATCTATAATTATTTTTAGGGTTTCAATAAATATTTTTAAATATTAACTAATGTAATTAATGATGTTTAATTAGGGTTTAAATATGTTAAATTTGGAGTTAGAGTTTGGGCAAAAATTATAACCAACTTGTTTTGATGATATCTACGTGATGGAGAAGACTTAGATCGAGTTCTATAGATGCAAATCAAAGTAAAAAGAGTCTACTTTTCAATGATGGCAATTAGAAGAGCTAATTCGTTAATTTGGTCAGTCAAAATAATTTTATAAGATTCGTTGTCAAAACTGTCATTTTGCCGGCGAAAATTAAAGTTAGTTTTAATTTATTTAAAATATTAAAACGTGTTATTATTAGATGGGATTAACCACAGAGTAATTTCATATGTTGTATGAGTCTCATCTCGAATTTCAAATCATTTCCACACCTTCAACAAAGGCTTTATTTATGCTCTTACACTATAGTTATGTTATTCAAACTAATTTTTGTTTACGTTACGCCTAAATCTACACAATTACAAAAACAACATTCTTAGCATGTGTTTCGCTATATGAATTAGAGGAGTAACCAACCCATCTTATAGGCTAACACTAAGCACATCAAATAAGCCAAAAAATGATAAATTCATAAGCTAAAAAAAGTTATCATATTATTCACGTTAAAACTAAATTTTAATATAAATTCACATAAAATAAACTATAAAAATAAGCTTATTTACATCAAAAAAACTGAAAAAAGATACAAACCTGGATGATATTATCTAATATTAATGAATTGTAGAAAGAGATGATCGGATTGCGAAGGAGATGATCGAATTCCTGATATAGATCGGAGATAGATCGATGTGTGTGTGTGTTATAATGTGTGTTTTTTTAGCGATGGATCGAATTCATGAAAAGAGGAGTGTGTGTGCTTTAGATCTGGGTGTTTGTGTGTTTTAATGTGTGTTATGAGAGAGAGAGATAGATAGAGAAAGTTATCGATAAGAAAAAGACGGAGATGAGATGAATTAGGGGTGTTAGGTGGAGAGGTGAAAAGACGGAAATGTCCCTCCACCTTTTTAGTTATTTTTCTTCTCTTTTTTTTTAAAAGAGAAATTAATCTCAGCCTTTAGATTTTTTTGAATGGGTGATTAGGATGTGTCCTCTTGTAACCAAGAAAAAGAAGGTATCTACTATAACCCTCCTCAAAAATTAAATATGCAACATGTAGTAACTGATTTTACCTGAGCCAATAACTAGTTAAATGTATTCGGTGGAAGCTTATTTTGCCTGATGAGTTGGTATCCGCTTATCATAATTATTAGGGAAAAAGTTCAAACCCGTTGTTTAGCATATATCCGATCAATTAATCTTAGTCATTTAATTTTTTCATTTAACAAAAATACTCGCTTTCATATTTTTAAAATATATATATCACAACCATCGCTATGAGAATTAATTCATCTTTATATAGAGGGCAAGAAGTTTTTCGATTTTTTCTTAAGTCATGTTTGAGAAAATCATATATGATTTCTGAAATCATTTATGATTTCTGAAATCATATACGATTTCTAAAATCATATACGATTTCTGAAATCATATACGATTTCAGAAATCATGATACGATTTCAGAAATCATATATGACTTTCTCACACGTGATCGAAAAAAATCAAAACAGAGTTTGTCGAGAGTTTATACATGTGCCCGTTTATAGAAAGATGATTTAATTCTCGTCGCGATGGTGTATTTTTTGTCGTTTGACGATTTATTATTTGTGATATATTTATGGGGTATTTGGGATTGCTTATTAAAAATAGATTATTCGTTAATGAATAGTTAGATATCAATGGTTACAAAACGCGTTTCTGAAAATTAGTGTTTGGATTTGCTTGTGAGATTTGAAATTATGATAATCAGATAAGGTGTTTGGCAAATCAAATTATTTGTTTAAATAGTATGTAAAATGACTAAAATAGACACTCGTGTATCTTAAAATTAATATATTTTACAATATTAAAGGCTAAAAAAGACATTTATGTTCATTTGGGCTCACTTGTGAAAACTGAGTTTTCAAAAAGCACCACCCCATTTACTTTTTTAAAACTCTATTTTAAAACATTGTAAATGCAAACAATCATTTTTTTCTCTTTTTGTATCCAAACACTCATTTTAACTTATTTTCTTTTTAAAATAAAATAATTAGATAATTTGATTGAAAACGCAACCCAAACACCCCCTTAATTTTTAAAAAATAAATGAAAAGTGGTCTTTTTATTTTTGATTAAAAGATAAATAACTATGATTATTTATTTAAATATATATTAAACTAGTAGCAAAGCCCGCCCGATTGACGAGCGCGTTTTTCTAATTTTCATTTTAATACACTATGTATTTATTAATGAAAAACAAACAAAATTTTAAATAATTCAATAATAATACCTTAAGAGAAAATAAGCAAATATTAATAACATGAATACGAATCCGATAAAAGGAAATACATCGTATGTCAAAATCAATTCAATCTATGTGTATATATAGTTTAAGATGAAATTAGATGTAAAGCTTCTATGTAAACAACGTTTAACTTAAAATTGGTATAATTAACACCTATATCACAACATAAAACCTTAAAACCCTGCTTCGTATTCACCATTGGTACATTGGCATATTTTTGGGCATGAGAGTAAATCGTTCAACAAAGTTTTTACGTCATGGTACTAAATGTTGGTATAAACTTAGTTGTCTAATATGTTGTACTAACATAAAAATATTTTAATTAGTGTTAAACTACAACTTAAATTGTTAAAGTTAGTGTATATTGGACATCATATTATAAATTGATCAATTTGTCTATTATAAAGGTTAACTTTCATGTCAAAAAACATATTGTGTTAAATGTAATGTAGGAAAATAAAATTGAAAGAAACAAAAACATTTATAAAATAAAAAGTTGCCATTCATTAAAAATTACATAAAATAAATTAAACATCATATATATATGATGTAATTTGAAATTCAAATGGCCATTTAGGTGATTTTTCACCATCAAAAGCTAAGTGTAAGTAATCATAATCTAAATCCTCTATATCTTCCACTTCATACTCTTCTTCCTCCTCAGACTGATATAGATCTTCTTCTTCCACTGGACTACCAACTTCAGCAGCTTCTCTTAACTCAACTTGACGACGTTCTCTTTGCTCGTCTTCACGCTATTTTCTTGCTGCTTCAACCCTCGCAGCTTCTTCTTCCTCCTCCTTTTCCACCTTTTGTGGTCTTCATCTTCAAGTGGGTAGTACCATTCATCAGGATAATCCTCCCTCATTTTCCATCAATCTTTGTTTTATCCACACTGTCAATCACTTGATTAACTGCCTCTCCATTTTTGTTCGTGGCATCCTCATGTTGCTCTTCTTTTCTTTGTTTTCTGAAATACGTGTAACTATTAGCAATCTTACTGTATATAAAACCATAGATTCCAAAATATAACTTAATTCCAAAAAATTAATTACAAAATTACTTGTGTTCCACCTTGGTTGAAGATTCAATGTCGACTTCACTTGCAGATCTTTTTGCTGAAGAGTTCATTCTTTTTGCCAAAATACTCCAAACACTATATTGCGAAAGGATTTTTTAGAAATGTGATTGAAAATGGGTGAATTGGTTCAATCTTATACACCCTCAAAGGGCATATCAAAAGGCACACGCCTAACAGATTCAATGCAAATAGCTTTAAATGTAATAATGTATGCATGCTTTCATACTATAACCAAGGTTAATGTAATTTTCCAATGTAATAAATAGGTAATTAACATGAAAGCATAATTTATAACCATGAGTACATACCAAACTGTCCATTATTATCTTTGGTTAGAGGAATAATAGATTTGGCTTCACAGTCTTCAAGAAAGTTAGACATTGATAATGTGTCTATGTAGCAGCAATAATACAATGATTCGATGTTTTAGATCAGTTGATACCTTGTTTATATAGTAGAGAAAAACTAATAGCAGCAACAATATATTTGATTGTGAAAATTGATTCATGAAATCAATTACAAAAGATATATGCAAAGAAAAATCAATTCTACATTGTTATTTAGAGCAATGCGTGTTTTATTGTGGGTAGTGTTTTAATAAGATTATAACTTTCCAGTTATACTAATAACTAAGTTTATAAATAGCTTTAAGTTTACAAAATTGGATTATCTACTTACGTTTGACGTTTTACTTTTACAATTATTTTTAAAATGTTGTATTCATTTTTTCTAATTACATAGTTTAAAAAAATAACGCAATTTTGTTTAAATAGTATATAAAATGACTAAAGTAGACACTCGTGTATCTTAAAATTAATACATTTTACAATATTAAAGGCTAAAAAAGACATTTATGTTCATTTGGGCTCACTTGTGAAAACTGCGTTTTCAAAAAGCACCCTATTTACTTTTTAAAAACTCTATTTTAAAACATTGTAAACGCAAACAATCATTTTTTCTCTTTTTGTATCCAAACTATTATATTTTTAAAAAATAAAATAATTAGATAATTTGATTGAAAACGCAACCCGAACACCCACTTAAATTTAAAAAAATAAATGAAAATTGGTCTTTTTATTTTTTATTAAAAGATAAATAGCTATGATTAATTATTTAAATATGTATTAAATTATTGATATACATTGATCTCAACTCTAGTTACGAGATTATGACGACTTATTTTATACTTTTTTCTTGGTTGTGAATGAAAGTGCAATAAAAAAGTTAGTTTACTAAAACGAAAAAGTTGAAAAACTTCATTTTGATTTTTTATAGATACGAGGTTTGATGCCCGCGTTTCGCCGCGGAGCGTTTTACATGTTTTTGTTACTAATTACCCCTAAAAGATACAACATTAGCATGGTCTGGGAATTGAAACATAATGAAGATCAACATCATATTAGATAGTAGATGTGCAACATACAAAAGAGCTTGCAAAACACTGGTCTAAAACACAATGGTTACAATTAAAAGTGTAGGTCTGCTCATCATGCCCATCCAAATATGACTGTGATTGCATGCCTTTCATGTAAGTTTAATCATCAAGCACCTCCTATAACACTAAACTTCATCAACTCATTTTGCCACCACTAATAAGTGACATCCATATATAAGATCCTCGCACCAAGTACGAACCTACTCCATAGTCCATCCAGCTGCAACAACAATTTCGCCATGCGTGTATTTTGTAGAATGAAGATCAATAACAGGCACATCAAAATAAAAATGAACACCCGCATCTTTTTGGAAATGCCTCTTGTCAGAAGTATGATCCACGTCTGTTGTTGGCACACAGACATAAGAAATTTTTCTATTTTTTTATTAAAACACAAACAGATTTTTGTAAGGATGAGCTTAACTGAAACCGTCATTTATATCATGTATATAGTAGTTCAGCTTGATAGAAATTTAAAGAAGAGTTCACCTGCAATGATTCATATGACGATACGATCTGTTGCTAGCGTGTGTGTTTCCATACGCATCAGATATATAGTCATGTGCATCAACCTTGTTTGGCTAAACCTGTAGCAGTACGAAAAAATTACAATCCTTTAGCACAACCTATATATCTCATCAGCATTTTAGAGTAATACAGTAAGATTTATTCCATTTTATACTAATTTAATCTTCATCAGCCTATATCATACCCATTCTTTTGCTTCCAAGCTATAAGAATCCAACTTACGAATAAAGTGATCTTATTGGCTTATTTGAGGATATATTAGATTGATTTCCACATTTGTACTCATGTAGTTCCCCTTACCAACACATGACAAAATATGATTAAGCGTATTTTGTAAATAACTATATGACAAAAGTGAGGTAGTTTTCCTTACTAACAGAGTTTACCTACTTGACTATTGTATCAGTACAAATGAATCTTCAAACGTCAATGCCAATCAGATATGTTAAAAGAATAGGTAAACTTTTAACTACTAAATCTTAATAACTTGTCCCGCCAAGATGGCGATTATCTCAAATTCATACATTTGTGGCTCAACACCTTCGTTTATAGGAGCTTATAAAATCAGTTTCTAAACTTATGACAATATCTTAAACGCGAATTATGAGAAAAACTTATATAC
Organism: Glebionis coronaria; assembly: GCA_025667525.1. Lineage (NCBI taxonomy): Eukaryota > Viridiplantae > Streptophyta > Magnoliopsida > Asterales > Asteraceae > Glebionis > Glebionis coronaria. Next base: position 469,876,376 of record CM046879.1, read on the forward strand.
ATGTATGAAACTTACTTTGTTTTGTCTTTTGCCAAATGGTTTGCTAGACTCCAACATCAAATCAGCCACATTGTTATCATCCTCGAAATCGTTTTTAGGGAATTTTTTTACCTCTGATTTGAATGGTTCCCGATTGTCGAAAAATGAATCATAAACAGCATACCTTCATCGAGTCTCTTGTTGGGAATAAATTAAGGCCAGATCACTTGAACGCTGACAAGAACAACTCAAGCGTTGACAGGAACAAAGTGAGCGCTGACAGCTCAAGCGTTGACAAGTTAAAGTCAAGCGTTGACACATTGAAGACAAGCACTGATGGAAGATATAAGCTACACATTTATTATGTTCTAGAATACTTCTAGTAAGGATAGAAACGACAATGTATTTTCTATCTTTATCTTTACCTAGAATAGTTGATACGTAGCTTATTGTACAAGGCTTCTTAGTCTATAAAAGAAGGCGTTTAGGTTAATGTTTAATATCAAGTTTTCATTAAGTTTTCATTCGTAAACATCTTTCATTGTAAGCAAGTTCGACATTCATAATCAAAGTGAAAGTTTTGTTTACATCTTGTGTTCTTGTTTAAGTATTAAATTCCGCATAATACTTAGATTCACAAAGCATATAACAAAGGTTTCTCTACGTGTTATAATTGATCTAATCTCGTATACACAAAGCTAATCGATCTAAGTTTGGGATCAACAAGTGGTATCAGAGCTTGTTGAGGAACTTTTGATCTTTGAAGAACACCAGAACGATATACGAACACCAAAACCCTAATTTTCTCAAAACCCTAAAAACATCATGTCTGAAGCAATAACCTCCTCCTCCTCACCCTTACCAAACATCAAGATTCCCATGCTTGATGCAACCAACTTTGACTTATGGAAGTTCAACTTTGAACAGTATCTGGGGATCTTTGATTACACACTCTGGGAGATTATTGAATATGGAAACTCATTCAATAAGGCTCAAAAGATTCAGGATGCCATTACGGCAAGATCAGCTGTTGAAGGATGTCCTGATGAAGATAAGAAGGAAAAACATGGAGATGGTAGAGCTGTAAGCGCTGAAGATATTGCAAAGAAAAGGGTTGACATGAAAGCCCTAAATATTCTGAAAGTCTCTTTGGGACAAGAAAATCAGCACAAATATAGAGGCTATGAATCTGCTAAGGATCTTTGGGAAGCAATTGAAGTTGCATATGGTGGTAATGCAGACACTAAGGAAGAAAAGAAAAAGCAACTTCTGCATGATTATGCTGTCTTCAAAGCTCAGCCCAATGAGAAACTAAGTAGTGTGAGAAGCAGATTGCTTGACATCACAAGCAAGTTGTCCTTCATGGGGACACAAGTTGGTGATGTTGACACCAATGCTACCTTTCTGAAAAGTCTTGGTGAGGCATGGAAGATTGAGGCAAGATCTATTCTTGCCAATAATACTTACAAGAGCTCTTCGTTTGATGACATCTATAACAAACTAAGGCTGTTGGAAGATGAAACTCTTTCAGCTCATGGAAGCAAAGCTAGCACCAGTAACATGGCCTTCTTCTCTCATAGTGAAGGTCAATTCAATCAGAAGGACTCTCTTATGCATCCAGTTACTGGATCATCATTTGTCAGCGCTGGAACAAGTCCTGTCAACGTCTCTTTTTCAGACGCTGACACATTCATGAATGACTCCCCAAGTTAAACCTGCTGGTTTGGATTTGGATACTGTGTGTGCTTACATTGCTTCTTTGCCCAATGGTTCAGTGATTACATATGAGGACCTTGAGCAGATAAGTGATGAACACTTGGAAGAGATGGACATCAAGTGGAACATGGCTCTTGCTAGTATAAGAGCAAATAGGTGGAATAGAAGGTTCAAGAAGAAGATGACCTTCAATGCTAAAGACACTGCTGGATTTGATAAATCCAAAGTTGAGTGCTACAACTGTCATCGCATGGGGCACTTCATGAGGGAATGCAGATCTCCTAGAAGATCTGATGCTGGTAAACCCTCAAGTCAGGTTGTTAAAGCTCAAGATTCCAAAGCCATGGTTGCAGTTCAAGGAATTGATGGTACTGGATGGGATTGGAGCTATCTGGCTAAGGATGTTGAAGAGGATAAAGCTTTGATTGCTGATATTGAAGAAGAAGAGCATGTTGAATATGCTCTCATGGCACACTCCTCCTCTTCATCTGATAATGAGGTATATGATGATGCTTTTTGTAGCAAAGGTTGTAGGTTAAACACTGACAGACTTAACAAAGAGGTGTTAAAACTAAAAGAGGATATGAGCACTGAAAGGTGTAAATTATCCAACTAGCTCTTACTGAAACTGAGAAAACCGTTTTCGAATACAAGAAAATGGAATTTGATTTAAAAGATAAGATAAATATCTTAAAACATGAGCTAGAGGGTAGTATGGATATTAGAAATATCATGTCAAAGGTCAATAGAGACCTACAGGCTAAGTTAGATGAGGCCATTAAGAATAAAGATAATGTTGACCTCAAGATTCAAAGATTTGATAGAGCCACCCAAGCCCTAGGAGACTGTGTAGCTAAACAAAGGGATCCTAAGGACATGACTGGGATTGGGATGAATGATTACTCTCTGGTTCCACCACCAGCTGGTGACTTCTATGGTGTCCTTAGACAGGATTTGTCTTGGACTGGTATACCAGAATGCCAAGAAGAGGAATTCTCTCCTCCACCAAGAGTTGTCACCCCAGTAGAAGAGTATCAACAAAAACTGACTGACCTAAATGAGTGGAAGAAAGCTAACCCTACTTTATTTTTTAAGGGAGGTTTGCTATGTGAAAGTCCCAATGAATCACCACCCATTAAGGTTACTCACCCAGTTACTGGTAAAGCTGTTGACCTAGGCTCAAACACTGTTAGAAGACCTACCATTAAATATGCAGAGATGTATAAAAATAATAGGTCACCCAAGAGCCAAGTTAACAACATGGAACAGGTTTCTTCGCTTCTAGACCTAAGAGTGTGTCTAAGAAAGCCTGTTATACTTGTGGTAGCTTTTCACATTTGGCATACAAGTGTGTCAACGCTCCCAAAGCCAGCGCTGACAGGAACAATTTCAGCGCTGATAGGAAGAAAGTCAACATTGTTAGGAAGTCAAACGTTGTCAGACCCAGACCTTGTGTGCAGCAAAGTCCACAAGTGATTAGACCTGCCCCATTCTTCTCTAGAAGGTCTAACACTCATGGACAAAGACCTTTTCAAAAGACAAACACCTGGTCAAATAGGCAATGGGTTCCTGTAGCAAACCCTAGGTTCAACGCTGACAAGGGTAATTTCAGCGTTGACAGGACAAAACCCAACGCTGACAGAAACGTGACCAGACCTAAGTATTTGCAGCCACAAGGTAAGGGGTCAAAAGCTTCTTCAAGCTTAACATGGAGACCCAAGAAAGATCAAAACCCTAATAATAATGGAATTTCAATGACTTGCAATAGGTTTAATTACATTTCAAAGGTCATTACAAAACCAATTGGGGTTAACTGGGTTTTTCATCCTAAAAAGGATGAAAATGGGGTTGTTGTGAGAACTAAGTCTGTTCTTATTGAACAACCAGATGAATCCAAGTCTTCTGAGACTTGGGTTCCCAAAGAAAACTAATTTGTTTTCTTTATGTGCAGGGCATTCAAAAGCAGATCAATGATTATGGATATTGGGATAGTGGATGCTCAAGGCACATGACAGGAAAGGAAGACTATCTGACGAATTTCTCTCCTATTAAAGATGGTGATAAGGTATACTTTGGAGGGGGCTACGGCACCATTACAGGCAAAGGAACCCTTCTCACCAATAATCTACGTTTTGAGAATGTCTTCCTGGTAAAAGAACTGGATTATAATCTGTTTAGTGTATCACAAGTGTGTGATAACAAAAATAAGGTTCTTTTCACTGATACTGAGTGTTTGGTGTTAAGCAAGGATTTTAAGATCCCTGATGAGAAGTATATTGAGTATAGAACACCTAGGCATAGGGACATATACAATGTGAATTTAAATGGGATTAAAGTGAATACAAATATGTCTTGTTTTTATGCTAAGGCCTCAGTAGATGAAAGTAATTTATGGCACAAGAGACTAGGGCACATAAATTTTAAAAATATAAATAGACTTGTGAGGCTTGGTTTAGTTGATGGTTTGCCTGAGAAGGCCTTCCACAATGACCACTCTTGTGTTGCATGTCTTAAAGGCAAGCAGCACAAGGTCTCATTCAAGTCCAAGCAGGTGCATACTAGTTCCAGACCTCTTCATATGCTACACATGGACCTCTTTGGTCCAACAAATATAGAAAGTTTGAATGGCAAGTCATATTGTTTTGTTGTCACTGATGACTTTTCTAGGTTTACTTGGACATTCTTTCTAGCTATGAAGAGTGACACAGCTGATGTTCTTATTAAATTTATCACTCAAATTGAGAAAAGGTCTGGTAATGAGGTTAAGATGCTTAGGAGTGATAATGGTGGAGAATTTAGGAACAAGAAGCTAGATGATTTTTGTGCCAGGAAGGGAATTACTAGGCAGTTTAGTATTGCTAGAACCCCACAACAAAATGGGGTTGCTGAAAGGAAAAATAGAACCCTAATTGAAGCAGCCAGAACAATGTTGGCTGATGCTCACTTTCCCATAGCCTTTTGGGCTGAGGCTGTTAATACAGCATGCTATGTGCAAAATAGAGCATTGGTTAACAAAATTCAGAACAAAACACCTTATGAGTTATTTTGGGGAAGAAAACCTAATATTGGTTTTCTCAGACCTTTTGGTTGTCATGTAGTTGTTCTAGATACTAGTGATGCCTTAGGGAAATTTAGTGCAAAAGGTGATGAGGGCTACTTCATGGGGTATTCAGTGCAGAGCAAGGGTTATCGGGTTTATCTTAAGGAGGACAAACGGATTGTTGAAAGAGTACATGTTAGGTTCTTAGAGAATAAACCTAGTGATCCTGAAAGTGGTCCTAATTGGTTGTTTGATTTGGAACCCTTATCTAGAACTTTAAATTATATGCCTGTCACTAATCCAGACATTGTGAAGGTAACTTCAAATGTTGTGGAGGAACAAGTTGTTGATGTTTCAGGTACACAGATTGATGAGAGGGTTGGATCACAAGCAGAAAAGGCATCTCCTACATTTGAATATGTCACAATTCCCATTTGGACTGATGCTTTTGCTGCTGCTACTGCTGCTGGACAAGATAATGGTGGTCTCCAAATACCACCAAATACAAACATGCATGGTTCTTCAGGCGCTGACAAAGGCAAATCTAGCGCTGACAAGACCAATTCAGACGTTGACAACAACATTTAAGGCGCTGTCAGCCCTGACGCTGACAACCAAGATTCAAATGTTGACAACACTTATGGGCATCTTTTCTCTTCCAGTTTTGAACAAGGTGGACCTTCCAATGTCCATGAAGAGATTCCTGTTGCTCAAAGAGAGTCTGATGAAGAAGATATTGGCAACATGGAGCGTGAAGTTGAGGACACCAGACTTTTTGAAGGAGGAGTTCTCACTTCCACAATGAAGAATCACCCCCCATCTCAGATCATTGGTGATGTTATGACTCCAGTTCAGACAAGAAGATCCCATCAAGGTCTTGGTGGATTTATTGCCAATATTCACAAGAAGGTTGATACCCCTCTTGTGCAAGCATGTTTGTTTGCATGTTTTCTGTCACAAGAAGAACCCAAGAAGATATTTGATGCTCTCAAAGAACCAAGTTGGGTGGAAGCAATGCAGGATGAGCTTCACCAATTTGCTATTCAGGATGTTTGGGAGCTGGTTGATTGTCCTAGATATGTCAGACCTATAGGGACAAGATGGGTTCTCAGGAACAAAAGAGATGAAAGAGGTATTGTGGTCAGAAACAAGGCAAGGTTAGTGGCTCAAGGTTATACACAAGAGGAGGGGATAGACTATGAGGAAGTCTTGCACCAGTTGCAAGGATTGAAGCTATTAGTATTTTTCTAGCCTATGCTTCTTGCATGGGCTTCACAGTCTATCAAATGGATGTGAAGAGTGCATTCTTGTATGGCACCATTGTTGAGGAAGTTTATGTCATGCAACCTCCTGGTTTTGAGGATCCAGAGCATCCAGATAAAGTGTATAGAGTCAAAAAGGCTATGTATGGCCTTCATCAAGCCCCTAGAGCATGGTATGGTACTTTGTCTACATATTTGGTGGACAATGGATTCAAGAGGGGCACCATAGATCAGACACTATTTACAAAGAAGAAAGGCAAGGATGTATTGCTTGTACAGGTCTATGTTGATGATATCATTTTTGGGTCTACTGATCCAAAGATGAGTGAGGATTTCTCCAAGCTTATGACAGACAAATTCAAGATGAGTGCTATGGGGGAGATGAACTTCTTTCTTGGTTTACAAGTTCAGCAGAAAGAAGATGGTATCTTCATCTCCCAGGACAAATATGTTGCTGAAATCTTGAAGAAGTTTGGCTTTTCTCCACATGAAAAGAGGGCTTCTACTCCTATGGATAGAGAACACCCTTGGGGAAAGATTGGAGATGGGAAAGATGTTGATGTCAGGCATTATAGATCCATGATTGGATCATCTTACTGCTTCCAGACCTGATATCATGTTTGCTGTATGTGCTTGTGCACGTCATCAAGTGACTCCCAAAGAATGTCACCTTTATGCTGTGAAGAGGATCTTTAGGTACCTAAGATGTTTCCCTACTCTTGGTTTGTGGTACCCAAAGGATTCACCATTGGAGCTGATTGCATATTCAGACAGTGATTATGGAGGTGATAAGTTTGATAGGAAATCCACAACTGGTGGATGTCAGTTTCTTGGGAGCAGATTAATATCTTGGCAATGCAAGAAACAAACAGTGGTGGCTAACTCTACAACTGAAGCAGAGTATGTGGCTGCAGCAGCATGTTGTGGTCAAGTGTTGTGGATTCAGAACCAGCTGTTGGATTATGGGTATAATTTCATGCATACTAAGATATTTGTTGACAATAATAGTACTTTATGCATCATTAAGAATCCTGTGCATCATTCTAAAACTAAACATATAGAAATTAGACACCATTTTATAAGAGATTGCTTTGAGAAAGGTTTAATACAACCAGATAGGGTTGACACTGAGGACAATGTGTCAGATTTATTAACTAAACCTTTTGATACTGGAAGATTTCAATACTTGGTAACAAGTATTGGAATGGTTAATCTCACTTAATATGTGTTTTGGATTCTTTTTGTAAAAGTATGTACAGGATGATGCATTATTATTATTGGTCTTGTTGATGATTTAGATTTTCCACTATACTTTTCTAACACTGACAAAGGTTGTTTGAACACTGATAAGTGTTTTTGCAACGTTGTCAGCAATATAATTGTCTAACGCTGACAAAGCTTCCTTCAACGCTGTTATGTGTTATCGGGGCGTTGTCAGCAACAATGTTAGTTTTGTGGTTTTCAATCTAAATGTGCAGATGGTGTTAGCAGTATATCATTGGATACAGAGTTGCTTATGGATCAAAGGAGAAGCATTTGGACAAGTTTTTATTTATGGATGATGGTTGGAATGTTTCATTCCTATCTTGACATAAATTTTTTATGTTCATGCATGATTTTAGCAAACTTTTTGTATCATAGTTTAAGGGGAGGTTTTAGGAACCTTTAGGATTTTTGGGTATCCATATGATACTCTTATCACAATTCTAGATTGTGTCCACAGGTGAGTATGGGTTAGTTTTACTAAACCATGAGGCACTGTAGCATGCATAGTATATCAACTTTGCATGTTGCCAAGACATTTTTGGCCTAGAATTGGTTGTGGTCTGTTGGGAGACTTGGGAATGATTTTGATATGGGATTTACCTGGGAGTAACAAGGATTTTATAAGGTAACTTGGTTGTTAAGAATTTTGGTTAGCAAGGGACACTAGAGGATTGTTATGTCTATCTTGCTTATGCAAGTGTGCATAACTGGACAGTGCTTGCCGCCCTATAATAATTATCAGCTTTTGGTTATTTTCTCTAGGATAAATTACTTGTTAAGGTCATTTTTCACTTTTTAAAACAATTTTATTTTTGGACGCTGACAAGATTTTTCCAAACGTTGTTGTGACCAAATTGGACGCTGACATGGCTTTAGGAGAACGTTGACAAGATTATAGCCGTTGGGCGTTGATGGGTTATATTTGACCATTGACACTCAATGGGACCTACCCAGTTGTTACTTTTTGCCATATTTTCAAGCCGTAATTTTAGGAGTTGTTACTTTCATTAAATGCATGAGATAACTTATAACTTTTTCAATATTTTCATGATTAGTTTTTGAAAATCTTTGCCTATTTTTGGGCCAATCACATGCATTGTTTATCTCCTATAAATTTGGCTCCTATTTTTAAACAGGATATCTATAATTCTTGTCTAACACTTTTCTCTTATCAACCTTCATCTTCTACACTTCAAATTAACAGCTTTCATCAATGGCACCAAGGTTTAACTCAGCAGAATTGGATTTGGGGTTCAAGTCTCAACACAACATGATTGCTTATCTTGTTGCTGATAATGATTTGTTTCCTCAATACACACAAATGGTGGCGTATTTGAACGCATCTCCATTAAGGTATGCTCTTTCTCATGCACCACTCATTCCAGTCACACACATTAAACAGTTTTGGAACACTGTTAGTTCCTCAACAGTTAATGGAGTGACCACATTAACTTCTATTGTTCATGGGAGGTCTTGGGTGGTTACTGAGGCCTTGGTACGCCAGGCCTTGCATCTTGATGATGCTGATGGTGTAACCATTCTTCCCATAAATGAAATAGAACAAGGGCTTAGGGCTTTGGGATATCCAATTCCTGATGAAGGTACTCTTAATAAGTACCATAAGCAGGAATTTCCCCCAGCCTGGAAGTACCTCATTCACATTCTCCTTCAATGTTTGAGTCCCAAATGTACTGCACATAATGAGATTAACAGATCTATTGCTAGTGCTATTGTGTGCATTGCAACAGGGCAAAAATATAACTATTCTAAAATGATTTTTGAAGGGATGTGTAAAAATAAGGGGACAAAAATGACTTTAGCTTATCCCCGTTTTCTGCAAATGATTTTTGATGATCAACGATATTGTTCAAGGGATCACAATGATTTTTATAAGATCCCTGAACAAAAGAAAGCTATTTTTACAAAGATGGATTCACCACCTCATAGAGATTTACCTTTAACCCCAGCCATGCTTGCTGTTATTGCAGCAGCACAACCCCAACCAGACCCCCAACCTTATATTGACCCTCACCCACAACTTGAACCTATTCCTGAACCTTTACCCTCACCTGAACAAATGCAAATAGACCAAGAACCCTTTGACGCTGACACATTAAATGTTGGCATTGATGTGCCTATTTCTAACGCTGACACCCAACCATCACAATCCCAAACACCCCTTAACCAACCCACATCTACCCATTCTTCCACACCATCTTCCACACCACCTGACTATAGGTTGATCAAACGCCAAAGGACTACTGGAGTGTTCTCCTCTGGTGGTCCTAGCCATGAAGCAGAGAGAACCACCACCACAAGTGTGGCTGGTGACCTGGATGAGGCTGGGACTATTGGTTCTGGCTTAGAAGCTGGCCAAGGCAGTCCCACCATAATTAAGTCCTCATCCATTCCCAATGAATCTGACTTGGGAGGTCAAATCCCTATTTCAGAAGAGGGCAGACTGGAACCAATGACTCTTTTGGAATTGACGGTAGTCTGCATTCGCTTGCAAAAGCAAAATGCAGACTTAGTACAAATTGTCAGCTCACAAGGCCTTGAACTCAAGGAATTGAGGGAGAGGATTGTTGTTTTGGAGAGTAATCAAGCTAGGAGAGGTATGGAGGAGTCTTCCAAAGGGGAGGAAGATCAAAGAAATCTGAGTGATAAGAGCAGTCAAGATGGTCGATCAATGGATGTTGCTGAAGCTCTTACTACTTTGAAGGAACAAACAGGTTTTGATACGTCCTTAATCTCTCCAACCAATCTAAATTTATCATTTACAGCTATGTTGAGAGAGGTTACACAAGGCGCTGAGGGAAAATATTTGAGCGTTGACAAGACAAATTTGGACGCTGATAGAAGTATTTTGGGCGCTGATAGAGGAAATTTGGGCGTTGACAGATCTGCATATGGAGGTGATGTATTCCAGTCATCATCTATCATTAAGGATGTTCCTACTCAGGTATTACCATCTACCTTACCAACCATTGCACCATCAGATAAGGGTAAGGGTATATTGGTAGAAGAAGTTGTTCCAAAGAATGCCGCCCAGGTTGAATTTGATAGAAGACTGGCTGAGCAATTGATGGAACAAGGTGAAAAAGAAAAGTCACCATTTGTTGTGACTTCTGAAGAACAAAGTGATGGAGCTAGCTCAGACTCAAGTGTGATGATTATTGAACCAGAAAGGCTTGAGTATGGTGATGAGCTTACTAGGGAAAAGTTGAGAGATTTAAAGTTGCAGATTGACTTTGACATGCCAGAGGTGGTTCAGATGTACAATTCTTGGGAAGAAAGCTGTATGGATAATCCAGACTTGACCATTTCAGATCAAATTTGGGGTTTGGAGCTTCTTCTTAGAGTTCAGAAGGATTGTAAGGTGATTTTGAAGCACAAGGCAAGCAACATTCTCTCTGAGTTGAAAAGGGATAGAAGGAAGCTCTACTTTATGTTGCTCAGATGTCATGGAGTTGGATGGACACATCAGAAGTTGAAGGCTTTGACATTTGATGAGTTGGAACATAGGGCTTATCCTATTTGGGTGAAAGTGCAGGAAGAAAACACTTTCAGACTTCTTTCAGATGAAAGAAAGGAGCAACTTGCAGAAGAGATAGAAATCAAGAAAGCTATGATAGTTCCCAGGCCAGTGAAGAAGGGATTTACACTTGAGTTTCCAAAAGATATGAATCAACTATATCCAAGTGAAGCAGTTATTAGAAAGAGCCTCAAGCTCTCCCCATTAGAAGCTTCAGATATGGTGCATGTGTTACCATTAGATTCCAGGAATCCAATTGTGAGGTATGATGAGGATGAATGTGGATTCTGGAAGATTGGAAGATATGGCAAGGAGGTACACACTTTTACCATTCTCATATCTTTATTTGCAAGTTGTGATAGAGAAGACTTGGTGGACCTTTGGAGGTTACTAGAGACCAAGTATGAGGCTGAAGCACCAACTTCAGCTAATGGAATAAAACTTTGGACCACATTCAAAAGAATGTGTGGGACAAATGAGGAAGATCCTGAAATATGGAAGGATCTTGAAGATGACCTCAGTGGTCTTCAATGGAGGTTATATTCAGCTGTTGGTGTATACCATTTGAGTTCTACAAAGTTTGTTGAGTATCTACTAGTGGATGCTCAGTATTTCATATCCAAGGCTGTTTTGGAAAAGATGAAGGACACCCAGTTGGAGATAGACTATACAAGTGACGTGGCAAAGAATTTGATCAGATTTATTTATTACCAATATGATAAGGTTTGTCAGACTCCTCCAAGTTCTTAATGTTTATTCAGAAACTTGATCATAAGAGTGGATATCAAGTTTAGGGGAGGATTGTTGGGAATAAATTAAGGCCAGATCACTTGAACGCTGACAAGAACAACTCAAGTGTTGACAGGAACAAAGTGAGCGCTGACAGCTCAAGCGTTGACAAGTTAAAGTCAAGCGTTGACACATGGAAGACAAGCACTGATGGAAGATATAAGCTACACGTTTATTATGTTCTAGAATACTTCTAGTAAGGATAGAAACGACAATGTATTTTCTATCTTTATCTTTACCTAGAATAGTTGATACGTAGCTTATTGTACAAGGCTTCTTAGTCTATAAAAGAAGGCCTTTAGGTTAATGTTTAATATCAAGTTTTCATTAAGTTTTCATTCGTAAACATCTTTCATTGTAAGCAAGTTCGACATTCATAATCAAAGTGAAAGTTTTGTTTACATCTTGTGTTCTTGTTTAAGTATTAAATTCCGCATAATACTTAGATTCACAAAGCATATAACAAAGGTTTCTCTACGTGTTATACTTGATCTAATCTCGTATACACAAAGCTAATCGATCTAAGTTTGGGATCAACAAGTGTTGGGTCAAAAAGTTGATGTGGCAGAAACTCAAAAACGAAGAAAACATGAAGGTATTTGTCTAGGCGTTGACAAGAGCATTCCAGGCGTTGACATGTACAATTTAGGCGTTGATGGAATCAAGCATTGTCAAGAGCAATTCAAGCATTGTCACATGCAATTCAAGCATTGACAAAACGTAGACAAAGAAGCTTATGGAAGCTTCTATTTAGATAAACATGCAAAAGATATTCTGCATAAGTTTATTTAAATAGAAGATTTACTTGTTTATTCATCATTATCTCTTGTAAACCCTAATCCTTACACTATAAAAGGAACCAAGGGTCTTAGGTTTTATTCATATAATTCATTCACAATGTAAACCTAAAGTGTGTGTTGACTAGACGTGGGATTCAATGTATACACGTCTAGTGATTGTTGATTATTAATATAATTAGCAATCCATGTGTTTTAATTCATGTTTCGTGCCTAAACACCTTGTTAATGATTGTTGTTCTAATTCCGCTTTGATTGTATAATCATATGAACAATGATCATTCCTAGTAGCTTAAAAGATCCGGAAACTAAGGTTTCCACAATTGGTATCAGAGCCTCATGGCTCGTGATGCTAGGACCAACAAGGTGTTCGTAATGTTGAAAAGAAGAAAAATCTGTCTAGGGTTTTTCTGGGCGTTTTTGTGTGCGCAGCAGTATTCAGAAGGTCATAACTTTTGATTGAACCGTTGGATCGTCACGAAATTTTATATGTGTGTTCTACATACATAGATCTAAACATCCACCGGAGGGATTGTCGAGTATTATCCCCAGGCAAAAGTTATTAAGCGTCAAAGTCAGCAGTAGGATGAATGCAGTTTTCTGTGGACAGCCATGTTCAAAACACGTTTTCTCCTTCGTTAACCGTTGGATCTTCGTGATTTTTGAACTGTAGATTCTTGGCACTTGTGTCTAGGATCTCACCGAAGGGATCTTCGATCTGAGCTTTCTTGAAGAAGATATTCGTGGTCGAAGTTGGCTGCTGTAATGGTTCTCGTTTTTAGGGTTTGGATTAAAAACCCTAGATTAATTGTACATTAGTGCTGGATTAAAGTAACATGCTGTTAGCTTTGGGGAATCGATTCGTCATGAATCGATGATGAACCCTAGCAGCACATTATGGTTTCTTACACAACAGTTTGTGCAACGTGATTATTAGGGTTTTTGAACAAACTCTAGATCTATGATAATGAAGATTACTCGATATAAAAGGATCATAGCAGACGTGAGGTCAGATTCCAGTATGTGTACTTCACGTTTATTTAGCAGGTCGTGATTTTTATTTGGTCCAAGAATACAGAAAACACACGTGGGGATTACAGCTCATCTTTTTGGAACGTAATATATGAAGACACATCGTTGATCTATTTTCTTCTACCAAGAGAAGAAATTGTTTTGGAACATATGGGCATCACGTTATGGGTAGTAAGCAAACAGAAAAAGGATGTGACGTCACATTCAGCATTTGTGTTCACAAGATTCTATGCTTGTGATTGGATATTGAATTTGTGTTCACACGACTAAAGACTTCTTATTGGTGGAAAGATTGCATTCACATGATTATTAGATCTGTGTTCACACGATATATATATTCATTTGCATTCAAAGCTGTGAATGAAGTCAAGTATTCGCATGAAGCTCTCAATTCTTATTGGAGGAGAAAGCTTGTATTCACACGGTATGAGAATTCTGATTGGATGATGCATATATTACTCACGTGGATTCAAGTAACACAATATATATGTATCTTTGAGAAAGGTTTCTCTATGTGTTGGACGAAATTTGAAGATCAGATATTCACGTGGGAAGGTGTATCACAGTTGGTCAACGTCTGCTATAACGAGAGTCATGTGATGATCGTTTTTGGTTTCTAATTTTTAGATGGCAAGAAATTCGTGAATTTCAAACGGATGAATATGGGATAGATACAGAAAGAGATATTCATGCATATCTTTGGATAATTTAAACAATACTTTTGTGGATTCATTGAGGATACGTTTAAAAAGGAGAAAGATATAGGATGTTGCTAATTTTCAGGGATTTGGTTTTTCCAAATCTTTAGAAAGTTACTAATCGTTTGTTAGTTTGACGCTGACAAAAGTTTTTGATTAAGACGCTGACAAGGTTTATGGTTGGCGCTGACATATGGAATTTTGACGCTGACGAGTGAAAATTTGACGCTGACAGAATAAGTCAACGCTGATAGAGTTGACAGTGTCGTCCGATATATGAACTTCAACGCTGATAGGTATTGTCCGATATTGGACAATACATCTGCCAAAGATATTGGACAGAAGAAGATATTGGACAACACAAGGTTTGCTGCTGTTTGAGAAAATTGGTACGTTTTAAGCACACAAAAAGGAGGATTATACACACAAAGGTACATGGAATCTCCGTTTTAATCTAGAATATCATGTTGATATTTATGGCTCGGATATTTTTAAACGGAATTAATGATCTTAAAGCGAGTTAGCAACTTTTTATGGGAATTTGATGAATATTTTAAACTATGTAATCGGGATAGCCTTGTAAAAGAGTTATCCGTCTTGATGCTTTTACATATGGTATGAAGATGTTATTCCATTAAATTCATCATGAAGAAGTGTTGGCTTAAGGGGAAGAATTCTTATGATAAGTTTGGTGATTGAAGAAGATTTTCGCGAGTTTGTGTTCTATCATATCTTAAAGTCATGCACTTCCAGCCACTGACTTTAAAGGTAACTTGTTCGTGCTTTACATGGTTGGTGACGAAGACTTGTCATAACACTTGAAGGAGTTACATTATCGTGCTCAGTGTCTCACAAAGGATGAGAATATTGACAAGGGATCGAGGTCTACTTATATCTCCTCTATAAGTTCTTAGTCACATGGATAGTACAAGACATGGAACACAAGGTTGGGTTATTCTACTTCTACATCAAAAATATTATATTAATTGTTCTTCAAGATCATTACACAAAGCTACTTTTGGAGAATCTTCAAAGATTGCATAAATTGTTACTTTCCTTGTTGATGTGACAAAAAGGGGAAGAAATACATGCTACACTTGAGGGGAAGCAATTTGAAGATCATGTACAACTTACAAGAGATACACATACAGTTTTGCCACTATCAACTAGGGGAAGATTGTTGGGTCAAAAAGTTGATGTGGCAGAAACTCAAAAACGAAGAAAACATGAAGGTATTTGTCTAAGCGTTTACAAGAGCATTCCAGGCGTTGACATGTACAATTTAGGCGTTGATGGAATCAAGCATTGTCAAGAGCAATTCAAGCATTGTCACATGCAATTCAAGCATTGACAAAACGTAGACAAAGAAGCTTATGGAAGCTTTTATTTAGATAAACATGCAAAAGATATTCTGCATAAGTTTATTTAAATAGAAGATTTACTTGTTTATTCATCATTATCTCTTGTAAACCCTAATCCTTACACTATAAAAGGAACCAAGGGTCTTAGGTTTTATTCATATAATTCATTCACAATGTAAACCTAAAGTGTGTGTCGACTAGACATGGGATTCAATGTATACACGTCTAGTGATTGTTGATTATTAATATAATTAGCAATCCATGTGTTCTAATTCATTTTTCGTGCCTAAACACCTTGTTAATGATTGTTGTTCTAATTCCGCTTTGATTGTATAATCATATGAACAATGATCATTCCTAGTAGCTTAAACGATCCGGAAACTAAGGTTTCCACATCTCTTTGTCTTTTGTACAAAGGATGAAATTATTGAACGTGTAACGACATAAGAAAACATTAGTAAAACTCACATTTTTCACCAAAAGTAGGAACTGAAAAATTACAAATATGCAATTTCATTTGCAAAATCGAACAGACATGATGCATAAATACTTAGTCTTGTTTCAAAATAGTTTGCTTCATTTGTTCTTTTTAATATCCCCTGATCTATCCATCTGTTACCTCGTCAAAAAAGGTCTCATGGAAACTCATCACAGCCACAATACCAATTTTTCATGATACTCCTTTACAAACAACAACCCATTGGCTCAGAAAATAAATTTTTAAAAAGTGCAACTTTTAACAAAAATGAGGTTACCAACATAATTACAAAGGGGGTGTATGTCTTGGCTTGTGCCTTTTCTGGTTTCAGGCTAATGTTTCAAAAGTTTATTTTTTGTGGCTTAGTTTGAAACTTTGTAGCTTATATAAGTTTATATAAGCCAAAAAGTTTAAAGATAAGCCAAGAACTCAAGGTTATGAGACATAAGATCGAACCAAATAAACCATAAGCTGAAACAAACACCCTCTCGTTCAAACTCTAAATTCACTTACTTTACTCACCTAATAAGCACACATTAATTAATACTCTGCAACATATATCAAGACTGTAACCATATAGTCACCCCGCCAAGATATCTATTTCGACATCTTTCTCAACCCGGCCCGGAGGCAACCACAATAGGTCGCCATGCCAAAAGGCGGATAAGCTCAACGTTACTGTCCCACATAAAAATTAAAACCCTATATAGGTACTCGTTGTGAAGCATATGATTGCAAGGGCCGACAATCCAAGCAGACCTCGTGAATTAACCCGGATAAATGTACATTGCTGCAATCAAAGGTAAAGGTTGTTATACTTACAATCGTGCCTCATATAAACATGTGATTACCAACCTCCAGTTATATTTCCAAGTAGCATCTCTGAAGGTTCCTGTAAAGAGCTACTGAAAATGTACCTGCCCAATTCAGAATAGGGGTGATTATAGAAGGCAGCGACATCATTATTGATTACCCGTCAGTAGCGACGGAACAAATTCTAACCTGTAAGAAGTAGACAGCATTAAAATTGGATGTGTGGTGCCACGCTAACTACCTGTTATTATACACAAAAATAAACCTTCATAAAATACCCTTAAAAGCATAAGCATAGTTTGCTAAAAACTGTGATAATATCCATCTCGCAAATGATCGACAAACAATCTTGTCACAAAACTTTAAATTATTTTTTAAAAAGTTATTGTTTTGAATTACGATTTTATGAAAAAGTTGTTACATAAAAATATATACTTACAGAAGTTACAAACAGCAAATGAGGTGTAAACAAATCATTTATTTATCCAAAATTTGTAAGTAATATATACCCGTAAATCTACAAAGAACACAACCCCACCAAACCATCTAGTAATTCTAGTCCAATAGTCAAATAAGTAACAGAACATTATAGCAAATCGCAATGTACATAAGCTCTTAATGCTTTAGTGAAAATTTAAAATCAATACAGTGGGCTATAAACCACAAAATTAAACATTTAATAAAAAAATAAAAATACAACATGAATAAAAAGTAGCACCTTGTAGTCGGAGGACGTCGCCAGTGTCACCAGTGGAACCCCAGCTACACCACAGTCGTCATCTGCATGTCACAAACCCCAATTAAAAGCAATTAAACCATAATGCCATCAAAACAATCCAAAAGCAAAGAGTTTAACTCACCAATAAAGTTGCATCACCCTAACCCTAATTAAGATAGGAGATATTTGGGGGTGAAGCTTCTTCTATAATATAACTTACATGAGGATAAAGAAAGTGAATACGATCGTGTGTGTGGTGGTGAGTAGAGGATGAAAAATAGATCTAAAACCAAATCAATAGTTCATTTTAGTAAAAATAATTCAAAAACCCATTCAATCAAGTTACTGACCATTGAAATCATAAATTGAAACAGGAGAAGATATACCTTGTTTATATCAATAAACTCACGCGCAGCAAGAAATCATAGACTTCAAAACCAACAAAAGCTTAACCCCAAATCAATTAGATCGCTGCTTAAATATGCCTGATTTATCACTTGGATTATACAATTAAGAAACAAATCGTAAGTTCAGAACTGAAGAAAGATGTGTGGTTTTGGAAAAATGTGAGAGGAAGATATGGAAGTGATTGAGATCTATGGTCGGGATACAATAAGGATAAGGATAGATGGGATCATATAGAGGTGAGACACACAATAACAATGGGAGAGAAGCACAAACAATGGCTATGATGCATTTGACATAAATGAGGTTACACACAAACAAAACCAATGGCTAATAATGAGACTTATATCTCATCTCTCACAAATATTATGTAGTTTTTTATTTTCATTTCCCATATTGAATAAAGGGGTAATGAATGGAGAAGATGGGATGCAAGAAAATGAAAGTATGGAGGCGATGCAAATGGACTGGTGAAGATATGGGTATTACTGCTGTCACACCCCACCGTGGCGGAATATGGGGCACGACGTATGGATATCATCACAACAATAGCGTGTCTATAGAGATAACTAAATGATATAAGAAATGTCATAAATGGCGACACAAATGTCATGACAATATCTCAACATGCAGGAGTCTAGGTAAGTAGGTCACAGTCCTACCACTTACCCAAGACAAACAATAAACATAAACCAAACAAACATATAGGTGCCAACATGTATCACTTATCAAAAGAAAAACATAAAGGTAAACTAAGAAGGAACGGGGATCTCCTTCTATATGCAATCCTAAGGCATCCAAGTCTAGCCACTTCTATCCTCAAGCTTAACCACATTCATACATGAAAGAGACACTAAAACACGTCAACATAAAGTTGGTGAGAGTCATAGGTTTAGATTCCAACCGAAAACAGATTATAATTAGCTGTGAACAACCATAAACCACTACACATATGGACAATGTGCTACAAATATGCATTAACAACTAACATTCAAGATCAATCATTCCAAACAAAATCCAAGGCCCTCAGCCTTACCAAACACCATGGTACCATAGATGATCACACTATGTACCTATCCCACGGCCACCACCTTGTCATTATCCATTGGTCCCATAGACGATCACGCTATGTACCTATCCCAAGGCCCCTACCTTGTCAAACCATAATAACTGAGACGGCACGTGTCCCCCGATCCAAATCATACACAATCAAGAATCACATAGCAGTTAATCACATAATGTACACACAAGTCCATCACAACCTTAAAACATTCACAGCATCAATTTATAAATAACTCAACACAGTGTCTCTTCCATCCCATCTGGAAGTCAAAATCAATAGTAAACATGGGACTATGAAACTCACCTGATTGAGCTTCCCCAAACATCTGCGCACTAGCAAAAAGCTAACAAACCAAAAACACATAATCAAAACATGAACCAAACACTAAAATGGCTCATCAACCTATGATGGACATCTAACCTTATCCCATATATATAACTCATATATATGCTATAAGAATCTCATTACACACCTCTATAAAGCCCTTAACTCGTTTTACTTCATAACACATCCCGTTAACATTTTATCAAAAACAGTCCCAGTTTTAGATCTCCAAATTATAAGCCAAACGCCCACCTAAACACACCCCTGACCTTTGTAAAGGGAATATTTATGCCCTTACATATGTTAGCTAACACCTCCCACTTGTCTCAACCTTAAAGCTACTGTTAAGGCCCCGATATATATATATATATATATATATATATATATATATATATATATATATATATATATATATATATATATATATATATATATATATATATATATATATATATATATATATATATATATATATACTTTTGTCATTCCAGATTTACTGATTTTAAACATACTAAAAGTTTGTTACTATTAGGGGATCTTACCCTAAACCACAACCTTAGCCCAAGTGCGGATACTTACTACAATATATAAACCATCTCTCATGTTCGTGAGAAGATACCAATGCAACCCTAAGTACCCCAAACAACCCAAAACTTAAAAAGAAAACAGGCTGACTTCAAAACTGTTTTGACCTCCGACTGTTGTAACCTGTATTTGACCCACTTCCTGACCTCCAATTTAGTTCTAACTTCTTGAATTGGAAAGCCACTTCAAATAGATTTCCAGGGATATGTGGATCACAAAATAAGAGTTTGTAGAACTCCCTATATGATCAAAACAATGACCCAAAATTCTGCCCAGTTTTTAAAAACGGGTTTAACAAAATCAACCTCATTAATTAACCCTAATCCCTCTAATTACAAGCCCTAATCTATGTAATCATCATATTAAAAAGGGTTTGAAGATTTTACCTTAGATTTTTTGGAAAACAAGATTTTTGATGAAGAACCCTAATTTTCTCCATGGATGTAGACCCATACTTGATCTCCAGAGATTTTATGAAGTGTTTTGATAAAAATAAGGCTTTCTATACTTTCCTAACAAGTCCTTGGCCCATATACAAAAGCCCAGTTCCCTTTTTCCCTTTTTTCCCCTTTTCTTTTCTTTTTTTCACATAACCGACCTATACCCATTTAATTTCGTTTTTTTTCCTTTTTATTATTAATAATTGTATTAATAATATTACGTTAATTTTCCTTAATTTATTTCAGCTCCTAAAGCCTCCAAAACCTCAAAACCGTAAAACTAGTCAAATTTACGCGTTTTACCGTAAAAGACGTAAAATATACACTTTTATAAAAAAATCTCAAATTTTGAAATAAACTTTATAACTAAGTCCTAAATGACTTAAAACCATCCCGAAAAATAACCATTGACTAGTTACCTCATCTGAGACCTCTAAATGCTAAACCGTAAATCGTAAAAATACGATTTTCTATAATACATATACGTATACGTAAAACCACTAAATAACACCATCTCATTTCATAGTCACTACCATGTGAGCTCATGAACATGAAATCATCTCACATCATTTCACTCACAAGGTACCCCGTACCGGAAACGATATCCAAACCACAATCTATACACACCAATAAGCACATAAACACGTAAAGACACGTAACTAGCACAAAATAAAATTAAGTGACGAACCTCAAAACCAGGGTTGTCACATCACTCCCTCCTAATAGAAATCTCTTCCCGAGATTTACTCCTTAGGATCAAACACACAAACAACACATCACACGAGGATACTTGTTCTAAACGAACTCCTCTCATTCCCACGTGAACTTTAGTTCAAGTTTCAAAATACCACATATACAAACCAAAAAAAATTAAACTCATTGCCAAACTCTTGACCTCACAGTCAATAAATCTCAGAAATGACTCTTTGATAAAACAAAGACTCTTATTTACACAAGTCCCGAATAACCGTACATGCAAAATGCATTCTCAAACAACCTTTACCAATCTCAATACATGAAATATATCATGTATACAACTCATTTCCCCCATGTAATTCTATCCTCATATGCTACTGGTCCGATCTTTCCAAGGATCATAAATGGACCTAGAAAACTCTACATCAACTCTTCCATTTTACCAAAACATATCACCCGTTACTATAGGTGAAACTCCCTTTAGTCCGTACCCCAAACTACTTAAAATTTCCAATTTCCTTACAAAGGGACCTATGACGGTCTTTCACATACCCATTAGTTCTTCCAATCCAAATCATTTTATGATCTATACACAGCATCAAAAGGACGGTTATCTCAGTTAGACCAAGCCCTTCGTCCCTATGGCACATCACACCTATAACTCCTCATCCATTTGATTATCGATACTAAGCCTCCCAAACAATCAGTATAGGTCAGTGCCATTTCCTTTTCCACACTACGACAGTATTATCCTGCGTTGTGCTTTATTCTACTCATTAAGCTCTACCAAAGTTTTACCTCCGGTTCATATCTCGACCTATTTCATTCATGCTTCGCTTCAATACACACGTCCTTCTTCCTCCTCAACTCATACCATACATCACGATGTGATGCTTCCTATCGTTTCTTCCCTTGCCATAATCCTTCATAAGGTATTCCATACATATTAGGCTAACTTTTACGCAACACCCTCTATTCCATCACATCTGTACGCAATCCTTCCAACTTCTTAACTATGTGACTTCTCCTTCCTCTTGAAATATGTGATGAATTAGTCAGTCTATCGACTATCACCCAACTCTCATCGTACTTAATCCTCCACCGCATTATGCGTCCCTTTCACCAATTTCGTCCTTACATCGCCCCTTTCTAAGCTACTCCTATCTATGTAGGAAGTATAGTCTACGTCCCTTTCTTCATATGATTGTCTAAGCCACGCAACATACATGTTGACGCGCTCTCTGCTTTAGACAACTCAAATCGTGCAACCTATATCCTTTATCCAAACCGCCCTAATACGTCATCCCTATAGTTCAAGTTCATCTCAGCTTCACCTCATCCTTCTTATTCCATGTCTCATCGACCATGCTTGCCTTTCCCAGATGGTACTTGGCCTTGCAATTTTCTTTCATCAATTAACTCCACCCATCACCTTTGCCAAATGTTCAATTAAGATGATTGAATATGTGTTGGAGACGTTCATGATCCGTAGAGATCATTCTCCACGTCTCGTACACCAAATGACTCTAGCATTCTAGGCAGATATAACAGTCCAGCTCCACTAACTAAGTCTATCCAGTTCTTCCAAATCTTCAGTTCCTGCAACGTATAAGCAACCGCCTTTCTTTGTCGTCCTCGTACGCGTCCAAATCCTTGCTCCACGTATCGTCATGCTTTGTGAATTCATCCAGTCCTTCCGATAATGCCAAGATCGGCTCATTATCCAATCCACCTCTTCAGCCTCCAAAATGCTTCCTCATCCTTCTTCACTTCGCCCTTTGTTGGTTCCTCGATATGCCATCATCTCTGACCACTCGTCCTGGCCAACTTAATCCTAAAACTCACACTTGAAAATCTTACGTATAATTCCCTTTCCTATAAACTCCAGATGTCAAGATGTCGTTGATGCTCCCGATGACAACTCGTTTATATACATTCATGCACACTCGGTTCATTGACTCCATGAAAACCGCTAGTATTTTGGCGATGCCAAAATCATAACCGTAAACCCAAAGCGTTCATACAACATCCTTAGCAATTTCAACTACGTCCTCCTTGAACCCTCTCCTAGAAGCAATACGAATAAATTTCTACCTCGTTCTACTTGCAAAATTCTACACGCATTTAAAAGACCAGTACTTCCTCTCATCGGGCCACTCAACCTCTTTCCACATCCAATCTACTACTAAGCAACTCAACTTTTATCCAGCATTCCTTGCAATTTCTAACAGCTCTTTTTTTTAAATCACTCCATCAACGATTTGCCTTGGAAAGGCACTAACTACAACTCCTTTCACCTCCCCTACTTGCTCTATTTATGGTTCTACCTCACAGTAATAGGCAAACCTACTAAATTTCAGGAAATTTTTGGAAAACTTACATGCCCTACGAACAATCATAAATACCTTTGAGGTATTGTATCCCCTTCCAACACTCTCTATGGCGCGTTACTTATGCTAGTATCCCACAAATCTCTATTCATCTCCCTTGGCACTCCTAATAGACCTCATGACCACATTAGTTCGTCTACGAACCTCTTTCCTCCCCACTAAGGGTATTCCGACCGTTCTCTCATGGTCACCTACTTAAGCGTGTAGGCGCGACCAAGTCTTCATATGGCTACCTCAACGCTCCCAAACAATACGAACCCAAAACTACATCCTGAATCCACTAGATACAACCAACGAATCAAACCCACGGATAACTAACGACATTTCACGTGCACCAGTTAAAACAAGTCAAAAACCACGAGACTCAAAAGAAAACTCAAACCCAAAATGTGTATCATTTCAAAATGACCCATCACAACGAAAAATAATCCAAGAAACACCCAATGGCAACTAAAACATATTACGCCCCGCGACATATTATTTAAACCGTGCAAAAGATCGACTTTTCCAAAAGAATATTTATATGTATATTTTTTTTTACCTCCCCACATCTATGTGACTCAAACAATCTACAAACAATCCTCTTGACGAACTCAAAACTCAACTCAAAGACTAGGTATCCCGTGCATCCCAGATCATAAAAATAAATTACCATTCAAAATTCAACCTTTAACCCGACACTTGTACAATAATTTCGGCCAGTCCACTGACCTCCCATGACTATACATTCTGAAGATTTTAAAAGTACGTTCCAAGTACATAATTTTTGGCTTTTGAATCGCCCAAAAAGCTCTAAAAACGAACAAGTTATGACCAAAACAGTTTTATATTAATGAAAGATAAAATTGTATGTGAAATCTTCATAAACTCAATTTAACCTTGTATTAATAATTATAAATGACGTGAATCGGTTAAACCCAATTATATAACTATGTAAGTAGAAAGAAATTTTACTTCGCTTTATTTTAAAGAAAATCTTTTAGAATTTGAAATAAATAAGTGTTGATTAAAAAGAAATCTTATGTTACATCTTGTTTCAAACACGACTCCAACACCTTAACCTTATTTTACCGAATACAACCAACTATCTAACTCAATATATACCGACCAAAAGAAATGCAAGACCCAACACAAAAGATTTCATTATCTCAAAAGAAATCCCAAGTTATTTCAATAGACTTAAAACCAAGAACACCATTTTAAAACGTACACGTGAAATACGAAACTCAAAGAATACGCTACAAGACACACTTCAAAAGATTCAATACGTCGTTGGAAACTCCACCAAACTCGAGCTCTAATAGATTGTTTAAACAAAAGAGAGTACTAGGTACGTTCAAGTTATAATAACTACTGAACGACCGTAAATCATAACATAACATCTATTAGTATATATACATCCGCATATGTATACCTATTGAATCCCCCAAACATACTCGTTATCATACACGTCAAGTCAATCAATCGCTTTATACGCTCGTTTTTTTTATACGAGTAATCACCATCTCACCGTGTCACAACAAGGCATAAAGCCCACCTCCAAAACCCAACCATATCGTGTGACCCCATAATCACACAACACAACTATAACCCAAAACATTTAACACAAAAAGAACAATAGCCATATCATAGGCAGCCATTACATAAACCCATATATAATACGTATACCCAAATTCTACATCTCACCATATACAAGCATGTACTAACCCTCTTTCATGCTATCATACTTGAGAATCCATTGAAGTTGTGGTACTTGTATAACTATGTTGGCCACCATACTTATACAATTATCCTTTCCCCAATGCACGCCCTCCTATGATGACACTTATAAGAATCAATACAACATATAACACATAATTCATCTACTCACATAAGCTCATAACCACATAAACCATAAAGTCCAAAACTCCATCTATTAAAATAACATAGTAATACTCTTGGAATACCGAAATCCATAGTCTAGCTAAAACAGCATAGACTAAATCTAAAACGAAAACATAATCAGTTATAAGTCATGTCGCCCGTAAGAGTGGAAACAGCTTAAAACCCTTCCTATCCACCTACTCCTAGTAACTCGAACCACCACACGATTCTTAGGGAACATGACTTAAACATCAAAAGAATTATAACATACTTCAGGTATGTAAAATAACTCGATAAAAGATAGAAACTACCTTGTACAAAATTATGTACTATAATGTACAATTTAAGCAAAATACAACAGTGACTAGCGTGGACGATTTATGGTTCAACCCGCACTAGTCACAAACCCGAAAAGAAAATAACATGTGACTAAGTATGAACATACTACGTTTCAATTCATACTAGTCAAAACATTGCAATAAATAACATCCAAACACATCAATTATTATAAAATGCACACATACTCCTATGACGCCTATATGCAGGGACCCTTAAGCTATAGACTAGGCTACGCGACTAGGCAACCTAATTCTCTATAAGCATTGTCTCTGATACCATTCTGTCACACCCCACCATGGCGGAATATGGGGCACGACGTATGGATATCATCACAACAATAGCGTGTCTATAGAGATAACTAAATGATATAAGAAATGTCATAAATGGCGACACAAATGTCATGACAATATCTCAACATGCAGGAGTCTAGGTAAGTTGGTAACAGTTTCTACCACTTACCCAAGACAAACAATAAACATAAACCAAACAAACATATAGGTGCCAACATGTATCACTTATCAAAAGAAAAACATAAAGGTAAACTAAGAAGGAACGGGGATCTCCTTCTATATGCAATCCTAAGGCATCCAAGTCTAGCCACTTCTATCCTCAAGCTTAACCACATTCATACCTGAAAGAGACACTAAAACACGTCAACATAAAGTTGGTGAGAGTCATAGGTTTAGACTCCAACCGAAAAAAGATTATAATTAGCTGTGAACAACCATAAACCACTACACATATGGACAATGTGCTACAAATATGCATTAACAACTAACATTCAAGATCAATCATTCCAAACAAAATCCAAGGCCCTCAGCCTTACCAAACACCATGGTACCATAGATGATCACACTATATACCTATCCCAAGGCCACCACCTTGTCATTATCCATAGGTCT
The DNA here is from genome assembly GCA_025667525.1 of Glebionis coronaria. Lineage (NCBI taxonomy): Eukaryota > Viridiplantae > Streptophyta > Magnoliopsida > Asterales > Asteraceae > Glebionis > Glebionis coronaria. The sequence goes on from CM046879.1 coordinate 469,902,867, forward strand.
CATAGACGATCACGCTATGTACCTATCCCAAGGCCCCTACCTTGTCAAACCACAATAACTGAGACGGCACGTGTCCCCCGATCCAAATCATACACAATCAAGAATCACATAGCAGTTAATCACATAATGTACACACAAGTCCATCACAACCTTAAAACATTCACAGCATCAATTTATAAATAACTCAACACAGTGTCTCTTCCATCCCATCTGGAAGTCAAAATCAATAGTAAACATGGGACTATGAAACTCACTTGATTGAGCTTCCCCAAACATCCGCGCACTAGCAAAAAGCTAACAAACCAAAAACACATAATCAAAACATGAACCAAACACTAAAATGGCTCATCCACCTATGATGGACATCTAACCTTCTCCCATATATATAACTCATATATATGCTATAAGCATCTCATTACACACCTATATAAAGCCCTTAACTCGTTTTACTTCATAACACATCCCGTTAACATTTTATCAAAAACAGTCCCAGTTTTAGGTCTCCAAACTATAAGCCAAACGCCCACCTAAACACACCCCTGACCTTTGTAAAGGGAATATCTATGCCCTTACATATGTTAGCTAACACCTCCCACTTGCCCCAACCTTAAAGCTACTGTTAAGGCCCCGATATATATATATATATATATATATATATATATATATATATATATATATATATATATATATATATATATATATATATATATATATATATATATATATATATACTTTTGTCATTCCAGATTTACTGATTTTAAACATACTAAAAGTTTGTTACTATTAGGGGATCTTATCCTAAACCACAACCTTAGCCCAAGTGCAGATACTTACTAAAATATATAAACCATCTCTCATGTTCGTGAGAAGATCCCAATGCAACCCTAAGTACCCCAAACAACCCAAAACTTAAAAAGAAAACAGGCTGACTTCAAAACTGTTTTGACCTCCGACTGTTGTAACCTGTATTTGACCCACTTCCCGACCTCCAATTTAGTTCTAACTTCTTGCATTGGAAAGCCACTTAAAATAGATTTCCAGGGATATGTGGATCGTAAAATAAGAGTTTGTAGAACTCCCTATATGATCAAAACAATGACCCAAAATTCTGCCCAGTTTTTAAAAACGGGTTTAACAAAATCAACCTCATTAATTAACCCTAATCCCTCTAATTACAATCCCTAATCTATGTAATCATCGTATTATGATTAATATAACATAAATTTACTGTTTTTAAAATTAAACCTAACCTAAATCCATCATAAGATGATCAATTAAACATAAAAACAATTTTATTAAAAAGGGTTTGAAGATTTTACCTTAGATTTTTTGGAAAACAATATTTTTGATGAAGAACCCTAATTTTCTCCATGGATGTCGACCCATACTTGATCTCCAGAGATTTTATAAAGTGTCTTGATAAAAATTAAGGCTTTCTATACTTTCCTAACAAGTCCTTGGCCCATATACAAAAGCCCGGTTCCCTTTTTCCCTTTTTTCCCCTTTTCTTTTCTTTTTTTTCACATAACCGACCTATACCCATTTAATTTCGTTTTTTTTTCCTTTTTATTATTAATAATTGTATTAATAATATTACATTAATTTTCCTTAATTTATTTCAGCTCCTAAAGCCTCCAAAACCTCAAAACCGTAAAACTAGTCAAATTTACGCGTTTTACCGTAAAAGACGTATAATATACACTTTTATAAAAAATCTCAAATTTTGAAATAAACTTTATAACTAAGTCCTAAATGACTTAAAACCATCCCGAAAAATATCCATATGACTAGTTACCTCATCCGAGACCTCTAAATGCTAAACCGTAAATCGTAAAAATACGATTTTCTATAATACATATACGTATACGTAAAACCACTAAATAACACCATCTCATTTCATAGTCACTACCATGTGAGCTCATGAACATGAAATCATCTCACATCGTTTCACTCACAAGGTACCCTGTACCGGAAACGATATCCAAACCACAATCTATACACACCAATAAGCACATAAACACGTAAAGACACGTAACTAGCACAAAATAAAATTAAGTGACGAACCTCAAAACCAGGGTTGTCACAACTGCTCCCCTCACATACATATATTATTTTTTATGTTTTTATTTTTCTATTCCCCTTATTGAATAAAGGGGTAATGACTTATTTTATACTTTTTCTTATTGCCGAAATAAAACTGTGCTTGCATACATCAAGCGTATCGCAAAAAAATTTACTTGTTTGTACTATTTGCAGTTTATGTATAGTTATCTCGCAAGTCGCTAGAGAAAAGAGGTAAAACAAATTACAATGAATCGGAATGTGTTCATTTAAGCCAAGTTTGGGTCATGGATTGACAATCTGTAAGAAATGGGAGGTGATTTACACACTCCTATAATTGATAGGCACACTAAAAAAATAGTGTGTGTTTAACGTATATACCCTTAACGAGAAATCTAAAGCACACATACAAAAATGCACAAAACCCTAGAGAGTCATATAGATACATTACCTTCTGAAAACACTAGCGAAATAATTCCTGTAGAACCAGAAAGTCTGGCGGTTCCACGGGAATTAGTTCCTCTGCGTAGATCCGAAAGGATTAAAAACGCAAATAGCAATATATGTCTTAATATAGAGGATGATGATGAAGTAGAGGATCTTGTAGAACCTGCTAATTATATATCCTCCATACTTGATCCTGAGAGGGATAAGTGGACGGTTGCTATGGATGAGGAAATGAAATCTATGAAAGTTTATGATGTTTGGATTCTTGTAGATCCACCACCAAATGCTAAAGTAGTGAGACATAAGTGGATATATAATTACATATGAAGTATACAAATGGTTCATATATGGGGTAATTTTATTTTCTTGAAAGTATTTTATTATCGAAAATACTAATATTTGAACTTATTTCTATAGAAATGGCTCAACCCGACAATAACACTATAAGTTCTGCGTTCAAAATGTTTTTTGATCGTGCTGAACTTACTGGCCTAAACTTCAATGATTGGTACCGCTCACTAAGAATTGTCTTGAGAGTAGTGGGTACTAATGATATCTTGACCACTCCTTATCCAGAGGATCTTGCTGAAGGAGCTTCTGAAGCGCAAAGGCTTGAACACGCTACTAATGTTAAGAAGCACTCGGAGGTGGCTTGCTTAATGTTAGGGAAAATGGCCCCTCTACTTCAAAAGAAGTATGAGCTATTTTTGCCTAAGCGTATGCTTGATGAACTTAAGGCTATGTTCGAGAAGCCGCAAGTTGTGGAAATCTACGACTAAGTAGATGCTTGGCATAGCTGCAAGCAAACTCCTGGAAAGTCTGTTAGTGCACATTACATGGAGATGAGGGGTTATATGGAATAGCTCATTGCACTAGGACAACCCTATGATCATAATATGGCTATCAACTTGATCAATAGGTCCCTTAAGAAGGACTTCGATGATTTTTGTTAGAAACTATAATATGCATTGCACGGGGAAGACAGTTGATGATTTGCATGAAATGCTCATTGACTATGAAAAGGAGTTAAAGGACAAGGCATCTACCTCTACTCCTCCTGTACTAACAATACAAAAGGGTAGAGTGAGTAAGCCAAAACCGCAAGCAAACAAAAAGAAAGGCAAAGGCAATGGTGATAAGGGCAAGCAAGTTGCGACTTATTCGAAACCTAAGCAGAACATTGTCAAGAAGAATCAATCTTAGAAGGATGAGACTTGTCCCCATTGCAAGGCAAGTGGTCATTGCAAGAGGAATTGTCCTCTTTACCTCGAAGAGTTGCAAGAAATAAAGAAGAAGTCTGAGCAGAGCGCTGCAGCTTCAAGTACTTTATTCATGATTGTATTTAATTATTTTTTTCTGAATAAGAATTATTTAATTTGACATAAAAATTAAATTCCTGGGTATATGATACGGGATACGGTATTAACATTTGTAATACGCTGCAAGGATTTAATCTGGAAGGGGAGCTATTCTATGGGGAACAATTTCTGCAAGTGGGCAATGGCGCACAAGCAGCAGTTGAAGCTATAGGAACATTTAATTTAGTTTAAAAACCTTTAGATTTAGTACTGATTTTAAATGATTGTCATTATGCACCTACAATTGTTAGGGGTGTTATTTCCTTTTCTTGTTTGTTAAATACTGGATTCATTCACACTATTGATAATAATGGAATTTCTCTTTGGAAAGATGGTATTCTCTTTTTTAATGCAATGTCTGTGAATGGTGTGTTTAAAATAGACATGCATGAAAATGAATCCAAGTATAATAATAATACTGTTTTTAGCATGAATAAGAAGAGAAAGTTTGACAAGAACTCTTCTTATCTTTGGCATTGTAGACTTGCCCATATTGGAAAGACTCGTATACAAAAGCTTCAACGTGAAGGTCTTCTGGAAAATATCAATGATGAATAATTTGATAAATGTGAGTCTTGTATCTTTGGAAAGATGACTAAGAAACCTTTTAATAATAATATTGAAAGGGCTACTGATCTACTTGGTTTAATACACATTGATGTGTGTGGACCACTTAGACATGTTTCAAGGAAAGGTGCTAGCTACTTCTTAACATTTACGGATGATTATAGCCGTTATGGTTATGTTTATTTACTTAAGCATAAACATGAGGTATTTGAAACATTCAAAGTGTTTAAAGTAGAAGTAGAATTGCAACTAGGAAAGAAGATTAAAGCTCTTCGTTTGGATAGAGGTGGTGAATATTTAAGTCAAGAGATTAAAGATTATCTAAGTGAGAATGGAATTGTTCAGCATCTTACTTCTCCCTATACTCCATAACAAAATAATGTATCCGAAAGGAGAAATCGTACATTATTAGATATGGTGCGATCTATGTTTAATCTTACAACTTTACCATTATCCTTTTGGGATTATGTTTTAGAATCTGTTGTTCGTATTTTAAATATGGTTCCCACGAAGAAGGTGAATAAGACACCTATGAACTATGGCATGGAAAGAAGCCATATTTGCCTTATTTAAAGGTTTGGGATTGCGAGTCGTATGTGAAACGTGACTCGAATGACAAACTCCAACAACGATCTGTAAAATGTATCTTTGTAGGATACCCTAAGGAAACTAAGGGTTACTACTTTTATTATCCACCTAAGAACAAAGTGATTGTTGCTAGGTATGGAGACTTCCTTGTAAGTGATCTTGTAAATCAAGAATTCAGTGGGAGAAATTATGATCTTGAAGAGAGTCATATCGATACATTACCTTCTGAAAATACTAGCGAAATAATTCTTGTAGAACCAGAAAGTCTGGCGGTTCCACCAAAATTTGTTCCTCTGCGTAGATCCGAAAGGATTAAAAACGCAAATAGCAATATATGTCTTAATATAGAGGATGATGATGAAGTAGGGTATCTTGGAGAACCTACTAATTATAAATCCGCCATGCTTGATCCTGAGAGGGATAAGTGGATGGTTGCTATGGATGAGGAAATGAAATCTATGAAAGTTAATGATGTTTGGATTCTTGTAGATCCACCACCAAATGCTAAAGTAGTGAGACATAAGTGGATATACAAGAAGAAAACCGACATGGACGGAAAAATACAATCCTATAAAGCTCGTTAAGTAGCTAAAGGTTTTACTCAAACTTTTTGCGTAGACTACGAAGAGACATTTTCTCCTGTAGCAGACTTAAGAGCTATTAGGATTCTCATAACTATAGCAACATACTATGACTATGAGATATGGGAAATGGATGTTAAAACTGCTTTCTTGAACGGTCGCTTAGATGAAGATATCTATATGAAGCAACCAGAAGGGTATGTTGATCCTAAGAATCCAAAACACGTGTGTAAACTTCAAAGATCTATTAATGGTTTGAAGCAAGCATCACGTCAATGGAATAAATGATTTGATGAAGAAATCAAAAAGTTCAGATTTATTCAAAATCGTGATGAGCCATGTGTATGTCGCAAAGCTAGTGGAAGTCATGTAGTATTTCTAGTCCTATATGTTGATGACATATTAATCATGGGAAGTAACATTCCAAGACTTAAAGTTGTTAAGGATTATCTTGGTAAATGTTTTTCTATGAAGGATTTAGGAGAAGCTGCATACATTCTGGAAATTAAGATCTATCGAGATAGGAAAAGACGGTTAATTGGTCTTAGTCAAGATGCTTATATAGATAAGATATTGAAGAAGTATAATATGCATAATTCTAAGAAAGGTTTTCAACCTATGGAAGTTAAGCATAATCTAAGTCATGAGATGGAAGCATCAACTCTTGAAGAGGAGGCATACATGCAGAGGGTGCCTTATGCTTCGGCCGTAGGATCTATTATGTATGTTGTAAGATGCACAAGGCCTGATGTGGCATTTGCTCAGAACTTGATCAGTCGTTACCAACAGAATCCAGGGAAGCTCCACTTGACTGTTGTTAAACATATTCTAAAGTATTTGAGGAGTACGAAAGATATGTTTTTGGTATTTGGAGGGAAACCAGACACAGAACTGAATGTGACAGGTTTCTGTGATGCGTCCTGGCAATGTGATAAAGACGATACGAATTCGCAGAGGGGTTACGTGTTTGTTATCAATGGAGGAGCAGTTGACTGGAAGAGCAAGAAACAGACAACGATTTCAATGCATGCTACTCAATCTGAGTACATGGATGCTTCAGAAGCTGCAATGGAAGTTGTTTGGATTAGGAAGTTTATTAGAGATCTTGGAGTGATGCCTTCAATTAAAGAACCTATTGATATACATTGCGACAATTCTGCTGCAATAATATTCGCCAATGATTCTGGAGTCATGAAAGGCGCCAAACACTTTAAGCGTAGACATCACTACTTCCGAGAACAAGTAGAAGCTCGTGAAATCAAATTAATTAAAGTTCACACAGATGATAACGTAGCTGATCTTTTTACTAAGGCTTTGCCTATACCAAAGGTAGTTAAGCATGCCAAGGCTATTGGGCTACAACTAGCTAGCGAACTCATGCAATAAATCTGTAATTAGTATTTGGATAAGGATGTTAAGACATTATTATTTAATAAAATAAAGATTGGGTTTCGTTTAGTCTTATTACTTAATTTTGTATCCTATTTTACATGTTTTAATCCATGAATAAATTGTTATGCTAAATGTCCGTTGTCGATTAATAATATGGGAATATTATTAAATTAAGACAAATCAAAATTGAGATAGAGTATACTTGAAAGTATATTGATCGATTTTGAATGATACTCGATGAATAAGATATTGGACTTATCCCAACTATATGATTTTACTTTGTGGATCTTTGTCATCAAGTAAATCATAAATAGTTATCCTTAGACCTGAGATACCAGAAAACTGTTTTGAATCTAGTGCATTTTTGTGGAATAATCTAACGCTAAACGTAACTGGTAACTATAAGGATTATTTTCAAAAGTGTTGCAAAATTCATTGGTTTTGCTTGTAGTCAATATGGGATTTATTTCCTCCAATTTCGTTTTGGAGTTTTAATACATCTGGACCCCTCGTGGGAATAGTAAGATGTTTGTGTGGCCACGCCCAAATTTGTTTTGGTAATCTTGTTGAATTTGTGAACGAGAAACAAAATGGTTAATGAAAGGAATGACTGAGATCCATATCCTTATTAACATTGTATTAGAAATAAAAGGATAATAATAATGATGAATCATTAAAAAGTTTTATCCAGAAGACCTTACTCGAGTTGTACTAGAGACATTGCTAGTATAACTAGACGCTAGTCAATGTAATCACGATATTTGAAATATGTCCAAGTGGGAGCTGAAAGTTTATGGACTTATATTTAATAGTCGTGTGATAGGATCGAACTCGAGATTACAGGATTGCACTCAATATTTAAAGAGTTAATTTATTTAATAAATATATTTATTAAATTTATTAAATTAAATCGAGCTATAACTTTAACGACCGTTAAATAATTAAGAGTTAAGTATTAACGAGCGTTTTGGTCTTGTGGAATTAAAAGGAAGAAGAATGGAAGGTTTCGGAACACCCCTTAGGGGTTTGGGTCGTCGGTTATGGAGGAAAAAAAGGGGAAGGAAAAACTTTCCTTATATTTGTTTTACTTGCGCTACAAGAATTTCTAGGTCTATATAAACAAAACTCCACCCTCATAATTGACACACACAATCTCTTTCTGTCCTTCTTTGGCCGATCGCAACACAAAACCACAAAAGGGTTTTGTGTGGTTTTTTCTTGGTATTCGGTTTAGCTTATAATCTAGTCTTAGCCCCTCTCTAGGGTTGTTGGGTAGATTTTACACAAGCATAGAAGCTCGGTTTACACATGCTAGAATCACGGTTAGCTCATTGTATTCCGTGTGTACAAGAACGTAATATAGTCTTACTTTAGACTATATCTTGGCGGTGTTCGTTATAAACCCTAATTGGTGATTCGTTCTTTGTCTTGTGGATTTGCTTTAGCTAAAAGTTATGTAACCCTAATTCAATTAATTATAATTGTGTTATTATGATCTTGTTAAATCGCTTCCGCTATATGTGTGATTTGATCTCATTTAGGGTTTTGTGTAATTGTTATGAACTATATAAACCCTCAGTGGCATCGAGAGTCGTTTTAACATGTTATAATTATCGAAAATCTAAATTTTTTTTAACTAATAATTATTTTGAGTTAAAACTACATGTTTTTTAGGTTTTCTTAAAAATTAGGGTTTTGTTTTTTTTCTAAATTAGGGTTTTGGCCGAATTTTATAAAAAAAGAATTGTTATTGAAACCATAAATTACATGTTGTATAATTTTAGATTAAATTGCATGATTTATTGTTATGTCATGTAAATTAAAGGTTACGATCAGTAGAGATCTAATTGTTAAGATTTGAGGGTGAATCCATGATGAACGTGCATGTTTTCATGGATCGTAAAATTGTATGGTTATATGATTTTATGTGCTACTTGCTTTATTTGATTCGATAAATCTTGAATTAGGGAAGACTTTTATATAAATATAACTGTGCTAAATTTGTGATCAACAAGTTTTTTTTTCTTCATGTTTACACATGTTTTTTAGTTACCGTATTGTTATCGTTTTATATATCTTTTAAAAAAATAAACAATTAAAATCATTAAGACGATTATAGAAAACAAACAACATTATTTCATTCAGTTTTAGACATTATAACCACCTTTTACTAGTAAAATGTGATTGTCAGATTCAGACTTAAAACATCTTAATGAAACAAACACCATCTTAGTGAGTTTGTGCGATTTATTTTTATTTTGTTTTCTTTTCCTTTTATATATTTAAAAACTTCTTAAGCTTGTGTCTTTTTTTTGGTAAAGGGAAAATTTTCCCTGGTAAAATATACTAATCACCCAAATCATTAAGTACACTGACCATGTTAACCTCAAGGAAACCTTGAACTACAAGATTATATGACATGCCATATAATCATCTATTACAAAGGATAAAACCCCTATAGGAAAAAACCACCTATAAGTACAAAGACAAAAAAAACTCGCATCATAAACTAAATAAGCAAGTTTGCTGAAAGCCTCCATTGTTGAACCAATGTAGCAACATTACTTGTCTTTTTCCAACGACAGGACATGAGTTAAGCCGAACCACATTCTTAATAGCCACAACCACCTGGCTAACCGATCTCTTAACATTCTTAAAAGTTCGGTTATTCCTTTCTTGCCATATAGTATACGTAGTAGCAGCCACAACCAGCTTAGTGACAACTCCTTTAGTCGACTTTTGACTAGCAAACGGACGAATATCGTGTAGACTAGCATCAATAGACTGCGACGAGCTAGGTAAACCAGCAACATCTTTAACTTCGGTCCAAACATGCCTCGCAAAAGGACAATCAAAAAACAAGTGTTCGTGTGAATCTAAAGTAGACTCACATAGAGCACATTTTAGGGTTGTTAAATCCACATGATCCCATTCACGCATTCTTAGATTTAAAGGTTATTGAATAAATTGTATGCATGTGGCTATTTGATTTATTTATCTCACATATAAATTGTTATTATGTGTTTTATGATTTAGTTTTTTTTACTTGTTTATGTTAAAAATTGTACAAATTGTTGTAAACAAGGGTTTTTTTAAGAAAAACAAATATACACTAAATCATATTAAAATTAAGATTTGTTTGAGATCTAAATTACATAAAACTACGTTGATTGGTGAATTGCAATAAGAATCTAACGGCCTACTCCTTTTGATAAACTATAAAGTGGGTATAACGCACTGCTGGTCATGTACCCGATTAAGGAAGGAGGTGTTAAGCCATTAGTCGCTGACCAAATTTCCGGCTCGCCTGTGCGTCCAATTGAAATTACCTATGATTATTATTTGCATTATACCTTAAGGTTGATTTACCGCAAATTCACATCTGAAATCACAATGAATAAGGTTATTGCTTTTTGCTTTAGTCGTAAGTACGTTGTGAATAGTTGTGGGTAAATTCTTTGATTGGTTAAACCAATACCTCAACATAATTTATGTAAAAATTTAGTCTCGTGAAAAGTTTACTAAATGTTTTATTAAACTTATGCTATGGAGTTGTATGCATGCTTCTCCATACATTGATTTTGACATCAAATTTATACCATTAAAAATTTAAGTCGAATGTTATCTAATTGACGAACACTTGAAATTACTACATCATCAAATGAGATTTTTGGACGATGTTGTAATGGAGAGAAAACTTTCATATAATGAGAATTAGTATGATGGTTTTACGTTATTCAGATTAGACGATTTAATTAAGTTACTCAGTGAGATCTAGAAACGTAAGGCATTCAGAATGGATGAAACATGTTTACAATGCAAAATGTTTTTTGGCAATGTAAATCCCTTAAATATCTAGAAATTAAAAATTGTTTGTCAATCAAATTGTTCGACAAGTCACTATGTTGAGTACATTCATTACTAGCAGATCAACTGATGTAATGAGTCTATGTCAATATATGTTCTAGGATTCAAGGAAAATACTATGGTTTATATATCGGGGTAATTTTATTTTCTTGAAAATATCTTATTATCGATAATACTAATATTTGAACTTATTTCTGTAGAAATGGCTCAACACGACAATAACACTATAAGTTTTGCGTTCAAAACGTTTTTTGATCATCCTGAACTTACTGGCCCACACTTTAATGATTGGTACCGCTCACTAAGAATTGTTTGTAGAGTAGCGGGTACTATTGATATCTTGACCACTCCTTATCCGGAGGATCTTGCTGAAGGAGCTTCTGAAGCGCAAAGACTTGAACACGCTACTAATGTTAAGAAGCACTCGGAGGTGGCTTGCTTAATGCTAGGGAAAATGGCCCCTCCACTTCAAAAGAAGTGTGAGCTATTTTCGCCTAAGCGTATGCTTGATGAACTCAAGGCTATGTTCGAGAAGCCGCAAGATGTGGAGATCTACGACTTAGTAGATGCTTTGCATAGCTGCAAGCAAACTCCTGGAAAGTCTGTTAGTGCACATTACATGGAGATGAGGGGTTATATGGAACAGCTCATTGCACTAAGACAACCCTATGATCATAATATGGCTATCCACTTAATCAATAGGTCCCTTAACAAGGACTTCAATGATTTTGTTAGAAACTATAATTTGCACAGGGAAGACAGTTAATGATTTGCATGCAATTCTCATTGACTACGAAAAGGGGTTAAAGGACAAGGCATCTACCTCTACTCCTCCTGTACTAACAATACAAAAGGGTAGAGTGAGTAAGCCAAAACCGCAAGCGAATAAAAAGAAAGGCAAAGGTAAGGGTGATAAGGGCAAGCTAGTTGCGACTTATTCTAAACCTAAGCAGAACTTTGTCAAGAAGAATCAATCTCGGAAGGATGAGACTTGTCACCATTGCAAGGCAAGTGGTCACTGGAAGAGGAATTGTCCTCTTTACCTCGAAGAGTTGTGAGAAATAAAGAAGAAGTCTGAGCAGAGCGTTGTAGCTTCAGGTACTTTATTTATTATTGAATTATTTAATTTGACATACAAGTTAAATTCCTGGGTATATGATACGGGATGTTAATACCGCATCCCATATCATATACCCAGGAATTTAATTTGTGTGTCAAATTAAATACTTCAATCATAAATAAAGTACCTGAAGCTACAGCGCTCTGCTGCAGACTTCTTCTTTATTTCTCGCAACTCTTCGAGGTAAAGAGGACAATTCCTCTTACAGTGACCACTTGCCTTGCAATGGTGACAAGTCTCATCCTTCTGAGATTGATTCTTCTTGACAATGTTTTGCTTAAGTTTCGAATAAGTCGCAACTTGCTTGTCCTTATCACCTTTGTCTTTGCCTTTCTTTTTGTTCGCTTGTGGTTTTGGCTTACTCACTCTACCCTATTGTGTTGTTATTACAGGAGGAGTAGAGGTAGATGTCTTGTCCTTTACTCCCTTTTCGTAGTCAATGAGCATTGCATGCAAATCATTAACTGTCTTCCATGTGCAATGCATATTATAGTTTCTAACAAAATCATTGAAGTCCTTGTTAAGGGGCCTATTGATCAAGTTGATAAACATATTATAATCATAGGGTTGTCCTAGTGCAATGAGTTGTTCCATATAACCTCTCATCTCCATGTAACGTGCACTAACAGACTTTCCAGGAGTTTGCTTGCAGCTATGCAAAGCATCTACTAAGTCGTAGATCTCCACAGCTTGCGGCTTCTCGAACATAGCCTTGAGTTCATCAAGCATACGCTTAGGCGAAAATAGCTCATACTTCTTTCGAAGTGGAGGGGCCATTTTCCCTAGCAATAAGCAAGCCACCTCCGAGTGCTTCTTAACATTAGTAGCGTGTTCAAGTCTTTGCGCTTCAGAAGCTCTTTCGGCAAGATCCTCCGGATAAGGAGCGGTAAAGATATCAATAGTACCCGCTACTCTCAAGACAATTTTTAGTGAGCGGTACCAATCAATGAAGTTTGGGCCAGTAAGTTCCGGACGATCAAAAAACTTTTTGAACGCAGAACTTATAATGTTATTGTCGGATTTAGCCATTTCTACAGAAATAAGTTCAAATATTAGTATTTTCGATAATAAAATACTTTCAAGAAAATAAAATTACCCCGGTATATAAACCGTAGTATTTTCCTTGAATCCTAGAACATATATTGACATAGATTCATTACATCTCTGCTAGTAATGAATGTACTCAACATAGTGACTTGTCGAACAATTTAACTGACAAACAATTTTTAATTTCTGGATATTTAAGGGATTTACATTGCCAAAAAACATTTTGCATTGTAAACATGTTTCATCCCCTATATGATGTCACGCTCCATAGTGTTTGAATTAGCGGAGAGACCTGAAAAAAACTTTAAAAGTCAAATTTGGACACTTATTTTTTTGGGTAAGGGGGTCACTCCCCGGTAAAATATAATTTGGACACTTATTTTGGGACGGAAAACCACTCAAGGGTGGTCTAGTGGCAAAAAGATTTGTGACTATCACTACAAAGTGTGTGAGGTCTCAAGTTCAATTCTCACTAGGTGCAAACAACCTTGAAGTGGCCACGCCAACCTCCTGAAAAGGGAGGGCTTTACATGGTTTGAGTCTGTGAGGCGGTGGGCTCAAACCCCATGGATTAGTCGGCCAATGCGTCGAAAATCACGGTTACCAAAAAAAAAAAATTGGGACGGAAAGAGTACAAAATAGTCATAACCATCTATTTCAACGCAAAATGTGGATATGGTCTAATTCTACCACTTAATTCCATCACACGAGGATTTATTTTCACCCGATTTCTTCCAACATGACAGCAAGAAGTTTGTTTGACATATGAAGCTTGGTTTCTTCTTGTATTATCATTGCCCTAAAGACACTTTACTAAGATTTTCCAATTTTGTTTTTAGCCAATCTTGTCACTAAAGATTAGATGGGACTGATATGTCCCAACTAGAAGCCACAACACATGAAACATTATGAGTTGAGAGCGATGCTAGTTTACCACCTCCCCTAGCGGTCTCAAATTTGGGGCTTCTATCAATCCGAATAATTAGCTGTGCATCAGCTATAGACATTTGTGATGCAATCTATTAAAACTAGTAACTGTTACTAATAATTAGCGTAGCTCTAGATATGTTCCTTACATGCAACTGTTCAGGTCTCTGATCACCAGTTAACTTGCTTAATTATTCATGGTCTAGATCGAGGTGCCCATGCAACCTATTTGAGGTGCATAATCTGGCCAATCCATCATGAGGTGCAGAATCTGGCCAATCCTTCATGCAACTATTCATGGTCTAGTTCAACTATTTGAGGTGCAGAATCTGCATTCTATAAAGAGTCGCCATACTACCAATAAAGGATTGGCCAGATTCTGCAACTGTTCCTTTACATGCAACTGTTCAGGTCTCTGATCACCAGTTAACTTGCTTAATATTGGTCTAGTTCGAGGTGCAACCATGCAACTATTTGAGGTGCAGAATCTGGCCGAACCTTCATGCAACTATTCATGGTTTAGTTCAACTATTTGAGTTGCAGAATCTGCATTCAATAAAGAGTGAGCATCATACCAATGGCAATGACACTATCAACAACACGGCCAATTTAGCCGCAATGGTTGATTTCACCTAACTAACCACAAACCAGCCTGTGTTTCTTTAAATAAGGTTTGTCCACACCGGCCGCGGTCAACAGGAAGTCCAATCCAGCCAAACCAATTTGACTGGTACAATCAGTTTCAGCGTCACCACACAATTTTGTGTATCCTTTTTTCTAACTGACGGTCATGTTCTATACCTAATGAACTATTAGTATCATGCTGAATATCAACTATTATCAAAACGACCCAACTATTATCAGAACGGCCCACGTCCCAAAAAATACCAACCTTACATGCCTAGGCCCAACCTTCCTTAAAGAAACTAAGGGACCCACTAATTCCATAAAGCTCGTTGTATGTTCTGCTAGACCCTCTATGTAGTTGTCCAGGGGTCTTATTTATTATACATGGACTTCATAAATATGAGAGTTAAACCATGCGTGAATAAGAACAGACAGTGCTTTTTCTCTACAGAATTAAATCTAGATGCAAGATTATGACAGTTCTATAACCCAAACCCTCAGAGAAATGCGGAAAAGATAACTACTAAAGGTACATAGAAAATATGATTTATAGTGATATTGCATATACATAGCTTTCAGACAAGCATAAACCTCAAAGAAGTGCAAAAAATATTACTGTAGGTCTTCTGGGACAAAACTAAAAAAGAAATGTAGAAAACTTCTTTGGGGCAGAGTGAGTAGCTGTTAATCCATCCAATTGCAAGCATAAATAAAGTAGGGTGGAAAACATTGACAAAGCATAAAACTTAACTCTTCAGAACATTTAATAAAGATAGAAGCTCTAGACATGACCAAAGAAGGGAACATAAGAAGCACTAGACAAGTCAAGGTCGCGTAAGAGAACAAGAAACCTTCATCGTCAACAAAATATCACAAAAATGTAGGAAGATATAGGCTTAGGCATATCATTTGTTATTATCATAAACCATTATACACATGTTCACATTTTTTATTTACTTACCAGCACCTAATTGTTTCAACATCACAAATAGACAAAACGATTTTGGCGGTCGAGAAGAAAGCCAAAAACTTGAATCGGATAGACCTGCCAACCAATTAAAAAAAGTTGGTACAAAGTCACGCAATAACAAACATATAGCCAAACAAAAATGCAAAAGGCTAACCTGGTTAGATGATCCAAGTGTATAGCAGGACAAGATCTGCTCATCCAACTCATCTAGTAACATTTTCATCTAAAAGTAAACCATAGATAATTTAGTAACAATGTAGTATTTAGACAACCAGCACAAAGACCTTCAGGCTCATCTGTACACTTGCATTGCTAGTGAGATGATACACATTTTCTGAATAATCAACAAACCGGATACTCACACATGCGTATTAAACATAACGTTTCCAGCAAAAAGAAGACATTTATTACCAGCAAATTTAGCAGGCAGTCAGCATAATGCACTCAAGACAATATCTTAGAATACCCTTGATATTCCTTTCAGCTGCCATCAGTAAAGACAGACTAGGATTAAACAACTATCAACAATACATAACCAAAATTTAAATGTTTTAGGACGAGTGGCGACAAAACAAAACATCACAAGTCATTAAATAGATGAAGTACTATATTGGTAAGAAAACTAATGACCAACGCCCTTTTTGGCTCTAAGAGATTCAAGGGCCTTTTCCCGCAACTCGATTTCCAGTTTCTTCGGATCAGACAATGCCTCCTCACGACTATCATGACTCTTGTCAAGATCAGAAGATGGAGAAACATCCCCGCCTGCTTTCAGTTTCAGCTTTTCAGTCCGGCGACTATCTTTTTTGTGACGCCTTTCCTCCCGCCGTCTACGTTTCTCTTCTTTCTTCAATTTCCTTTCCTCTTTGCGTCTCCTCTTCGCTTCCTTCCTGTCTTCTATACGGGAGTCATGACTATCATCATCGTCTGATGTGGCATCTTTCCTTCTCGACCTTTTCCGCTTTTTCTTATGATCACTTTCCTCAGAGCCAGAATCAAATGAACCACTTCGAGTCTCCCTTTCAACTGTTGGCAATGCCTTTGTTAATTTCACTGCTTCCTGGCTAATCTCATTAACTTTGTATCCTTTTTCAGGGACCCGTTCCCGTTCACTTGATAAAACATCTTTGCGGCTACGCAAGGGCTCGTCAGCCAATTCAGAATATTTCCTCCTTCCCTCGTCATTCGTACTGTTAAATTACAAAAAAAAAATTATAACCCGTCTCATTTAGTAAATTTTAATCAGCAACTACAAACCTACTCCGCCGGGGCGGGGCGGGGCAAGGATTTAGTAAATTTTTAAACTAGCTGTAAAAAGAAAAAAACCTTGTTCTCTTCTGAGCTTGAGTGCCAGTTGGGAGATGACTAGCTGACTTTTCAGGAGAATATTTACTGTTGTCATGTTTATCATTAACTGAGTACTTGTTCTCGCGTCTCTCTTCCCTCGGTCTGCAAGTAAAAGAAAATTTTGGGAAACATGTTGAATCCTCTAAGGTACAGCTTAAATACAGTACTGTTTATATATTAATTTAAAACAATGATAGAACACCAACCTGGAAAAAGCCTTTTCTTCCAACTCTAAACGATCATCACGGTCTTTTGAGTTCATACTTTCTCTTTGTCTCTTACGAGGTATAGGGCTGTCAATATAGTGGTAGAATTTGTTAGTATGCTTTACAGAACTCTCGCAAACAAAATTTGACATTATGAAGTAATAAATTGCATGATACAACGAAATTCGATGCTATACTACAATGAACCAAAGGTGTAAGCCTACAATACCTCCTCTCCTTACTAGGAATTCTCCTAGCAGCTGGGGGAGATACAGAACCAGGAGGAGAGTTATATGGTGAGGGAGATAGAGCTGGCAGTCTCCGGCCCTTTGGAAGAGGAGGTGGAGGAGGTAGAGTCTCTGGTAAGCTGGATGCTTTACGACTCTCGGTGGGACGCACAGCAGTATCTTTCCGATCAGGAGCATTTCTCTGAGTAACTCTACAAAATGTGTAAAATATTCAGAAATGTCCATATAATAGCAGAATAAGATTGCATAGACAAAAATACTAGTAATAAAAAAATGGAAATAGGAAAAGCAAAAATGTCAAAACCTGTGCCCATCTCTTGGAGAATCTGATGGTGATCTCTGTTGGGGCTTTGGTGATCCTCTTCTCAGCATTGAAGGGGGTGTATCACGTTTAGGAGAAAGAGAAATGCGACCAGATGGTGAAGAAGACGTACTTCCTGGACTTGGGGATCTCTGCTGACCAGGATTGGTTATTTTGCGCCTAACAGGAGAGGGAGACTGATGGCGTGGAGTTGATGGAGCTCTTTGATTTCGTCGCCTCATAGGAGATGGGGACCTGCGAGGCACTGGTGAAGAAGAAAGAGACACGTTTCGTGAAGGAGACACAGGAGACTGTGACCTGTGTCGATCAGGAGATCGTGGCCTGCGTTGAAAGGGGGATGGGGACCGACGTCGGAAGGAAAGCGGTGACCGGCGTCGGAAGGGAGATGGTGACCTACGTCGGAATGGGGATGGTGACCTGCGCCGGAAGGGAGACCTTCGGCGGATGGGGGAGCGCGATCTCCGCCGGACGGGTGAACGCGCTCTCCTCCGAATAGGGGATCGCGACCTTCGACTAATTGGAGATCGAGACCTTCGTCGAACGGGGGACCGTGACCGGCGTCGGATGGGAGAACGTGACCTCCGTCGGATGGGAGAACGCGACCTCCGTCGGATGGGAGAACGCGACCTCCGTCGGATGGGAGAACGCGACCTTCGTCGGATGGGAGAACGCGACCTTCGTCGGATGGGAGAACGCGACCTTCGCCTTAATGGTGACCGTGATCTTCGTCGTGCGGGAGAATGAAACCTTCTCCTAACGGGTGAAGATGATCGTCCCTGTGAGTCCGATCGTCTTGATAGAGAACTGTGCCTCCTTTCAGAAGAAACAGAACGCCTTAGGGGTTTCGGAGATGCTGACAAGCTTCTTGACCTGAGATGAGAACAATGGGTTAAGCAAATACAAAAAAAAAAGATATTAAGAAGACATCAATTGAAAGTAGCATAATATTCATCGTTTAATATTTGGAGAGTTGTGCACCTTGAATGACTTCTGGAATTAGAAATGGACCTACTATGTGACCTTGAACGTGTGCCTCTGCACAAGAAAAATAAAATAAAAGTGAAATACTAAGACAATTTAAACAGGGTAGCAGAATTACAGCGACAAGCCTGAGACCGTTAAAGAGGTTCTAATTAATAAACAGAATAGATACCGAGTTGGTGACAAAGAACGGTCAGCAGAATTAGGAGATCCAGGGTTCCTGTAACAAAGTACAAGAAGGAGGTTTATAAAAAACTGTTTGTATAGATGTTCTAGAGTCTAGCATACGGATCAAATACTATAAACATTATCAAATTAAAAGAATATCTAACATGACAAGATCTATCAGCACAAGAAAATAGCACAGAAGATAGCAAACACAGGACAAAAAACACTATCAAGTCAATAACTATAAACATAATGATGCGTCTAGAGGTGAATAGTAGATGAAGTGCCAGGGTGTGTGTGTGCGTGTTTGCTTATTGACATTCTACATGAGAATCAGTTTCAGTACAAGAGAGTATCATTGCACATGTGTACAAGAGAGTATCATTGCACATGTGTACAAGAGAGTAGCATTGCACATGTGTACAAGAGACGATTTGGAAGAAAAAGACGGGCATAAAGCACAAAGTCACTATTTTCATGGCATCATAATAGCAAACAATTTCCATATAGCAGTTTGTTGAAAAATAACAGAATCCAGTTCGATACATATCCATGGGGCATCAACAGCATGTTTACAGATGGACAGACATTGTACAGCATTCTAGTGCCCCTAAAAAAAGCCTTGTCTTCACACGGGAAACATTTGTTGTTTCCTACAGACCCTGATAAACCTGGTTTAATCCCTCCAAGGATGCCAAATATCTACTAAGCTTTTGTATACCAGTATATGTAATCGAGTCGGGAAAAGTCTAGATCACATATAATGCCTAAAAAACCTCATCTTCACACCAGAAACATTGGTGCTTCCTACAGACCCTAAACATAACTTGGCGATGCTCAAAACGATGCCTACTATCTAATGATGAATTTCCATATACCACTATATGTACCCTAGACAAAAAAAGTCTAGGCATTAATGAAACTAACAAGCAGAACACAAGCTCACAGAAAGACAAAGGTGTGAATCTTACACGAATACTAAAAACATAACTGTATTAGACTAACCTAGCCGTTTCTTTTGAGCCATTCTTCTCATCAGTCACTTTGTCATCAGCCGACCATTTGCTAGAAAACTTTGTTGGTCTCCTTGAATGGTGTTCCAAATTAGCAGCTTTCACATTATCAACCTCGCGATCCTACAGTAGTTTGAGGAAAGGACATGAACCCAAATAATTGCAGAACCAAGCTGAATACCATGAGAAAAGATAGTCAAAACAAAAATCTAGACGCTATATTAACTAACTCTTGCATGGAAAGAACTAATACCATCTTCACTCTCTCGTGATCATACCGATGGTCTTCCCTGTCTCTTGTTCTCCTCGTTCTCTCTTGATCGAGCTCCCTGCCTTCCTTCTCTTTCGCTTTCTTCAGTTCGCTGGTAATACGGTCAGTATCCTCCTAAGTTGGTAAAGATATAGTGAGATATAAGGCCATAGAAAATGTAAGCATAACTTTGACAAAGAAAACACAAGATATACCTGCTTCTTCCTAGTTTCTTCCGCCTTAGCATCCAAGAATTGTTGAGGGACGCCACTGGCATTCTCCTGAGCACTGAGAAGATGTGTCCAAAGCTCCTTCATGAATTTCCCAGTATTTTTTTCCATAAATCCAGTAAGTGAGATTTGAATTTCTTTGCCATTAACTACCTGCATTAAAACATTGGCAATAATCTATTTAAATCTTATAGTTCCATCAGACCCGGGTACAGACTAGTAGACTACAAAGATGTTAAACATACAAGTATTGAATAGTTTAAATTTATAGGTCCATGCTTCACTGGGTACTGCCTTATCTACATATAAGAGCAGTTAATGTAAACCCAAAATGACTTAATGACGTACATTTTCAAATGAATGGTCCTCTTGCAAACAAATGTATTTTAGCAACATTTGATGAGTAACATTTTAAAAGCCCGTTTGCCAGTCTAAGTATCCCCTTACTAATAACATATACTACTGAATAGCACACAATTCTACTCTATGCTAGCATAATTACAGTCCAAATTAAGCCTGTATCAGAATGTATAAACGGTAGTAGACTAGCAGGTTTTACCTTCTCCTCTAGAAGGCCATAAATGAAGTTTATAAGAACTTCATCTTCAAATCCAAGAAGTTCAGTCACCCTGTGAGCTATCCAGGGTCGCATGACATCCATTTTGACTTTTGTCATGTCCACCTAAACACAAGAACAAACTTTATCAAAAACCAAAAAATTACTAGTAGAATATCACAAAGCTACTGAGGTTTTCGATACGAGATGATGCGAAACTACAATTTTTGGCTTAAAATACCTTGATAATTGCAACACATTCCTTCTCAATATGATCCATAGAAATTGCAAAATCAAGTCAAACTATATGTTATCGCATTATGATCATCACAAAATAAAAGGTTTTTAACTTGTTTCCACGTCATATTTTTTTCTCAAACGATGTTTGAGATTGCTTATTTTTTCTGTTTGTGATTTAGCTTAATAGTTAGCACTTATATGCTACTTACAAGTAAGTAGATCAGATTTTGTGGTAAAAAAATGAAAGAATGCTCCAAAAACTTGTGATCAATGTAAACGAAATCGTTAATTCAACTAAAATAAAGCTATGAAATAAGCACCTCCCTACCTGCTTATCAGAGCTTATTTAACCATAGAATAAACAGATAAGCATAGGCAATTTGGATAACACAAAACTGAATTTACTTCAGAATAAGCAGAAAAACCGAAAACATGAGCCAGGGTGTTTGTTTCGGCTTACATGTGGGCTTATGAGCTTGTTTTATTTCATCTTATATTTCATAAGCCCCAACTTTCTGGCTTGTTTTGGGACTTATATAAGTTTATCATATAGTGATAAACTTATATAAGCCCACAAGTCTCAAAATAAGGGGGGAAAATGGAGCCTATGATATATAAGTCTAAATCAAATAAGCTCATAAGCCCATATATAAGCCAAAACAAACACCCCCTAAAAACAGTTCAATAATTGATTTTATAAACGCAATTTTGCACACGCATATCCAATGCGTCACATCATAATTCATTAAACCTATCCGGTTAAACCTAAGCTACGGCAAAACGATCAATAAATAGAATCATAAACTAACAAATATGTCAAAAACAAACCAGATTTTCCAATTCAGGATGAAACTTCTGCGACTTAAGCAGCTTGGCATGCTTATTCGAAAAGCGAGTATCCTGATCCGCCGTAGTTCCCTAATCAACATCAACAACAACAACAACACATCATCAATTACAGAATCTAATCAATCAAATCAATAATCATCCTAACCTAATTTAATAAAAAGCTAAATTGGAATCAATTGAATGAATAAAACCTAACATAATTTTTATAATATAAAAAAAGAATTAAATTATTGGATGGATTAAATCTAATAATGTGTTTGCGATTGAATTGAATTAACGGATTTGATATTTACCCGGAAGAATCCGCCTGACATGGTTGGTAGGGTTTTGTGTGTGTGACAAGAGAGAAAGTGTGAGAAAGGGGGTTCCTGATCTGTTTTTAGGACATTCGTGGTACAAGTCGCTAATGCTTATGATAAGATTAGGAGGGTGTTTGTTTCGACTTAGGTGTGGTTGTTTGGGCTTATATAGTGGTATCCAAACCCGATCCGAGTTAAAACTGACATAAAAATTTACATATTTGAATTGAGTCTAACTATATTATGAGCTAGTTTGGGTCGATTCATCTACCCGTTTATCAAACAGGCACTAAGCGGTTAATCCACCAATTCGTTTAAAATTTTATTCTTTAAAATAATAATTATTTATTTTACTAGGTATACTACTCGTGCACGTATGAGTTTTTTTCTAAATTTTTTAATAATGAATTTTTTATTAAGTTTTTGTGTAATTTTAATATTATTTGTTTTTCCTCTCCGAATGTTATTAAGTTGTTTAATATGGTTCTATAAGTAAATTGGTTATATTTTTTGTGTGTAATTTAATTTATGTTTGAGAAAAAATAGTTGTATAAGTAAGTTGGTTATATTTTTAGTGTGTATTAGCTTATTGTGTATTTTGAGTTGGCGTATTGTGTTATGACGAAATATCCATTGAGGGACTGTTTGGTAAAATAATATGATTTAGCGCTGAAGGAATAATTGGTGTTGAATGATTCAAATACTCTAAATGAACTACGCTCTGAATCAAAAAGAACGTTTGAAAACCGTTCTGCTTCAACACTCTGAGTGGTTATAATTATCATTTTTTTTCACATATGACTTGCTGATGTATATTAAATTTAATACAATACCTATTGATATTAATAAAATTTATTTTTTATGTTAAAAAAAATATTTCTATAATATTATATTAACATGCATACTGTTTTAATAGATTAAAAATGATAGTTTTGCAACATCGTAGTTCTTAAAAATAAACTCCTCAACTTGTAACTTGCGAGCTAATGTGGTCTTTTCGAATAAACTATAGAAAGGAATATGTCAGGTTATTAAATAAAGAAGAAAAAATGACGAAATATGGAACGTGGGGCGCACTAAATGATTTTGCATTCTTTTGGCACTGCTCGATCCAAAGCCTTTCTAAATGGTACAGCAACATTCATTTATTTATCAAACAAGCCATACACTGACCGATTCATTGTTTATTTTCTTAATGATTCAATTCCAAGACTATCAAACAGCCCCTGAATCTTTAAAAAACGGTTTATGATTTATGTTTTTTTTTGTGAGTAAAGTTTAAGGGCTGAAAGTGTCAAATTGTGAAAGAGCATTGGTAAGATTTTTATTATCGTTTGTAGTGTGAAGTCCCATTTTATTTTGGTCAAATAAGTTATCCACAAAACATTGTTTGAACATATCTTGTGTAAATCGACATCTAATATGTGTTAAGAATATGTTAAGGTTAGTAACAGTTAAGATTCTTTATTTAATTTTAAACAATTGTTTTCAATTAATTGATTTAATTTATTAATTTTTAATTTTAATTAGGGTTCATAATTATTAAACTTGTTGGAATCGTGAATTAGTTTGGGAGTTTTGATAACATATACTTTACTAAACTTTGAAATTTACATAAATATTATTAGAACCCGCATTGTAGTTTTGTAGTCTATAATGTTATAATGTTATGACAGAAATAATAATTTATAATATTACCATAGTTTCACTAATACTATCTTTAAGCATCAATTCCAAATCCTAATACCTATCGGTTCATAGATGGATTCAGATGAGGGTCACAATGTTGCTCTAAGCATACCATGATGATGAATTATCAAAATTTCAAAAGTTATCTTATCTACATGTTTAAAAAAACAAAGAATATCTTGTCAATATGTCCACCTCAAGCACGCATCTTGAGCCGATGTTGTTTTGTCAATAGGCATTGAAGATACCCCATTAGGAATATCATTGTTTTTTGAACAATCAGGAACTTGGCACAACGAAAAAAATTTCTTTCCTCTAAAGACACTACACACCCAAAAGGAATAACAACATATTCCAACCTGTAAAAAGGATGTACAACCCATTAAATTAAATCTTATAGTAAGATTTGGGCTCCAAGTTTGTGGGTCAATTCAGCTCCTACGCTATGTACATTTGTTATAGGTTGTGTTTTTTGTGATATTTCATGTATTTATGTGTATTGCAATTCTAGTTGTTAGTTGTCAAATTCATGTGGTTCTGTATGTTGGTCTGAAAATCTACTTTAAACTAACTTGTCCGACAATATTGTCAATTTCTTATTGTGCATTCATTTAAGTAGGGAAGTTATTCAAATGTATAGGTTTGTATTGTATCGTTGTTAAGAAAAAGGGCTTTTTATCTTTCACATGTTGTCAAGTTCCTCGTGTTATATATTGATCGTTCTAAGTATTGTCATATATAACCTTTTATACTGTAAGAATGAACTGGTCATTTGCGTTGCTACTACTAATATACATGTTTACCTTGTGTATTTGTTGAAAGTTTTAGACCTATGAAATAGCTAATTACAGGTTCCAATATAGTGATTGTACTTAAGAGATGTTAAGGTTTTTGCTTTTGAGCCGATAATAAACTATAGTTAAAGTTTAAAAACAATATATATTAGATAGATATAAAGAAAGTTAATATCACAATATTCATATAAAAGGGATTATATATAAGAGTTTGATTTCTTATGTTCAAATGCATTAGGGAGAGTTTGTATAAGATTATTTATGCGGTTATTGAACTTTTGAAAAGATTGTAATGTCTGTTTGTTGGGCTTGTGAGGTTATCAATGTGAGCTAATGAGCTTAAATTGATGTACTAAAGTTGATAAGTTCGTAAGCATATATATTTGCGGTTATTCAAAAGTTAAATAAGGTTAATTAAATATTATGTTTGCTCTTAATATGACAATGTTCATATAAAAAGACATTAAAATAAGAGTTTGTGTACTTATTGTGAAATGCATTAGGGATTCTTAGGTCAGTTTAGTGGGCTTGCGAGGTTATCATCCTGAGTTTATTAGCTTAAATTGATAGTCTGAAGTTGATAAGCTCCTAATCCTATATAGTTGTGGTTATTTAAAAGTTAAATAAGGTTAAGTAAAGATTGAGTTTGGTGGTCGTCATCAGCTTCATTGTTCTAAATGGGTTAATTTTTCAAAGTTAAGTGTAAAAAATTATACCAATGGCAGGGCACTGGATACAGATTGTTAGCATAATTATAAAGGACTTCAATTTACACACAATTATTAGATTGGTTTGGTTTAGGTTGTTTGTTCTCTGGATGGTTAAATGGGACAAATAATAGTACTTATATAAAAGAGAAATAAGTTGCAGAGATTATATTTTACGGATTAGTGATACATAGTTAATTATATAGTTTAATTTTGTTTTTTTTGTGCAGGGTTTAATATGGATGATAAAGATTTGAAGTGTTTTTGTAAGTAATTTTTTATTAAATTATTTTTGTTTGTCAGTTGAGAAAAAGGAGTCTGGATATATCGAGTTGCTAACTTTTTTACCAGAATCTTTTAGGGAACATTTGGTAAGATTGGTTATATGCGTTAGTTTTGATAAGTTTTTTATTTATGTGTTGTCTTTTGTTTGTTGATTTTACATTGCTATCTGTTTTTTTTAGTTTTGGATTTATGTGTTGGTTTTAGTTTTTTTATTGTTTTTTTTAGGATTTGCCTCTACAAACTTAACCTTCAAGTTTTTTAAGCCCAATTTTGTGAAGTTATTAGACGCGAAAAGTGAGTCTCGCCTGGTTAAAATGGAAAAAAGGCGTTTACTCTTCTAGATGGTCGATTGAGGGTGATAAATGGAATGAATTTATCGATAAATTCATTGATCTAAGTCCTCGTATTATTCATTTTGATCAAATTAGGGATACAAAATTCTTAGTGAACTTTTATTTGGAAAATGTTGATGAGATTGAGTAGGTCGTATGGGACATGATTTGTGAGACCCCAAGAATCAGACAAAGGAACGACTAGGCAACAAGGGGGTTCCACGTCATGGTACAAGAAACAATGAATTACTGTTGACACAAAGTTGACTTAATAAAAACATGTACATTACATCATAAAATATCAGAGTTTTAAACATAGGTCCAAAGTTTAAACATAGGTCCCAGAGTTTTATATGCGGAAAGATTTATTATTTCATCATAATTTATAACACTTAATTACCAAAAATACAGAAAAATCTTCTTACGGTTTTTAGATAAAAACCAAAGTTGAAATCTACACAGAAATCTCCAAGCTGCGATAATATCTTGCGGGCTCCCATCCAAGCAAAGCTAAGTACTAATACCTGAGATTGAACATGTAAAATCGTCAACATAAAGTTGAGTGATATTCATAGGTTTAGCAATAAGGATGTGGAACACAAGCATTCATTTGTACACACGTAGTAGGGAAAATAGTTATATACGTCAACCATAGTCCGAACTAGTATTATTATTGTTGTTCAGTTCATGAACCGAAGCTTAACTCAATGTAAGTTCCTCTAGGGAGTATTCAGCCTAAATACTTAAGTATAAACAAATATTAGTGCGTCAAGGTAATCGGGACGGGGATAGTCAATCCCGATGGATCCACCCACAACATTCGCGCTTGGTAACATGATTAATTAACGGTTCATGATCAGGAGAAGAAACTCAAGGCTAGACTAAAAAGCAATAATAATATTGAAAGTCTGGAAAGCATACACGTTATGGATAACATACAAGTTTTTGATAGCATATAGTTTTTAAATGGTTGTGTTCCACCATGTAAAATCTTACCCCGTGTTTAGAAACCATTTATAAGTAAAAAAGGGGCTATGAACTCACCTTAGCCACGAGGTAAGTCAATCACGGTACTCAGCAACTGAGTAGAAACAATGGTAGTGAGACGATCACCGATGATATGGATGCCCGAGAAACACGAAAACCGCAACCTATCATAATAAGGCGCGTGTTAAGACTCGAACTCAAATATCGATAAATATACCAAATATAATATGACTCAAAGGTTTTCAAAGTATTCATATTTAAAATGCATTGACACAAACCAAATAAATTCATACTAACCCATTTATCCAACACTACCCGTTTAAACACTTTTACACTTGGAATTGACCCGTCATAAGACGTCAAGTCAACGTAAGTCAAACTATCCCTTTACATCACTCGGACCAGTAACTAAGTCATTTATATAATGACTAAACACTTGAGTAAGCCACCATGTCCGATAGTGAATACTCAAACTCACGCAACACAAGCATTGAACTATGTGTCCAAAATACCAATCAACATGTACACTCCAAATGTACACACCGATCTACCCTATCTAGACTTGTCTGATTTAGATGAAATTTGGTGTCAACGTCACTTATAACCTGTATAAGACTCTACCAAAATTTGAGCCAAAGTTCATACTTTAAAACCTATCAGCTCGACACTTTACTCAACTCTAAAATTTGGGACAGAATTGTATACTTGTTTCATAAAACCATTTAGACCACTTTAAAAGCATATTTTGACATTCCACCTTTTGAACTCACTACTAGACTCATCATATAAGGTTTATGAACCTTGAAAATCAGTAGTATCATTTATCTAACCATGCCTAAAGTCCCCGAGAGTCGACCCAAAATCAGCCACAATTTCGGATTGTGCCGATTTGCGTCTCCCGGTACACGAATACTAAAACTAGCATAACTTTTGATCCGTAATGAGTTAGGAGCTCTATCTTATACCAAAACGAGCGTCTCGGAAAACTCTACAACAAAATCAAATAATCTCAGCCTATGTCAAATCTTAAACTCACGAAAAATCTGCTCTAACCTGCTGATGTAAAATACAATTTAGAAAATCATATCAAATCAATTTTCCCACCAATTCTAACCATTCCCACACCTCTAAAATCACCCTACTATCATACCCATCAACCAAATACTCCTAAAACACTTGTATGTCAAATTTAACAAAAACCCAAGATGAAAAATATAACTTGTTAATATCAAATTATGAAGATCATAACATGATCATCACATGTATGATGATCAAAACGTATACCCATCATAAAATCATGAGAAAACTTAAAACTTTATGCACGTGGGAGATTTTTGTATCATTAGAAGCATCTTTGAAATATATGAGGTGGTCTAATTTTAGTTTAGCTAAAATCATGATAAAAGTTGATGATTTTTGGGATTTATGGCGGTTTAGGGTGGCGGAGAGAACAAAGGGAGGGGAGGGTGGTGTAAACTTTTTTTACAAATGATATGTGTGTGTTTTTGTGTAAAGAAAGTGGTATTTATATGGTAGGTAGGTAGAGGGGCTAATCTTGCCAATTTTGAAACTTTTGGACTTAAAAACATTTTACTAGTTTAAAGGGTAGAAAATGACAATTAGTAAATCTTGAAAATATTTACGGAGCTCGGGTTTCGTAAAAATACTTTTCAAAAGTTAAGATGCATTAAAAGTATGATAATATGGTTTTCCGACACGACTTAACACGTAATTAAAACGAAATCGTCAAA
This sequence comes from Glebionis coronaria, assembly GCA_025667525.1. Taxonomy (NCBI): domain Eukaryota; kingdom Viridiplantae; phylum Streptophyta; class Magnoliopsida; order Asterales; family Asteraceae; genus Glebionis; species Glebionis coronaria. Next base: position 469,931,673 of record CM046879.1, read on the forward strand.
AATAGTAATTATCGAAACAATCGATAATAAAATGTAAAATTTTGGGCATTCGTCAGTATCGCGATCACTAGGAATTCTCGTTGTACGTTGATTTGAGTAAACTCTTTGTAAAATGCACACGGGTGATTTTAAATCAAAAACTTTGATTTATATTAAATACGAAAAAATAAAATAAGAATTTTACAATTCCAGATAAAGTATTTATCAATGATTAGAAAATACTTGAAAAGTATAATTTATTAAAATTATCATGATCTCAGGATTTACATATAAAGAATTCAAGAAAATGACATACGTAGGAAAATTCAAGAAACACGAATAAAAGAATAAAATAATGCTGGGAAAGTACGGGTTCTTACAGTCTTCCCCTATAAAGGAACTCTGGTCCCTCAAAGTTCTACTGGAAACAGTAGAAGATGCAACAAGAGGAGGTACAAAGTGTAGAACAAATTCATTGTTTCCCATGTAATTTCCGCACCACGGCGAATCTTAATAGTTTGAAATTCACTATGCTTCAGTTGCTTAACTCTTTTTCGAACAACTTTTCACACTTGAATTAGAATAATGACCTTTCAATACGGAGAATTATCAAGAGATAGAATGAACACAAGAATCGCTTATACGGACAAAGTGTGCTAAAATGAACCAAGATTGTTAATCAACAAGAAGTCGCAAATCGTGCAACTATAAAACATAACAATCTTAAAACGTAACAATCTAGTTACAAGAGAAATAGAAGGAAAAAATAAATTACATATGATCATTTAAAATACAAGGTGTCACAATCAGTTGTCTAGGATTTTGGTATTACTTTAAAACTGAGTTTAAATATTTTCTTGATTAAAAGAAAATTTTACAAGGTGTGGTGATTTAAAATCAAACTATCTATATTTACTTATTTAGTGAGTAAGCTGTTGCTATATCTTTTCTTGATCAGGATTTCGAAGCCAAAAAGTAGAGCAGTTCCAAAATAGTTATCCTGATCGACTTAAGAACTTTTGGTTGGCTGTATGAAGTTATCGTTATAAATTTCAGGTTTATCGTTACCATTAAAAAAAATCAGATTTTCCAAGTTATTTAGAATCATTGTTAGAAACTATAAATTAATTTAATAATTTCATTATATTGAAAGTAAAGTATGATAAAATCAAATACTTTAAAAGATACAGCTTGACATCATTTTTAAACACTAGTTATAAATTTTACCAAAGAGGACGTATAGATCCGATTATTAAACTTGAAATGGTTATTTGGTAATTTAAACACTTGATATATTGTGTAAAACGTTTTTTTTAAATTTAATAATTTTTAAGAAATCCAAATAGGTGATTAAGGTATCAAATGATAAACATGTGACATATTCTGGTTTTCAAAAGGTGACAAGATAGTAAACAAGTATGAAACGAATGGTAATCGACAATTAGTATACGAGCAAGAGCACGAGAGGATAAACGAAATTCGTAGTTTGTACAAATTTCTTAATGATCATGATGGAATAAATGCATTGATGATAAGGACAATAAGAAACAAAGGATTATGGTAAGTCACTACTTCTTGAGTGTAGTTGGTGTCACCAACAACGGCTTATTAAGTTCTCGATGGTTGATACACGATCAAAAGAGAAAACCTACACAATAAATTTTCTAATCACAGAAAATTCTTAAGAAGTCACTTGCGAGTAATTCCAGTAAGATGAAAAACATTGGCAATGAGAGTCGAAATCAATACTGGTTCACACGAATGAATTTCAAGACGATGAAGTCTAACACACATAATGACGGATACACGAAATCATTGTTCACTTTCAGCGATGTTTTGAAGGTCTACCAACATACATAGAGAAGGTAGATCGATGTAGAAACATAACAACGTTGAAACTTTCAAGTCGGGTATCAATAATAAGAATTTAGGCAAATGGTAACGAAAATTGTGTCATGAGGATGATGAGGTAACAAGTAAAGCAAAGATCGTTGAGTAAGGAAATCTGTGCCTGAGGCATGTACTTTGTTCAAGAAAAGATAAGGGTTCCTAGGTGTATGTCGCGAACTGGTGCTACTCGTATAAGAGTAAATGTTTTTAAAATTTTATTCTATCTAACTTTTTAAGAAACATAACTAAAAAGTTGATTCTTGGTTAAATATTTAAGGCGACTACTATTCGGCTTTGCATGACTCCTTCTAAATTAAGCATAGGTGATCAGGCAATGCATAATTTAGGACTAGCAATGCGATGCTCAGCTTCGTCAAACCAGTACTGCATATCATATGATTTAAAATATGCATATAATGCCATTTGTAAAAGCATGAATCAGAATAATTTATGAAACTCGTCGCCAATAAGTTACTGGCTAGATATTTAAATCAAAAAAAAAATTATTGTCACAAGAATTCTTTATAGTACCAAGGTAGAGCAATTTACAAAAATACATTGTAAAATCAATATATAGATTAATTTTATAAGAAAACGTTCAAGTATTTTAATAAGGCCCAAGTGGAACATTTTAATAAATGATTCGCAAACAATACCAGTTTGGGTTTATTTGGTAACTTGTAGAATAGCGAGTGGGTTACATGAGGGTAATAAAGAGTAGTTCAAGACATTCAATGAAATGGTTACAAGGTGATAAGGTTTTAAGAGGTTTAGCCGGAATCGTCATGAGACACGTGTCGAGATGATAACAAACGATATGAAAGCAAGAATTTCAAATCTTTACCCCAGTCAGTGGTACGATAGGAGCAAAGAAAGACAACTTAGAATGATAATTAAGTCATATATAAAGGAATGATAGAGGAATCCATATGTGTGCACATTGTAATTTGTTTGACATAAATATGCTTTTAAAGAAGTAGGGTACCAGTTCCCAAATAGTTCAATTACTCCGAAAAGTTTCTATTTTTAAACGTTTTCAAATGTAATCAAGGTTTGGTAGTTGTAAAATCTCATTCGTTAAAGTTTTACGAGCTCAAAACGCTTCAAACCATATTTTGAAATTCTATCAATTTGGACCCTTCTAGTCCACTTTGACTTTTGGGTTTGACTTTTGGGTTTGACCAGACCCATTGACTCACTAACGACATTTTTAAGACTCAAGTTTAAAGCAATTTGATGTAAAACGACGTTTTGAACAACTTTCTAGTTTTACTCGAGAACTAAAATGGATTAAAAATGGACGAAAATGCCCTTACATTAATTCTATCAACAAAATGATATTTTTAGAATTACGCAGAAATAAGTTCTTAAATTTTATAATCTCAAATGAGCGTAACTTGCTCGTTTTTAATATTTTCTGGTCGAATTTTATGTCTTAAACGGACGTCTCAACAAGTAGAAATATATATTTTTATGTCTAAAGTTATAAAATTATTTTCTCGATACTGTTAAATTTCCTGTAAAGTTTCTGTACAAAGTATATTTTTCGACACAACTTGAAATTAAATCAAACTTTATAATAACTCAGAATTTATGTACACACATTACTTTTGGATTCCATAAAGACGAAAAGAGATTAAATTGTAAAATTTATCATGTAAAGAAAACGTAGTATAGAAATGGTTCAAGAATGCCAACGATAAACTAAGAAATTAAAAATGGCGCATGACATCCGTGTCTTAGGTTTCAAAATGCAATGCAGGAAGGTCTTTTGACTGTGTGATTTTCCAAAATCACAAGACATACCGAGAAAGAAATGAAACATTAACCAGCCGCACTCCTGGAGCGAGGAGGTTAAATGGAAGGGAGGGTACAGGTTATAGATGTACACTCGCGTTCCAAACAATCGTCGCATAATAGAGGATGAATTATAAGATGACAATGGTGTTTTCAAAGGTACAAACGGACGTTGTAATTCGAAATCGTAACGTAAAATGGTCAATGGAATAAAATGTAATCCATGTACAAGCGTCGTGTAAAATGGTGACGTAAAGGTCAATCAATATTACGAAAAACTCACGATATTATTCAACATGGATTCAAGGAATGCTTCGAGATGTGTGACTCATACGATGTCCTTTAGTCTTTCTGGGAGACACATTGAGCTACACAATAGTCAACAGACTATTTTTCAAGACATGCAATCACAAATGGTCGGAAGCAATTTAGATATCTAAATAGATATTTTAAAGAGATTTAACAATGAAAGCAACACGCACGGTAGTAAAATAAAAATCAGAAGTTTCATCGAAAACAACACTTATCCAATCCCGAACAATGGTATCACTAGAGTATGCACAACATGTAACAGTGAGTCGAGAAAACAGACGGTTCAAAACGAACGAGCATATGAAGTCAGTTGTATCACGCATAAATGAAATATCAATAGTACTCAGAAAAATGAGCATGAAAAGTCGGCAGCATACACGCTCTAAATACTAGTAGGTAACATCATAACAATATAAGATCATTGTAACAAGATCGGTTCACAAGAATAAGAATTCCAGAAATCCAGTAAGAGCATATATAATCAAGTAATATCCAATGATAATTCATGAAGCACAAAGGCTTTGAAAATAAATAGTAATTATCGCCACTAGGGTAATGTAATATTTCAACATGTAATAGGAGAAGAAATACTACAATGATAACTAAAAGTAAATAATAAGGATTAGAGAGTTACCCGCGCAGATATCGAACAACCATGGCAGATTCTGTGTTTGACACTTAAAACCTGAAATTTTTGAACTTTTGGTTATAGACTAAGTTTTGAAAACGACTCAGTTCCCCATAACCACCGCTCTGATACCAATCTGTGGGACCCCTAGAATCAGACAAATGAACGACTAGGCAGCAAGGGGGTTCCACGTCATGGTACAAGAAACAATGAATTACTGTTGACACAAAGTTGACGTAATAAAAACATGTACATTACGTCATATTAAGAGTTTTAAACATAGGTCCCAGAGTTTTATGCGGAAAGATTTATTATTTCATCATAATTTATAACACTTAATTACCAAAAATACAGAAAAATCTTCTGACGGTTTTTAGATAAAACCAAAGTTGAAATCTACACAGAAATCTCCAAGCTGCGATTATATCTTGCGGGCTCCCATCCAAGCAAAGCTAAGTAATAATACCTGAGATTGAACATGTAAAATCGTCAACATAAAGTTGAATGATATTCATAGGTTTAGCAATAAGGATGTGGAACACAAGCATTCATTTGTAAACACTTAGTAGGGAAAATAATTATATATGTCAACCATAGTCCGAACTATTATTATTATTGTTGTTCAGTTCATGAACCGAAGCTTAACTCAATGTAAGTTCCTCTACGGAGTACTCAGCCTAAATACTCAAGTATAAACAAATATTAGTGCGTCAAGGTAATCAGGACGGGGATAGTCAATCTCGATGGATCCACCCACAACATTTGCGCTTGGTAACATGATTAATTAACGGTTCATGATTAGGAGAGGAAACTCAAGGCTAGACTAAAAAGCAATAATAATATCGAAAGTCTGGAAAGCATACACGTACTGGATAGCATACAAGTTCTGGATAGCATACAGTTTTTAAATGGTTGTGTTCCACCATGTAAAATCTCACCCCGTGTTTAGAAACTATGTATAAGTAAAAAGGGGCTATGAACTCGCCTAGCCACGAGGTAAGTCAATCACGGTACTCAGGAACTGAGTAGAAACAATGGTAGTGAGACGATCACCGATGATATGGATGCCCGGGAAACACAAAAACCGCAACCTATCACAAGAAGGCGCGCGTTAAGACTCGAACTCAAATATCGATAAATATACCAAATATAATATGACTCAAAGGTTTTCAATGTATTCATATTTCAAAACCATTGACACGAACCAAATGAATTCATACTAACCCATTTATCCAACACTACCCGTTTAAACGCTTTTACACTTGGAATTGACCCGTCATAAGACGCCAAGTCAAAGCAAGTCAAATTATCCCTTTTTCATCACTCGGACCAGTAGCCAAGTCATTTATATAATGACTAAACACTTGAGTAAGCCACCATGTCCGATAGTTAATACATGACTTTTTGCTTAGCGTTTGTGTACTCGATATCGTTCTCGGTATCTAATCGAATTGATCACGGTTAATGGTGAAATAGTCGGTAATGGTCACTAAAAGGGGGAGCTGATTTTCTATTCTACTAGAAGGGTAAGTGCAAAACGTAATCAAAATAAGCTAAAAGCAAATCTAGAAAAACTGTCACTTTTTCTCTCTAAAATTAGAAAAACACTTGGTAAAAATAGAGATTTCGGGAAGCGTGCAAATTTTGGAAATTAAAACGTAATGAATTTAAAACTTGGAAACTTTGTAAAACTTAAAAACTTAATCCATCGGAATGTAACAAATGAATTTCATCGGAATGCTTCCGTCAGAATAATCCGTCTGAATAATCACAAAAGTATCGGAATATTGCACAGTGAATTCTATCGAAATCACCCCTATCGGAAAACACTTCTGTTGGAATGTAGGTCTATCGGAATACAAGTCTATCGGAATATTTCTATCTGAATGTCCAGTATCGAAATAATTAAGATCAGAATAATGGTATCGGAATACAAGGATTTCTGTCGGGATCTAGCTAACAAAAATTGGGCAGCGTTTCGTCTCAATGTAGCCTTAAGACCCGTCGCAATATACGATCGCAATGAGCGATCACAATCATGATCGGAATAAGGGGGAAATACACTTGATCGCAAAGTAAAACCCTAAGGGTTATTGCGATCACAATGAACTCATCTGAATAACCGTCGCAATACGTAAACCCTATGATTGTGATGGAAATGGCACAATATTCGGATGAATGCAATAAGCTAAAAATCCGAATAAGCACTTCTAAAAAGAACACTTAACAAAAACTTAACTAACTCAATAAGCACAAATTTGAAAACTTTTAAAATACGAAATAAACAAACTTTATAAAACAAACTTTAAAACACTAAACTTTAAAGAAAACTTAAAAGACAATAAGCTAGATACTAAATAAGCCAAAAAGCATAACAAGCTTTAAGCTTAATCGTATAAAACTTACATAGGATTAAAAAGATAAACTTTTTAATCACATAAACATCAAATTTAATCAAAATCAAAGATTATAACGGATAAAAAAAACAACTCAAAAATAAAGAAAGGTAGAAGAAGATTAAGATTAAAAGATTAAACTTGAACTTATAGATTAAATATTTCAAAATACAAGATTAAATCAATGCTTAAACATGAAAGGAAAGAAAAGATGAAGTTCTAGTGAGAGAAAGTTAAACACTTTCTCTCTCTAAAATGAAAACTAAGGAGAGAAAAATAAACTAGCTAACACCCTCCTAATGTGTCATTAGGAGGGTATATATAGGAGGTGGGGAGTGCATGTGTTGCTTCCTCCTTTCTTTCTTCTCGTCTCGACTCGATTTAAATTCTTTGTCTTTCTCGACGTCGTCTCGGGATTTGTCGATATAAATTGAACTTGTCTTATGATTTTCTTCTTCTATTAGACTTGAGTTCTTCGACTTCATTAAACTTCCGTCTTTAGACTTTTTCTTCGATAAATCTTCAGAATAGGCCTTGGACTTCCGTTCTTTTATATTCTTGATCTTTTGACTTCGTCTTTTCTCGTTTTCTTTGATAAAAGCCCGTGATAGCCCGCGTTTTCTTCCTTTTTCATATTTTTATCCTGAAACACAATAAAAACACAAACCACGCATAATTCTGACTTTTATGACATAAAATACACGTTTTGGTCTTATTATTATTGGAAATAAGTGGTAAAAGGATAAGTGTTTTTACACTTATTAAATCCCCTACACTTGACCATTGCAATGCCCTCATGTAATGCATTAATTTAAAAGCACAGATTACATTTCTCATCATAAATAACCCACATTGGCCTTTATTAAATACTAAACTTTAAGGAAAGTAAAAAGATAGAAATCAAAGTCTTACATTGGGGTTTTGGCTGTCATGAATGTTCATCATCCTCAAGTTTCACGTTCCCCACACCAAGCTTAAAAACGAGATCATTGTTATTATAAGTCAGCAAACTAACACGAACTCATGTGGCCCAATTATTTACTTAGACTCCCTTATTCCTAGGTGTATCTCTTATATTTTATGAATGATCACGAGGATGCATTGTTTGACTTATTTCGATAATTATTTAGGCTGAAAATAAAGTGGGATGATTTAATCAATAGTTAGCTAAAGGACAAAAATTTTTAAAAATGCTTCTCGGGACCTTTTAAAGTTCATATCTTGGCATAACTCGCTTCACGATTTGAGACCTTTCTCGGACCGATATTTGGCAGCGACTTCATACTTCGAATCTTGAGAGACGTTCTTGAAATTATGATCTTCTCTTCATAATAGGAATTTCTTTACTTGAAGTTTTTGAGAGATTCTTCTTACTTGGACCACGACTTCTTCATTTTTCTCCAATCTTTATTTGGGATTTTGATATACAACGATCCGCCTCCTTTTAGGACTTGGATCTATTTATCCTCATACCTTGTTAGGTCCTTTTTGGATAGACTTCTCCATGATCTTTACGGGAGTATTTGCTTTTCGTCGTGTGTCTCGATCCTTTATATTGATTTTTGATAAATGATTCTTCACATCACTTGGGATCTTTAGCAACAAAATGTAGCCCTCATGCCTTGTTAGGGCCTTTTCGGACTCGCCAATCTTCGCATCCCGCTTCAATAAGTTATGCCTTGGCTATGAACTCTAATTAATATCGAGCAACTTTTAAACGATCTTGTGCTAGAAGCTAAGTAACTTTTCAAATCGTACAACCTTATTTATTGCAATTAAATTTATTATTAAGCGATGGGAGAAAAAGCTTATAATCAACTCACATAAATTCATGAAAGAATACCAAACTTATAATTGACTCTATCATCTCTTGTTCTCTACAATTTAAAATCTCAAGGAATGAGACTCGTGAATGCTTAGCCAATTAAATCAAAGTTTTGGGTTTTCGAGTCATCTATAGGATCTTGCAAACACTTAGACTTTTTCATGTTTAGAATTCGTATTTTAAAGTTCCCTTGATAAATGACTCTCTAAGATCAATTATAGAAACTTGCGAAAAGTTCTTGTTCTTAACCCGTGAGAGTTAAGACTTTCGCGTTTTAAAGTTCCCTATATAAAAGCCTAGCAAAACTTGACTTAAACACGTTAAGGATACTAGCTAGAGTAAACTTAGATAAGTAAACTCGGGTTGAGTCAAAAGATTCACAACGTTTGAAAATTAAAACCACTTTATTAAAAAATTTATTTTAGCAAGGAAAGTAAATAACGATAACAAAGGAAAACTACAAGGCCAAAGTAGATTAAAATTTTTGAAAAACGTCAAAAAATCAAATTTTTTGGTTAAAATGAGGACAAATTCATGGAAAAGACCACTTACTTCGATAGAAGTCCCCCTACACTTGATATAAACATTGTCCTTAATGTTTAAGCATGTGGGAGTAAGCTCCCCTACACTTAAGACATTGTGCACTTTGTTTAAATATTGCTAAGGAAAGGACGACTATAGTGATTTCAATGTGAACATATGAGATATGAAATATTGAATCACGATAGTTTAGGATAGAACCAGAAAGACGGGTACACGGGATCACGGTTCGTCAAATGTCATCAAAAGTGGATCATTGAAGCTTTAATCCCTGCACATGATAAAAAACAAGACAACAAACACATACGGGCCCCCTACACTTATTATGAAAACGGTAAAGGATAGATCAACGGGTTGCCTCCCGAGAAGCGCTTGTTTTTGTTAACCGAGTCACGAGCCTGACTCGACCCAGAACTAATTCAAGGGAAACGTGGTGAGGGATGGAATCATCTCATAAGAGATGTCCTCACGAAAGTACAACTTCACGCGCTGGCCATTCACTTTAAAATTAGGCCCATTTGGCTGAGAAAGCTCAATGGTGCCATATAGGAAGACTTTGGCGACGGTGAATGGACCAGACCAATGGCTCTTCAGTTTGCCCGAGAAGATCTTCAACCGAGAGTTAAAGAGTAAAACTTGATCACCAACGTGGAACTCTCGGTTCTTAATCCTTGAATCATGGATGATCTTGGTCTTCTCCTTGTAGATCAATGAATTATCATAAGATTCATTCCTCAGTTCATTTAGCTCGTTGAGTTGAATCTTCCAAAGATCACCGGCTTTGTTTATGTCAAAATTCGCCCACTTCAAGGCCCAATACGCCTTATGTTCCAGCTCAATAGGGAGGTGGCATGCCTTCCCGTACACAAGACGATATGGAGTGCAACCAATCAGAGTCTTATAGGCGGTATGGAAAGCCCACAAAGCACCGTCTAATTTATTGGCCCACGAGGCACGATGCTCTCCCAGAGTATGCTCTAGAATTCGCTTCAATCCACGGTTAGATATCTTGGCTTGACCATTTGTTTGAGGATGATAAGCGGTGGAAAGATGGTGATTGACACCGTACTTAGCCATGACTCGAGCAAATTGATCATTGCAAAAATGAGTCCTGCGGTCACTGATGATAGCACGAGGAACACCGAATCGAGCAAAAATTTGCTTCAAAAAGTTCACAACCACCCTCGCATCGTTCGTAGGGAGAGCCTTCGCTTCAACCCATTTGGATACGTAGTCAACGTCTACGAGGATGTATTTGTTCCCTTTGGATGATGGAAATGGCCCCATAAAGTCGATGCCCCATACGTCAAAGATTTCACATTCTTGTATGAAATTTTGAGGCATCTCATCTTTATGTGTGATCTTGCCTTGGTGTTGGCAAGCATCACAATTTTTAACCATCTCGTGAGCGTCGCGATAAATGGTGGGCCAATAGAATCCCGAGTCAAACACTTTCTTCGCGGTGTAGTTGGGGCCAAAATGACCACCAGTGGGTCCTTTATGGCAAGCTTCAAGGATTAATAACGCTGCCGGCCCATCAACACATCAACGAATAATCAGATCAGCACATTGTTTGAAGAGATAAGGTTCATCCCAAAAGTAAGTCTTAACATCTTTAAAGAACTTCTTCTTTTGTTGGGATGTTAACCCTTCGATGATAATACCACCTGCTAAGTAGTTTGCAATGTCCGCAAACCACGGGGTGTCATCAAGATTGGAATTGATAGACATTAAGGCCTCAAGGGGAAAAGAGTCATTGATCTCTTGATTCGGATGGTCCCCTTGGTAAGGATCCTCAAGTCTACTTAGATGATCCGGGCTAGGTTTTCGGCTCCCTTCTTGTCACGAATTTCGATTTTAAATTCTTGAAGGAGCAAAACCCAACGAAGAAGTCTTGACTTAGAATCTTTCTTAGTCAACAAGTAATTCAACGTGGAATGATCTATGTACACGATTGTGGTGGAAAGAACAAGATAGGGGAGGAACTTCTCAAAAGCATACACTACAGCTAAAAGCTCTTTTTCGGTAGTGGTATAATGCAATTGAGCCCCCGTCATTGTCTTGCTAGCATAATGGATTGGTTGGAAGTGTTTGTTCACTCTTTGTCCCAAAACCGCCCCAATAGCAAAATCGCTAGCATCACACATCATATCAAAAGGTAGCTCCTAATTAGGGGTAACCAAGACCGGTGCCTTAGTTATCTTGTCCTTAAAAAGATTGAAGGATTCAAGACACTCTTTAGAAAAGATAAAACAGAGTATCTTTTTCCAAAAGGTGGGTCATGGGGCGAGCGATTTTAGAAAAATCTTGAATGAATCGACGATAGAAGCCCGCATGACCAAGGAAACTTCTCACACCCTTCACAGTTGAAGGTGGAGGTAATTTAGCTATGACATAAACTTTAGCACGGTCCACTTCAAGACCGGCTTTGGAGATTTTGTGTCCAAGAACAAGGCCTTCTTGTACCATGAAATGGCATTTTTCCTAATTTAGAACAAGGCGTGTGTCTTCACACCGCTTAAGCATGCGTTCTAAATTGGCAAGGCAAGTAGAGAAAGAATCACCATAGACCGAGAAATCATCCATGAAGACTTCCATAGTTTCTTCAACCATGTCATGGAAGATAGCCATCATACACCTTTGGAAAGTCCCAGGAGCATTGCATAAGCCGAAAGGCATTCTTTTGTAACCAAATGTTCCATAAGGACAAGTGAATGTGGTTTTCTCTTGTCTTTGGGATCGATGGGAATTTGAAAATACCCAAAGAAACCGTCTAAAAAGCAATAATAGTCATTACCCGCTAGACGTTCAAGCATTTGGTCCATAAAAGGAAGGGGAAAATGATCCTTTCTCGTAGCATCATTGAGTTTGCGATAGTCTATACAAACTCTCCACCCTGTAACGAGACGAGTAGGAATCAACTCGTTGTTTTCATTGGGCACAACGGTGATTCTGCCTTTCTTAGGCACACAATGGATCGGACTAACCCATGGTGAATTCGAGATAGGTTAGATCATTCCCGCATCAAGAAGTTTGATAACATCTTTTTTGATAACGTCATGGATCTTGGGATTCACCCTTCTTTGGTTTTGAATAGTGGGTTTAAAGTCGTCCTCCATGAGAATTTTATGTGTGCAAAAGTGAGGATCAATTCCACGAATATCGGAGATTTTCCAAGCAATCGCTTTCTTATGATTTTTCAGCACGGCGATAAGTCGAGATTTTTCGTCTTCTTGCAAGTCCTTAGCGATGATGACGGGTAACTTCTTATTGTCTTCAAGGAACACGTATTCAAGATGAGACGGTAGATCCTTAAGCTCTAAATCCGGAGGATTTTTTATGGAAGGCATAGTCAAATTCGGATCATCGATAGAGATTTCCTTAGGAGATGGTGGAGAAATATGGTCCTCATTAAGAAGTTTCTCAATGGTACGAATGTCTTCATCCCAATTGGAGGGAGAATCGTCATATTGTAAGTCCACATCTCCCAAAGTTGCTTCAAATTCTTTCAAAAGGAAATCACTTTCTCCAAATGGAGTTAGTGATGGAGCAATAGAGGCAACGGTCTCAACAATGGGTAGAGAAGACGAACCACTTTTATAAGCGTCTTTGAAATGCTCTTCACAAGCCTCATCAAGAACGTCAACGAAATTAACACTCTCGTTTTCAGAAGGCTGCTTAGAAAGTTTACCCATGTTGAAGACGATTTTATCGTCACCAACTCTCATGATTAATTCGCCCGCGACTACATCAATGAGAGTGCGACCGGTCCTCGAGAATGGACGTCCAACGATTAATGAAACACGGGGATCCATCTCGTAGTCAACGACAACAAAATCCACCGGAAAGGTGAATTTATCGACACCGACGAAGACATCTTCGGCTATCCCCACCGGATAAGCAACCGTACGGTTAGCTAATTCCAATGTCATTCGTGTGGGGACTAGCTCGGGTAGAAATAATTGTTTCCAAACACTTAATGGCATTAAGTTTATACTAGCACCTAGATTGGCTAGGGCCATACAATTCTCTACCCCGGGGAAGTTGCAAGAATGAGAAAACAACCCGGATCACCAAGTTTGGTTAGTAATTTCTTTAAAAGAACCGTGAAGCAATTCTCATTAAGTTGGGTCTGAGCGATATCAAAGAGTTTCTCCTTATCACTGAGAAGATCTTTAAACATTTTAGCATATTTCGGCATGTGAGCGAGAGCCTCGGCAAAGGAGATGTTGAAATTTAGTTGTTTAAACAATTTAAGAAAGTTAGAAACCTAAATATCATCCTTGTTCTTCAACTTCTCTTTCCTCAACCTTGAGGGATAAGGTATATTGGGTTGAGATGAAGGCTTCAGAATGGAATTCTCACTCACATCCTTGGGTGGTGGAGGGGTGGAAGTAGAAGGTGGAAGAATTAGAGAAGGGGACTCGTTTTCCTTTGTCACAATCACCGGTGTAGGTGTAGGAAGCTCGGGTTCCTTTAAACCTTTTCCACTTCGAGTGGTGATTGCTTTCATCTCCCTTCTAGGATTAGCAACGGTGTTACTCGGAAGAGAACCCGAACCAGAGGCTTGATTACTTGGGAAAAAACTAGCCATCATATCCCTTAAGTTATTCGTTTGACTGCTCATATAGTTTCTCATATCGGCTCGAAGATCATTCCCTTGTTTCGCCATGTCATTCCTTAGCTCGGCTCGAATATCGTTCCCTTGTTTTGCCATGTCACCCTTAAAGTTAATGAACTGGCTTTGAATATTCGTCACCATCTCTCTATTGGTCCTCATGTAAGCTTCGAGGTCTTGGTTCAATACCGTGGGTTGATTGAGAGGTGGGGCTTGGTAAGCTGGATTATTTCCTTGAGGTGGATATGGGTTTCTTTGGGATTGATATTGATTGGTAGCTCGAGGTTGGCTCTGATTGTTGCGGTTGAAATTGTTTTGGTTTTGGTTTTGAGGAGAAAAACCGGGTGGAGATAGAAAGTTGTTGGAAGGATAACTTAGCAAGTTACGGTCTCCTTGAGGACGTGCTTGATAGCCTCCCGTAGAAAAGTTACCGTTAGCGGCTTACACATTTTCTGGATTGTCAAGAGTAGAAGGACAATCGGTGTATGAATGAGAACCCCCGTAAATCTCACAAGAAGTTGCTACAGCTTTAGCTTGTTGAAATTTGTTTGTAGCCATGGTTAAGAAGTTTTTGTTCATCTCAGCTACTTGGCGAGTAAGTTCGGTTAGCTCTGATTTGGATGATGTAGAAGAAACATTGGCCCTCTGGTTATTCCTTGAAGATGCAGATGAATCCCAGCTTTTGTGGTGAGTGGTCATGTTCTCTATCAGCTCTCTACACTCCTCAGGTCTTCTCTTCTTGAATGTACCGTCGGCGGCAGCATTAATCGTATCACGATCACGAAAAGTTAAACCATTATAGAAAGTATCAGTCAAAGTAACGGGGAGCATGTTATGGTTTGGACAACGGTCTATCATGACATTATATCGTTCCCAAGCATCGAAAAGCGATTCATCAGGTTCTTGAGTGAATCCACTGATTTGGTTGCGAAGACTAGTGACCATGGATGGTGGAAAGTAGCGCGACAAAATTTTTTGAGTCATGTCATTCCATGTTTGAATTGAGTTTTTGGGAAGACGATCAAACCATTTTTCGGCATGGTGAGATAAAGTGTGTGGAAAAAGGTGAAGGCGAAGAAAATCCATGGAAGCACCGGGTAGTTTCATGCTTTGAGTGACGATAATGAATTTGTCGAGGTGTTTATTGGCATCATCATAAGGTAATCCGCAAAAAGGACAAGCATTTTGAACTTGCTGGATCATGTGATGCTTCAACGAAAACTCAGGAGCCGTGATTTGCATCGACGCAATCGGTCCTCCGCGTCCGTTCATGGTGGGTTGACAAAGCTCCTCCATTGTGCGTAGGTCGGGTGGGGGAACATTGTTGTTGTTGTTATTGTTATTCAAATTGGGGTGGGGTGGGTTGTTATTATTGTTATGCACACCGGCCATATCTATGTCTCTAAGAGTCTCGGGCTCAGGATAAGACGTAGATCGAGTACGCATACACTAAAAGGAAATAAAATATTTTTGCTTTTTTCTCTTTTTTATTGTTTTTGTATTTTTGAAAATTTTATATTTTTTAGGATTTTTGAAATTTTTTGTGCTTGAAAATAACGTTCCTAAAAGAACGGATCCCAAAATCCAATTTTTCACACTAAAAACCGTTAATCTTTACGAAAAGAGCCGACAACGGCGCCATTTAATACATGACATTTTGCTTAGCGTTTGTGTACTCGATATCGTTCTCGGTATCTAATCGAATTGATCACGGTTAATGGTGAAATAGTCGGTAATGGTCACTAAAAGGGGGAGTTGATTTTCTATTCTACTAGAAGGGTAAGTGCAAAACGTAATTAAACTAAGCTAAAAGCAAATCTAGAAAAAATGTCACTTTTTCTCTCTAAAATTAGAAAAACACTTGGTAAAAATAGAGATTTCGGGAAGCGTGCAATTTTTGGAAATCAAAACGTAATGAATTTAAAACTTGGAAACTTTGTAAAACTTAAAAACTTAAACCATCGGAATGTAACAAATGAATTTCATCGGAATGCTTCCGTCGGAATAATCCGTCGGAATAATCACAAAAGTATCGGAATATTGCACAGTGAATTCTATCGGAATCACCCCTATCGGAAAACACTTCTGTCGGAATGTAGGTCTATCGGAAAACAAGTCTATCGGAATATTTCTATCTGAATGTCCAGTATCGGAATAATTAAGATCGGAATAATAGTATCGGAATACAAGGATTTATTGTCGGAATCTAGCTAACAAAAATTGGGCAGCGTTTCGTCTCAATGTAGCCTTAAGACCCGTCGCAATATACAATCGCAATGAGCGATCGCAATCACGATCGGAATAAAGGGGAAATACACTTGATCGCAAAGTAAAACCCTAAGGGTTATTGCGATCACAATGAACCCGTCTGAATAACTGTCGCAATATGTAAACCCTATGATTGTGATGGAAATGGCACAATATTCGGATGAATGCAATAAGCTAAAAATCCGAATAAGCACTTCTAAAAAGAACACTTAACAAAAACTTAACCAACTCAATAAGCACAAATTTGAAAGCTTTTAAAATACGAAATAAACAAACTTTATAAACTTTAAAGAAAACTTAAAAGACAATAAGCTAGATACTAAATAAGCCAAAAAGCATAACAAGCTTTAAGCTTAATCGTATAAAAACTTATATAGGATTAAAAAGATAAACTTTTTAATCACATAAACATCAAATTAATCAAAATCAAAGATTATAACGGATCAAAAACAACTCAAAAATAAAGAAAGGTAGAAAAAGATTAAGATTAAAAGATTAAACTTGAACTTGTAGATTAAAGATTTCAAAATACAAGATTAAATCAAAGCTTAAACATGAAAGGAAAGAAAAGATGAAGTTCTAGTGAGAGAAAGTTAAACACTTTCTCTCTCTAAAATGAAAACTAAGGAAAGAAAAATAAACTAGCTAACACCCTCCTAATATGTCATTAGGAGGGTATATATAGGAGGTGGGGAGTGCATGTGTTGCTTCCTCCTTTCTTTCTTCTCGTCTCGACTCGATTTAAATTCTTTGTCTTTCTCGACGTTGTCTCAGGATTTGTCGATATAAATTGAACTTGTCTTATAATTTTCTTCTTCTATTAGACTTGAGTTCTTCGACTTCATTAAACTTCCGTCTTTAGACTTTTTCTTCGATAAATCTTCAGAATATGCCTTGGACTTCTGTTCTTTTTACATTCTTGATCTTTTGACCTCGTCTTTTCTCGTTTTCTTTGATAAAAGCCCGTGATAGCCCGTGTTTTCTTCCTTTTTCATATTTTTATCCTGAAACACAATAAAAACACAAACCACGCATAATTCCGAATTTTACGACATAAAATACACGTTTTGGTCTTGTTATTATTGGAAATAAGTGGTAAAAGGATAAGTGTTTTTACACTTATTAATAGTGAATACCCGAACTCACGCAACACAAGCATTGAACTATGTGTCCAAAATACCAATCAGCATGTACACTCCAAATGTACACACCGATCTACCCTATCTAGACTTGTCCGATTTAGATGAAATTTGGTGTCAAGGTCACTTATAACCTGTATAAGACTCTGCCAAAATTTGAGCCAAAGTTCATACTTTAAAACCCATTAGTTCGACACTTTACTCAACTCTAAAATTTGGGACAGAATTGTATACTTGTTTCATAAAACCATTTAGACCACTTTAAAAGCATTATTTTGACATTCCACCTTTTTAACTCACTACTAGACTCATCATATAAGGTTTATGAACTTTGAGAATCAGTAGTATCATTTATCTAACCATGCCTAAAGTCCCTGAGAGTCGACCCAAAATCAGCCACAATTTCGGATTGTGTCGATTTGCGTCTCCCGGTACACGAATACTAAAACTAGCATAACTTTTGATCCGTAATGAGTTAGAAGCTCTATCTTATATCAAAACGAGCGTCTCAGAAAACGTTACAACAAAATCAAATAATCTTAGCCTATGTCAAATCTTAACTTACGAAAAATCTGCTCTAACCTGCTGATGTAAAATACACTTTAGAAAATCATATCAAATCAATTTTCCCACCAATTCTAACCATTCCCACACCTCTAAAATCACCCTACTCTCATACCCATCAACCAAACACTCCTAAAATACTTGTATGTCAAATTTAACAATAACCCAAGATAAAAAAATATAACTTTTTAATATCAAATTATGAAGATCATAACATGATCATCACATGTATGATGATCAAAACACATACCTATCATAAAATCATGAGAAAACTTAAAATTTATGCATGTGGGAGATTTATGTATCATTAGAAGCATCTTTGAAATCTATGAGGTTGTCTAATTTTAGTTTAGCTAAAATCATGATAAAAGTTGATGATTTTTGGGGTTTATGGTGGTTTAGGGTGGCGGAGAGAACAAAGGGGAGGGGAGGGTGGTGTAATTTTTTTTACAAATGATATGTGTGTGTTTTTGTTTAAAGAAAGTGTTATTTATATGGTAGGTAGGTAGAGGGGCTAATCTTGCCAAATTTGAAACTTTTGGACTTCAAAACACTTTACTAGTTTAAAGGGTAGAAAACGACAATTAGTAAATCTTGAAAATATTTACGGGGCTCGGGTTTCGTAAAACTACTTTTCAAAAGTTAAGATGCATCAAAAGTATGATAATATGGTTTCCCGACACGACTTAACACGTAATTAAAATGAAATCGTCAAAAATATTAATTATCGAAACAATCGATAATAAAATGTAAAATTTTGGGCATCCGTCGGTATCACGATCACTAGGAATTCTCGTTGTACGTTGATTTGAGTAAACTCTTTGTAAAATGCACGGGGGTGATTTTAAATCAAAAACTTTGATTTATATTAAATACAGAATAATAAAATAAGAATTTTATAATTCCAGATGAAATATTTATCAATGATCAGAAACTTAAAAAGTATAATTTATTAATATTATCATGATCTCAGGATTTACAAATAAAGAATTCAAGAAAATGACATACGTTGGTAAATTCAAGAAACACGAATAAAAGAATAAAATAGTGGTGGGAAAGTACGGGTTCTTACATGATCATGTTCAAAAGTGTGTTGTTGTAGGTTGTGAGGATCCGAGAATGTATCAGGTATGGCTAATTTGTTTTTAAATGTGGCATTTTTATTATTTGTTGATTGTTGTTTTACTTATTGGTTATTTTTTGTCTTTTTTGTTTTGTCGAATATAAAAACAACCCATACCTCATAGATTGCTTATTTGTAGACGTGGGAAACGGGTTAGTAAGATGGTGCAACTTGAAATTAATGGCGTTTTATTGGAAGTTAGAACTACTTACACTTCATTTGTAAAGTAAAAGGAATAATTGGTGTTGCTTTTACTGGTTCTGAGTGGGGGAAGGTTTGTAAGGGCGTTGGTTTTTGTTCCACCAAAGTTATTGTTATATCTCTGGAAAATGAAGATGAAAATGATACAAAGCTAAGATAATGGATGGTTTTCTTCCATTTTGTGATGATATGTTTGTTTCTGGGCCAGGTTAGTGTTTATTTGTTTTATTTGTATTTTTTTATATATATTTGTTTTATTAGGCGAATGTTCAACTTATGTGGGTTCTGATAAGAAGTCGTTTGATGTTGAGTTTAGTAGTTGTGTTGATACGAAGGGATATTTGGTAAGGTTATTTTATTTTTTGTATATCTATGTTATTTTTTTGTTTTTTTATTTTAATTAGTGTTTAGTTTTTTTTTTAAGTTTTTGATTTTATTTTGTTGTTGTTAACAGAGTGTGTTGTCTAAGTTTCATGGTCACAAGATGCTCCGTGGTCATTGTGAAGTGTGGCTGAAAGCGGGTGGTATGAAACAGTATATGGTTATTAAAACTTTTGTTGATCTACGAGTGAAACCAAAGTACAATATCAATGTCCAACTGGTGAGGCAAATGTTTCGTTTGAAAGAAGTGTTAGGTTTAAATGTTGGTGATAAAATGTCTTTTGACTTGGTTAGTGAGAAATTGTCTAGTGATGATGCTTTGGTGTTCAATGTTATGAAAACTGTATTGTAGTTCTAGAATTTTGTTATTTAGTCTTTTGTCGATTTGTACTCATGTTTATATTTAGCGTGTGTTAGGTTGTTTAAAACTTGTTATGCGTTTTATTGTTATATAGTAAATGTATGGCTTCAAAGAATGGTCCTAGTTATGGTTTTCATATTAGTTGTACATCTTCCCATTGTTCCTTTGGCAACATTAAACATGCGCAACATGTTTTTAATAATAAGTATAATTTAAAATTAATTTCTTGTAGCAAGAGATAATAGTAATCGAACAAACATCAGAACCTCATAATAGTAAACCATTATTTTTAAATAATCTTTTAATTTGCAAAAGTGATATCAAATTATCAATAAGGTTACATCCACTATATATGTAGCAGTATCATCAGTGATCCATGTATACTATTTATGGAGAGCTTGTCCGGTGGGTTAATTTCATCTTCATTCTCGTTCGTCTTCATCATCGACTACATATATGAAGTTTATTGTTTTCTCTTGGTAGTTGTTGTTCGATGTTACACTTCTGATCCTTTTTGGCGATTTATCGTTTGAAATCTGGTAAAACTGATTACGTTATTTTTTTAGTTGATTGTTTTTCCGAAATAAAATATGTTAAATAATAAGATAAATGTACCTCTATTGGTTGTTTGTTAACGTTGGTATTGTTGACTCCTTTTTCTTCTTCATTGTGGAATTGGTTTTTTTGTGGCATTTGTTTTCGTTGGTCTTGTTTACCTGTTTTTTGTAGTTTGATCGTCAGTATGAAAATTTCGTATAATTAATAAATTCTAATCATCATGTGTTGGTGGTATTGTCGATTACCTTTTCGTCTTCAATTATGTTTGTGTGGTTATCGGTGTTGCCATTTTTTTCTTGCATCTCTCTCTTGTTTTGCATCTGCAGACATTCATTATTATTATTATTTGTTGTTAAGCTTCCATGCCTTTTATCTTCGATGGATGTTTGTAGGTTTAATTGTGGTTCTGCACATGACCCGTTGGCTATGTTTTTCTGTAAACTGCGTAAAAAGAATAAAACATTAGCATTGTGTTAAAGTGTTGTCATTTTTTAAAAAAAATTCTTACCTTTCTTTGAAAAATAATATATGTTCGTTGTTGTTATTTATATAAATCTTCATTGCTTTGTTAATGCTTGACACCTGTTGTTTTCCTACATTTAAGAAATGATTGAATTAAGTTGTTTTTGTTTTTGTATTTGTTTTTTATATTTTAACATATATGTGCTTTAAAGATTTTACCTTCCCATATGTTAACTTTGGCGAGTTGAATAATAATGACGATAGGTTCGTTGTAGTACTTTTTTTGTTTATGTAGTCTTGTAGGTTATCAGCATCATCTCCCCATAAAACGCATCTTATCGTGTATCCGATGTTACAAATTAAAAGGAATATATTGAATATAATAATTACACATTATAATTCTTTAATACGAACCTTGTGTTTTGTAGCTTGTATTCAAGTATACTTGTTAGTTTTTCGTGTACGGCAGCTTGTTTGATCCTTTTGTTGGACACTATTTGTTCAATTACATCTGCAAATCAAATTGAATGTTAGTGTTATTCAATTTTTGAATATTTAATTTTGTACATGTTTAAAATTACCGAAAGATACATGTTTTCCGATTTAGATGTTGTTAATTGATTCGAACAAAATAAAATCGAAACCATCGTTTAAGCTTTTAAAGTCTTTCGTTTGTGCTACAGAAGTCTTTTGTGTGAAGTAGATCTTTGTGTGGTGTTTTATTAGCTTCAATGATGCTTTGTTGGTGACACAGTTAAAGCTGTGTATAATAAGTTGTGCTCTTTCTTGGAGTGGTCTTTCTGATTTTGTCTTGAATATAGTATAATAATGTGTGCACACATGAATTTTTGTGCCATGTTTTACATAATAAGTATGATGGTTCATAAGTGGAGCACAATATTTTAACGTAATTAACTTTTTTATATATATAAGTATTTGTAATCATACCTCTTCATCCCTTAAAATCATATTAATATTGTAGCACGACACCGGTTTTCTCCATATCTTTCATTTATTTCGTTGGCTTTTGATGGTGATTCGAACGCGTATTGCTTTAACCTTTATTGTGTAAGATGTGTTTGAGTTTGGTTGTAGTTATTTAAGAGAATTTATTTTGGCTGGTGTTTTTTTGTTTGGGTTTTTTAGATTTTCCTGTTTTTGGTTACTCATTGTTGATTAATGTTAGAAGTGTATTTGTGATTTGTAGATTTGTAAATAAACAATGTAAATGTATCTATATTTACATGTGTTAGAGTTGCACGTTTTATTTAAAATTGTTGTTATAGTAAAACTATACTTTTTTTTAGTTTAAGGTTGGTTGTTGTTTCTTTATTAAATAAATAAGTTAGTCTTTATCTCATACAATATTTACATCTATTTACTTATCCTTCTCTTGATCCATTTTTCCAATATCGGATGTGTTATTGTGTTTGTCAATTTGAGGTATGGTAGGATTGACTTTACTTAATGTGTTTTAATAAGATTTATATTGGTTGTATTATTTGTAGATAATAGTTAATTTTTTTAATATAATTTGGTTTTGTAGTTGTATTAGGATTCAATTTGTTTCTATTTGTCTATTTAACCATAGCTTTTCGGTTTTAGTTAAGGTTTGCTTTTGATAGATTGTTTTTTTAATATTCTTTAATGGAATTCGTTTGTGAATATAAGTTTAACAAAGATATTTCAAGGGGCTTGATAATTTTTGGTTTCTCTGTTTTTTGTTAATGTATACTTTTTTTTGTTAGTTTTTGTTTTATTTTTTAGGTTGTTCTAATGGAGTTGATGCATTTTTCTTATGGGATGGATGTTAAAAAAATTACTTTGATTATAAAAGGGTTCATTTATAAAGTGTCTATGAAAGAATTAAAATCAGGTTATTGTTTAATCTTTGGGCGAAGTTGGGACAAATACAGAGTTTTTAAAGGTATCATTGATGGTTGAAATATACACTTTAAATCTGTCATGAATAAGTATTTGCGAGTTACTGGCTATAATTTGGAAGGATTATCTAAAGAGCCTTATGATAATATTCATGGCTTTGGTCATTCTTGCATAACTGTTTCATCCTCGCAAAGTAAAAAAGTTCAGGTAATTGTTTGTTTTGTGTTTTTTTAATTTTATATGTCTTAACTTTCTTTATGTTATTTTATCACAGATTTTTGCTAAGGGTTTTTTCAAGGATTTGAATAGCCGTGTTTATCTGCCAATTATTGTAATTACATGTCATGGAAGTTATAGCGTTGATGGTCGTGTTATCAGTGAAAAAGTATATGGGTTATATGGTCCGAGTTGGGAATTCTTATTTTTAAATGAGAATATTGATGAAGGTCAAAAGATGGTTCTTTGTTACCTTGGTGATTTTAGTTACCGACTAACTATTTTTTATATGACTGGTTTTGAAGCTAATCAGTTTCCAAAGGCTGTTGTTGATGCGCGTTATGATCGAGTTGTTGATGATGGTGGTCGTAAAATGGCTCTTATTGAAGATTAAGACAAAGTATATCAGTAGCTGTTCTTTTATTTATGGCTTTTTTTCATGTTTTTTGAATTTGGTTTCTGGATTGGTTTGTTATTTATAAGTCAAATGAAATATGTTTTTAGGTTATGTGTGTTTGTTGTTGTATGTGCACATAATTTAATGTTTTTTATCTTGTTTGTATGTGTTTGTGATGATGTCCAAACGCCTCTTTATATCTCGTTTATACATTTAGTCAGTGCGATTTTGTTTATCATTTGTTTATAGTTTGTGGGCAATTTGGTCTCCTATGTGTCATAATCCTCCTGGATATCCATTAATCAGTTGGTTTTTATGAGTTTAGAATACATCAAAAGTTAGCCAAAGGTTTGTAATTTAAAACGTTACCTGGAAGTTCAATGCTTTTTTAAGTTATATGACGAATTCATTAGGTGTTGATTGTCTTCCTCTCCTGTGACATATTGTGAGTCAGGGATATAGTTGAATGGGTTAGGAATTGGATGAACAAAATTGAATTGGAATGAAACCAAAAATGAATTGGAATGAATGGGTCGAAAGACACAGATCTATATTAAATTTATATTATTGTTATGATTGTATAGAGTTTAATCGAGGTCAACAGTTTTTTGTGATATCTTATTCATGAAAATAGTTGCAGGTTTATGTATTGTTGATTCCGTAAGCAGTGTTAAGTTGCAAATGTATGTTCATTGTATAGTTTACATTTTACCTGATTTGTTGATTCACCTTCACTTATTGGTTAACCAAGTTGTTTGTATACAATTGTATTGTATAAGTGTTTTACTTTGGGCCTTTATATATTATAAGAATAAGATATTTTCAATAGGCCAGTTTTAAAGATATGGGATGCGGTTTATGGAAGCCCATTTTGTAAATAACAATGTAATTTTCGATTTCACTTATTTGGGTTTTCGGAACATGTATGAAAGCTAGTTTTATTTGTAGGCGACTTAATTGTGTTTTTACGTAATTTTGTAGTGTTCGTTGTGGCAAGAACTAAGGTTGTTTTAAAGGTTTGAAAGTAGGATTTAGGTTATTTAAAATAACATATTGATTCAATACATACCATAATATACTGGATAATTTGTTCTATGCATTGAAACAACAATATCACCACTGTTTGTTTTTAAAATAAAGTAAATATAAACATAACTAATAATTATATAATACAATTAGTAGATTTCATCTCCTTCATCATAATCAACATTATAAACTAAATACATGTCTAACAGATCTCCTATGTCACATGGACGATATATCGATTTGATATCTCGGTCACAATTAATTGTTTACAATCCTTTCGGTTCGGATATTCTTAGACTGGGAACTCGAAAAAGAACTTCTACTTGAAACGTCAATTTGATATCTTTATGAAACCAACACATTATTTGGTCTAGATAGAATTCGTTAAGATTTATACCACAAATCATAAGTTCATCTCCCCCAGATACTCGAAACTAAATTCCTTTTGAGAAGTGTCCCACCATAAAGGACACGATTATCAGCTTGATCACATAGAGGACCAGTGAAGTTGTGAAACAAAATTCATATATTATTTTAAATGCTAATAAACATGTGTAATTTTTGCAAGTAATTTAAGTAAATATAACGACGACTTACTTGAAAGCTCTTAGTCTTCGACTTCCTAAGTTCCCTCTAAATATAGTTGGCATTGTTGAACTTCAATAATATTAGATGTTAACCTGTTACTAATAAACGGCTAGCTTTTGTTTTTTTGTTTGTGTTTATATTTATATCTGATATATATAGTATTTTGGATAGGAATAGTTAGATAGATACTCAATTACAAATACAAAGTAAACCCGAAAGTTGTTATCCTTTTTATTACTATATTATTTGTTTACTTTTCAAAGATTTACAATTACAAATCGAGTCTAATTATAATTGCAGTTGAGTTATGTTATTTAGTAGATTATGGGCATCCGTTTTTTATAAATCATTGACGATTGATAGTTTTTATAGACAATCAATTGATTGAGTGCCATACTTTATTTTTTCAATAGTATTCCTGAATGGAGTTTATGGCTGAATTCCATGTGTCCAATAAAAATGGATTGGCAAGCGGTTCTTGTGTTTTCTTTATAAATTGTTGTGTTGGTATCTTTTTTTAACTTCTTTGTTCTTTTTAGCTTGTACCACTTGAGATGATGAAGTTTGCTTCTGGACGTATTGGTAACCAGGGAATATGCGTTGTTCGAGAGGAAGATAAGTATAAAATGTCAATAAAAAGTTATAGCTATACTCATGCTATAGTTTTTGGCAAAACCTGGGAAAACTTTGTTTTGACTACAAAAATAACGTATGGATGGATTTTAACTTTTGTTATATTAGGAACGACTATTTATTCTTGTCTTGCTATAACTTGAAGGGTGTTTTTGTGGATAGTTTTTGGAACTACAGAGGTCGTAATCATTCATGTGTTAGTATTGCTACTTCATTGAGTGGCGAAATTCATGTACGTTTTTGTTTTTTTGTTAATGTACAATTAATAAGTATTAATATTTATTAATTTTTTTTAGTTTTATATATTTAACAGATCTTTGCTTAAAGGTATTTTGATAAGCTAAATCATTGTTTACCAAAGCGGTTGAATGTGATATCACCAAATGCTAATGTTTTAGCTAATGTTTATATTATAAACGGTTTTATTTGTGGTTTTGAGGGATTGAGTTGGAAGTTGTTATTTGAAGCTGAAATATCTTAGATGGTTACAAAATGGTTTTGTGCTATATTGGTCATGAGGACATTTCGTTTAACTTTATTTAATCATATTGGAGATCAAATTGATGGAGGATTACTTACTGAAGGTAATTATTTAGAATCAAAGTTGTTTATTTTTATTATCGTTTTTTTAATTTAGTGTCTTTTAGAGGATATTAGGTTTGTATATTTTATGGAGGGAGGGATGGTTGGAATAGTATTCTTTGAAGACATTGAAGAACCAATTGAAATTGGTGTTGGAAACATGCACATCCATGAGTAATTGTTTTTTTTATTATAAGTTTGTTTGTTCTTTAGCCGTTGTAGGGTTTTTCCCCATAGTTATTTGGATTGTTTGTTCAATGTATTTGTTATTTGTCATTAATAATATTTTTGTGGGCTATATTCTCATTGTTAGACACGGTTTTTTGATGTGAATGATAACCACACTGAAAACCCCCAAAGTGCATAAACCATAAACAGATTTTATTTCCTATTGAGTTAGCGAATTCCAATTGTCTATAGTAACTGAACTTCAATAAATAACTTTAAACTATTTATTCATCGAATGTGCATTGTATTCTTATCTCTTATTGAACTTTGATTTAATAAAATCCTACCGACAAACTTGAATTATTAGCTATGTGTAGTTAATTTAACTGTTTTTTATTATTCTCATTTCATAGCTACATCACATTGCATAGAAACTGTCTAAATACATATTAATATTAAAAACATTAATAACTAATAATAAGTATTTGTTAGCCTCAAAATATTGAGTCAATCAAGAATGTTCAGTCATAGGTTTCTATTGTAATATTTATTAGAACGTTGTAATAGATAGTTAAATAGTCGTGGTTCACGGGCTTGGATTTAAGCTACTTAAAGCCCAAAAGACAAGCCCGGTCCAAACAATATAGCCCATTATGGTTACGTGTAAGCCCGGCTATATAAGGCCCTTCCTAGCATGTTAGGAAGGGTGGATGATCATTTGTAACTCTAATTTCTTCTAATCTAATATTCACCAAGTTAATCATCTCCTTCTCTCTACTTTCTCTCACTACTTTCTCTCTCTAAAATTCATATCTTTTCCATCTCATTTCTTAATCTATCGTCATATTTTTAGGGACAACATTTGGTATCAATCGCCATGGGGTAGATTTGTGTTTAGTTTGTGGTTATCATTTTTGATTTCGTGTGATTTTCATCTTAAAAAATCATCTCGTATCAAAAAGTTTTGTGTTTTCAAGCTCAAAATTTATATACAAATTACCTACAAAGTTGTGGTAGGAATTTGTGTTTGTCATTCTCTTGATTTTCATGAAAAAGTTGGTAACTTTGGCTTGATTATTGGGTAAATTTAATAGGTTCGGAATTTTTTGATATCCAGATTTTGAGGGTTTCAATATTCGGAATAAGAGGGTTTCATTATTCCGGATACGCAGCGAAAGGTTGATTCCGGATAAGGAGGTGTTGGTGTTATTCCGGATAAGACATAGATTTGTGTATTCCGGATGAGTAGTATCACACGTTTTCAGGATAAGGCCATTTTACATTATTCCGGATAGTAGTGCATTGGATTCCGGATAAGAAGCTTTTGTAATATTCCGGATAAGGAGTTTAAAGTATACATTCCAGATAAGGTTCTTAGACGTATTCAGGATACCCATCAGAACTTACATTCCGGATAAGAGTTCTCACACGGATTCCGGATAAGCATTAGGAAAGTATTCCGGATAAGCCCTAAACTAGTATTCCGGATAAGAGCTCCAACACGGATTCCGGATAAGCTATTTTTCATAGGGATTCCGGATAGTAGCTAAAACTTGGATTCCGGATTGTGGCCAAAACTTGGATTCCGGATAGTTGGCAAAACACAAATTCCGGATAAGAAGAAGAAAAACTGATTCCGGATAAGAAAGTTTTTTGAAGATTCAGGATAAGAACAATTTTGATATTCCGGATAGTATCAAGAAATTCAGATTCCGGATTAGAAAGAAAAGTCACATTCCGGATAAACCCAACTTTTGGATTCCGGATAAGGGTGCTTGGTATAAAAATTTTCAGAAAACATGGTATGATTTTTCGCTTAAGAATTTTTGGTTTCTTACGAAGACATTGTTTGGGGTTTTCACAACAATTCTTGAAGTCTTAACCACAATCTATTCACAACAACATCTACTTACGATCCTTTTAACTTCAACAACTTCACGGTTTTCGACATGGATTCTACTTAAGAGTATCGTGTCACAAACAACAACATCATGGTCGCGGGTAAAGAGAGACCACCAATGCTTGTGTCTGGTCGGTATGCTCAATGGCAATCACGTTTCATACGATACCTTGATACAAGACCTAATGGTGATGCCTTGAGGAAATGTATTACTCATGGACCATATGTATTCAAGAAGATATCAATTCCTCCAAGACCAGCCACTGATACTACTGATGCAGTACCCGCAAGTGAATGTGATGAAACAAGATCCGATCTCACACTTGAAAATTATGCTTGGCATGTTGCGGAGAAGGAAGCCATCTATATGGTTTTAAGTGGGATTGGAGATGATATTTACTCCACGGTTGATGCATGCCCTACAACACATGAAATGTGGACTGCTATTAAACGCTTGTAACAAGGAGAATCACTCAACAAACAAGATGTCAAAACAAACTTGTTTTGGAACTTTGGCAAGTTTACTTCAAAGGATGGAGAATCAATTGATTCATACTAATCCAGGTTCTATAAAATGATGAATGACATGACAAGAAAAAATCTGCAAGTCTCCACCATGCAAGTCAATGTTCAATTTCTTCAACAACTTCAACCCGAGTGGACAAGGTTCGTCACTTTAGTGAAACAACAAGAAAAGTTAGACGAGGTCTCATATCATCGACTCTTTGATATCTTGAAGCAATTTCAGAATAAAGAAAATGAGATTCGAGCGGAACGTGTTGCCAAGACGGCTAACCCACTTGCTTTAGTGACTACCACTCAACATGTTCAAGATCATAACTCTCGTGCTCCTAAGCCATATTCCACTACATCATCCTCACCACGATATTCCATATCATCTAAGTCTTCATCATCCATAAGATCACGAGGTAAAGTGCCAAGAGCACCATCACCACCATCTGAGTCATCATCTGAAGAAGATAGTGATGAAGACCAAGCTCAAAAGAATCGAGAGATGAAACAACAAATTTCTTTCATAATGAAGACTTACAAGAAAATCTACAAACCCACCAACAACAATCTTCGAACATCATCTAACACAAAGAACCAATATGTTGAGAATCCTCCAAGTTATGACACACGTCGACGTGGTGAAAGTCCTTCTAGGTATGATCGACATAATCCAACGCATGTTGAGGGTTCTGCAAGGTATGATCGACAAACTGCCAAGTATGATACTCAGAGGATTGCTGCTGCTACTGGGAATAGGGAAAATGTTGGAAGCCAAGTGGTTCAGCAGAGTAGGATTCAATGTTTTAATTGCCAAGGTTATGGGCATATGGCAAAGGAATGCAGGAAGCCGAAAAGGGTTAGAGACTCCAGCTATCACAAGGAAAAGATGCTGCTATGCAAGAAGATGGAAGCAGGGGTTAAATTGTTAGCTGAGGAAGGAGCAATGCTTGATGACACTGATGATGAAGATTCTGATCAAGAACTCGATGCACATTACTCGTACATGGCAAAGGTTGAAGAAGTTCTCAAAGTCACTGAAGATGACAATAGCCCTATCTTTGAGACTGAGCCAATCGATAAGGTACACACTACTGATGAATATAATGTGTTTGGTGATATTCATGAGCATAGTGATCTACCCAATGCCATTAATGACACATGTATGATGAAAACGGTTGATAGTAATACCACACCTAATTCATCAAACATGTGCAATAATGAGTTTGAGGATGATCAACATGCAAATGAGTATGATGAAGAGGAACGTATTGTGCTTGCTAATTTAATTGCCACTTTACAAAAAGATGTCACTAAAAATAAAAAGAGTCAAAAGCAATTAAAGAAGGCAAACGCTACGCTCACTCAAAATTTTGAAGAATGCAAAGCTGCTCTTATCAAATCGAGTGAGATGACTGAAAGTTATAGAGATGAGCTCCTTCAGAAAACCAAAGAGCTTGAGGGGTACAAGGGTAGTGCGTTAAAAAGTCAAAAGGACGATTTTGAAAACAAATATAATACAACTCTTGAGTTATTAGCCAAAGAGAAGCGTCAATATAATGTTTTCTTAATGGATGAACGTCAAAAAACGTACCTTGTCAATACCAAAGTTAATGAACTTGAACGAAAGCTCTCTATGACCACTACCGATTCTGCTAAAATTCTTGAGGTTAAGAAACAAGAGGTAGATGCGTTAAAACAAGACTTCAAAAGTAGATATGATAAAGAAACCGAAAAAGTAACGAAGCTAGAAGAACAAGTCGAATTTTTGAAGAAAGTTGTTTATAAAATGCATGATTCTATTCAAACCGTAAGAATGATAGCACCTCCGTCGATGTTTAAGGGTCAAGCTAGCTTTGCAAGTCCTGAGTACCTTGCCAAAGCTCAAGCTGCGAACCCGCGTCTTTATCTTGATGAGACTGAAAGGACCGATCTTGATTGCATGCCTGTTAGTGCCGATAGTGAAGAGACTGCCCTTTGGGATGATGATAGTCGACCACTTGTCAATAAGGAGTTTGTGAAACCATTTAATTATGCTTATGAGAATAGTCTTTATGGTCTTTTCAACAAACAAACTCAGAAAACTCGTGAGGACGTGTTTTTAGAATGCAAACAAAAGAGAATTCAATGAAAGAAAACATTTGCCCCTAAGAAATCTAATGTTTACAAATATATGAACTACCTTCCTCTAGATGAGTCCAAAAGCAAGAGTAGGAAAACATTAGGTATTCTTAAACACCACATAGATAATGTTAAATCTATTGTTGAAAGAGATTGGGCAAAACGTGAAAATGATGAGTGGAAGCGCCCGATTCCTCAAGATATTACCTTGCTTGTAAAAGAACTATTAATCCTAAATACGACATTAATTAAAGAAACTGTTCTTCAGTTTGAGGAGTTCATTCGGACTGAAATGTTTGATGATTTAAAATATGTTGAATCTATTGAGAAAAACATTGATGATCTTCAAATGGAGAAGTCTGATTTTTCAGATGAATATGATTTACTCTTGCAAGAATGCGTTTCTAAAGATGTTATGTGTGCTTATTTTACATCTTGTGCTGATATTGATGAATATTCTGATGTTGCATGCAAATATCTTGATAAGATCAAAGAATGTGAGCGTCTTGAAATTGAGCTTTCGAAACGTAAAGAAAACGTTGATAAAAAGGCTTTTGAGTTACTTCCACACAAAACTGATTTCCTTCAAAAACATTGTCATTCTCTTGAACTTGCTTTGCAAAAAGACGTTGGTAGTTTTCCACATGATAATAACTTGCAAGAAAAACTTTCCAAAAACGTTTCGAGAAACGAATGAACAGAATTTGGAAATTAAAGGGTTGAAAGCTCAGTTACAAGACAGGGAAAGAGCGATAGCAGAGTTGCAGAAACTCGTTGCTAAAATGGGTGGGAAAGTTGTGGAACCTAGCATTAAGAAACATGTTGTTAGACAACCCAATGCCTCTAAAGAGAATAGATCCTCTATCTTGGGAAAACCATCTGCTTTATCAAATTCGTCGTTTGCAAAACCTGTGTTTGCCCCTAAGATGGATGGAAAGGAAAGTTTACCACATAATCAACCCACAAGGAATGTCATAGCACCAAGCGTTAAGCACAATAATGTGATTAAACTAGGGATGTATAGAATGACCACTAAGCCCACAAACAAAGTTACTCAATCGCCTCAGACTTCTAGAAACACTAATATTCGTGTTTCTTCTACTACAGGAATAGTCTCCACTACTAGTGTTAGCCGACCTCAGCTTAAGAGCACTCAAGTGAATGATAAGGTCTGGAAACACAAGAATCAAGGGAAGATGAAGGAAGTAGAAGAACACCCTAGGAATTTGAATTTTTTTAAGAATAAAAAGTCTGTAATCGCATGTAATGACGATTTGAATGATGTGAATGATTTGAATGCTATGAATGTGAAATTTGTTTGTGTCAAATGTGGAAAGTGTGCTAATGCTAATCATTCTATGTGTGCTATGAATAAAGTCAAAGGCGTAGATACTAGAACTAAGCAGCAAGTTGCGAAGCCTATTAGTGCTAGTAAACCCAAACGCAATGTGAACCATTCTGGTGCAACCCCCACTAAGAAAAGTCATGCATCAGACTCCACCACTAAGAACCCTAGAAGCAGAATAAAGGAATTATATGAGTCTACTAGCAAGTCTTGGAAATGGTGGTTTGCTAATCAATGTCCTCTAGGATATAAATGGATGCCTAAAGATAGAACAAAAAATGTGACAACGAGTGTTAGTATGCCTTTAAATGTTGATAAGGACACTAATGATTCTACTATCACAACTACTGTGGTATCCAATTTAGCAAATGCTCCATCGTGTTCTAACTCTTCTGCAGGTGATACAAATAATTCTCTTCATACTGGACTCCGGATGCACGAAGCACATGACGGGGAATCTCAAGCTTCTAATTAACTTCGTGGAGAAGTTCCTGGGTACGGTCCGATTCGGAAATGATCAATTTGCACCGACCCTAGGATATGGAGATTTGGTTCAGGGGAATATAACAATCAAAAGGGTATATGATACCAGCGTTTGTATGGGTTCTAGATTCGTCTCGGTATCTCCTCGAATTGACCTCAGCTCTAAGTGGAATGATTTGTTCTTGGTTAATAAAAAGGTGATGGTTTGTTTATCTATTTTGAACTAATGACAAATAATTAAGTGTCGAAGAGTAGAATTAAATCTTTAAAAGTTTAAACTAAAAAGACAAGTTTAAAAATAAATGCTTGAAAACTCAAAGATTATATTAGAAAAATAAATGAACACTCAATAAAAACGAACACTTGGAAAACTTTGTAAAAATATGAACTTAGTTGAAAAGTACTAAAAGAAAGTAAGATCGGAATATATCAAAACAACTAAATCGGAATAAGGGAAAAATGCACTAATCAGAATGTATTCCGATCTGATGATCGGAATATGGGGAATAAACTGCAATCGGAATGACCTAAAATGGAAGCTGATCGGAATGATGCCAAAAGAAGCACAATCGGAATGCTTGGAAAATAGCTGCAATCGGAATATGGTAAAAAGGGGCAGATCGGAATATCAAAACAGGCTACAATCGGAATCCTAAAACACTTACCGTCGGAATACTCTAAACCCTTTTCCGATCTAAGGATCGGAATAAAGGGGTGTCTGCTCGGAATACCAGGTCGGAAAAGGGCTTTGCCCTTTCTGAAAATGCTATTGTTCCGAAATTTAAGCAAGGAAAAAGCTATTGAATAAGCTCCTCCAAAACTAGCTCGAATCCAATATGAAACGAATCAAATAAGCACAAATAACACTTTATCTAAGCTTCAAATAAGCAAATACATAAATCAAATGAATAAAAAGATGAACTTTTTATAAAAACTTTAAAAAGTAAATAAGCTAAACCAACAAATAAGCCAATAAGCACAAGGATCTCAAAGCTTATTTGTGTAGAAACTTAAGAAAACATAAAAAATTTAACTTTTCAAGCACAAAATCATTGATGAACAACACGGATCATACGAGATTTGTACCAAAATCAATCAAAATCAAAGAAAGGAAGGATGAGATTAAAGATTAAAAGCTTGAAATTAAACTTGATTAATGAAAAATAATACAAATGTTTGATCTTGAAAGAGAAAAAGATGAAATCTAGTGAGAGAAAGTTTAGAACTTTCTCTCTCTAAAACTAGAGAGAGAGAAAAAACTAAAAACTACTTAAAAGAACTAAGTGTGTGAAATTTGTGAAGTAAAGTCTTATTTATAGGCGTGTCTTGTGGTGGTGGGCTTGTGATTGGGCTTTGGTTTGGGCTTCTTTTTCTTCTTTCTTCTTTAGTCTTCACGCTTCTTTTAAATAAACGTTTCCGACTTGGATTTGAGAAGTGTCGGTGAATAATTCCAACTCGTCTTATAATCTTTTGATTAATAGACTCGAGTTCTTCGACATATATGAATCTT
The DNA here is from genome assembly GCA_025667525.1 of Glebionis coronaria. Lineage (NCBI taxonomy): Eukaryota > Viridiplantae > Streptophyta > Magnoliopsida > Asterales > Asteraceae > Glebionis > Glebionis coronaria. Next base: position 469,966,078 of record CM046879.1, read on the forward strand.
CCGTCTTCGACTCTATTCTTTGATAAATCTTCAAATAGGCACAATGACTTCAAATCTTTTGCATCTTTTGAACAGTAGACTTTGTCTTGAGTCTTTTTCCTCGATAAAACCCGTGCAATCCCATGTTTTCTTCAATATTCATCCGGTTGACTCTGAAAACACACTAAACACAAAAACCACGCATAATTCCAAACAAATGATATTAAATACGTGTTTTGGTCTTGTTTTAGTCAGAAATAAGTGGTAAAAGGATGGGTGTTTTCACACCTATCAAATCCCCTACACTTAACCATTGCCATGCCCTCATGCAATGCTTAGTGATAAAGCAATTTTAGAATCTTCTCATAATTAATCAACCTTGGCCTTATTAAAATACTACTAAACAAAAATTAAAGTACTAAGAAAAATTAAAACTTTAAAGTAAACAAAAGGATAGAAAACCACTTTCACTTGAAAATAGCTACATGGAAATAACTTGCAAAGAGATCAAGGACTTACATTAGGGCTTTGGTGCTGCGAAGATTTATCACCCTCAAGTTTCACGTTCCCCAAACTAAGCTTAAAAACGAGATCATTGTTATTATAAGTTAGCAAATCAAACACTTACACACATGGCTTAATTATATGCTTAAACTCCCTTATTCCTAGGTGTATCTCTTATATTTTATTTTTGTCTTAGAATGATTATGAAGATGCATTTTTGGACTTATTTCGATAGTTTATTTAGGCTGAAAGCAAAGTAGGACGATTTGATCAATAGTTAGCTAAAGGACAAAATCTCTTAAAACTGCTTCTCGGGATATCAAAAATTTCATATCTTGGCATAACTTGGTTCACGATTTGAAACCTTTCTCGGGCCGATATTTGGCATGTACTTCATACTTCATATCTTGAGAGACGTGCTTGATATAATGGTCTTCTCATCGTTAATAGAGTTTCTTCACTTGGAGACTTTTGAGGGGTACTCCAACTTGTTGACCACGACTTCATGATTATTTCTTCAATCTCTAATTGGGATTTTGAGATACAACGATCCGCCTCCTTTTCGGACTTGGATCTATTTATCCTCATACCTTGTTAGAGTCTTTTCGGATAGACTTCTCCATGATCTTTATGGGAGTTGATTGCTTTTCGTCGTGAGTCTTGATCCTTCATATTGATTTTGGGAATAATGATTTTCACATCACCTTGGATCTTTAGCAATAAGATTGAATCCTCATGCCTTGTTAGGGCCTTTTCGGACTTGCCAATCTTCGCGCCCCGCTTCATAAGTTATGCCTTGGCTATGAACTCTTATCATTACCGAGCAACTTTTAAACGATCTTGGGCTAGAAGCTAAGTAACTTTTCAAATCGTACGACCTTACTTATTGCAGATAAATTATTAGCAAGTGATGGGAGAATAGGCAGATAATTACACCAAGTGAGCTTGTGCAAGAATACCGACTTATAGTTGACTCTATCATTTCTCGTCCTCTACAATTTAAAATCTCAAGTAATGAGACTCGTGGATGCTTAGCCTAATAAACCAATTAAGGTCTTACATGGTTAAGGATACTAGCTAGAATAAACTTGGATAAGTCTATTCGGGTTGAGTCAAACTAATCGCAACGGGCCTAATATGTCAAAGATTTCAAAACTAGCTACACCACTTATTAATATTTTTGACTTTATTGCGGGATATATACATATGAAAGCAATGATAAAAGTTTAAAAATTACGACTAAATGGCCAAAGTTAATTAAAAAATTTGAAAAATGTTGAAAAATATGATTTTCTGGTTAAATGAAGGCATTTTCATGGAAAAGTCCACTTAAAACTTCGATAGAAGTCCCCCTACACTTAAGATAAACATTGTACTCAATGTTTAAGCATGTGGGAAAAATCTCCCATACACTTATGACATTGTGCACGTTGGTTAACTCAAGTTAAGGAAGAGACGACTAACGTGATCAATTTCAAATGTGAGTATGAAGAAAATTGAATCATGATAGTTGAGAGATAGAACCGGATTTCGAATAACACGGGAGCACGGTTCTTCAAAGGTTCCAAAAGTGCATTCATCCCTGTAATCACATCACCACACAAATACAAACACCTATGTAGGTCCCCCTACACTTAGGAGGTTAAAACATAAAAGGATAGATACTCGGGCTGCCTCCCGAGGAGCGCTTGTTTTTGATAACCGAGTCACGAGCCTGACTCGACCCAAAATTAGTTCATGGGGAACGTGGTGAGGGATGGAATCATCTCCTAAGAGATGTCCTCAACAAAGTACAACTTCACTCGTTGGCCATTCACCTTAAAATTAGGTCCATTAGGTTGAGCGAGCTCGAGAGTACCATATGGAAAAATTTGGGCAATGGTGAATGGGCCGGACCAACGAGATTTCAGCTTGCCCGAAAAGATTTTCAACCGAGAGTTAAAGAGTAAAACTTTGTCTCCAACTTGGAACTCTCGGTTCTTAATCTTAGAGTCGTGAATGAGCTTAGTCTTCTCTTTATAGATTAAAGAATTTTCATAAGCCTCATTACGGAGTTCATTCAGCTCATTGAGTTGGATCTTGCGTAGGTCACCGGCTTTGTTGATATCAAAACTAGCCCACTTCAAGGCCCAGTAATCCTTGTGCTCCAACTCAATGGGGAGGTGGCATGCTTTCCCGTACACGAGACGATATGGTGTACAACCAATCGGAGTCTTGTATGCAGTACGAAAAGCCCACAAAGCATCATCAAGTTTATCAGCCCATGAGGCACGATGCTCTCCCACGGTTCTTTCGAGAATTCGCTTTAATCCTCGGTTAGATATTTCATCCTGGCCATTAGTTTGTGGGTGGTAGGCGGTGGAAAGACGATGATTTACACCGTACTTAGCCATGACTCTAGCAAATTGGTCATTGCAAAAATGAGTCCCGCGATCACTAATAATGGCACGAGGCACACCGAATCTAGCGAATAGCGATTTTAAAAAGTTACAAACCACCCTTGCGTCATTAGTGGGTAAAGCTTTGGCTTCAACCCATTTGGAGACGTAGTCAACGGCTACAAGGATGTATTTGTTTGCTTTAGAAGAAGGGAATGGCCCCATAAAGTCGATACCCCAAACATCAAAGATTTCACATTCTTGTATGAAATGCTTAGGCATCTCGTCTTTATGTGTGATCTTGCCTTGTTTTTGGCAAGCATCACAATGTTTAACCATTTGGTGAGCATCACGGTAGATGGTGGGCCAATAAAATCCCGATTCAAACACTTTTTTGGCGGTGTAGTTGGGACCAAAGTGACCACCGGTGGGTCCTTTGTGGCAAGCGTCAAGGATTTCTAAAGCTGCCGGTCCATCAACACATCGGCGAATAATCAAGTCAGCACATTGATTGAATAGATACGGGTCATCCCAAAAGTAAGTCTTAATGTCGTTAAAGAACTTCTACTTTTTCTGGGATGTTAACCCGTCAACGAGAATTCCACCCGCCGAGTAGTTTGCAATGTCCGCAAACCACGGGGTTTCATCAGCAGTCGAGTTGATAGACATTAAGGTCTCCAAGGGAAAAGAATCATTGATTTCTTTGTTCGGATGATCCCCTTGGTAAGGATCCTCAAGTCTACTGAGATGATCCGCGGCTAGGTTTTCAGCTCCTTTTTTATCGCGAATTTCGATTTTAAATTCTTGGAGTAGCAAAACCCAGCGAAGAAGTCTTGGTTTGGAATCTTGCTTAGTCAACAAGTACTTCAGCGCGGAATGATCGGTGTAAACGATTGTGGTGGAAAGGACAAGATAGGGGCGGAACTTTTCAAAGGCATAGACAACAGCTAAAAGCTCTTTTTCGGTTGTCGTGTAATGCAATTGAGCCCCAATCATTGTCTTGCTAGCGTAATGGATTGGTTGGAAGTGTTTGTTCACTCTTTGGCCCAGAACCGCTCCAATAGCAAAATCACTAGCATCGCACATCAATTCGAAAGGCAGCTCCCAATTAGGGGTAACCAAGACTGGTGCCTTAGTTAGCTTATCCTTAAGCGAGTTGAAGGCTTCAAGACACTCTTTGGAAAAGATAAAAGGAGTATGTTTTTACAAGAGGTGGGTCATCGGGCGAGCGATTTGAGAAAAATCTTTGATGAATCGACGGTAGAAGCCCGCATGACCCAGAAAACTTCTCACACCTTTTGCGGTTGAAGGTGGAGGCAACTTAGTGATAACATCGACTTTAGCACGGTCTACTTCAAGACCGGCTTTGGAGATTTTTTGTCCTAGCACGATGCCCTCTTTTACCATGAAATGGCATTTTTCCCAATTAAGAACAAGGCGAGTGTCTTCACACCGCTTAAGCATACGTTCTAAATTGGCAAGGCAAGCAGAGAAAGAATCGCCATAAACCGAGAAATCATCCATGAATACTTCCATAGTGTCTTCCACCATGTCATGGAATATAGCCATCATACACCTTTGGAACGTCCAGGAGCATTACATAAACCAAAAGGCATGCGTTTGTAAGCAAATGTTCCATAGGGACAAGTGAATGTGGTCTTTTCTTGGTCCTTGGGATCGATGGGAATTTGAAAATACCCAGATAAACTGTCTAAGAAGCAGTAATAGTCATTACCAGCTAGACGCTCGAGCATTTGATCCATGAAGGGAAGAGGAAAGTGATCTTTTCTCGTGGCATCATTGAGCTTGCGATAATCAATACAAACTCTCCACCCAGTAATGAGACGAGTGGGAATCAACTCGTTGTGTTCATTGGGAACAACGGTTATTCCGCCCTTCTTGGGCACACAATGGACGGGACTTACCCACGGCGAATCCGAAATAGGGTAGATCAAGCCAACATCTAGAAGTTTGATAACCTCTTGTTTGATGACGTCATGAATTTTGGGATTAACCCTTCTTTGGCTCTGGATTGCGGTTTTAAAGTCATCTTCCATGAGAATCTTGTGAGTACAAAAGTTCGGATCAATTCCGCGGATATCGGAAATTTTCCAAGCAATTGCCTTCTTATGAGCTTTAAGCACAGCGATGAGACGAGTTTTCTCTTTTTCTTTCAAGTCCGTAGCGATGATGACAGGTGACTTCTTCTCTTCTTCAAGGAACACGTATTCGAGATGGGGCGGCAACTCCTTAAGTTCTAAATCCGGAGGATTTTCGATGGGAGGCGTTTTCAAAGTCGGAGCATCGATAGCAATAACCGTGGGAGATGGTGGAGAAAGATTGTCTTCTTTGAGAAGGTTTTCAAAGAAACTCATGTCGTCAGCCAAATCGGTGGGAGACTCGCCATTAGTTAAGTTCACATCTCCCATGGTGGCTTCAAGATCTTTCCAAAACAAATCACTTTCTCCAAATAGAGACAGTGATGAATCAATAGAGGAAACGGTCTCAACATTGGGAAGAGAAGTAGGAATACTTTTGCAAGCATTTTGGAAGTGTTCTTCACAAGCCTCATCAAGAACGTCAATACAATTAACACTCTCGTATGAATAAGGTTGTTTAGACAACTTTCCCATGTTGAAGACGATTTTATCGTCACCCACTCTCATGATAAGCTCACTGGCTTCAACATCGATGAGAGTGCGACCGGTCCTCAGGAATGGACGACCAACAATTAATGGCACACGAGGGTCCATCTCGTAGTCGACAACGACGAAATCGGCATGAAAAGTGAATTTGTCGACTCCTACAAAGACGTCTTCGGCTATCCCCACTGGATAAGCAACCGTACGGTTAGCTAATTCCAGAGTCATTTTGGTGGGGACTAGCTCAGGGAGAGATAATTGCTTCCACACACTTAAAGGCATTAAGTTGATACTGACACCTAGATCGGCTAGGGCCATGCAATTCTCTACTCCCGGGAAGTTACAAGGGATTAAGAAACGACCCGGATCACCAAGCTTGGTTGGCAATTTCCTTAAGAGCACTACAGAGCAATTCTCATTAAGTTGGGTGTTAGCAATATCAAGAATCTTCTCCTTGTCGCTAAGAAGATCTTTGAACATTTTTGCGTACTTTGGCATGTGAGCGAGAGCCTCAGCAAAGGAGATGTTAAAATTCAATTGTTTAAACATTTTAAGAAAGTTCGAAACCTGAATATCGTCCTTGCTTTTGAGCTTCTCTTTCCTCAACCTAGATGGGTAAGGTATATCGGAAGAAGAGGAAGGCTTTGGGATTGAAGGATCACTCACATCCTTGGGTGGAGGAGGGGTAGAAGTAAGAGGTGGAGAAATTGGGGAAGTCGAAGGTTGGGGAGTAGTAGTAGGTGACTCGTTCTCCTTAGTCACAACCACCGGTGGAGGTATAGGAAGCTCGGGTTCCTTCGTACCTTTGCCACTGCGAGTGGTGATTGCTTTCATCTCCCCTCTTGGATTCGCAACGGTGTTACTCGGAAGAGTACCCGAAGAAGAGGGTTGATTACCGTGGAAAAAACTATCCATCATGTTTCTTAAGTCATTTGTTTGACTATCCATAGTGTTTCTCATATCAGCTCTCAGATCGTTCCCTTGTTTCACCAGGTCTGCTTTCAAGTTGCGCACTTCCTGTTGGAGATTGTCCATGAGCACATCGTTAGTCTTCATGTAGGTTCGAATGTCTTGGTGTAATGCGGTGGGTTGGTTGGGAGGAGCATTGTATGCGGGTGGTTGATAAGCAGGTTGCTGGTAAACTTGGTTGTTTCTTTGTTGTTTGTGAGGTGGTATGTATGGTCCTCGAGATTGTCGTTGTTGTTGAGGAGGGCAGTTGAGGTTTTGTTGTTGGTTTTGGTTGTTAGGAGTAAAACCGGGTGGTGAGAGATAGTTGTTAGAGCGGTAGCTAAGCAGGTTGCGGTCACCTTGAGGACGAGCTTGATAAGCAGGTTGAGGATAGGTACCGTATGCTGCATTCACATTCTCAGCAGGGTAGTCTTGGGTGGCAGTACAAGTGGTGTAAGAGTGAGGACCCCCGCATATCTCACATGGTTGGCTAACAGCATTGACTTGAGCGTCTTTAGCGTGTTTAGCGTTGATGCTGTTGGTGTTGCTGGCGGTTTGGGTAGCAAGCGATTCAAGAAGCGCAGTGATTTTGTCAATTCGCTTGTCGCTGTCACTAGTACTAGCACTAGCGACATTGGTCCGACACTCTTAGTTTGCACACGAGACTTATTCTCAATGATATCCCAAGCAGCATTGGAAGTCTTAGCCAAAAGATTACCCCCCGAGGCACTGTTTAGTGAATCTTGGTCATTCATGTTTAAACCATTATAAAAAGTATTAATTTGGTGCACTTTGGTAAAACCATGTTGTGGGCATTTTCTTAAAAGATCTTTGAAACGATCCCAAGATTCAATAAACGACTCATCGTACTTTTGTTCAAAATTGATAATTTCATTCCGCAAAGCGGTAGTACGAGAGGGTGGGAAAAAGTAGTTGATAAACTTGGTCTCCAAATCCGTCCACGTAAGAATACTCTGTGGCGGTTCCTTAGCAAGCCAATGCCGGGCTTGTCCCTCTAAAGAAAAGGGAAAAAGTTGTAAACGGATTACCTCTTGTGGAACACCATTGAATTTGACCGTATTCGTGAGTTGTAGAAATCTCTTGATGTGGTCATGTGGATCATCAATGGTACGCCCCAAGAATGGTTGAGCAGAGACCATCTGGATAAAACCGGATTTGAGCTAAAAGTTGTTGGCTGCAAACGCGGGTATGACGATTGGATCATTGTTGCCATCTACATGTGCTTGCCGAAGTTCAATCATCGGGCGATTATCCGGTAGAGGCTCATTGTTGTTGTTGTTGTTGTTATTATTGTTGTTGAAAGGTGGGTTGTTATTGTTATTATTGTTTTGAGGTGGGTTATTGTTGTTGTTTTGTACACCGGCCATGTCTAGGTCTTCTAGAGGCTCGGGCTCTTGATAAGACGTTGATCGTGTACGCATGCACCTGCAAAAGAACTAACAAGGCAAAAACAAAGCAAAAATATTTTTGGTTTTTATGGTTTTGTAATTTTTTTGTATTTTTTGAAAATTTTATGTTTTTTTTTTTTTTTTTTTTTTTTTTGAAAATTTTTATGAAAAGGTAACGTTCACGGTGAACGGATCCCAAAATCCAAGTTCTCACAAAAAACTGTTGATCTTAACGAGAAGAACCGGCAGCGACGCCATTTGATACCAGCGTTTGTATGGGTTCTAGATTCGTCTCGGTATCTCCTCGAATTGACCTCGACTCTAAGTGGAATGATTTGTTCTTGGTTAATAAAAAGGTGATGGTTTGTTTATCTATTTTGAACTAATGACAAATAATTAAGTGTCGAAGAGTAGAATTAAAGCTTTAAAAGTTTAAACTAAAAAGACAAGTTTAAAAATAAATGCTTGAAAACTCAAAGATTATATTAGAAAAATAAATGAACACTCAATAAAAACTAACACTTGGAAAACTTTGTAAAAATATGAACTTAGTTGAAAAGTACTAAAAGAAAGTAAGATCGGAATATATCAAAACAACTAAATCGGAATAAGGGAAAAATGCACTAATCGGAATGTATTCCGATCTGATGATCGGAATATGGGGAATAAACTGCAATCGGAATGACCTAAAATGAAAGCTGATCGGAATGATGCCAAAAGAAGCACAATCGGAATGCTTGGAAAATAGCTGCAATCGGAATATGGTAAAAAGGGGCAGATCGGAATATCAAAACAGGCTACAATCGGAATCCTAAAACACTTACCGTCGGAATACTCTAAACCCTTTTCCGATCTAAGGATCGGAATAAAGGGGTGTCTGCTCGGAATACCAGGTCGGAAAAGGGCTTTGCCCTTTCTGAAAATGCTATTGTTCCGAAATTTAAGCAAGGAAAAAGCTATTGAATAAGTTCCTCCAAAACTAGCTCGAATCCAATATGAAACGAATCAAATAAGCACAAATAACACTTTATCTAAGCTTCAAATAAGCAAATACATAAATCAAATGAATAAAAAGATGAACTTTTTATAAAAACTTTAAAAAGTAAATAAGCTAAACCAACAAATAAGCCAATAAGCACAAGGATCTTAAAGCTTATTTGTGTAGAAACTTAAGAAAACATAAAAAATTTAACTTTTCAAGCACAAAATCATTGATGAACAACACGGATCATACGAGATTTGTACCAAAATCAATCAAAATCAAAGAAAGGAAGGATGAGATTAAAGATTAAAAGCTTGAAATTAAACTTGATTAATGAAAAATAATACAAATGTTTGATCTTGAAAGAGAAAAAGATGAAATCTAGTGAGAGAAAGTTTAGAACTTTCTCTCTCTAAAACTAGAGAGAGAGAGAAAAAACTAAAAACTACTTAAAAGAACTAAGTGTGTGAAATTTGTGAAGTAAAGTCCTATTTATAGGCGTGTCTTGTGGTGGTGGGCTTGTGATTGGGCTTTGGTTTGGGCTTCTTTTTCTTCTTTCTTCTTTAGTCTTCACGCTTCTTTTAAATAAACGTTTCCGACTTGGATTTGAGAAGTGTCGGTGAATAATTCCAACTCGTCTTATAATCTTTTGTTTAATAGAATCGAGTTCTTCGACATATATGAATCTTCCGTCTTCGGCTCTATTCTTCGATAAATCTTCAAATAGGCACAATGACTTCAAATCTTTTGCATCTTTTGGACAGTAGACTTTGTCTTGAGTCTTTTTCCTCGATAAAACCCGTGCAATCCCATGTTATCTTCAATATTCATCCGGTTGACTCTAAAAACACACTAAACACAAAAATCACGCATAATTCCAAACAAATGATATTAAATACGTGTTTTGGTCTTGTTTTAGCCAGAAATAAGTGGTAAAAGGATGGATGTTTTCACACCTATCAGTATACTACGTCGAAGGGCTCAATCATAATATTTTCTCGGTTGGTCAATTCTGTGATGCGGATTTGGAGGTTGCTTTCAGAAAGAAGACATGTTTTGTTCGTGATTATGATGGGAATGACTTACTTACCGGTACACGGGGTACTGATCTTTACACAATTTCACTACAAGACACAACTTCATCAACTCCAATTTGCTTCATGCCTAAAGCTTCAACGACTCAGGCATGGTTATGGCATCAACGTCTTTCTCATCTCAACTTTGATACCATCAACTTGCTTTCCAAGAAAGATATTGTGAGAGGCCTTCCAAGTTTGAAATTCATCAAAGATCATCTTTGTTCTTCTTGTGAGCTTTGTAAAGCTAAACGAAGTAGCTTCAAAACAAAGACTACACCAAGCTCTAAAGGACGGTTAGATCTTTTTCATATATATTTGTGTGGTCCCATGTGTGTTCATAGTATCAATGGGAAAAAATACGTTATGGTAATTTTCGATGACTACTCAAGGTACACATGGACTCACTTCTTGAGGTCCAAGGATGAAACACCCGAAGTTCTAATCAGCTTCCTTAAACTGATACAACGTGGTCTTCAAGCTCAAGTTAAAGTGGTTCGTACTGACAGAGGTACAAAATTTTTGAATTCAAATCTGAGAAACTATTTTGAAGTCGAAGGAATTGAACATGAAACATCTATTGCTCGAACACCCGAACAAAACGACGTTGTTGAAAGACGAAACCGTACTTTAGTTGAGGCTGCTCGAACATTACTATCCGCTTCAAAACTTCCACTATACTTTTGGGCCGAAGCCGTCTTAACCGCATGCTACACACAAAACCATTCCTTATTTATCCCAAGACACGAAAAGACACCATATCATATAATTCATGATCGAAAACCTTCACTCAAACACCTTCACGTTTTTGGATGTACTTGTTACATAATACGAGATGGTGGAAATTTGGATAAGATGAAAGAGAAAGGTGATGCATGTATTCTTGTGGGATATGCAACTCAGTCTAAGGGGTATAGAGTATACAACAAGAGAACAAAATTGATTGTCGAGACTATTCACATCCGATTTGATGAATTACAAGAAATGGCACTTGAACAAAACAATTTAAGTCCCGATCCACAACAACAAACGACTTCCGTTCACAATCGCACGAAACTCGGAACTCAAGACCACAACAATGAACCGTCAAGTTCAACGCTGGTTCCAGAAAATGTTCCTAGAGCTGATATGACAGTCAACACGACAATTGAAGAGTTGGAAATGTATTATTTAAAAAGCTTGTTACCGTCCATTTAAAATATTATAGTAAAATATATTAAATTCTGTGTTGTAACAGGCATAGAGGTTTATAAAGCCCAATCTATACTATCTATATCTATACTACTTTATAAAGTATTTAGCACATTCTAAATAAGGAAGTCTTAAAAAATTAAGCCAAAAATATAATTATAAAAAGAAATTAAAAATTTAAAGTAATATTATTTATTTCGTAATTAAGCGTCTTTATGTTTAGTCCATTTCATAACCGTCTTCATTAACTTTTGTAACGAGATTTAAATATTATCGGTTGCATTTTAACCAAAATAATAATTCTATTTTTAATATAACTTTTGTAACATCTACTTTATTTGAGTATAAAAGAATCATTTGGTTAATGCAAAAAACACAACAATTTCTATTCCTCTATCATACTTCTAAAAAATCTTATAACTTTTTTGGTTTCTTTTGAGCATCTCAGAAAATTTGTATATCTCATCAAATTCAAAAAGAATGTTTCGCTTCAACTACTACTACGGTGAACTTACTGTTAGTGTACATGCAATTGCTTAACATGAAATTAAAGATCGAGTATGTGATTTTAATGTTATTTTTCGAATACTATGCAATGTGGCGTAATAATCTTTTCAATAATATGCATCATATAGGCAATATTGTAGATACATTATCCTCATAATAAACGTACAAGTGAATTGTTGGAAATTCACTTTATGTGACGGCATTTAAGAATTCCCATTAGTTATCATAGTCACACACGCTTAGACTAGACTAGGCTCAATGTATAGTTTAAGGATCGTGTGTGACTATATATATGTAAAACCCACAAAATAAGGTCATTACTTAAATCTTACTTTTCAAATATTTTTGAAGTATTTTATAAGATTAAATATTATTATCTTTAACGGTTTAAGTTGAAATCGATATTAAATATTTTATTTTAATATTTTGACGAGCAACGAGGACTACTAGTGATTGCGATACTGACGGATGCCCACAGTTTATATTTTATTATCGATCGTTTCGATATTTAATATTTTCGACGATATCGTTTTAATTACGTATCGAGTCGTTATATTATTATTTTTCGTGTGCGTTTAAACTTTTAAGTATTTTTACGAAACCCGAGTCCCGTAAATATTTTCAAAATTGACTAAGAATTATTTCCCACTTTTTAACTAACTATTTACAATTTTTAGCCACAACTTTTGCCAAATTGCAAATTGGTCCCTACCCCACTAAATAAAAACTTAAATTAAACACACACATTTCATTTTTTTACTTCCAAAAATTCACCACTCTCTCTCTTCTTCTTGCTTTTGCCGAAACATCACCCAACCCCCCAAACCCATTCAATTTTCAATTTATCTCAAGTTTGAGATTGATTCAAGCTAAACCAAGCATAGACCCATCTCTATTTTTGATCAAGGATCACATAGGTATAAAAATTTTACACATGCAAGCACTTTTTATTTTCTTGATGTTGGTAGGTAGAAGCCATGGTCATGCATGGTGTTTTTAGCATGATCCATGGTGGTTCTTGCTAGAAATCTTGTTAAAAACCTTATTTTGATCTAAAGATTTTTATTTTTATTATGATTTTGATGTTATGGTGGATGTATGATGATATTATAGTATAGGAATGATCATTTCTATGGTTGGTTTTGGTCAAAAAGATAATTTTGTACAAGATTTTGGTACCCATTTTATAGCAGTAAGTAAACTGAAAAATCCGAATTTTTATGTTTTGAAAATGACTTAACTTATAGCCTAGGGTTGTAGATAATTTCCTTAGCTTCGATTTGATATAAGGTAGAGCTTCTAGCTCAAAACGAGCGCAAAGTTATGATGTTTTGAATGATCGTGTACCGGGAGACGAGTATCGGCACTACAAGTAGTTGTTGTCGATATTTGGATCGAATCTCGGGGACTCTAAATGGATGTTTTGAAATGTGTAACCTACTGATAATGAGGTATTTATTTATTAGGTTGAGTCAACTTTAAAACCCGAGCGTCGGTTTTGTAAACGGAGTCGTTTAAATAAGTTAAAACGGTTGTATGAAAAATTAACGTAAATCTGTCCGGATTCTGTGGTTTGAAAATGAGTCGAGTAAAGGACTTTAAAAGTAATTTCATTTGATAAACTTGTAGGAGGACTTTCTATATATAGTAAGTTAGTTTATCGAGTCGTTTCATAAACGGTTGACAAGTTTAAAAGGGGTAAATAAGCTAGTACATGTAGTATGTACCAGCGGATTTTGTTAAAAGTATAAAATGTTAAAGTAAATGAGTAGTAAAGTATAATGAAGTTATTTATATCGTTTACTCTCGAGTGTATTGTGCTTTTATGAGTTCGAGTTTGATTTTGTTATGTATGAATTATTTCTCGAGTTTATTATTAATATACGCACCTTAATTGCTAGGTTGTGGTTGTCGTGTTTATCGGGCATCTACTATCGTCGGCGATCGTCTTCAACTACTATAAGTACTAAGGTGAGTCTATAGCCTCGTTTGAGCTCATTCAAATATTTTAAAACCCGCGAGGGGGAATACATGTTTTGTAAACTTAGAACACAAGATTTTTATGGTATGCTTGTCCCTTTATGAATGGACCCGTGGTTGCCTTTATATTGCATTAAGTGATTGCCTTTGTAAAGCCTCAATTATGGACCGTTAATTAACCTATGATGGGTTAACCGCTAGTACAATTAATAGATCTATGGGGGAAGCACCCCCGGTTCAGTTTTTGTGGACTTGTCATAGAAGCTTAGGCCCGACCTCCACACTGTTTGAACATATTGTATTGAGAAGTCAGGTATACGGCAATGTACCAATAATCTGGAGGTAACCGACAATTAATAAATCTCCTGTCTTATCAGACCTCTAAAGGGAGTGTCTAAGGGCTCGGTTCCATGAGCTTATTTCAATTTATGCTATATACAATTATTATTGTTGATGCAAATTATTATTTGATGCTTGTTGCCTTCAAGTATGACACAAACTTATAATCTTTGCTTGTGTTCAAAATGATTATATAAACATATAGATTCACTCGGCATTTTTGCTGATGATTTTCTCACATGTATTTCAGGTAATCAGGAAGGGTGAAGCTTGGAAGCCACGGGAATGAATGTTGTGCACTACTTTTGTAATATAAACTCTTTGAATGTTTGTCGTTCCTTTTGATCAAAACATTTTAAATCTTTTGTTTTGGTTGTACTTTGGTTACGATGTCTTGGGACTACGCTACTTTGACAAATGTTTTAGGAACGATAAATCTAAAACGTCTCTTTTCGAGTCGTTCTTTATAAATTATGTGTTGTTGTATCATTGTTTAGCACCCAAAGATGTATTCCGCTTCGTGTAAATTTGGGGGTGTTAAAGATTGGTACCAGAGCCATGAGTTATAGAGAACTAGGTCTTTTTCTAAAAACCTAAACTATAACTTCGGTTTTTTATTTTTCAAAGAGTCGGTGCACATGATTTCGCGTGACTTCAGGTTCAAGCTACTTCTGGGATTACAACTTTAGTATACATTATTATGTATGCCTTATTACTAAGTATTTATAAATACATACTATAATCCTTTATCGATATATATATTGATATCGTTAAACTTTTTGATAAGAGTTATCATTTATTAATGATTTACTTAAATAAATTTTTGGAATTTTTCCTGTAATTATTTTGAAGGATTTTCTATATTTATTTAATTTTTTGGAAATTATTCTATTTCATTTTATTATGACCTTATACCTATTTTGTGAAATTTACCACCGTCAAATTACGTCTTCGATGAGGAGGAAGCAGGTTTCACTGCTGCAAGCGAGACACAGTCAACTAATCCATGTGGATCCCCACGTGACTAGTGTTTATTATTTCGTGTCGTTGTACTCTATTTGTCTTTAAGATCATTCCTTGTTGATCGATGATAATAGTTTCCTTTGATCCTTATAATGATTGTGAATCCTTGTATTGATAATGTGTATGCATTTGATGATTGATTTTGTACATGATATGACTATACCATAAATACAATTAACTCATTCATTTTATCTTCTCTTTGTGATGTGACAGAATCATGCCACCTAGGAGAATGACAAATGATGCCATTGCAAGGCTAGTTGCTGAAGAGGTTGCGAAAACATTAGTTGCGGATAGAGCTGCGCGTGTTAACACTGAAGGAGCAGGTGGCTCTAGAGGTGCGGGTGCTGAAGGTGAAGGTGAACCTGCGGGACCATAAGCTGCTAGGACAGGTGTAGCTGAGAATCCTGCAGATGAGGTTGCTCCAGCTGCTGCTGCGGTTAAAGAATATACTTTTGCTGGATACATGAAGTGTGGACCTACTATATTTCAAGGAACTGGTGGAGCATGGAATTATTCAGGTGGATTGAGAAAACAGAAACAACATTTGAGATTAGTGATTGCTCAGAAAGGAACAAGGTTAAGTTCGCAGTTGCTACTTTCAAGGATCGAGCTTTAAGCTGGTGAAAGACTCAAGTTGCTACAGTTGGTTTAGAAGTTGCAAATAGGAAACATTGGGATGAAATTAAAAGGTTGTTTAAAGAAGAGTTCTGTCCAGAAGAAGAGTTATCTGCTTTGGAGGATGAGTTGAGGCACCTGAAGCTGAAAGATAACAACATTGCTGCATATACTAGCCGATTCAATGAGTTGGTTTTGTTGTGTCCAGATGCTTTTGTTACTGAGAAGAAAAAGATGGACCAATACATCAAAGGGTTGCCTGGGTACATTAAAGGTGAGACGACTTCATCTGGACCCAAGAACTTTGTTGAGACTGTAAGAATGGCTCATACACTCATGGGGCAGAAGGTTCAAGATAGGGCTGAGAGAGCTGCTGAGGGTAGTAAAAGGAAATGGGGGAATTCGCAGAGTGGTAATCAAGGTAGTAACCGCCATAGGCAGTACAATCAGAAGAGAAATGATGGGGCTAGAGCTGCGACTAACAAGAATGGTAATGCTGACCAAGGGGGACCAGCTCAGAAATGTAGGAGCTGTGGTGCTTGTCACTTTGGTGATTATCCACCAAGGTGCACTAAGTGTGGAAAGGTTGGTCATGTTGTGGAGAAATGCAAGACAAGGGTCCCTGCTACTGGAGCGAATGCTATTCCGATCAGGACTTGTTTTGAATGTGGAGAACGTGATCATCTTCGTCCTCAATGTCCGAAGTGGAAGAACAAGAAAGCAGGTGAAGCTGCTGGGGAAGTTTATGTTGTTAAGGATGCTGATCAGGCACAAGGTCCAAATGTGGTGACGGGTACGTTCTTACTCAACCATCGTTATGCTAGTGTGTTGTTTGACTCAGGATCTGATAGGAGCTTTATAAGCACTTCCTTTAGTCGTTTAATTGATGATGAGCCAACAAGCCTAAATGCTAGTTATGAGGTCGAGTTAGCTGATAGACAATTAGTTAGTACTGCCACTATATTTAAGAAGTGTCCTTTGAAATTAGCAAATCATTTGTTTGAAATTGATTTGATGCCGATTAAGTTGGGTTCGTTTGATGTGATTGTTGGTATGGATTGGTTGGTTGCTCATGATGCGGTAATTGTATGTGGGGAGAAAGTTGTTCACATACCGGTTAAGGGTAAGGTGTTAGTAGTTAAAGGTGATGTCGGTAGATCTCGTCTGACGGCGATATCTTGTATCAAGGCGAAGAAATATGTAGAAAGAGGTTGTCACCTGTTCTTGGCTCAAGTAGTGGAGAAGGAACTACCGGCTAGGCGTGTGGAGGATGTTCCGGTTATTCGTGATTTTCCTGAAGTATTTCCCGATGACTTGCCAGGGCTTCCACCTCAGCGAGAAGTCGAATTCAAGATTGATCTAGTGCCGGGAGCTGCAGCGGTGGCGCGTGCACCTTATCGTTTGGCACCGTCTGAGATGAAGGAGTTGGCAGATCAGTTGAAGGAGTTAATGCAGAAGGGGTTCATTAGACCAAGTTCGTCACCTTGGGGAGCTCCAGTATTGTTCGTGAAGAAGAAGGACGGATCGTTCAGAATGTGCATAGACTACCGAGAGTTGAACAAGTTAACTATTAAAAATCGTTATCCACTTCCTAGGATCGATGATTTGTTCGATCAACTTCAAGGTTCGTGTGTGTACTCGAAGATCGACTTGAGGTCGGGTTATCATCAACTTCGTGTTAAAGAGGAGGATATACCTATTACAACTTTTCGGACGCGTTATGGACACTTTGAATTTCAAGTAATGCCGTTTGGGTTAACTAACGCACCTGCGGTATTCATGGACTTAATGAATCGTGTGTGTAAACCATACCTCGACAAGTTTGTGATTGTATTTATCGACGATATCCTGATTTATTCCAAAAGTCAGGAGGAGCATGAAGGTCATCTGAAGATTATTTTGGAGTTGTTGAAGAAGGAGAAGTTGTATGCGAAATTCTCCAAGTGTGATTTTTGGTTGGATTCAGTCCAATTCCTTGGGCACGTGATCGATAGTAGCGGTGTTCATGTTGATCCTTCCAAAATTGAAGCTATTAGAGATTGGGATAGGCCTACAACCCCGACTGAAGTTAGACAATTCTTGGGATTAGCTGGGTACTACCGGCGATTCATAGAAGGATTCTCTTTAATTTCTAAACCTCTTACTAGACTTACCGAGAAAAACAAGAAGTATGAATGGGGTTCAGAAGAAGAAGAAGCATTCCAAGCTTTGAAGCGGAAGCTGTGTTCTGCGCCAATTTTGGCTTTGCCCGACGGAGTTGAAGACTTTGTGGTATATTATAACGCATCACGTAAGGGTTTTGGTGCTCTGTTGATGCAAAGGGAGAAAGTGATCGCGTATGCATCTCGTCAATTGAGGAAGCATGAGGAGAATTATACTACACATGATTTGGAATTAGGAGCTGTTGTCTTTGCTCTTAGACTTTGGAGACACTATCTCTATGGTACAAAGAGTGTGGTATATACCGATCATAAAAGCCTGCAACATATTTTGGATCAGAAGGAGCTCAATATGAGGCAGAGAAGATGGGTAGAATTGTTGAGTGATTATGACATTCAAATTTGCTATCATCCCGGCAAGGCGAATGTAGTTGCCGATGCACTTAGTAGGAAGGACAGAGAAATAACCAAAAGGGTTAGAGCTTTAGCTATGAAAACTTATTCTGATTTATCTAATCGAATACTTAAAGCTCAAACTACGGCGATGAAGGAAGAGAATGTGAGAGATGAAGACTTGGGTAGAAGGATGACACCTATATTCGAAATTCGTGATGACGGAATTCGGTATTTCGAGAATCGTGTGTGGTTACCGGTGTATGGAGGACTGAGAGATCTAGTTATGCACGAATCTCATAAGTCTAAATATTCGATTCACCCAGGATCGGGTAAAATGTACCAAGACTTGAAGAAATGTTACTGGTGGCCGAATATGAAGGCTAACATTGCTACTTATGTTAGTAAATGCTTGACGTGTGCTAAGGTGAAGTTTGAGCACAAGAGACCTTCGGGTTTACTGCAACAACCTGAAATTCCAGAATGGAATTGGGAGAAGATCACTATGGACTTTGTTTCGGGACTTCCGAGGACCTCTAGTGGTTATGATACGATTTGGGTGATTGTTGATCGGTTGACTAAGTCGGCTCATTTCTTGCCGATAAAGAAAACTGACGACTTAGACAAACTTACTTTTTTGTATTTGAAGGAAGTTGTTTGTAGACATGGAGTTCCTTTGTCAATTATTTCTGATCGAGATAGTCGGTTCACATCTGAGTTTTGGAAATCGCTTCAGCGAGCTCTGGGAACTCAGTTGGACTTGAGCACTGCGTATCATCCGGAAACGGACGGACAAAGTGAGAGGACTATTCAGACCTTGGAGAATATTTTACGAGCGTGTGTAATAGACTTTGGAGGTAGTTGGGATCGACACTTACCTTTGGTGGAGTTCTCATACAACAACAGTTATCATGCAAGTATTAAGGCTGCGCCTTTTGAAGCACTTTACGGGCGAAGGTGTAGATCACCAGTTGGTTGGTGTGAGGTTGGAGAAAGTCAGTTGACGGGTCCTGAATTGATTAGAGAAACGACTGAGAAGATCGTGCAAATCAAGAATCGTTTATTGGCAGCTCGTAGTAGGCAGAAGAGTTATGCGGATAAGAGGAGAAAACCATTGGAATTTGATATTGGCGATATAGCTATGTTGAAAGTATCACCTTGGAAAGGAGTAATTCGATTTGGCAAGCGAGGAAAGCTTAGTCCACGTTATATTGGTCCATTCAAGATTATTGATCGAGTTGGTCCTGTGGCATATAAGTTGGAATTGGCAGAGAAGTTAAGTGCTATTCACAATACTTTTCACGTTTCTAATCTTAAGAGGTGTTTGGCGGACGAGAATTTGATAATTCCACTTGAGGAGATTCAACTGGACGACAAGCTGCATTTTATTGAAGAACCGGTGGAGGTTATGGATCGAGAGGTGAAACGGCTTAAGCAAAGTCGGATCCCGATAGTGAAAGTGCGATGGAATTCCCGACGTGGACCCGAATACACTTGGGAGCGAGAGGACTACTTCAAGAGCAAGTATCCACATTTATTCGTAGACGGACCTAAGGAGAAGTAAGCCCCGGGACGGTGCTCTCCTAAGGTGGTGAGGATGTAAAACCCACAAAATAAGGTCATTACTTAATTCTTACTTTTCAAATATTTTTGAAGTATTTTATAAGATTAAATATTATTATGTTTAACGGTTTAAGTTGAAATCGATATTAAATATTTTATTTTAATATTTTGACGAGCAACGAGGACTACTAGTGATCACGATACTGACGGATGCCCACAATTTTATATTTTATTATCGATCGTTTCGATATTTAATATTTTCGACGATATCGTTTTAATTACGTATCGAGTCGTTATATTATTATTTTTCGTGTGCGTTTAAACTTTTAAGTATTTTTACGAAACCTGAGTCCCGTAAATATTTTCAAAATTGACTAATAATTATTTCCCACTTTTTAACTAACTATTTACAATTTTTAGCCACAACTTTTGCCAAATTGCAAATTGGTCCCTACCCCACTAAATAAAAACTTAAATTAAACACACACATTTCATTTTTTTACTTCCAAAAATTCACCACACTCTCTCTTCTTCTTGCTTTTACCGAAACATCACCCAACCCCCCAAACCCATTCAATTTTCAATTTATCTCAAGTTTGAGGTTGATTCAAGCTAAACCAAGCATAGACCCATCTCTATTTTTGATCAAGGATCACATAGGTATAAAAATTTTACACATGCAAGCACTTTTTATTTTCTTGATGTTGGTAGGTAGAAGCCATGGTCATGCATGGTGTTTTTAGCATGATCCATGGTGGTTCTTGCTAGAAATCTTGTTAAAAACCTTATTTTGATCTAAAGATTTTTATTTTTATTATGATTTTGATGTTATGGTGGATGTATGATGATATTAGAGTATAGGAATGATCATTTCTATGGTTGGTTTTGGTCAAAAAGTTGATTTTGTACAAGATTTTGGTACCCATTTTATAGCAGTAAGTAAACTGAAAAATCCGAATTTTTATGTTTTGAAAATGACTTAACTTATAGCCTAGGGTTGTAGATAATTTCCTTAGCTTCGATTTGATATAAGGTAGAGCTTCTAGCTCAAAACGAGCGCGAAGTTATGATGTTTTGAATGATCGTGTACCGGGAGACGAGTATCGACACTACAAGTAGTTGTTGTCGATATTTGGATCGAATCTCGGGGACTCTAAATGGATGTTTTGAAATATGTAACCTACTGATAATGAGGTATTTATTTATTAGGTTGAGTCTACTTTAAAACCCGAGCGTCGGTTTTGTAAACGGGGTCGTTTAAATAAGTTAAAACGGTTGTATGAAAAATTAACGTAAATCTGTCCGGATTTTATGGTTTGAAAATGAGTTGAGTAAAGGACTTTAAAATTAATTTCATTTGATAAACTTGTA
Organism: Glebionis coronaria; assembly: GCA_025667525.1. Taxonomy (NCBI): domain Eukaryota; kingdom Viridiplantae; phylum Streptophyta; class Magnoliopsida; order Asterales; family Asteraceae; genus Glebionis; species Glebionis coronaria. Next base: position 469,987,140 of record CM046879.1, read on the forward strand.
GGAGGACTTTCTATATATAGTAAGTTAGTTTATCGAGTCGTTTCATAAACGGTTGACAAGTTTAAAAGGGGTAAATAAGCTAGTACATGTAGTATGTACCGGCGGATTTTGTTAAAAGTATAAAATGGTAAAGTAAATGAGTAGTAAAGTATAATGAAGTTATTAATATCGTTTACTCTCGAGTGTATTGTGGTTTTATGAGTTCGAGTTTGATTTTGTTATGTATGAATTATTTCTCGAGTTTATTATTAATATACGCACCTTAATTGCTAGGTTGCGGTTGTCGTGTTTATCGGGCATCTACTATCGTCGGCGATCGTCTTCAACTACTATAAGTACTAAGGTGAGTCTATAGCCTCGTTTGAGCTCATTCAAATATTTTAAAACCCGCGAGGGGGAATACATGTTTTCTAAACTTAGAACACAAGATTTTTATGGTATGCTTGTCCCTTTATGAATGGACCCGTGGTTGCCTTTAAATTGCATTAAGTGATTGCCTTTGTAAAGCCTCAATTATGGACCGTTAATATTAACCTATGATGGGTTAACCGCTAGTACAATTAATAGATCTATGGGGGAAGCCGCCCCGGTTCAGTTTTTGTGGACTTGTCATAGAAGCTTAGGCCCGACCTCCACACTGTTTGAACATATTGTATTGAGAAGTCAGGTATACGGCAATGTACCAATAATCTGGAGGTAACCGACAATTAATAAATCTCCTGTCTTATCAGACCTCTAAAGGGAGTGTCTAAGGGCTCGGTTCCATGAGCTTATTGCAATTTATGCTATATACAATTATTATTGTTGATGCAAATTATTATTTGATGCTTGTTGCCTTCAAGTATGCCACAAACTTATAATCTTTGCTTGTGTTCAAAATGATTATATAAACCTATAGATTCACTCGGCATTTTTGCTGATGATTTTCTCACATGTATTTCAGGTAATCAGGAAGGGTGAAGCTTGGAAGCCACGGGAATGAATGTTGTGCACTACTTTTGTAATATAAACTCTTTGAATGTTTGTCGTTCCTTTTGATCAAAACATTTTAAATCTTTTGTTTTGGTTGTACTTTGGTTACGATGTCTTGGGACTACGCTACTCTGACAAATGTTTTAGGAACGATAAATCTAAAACGTCTCTTTTCGAGTCGTTCTTTATAAATTATGTGTTGTTGTATCATTGTTTAGCACCCAAAGATGTATTCCGCTGCGTGTAAATTTGGGGGTGTTAAAATATACCCATCCTAGGCTTCCAAGGAGGGGTGTTGCTTGTGTTTCTTTCTCATTTTAATACATTTTCTATTTTCACACACTCAACCTTTCTCTCTCAACTCAACAATGGCTTCCACCACCTTCCACCACCCACCTAGACCACCGGATTAGCTAAAAGCAAATCCTCAATTGGTATCAGAGCCTCGGTTCCATCCTTGGATCGTGTTCATGTTTTTGATTTGGTGGTCTAAAATCTTTTTTTAGGGTCTCGTTCTATAAACTTTTGGTCACGTATTGTTACTTAAAAGATTTGTCACGTCTTGTGATTATTTTGTCCAAACAGTTTCATTGTTTTATCATTTGTCATATCATTTTCTTGGTTCAAATCTATCTAAAAAGTCACTTTATCAGTTTGTCTCACTTCACAAACCCACAACTTCATATCTGTGTCCCTGGTTTCACCCACAACTTCATATCTGTGTCCCTGGTTTCACGGTTTTACATTGGGTCAAATGTCTACTGTTTCTGGACTTATTTTTTATATGATATCATCTTTTCTGGGTTTCTATTGTTCTTCATGATGTAGTTACCCAGAAAATTAGTCAGATTCACATGATCCTGAAAAATCGGATATAGTACAGATATGTTTTCAGATTTTCAGATCGGAATATTGCGATCGCAAAAACCATTGGTTTCTACATTGCGATCGAATATTCCGATGGAACACTTTCGGTGCATTCCGATGGAACGCATTCCGATGGAACGCATTCCGATAGAGTGTAGAGAAGACATTACGATGGACTCATTTTTTAACACATTGCGATGCAAGTTTAAACATTGCGATGGGTTTAACTGTTGACTTTGCGATGGGTTTCAAAAACATTGCGATGATTTTTTTTTAGAAATCATTGCGACATGTTTTAACAAAAACAACATGTCTGTTTAAACAAGATTTGACCAGATCCAAAACCAACATATCATTTCAACCTTTTAACTCCCAATCAACTCCAAGTGTATCTAATGCCCATCGTCACTTAACACCATCTGGACTCGAAAACCAATATAACAAAAACTTAATTAATTATGATCTCAGATTTTTTTCGTCATGCATGTGTAGATCCTTTTAGATCATACACGAAAACGATCATATCATCACAGATCTGTGAGAAGTGTATACCTTCTCTTTTAATATTCGAACTTAAAGATAGATCTATAACAAATATATTATAATCTTCATTCTTTATTTCGGTTTTAAATTAAATGGACATGCAATTCGTCATAAAATCTACCCGATACCATTTTACAGATCTTGTTGATGACATGTTCTTGACTATAGTCTTCTTGAGAGATTTGAATGATTACGAGCTATAAAAGAGTGTTATGTGGTTCGAATTTTATGAAGATAGGGATTGATTAAGATGAGTGATTTGTTTGATAGATATTAAAGATGGGTGACTTGTTTGATAGATATTAAAGATGGGTGATTAGCTTCCTTTGATCTAAAAATACTGAAATGAGATCGGTTGAATTTTGTTTGGGTTTGTTGGTATCAACTCAGATGGATTAGAGAAATAGAGGTTATGAGATTGGGAGATGGATGTTTTGGGGGGCGGAGAAAATAAAGTAAGTTATTTGTGTGTGTGGCTGGGAATGTGAAGTGATTAGGTTTACCTAATCTTTAGGGTTAGGAGTTATAACCTAAGTTGGTGGACCGGGTATTACTTTTGCAATGATGGGCCGAAAGTTTGTGATTGGCTAACAACTAATATGGCCTATTCTATGTTGGGCCGTGTGACTTCTTTTATTTATATACACATAATTTTTTTTACACAAATTTGTATTTTTGTATAAACTTTGTGTGTATTAAGTTATACTTCGGTCATCATCGGGATGAGACAACAAGTGACGTGATAAAGTGACGAGACAAATGTGACAAAATTTATTTTGATGAGACCAAGAAAAAATGGGCGATTTTTTAGTGACTACATATTTTTTTTTGGATCGGGTATTAATTATTTGAAGACGGAGACGAATTTCTTCGAAGGCGTGTACTTATTTTATCCTTGAACAGATAACTTGCTCGTGCTTAATCTCAGAATGAAGACTTGTTTATCTGGTTTCCGGTTTCAGGGTGGATGGTTGATGACTCGGATAACTATCACTTAAAGGGGTTACATTGTTGTACTCAGTGTCACGCGCTTCGTCGACGTGGATAATTTCAAGAGGTGTTGTGCTTATAGACTTCTTCAGTGATGCATTGGGCACTTAGAGATTTCTCCACCGTTCATCATTCAACAATAGTGCAAGCTTAAGTCACAAGATCGAAGGATTTTTATTCAACTTCATGTTTGATGTATCTGGTTCATTCTATCAGTGGTCACTTAAAATTGCTTTCAAGTGGGTTGGTAAAGATGGCCATGGAGAGTTTATGAGTAGAGATTTTCGATCAACAGCTGATTCTCACAAAATATATAATTCAGCTTATTTATTATTCTCACGAGATTTCAGGTACATGTGCATACGATTAATTGATGGTTCCGAGTTTCGAAACCATCAAGGGGAAGAAGAAGACACATTGAACGCACAACGAGTACACGTGATGAACTTCATACCTTATTTTGATTTGAAGACATTCCGGGATGACATTTGTCATAGCCGCAAAGAAAATCAGTGTTTTAACTCGTGGCGTTATCAATCTCTAAACGGTACACTACTGATTCGATGTTTAATTGTTTGGTTGTTGCATTTATTCATCATCATTATCCTATATGGAGAAATATGCACTTCCGGGACTTAATTGACTCTGGTGCATCTCCGGAAGAAGATATGTGCATTTCCGGGACTTAATTGACTCTGGTGTTACGATGTCAACTTCATGAATGGGATAAAGTGTCTACTTCAGTATTTGAGCTTCATAATTGGGATTGATTTACTTTCTTCAACTATGTGGGGGAAGAAATGTCTTGATTCTTTCTGGTATGCATAACTTGAACTCTCAGGGGGAAGAAAAATTCAGAAGAATTATTTTAAAGCGTGAGAAGAGAAGTGGTTGATCTACTTGGTGTGCCCCAAACTTTCAATCCCTCTTAGCAACGTTATCATGTTATATGATGGGATTTGTTTGTTAGATTCCGCTGTGCGCTTAATCATTCTAAGCTTTATTGAAAGCTTTGAAGTTGCTTACGAGGATTGTCGGTTTAGGGGGAAGCTATTTAAAAGCTTCTACATCAAGTTTAAGTGGCATGAATTAGGGGGAAGTTAATTCAAAAGCTTCTCCTTAACCAGAAGTGTATGGGTTACTTAGCTCGTGCCGTTACAGTATTTCTACTACAAGTTACTTTAAAGATGAGTCGTTTTGAAGTCAAAGGCCTCAGAAGACAGCATCAACATTGGACGCTTCATGAAAGCTCTTGTTTTTAATCATTAAGTACTTGTTAGGAAAAATATTGTAAGGAATTCTACACGTCGTCCCATGGGGGAAGATTGTTGGAAATTCACTTTATGTGACGACATTTAAGAATTCCCATTAGTTATCATAGTCACACACGCTTAGACTAGACTAGGCTCAATGTATAGTTTAAGGATCGTGTGTGACTATATATACCCCTCCTAGGCTTCCAAGGAGGGGTGTTACTTGTGTTTCTTTCTCATTTTAATACATTTTCTATTTTCACACACTCAACCTTTCTCTCTCAACTAAACAATGGCTTCTACCACCTTCCACCACCCACCTAGACCACCGGATTAGCTAAAAGCAAATCCTCATGAATAACATTCAATCGTAAGAAAATTTTGTTACACGGGTACCCACCGCTGCAATGCGCGGGTACCCGACTAGTTACTTTATAATGTATTCGAGACTTATTATTATTATTATTATTGAGGCTTAAAATTTAGACTTTTAAACTTGCTTATTATAAAAGACATCAATACCATTATAACATTGTAAGTAGTTACAGCTTTTAACAATTATTAAAAACGTGCAACCGCTAAAATTCATTACTATCAATAACGATTATTAAAAATATGTAACTTTATGCCCCGTATAAATTTTTGTTAGAAAAACGTTAAATTGAATAATATTCTTTCGCCGCAAAATATAGTCACAAGGTACCCGCCGCCGCATTATGCGGGTACCTTGCTAGTAACACATTAAGCATGGATTCATTAGTACTAACCTCTTAGAACATCTTTGACAAAATCAGGTAATTTTACATAATCACTATAATTAGGGTTTTAATCAATCTCCTAGAAACTGCTTTAAGTCAATCTAAAACTGAAATTTACCTTAATTGAGTATTCACAATGCGACTAATGATTTGTTTTGGTAAGTTTTAAGTTTTTCAGTTTGGTTATTTTAATTGTATATGTATATCTTCTAATAATCATCTTGCCCACATCAAGTGTTTAATAATATGTCTAAGTGATTTAAAAATTCTCAATTTTTTGTATGATTTTATTGCTTTAGTTTCTTAGTCCTTTGTTAAAAGTATGTTCACAATGCTTCTTAGTTAAATGATGGTCAAGATGGGTTTATGAAAAAAAAAGTTACCTAACATAAGCTTTTTATGTATCAGCAATGAGTGTTTTTAGGAATGATTTTAGGTTTGTATTCTTGTTGTATTTTTTGTTAATTGGCTTTTTGTGCCGATATGTTGTATAGTATTCTGACTATATAAAACTTTTTGTTTGAGGGAGTGATTTGTACAATTTTAATGTAAAACTAATATGTGACACGAAATAGCATGTGTAAATTTATACTTTCAGAAAACAACTTGGGGAAGGTCTGTTATTAACTTGGTCTAAAACTTTTTTGAGAAGTCGTTACATAGAACTTAATGAGCAGTAGGACTCTTCACATAAAAAAGATCAAAGATAGACAATTTATTATGTTTTTTGTGGTTATATACTGAAATAAGGCCAACCAACTAATTTGATTATCAGTCAATTTGGAAAAGGGAGTGCTCATGCCCTGGTATTTTAATCAACCTGTGAGAAGTATCGCGGGTATGTAACTTAACAAAATTGCACAATACTATACAAGCATTTATTTGCACTAATCTATGCTGTATAAAACAAGGGATTTGAAGACTTGACCTTCTTGCTGTGACATCCTTATAAGCTTAACTGATTTACTCGATCCTATTTGACAGTTTAAAATGTCAACCAATTCGACAAAAGTAACTCATGAAATAGGAGGGAGTGGGAAAATCTGGTTGCTAAGATAAAATTGGTGTGCTCTTTTATATAACTTGGAATTTGGTAGGGCAATTTTTTGCGGTTATATACTGAAATAAATCTAGCATAATATATTAGGCGATGTAGATTTTAACTACTATTATCAATAAGTAAGTAACATCTTTCCATATTTATGTCGATTGTATATAAGTGAATCTGATAAAGTTTGTATTAATATAAATACATATTGTATTTTCTTGTTTAGGCATTTAGAGAAGCATTTGAAATTTTATGTGAAAAAGGGTGTTGCTTGAGGTTCAATGTAGATCAGTCACTTGCCGCATCATAAGGAAGGGTGTAAGAATGAAATCAAACGAGGAAAGACATCGAATTCACTAGAAAAGATATGTTCATTATAGTAACATAATATTATGTCGATCATGAATCATTTGCAGGTAAATTTATTTATTTCTCTCATGAAATCACTATCTATTTCCTGGTACAACGCCATTTCTTCCTTTTAGATTAGATATTTGTAATAACTAATAAACATGAGGTTACTTTTTATAGCTTCCTACACTATATGGAATAAGTAATCTGCAACACCCCTATAGTACTTTTTTACTAATCTATACAATGATATGCAGCTTTATCAAATCACTTTTAAAGTAGTATACGTAACTTTTAAGAAATAAACAGTTTTTTATTAAAATTGCCGAGGTAACAGTTACTACTATTTCTCATATTTATGAGTTAACATGATTACCTTATGCTAACAAAGGTTTTGGGTAACTTAGAAGGCCATAATATAACAGGCGAAATTAGTTAAATCATGAAATTATCTCATAAGGAATCTAAGGAAATTGGTCCAATGGGTTGAAATGGACAAAACAGTCATAGAATTTATGTTATATAACTTCTTGCAATCCGTTGTTGTTACATGCATGTAGATGGAAAGAGCGGCTGCTTCAGAAACCGTTGTTGTCAGTAATGGGTCAGATGATTTTATTATTCAGTGTGCGTACTTGCATTACAATTGTTTAGTTGACGTAGTGTTTGGAGTTTGGATAGAGTTTAAAATAAAGAGTTTAGACTGTTGTTTGGTTTTATGTATATTTATTATGTTACACTAAAGTATTGAGTTGTTATGATTTATGAATACACAGTTTTTATTAGCAAACCCAAACACCCTGTTAAATTATCACAATCTCCTAACCCCGTTCTCTTTATTCGGAATATTTCATATCACGTATATACTTTGAAAACTCAATAGGTTAATACCGTTCCATCTTTTATTAGCTCTTTAACTTTGTTAAATTTGTATCAACTTATTTTTCTGTTAATGTGGTTGATAGGTATTGGATCTATACGAGATTGGCACACATTTGTGACTGGTGTATGAAAGACGGGCATGGCTGAAAGTTGGTATGCCCCATGCAACTGATGAAATGCTGGCTGAGGTCTGGTATAAGTAGCATAACTAATTTAAATACTTGGAAAGGAAGTAGTGTAGGTGATGACATTTTTGTTACTATCATGCAGGCAAAATGTTTCCTTATGGTGTGACTAGCAGTGGGAAGATTCATACCATGCATGTATGTCCATACCTTGCTTCTTTATTTTCAGTGTTTTGCTATGTCGTTGAATACGAGTGACATAATACAAGGGCGAAATTGACGTGATTACTACATCTTTCTACAAACAATATTACAGGTTCATAGTCCTTTATGAAAGTGATTTTGCTATGTTTTAATTGTTAATATTTGTGTTTTCAATAGTTTCATCTCCGTGCAGAGGGAAAATAAACATTACGAGGCTGGAGTGGCTGGAGTTCTGACGTAGCAAAACCTACATTGCATTCACGCAGATTTTACAGCTTCGCATGCTCTGTTTTAATTAAGGCTAAAGCTTTCGGAAATACATATGACGTACTTCAAAATTTTGCAAAAACTTATCTTTGCAACAAAATTACAAGGCATACTCACCCTAAGAACACAAATTGCTTCGCTATAAGACGACGATTATATATATAACCAATATTGTTTATTGTTTACCTATTTGCATTTTACATTTTAAATAGAGAAATTAATGGAACTTAGACCGGATAACTTTTTATATTGGAACATGAAGCATTTTAACGACAAGTAGAACAACATCACATATAATACTTCTTCAAATTTGTGGTCCGCGTAAGTTGAGCCATTTACTGCTCCGTTATCCTACTCCTCCCATCTAAGAATCTTCTAATTTTGCACCTTAGGTGATATTTTTTCTTAAAATCTCATACACATCCATTAGTAAAATTTTGATTTGAAGAGTCTAAAGAACATTTTAAGAACCAAATTTGTATTTGTGATCGTGATTATTGAATAATTAATCGCTTTTGAACTAGCTAATAAATATGTGTTTGTTGCAATAATAGGCATACAGTTGCTTCTCATAGTCATTAGTTTCTTTTAAAGTCCTATACCCATTTTAGAACTGATCATAAATCATACTCTATAATATCGAATCCAACTTACTCCATACATAAATGATTTATAAACATTAAATTATCCTTTATGACTTTTTTTAGTACTACTCATCTCGAAGTGTGTACAGTACACTATAATTAGTGTATATTAAATTTTATAAATAATTTTACAATTTTAATTATGTAGCTATTAAAAAAACCGTCCATCAGACGGGTTGAGACCTAGCTTTCCACTAGGAAAAGAGTTAAGTTACGTTTTTGGCAAAGACAACCGTCTTCAAAAAACAAGCAAAAACTTTTCTGACAAATGAAAAATACAAAAACAGCCCCGCTGGAACACGCAGGCACATAACATCTTGTTTTCATAAAATTTTATAGACTTCTTGTTTCTTTAATGCTGAAATTGTGGATTGGTTCTAGTATTCTTGTCCAAAGAACTTGTGTTTTGCATTGATTAATTTAATGTTTTTAAACCAGAAAGCTTATGTTTATCAGCACAACTTTAATATATGTTAATTTAGAACTTGGAGAAGGCGTGCCAAGCAAAGGTTTCTCGTTAACTGTTTAATTAACATAGTTTATTTCTTCATTATTTGGAATATTGCTTTAATCGTGATCAATTACTCTGCTGCTATAAGTTATCCACTTTACCAGAACAAAAAACAATAATCTGAATAAGTATCAATGCAAACAACCTTTGCTAGAAACAAGAAAGTATTACAGTATATTACAAAGGAAAACATGTAGACTGCTATTTGCAAAATTCATAATAATCATTAACCAAAATTTCTTATGTAACAAAACAGACTAGAACAGCACGTCTAAAGACAAAATATTTTGAGATTTTTTATGCACTACTCTCGATCCGGTGAACTGGGACCCAATGGTTCACATTATAACCTTGACCTCCATGAGCTTACATACTTGACTCGTGAGCACGATGTCCATATCCTGGTCCCCTTGACTTACTTCTATTCCCATTATTCCTCCACACACGACTTCTATGACTGTTATTCCCAGTTAAGTTACAGGCTTCGTACCTCTGGTTATTCACCTTTCCATAAGACGGATAATAATTGTTGTTGTTATTTCCATAGGGTGGATAATAATTAGCGGAATCATAAACATAATAATTCCAGCCTTGATATCCACCTTTATTATCATTGTAATCCCATCCTTGATTTCCAGCTTTATCATCATTCCAACCCCACCAATCATTATTCTTACAACCAGTTGCATCGACGTAAATAATCTTCCCATCTTTCATACAATAATCCCATTCGCCTTTATTCATGTCATCATTAACCCCCCATGATCCTTTAACATTGTCTACATCATTATCTCCCAAACCAGCTGTGTATTGAGACGAGTCGTGAAGTGCATCCCCGAAAATTACAACCGGTTCATGGCTGCTATCACTATCTTGAACCATAGGTTCAGACTCAGATTCACATTCAGATTCAGACTTAAAGTCACGAACTAAATCCATATTGTCTTCTTGACAGTTCTAATCGATTTTGTTATTATACAAATCGGGATCATGAAACATGCTGTCATAAGAAATACCATGCAGTTGTGCATAGAAAGCATCCTTTGCAGTTTTGAAGGCTTCTTCTCCTACAGAGTCGTCCCAATTTGATATCTTTTTATCGATATGAGCGTACTTTTTTCCTTCTAGAAACAGCTTCCATGGCATTGATGAAGTTACGAATCTTTTTTCCCACAAGGGAATGTTATGTTGGCCATTTGAATTCCCAGCAGGTGGATTTCTTTGATGATAATTGGATCTTGTTCTTCCAAAATATTGATTACCACTTATTCTCCGATCATCCATCATCACCTTAGACTTTGTACCTTTGAACCACGATTATGCCGACGAGAAAACGTTTGGTATTCTTGTTTTTCTCTGTTAGGTTGTCGTGATGTGTGTTTCTTAAAGATAGTGAAGAGAAGTATGAATTGTGTTTTTATGTAGTTTATGAAGATACATACGCATTTATAAGTTTTCCAAACCGACATGTTAGTATCTTTTTATAAACCGACATATTTGTACAGGTAATTAGTTTCCTCTTTTTTCTTTCTCAACCGACTTATTAGTATCTTTTTACTAAACCGACATATTTGTACAGTTAAATTACTTTCCTTTTTTTTCTTTCTCTTAATTAAACCAACTTTCATAACAAGTACCAGTGTTCTTCGTTCGGTTATCGGGTTGTTCGGTTTATTCTATTCGAGTTATTCGATTAATTTTTTTTTTGGTCCACCCGAAAACCGAACCGAACGGAATTACATTTCAACCGAACTGAACCGAAAACCAAATTTAAAGTCGGTTCGGTTTTCGGGTTGACCTGAATAACCCGAACTTTTCGAATTTTTATTAATATATATAATTATATAGATATTTAGCAAAAAAAATTATTCAAGTATAAAAATTACTTTATATATTAGATTATTTTTTAACAACTAATTTATATATATTAGGAATAAATTAAATTTTAGTAACTATTTTATATAAATAAATTTAGAGAAAATATATATACTGTATATATTTGTATAATTTTAGTTTTCGGTTCGGTTCTCGGGTCCGATTGCAAACCCATATCTAACCCAAAAACCATATATGTAGTTCGGTTCGGTTATGACCCAAAACTCGAATTCTATTTTCGGTTCGATTCTAGTTCAGGTTCGATTCGGTTTGGTTTTCGGTTTTTGTGGATCAAACCCAAATTATGGACAACCCTAATAACAAGTAACGTTCCTTTTTTCTCTATTTCTTTTTATACTTGTACACGTGTACCGGTGAACATCTGTCTAAAACCGGATGGGACCGAGACCAAAATAGTCCAAAATGTTAGACTGAGGATTAGATCAAAATGGTCTGGTCTCGTCCGGTTCGATTCAGTTCGGTTCAGTTTTTGGTCTAATTCGGTCCTACTATACACAATCGACGGGTTTTGATAAGATCGAAATTAATCGAACAAGATCAACCGGACTGAAGACCGAATGTGACAAAAACCATAGACTGAGGACCGGACCGAAATACGTTCGATCCAGTTTGATCGGGTTTTCCAGTCCGGTTCGGTCGATGGTCCAAAATCAGTGGCACCCTTTTATACTAGAGGTGGCAAATGGGTTGGGTTGGTTTGGTTTGGGTCATGGGTCAGATGGTTTATGGGTCAATTGGGTTATAGATCAAATGGGTCATCATTTAATAATGAGTTTAACAAGTTATGGGTCAAATGGGTCATCACTTAATAATGAGTTTAACGACTTATGGGTCAAACGATTTGTTTCAGGTCGACCCGCTAACTTACAATATTTTCCTATCTTTTAACATTTTCAAACATTTTTATCTCCATTCGTTCGATTTTTACGTGTTGTCAGTTGTTTTACGTTTTTTTTACCGATTTTACGTTTTCATTCGTTTTTACATTCTCTTCAGTATTTTTATGGTTTCGTTAGTAAATTTATGTTTTCGTCAATATTTTTATATATTCATCAGTGAATTTACGTTTTTGTCAGTAAATTTATGTTTTCGTCAGGAAATTTATGTTTTCGTCAGTAAATTTACGTTTTCAGTGAATTTAAGTTTTCGTCAAAACTTTTTACGTTTTCGTCAGTAAATTTATGTTTTCGTCAGTAAATTTACGTTTTCATCAGAAAACTTTTGTTTTCGTCAGAAAATTTATGTTTACATCAGTAAATTTACATTTTCGTCTGTAAGTGTATACAAACATTGCAACAAGCTTACATGTCTATAATTGTTGCTTTGGGCTTTTGGCCAAGGTGATCACATTTGGAATACATACTATATCTTTGCTTTTGGTATCTCGGAACGCTTCCATACTAGATAGAGTCTTTTACAGTTGTAGAAACTTTTCTACCAAAAATCATGGGCACAGTCGTCGTCAATGTTGGATACAACATAAGTTTTATTTCATCATCCTCAATAATCAACATCGCCATGTAATATAAAGGGTAAAGGTCATAAATACATCATGTACTATCGAAATGTGTCAATTAAAAGTCTATGGCTTATACTTCATGAATGAAGTGTAATTATATCCTCTTGTATCAGGCACATTCGGTACATCCGCAACACCAGCTCCACCTTAAGAACCCCCCGCATTAACAGAAACACTTGCTCCACCCGTACTGAAGGTCTACGAGATCATTGGCCTATTCTAAGATGATTGATTGGATGGATTTAATGTATGGATTTATTAATAAAATAAAGAAGATGAGAAGGGAGATGAGGGTTTAGAGAGAGAAAGGAGAGAAAAGAGAAGAGTAGAGAGAGAAAGTAAAGAATGAATGTGTGTATTATGAAAATGATCGACCCCTCCTAACATGCTAGGAGGGGATATATATAGCCCACCCTACATGTGGGCTATATGGACTATACATTTACTAAGTGGATCACGAGCCCATTACATAATTATCGTTGGAGCGACCGATCCTTCATAAATACGTAAAACGTATTTCCAACAATCTCCCCCTAAGGGAGGTCGCTCCAAGAGACAAAGTTCTAAACAGTCTATATCTCGTGATCTATGCTAACTAAGATGTGACCGAGACTTTATTGGGAAAAACGTATTTCCAACAATCTCCCCTTAAGGGAGGTCACATCTTTTTACAAAATCTTAAACCTAGCATCTATGCTTGAGTCTTCGATCTTGTTCTTGTGAATATGCTTGATGTGATCTTTGACTTTAGTCTTGAGCATGTTTTCTTGCCTTGACCTTGTGCATTCGTCACTTGTGACATTCGCCTCTTTGTGACTTCATGTTCCACATACTTATACTATTAAATTCTTGAAAGCTTCAGAGTTTGATACAGCGGAAGACTTGACCTTCAGGCTTTCTTGAATTTGTTGAAGTACTAATTGTATGTAGTATAAGCATGTGGTGACGACTTCTTCTGGATTGTACACCGCAATGCCACCTTCTTGTTACGTTGCATAAGACAGTTAGCAACAAACAATATACACGGATGAAATGGCCTTGAACATTTCATTCTAATTCGGTAGCATTTTACCTCCGGTTGATGAAGACCGTTGGACGATATTAAATATCGTACTTGTGGCAGGTAGTTTCAATAAAGAACCTCCTAGACAAGATTTCGCGGGTAAACCCGTTCTCTTTACTCGACCGTCCAAAGCTGACTGCGAACGTAAAGAGTGAATCATTTGGATAATCTTATCCGCATGATTTGAAACCGTCAATTCATGTTCCTGGAACAAGTGAAGTTCAATTAAGAACCGCACCGTCGTTGCTTTCCAGTTGTCACTAGCTTGATTCATATAGAATCTTGCAAGTTACCTACCAAGTGCTGTTTGATGTTAACACTAGAAGGATTTCCATTCGTCATTGTAAATACTTAATAGTATTACTCTGAATGTTCTGGCAAGATCACTAAGATATTGCGTAGAGGCCTGGAACGTGTTTAAATTCATTTAAGAATTAAACCACTGTTGCTTTCCAGTTATCACAAGTTTGATTCATAAAGAATCACACAAGTCACCTACCATGAGCTTTTTGATATTCGCTCAAGAAGGATTTCCATCTTCATTGTAAATACTTTCGTATTACTCGGATGTTCAGGCAAGATCATGAAGATTTTGCGTAGGACTCTTAAGATCTTTCTTACTTTTCACAGTGTGTGAAGAAGCAAGGAAATATGAAAGTGTATCCTAATGAGATATTTGATGATCTCAAATGGCTCTAGACTCGATCGTGCATTTTGGATTTTTAGTGATCGGAGGCTGGAGAGGAGTGCCACCTTTTCAATACCAATTTATTCGGAGTGAATAAATCAATAGATAATGCGTCGTCTCCGTGTGATTAAAACAAATATCTTTTGAGAGATATCTGAGTTAGCTGGGATGGGTTGTGCATTGCATCACTGGGTCCATGATGTCTGTCTTCAATATTAAGAATCATTAAACAATGATCTTAATAGCATATGTATTGACCCGGTTTCTGCCTAAGTTGTAAGGAGGGCTTCTTTCTTTACACCCTTTATCTTTACAATTCTTTTTCATTCTTCAACCCCTTCAATGCTTACCAATACGTCATAACTAGAACCTTGTTGTGATTGTTCCAGTGCTAACTTAAGTACTTGGTCGGCATTCAGCTACGTTCACAATCTTTCTCCATCTTTCCTAAGGACTACTATTTCTAGCTATGGAATGTCCTTGGGAAGATTCCTCCGGTTCTAGAGAAATCATTGGACTTTAACCTATCCTACCATCCTTATGTCACCACAATCTTCACCATCGTGAATAGAGATGTTTTGGGTAAGTGTATGTCACCATGAAATCCATTTTGAAGTGCAAATCCATTTTGCTCCCCCTTAACATATGCCACGATATCCGAAAACATTTCGCACATGTCGGGATGAGCTAACACGTTAAGTCAAACCATTTGTGATTAATCATTTCCCATATTAAATCACATTTTCTTCCCCATATTAAAATATTAACCCAATCGATGTTTTTAATATCTATTGATTTAATAGCATTTTAAGAAAATTTGGGAAGAAAAATGCAAAGCAAATTATCTTCATGAATTACACAAGCTCCCCCTCAAATTAATGAGGGTCTACTTGAAACGTAAATTAAATACCTTTTAAACACAAGTGTAAGGTATTTATCACGTGCAAAGATCATATATGATAATGAATTCACAATATTAGCAATTTACGAGGTTGGACCTGAATGATGGAGAACATCATATGAAAGAAGCACATGGTTCTTGTTCACGGATGTTGGTCTTCCTCGTAACTTCTGAAGTTATCTCTTGACTCCATGTGTATGATTGATATCGTTGTCTTGACACCAATATGTGAACTTGGCACTTTCGGCATCAAGGATTCTGAGTGCTGGACAATTGCTCCCCCTCAATTGTTGACCCGTGTTCTATTAAAAGAGCTGTAGTCGCCGTTTGAGTAGTCGCATCGTCGAGTATGTAGATATCAAATGCAACGAACTTCGGATTGTGGAGTTGATAACTTCGGATTTTGGAGTCAAAGCTTTCCGTTGAAATGCTTGACTTCAATGTGAAAAGCGGGTTACTATTGGAAATAATAGCAAACCATAATGGAGCATGTTTTAAATTTTTTAAACTTCTGCTCGAACTTTATTTACAATCCCGTGTCATTATTGAATGACATTTCTAGGTTCGTAAATATTATCGATTCCAGAAGACATGCTCTTTTTATCAAAACATTTTTGAACACACAATTTTGAAAGATTTAGAAAAACCTTTTGAGAAATTCTTGAAAAGTTGTGTTCAAAGTTTTGAAAACCAATTACTTGAGCTTAAGATTTGGAATATCTTAGGAAAGCTCAAGTCCGAGAAGTTGTAAACTTCTCGTTGTAAGGATAAGTTACCATCGGCGATAACCTTTCCTTTTATCTGAAGAACGAGTCCTAAGCTGACATTTACTTAGAAGTCGTTTTCATGAGCTTGAAAACTTTGACTGTTTTAACGGAAAGCTCATGACCGAGAAAGGTTAATTTCTCGTTATGAGGAAAAATTCTCTTATTTAAAAGATACACTTTCCTTTCTGAGCTTAAAACTTCGAATGTTTTAATACAAGCTCATGACCGAGAAAGGTGAATTTCTCGTTAAGAGGATAAGTTATCATAAAAGATTATCTTTCCTTTATTTTAAGTTCGAGTTACAGTCTGACATTTAACTGTAAGTCATTGTGCATGAGCTTAAAAACTTCGAATGTTTTTAATATTAGCTCATGCCCGAGAAAACTTAATTTCTCGTTGTTAGGATAAGTTTATCATCGGCGATAAACTCTCATGCCTTTGAAGACCGGGTTACAGACTGTCATTTATCTATAAGCCTTATACACGAGCTTAAAACCTTTGAATGGTTTTAGGATAAGCTCGTGTCCAAGAAAACTTAATTTCTTGTTAAGAGGGTAAGTTATCATTGCGTAGATAAACTTCCCTGTCTCTGAAGTCCGGGTCAACGTCTGTCGTTTAACGAGGAGCCATTGTGCATGAGCTTAAAAACTTGGAATGTTTTTGATATAAGCTCATGCCCGAGAAAAATTAATTTCTCGTTGTTAGGATAAGTTTACCATCGGCGATAAACTTTCCTTTCTTTGAAGATCGAGTTATAGTCTGTGATGTGACTATAAGTCCTGTATTGCAGCTTAACCATGAATCCCTGAGACATTTGTTTCTCTGATATCTGCTTCTTCAGCAACCAATCTCTAAGAGTGTCCTTAGTTGAACGGTATACAATGATTGGACCGCTTCGTTCTTTTGGAACATCAACTTTGGTACCTGCATTCTCATTAGGAGTTTGTATACTTTTGCATGGGTTAGAGATATCTATTTTAGAAGCACGTGGGGGTTCACGGTTTTCTTTTCTTGTGTTAGAGGTGGCTTGAGGGGATGATTCACTTGTCTTAGTTGGCAAACGTTTCCTTTTATAGAAAACCTTAAGTTCAGGCTTAAGTGATGTATCATCCTTTGCAATTTCCTCCCTAGTAGTCTTCGTAGAATCAGAGACTATCCTAGTTAAAGGGCACTCGTTTCCTACAAGAGTGAAAGTTCTACCAGTGGGGCGCCACATTTTGCCAACGGGTTTGATTTTAGCTACCCACTGGGATTTAAGTCTAGCACGGGAGTTCACCTCATTAAGCAATTTTTTGATACAAGAGTCATGATTTGCCGTAAAGACACATTTTCTACATGTTTTACAAGTAGCATATTTAATGTCCGAGTAATTCCTAGATGATTGATCGATGCTCCTAGGAGACGTCATGCTACGGTTAGCAGTGTTGGGTAATCTAGAAGGCATCTGACTAGGTTGGACATTGCTATCTCTTACATGTGTCTTTTGAATAGCTTCCCTTTGACCAAAATCATGGCGCACATCAGTTGAACTAGTTCTAGACGTGTTCATTGAACTATTCTTAGAGAAACTAGGGGCAATCATGTGATGAGGTCTTGCTAAAACTGATTTAGTCACATTAGGCCTAGTTGGTGGAGTGACTGTTCTAGAAATATGACCCAAATCAACTTGGGAGGCAAACCGCGGTCTCGAGGATTGTGGTCGCTCGGATCTAAATGCAGTAGGTTGTCTGACAATCGGTTGTCTGACGAACTGATTTGTAGGCGGTTTCCCCAAGATTGATGGTTTTTCAAGCTTAGTGTCCATACTAGGTCCTCTATTTTTCCTTAACTCGTTTTTCAACGCAGCTATAGCAAACACCTTTTCCTGAACTTGGGCTTTTAACGTTTCATTTTCTTTGAGCAATCTATCTTGGGATGCCAATTTAGACTCTAGTAACTGAATTTGTTTCAAAAAATTATCCTTTTCAGCTTTCGAATCTAAAACTTTTTGATCCAATTTTCTTTCAAGAACAACGTTTGACTTTTCAAGTTTTTCAAAGTATGTTTCAAATTTGTCCGTTTTCTTAGAAAATTCAAGTTTGGCATCCTCAAGATCTTTTGATTGTTGAGCTACAATCGTTTCGAGCTCTCTAATCTTGGAATCAGAAGCAGTCAATGAAGCAGTTATAGGATAATTATCATGATGTTTAGCATTTTGAACACTTTCTCCCCCATTATGACTCACATCGGATGAATCAGAAGTGGTATTTCTATCACTCTTTTCCATCCCATGTTTGGCATAATTAGGTTCAGAATGCTCAATATGCGGCATGTCATCAGCATATACATCATAAACAACATTATATTGTACCATGTTTGTAGGCTCTTCATCATAAACGGGTAAGGTGTCATCAAGAGGGATCTCGTGAACATTCTCCGACGTGCCACTGGTATCATGTTGTCCTCCTGATTCCGTGCTCGTGCCATCGTTAGGCTCCAAGTTGTCAACCGTATGACCATTCTCCTCTTGCATCTGCGTCATTGATTCTTGCACTCCATTATCATACACTTGCTGAAGTTGTGATCTTTGATAAATCGAAGACGAGACCGATGTCATGAGTTTCAATATTGTATCACGGAAAACTCGAAGCTCGGTATGTGTATCTCGAATAAATGATTGGCAAATCACTGAACTTTCAGGCTTGATGATATTGAATTGGAGGAAAGGCGTGAGTTGTGTCACAAGAGCCTTATAGGCAAGTGCCGATGCAGAGTGATTAAAGTTTCCATGGTTGAGTTGCTCGGCGAGTTGGGTCAAAGTGGTAAAGATAGAGTCGATGAATATATGACGATCTTGACCAAAGATTGTCACAAATTCGCTCCCTCCTTGAATCCTCGAAAGAGTGACAAGATGAGACTGAAGCATTTGAAATGAAGTGATACCACTTTTCCTAACTTTGTTTTGCATTAAATGCGATTCTCCCTTTTGACATGTCGAATCGAACGAATCCATTAAATATCAATTAAAAATGACGTGGATGTTGTTGTTTTCGGGATTTTAGAATTCGTGAAAAAAATGAAAGACCCGTAAATAACACTTAAAATTCCTCGATTGATGATATAAATGAAGCCCGTTACTTTGACTCGTCACGTTTGTCTTTAACCCGGCCACAATAACGTTAAACCCGACAAATATTTTTCCACGTTAACTTAAAAAATTATTTTGTGAACTAATTGAGATTTAAAAAATTTTTAACTTTAAAATATATAAATTTAAAATGTTAGCTTAACTTAAAACAAGTTTACTTCACTCAAATAAAAATAAAAATAAAAAATAAAAAATGAAACAAATCTGATATTTGAAAACAAAAAATAAAATTAACTTTTGTCACAATTTTTCCAAAAATTAGTTAACTAAAAATAGAAAATTAAAAAAAATCTGATATTTAAAAAAAGAAAAGACGTTATATATAGACTTTTGTAAAAAACGTGTAAGGTAGAGGAAGGATACGTGGCAACCCAAAGCCCACCTAATTCCCTCGTATCCTCCGCCCTAGAATAAGATATTTATCCTCTAGTTCTCTCTCTTTCTCCTCATAAACTCACAAACACAACTTTGTTACCTCCGTCACTGTAAAACTCTCCTTACTCTCAAAACACAGTTACTGATCTCTCAATCTTCTCTCATAAACCGACACCAACCATTAAAACAGATTCATCCATTCTCATCTAATTCCCAATGAAGACGAGTGAACTGGCTTCAAGATCTTTATAATTAAGGTCTCGGGTAGGTATTAATTATCGTCTAATCGTAGTCTCTCTCATCTGTCGAGTCTTTCTGTCAATTGTTAGAGTGTTGAGTTGATACGAGAGAGGTTGGGTTCGAGGGTGTGAGTGGGTGTCCGAGAGAGTTGAGAGTAGTATTTGATTGAATGAATCGAAACAAATAAAGATAATAACAAGATTGTTATTAATTTTTATTTAATTTCGTATATAGAACTGGGTTTTTAAAAAAATTCAAAACACGGGTCAATGATGATTAAATTTTCGTGAGGCTTAGATCTTTATAGATCTCGACATGCAAGTGCAACCACGAAAAACTTAATCTGAGATCTAAAGTGTGTGATGGTTCGTTGTGCGAGGGTGGGTCTATGAGGTGGTGAGACAGGAGTCAAGTCTTGTTGTTGGATTTTGTTGGTCTGAGATGAGTTGCAGGAGAATGGTGGGTTTTGTTAGAGTGTTTAAGTCGAGTGTGTTAGGCGAGTCTAGGGTGGGTCGAGTCTAGTTTGGGTATTTTTGTGTGGGTTGTGTTGAGTCTGTCAAAAATGGTCGAGGGTGGGTAAAAAAAGTCGAGAGTGTGGGTTGAGGTTGTTTGGGTCGATGTGGTGTCGAGGGAGAGAGGTGTGAGGTTCGAGAGTATTGTAAGGGTGTGCTGGATGTCAGTCGAGTCTACGTGAGGAGGTGAGGGGTCTGTTGTTGGGGTTGGTTGGTTTGACCGAGGGTGAAAAAGACAGGTTCAAATGAGTGAGCTAAGAATGGGTGTCGAGAGTTTGTGGGAGGGTCGAGGGTTTGAGTAGTCTTGGTCTTAGTTTTGGTCTGTTTTTGTATCGAGGGTGAGTCCGAGAGTTGAGTGTTGGTCGAAAAATTGGTGTCGAGTCAAAAAGGTACCCGTTATGTTTGAATTGTGTTCATTCGGAAGAATGTTCATTCGGAAGTTTGTTCATTCGGAAGATTGTTCATTCGGAAGATTGTTCATTCGGAAGATTGTTCATTCGGAAGATTGTTCATTCGGAAGATTGTTCATTCGGAAGATTGTTCATTCGGAAGATTGTTCATTCGGAAGATTTGGTTCGGAACTTTTGATCCGGAACTTTTGGTTTGATTCGGAAGATTTGTTCGTCCGGAAATTTTGTTCGTCCGGAACTTTAAGAATGGAAGAACAGATTTGTTGGGACAGATTTGGACAGAAAGATGAGGAAAGTTGATAACCAAGATACTTTTGACAGTTTTGACCAAAAAAGGAAAAACAAAAAACTGATAAAAATTGAGAGACTGATTATATAAATTTTTTTATAAAAACTGATTAGATATATAAAAAAAATAAATAAAAAATAAAAAGGTTATAAAAAACTGATAAACGAAAACTCAGATATGATAAAAAAAGGTTATATAAAAAATTATAAAAAAAATTATATAAAAAACTGATTATAAAAAAAACTGATAAAAAAAATTAAAATGAAAACTGATTATAAAGAAATAAAAAAGGATAAAATTAAAAGTTCAATTTAAAGAATTCAAACAAAAATGCAATCAAAATAGAAAGGGTTTTATCAATAAAAATACAAAATTAAAAAGAGAAAAACACAAACTTTTTATAAAAACACAAACTTTTTAAGATTTGATAATAAAATTTTTTGATTTTTGTATAAAAATTTGTGATTTTTATCTAAAAAGTAAGTAAATCTAAAGATTTGACATGATTTAAAGCATAAAAATACAAACTTTTTAAGATAAAAGCTTGATTAAATCAAAACCCACCAAAATCAATAATAAAAAAATAAAAGCAAGAATAAACCAATCAAACCTTGGCTCTTGATACCAATTGAAGGTCTACGAGATCATTGGCCTATTCTAAGATGATTGATTGGATGGATTTAATGTATGGATTGATTAATAAAATAAAGAAGATGAGAAGGGAGATGAGGGTTTAGAGAGAGAAAAGAGAGAAAAGAGAAGAGTAGAGAGAGAAAGTAAAGAATGAATGTGTGTATTATGAAAATGATCAACCCCTCCTAACATGCTAGGAGGGGATATATATAGCCCACCCTACATGTGGGCTATATGGACTATACATTTACTAAGTGGATCACGAGCCCATTACATAATTATCGTTGGAGCGACCGATCCTTCATAATACGTAAAACGTATTTCCAACACGTACTACTGACCCCAATAGAGCCGCTAGCTCCATCATTCACATGGGCTATGAATTTAGTCAAGGATGCAACAATTTTCTCATTAATAACTTGGCGCATACGTGCCTTAGTCATATAAATTTGGCGGTATGATTCTGATACAATGCAAATCAAATCATAATTAGTATTCATTCAATGATTGCATTAAGATAAAATGAATAAAAAAAGGAACAAAGGATTTAAAAGAACGAATGATTTTTAAAAGAAACGAGTAAGACAAGATAATAATAGAACGATATAGAGTTTGGAAACAAAAGATAGTCATTTCATAAATCACAAACTAGTACAAGTTGTATTGTCGTGCATTATAGATTACCATCTTCTAATGCCATACAACTTAAAAAGACTAGTTCTACTAACTGATGTCACAGTTTAGCTAGTGATTTACTATTGATACTACATATAATAAGCTAATCAACCAAGAGATACTAGGTGATCTATGTGGCTAGAAAGGCTCATCCGTCCCACTAGAAGAAGATTTCTTCAGTGTCTTTCTGGGAAGCTCAATATCCTCCTCAGTTGGCGGCTTTGGAACAGCCCCAATATAAACCATCCAACGATTAAAGAATTAAAGGAACGAAACAAAGAATAAGTCAAGCAAACGAGTTTTATCCGTGCAAACTCTATATGATTAAGCCCACACATTTATAACTCCTTATTTTCATGGGTTGACCAAATCCATGAAAATGAGTTGTTATAAATAAATGGTTCAATAATTTATAATTTCTTTGTTCGAATAAACGGTCAATTTATTTCAACAAGACGATTATAAATTACCCTATTTAAGCATCATTAGTCTAACACCAACGTTAAGACCGAATCAAATGAAAAAGTGATATAACGTTTTTAGTGATATGATATGGCATCCTATTAGGCATGTGAATTTCGTTCCCATCAACATGAATTACTTATAAATAACAAGTATAATTTAGGAAAACATGCTTCCAAAAACAACAAGAATCGAACATCAATGAGAATGAATATTAAATCTACTAAACGATATGAATAGATTGATAAATCGAGAATAAGAACCAAGGAATCAAAACCCTTGTAATCAAATAAATATCATTGGAAATATTAACCATTTTGTTGAGTTCATGGATATCCTCAACTTACTTAGGCTCGAGAATAACGGGATTCACTTCGGGAATGGCTTCGTGACAATCTACGTCATATAAATATCTCATATTAATATAAAATTAACATTTATAATTAAATAAATGAAAATGACTTGTAATTTACAAGTATAATTAATCCAAAATTGTAACACATATATATCCCATATATATAAATACTCTCTTTTCGGTCCCATCAGTAATTCGAAGATTTCTGGAACTGGGCGTGATGGTTTTTTGATAGGTGTGTAAACACCCATCCTTTTTACCACTTAACTACAATAATAACCAAGCCAAAACGTTTATTTTATGTCGTAAATGTCAGAATTATTTGTGGTTTGTGTTTTTGTTGTGATTTAGGATTAAAATGTGAAAAGGGAGGAAAATACGGGCTTTCACGGGCTTTTATCGAAGAAAAAGACAAAAGACGAAGTCGAAAGATCAAGAGTGCTAAAAGAACGGAAGTCCAAGGCCAATTCTGAAGATTTATCGAAGAAAAAGTCTAAAGACGGAAGTTTAATAAAAGCCGAAGAACTCAAGTCTAAATTAATGAAGAAATTACAAGACGAGTTTATTAATCCCGAGACAAAGTTGAAAAAGTCGAAGAAATTAGAAGACTAGAAGTCGAGAAAGAAAGAAGAATGAACCAACACATGCTTAGTTTTCCTAATCACTATAAATAGACTCCTAATGTGTCATTAGGAGTTGTTAGCTAATTTGACACATTAGTCTTTCCACTCTATTTTCATGTCATTTTAATTACTTGTCAATTTACATTCCTTGTCTTGCACCTTAATTCCTTTAATTCTAAGTAAGTTTAATCTTTACTTTTGTTGTTTAATCCTTTCTTTAATCAAGTTTTATATTAATCTCTCCTCTACCTTTCTTATTTTTGTTAATCTTTATGCTTATTATCTTATTGTTATGCTTATGTGATTAGTCGTTATGTTTTTATGTGTTTGATTGTGTTAGCTTATTGATTTGATAGCTTATTGTGTGTTTGATTTGATTTTAGTTAAGTTTTTATTAGTTTATTTTATTAAAATTTGATTTTTAATCTTTAATTTTATTAGTGTTTTTCAAGTTTTTGATTTGTGGTTGAATTAGTTTTTCTTAAAAGTGTTTTAGATTAAGTTTTGGTAGATTGCTTATTTGATTTTAGCTTATTTGTGGCTTATTTTACGATCTTTAGTCTACTGAATCCTCCATTTCCATGATTTCGGAAAAGGGTTTTAATCTCTGAATTCATCCCTTTTCTGAATTAGTATTTTTTCCGAAATAGCAATTTTCTCTGAATTCGTCCCTTTCTCTGAAATTGCATTATTCCGAAAATCTGATTTCTCTGAAAAGTGTGTTATTCCGAAAATAGCATTTTTCTGAAAAGTCCTTTATTCCGAAAAAGTTAATATTCCGAAAATTCCATTTTCTCTGAATTCACCTTTTTTCCGAAAATAGCATTTTTCCGAAGATATTGTTATTCCGA
Source organism: Glebionis coronaria (assembly GCA_025667525.1). Lineage (NCBI taxonomy): Eukaryota > Viridiplantae > Streptophyta > Magnoliopsida > Asterales > Asteraceae > Glebionis > Glebionis coronaria. Next base: position 470,011,941 of record CM046879.1, read on the forward strand.
AAATATCACTTCATCTGAAACTCCTTTTTTCTGAATTTGCCTTTTTTCCGAAATACACATTTTTCCGAAATACTTGTTTTCTCTGAATTCACTGCTTTTCCGAAGATTTTTCTGAAAAACTTTTATTCCGAAAAAGTTGTTTTTCCGAAAAGTCCTTTTTTCCGAACAAATAATTTTTTCTGAAAAGTTCATTTTTCCGAAATAATTGTTGTGTCTGCTTGATTGTTTTAATTTCTTTTCTTAGTTTCAGTTTTCAAAGTTTCCTAGTTTTAATTTTTAGAGAAAAAGTGACAGTTTTTCTCGTTGTGCTTTTAGCCTATTTTAATTTCAAGTTTTGCATTTTTATTACATTGACAATTTACTTTTCGTCAAGTTTTAATTACCCGTCATTTAATTTCTTGTCATTTATTTTTAAAGTTTTTAATATTGCACATTTACATTTTAATTAGTTTTAGATTTAATTAACCGCCTTTTACTTTAAAGTCTTGCAATTTAATTACACTACAACGACAATCCTTATTTTTCTTAACCAAAAGACGATTGAGTCGCACTTTGAACCGGAAATCAATTCAATTAGACCACTTCAACGAACTTAATTTTCTTACTAGGCAAAAACCTCGTATTAAATGGCGCCGCTGCCGGCTCTTTTCGTAAAGATTAACGGTTTTCTGCGAGAGACGCGTTGCTTTTGGGATCCGTTCATTCGTGAACGTTATTTTTCTTGCTCAAAAATTGTTAAAAATCCATAAAAATTAAAATTTTTTAAAAATCCAAAAAGATTTTATTTTTATAATGTATATATATTGTCTATTGCTTTGGTATCTTTTTCTTTTGCTTTTGCAGGTGTATGCGTACTAGATCTTCAATTTATCCAGAGCCCGAGACTCGTGAAGATTTAGCTATGGCAGGTGTGAACAACAACAATAATCCACCGCACCTCAATAATAACAACAACAATGTTCTTCCACAGCCCGATATTCAGACAATGGAGGAGCTTTGTCAACCCACAATGTTTGGACGAGGAGGACCGATTGCGCCGATGCAAATCACGGCTCCGGAATTTTTGTTGAAGCATCACATGATCCAACAAGTGCAAACTAATCCATTTCGCGGATTTCCTGATGATGATGCCAACAAGCACCTCGAAAAATTCATTACTATTACTCAAAGCATGAAGTTGCCCGGTGTTACTATGGATGTCCTTCGCCTTCAACTCTTTCCACATACTTTATCACACCACGCCGAAAAATGGTTTGATCGTCTCCCGAAGAATTCAATTCATACTTGGGATGTCATGACTCAACGATTTTTGTCGCGCTACTTTCCACCATCCATGGTCACGAGCCTTCGAAATCAAATAAGCGGTTTCATGCAAGAACCCGATGAATCTCTCTTTAATGCTTGGGAAAGATATAATGTTTTGATCGATCGATGTCCAAACCACAACATGCTCCCTGTTACCTTGATTGATACTTTCTACAACGGTTTGACTTTTCGTGATCGTGATACGATTAATGCAGCCGCCGGTGGCACATTTATGAAAAGAAGACCCGAGGAGTGTAGAGAGCTTATTGAGAACATGACTACTCATCACAAAAATTGGGATTCCTCCACTTCTTCAAGGAACAACCCGAGAGTAAATGTTTCTTCTACTTCAGCAAACCCCGATATGACCGAATTCACCCGCATGATGGCCGAAATGAACAAAAATATCTTGCTCATCGCTACAAACCAACAACAACAAGTTAAAGCGGTAGCCATTTCTTGTGAGACATGCGGCGGTCCTCATTCATACACTGATTGTCCTTCTACTCAAGGCAATCTGGAAAACGTGTATGCGGCTTATGGTAACTATTCACCAGAAAATTACCAAGCCCGACCTCAAGGGGATCGAAATTTGCTAAGTTACCGGTCGAACAACTACCTTTCACTCGGTTTTTCTCCTCAAAACCACAATCCCAACAACAACTACAATAGAAGCAACCAAATCCCACCTAGAGCTTCTAATCCTTATCACCCACCCGCTCAACAAGCCCCACCCATCAATCAAGATGTTGACGCCTTAATGAGAACCCAAGGAGAGCAAATTAAGAATCTGCAAAGTCAAATTATCAATTTGAAAGGGGATATCACTAAGCAAGGTAATGACATTAGATCCGAGCTTCGACATGATATATAAACCTCTTTTAGCACTCAAACAAATGATTTGAAGAATATGCTGGCTAGTTTATTATCCACCACTCCACCCTCTACTTCGGGCTCTCTACCTTCAAACACCATCACCAACCCAAGAGCGAATGTGAGTGCTATTACTACACGCAGTGGAGCAACCTTAGTAGGACCATCTATCCCTCCCCCAGTTACTCCATCCACACCTCCTCCACCACCATTTATCCCTCCTACTCCCACACCTAGTATTAGTTCTCCATTACCGTCTCCACCTCTTACTGACGTACCCAAGAAGAAGAACCCTTCACCAACCCCACCTTCCACCTATAAACCAAATATTCCTTATCCTTCACGCCTGGACAAGCCTAACTTGCTAACCAAGGATGACACTCAAGTGTCAAACTATTTGAAGATGATCTCTCAAATGAATTTCAACAATAGCCTTGTTGAAGCACTTGTCCACATGCCGAAATTTGTCAAAGCATTCAAGGAATTGCTTAACAAGAAGGAAAAGCTGGTTGAGCTCGCCAACACACGCTTAAATGAAAAATGTTCTGCAGTTATTCTTAAAGAACTTCCGGAAAAACTTGGAGATCCCGGTCGTTTTGTGTTGCCTTGCATTTTTAACAAAACCGAAGAATTTACTGCCCTAGCTGAGCTCGGGGCAAGTATTAATCTGATGCCTTTAAGTGTTTGGACAACACTATCATTACCCGACCTTACACCAACGAAGATGACTCTTGAGCTTGCAAATCGCACTCTCGTTTACCCCGTTGGTATTGCCGAAGATGTTTTCATTAAAGTTGGCACCTTCACTTTTCCGGTCGACTTTGTTGATGTTGATTATGAAATGGACCCTCGTGTTCCTTTAATACTTGGTCGGACATTCTTAAGAACCGGAAGAGCTCTAGTCGATGTTGCCGAAGGTGAGCTAATTTTAAGGGTCGGGAATGAACAACAAGTGTTCAAAATGGGGAAGATCACAAACAAATCCTATGGAAGAGAAACAGTGAATATGATTAATGTGCTTGATGACTTTGTCGTCTACAACAATCCTCTATTCGATTCTTGCTCGGAATGTTGTCGTCGGAATACCAATTGGAATTGCTGTCACCAATAGCCCAATCGGAATACCACAAACCTACCTGGTCGGAATGTAAACTCACCTTGATCGGAATATGGAAGAGATCTGGTCGGAATGATGATCGGAACCAGTGATCGGAATATCCAATCAACACCTCGATCGGAATGAGGCAAGAGCACCAATCGGAATATGTCACTTAATCTGATCGGAATACCCACTTACCTTCCCCTGATCGGAATACCAACTTACTCACCAATCGGAATGTACAAAGCCTCAAATCGGAATGTTAAAACCCTTATCCGATCACTCCAATCGGAATGCAATTCCCTTTTCCGATTTGTCAGATCGGAATACGAAGGAAAGCACACAAAAATAAGCTAGAAAAATAAGCTAAACTCAAATAAGCACAAGACGAAAATCCTAAGGTAAACCGTATGAAAATAAGCTACTAAACTGAAATTTAACAACTTTTAAAACACGAAATGAATAAGCTTTACGAAAAACAAACTTTTATATAAAAATAACTTTTATAAAAACTTTATAAACTTGAAAATAAACAAAATAAGCTATGAAAATAAATGATTTAAAACAATCAAAAGCATAAAAATGTAATCTTTAAACAAATAAACAAGACAAAAAGCATATAAATCAAAGATTAAAGAAAGGTAGAATGAGATCAACAAGATAAAGTAAAGGTGCGAGAATTAAAAGAAACACTTACTTGAAATTAAAGATATTAAAGGTGCAAGACAAGTATTTAAATTGACATGAAAAGTAAAGGTGCAAGTAAATAAAGGTGGAAGAACTAATTGTCACAATTAGTCAACAAGAACAAATGAATGAAAATGGGAAGTATTTATAGGTGATTAGGGGGATGGTTAGAGGAAGCTTCCTCCCCTCCTTCACTTCTTAATTGCGCCATCAAGTCCTTCCTTCTTAATCTCTTTGTTAATCTTGGACTTTGATGACTTTTGGCTCGGGATTTCTTTGGACTCGTCTTTTAATTCTTCGATAAATAAGACTTGAGTTCCTCGGCTTTTGATAAACTTCCGTCTTTTGACTTTTTCTTCGATAAATATTCAGAATTGGTCTTGGACTTCCGTTCTTTATGCACTCTTGACTTCTTGACTTCGTCTTTCGTCTTTTTCTTCAATAAAAGTCCGTAAATGCCCGTGTTTTCTCCACTTTTCACCTTTTCGTCCTAAATCACAACAAAAACACAAACCACGCATAATTCCGCCATAAAAGACATAAAATACACGTTTTGGTCCGGTTATTATTGTAATTAAGTGGTAGAAAAGATGTGTGTTCACACACATATCAAATCCCCTACACTTGACCATTGCAATGTCCTCATGCAATGCATTAGTTACAAAGCACGTTTACATTTTTCATCATAATCAATCCATAGTGGCCTTTATTAAAGAGATAGAAAACTATAAATATTCAAAGTAAAGAAATCAAAAGCATACCTTGGGTTTTGGAAATGTTATGAATAATCATCATCCTCAAGTTTTCACTTTCTCCAAACCAAGCTTAAAAACGAGATCATTGTTATTATAAGTTAGCAAACTAACACGAACTCATGTGGGCCAATTATTCACTTAGACTCCCTTATTCCTAGGTGTATCTCTTATATTTTATTTTTGTCTTGAATGATCACGAGGATGCATTTTTTGACTTATTTCGATAGTTTATTAGGTCGAAAATAAAGTGAACGATTTAATCAATAGTTAGCTAAAGGACAAAATCCTTTAAAACTGCTTCTCGGGACCTCATAAAGTTCATATCTTGGCATAACTCGCTTCGCGATTTGAGACCTTTCTCGGACCGATATTTGGCAGCGACTTCATACTTCAAACCTTGAGAGACGTTCATGAAATTATGGTCTTCTCTTCATATAGGAATTTCTTCACTTGAAGTTTTGAGAGATTCATACTTGGACCACGACTTCTCCATTTTTCTCCAATCTTTATTTTGGATTTTGATATACAACGATCCGCCTCCTTTTATGACTTGGATCTATTTATCCTCATACCTTGTTAGGGTCTTTTCGGATACACTTCTCCATGACTTTTGGGGAGTATTTTCTTTTCGTCGTGTGTCTCGATCCTTCATATTGATTTTCGATAAATGATTCTTCACATCACTTTGGATCTTTAGCAACAAAATGTAGTCCTCATGCCTTGTTAGGGCCTTTTCGGACTCGCCAATCTTCGCATCCCGCTTCAATAAGTTATGCCTTGGCTATGAACTCTAATCCATACTGAGCAACTTTTAAACGATCTTGGGCTAGAAGCTAAGTAACTTTTCAAATCGTACAACCTTATTTATTAGCAGATAAATTATTTATCAAGCGATGGGAGAATAGGCTCATAATTCACTCACATAAATTCACGAAAGAATACCGGACTTATAATTGGCTCTATCATCTCTCGTTCTCCACAATTTAAAATCTCAAAGAATGAGACTCGTGGATACTTAGCCTATTAAATCAAAGTTTTGGGTTTTCGAGTCGCCTATAGGATCTTGCAAAATCTTAGACTCTTTCAAGTTTAGAAATCGCGTTTTAAAGTTCCCTTGATAAACGACTCTCTAGGATCAATTATAGGAACTTGCGAAAAGTTCTAGTTCTTAACCCGTGAGAGTTAAGACTTTCACGTTTTATAGCTCCCTATATAAAAGCCTAGAAAAACTTGACTTAAACATGTTAAGGATACTAGCTAGAGTAACTTAGATAAGTAAACTCAGGTTGAGTCAAAAGATTCACAACGTTTGAAAATTAAAACCACTTTATTAAACATCTATTCTAGCAAAGAAGGAAAAATAACTATACAAAAGAAAAAACTAATAGGCCAAAATAGATCAAAAAATTTTGAAAAATGTCGAAAAATTGATTTTCCTGTTAAAATGAGGACAAATACAAGGAAAAGAGCCACTTAACTTCGATAGAAGTCCCCCCTACACTTAATATAAACATTGTCCTCAATGGTTAAGCATGTGGGAGTAAACTCCCCTACACTTAGGACATTGTGCACGTTGTTTAAATCTCGCTAAGGGAAAGGACAACTAAAGAGATTCCTATTTTAATATTGAGAGATATAAAATAGTGAATCGAAAAGAGTTTAGGATAGAACCGGGAAGAAGTGAACACGGAATCACGGGTCGTCAAGAATCATCAAGAGTGGAACATTGAGCGCTCGAATCCCTGATTAAGAAAGGAGAGAGCAAACACCAACGGGTCTCCCCTACACTTATGATAAAGAAAGCGAAAAGATAGATGCATGGGTTGCCTCCCAAGAAGCGCTTGATTCCGAGTCATTAGCCTGACTCGACCTTGATCATCAACGGAAGAAGCATGAAACATATCCACCAGGATCAAAGACATAGTTTTCGTCCATCAATAAGTACGAGCTTAAGGCGAACAAGGCAAGCCAAAGAAGAGTAGGCAAGGTTCCCTTAAGCAGCGATGGAGCACGGTGGAAGCAATGTTGAAGTGGGGCAAGCAGATTTCCATAAGTTCCAAAGATTTTTCCTTTTATTTCATCAGGTGGATACTGAGATGGCTGCAGAATATCAATACCGGGGTCGAACACCTTTTCCTTTAAGGGAAAATAGCACTCAGGCTCAGCAGAATGGGAAGAAGATCCGCGAAGAAGCACAACCTCGTCCTCAGAAGGGGGACAAAGAGGTGTTAACTCATACGTGCTGCGGATATTGGTGTCGATCGGTTTCTTCTCCTTTGAAAGAATGTGCTTCAAATCCAAAGTAGGATCAAGACGATAATCTTCAAAGTCCAAAGGAGGAGCATCACTCTCATGAGGGAAGTAAGTATTAAGAAATGCAGAGAAGTATTCCTCAAATGAGTAATCGTCCAAAGTAGGATCGAGTGATGGCGGAGGATCTTCATCGTGAGAAGAATCGCTCGAAAGAGTATCAGCCTCATCGAAATCATCATACGTGGGCATATCGGGATACTCAGAAGTAAGGTCATCATAATCATCCGAGTCTGATCTAGAATCATCATCATAAGCATCAAAGACCGGTGGAGAATCATAAATGGGAGAAGGGTCCAAATTGGGGAGAGAATCATCCACATCATCATGAAAAAGTAGATTATCATTGCAAGACTCGAATAGAGGATTGTTGTAGACAACAAAGTCATCAAGCACATTAATCATATTCACTGATTCTCGGCCTCCAAAATATTTGCCTGTAAGCTTCCCCATTTTAAAAATTTGAGAATCATCCCCGACTCTTAAGATTAACTCACCTTCGGCCACATCCACTAAAGCTCGTCCGGTTCTCAAGAATGGCTGACCAAGTATTAAAGGAATACGAGGGTCCATTTCATAATCAACAACGACAAAATCGACCGGGAAAGTAAATGTGCCAACTTTAATGAACACGTCTTCGGCTATACCAACGGGGTAAGCGAGAGTGCGATTTGCAAGTTCAAGAGTCATCTTTGTTGGAGTGAGGTCGGGTAATGATAGTGTTTTCCAAACACTCAATGGCATCAAATTAATACTAGCCCCGAGATCAGCAAGGGCAGTAAATTCTTCAGTTTTGTTGAACACGCAAGGCAACACAAAACGACCGGGATCTCCAAGCTTTTCCGGCAGTTCTTTAAGAATAACTGCAGAGCAGTTTTCATTTAAGCGTGTGTTGGCGAGTTCAATCAGCTTCTCCTTCTTGTTAAGCAATTCCTTAAATGCTTTAACAAATTTGGGCATGTGGACAAGTGCTTCAAGAAAGCTAATGTTGAAGTTCATTTGAGAAATCATCTTCACATAGCGTGTCACTTCGGAGTCCTCCTTGGTTAGCATTTTGGTCTTGCCTAAACGAGAAGGATATGGGATATTGGGTTTGGGTGTTGAAGGTGCAGGTGTAGGTAAAGGTTGAGATGTTGAAGGTTCATTCGTGGGAACTTCATCACGTCGAGACGGAGACGGTAATGGTGCACTAATACTAGGTGTAGGAGGAGTAGGGACACATGGTGGTGGAGGAGGTGTAGATGATGGGGGTGGGATTGGTGGTCCTACTATGGTGACTCCACTACGAGTAGTAATAGCACTCACATTGGCTCGCGGATTAGTGACGGTGTTTGAAGGTAGAGAACTCGAAGAAGAAGGTTGAGCGGCGGGTAAGAAACTAGCAAGCATATTCTTCAAATCATTGGTTTGATTGCTGAAGGAGGATTGAATATTATCTCGAAGCTCGGATCTTATCTCATGTCCTTGCTTGGTAATATCTCCTTTAAGATTGATAATTTGGCTCTACAGGTTCTTGATTTGCTCACCGTGGGTTCTCATGATGGTGTCAACATCGGGGTTAATGGGTGGGGTTTGTTGGGCGGGTGGGTGATAAGGATTAGAAGCTCTTGGTGGGATTTGGTTGCTTCTATTGTAGTTGTTGGCGGGGTTTTGGTTTTGAGGAGAAAAACCGGGTGAAATGTAGTTATTTGATCGGTAACTCAGCAGATTTCTATCCCCTTGAGGTCGAGCTTGGTAATTTTCCGGTGAATAATTACCATAAGCTGCATACACATTTTCCGGATTTCCTTGTGTCGAAGGACAATCGGTGTATGGGTGTGGAACGCTGCATGTTTCACAAGGAGTAGCAACGGCTTTAACTTGTTGTTGTTGTTGGTTTGAAGCCAAGAGTTGCATACTTCTGCTCATTTCATTTAGCACACGGTTGAGTTCGGTCATATCAGGGTTTGTTGAAGTGGAGGAAACATTGACTCTCGGATTGTTCCTTGAAGAAGCAGAGGAATCCCAGTTTTTGTGGTGAGTAGTCATGTTTTCAATAAGCTCTCTACACTCCTCGGGTCTCCTTTTCATGAATGTGCCACCGGCGGCTGCATTGATCGTATCACGATCTCGAAAGGTCAAACCGTTGTAGAAAGTGTCTATTAAGGTCACAGGGAGCATGTTGTGGTTTGGACAACGATCGATCAAGACATTATATCTCTCCCAAGCATCAAAAAGAGATTCATCGGGATCTTGCATGAAACCGCTGATTTGATTGCGAAGGCTCGTGACCATGGATGGTGGAAAGTAGCGCGACAAAAAGCGTTGAGTCATGTCATCCCAAGTATGAATAGAATTCTTTGGGAGACGATCAAACCATTTCTAGGCATGATGTAATAAAGTATGTGGAAAGAGTTGTAGGCGAAGTTCATCCATTGTGGCACCAGCCAACTTCATGCTTTGGGTGATTGTAATGAACTTGTCGAGGTGTTTCTTAGCATCATCATCAGGTAATCCTCTAAAAGGATTTGTTTGCACTTGCTGAATCATGTGGTGCTTCAACGAAAACTCAGGAGCGTTGATTTGCATCGGCGCAATCGGTCCTCCTCGTCCAAACATTGTAGGTTGACAAAGTTCCTCCATGGTCCGAAGATCGGGCTGTGGAAGAACATTGTTGTTATTATTAAGGTGCGGTGGATTATTGTTGTTTACACCTGACATAGCTAAATCTTCTTGAGTCTCGGGCTCTTGATAATTAGAAGATCTAGTACACATACACCTGAAAATGCAAAAGAAAAAGAAACCAAACACAAAGACAATATATATACACAATAAAAATAAAATCTTTTTGGATTTTTGAAATTTTTAATTTTTTATGGTTTTTTAGCAATTTTTTTTTTTTTTTAATTTTATGATTTTTTTTTGTTTTAAATTTTTTTTAACAAGAAAATAACGCTCACAAGTGAACGGATCCCAAAAAGCAACGCGTCTCTCACAGAAAACCGTTAATCTTTACGAAAAGAGCCGGCAGCGGCGCCATTTAATAACTCGATTTGACTAATAACTAGATTTTACTCAGGTTAAAAATTATCGTTGTACCAATCTCTTCGAATTGAAAAACTTGTGTTTAGTGTGTGACTCAGTTTAATTTTGGTGGAACAAAAAGGTTGTCGTTGTAGTATATTTAAAGTGCAAAACAATTAAAATTAAATGGCGTTGAAATAAAAGAGCGTTAAAATAAATCTTAAGTTAAATTAAACGAAAGGTGCAATATTTAAAAACGTGACGGAAAGTAAATTAATTAAACGACCAAAAATAAAAGTGTGACGAGAATTAAAATAAGACAAAGTATAAAAATAAGGAATTAAAAATTAAACAAATTTAAATAGTGAAAAACCTCCCAATCGGAATATATTCCGATCAGCCTCACCTTGACCTGATCGGAATGTTGTCGTCGGAATACCAATCGGAATTGCTGTCACCAATAGCCCAATCGGAATACCACAAACCTACCTGGTCGGAATGTAAACTCACCTTGATCGGAATATGGAAGAGATCTGGTCGGAATGATGATCGGAACCAGTGATCGGAATATCCAATCAACACCTCGATCGGAATGAGGCAAGAGCACCAATCAGAATATGTCACTTAATCTGATCGGAATACCCACTTACCTTCCCCTGATCGGAATACCAGCTTACTCACCAATCGGAATGTACAAAGCCTCAAATCGGAATGTTAAAACCCTTATCCGATCACTCCAATCGGAATGTAATTCCCTTTTCCGATTTGTCAGATCGGAATACGAAGGAAAGTACACAAAATTAAGCTAGAAAAATAAGCTAAACTCAAATAAGCACAAGACGAAAATCCTAAGGTAAACCGTATGAAAATAAGCTACTAAACTGAAATTTAACAACTTTTAAAACACGAAATGAATAAGCTTTACGAAAAACAAACTTTTATATAAAAATAACTTTTATAAAAACTTTATAAACTTGAAAATAAACAAAATAAGCTATGAAAATAAATGATTTAAAACAATCAAAAGCATAAAAATGTAATCTTTAAACAAATAAACAAGACAAAAAGCATATAAATCAAAGATTAAAGAAAGGTAGAATGAGATCAACAAGATAAAGTAAAGGTGCGAGAATTAAAAGAAACACTTACTTGAAATTAAAGATATTAAAGGTGCAAGACAAGTATTTAAATTGACATGAAAAGTAAATGTGCAAGTAAATAAAGGTGGAAGAACTAATTGTCACGATTAGTCAACAAGAACAAATGAATGAAAATGGGAAGTATTTATAGGTGATTAGGGGGATGGTTAGAGGAAGCTTCCTCCCCTCCTTCCTTTCTTCTTAATTGAGCCATCAAGTCCTTCCTTCTTAATCTCTTTGTTAATCTTGGACTTTGATGACTTTTGGCTCGGGATTTCTTTGGACTCGTCTTTTAATTCTTCGATAAATAAGACTTGAGTTCCTCGGCTTTTGACAAACTTCCGTCTTTTGACATTTTCTTCGATAAATCTTCAGAATTGGTCTTGGACTTCCGTTCTTTTTGCACTCTTGACTTCTTGACTTCGTCTTTCGTCTTTTTCTTCAATAAAAGTCCGTAAATGCCCGTGAATGCCCCTGTTTTCTCCACTTTTCACCTTTTCGTCCTAAATCACAACAAAAACACAAACCACACATAATTCTGCCATAAAAGACATAAAATACACGTTTTGGTCCGGTTATTATTGTAATTAAGTGGTAGAAAAGATGTGTGTTCACACACATATCATGCACAATGTCTTAAGTGTAGGGGAGTTTACTCCCACATGCTTAAACATTGAGGACAATGTTTATATCAAGTGTAGGGGGGACTTCTATCGAAGTTAAGTGGCCTTTTCCTTGTATTTGTCCTCATTTTAACCGGAAAATTGATTTTTCGACATTTTTCAAAATTTTTGATCTATTTTGGCCTATTAGTTTTTCTTTTGTTATAGTTATTTTCTTTCTTTGCTAGAATAAATTTTAATAAAGTGGTTTTAATTTTCAACATTGTGAATCTTTTGACCCAACCCGAGTTTACATATCTAAGTTTACTCTAGCTAGTATCCTTAACGTGTTTAAGTCAAGTTTTGTTAGGCTTTTATTTAGGGAGCTTTAAAACGCGAAAGTCTTAACTCTCACGGGTTAAGAACAAGAACTTTTCGCAAGTTCCTATAATTGACCCTAGAGAGTCGTTTATCAAGGGAACTTTAAAATGCGATTTCTAAACTTGAAAAAGTCTAAGAGTTTGCAAGATCCTATAGATGACTCGAAAACCCAAAACTTTGATTTAATTGGCTAAGCATCCACGAGTCTCATTCTTTGAGATTTTAAATTGTGGAGAACGAGAGATGATAGAGTCAATTATAAGTTTGGTATTCTTTCGTGAATTTATGTGAGTTGATTATAAGCCTATTCTCCCATCGCTTGCTAATAAATTTATCTGCATTAAATAAGGTTGTACGATTTGAAAAGTTACTTAGCTTCTAGCCCAAGATCGTTTAAAAGTTGCTCGGTATTGATTAGAGTTCATAGCCAAGGCATAAATTATTGAAGCGGGATGCGATGATTGGCGAGTCCGAAAAGGCCCTAACAAGGCATGAGGGCTACATTTTGTTGCTAAAGATCCAAAGTGATGTGAAGAATCATTTTTAAAAAATCAATATGAAGTATCGAGACACACGACGAAAAGCAAATACTCCCGTAAAGATCATGGATAAATCTATCCAAAAAGGCCCTAACAAGGTATGAGGATAAATAGATCCAAGTCCTAAAAGGAGGCGGATCGTTGTATATCAAAGTCCAAAATAAAGATTGGAGAAAAATGAAGAAGTCGTGGTCCAAATATGAAGAATCTCTCAAAACTTCAAGTGAAGAAATTCCTATTATGAAGAGAAGACCATTATTTCATGAACGTCTCTCAAGATTTGAAGTATGAAGTCGCTGCCAAATATCGGTCCGAGAAAGGTCTCAAATCGTGAAGCGAGTTATGCCAAGATATGAACTTTATGAGGTCCCGAGAAGCAGTTTTAAAAGATTTTGTCCTTTAGCTAACTATTGATTAAATCGTCCCACTTTATTTTTGGCCTAAATAAACTATCGAAATAAGTCAAACAATGTATCCTCGTGATCATTGACAATCATAAAATATAAGAGATACACCTAGGAATAAGGGAGTCTAAGTAAATAATTGGCCCACATGAGTTCATGTTAGTTTGCTAACTTATAATAATAATGATCTCGGCTTTAAGCTTGGTATGGGGAACGTGAAACTTGAGGATGATAATCATTCATGACATTCTAAAACCCTAAGGTAAGTCTTTGATTTCTTTACTTGTTTTGTTATTTTCTATCTCTTTAATAAAAGTCAATGTGGATTGATTGTGATGAAAAGTGTAATCTTGCTTTGTAATTAAGGCATTGCATGAGGACATTGCAATGGTCAAGTGTAGGGGATTTGATAGGTGTGTAAACACCCATCCTTTTTACCACTTAACTACAATAATAACCAAGCCAAAACGTGTATTTTATGTCGTAAATGTCGGAATTATGCGTGGTTTGTGTTTTTGTTGTGATTTAGGATCAAAATGTGAAAAGGGAGGAAAACACGGGCTTTCACGGGCTTTTATCGAAGAAAAAGACAAAAGACGAAGTCGAAAGATCAAGAGTGCTAAAAGAACGGAAGTTTAAGGCCAATTCTGAAGATTTATCGAAGAAAAAGTCTAAAGACGGAAGTTTAATAAAAGCCGAAGAACTCAAGTCTAAATTAATGAAGAAATTACAAGACGAGTTTATTAATCCCGAGACAAAGTCGAAAAAGTCGAAGAAATTAGAAGACTAGAAGTCGAGAAAGAAAGAAGAATGAACCAACACATGCTTAGTTTTCCTAATCACTATAAATAGACTCCTAATGTGTCATTAGGAGTTGTTAGCTTATTTGACACATTAGTCTTTCCACTCTATTTTCATGTCATTTTAATTATTTGTCAATTTACATTCCTTGTCTTGCACCTTAATTCCTTTAATTCCAAGTAAGTTTAATCTTTACTTTTGTTGTTTAATCCTTTCTTTAATCAACTTTTATATTAATCTCTCCTTCTACCTTTCTTATTTTTGTTAATCTTTATGCTTATTATCTTATTGTTATGCTTATTTGATTAGTTGTTATGTTTTTATGTGTTTGATTGTGTTAGCTTATTGATTTGATAGCTTATTGTGTGTTTGATTTGATTTTAGTTAAGTTTTTATTAGTTTATTTTATTAAAAGTTGATTTTTAATCTTTAATTTTATTAGTGTTTTTCAAGTTTTTGATTTGTGGTTGAATTAGTTTTTCTTAAAAGTGTTTTAGATTAAGTTTTGGTAGATTGCATATTTGATTTTAGCTTATTTGTGGCTTATTTTACGATTTTTAGTCTACTGAATCCTCCATTTCCATGATTTCGGAAAAGGGTTTTAATCTCTGAATTCATCCCTTTTCTGAATTAGTATTTTTTCCGAAATAGCAATTTTCTCTGAATTCGTTCCTTTCTCTGAAATTGCATTATTCCGAAAATCTGATTTCTCTGAAAAGTGTGTTATTCCGAAAATACCATTTTTTCTGAAAAGTCCTTTATTCCGAAAAAGTTAATATTCCGAAAATTCCATTTTCTCTGAATTCACATTTTTTCAGAAAATAGCATTTTTCCGAAGATATTGTTATTCCGAAAATATCACTTTTTCTGAAAACTCCTTTTTTCTGAATTTGCCTTTTTTCCGAAATAGCCATTTTTCCGAAATACTTGTTTTCTCTGAATTCCGAAGATTTTTCTGAAAAACTTTTATTCCGAAAAAGCTTTTATTCCGAAAAAGTTGTTTTTCCGAAAAGTCCTTTTTTCCGAAGAAATCATTTTTTCTGAAAAAGTTAATTTTTCCGAAATAATTGTTGTGTCTGCTTGATTGTTTTAATTTCTTTTCTTAGTTTTAGTTTTCAAAGTTTTCAAAGTTTCCTAGTTTTAATTTTTAGAGAAAAAGTGACAGTTTTTCTCGTTGTGCTTTTAGCCTATTATAATTTCAAGTTTTGCATTTTTATTACATTGACAATTTACTTTTCATCAAGTTTTAATTACCCGTCATTTAATTTCTTGTCATTTATTTTTAAAGTTTTTAATATTGCACATTTACATTTTAATTAGTTTCAGATTTAATTAACCGCCTTTTACTTTAAAGTCTTGCAATTTAATTACACTACAACGACAATCCTTATTTTTCTTAACCAAAAGACGATTGAGTCGCATTTTGAACCGGAAATCAATTCGATTAGACCACTTCAACGAACTTAATTTTCTTACTAGGCAAAAACCTCGTATTATTTTTGCTCTTCGCCTTTGGAGACATTATTTGTATGGCACTAAGTGTACGGTATACACCGACCATAAGAGTTTACAGTATATTATGGATCAAAAAGAGCTAAACATGAGGCAACGTAGATGGGTTGAGCTTTTGAGTGATTACGATTGTACTATTCGTTATCACGCTAGAAAAGCAAATGTGGTAGCCGACGCGTTAAGCATGAAAGAAAGGGATAGACCTCTCTGAGTGCGTGCTTTAGTGGTAACGGTACATAATAATTCATCGGAACAAATTCTAAAGGCACAAGTTAAACCTATCAATGCGGAAAATATTAAATCTGAAAACTTTTGTGGTGAACGTGAACCCTTTGAAATAGGTCTGATGGTACAAAATGTCTAATGGGACGAGTATGGTTACCACTATTTGGAGGTTTGAGGGATCTTATTATGTTGGAATCTCACAAGTCTAAGTGTTCCATCCATCCCGGGTCGGATAAAATGTACCATGATTTGAAGAGGTTGTATTAGTGGCCTAACATGAATGCGGATATTACAACTTATGTTAGCAAATGCTTGACATGTTCTAAGGTCAATGCTGAATATCAAAAGCCGTCCGGACTAGTTCAGCAACCGGAAGTTCCTATTTGGAAATGGGAACGTATTACCATGGACTTTATTACTAAGATTCCAAGGACTCCATCCGGATATGACTCTCTTTGGGTGATTGTGGATGGATTGACCAAATTAGCCCACTTTATTCCGATAAATGAAAATTTAAAGTTGGCGAGACTTACTCTTATTTACTTGACAGAAATTGTTTGTAAGCATGGTGTGCCCATATCTATTATTTCGGACCGTGACAGTCGTTTCGCATCAAATTTTTGGAGATCACTTCAAGAAGCATTAGGGACTAATCTGAAATGAGCATTGTTTATCATCCTCAAACCGATGGGCAAAGCGAAAGGACAATACAAACGTTGGAAGACATGTTGCGCGCTTGTGTGATTGACTTTGGTAGTAGTTGGGATAAGCACTTATCATTGGAGGAATTCTCCTACAATAATAGTTATCACGCTAGCATCAAAGTTGCACCGTTCGAGTCTCATTACGGAAGGAAATGTTGATCGCCTCTATGTTGAAGTGAAGTTGGGGATGCTCAACTCACCAGAACATAATTAATTCGCGATACTACCGAAATGATTATACAAATCAAAAATCGTCTGTTAGCCGCTCGTAATAGTTATGTGATGTGAGACAAATAACTTTGGAATTCGATGTAGGTGACAAAGTTATGCTAAAAGTATCACCATATAAAGGCGTTATACGCTTTGGGAAGCATGGGAAGTTAAGCCCCCGCTATATTAGACCATTTGAGATCATATCAAGAGTGGGTCTTGTAGCATATAAACTTGAATTACCTCGAGAACTACAAGGAACCCACAATACTTTTCATGTATCGAACCTAAAGAACTGTCTGTCCGACGAAGACCTCATTATCCCAATGAATGAAGTTAAAATTAATGACAAGTTACACTTCATCGAGGATAGCTACACTAGTGAATATGACTACCTAGTGTTGTTATATGCATTTGGAAGTGACTAAAAAGGGTTTTTCATGCTTGTTTTCTTAAACATTGGGGCTGAAGTTGGAGAATTCATTATAAATTTTATAAATCTACATATCTACGTTGGTTTTGGTGATGATTAAGGTGAGGGACTACATTGGGTTGAAGACTTTCAATCCTTTATAGTTGCTAGTGAATCTAACCAACAAATCTTCATTATTAGGTACATGCAAAACCTATTTCATTGGATTTATTTTTTCTTATAAAAACATGTCTATATGCATATGTCACTAATTAATCAAGAAATTTTAATCATAATGCATGTATAAATCTTGGGTAGATTTATGATAATCTAGTTTTAAACTAGAGGAAAAGGCATGAAATTCGTGGGCTGTGAAAATTGGCTTTTTCCATAGAGATATAAAAATGACCATATTGATTTTTCACCATATACCTGTATACATTTGTTTTTTGGTGATTTTGGCGGCAAATTAACCTAATGAATTCAATTATTGAGCAAGTTATGGTCGAATTACGGTATAGACCTAATTCTGGAACAGCTGTTATGAATAGATTTTTTCTACAGATTTTGAAATATAAAGTATATTTTTAAAACGTAGGGACATATTAGACATCATAACTTAAACATGTCCGCTGACCTTGCGTTTATTTCTATCACGGTTTGTGATTTATGACCAAAACGGCCAGATTAAACTTTTGGGCTAAAGATCTTGTTTCACCACTTCTTAAGAAAACTGAGTTTGACGTGAATTGGTAATGAATCAAAATTAATGGATGGACATTCTGAAAACTAGATTCACTAAGCTTTCCAGGGTCAAAAACCTCATGTTCATAGTTGTTGATCCCTTTGAATAGATCTATATCATGTTAAGGATTTGCACAATAGCTTGTAATCAAACTAGAGCACTTGAGAGACTCTTACTCAACCTAATAAGTTATGCGGAATCTAACTAATAAAGCAAAGAGGAACAACAGGATACTCTACTATTTGATCTTCTATTAATAGACTTTGGAAAAAGGTACATATAACTCATCTTACCTATGTTCCTTTTATAGTACAAGGAACCCTAAAATATTCTATTATGATAAGTATATCACACCTGATATATTATCAATATTCTAACCTATTAAGTATATCACATAACATATACTCTAACTATAACTATTATATATCTTTACCAAAGATATATTCGTCTTTATCCACTTAGCAGTACTTAGATTAACACTAACGATACTTAGCATATACCGCGTTAACACTAACGGTACTTGCTAACACTAACAGTACTTGTACTTGTACTAACGGTACTTGGCACTTTATAATAATTCCCAACAATGCTCCCCTAAACAAGAATGATAACCTGTTGTCTTCTTGTTTCTATGTGTGTTGAATGTATTAAAAATACATGTCTTCAAACTTCACTTCAAACTTGGATTGAACTCGGTAATCTTGAACTTGTATACCAACTGAATGTATCCAAACAATTCTTTACTGATCTTCTTCTGATATAATGAATCTTTAAGTTTTCATTTTGTCTTCAAAATGTGATCTTCTGTGTCTTTGAACATTCTTTGCAGTAAACTATGTTGTCTTTATATATAGAACTTTATCATCTTTAAGCCTTTAGCCCAATAATCTTTCCTTATTTGACGATGACAAAACTTTCTTTGTGATTTTCGTGATCTTGATCATACATGAATCTCTTTGAACATGTTGTTTATGAATCAACATTCCTGCTTGTGTCTTCTCACCTAAAATAAAACAGTTAACAACAAACACTGTATTGGCATCATGATTTTTAGCAAATCATCAGCTATCAACGACTTGATTTATTCTTTACCAGTTAGCCGTACACTTTGGAATAACCAATACTTTATTCATAAAGAATACGGTGTACTAATAACCCTACAATTTTTGGTGAACTTTCAACCATTCAACGGATTTAATAGAGTTAACTCTTTACTTTTAAGTATGGTGAGGTAATGACCATGTAGTTATTAGCAAACTACCAGCTATCAACGGATTTGAGAAGTCTTTACCACAAACCGTTTGCTTATGGAATAGCCAGTTCTTATGTTTGTTAGACATGGTGAACTAAGAACCATTTTTGAAGTGTGACTGAAATTCAAACACTTAAGGCTCTTTTTCAGCTTCCTCTTCTTCCTCCAAATCCATGATTTGTTGTTTGATCATTCTAATCAACTCTAAAGCACCATTAGATTCCTCTGAAACATCTAGTTGTATTTCCAACATTCTTTCTAACAACCTTCTTCCAAAAGGATATCTCTTCTCTTGAAGCATGTAATAGGTAACATCATCTACATCCAGTGTATGTATCCCACATGATCTATAATATCTCTAGTAAATAGGAACCTGATTCTCTAAGTCCTTCAATATTTGTTGATCAATAGTGGCTCATACATAAACTTTAATTCATGAAGCAATAGTGAGACTTTTTCTTTACCTTCACATCCTCCTTGAACAAACCTATGAAGATCTTGAATGTCTTGTCTATCAAGAATATGAAGATTTCAAATAACCTGAACATCCTAAATGTTCCATCTGTCCTGGTTATTCCATGAGCTTCCAGTCCTTGTCATGTAGCACCTGTCCATCTTATAATTGATGACCTCTTTCCAAAGATCTCTGTATCTATGCATTTATCTTCAAACATTACTATCTTCAAGTACTTTATGCAGCTCTCATCATCAGCGGTATTAGTTTCATTTGTAGATTTTATCTTATTCTTTGCTTCTTGCTTTTTCCTGGTTGATCTTTTTCTTTTAATACCTTTGGAGGTTCCTTCTATTTCAACAGATCCTTACTCTAAGTCAGAATGTACCGTTTCACTATGTACGGTTGACTGAGTATGTACCGCCTGTAAATTTTCAGTTTCTTCAACACCTTGAGCTTTATTTCCCTCATCCAATACTTAAACAGTCTTTGCTTCCTTTGGAGTCTCTTTAACCTTCTTGTTCTTCCTAGCATATGTGGTCTTGATAGGTGGAGAAGCTCCTTCATGTCTAGCAGTACTTGTATCATCAAGCCTGGGGGTAGTTCCAAATTGCCTTTGTTGTTGCAAGTGTTTCTTGAGATCTTCAGCGTCCTTCTTATCCTTCTCAGATCCAATCTCAACAAAGTTTAACTTGCTCCTTTTGTGTTGTTCATACAAAGCCTTGATTTCATCAAATTTCTTCCTAACTAAATGTGCATGAGTGAAATTGTTAGCCTCAAAATATTGAGTCAAACAAGAATGTTCGGTCATAGGTTTATTATGTATCGTATTTTAGAACGTTATAATAGGTAGTAGGTTAGTCGTGTATTACGGGCTTAACTTTAAGCTAAAAGTTCATGTTTAAGGAGCTAAAGCCTAAAAGGAAAGCTCGACCCAACCTATATATCCCAAACAAGCCCGCATGTGGGTGGACTATATATACCCACCTTATAGCATGTTAGGAGGTGTTTGGTCATTTTTATTTCTCTATCTTCTATCTAATCCTCCCAAGTTTCCAACCATTCTCTCTCTTTTTTCTCTCTACTTTCTCGCTCTAGAATTCATCTATCTTTCATCTCTATTTCGTGGATAATCATCACAAAATATGGGACAACAATTGGTACCAATCGCCACGGGGTAGATTCGTGATTGGTTTTGGTTATTGAATTGTATTCGTGTGCTTTTAACATCATAAACATCATGTTTCAATTTTTTGTGTTTTTCGTGCTCTAGATCTTCATAGAAATCTCCTACATAGTTGTAGTATGGATTTGGATTATTTTTTGGTTAAAAACACGAAATTTTGGGAAAAATCTCATTTTTCTTTATTTTTTTGCGGATTTTTTAGCTTATTGCGAAATCTTTCCTTAATAGATTTCGCAATATCTAGGGTTTAGAAATTATTGAGAAATCTTGCATTTCGCAAAAGGGTTTAGGGATATTGAGAAATCTGGTTTTTGCGAAAAGTGATTATTACGAAAAGTGGTTATTACGAAAAGTGATTATTGCGAAAAGTGGTTTATTGCGAAAAGGTATTATTGCGAAAAGTGGTTTATTGCGAAAAGGTATTATTGCGAAAAGTGGTTTATTGCGAAAAGTGGTTTATTGCGAAGAGTGGTTTATTGCGAAAAGTGGTTTATTGCTAAAAGTGGTTTATTGCGAAAAGGGCTTATTGCGAAAATTGGATTATTGCGGAATCCTTGAATATTGCGAGATCCGGTTATTCCGAAATCCCATTATTGCGAAAGCTTGAATATTGTGAAGGTTATTGCGAAATCTTGAACATTGCAAAATCTGGTTATTGCGAGTTTTTTGTTCGAGTTATTTTTAGACTTAGCGAGTATCTAGACTAGTTTCGGAATATGGTTTTAAAAAAAAATCAGAATATAGAGTTAAAATTTTTAGGTCAAGTAAATTCAAATTTTTTCCACACTAGTTTTGGCTATTTCTATCTAGATTTCAAAATTTGGCAAATACAAAAATTTTCGGTGTACCGTTATATCGGACTGGAGAATTTATTGTCGGACTGAGAAAAATTTGCAATTTTCGGAATTTAAACCACAACCTAATCACACCATATCTACTTAAGATCCTTATTCACTTCATCATTTTAGAGATTATTGAGATGGATTCTACTACAGAGTATCGTGTGATGAACGACAACATCATGGTGGCGGGTAACAAAGAGAGACCACCAATGCTTGTATCTGGTCGATATGATGGCAATCCCGTTTTCTACGTTATCTTGACACAAAATCTAAGGATGATGCTTTAAGGCAATGCATTTTTGAAGGACCCTATAAATTTTGAAAGGTGAAATTTCCTGCGGTACCAGCCACAGACACAACTGACGAAGAACCCGCATATGAACGTGATGAAAAGAGAAACCACCTCACACCAGAGAATCGTGCTTGGTTTGATGCAGAGAAGGAAGCAATTTACTTAATTCTCAGTGGCATTGGAGATGACATTTATTCTACGGTTGATGCATGCCCTACTACTAAAGAAATGTAGACGGCTATTGAAAGATTGCAACAAGGTGAATCACTCAACAAACAAGATGTTTTGAAACTTTGGCACTTTTACTTCAAAGGGTGGGGAATCAATTGATTCATATTACTCGTGATTCTACAAAATGATGAATGAAATGACCCGAAACAACTTGCAAGTTTCCACCATGCAAGTCAATGTCTAATTTCTACAGCAACTTCAACCAGAGTAGACACGGTTTGTCACCTTGTTGAAACAACAACTAAAGTTAGACGAAGTTTCATATCACACGCTCTTTGACATTTTTAAACAATTTCAAAATGAGGCAAAGGAACTTCGAGCTGAACGGGTTGCAAAGGTTGCAAATCCACTTGCTTTGGTGTCTACCACTCAACATTACTTAGATCATCATTCTCGTGTTCCAAAGAGATACTCTACTCAAGCATCATCACCACGCTCTTCCATTGTCTCTAAGTCACATGCTCCAACAAGATCACGAGGCAAAGAAGTTACAAGAGCACCATCACCACCACTTGAGCAATCATCTGAAGAAGACAGTGATGAAGAACAAGCACAAAAGGATAGGGAATTTAAGCAACAAATGGCTTTCATTATGAAGCAATACAAGAAAATCTACAAACCAACCAACAACAACCTTAGAACATCCTCAAACACGCGGAATAACTGTACTCAAAGTCCTCCAAGGTATGACACATGAAGGCATGCTGAGAGTCCTCCAAAGTATGATCGACAATCCACTAAGTATGATAATCAGAGGGTTGCTACTATTGTCGGAAATAGGGAAACTGTTGGTACTCAAGTTGTGCTACAAAGTGGGATTCAGTGTTTTAACTGCAGCGGTTTTGGGCATTTGGCTAGGGAATGACGGTAGCCAAAAAGGGTTAAAGATTATGGTTATCATAAGTAAAAGATGCTGTTATGCAAGAAAATATCAGCTGAGGAAGGAGAAATACTTGACGAAATAGATGATGAACTCTCCGACCAAGAACTCGAGGCACATTATTCATACATGGCAAAGATTCATGAGGTCCTTAACGTCAGTGAAGATGACAATGGTCCTATCTTTGATACCGAGCCAATTGATAAGGTACAACATGATGATGAATATAATGTGTTTGGTGATACACACGAGCATAGTGATCTACCAACAACAATTACTGACACATGTATGATGGAAACGGTTGATAGCAATACCACACCTGATTCATCAGACATGTGCAATAATGAGTTTGAGGATGATCAACATGCAAGTGAGTATGATGATGAGGAGCGTGTCGCGCTTGCTAATTTAATTGATAGTTTACAAAAAGATGTCAATGAAACTGGAAAGAGTCAAAAGCAATTAAAGAAGACAAATACAACGCTCACTCAAATTTTTGAAGAATGCAAAACTGCTCTAGTTAAATCTAGTGAGACCATTTATAGTTATAGAGCTGAGCTTCATCAAAAGACCAAAGAGATTGAGGGGTACAAGGGTAGTGCTTTAAAAATTCAAAAGGACGATTTTGAAAATAAATATAAGACAACTCTTGAGTTATTAGCCAAAGACAAACGTCAATATAATGTTTTATTAATGGATGAACGTCAAAAAACGTACCTTGCTACAACAAAAGTAAACAAACTTGAACAGAGACTTTCTATGAATACCAATGATTCTGCTAAAATTCTTGAGGAAAAGAAATAAGAGGTTGAAAAGTTAAAACAAGATTTCAAAAATAGACAAGGCAAAGATACTGAAAAAGTAACGAAACTCAAAGAACAAGTCGATTTTTTGAAAAAAGTTGTTTATAAAACGCATGACTCTATTCAAACCATAAGAATGATAACACCTCGGTCGTTTTTTAAGGGTAAAGCTAGTTTTGAGATTTCTAAGTACCTCGACCAAGCTCAAGTTGCGAACCCCCACTTATATCTTGATGAGTCTGAATGGACCGATCATGATTGTCCAGTAGTTAGGCTCGATAGTGAAGAGGCATCCCTTTGGGATGAGGAGAGTAGATCACCGGTCAATAAATATTTTGTAAAACCATATAATTATGCTTATAAAACAGTCTTTATGGTCTTTTCACTCCACAAAAACAGAACTCTCGTGAGGAATTATTTCTTGAAAGCAAACAACAAAGAATTCAATGGAAGAAAATTTTTGCCACTAAGAAATCAAATGTTTCTAGATATAACTATTTGCCTCTTGATGTTTCTAAAAACAAAATTAGAAAAACACTTGATATTCTTAAACATCACATTGATAATGTTCAATCAATCGTTGAAGGAGATTGACAAAAACATGAAAATGATAAGTGGAAAAAAGAGATTCCTCACGATATAACTGTGCTTGTGAAAGAATTTTTAATACCGAATACGAAGATAATAAAAGAAAATGTTCTTGAATTTGAAAATTTAATTCGGTCAGAAATGTTTGATGATTTGAAATACGTTGTGTCTCTTGAAAAAGACATTGATGAATAATAACTGATTTTTAATAAGAAAATGTTCTTGTTATGTCTTATCTCGAAATCTTAATGAATCGATCTCCGGTTTAAAGAGTGACCTAGTCGTTTTTGGTGAATAAAAGAAATTTGGTTATCTATATCTACTAATAAAGAAAAATAAACGTGACAAAATGGTAAAAATAAAAATAAAATAAACAAAAATGAAATAAATAAAATAAAAAATAAATGTCAAAATAAAATAAAAGTCGAAATTAATAAAAATGTTAGAATAAACTAAAAATGTAAAGTCGGAACAAGTTTAAAAAGTAAAAGTCGGAATTTATAAAAAATTAAAAGTCGGAATTTAAAACACAAATGTAAAAGTCGGATTAAATAAAAGTTAGATTATAAAAAAATTGAAAAGTCGGAATTTAGTTATATTAGTAAAGTCGAAATATATCTATAAGTCGGAATACTAATATTTGGAGGGAAAAATACTAAAAGTCGGATTGTTAAAAAAACTACAAAGTCGGAATGTATAATATGCCTAAATTCGGAATATATATAAGTGCTAAAGTCAGAATCTATGATTAGCTAAGAAATCATAATGTATTAAAATGGAGGGAAAAACTAAGCAAATAAGTCGGAATAATGTGTAGCTACAAAATGTCAGAAAATGAAATGAAGTCCAAAAATGTCAGAATGTAGTTTTAAAAAAACAAAGTTGGAATGTCAGAATAAAAAGATTTTGGCGGGAAAGTAAATAAAATAGATAAAGTCGGAATGAGGTATATGTGTAAAAGTCGTAGTTGGAAAATCTGTATTACAATAATGTCGGATTGTGTATTATTTTTTGGAAAGTAAATGTCGGGATGTGGGTTAACAAAATTTGGAGGGAAAAACTAACTAATGTCGGAATGCTAAAGTCGGAAAAACATGGCTAGCTACTAAATTTCGGAATATTTCAAAATAATTGTAAATGCCTGAGTAAATTTTAAACTTAAAATCGGAATGTGAAAAATATTTAAAAGTCGGAATTAGACAAATGTTTTAAAGTCGGAATAAAGTAAAATGTTAATGTCGGAATAAGGGTTTGTAATGCAATATGGAAAAATAAGCCAAAACTAATAAAAGCAAATAAGCTAAGAATAAGCTAGACTAATCTATAAAATAAGCCAAACACAACACGAATTAAAATTCTAAAAAGTACTAAATAAGCAAAATAAATAAATCTATTCTAAAAACATTAAGCTAACAAATCCACTCAAATAAAAGCAAAAACATAAAATAAGCAATAAGATCAATAAGCTATAAAAATCAACCACATCAAAAGTAATAAAAACAAGAAATAAGCAACACAATCAAATAAGCAATAAACACCAATAAGCTAACAAGATTAATCAACTCAAACACAATTAAACAAGAAAGGAAGAATGAGATTAATAAAAAGCTTACTAAAAAGATTAAGATTAAAGGTTTAACAATGAAGGATTAAAGAAAGATTAAGAGTTTGAAAGATGAAAAGCTTAAAGATAAAGTGAGAGAATTATTCTACTCCTAATGAAAAACTAAAACTAACTACTACTAAAAAACTAACTAATGACAAATGAAGGAAAATGAGTCTTTATATAGTGGATGAGAGTTGTTGGTGTTGTGCTTTCTTTTGTCTTCTCGTCTTTACAATAAATTCGTCATTCTTGACTTTGTCTTGGGATTCGTCGATAAATTAAACTGAACCTGTCTTCTAATTTCTTTTTATATTGGATTTGGTTCTTTGACTTGTTAAACTTCCATCTTTGGTCTTTTTCTTCAATAATCTTCAGAATAGGCCTTTGACTTCCGTTCTTTTGCACTTTTGATCTTTTGACTTGTCTTTTGTCTTTATCTTCGATAAAAAGCCCGTGAAATCCCATGTTTTCTTCCTTTTTCATCTTTTGGTCCTAAAACACAACAAAAACACAAATCACGCGTAATTCCGACTTTTACGACATTAAACACACGTTTTGGTCTCGTTTTTATTTGTTTTAAGTGGTAAAAGGATAAGTGTTTTCACACTTATTAAATCCCCTACACTTGACCATTGCAATGTCCTCATGCAATACATTATTTTCAGAGCAAGATTAACATTTTTGTCATAATTAACCCATCTTGGCCTTTATTACGATATACTATTACTACTACAATAAAAAGAAACTAAACAACGATGAAATGATTAAAACTTTATTCAAGGAAATAAAAGACATAACAATTTTCAATTAATTTATTTACTTTGAAATTGTTTGATGGAAGAAACTCGTAGAGAAATCTAAGACTTAAATTAGGGCTTTTGGTGTCATGAATATTTATCACCCTCAAGTTTCACGTTCCCCATACCCAGCGCAAAAACGAGATCATTGTTATTACAAGTTAGTAAAGCTAACACTTACTCATGTGGCTTAATTACTCACTTAGACCCCCTTATTCCTACGGTGTATCTCTTGTATTTTATTTTTGTCTTGAACGATCACGAGGATGCATTTTGACTTATTTCGATAATTTATTAAGGCTAAATATAAAGTAGGAGGATTTAATCAATAGTTAGCTAAAGGACAAAATCTTTTAAAACGGCTTCTCGAAATCTCATTTAGTTCATATCTTGGTATAACTCGTTTCACGATTTGAGACCTTTCTCGGACCGATATTTGGCATTTACTTCATACTTCGAATCATGAGAGATGTTCTTGAAATAATGGTCTTCTCTTCATATGTGGAATTTCTTCACTTGAAGTTTTTGAGAGATTCTTCAAACTTGGACCACGACTTCATTTTTCTTCAATCTTTATTTGGGATTTTGATATACAACGATTCGCCTCCTTTTCGGACTTAGATCTATTTATCCTCATACCTTGTTAGGGTCTTTTTGGATAGACTTCTCCATAATCTTTATTTGAGTAATTGCTTCTCTTCGTGTGTCTTGATCCCTCATATTGATTTTGGAAGAATGATTCTTCACATCATCTTGGATCTTTAGCAACAAAATGGAGCCCTCATGCCTTGTTAGGGCTTTTTTGGACTCGCCAATCTTCGCGTCCCGATTTCAATAAGTTATGTCTTGGCTATGAACTCTAATTAATCCCGAGCAACTTTTAAACGATCTTGGGCTAGAAACTAAGTAATTTTTCAAATCGTACGACCTTATTTATTGTAATTATTTATTGACAAGTGTTGGAAGAAAAAGCTTATAATTAACTCACATAAATTTATGAAAGAATACAAAACTTATAATTGACTCTATCATTTCTCGTTCTACATAATTTAAAATCTCAAAGAATGAGACTCGTGGATACTTAGCCTAATAAACCAATTAAGGTATATATGGTTAAGGATACTAAATAGAGTAAACTCAAATAAGTAAACTCGGGTTGAGTCAAAATATTCACGACAGGCCTAATAGGTCAAAAACGTCTAAACTCGTTAAAACCATTTTATTTATTTATTTATTTTGACTTTATTCTAGAAATGGAATATATACTTATGATGAAAGAAAATAACGATAACAAAAAGAAAATACTACTAGGCCAAAATAGATCAAAAATTTGAAAAATGTCGAAAAAATTAATTTTCCGATTAAAATGAGGACAAATTCATAGAAATGCCCACTTAACTTCGATAGAAGTCTCCTCTACACTTAATATAAACAATTTCCTCAATGTTTAAGCATGTGGAAGTAAACTCCCCTACACTTAGGACATTGTGCACGTTGTTTGAATCGAGCTAAGGAAGAGACAAATAAAGTGATTCCCATTTCAACATTTATTGATAAAATATTGAATCACAACAGTTTAGGATAGAATCGGTAAGACGGGTACACGGGATCACGGGTCATCAAAAGTCACCAAAAGTGGATCTTCGAAAGCTCCAATCCTTTCACATCATAAGAAACAACAAAACAACAAACACCTACTAGGCTCCCCCTACACTTATAATGGAAAAAGGGTAAAACGATGGAAAAGGCAAAATCTATCCTAGTTAAACGATGCTTGATTTAATCAAAAGAGTCTCTAGCTCGACTCGAGTTCCCTTATTAAGCATTCAAAGGGAAGCCTCTAATATCGATACCGAGATAAAAAATCTTGTCCTCGTTCCTGGAGGAAAATAATAAATGAGAGGCCGGGGGATAAGTCATGAAAGGTAAAAAGGTCCTATCAACATACGAGAAGTATGTGAAGTTATCGTCCACGGGAGGTAGGGTGGGTAAAGGAATAATAATGTCATCCCCAAAAGACATATGATTTTTACTAAGCGGCAAAGCCGTAGAGGTATCAATCACATAATAATCAATGTCACCTCTCGGGTCAAAGCACTCATCCTCAGTAATAGCCTCTAAAGTATGGGATGAAAGGTGCTCGGGAGGGGAACTGGGACAATATCTTCATGCATCAAATTATTAAAAAGAATGTCCCCCTCTGTGTCATCATCATCAATACCTGGAGGTATTGAGAGAATGTTGATTTCCTTCATAAATGTGTAATTATTCTCAACGGGAGTAAGAGAGGGGGGGTAAAGACTCAGTAATAGGAGTAGAATTCAACGCTTCAATTTCAGCAATAAGAAAATAAACTTTCAATAATTTTTCGCGAAGAATAACGTTTTCCACCTCATCTAAAAGAGCAAGTTCATCGGTGAATTTCTCGTAAGCCAGAGAAAATAAATCGACATCGCCTTCATCTCCAGGTGGAAATGGGTAAAAAGGAGAAATTTCAAACGTGAAATTCTCATAGCATGGAGAAATGTCATCATTAAGAGCGACCTCGTCCGTAAGCTCCTCACAATCGGCACATCACAAACCTCATCAAAAAATTTGTCGAGACCAAAGTCACTAATCTCACTCGATATATCACTATCCTTAGAGTCATTTGGGATATCAAGAGTAGGAGTAGTAATCTCAGAAGATGGGTTGAGATCAAAAATACCATCCCCGTCATCAACATAACAATACGGAATCACAAGAGGCGTAGAGGTATAAGCACTAAGACTAGATACTTGCTCTTGTCGTTGTTGCTCGTCCAATGTTTCGCTTAGTCAAATTAAACTGTCACGAAGTGTGAAAAGAAGGACTCGTTCTTCGTTACTCAGGCTGAAAGGAGGTTGATGATCGAGGGTGTACTGTGGGGGCTCAAAATTATTAAAACCGGAATTATAGAACGGATTTGGCTCATAATAATTCATCGGTTGACAAGAAAAAGTATCGTGAGGGCTCCCACAATTGTTGCAACACGGGTATTGAGAAAAACCTGGTGTATTTTACGGATAAGGATCTCCATATATGTATGAGGGTGAGATAGTGTCATTAGAGGTGAAGTACGAATTGATCAAATTACAAGATCAACAATGTCCAAATTGTGAATTGGGGAGATATCTTCAGCACCGCTCGCATGAACACAATTGACATGATTGACTACCAGACGATGGTCTCCCACACCCTACACAATCGACATACGAATCCATGAGGAATTAATAATAAGAGGGGTTGAGAAAAAGAATTAAACACAATAGAGGATAAAGAGGAATATTTTTTGGTGTAACACTTATTTTGAAAGCACCACTTTTGTTGTTTTAAATTTTTTTGGTTCCAAAACTTATTAAAGAATTGCATTTTGTGAATTTTTTAATGGTTTTGGATTTTTTTAATTTGAGATTTACAAGAAAAATAACGTTCACAAAGGAACGGATCTCAAAATCCAACTTGTCTCACAAAAACCGTTAATCTTTACAAAAAGAGCCGGCAGCGGCGCCATTTTAATAACATATTTTTTAATAAGAAAATGTTCTTTGTTATGTCTTATCTCGAAATCTTATCGAATTGATCTCCGGTTTAAAGAGTGACTTAGTCGTTTTTGGTGAATAAAAGAAAATCTGGTTATCTATATCTACTAATAAAGAAAAATAAACGTGACAAAATGGTAAAAATAAAAATAAAAATAACGTAAAAAAATGTCGAAATGATATAAATAAAACAAAAAATAAATGTCGAAATAAAATAAAAGTCAGAATTAATAAAAATGTTGGAATAAACTAAAAATGTAAAGTCGGAATAAATTTAAAAAGTAAAAGTCGGAATTTATAAAAAATTAATAGTCGGAATTTAAAACACAAATGTAAAAGTCGGATTAAATAAAAGTCGGATTATAACAAAATTGAAAATTCGGAATTTAATTATATTAGTAAAGTCGGAATAT
Organism: Glebionis coronaria; assembly: GCA_025667525.1. Classification (NCBI taxonomy): domain Eukaryota; kingdom Viridiplantae; phylum Streptophyta; class Magnoliopsida; order Asterales; family Asteraceae; genus Glebionis; species Glebionis coronaria. The sequence goes on from CM046879.1 coordinate 470,042,551, forward strand.
AACTATAAGTCGGAATACTAAAATTTGGAGGGAAAAATACTAAAAGTCGGATTGTTAAAAAAACTACAAAGTCGGAATGTATACTATGCCTAAATTCGGAATATATATAAGTGCTAAAGTCGGAATCTATGATTAGCTAAGAAATCGGATTGTATTAAAATGGAAGGAAAAACTAAGCAAATAAGTCGGAATAATGTGTAGCTACAAAATGTCAGAAAATGAAATAAAGTCCAAAAATGTCGGAATGTAGTTTTAAAAAAACAAAGTTGGAATGTCGGAATAAAAAGGTTTTGGCGGGAAAGTAAATAAAATAGATAAAGTCAGAATGAGGTATATGTGCAAAAGTGGTAGTTGGAAAATCTGTATTACAATTATGTTGGATTGTGTATTTTTTTTGGAAAGTAAATGTCGGGATGTGGGTTAACAAAATTTGGAGGAAAAAACTAACTAATGTCAGAATGCTAAAGTCGAAAAAAAAAATGGCTAGCTACTAAATGTCGGAATATTTCAAAATAATTGCTAATGTCGGAATAAATTTTAAACTAAAAATCGGAATGCGAAAAATATCTAAAAGTCGGAATTAGACAAATGTTTTTAAGTCGGAATAAAGTAAAATGTTAATGTCGGAATAAGGGTTTGTAATGCAATATGGAAAAATAAGCCAAAACTAATAAAAGCAAATAAGCTAAGAATAAGCTAGACTAATCTATAAAAACGCCAAACACAACACGAATAAAAATTCTAAAAAGTACCAAATAAGCAAAATAAATAAATCTATTCTAAAAACATTAAGCTAACAAATCCACTCAAATAAAAAGCAAAAACATAAAATAAGCAATAAGATCAATAAGCTATAAAAATCATCCACATCAAAAGCAATAAAAACAAGAAATAAGCAACACAATCAAATAAGCAATAAACACCAATAAGCTAACAAGATTAATCAACTCAAACACAATTAAACAAGAAAGGAAGAATGAGATTAATAAAAAGCTTAATGAAAAGATTAAGATTAAAGGTTTAACAATGAAGAATTAAAGAAAGATTAAGAGTTTGAAAGATGAAAAGCTTAAAGATAAAGTGAGAGAATTATTCTACTCCTAATGAAAAACTAAGACTAACTACTACTAAAAAACTAACTAATGACAAATGAATAAAAATGGGTCTTTATATAGTGGAGGAGAGTTGTTGGTGTTGTGCTTTCTTTTGTCTTCTCGTCTTTACAATAAATTCGTCATTCTCGACTTTGTCTTGGGATTCGTCGATAAATAAAACTGAACCCGTCTTCTAATTTCTTCTATAATTAGATTTGGTTCTTCGACTTGTTAAACTTCCGTCTTTGGTCTTTTTCTTCAATAATCTTCAGAATAGGCCTTTGACTTCCGTTTTTTGCACTTTTGATCTTTTGACTTGTCTTTTGTCTTTATCTTCGATAAAAGCCCGTGAAATCCAGTGTTTTCTTCCTTTTTCATCTTTTGGTCCTAAAATACAACAAAAACACAAACCACGCGTAATTTTGACTTTTACGACATTAAACACACGTTTTGGTCTCGTTTTTATTTGTTTTAAGTGGTAAAAGGATAAGTGTTTTCACACTTATTAATGAACTTCAAACTGACAAATCAGAGTTTTCAAACGAATATGATCTACTCTTAGAAGAATGTCTCTCCAAAGATATTTTATGTGTTACTCTTAAATCTTGTGCCGATATAGATGAATATTCTGATGTGGCATGCAAATATCTTGATAAGACCAAAGAGTGTGAACGTCTTGAAATTGAGTTTTGGAAACACAAAGAAAATGTTGATAAAAAGGCTTTTGCGTTAATTCAACACCGATGTGACTTCTTTCAAAAACATTGTCATTCTCTTGAACTTGCTCTGCAAGAAAAAGTCATAAAAGGTCCAAATGATAATAACTTGCAAGTAAAACTTTCCGCCTCGTGTCGAGAAATGAACGAAAAGAGTATGGAAATTACAGACTTGAAAGCTCAGTTGCAAGAAAAGGACATAGCGATAGAAGAGTTGAAGAAACTCGTTGCCAAAATGGGTGGGAAAATTGTGGAACCTAAAGTTGTGAAACATGTTGTTCGACAACACAATGCCTACAAGGATCCAAAGCCATCTATCTTAGGAAAACCGACTCCTTTCTCCAATTCTTCTCATGTAAAATCTAGGTTACCTCCTAAGACTGATGTCCAACCAAGTGTTCCAAAACCAACCATTTCATCCTATGTTCCACCATGTAGAAAACACACTCCTACTAATCCCAACCATGTGAATCCACCTAGCACACCTAGGAATACCCCCAAGCTTGTGACATTTATGTCCACAAAGGAATCTGTAGGTTCAAATGCCTTAGTTCATACCAACAACCTAGAGGATGCTAAGCAAAAAGGGCAGATTCAGAAAGCAAAAACAGTGGATTCAAAACCTAGTACACCAACAACCGCTAGAGTAAACACACTAGTAATGGTAGTCAACCAAAACCTAGGATCCTATCCTAGCAACCTAGGAATTGGCAACCATTAATGAGTAGTCGTGTACCAAACACTGCGACTGAACGATCAGCAAAACCTAGATACCTACGGACTTTCGTGAATTCCAAATACCCTACATGCCCAACGTGCAAAAAGGTCATTCACAATGGAAATCATGACCATTGCATTCTACAATACCTTTATGAGGTCAAATCGCATACCTTTGCACAGAGAAAGAATGCGGAATCCTATAAGACAACAAGGAGATAAAAACCCGTCGCAAAGAAAACCAATGACAACAAATCTGAAACGTGGATAAAAAAGGACATAGTTTCTCTCCAAAGAAGTCTTCCGCTGTGCAATAGAAAACTACTCCTAAATCTAGTCCTCAGTGGAAGCCAACGGGTCGGATCTTCAAGGAAGTTGGTCTTAAGTGGATTCCATTAGAGAATAGTGATGAATCATACGCCAGTACTAATGCTACTGTTCTACACGTTGAAAAGGAATTTGTTACTCCGAATACTAGTATTTGTGCAAACTCTTCTTCATTGATTGCAGGTACCTCAGCGGATTCTGAACTCACTTCTTCCTCCAAGGGTTCTGATTGTAGGAAAATTACGTATCTTGTTTAGGAAAACAAGAGAGCGTAAATGAGCGGAAATTATTAAGTGATTATTTAGGAAAATCAACCACTAATGACCCAAATAAGTTCGTTTCCCAAGGAGGTATATGTGTGTGAATAATTCGTAATTGGTTTGAGATTAATATATGAAAGAAGGAGATGAGAAAATAGAATGACGAGGACGTGAAAATTATTACTACGACGACTAAAATTAAAACCGTAAAAAGAGCTAAAATAAAAATAAATTCTAAAATTCCCAAAAGAAAATACCAAAAATCAAATTAAATAAACTTAGAGTTTACAAATGATCAAAACTTTTTCAAACCTTTTAATTAATTAAATATTAATTTTTAAATGCTAATTAAAGCCCTAAAAATCAAAATAATTATTAAAAAGCCCAAATAAAGATTTTTCACTTTGTAAACCTCTAAAATGACCAAATAAGACTAAAAACTATTTTTATAAAATTTTAAACTAATTAAAAGAATTTAAAATGATTAAAAACTATTAAAAATTTATAATAATTCTAGAAATTAGAAAAATGAAGATAAAATTAATCTAAGAGTTGCAAAAATCCTATTTTAATGTATTAAACCTAAGAAAAATATAAAAAGTGCAAAAAAGTAAAATTTGAAATTTTATAATAAAATAATATTAAAAATCCAAAAATTATAAAAAATTCTACAAAATTTCCAAACTAGTTTATTTTTACCTAAATAATCAAAAAATAAAAGTGAAATTATCAAAATACCCCTAATGGGCTAAAATAGAAAACAGTCCAAACTAATGGGCTTTTAGGCCCAAAAACTTCAACTAAACCCAAATGACCAGAAAAAGCCCTATCTGACTCAAAATTTAATTCTAAACACAAAAGTCTAAAGGCCCAAAAGCTGGTTTTGAGCTTATCACAGCTTAAAAGGTCAACAACTTATTCTTATTGGGCCAATAAGCCCATTAAGCAATAAGCCAATGCCATAAGCTCTAATTGAACACACAACCTTCTTTTGAGATGCCTAAGAGATCTGTGAAAAGAAGTTTTGAAAAAGCACACTCAATAAGCCAGAAATAAGCAAAGTAGAATTTCACTAAAAGATAAAATAATCGACTTAGAGTTCTAGACCACCTCAGACCTTCTAATAAGTTGCAAAAGACTCTAAATGACTTAATTAAGACAAATCAACAAAGAAAAGTTCAGTAAGCTAAGACAAATAAGCACAATAAGCTGATAAGCACTTATTTAAAAGTCAAAGTTCTTGGTTTTCTAGTCAAACCTCAAAGTCAACCCCTCAAATGCTCCAGAATGAACAAATGGGTCAAATAAGTGACACCTATTACAAAAGCCAACTTGTTGCATGTACCAATAAGCAGTTCTCAAAAATAAGCCAAATTGTGCTTATTTGACCAAAAGTCAAAGTCCACCAAAATTAACCAAAAGCTCAGGGATTGTTTATAGGCTTGTTTTAACCAAAATTAACCAAAAGCTCAGGGATTGTTTATAGGCTTGTTTTGACCAAATGACAACAGATTTTGGACAAATAAGGCTAATAAGCCAGTTAGCTTATAAGCACTATAATAAGCAAACCAAATAGCCAAATAGTCTCACAAGCAGCACAAAAACAAGTTCCAAGCAACAAACAAGCCGGGCATATACTAGATAAAAAAATGCAAGGCAAAATTGAGGTGGTCACTCTGCTGATGCAAATGACCACTTCAGCCAACTTTGATAAGCTCTAGCACCCACAATAAGCCACCAAATTCAACAAACAAATACTGCACAGATTGCTTATCACCTAAACTCTTCCCAAACCATATTTCAGACCTTAGATCCAACAAACAAAGAATTTATTGGATCTGATGTGTTTGACCAATTTCAAACCACTTTTATCAGATTTTTCAAAAACTTTGAAAACCTTAACCAAACCACTTGATACTTAACAAGTGACCAAAACTTGTTGCATATGACTTGTTTAGACTCCCCAAACCCTAAGAACCAAGGGCACAAGGCCACAAGCCCTTATGATCCCAAAATCCCAAACAGCCTTGTTTTAGTCCTTTTTCAAGCAAACTTTTTATTCAATCAAACAACCTACTGATTTTATGGTTCAATTAGCTCAACTAGGTGACAACTAAGAGATAACAACAATAAAACACAAATCACAAACACCAGAACAACAAATCACATAGCAAAATTCATATCAGACATAAACATGTGATTTTTTAGAGGAAACTTAAAAAGAGCTTATACCTATCCCCCACAACTTCCTAGAGGGATCATCTATGCTCCTTGGACCACTCTCAACAACTAGAGAGTGACCAAGGTCCTTGAACAAAGAAGATGATATGTGCCTTGGTTGATGGTTCAAAGAAGAACCTCAAGGGCTTGATTTCTTCAACACAAGCAGCAAACAACCTATCCAAAGGTTGATAAACCTTCACTAGCTTGGTGTCAACAATCTTGCAAGGGCTTATAGCTTTTGGATAAGGGTTAGTACAAGATAAATAACCAAAACAGATGACTGATTTCAAGGTTTTTTCAACTTTGAAATCCTTACCAAACATAAACGTGCTTAAACCACAAGATCAAAGCACCTTTATAACATCAAATGGAACTCAAAATTACCCTTAAACAACACCAACTTTCAAAAACATAAAAAGGAATTACAATTTTCTTAAGATACGAACTTTTATAAATTTTAAAAAGGAATTACAATGTTTAAAGAGTAAAACTGGAACAAGGCTCTCTCACAGGTTGAGGAGTCCTTATATAGGCCACAAAGGCTGAGATTACAATGAAAACCCTAGCTACAAAGTCCCTAAAATGCCCCTTGAATCTTCTAGACGAATTTTGTTGATGAGCTATTTAAATGCATCCAAATCGTTCATTTTAGCTTTGTATCCAAGCAAGGAGTGTGGGCTGTTGATTTGGCCATGTGTCATTCCTTGTAGAGGAAGTTGGAATATGATTGGTTGACGTGTGAATGGGTGGGGTCCTTTGGTGAGTGGGATTGAGTGTTTTTGGTGTGGGATGGGTTTTAGGGTGTGTGAATCAAACGTGTGCCAGGGTAATTGGAATTAACCCTTTGTTTTAAGTGAGATGGTAACTGGGGAAAGGTGAATAGTAACTAGTTTTGATCCGTTTTTTGTGGAGTGGAAAGTGTTTGGCGCAATTCTTTGTTTGAAAGTTTCATATGCCCACCTTTGGTCCTTGTGTTTTGGCAGAATATGTATTAAACGTTTTTCAGCCACCAAAACTCATATCCTTTGTTAATAAAGTTTCCAACTATATACTTTAGCCACAAAACTTTGGTAAAAGGGTTTCAAGGGTTGTTTTTGCCATTTTTGCATAGTTTGAGGACTCATCTTGGACGTTATTGATCTTCAAAGGTCTTCATTGTATCTTTGAATTCATGAGGGACCATTATTGACGAGTTAAAATTGTTGAGGGACTAAACTTGCTAAATCTTCAAAGTTGAAGGACCTTTTTGTAATTTTGACAAACTTAAGGGACCAAACTTGTAATTATGAATATACAAGGGTATTAAGTGTCATTTCTTCATAAATGAAGGATCAATCTTGTACATCTTCAAGTCTTCAAGGGTTTTTCTTTGAGAAATCCATAACTAGGGCCCGGTTCATTGTACGACTTCGTTTCTCGTGTTCGTTTTTCCTTGTTTCTTGTGATCTTTTGTCTTTTTCACGATATCCATACCTAAAACACACAAGTAAACAAATACAAGCATATATATGGTATATTTATGACATTTTATGCATTTAAAGCCCGAAAAGAACGATGAGATCATGTATAAATGCCATCTCATCACTCCCCCATACTAAGCCATTGTCGTGCCCTCACGCAATGCTAGAATAAAGTATCTAAGCATATCCAATATTCAATTTTTATTACCATTTATTGAAAAGTAAAAGACTTGCAAAAATATTACGAAGATGTGTAAAGAGATAATGTATGATTTTCATCACGTAAGTGACTTTTAGGGTCAATGAATAGAAACAAGTGAATTTCCCATAGAGTAAAGTTCGTCATCCTTGATTGTCATACATTCCATGCTAAGTGCAAAAACGAGATCATTGTTGGTACAAGTCACAATGCTAACACTACTCATACGTCCAAATTGTGTAATACTTTTTCTCCCCGCAATCCTAGTTATTATAAAAGGAAATGGGTTTCTAGAATTTTTTAACTATTTTTCATGGATCACAAGTGATTCATATTGACTTATTTGAGTATTTATTAGTCCGAAAGTAAAGTAGCACGATTTAATCGATAGTTAGCCGAAGGACAAAATCTTTTAAAACGGCTTCTCGAGTATCTCCATAAGTTCATATCTTGACATAACTCGTTTCACGATTTGAGACCTTTCTCGGACCGATATTTGGCATGTACTTCATACTTCAAATCTTGGGAAGACGTTCTTGAAATTATGGTCTTCTCTTCATATTTTGGAATTTCTTCACTTGACGTTTTTGAGAGATTCTTCATACTTGGACCACGACTTCATCATTTTTCTTCAATCTTTATTTTGGACTTTGATATACAACGATCCGCCTCCTTTTCGGACTTGGATATATTTATCCTCATACCTTGTAAGGGTCTTTTTGGATAGACTTTCTCCATGATCTTTAGGGGAGTAATTGCTTTTCGTCGTGTGTCTCAATCCTTCATATTGATTTAGGAATAATGATACTTCACATCATCTTGGATATTTAGCAACAAAATAGAGCTCCTCATGCCTTGTTAGGGCCTTTTTGGATCTTCACCAATCTTCGCGTCCCGCTTCAATAAGTTATGCCTTGGCTATGAACTCTATTCAACCCCGAGCAACTTTTAAACGATCTTGTGCTAGAAGCTAAGTAACCTTTCAAATCGTACGACCTTACTTATTGCAATTATTTTTATTCCTAATGCAATGATCTTATGGGAGAAAAAGCCACAATTAAAAACATATGAGTTTTGAAAGAACATTTTCATGTTCTACGTTTAGCATGATCACTTGTCTAACTCTATCATTTCTCGTCCTTCACTATTTAAAGACCTCCAATAAAAGAGACTCGTGAATACTTAGCCATGCAAGTCAAAATTAAGCCAAATTTGGATTAGCTTTCATCAAGACTATATCAAATCAAAGTTTTGGGTTTTCAAGCCACCTATAGGATCTTGCACTTTCTTGTAGTTTTTCAAGTTTAGAGAATGCATTTTATAGTTCCCTTGATAAGTGACTTTCTAGGATCAATTATAGGAACTTGCGAAAAGTTCTTGTTCTTAACCCGAATGAGCTAAGACTTTCACGTTTTAAAGTTCCCTATATAAAAGTCTAGCAAAACTTGATTCGAGCGGGTTAAAGAATGTAAAGGGCTCCAAATGCCCATCAAGTCAAGAATTAGCTCTTATTCTACCCATCGGAAAATATACATTCGTGTCTTAAAAACACTTATGATAACTAAGAAAAATTTAAAATTTGGCCATTTTTAGCCTTATTAGTAACAAAATAAAACAAAACGTTGAAAGTTGGAAAACTTGAGGGCGTAGCAAAGCAAGTATCTATTCACCCCCCGCATACTAAAATTAAACATTGTCCTCAATGTTTCGAGTCTAAAGGTGGAGCACCCCCATACTAGAGACGAAGAATCGAATGCTTAGGATCTAGCATGGAAAGGGTGATCAACAATATATCTAAAGCCGTTTATTAATTATGCTAAAAGATAATTGTTAGAACAATAAATGATATGTCATGGATTCGTGAAAAACTTATTCAAGTAAATGATCGAGGCTCGCGTAAACGAACACGAGAGTCTTTAATCGTAGCGATGATGATGATCTCGATAACACATTCACAAACAACCACGAGACAACGAGTTGGAAGGGCACAAATCCCCTCTCATTATTTATTAGAAAGCATAAAAAGGATAAGCATGGGATCTCCCCCACGAGGCACCTCGTTTTTTATTACTGATTCATGAGCTCGACTCGATCCCCTCAATGCTAATTATCATTGAGGAAGGTGACTTGGTCGAGGTCATCCAATGAAGGAACTTCCCCACCAAAGTAGTGCTTAAGCCTATGTCCATTCACCTTAAAGTTAGGACCATCATTTTGAGCTAGCTCGATGGTCCCATAAGGAAACACTTGTGTAATGGTGAAAGGACCCGACCAACGAGATCTCAATTTCCCGAAAAATATCTTTAATCGAGAGTTAAAAAGTAAAACTTGATCACCAACGTTAAAAACCCGGTTTTTAATCTTTGCATCATGAAAATTTTTAGTATTTTCTTTGAAAATTAATGAATTTTCATAAGCATTATCTCTTAATTCATCCAATTCATTCAATTGTATTTTCCGGTGATCTCCCGCGGTCTTCAAGTCAAAATTAGCATGCTTAAGGGCCCAATATGCCTTATGCTCCAATTCAATGGGCAAATGACAATTCTTCCCATAGACTAACTTATAAGGAGTACAACCGATAGGTGTCTTAGAAGCGGTCCTAAAGGCCCATAAAGCGTCATCGAGTTTGTCGGACCAAAATGATTGTAGGAAAGTTACGTCTCTTGTTTAGGAAAACAAAAGAGCGTAAATGAGCGGAAAGTATTAAGTGACGATTTAGGAAAATCAACCACTAATGACCTAAATAAGTTCGTTTCCCAAGGAGGTATATGTGTGTGAATAAATCGTAATTGGTTTGAGATTAATATATGAAAGAAGGGGATGAGAAAATAGAATGACGAGAACGTGAAAATTATTACTACGACGACTAAAATTAAAACCGTAAAAAGAGCTCAAATAAAGTAAATTCTAAAAATTCACAAAAAATACCAAAAATCAAATTAAATAAACTAAGAGTTTACAAATGATCAAAATTTCTTCAAACCTTTTAATTAATTAAATATTAATTTTTTAATGCTAATTAAAGCCCTAAAAATCAAAATAATTATTAAAAAGCCCAAATAAAGATTTTTCACTTTGTAAACCTCTAAAATGACCAAATAAGACTAAAAACTATTTTTATAAATTTTTAAACTAATTAAAACTATTTAAAATGATTAAAAACTATTAAAACTTAAAATAATTCTATAAATTAGAAAATGAAGATAAAATTAATCTAAGAGTAGCAAAAATCTTATTTTAATGTATTAAACCTAAGAAAAATATAAAAAGTGCAAAAAAGTAAAATTTGAAATTTAATAATAAAATAATATTAAAAATCAAAAATTCTAAAAAAATTCTAAAAACTTGAAAACTAGTTTATTTTTACCTAAATAATCAGAAAATGAAAGTGAAATTACCAAAATACCCCTAATGGGCCCCTAAATGGGCTAAAATAGAAAACAGTCCAAACTAATGGGCTTTTAGGCCCAAAAACTTCAACTAAGCCCAAATGACCTGAAAAAGCCCTATCTGACTCAAAATTTAATTCTAAACACAAAAGTCAGAAGGCCCAAAAGCTGTTTTTGAGCTTATCACAGCTTAAAAGGTCAACAGCTTATTCTTATTGGGCCAATAAGCCCATTAAGCAATAAGCCAATGCCATAAGCTCTAATTGAACACACAACCTTCTTTTGAGATGCCTAAGAGATCTGTGAAAAGAAATTTTGAAAAAGCACATTCAATAAGCCAGAAATAAGCAAAGTAGAATTTCACTTAAAGAAAAAATAGTCGACTTAGAGTTCTAGACCACCTCAGACCTTCTAATAAGTTGCAAAAGACTCTAAATGACTTAATTAAGACAAATCAACAAAGAAAAGTTCAATAAGCCAAGCCAAATAAGCATAATAAGCTGATAAGCACTGATTTAAAAGTCAAAGTTCTTGTTTTCTAGTCAAACCTCAAAGTCAACCCCTCAAATGCTCCAGAATGAACAAATGGGTCAAATAAGTGACACCTATTACAAAAGCCAAGTTGTTGTATGCACCAATAAGCAGTTCTCAAAAATAAGCCAAATTGTGCTTATTTGACCAAAAGTCAAAGTCAACCAAAATTAACCAAAAGCTCAGGGATTGTTTATAGGCTTGTTTTAAGCAATTTTTGTGAAGAACTCAAGGTGGAGTCCTTGTGAATCAAGTGGTCAGTTGACCAAATGACAACAGATTTTGGACAAATAAGGCTAATAAGCCAGTTAGCTTATAAGCACTATAATAAGCAAACCAAATAGCCAAATAGTCTCACAAGTAGCACAAAAACAATTTCTAAGCAACAAACAAGCAGGGCATACACTAGATAACAAAATGCAAGGCAAAATTGAGGTGGTCACTTTGCTGATGCAAATGACCACTTTAGCCAACTTTGACACGCACAATAAGCCACCAAATCCAACAAACAGATACTGCACAGATTGCTTATCACCTAAACTCTTCCCAAACCAGATTTCAGACCTTAGATCCAATAAAAAAAGAATTTATTTGATCTGATGTGTTTGACCAATTTCAAACCACTTTTATCAGATTTTTCCAAAACTTTGAAAACCTTAACCAAACCACTTGATACTTAACCAGTGACCAAAACTTGTTGCATATGACTTGTTTAGACTCTCCAAACCCTAAGAACCAAGGGCACAAGGCCACAAGCCCTTATGATCCCAAAATCCCAAACAGCCTTGTTTTAGTCCTTTTTCAAACAAACTTTTTATTCAATCAAACAACCTACTAATTTTATGGTTCAATTAGCTCAACTAGGTGACAACTAAGAGATAACAACAATAAAACACAAAGCACAAACACAAGAACAACAAATCACATAGCAAAATTCATATCAGACATAAACATGTGATTTTTTAGAGGAAACTTAAAAAGAGCTTATACCTATCCCCCATAACTTCCTAGAGGGCTCAGTTATGCTCCTTGGACCACTCTCAACAACTAGAGAGTGACCAACGTCCTTGAACAAAGAAGATGATATGTGCCTTGGTTGATGGTTCAAAGCAGAACCTCAAGGGCTTGATTTCTTCAACACAAGCAGCAAACAACCTATCCAAAGGTTGATAAACCTTCACTAGCTTGGTGTCAACAAGCTTACAAGGGCTTATAGCTTTTGGATAAGGGTTAGTACAAGATAAATAACCAAAACAGATGACTGATTTCAAGGTTTTTCAACTTTGAAATCCTTACCAAACATAAACGTGCTTAAACCACAAGATCAAAGCACCTTTATAACATCAAATGGAACTCAGAATTACCCTTAAACAACACCAACTTTCAAAAACATAAAAAGGAATTACAATTTTCTTAAAATACCAACTTTTATAAATTTTAAAAAGGAATTACAATGTTTAAAGAGTAAAACTGGAACAAGGCTCTCTCACATGTTGAGGAGTCCTTATATAGGCCACAAGGGCTGAGATTACAATGAAAACCCTAGCTACAAAGTCCCTAAAATGCCCCTTGAATCTTCTAGACGAATTTTGTTGATGAGCTGTTTAAATGTATCCAAATCGTTCATTTTAGCTTTGTATCCAAGCAAGGAGTGTGGGCTGTTGATTTGGCCACGTGTCATTCCTTCTAGAGGAAGTTGGAATGTGATTGGTTGACGTGTGAATGGGTGGGGTCCTTTGGTGAGTGGGATTGAGTGTTTTTGGTGCGGGATGGGTTTTAGGGTGTGTGAATCAAACGTGTGCCAAGGTAATTGGAATTAACCCTTTGTTTTAAGTGAGATGGTAACTGGGGGTGAAAGGTGAATAGTAACTAGTTTTGATCCGTTTTTTGTGGAGTGGAAAGTGTTTGGCGCAATTCTTTGTTTGAAAGTTTCATACGCCCACCTTTGGTCGTTGTGTTTTGGCAGAATATGTATTAAACGTTTTTCAGCCACCAAAACTCATATCCTTTGTTAATAAAGTTTCCAACTTTATACTTTGGCCACAAAACTTTGGTAAAAGGGTTTCAAGGGTTGTTTTTGCCATTTTTGCATAGTTTGAGGACTGATCTTGGACATTATTGATCTTCAAAGGTCTTCAATGTATCTTTGACTTCATGAGGGACCATTATTGACAATTTAGAATTATTGAGGGACTAAACTTGCCAAATCTTCAAAGTTGAAGGACCTTTTTGTAATTTTGACAAACTTAAGGGACCAAAATAGTAACTATGAATATACAAGGGTATTAAGTGTCATTTCTTCATAAATGAAGGATCAATCTTGTACATCTTCAAGTCTTCAAGGATTTTTCTTTGAGAAATCCATAACTAGGGCCCGGTTCATTGTACGGCTTCGTTTCTCGTGTTCGTTTTTCCTTGTTTCTTGTGATCTTTTGTCTTTTTCACGATATTCATACCTAAAACACACAAGTAAACAAATACAAGCATATATATGGTAGATTTATGACATTTTATGCATTTAAAGCCCGAAATAATGATGAGATCATGTATAAATGCCATCTCATTAGGTTCCAACTCTGTACATTTGATATCACCTTCTTCAGTTGTACAAAAGTCTATTTTGGATTATTTTAGAAAAACTTGAAAATACAAAAATAAAATAAAACGTAAATATCCCTATAAAAACAAAATAAAAAATGAAAAATCTTTAAAAAATACCAATAATATTCTTCTCGACATGTCTTTCAGTATTGATAATATGGACGCACCTAGAAATGTCGCTGAATAACGACGCGGGGATGTGCATAAAGCTCGAATGAAAGTTGTAAATATTTTTCAAAACATGTCATTTCAATGATTTACAATTATCTCAGATTGTGACTCGTGCCTCAAAGAAAGGAAAGTTGATCACGGATGATAACTTATCCTCAACAACGGGAAAATTAATTTTCTCGATCATGAGCTATTATTAAAAACATTCCAAGTTTTTTAAGCTCATGTAAAAGACTTGCAGTTAAATGTCAGACTGTAACTCGAACTTCAAATAAAGGAAAGTGTATCTTTAAAGATAACTTATCCTAACAACGGGTAGAGCAATCTATCACGGGTTGAGCTTGTAATCACTTTCAGATTGTAACCCAGATTTATATTCACGGGGGAGTGTACAGTTTAGTGCGCTTACCCTCAATAAAAGAAGAGAAATCTTCTTACACTTGAGTGGATTCGTCAAGACATTCAAAGTCTATGAACTCAAGTTTATGCTTTAGAAAAACCATGTCGCCAAAAAGAAATGGTTTTCAAAAAGCGTTGATGATGACGTATAGTCCCTAGTCGGGCTAGATAGTCCGACTCACGGGTACTACCCGTATCCATCAAGAATGGATTAATGCTTATGCGATGCGCGCACAACCTAGGAGGCCCAATAAGTCGTTGTCGCACATACGGTTTATTACTTAACCGTGTCCTCGTCGCACTACGACAGGATCAACCAAGAATATAATCTACCTTATGATTATATTCGCCTAAGGAAAGAGGATATACACTTACCTCAGTTATGTGATAAAGATCAATCTATTTTGAGTCATTATCCCTTCCTTAGGCCGCAAGAATAGGGAGCCCATCTAGGACTCTTCGAGTAGAATAGGAACCCACATGGATCCACAAAGATACGATACACATAATACCCTAAACCCTACCATACTCCAATCGATTACTTTCTCTCACGCCGGAGTCTAATCGTGGGTCATAAACCCACGGTAAGCCTAACGGTGTCTATTTTAGTGCGCAGGGTCCTTAAACAAGTTTCACTTGATGCAAGAGCCAGAGTCCAGAAGACACTGAATTAAGCCTAATTCGGGTCAAGATCGGTCCATCCAACTTTTGTATCAACAAGTTGGCGCCATCCGTGGGACCCTACAATAAACTCTAAGCAATGGCGAAAAATGGTGCAAACGAAGGCCATCAAAGATCTTCGAGGGTAGATGGTCACATTGCATCTGCGACTGTTACTCCTAGATCTGCCAGTGAGGCAAACAGTCGGGATGTGACAAATCCACCTCCCAGAGGAACGCATATACTATTCTCAACTCCCCTACCTACTATCAACGAAAGGGATGTGGGACATGAGTCAACCCAAACCCCTCCTAATAAAGATAAAAGGAGGATACACCTCGCATCAGAAGAAAGCGAGGAAGTAATCGCTACTGAGGCACGCGCGATGGAAGAACATGTAGCGAATAATCTGCAAGCCCTCATCCCACTAGTTGCCAAACACATGAAAAATCATAAGGGTATAAAAGGAAAGGAGTGCGCAGAACGCGGTCAATCCTATGAAAGCGATCCATCAAGATCGGGTGATAACCACCCTGCAAAGCGCAAGCGTGAATTTTACTCTTCAGATGACCTATACTTCTCACAACCTTGGAGAAGAGCTAGAAAAAATGCTTTCACAAGACGCATACAGTATTACTCAGATACAAGAAAGCGTCGCATGCCAGCAAACATAAAAACATACGATGGCACATTAGATCCAGAAGACCACCTAACAGTCTTCGAATCCCAAGCAGGTATTAAGCAATGGCCAGAACCTGTATGGTGCAATATGTTCAATTCTACAATTGTAGGAAACGCGCGGATCTGGTTTGATAAACTTCTGCCACGAACAATTAATGGGTTTGAAGCATTGCGAAAAGCAATCAAAAGAAACTATGTGCAACAGAAAAGACATGATATGAGTGCTATATCACTCGCAAGAATTAAGCAGAACCAGGGCGAATACCTGGAGGACTTTTGATACAAGAGATTTGAATGGGTTCAATTTAAGTTCTCGGTATCTTCTCGAATCTATCACGGTTCAAAGTGGAATAGTTGTTCTTGGTTACTAAAATCGGGTTTGGTTTTCTACTCTACTAAAAAGGATTAAGTGCACAAAGATATTAAACTAAAAGCAGTTAATTAAATAAGACTAAAATACAATTAAACATTTAAACAATAAAACAGAAACAGTAAATACCCCTTACTAGAAAACAACTGATTTGGAATATTATGCTTATCCGGAATAAACTAAACAGCCACCTTCATTCGGAATATTGATTAGAAATAGGCTTCATGCGGAATAATAAAGAAGAAAAGCTTGATCCGGAATCTTCACTTCATTCGGAATAAATTGGCCAAAAACCTTCATTCGGAATATTCTAAAAAATAAGCTTCATTCGGAACATTTCCTTCATCCGGAATAATTAAGACAAAAATGATGATTCGGAATGACCCTTCATTCGGAGCATTTAAGAAAGACTGAATCGGAATATTTTTGTAAACCTTGATTCGGAATAATGCCACTCATCCGGAATATTGATTATTCCAGATGAACTAACTGATCCGGAATAGCTGAATTAAATCTATTGGTTCGTAATGTCTGACTTGATTCGGAGTAAATTAACTAAGATCCTTCATCCGGAATATTGGCTGACTCGGAATATTTTAATGTAAAGCTTGACTCGGAATGTTTAATAAACAAGATGCTTCATTCGGAACATTTAAGGAAACACCTTATCCGGAATGTTTTAACAAACCCTTCATCCGGAATAAACTTGCTTCATTCGGAATCTGGGCTGATGAAGAAGTGCGAAGAACAGAGAAACCACAAAGCCACGAATTTAACCAAAATCAACATAGTTTTTAACCAAAACTTAAACAAAACTAATCACCAATCATTTACTAACAATAAACATCAAATCAAAACAATAAAAACACAAAACCCACTTACTTTTGAAGATTAAAATCAACCAAATAAGAACTTTAAACTTTAAATAAAAAAGATGAAGATGAACAAGATGAAATGAACGATTGTATTGATTGATAAAGGTTAAGTAAACTAAAGGGAAGATTAAACTTACAAGATTCAACAAAAATGAAAAATCATTAACACCTTAATGGTGTTGGTTACCTACGAAACAAAGAAAAGAAAGAAAACTGGAAAAAATAAAAGCTAGCTAATGTGTGGGGAGGAGTCTTCTATTTATAGGAGATGTGGTTGGTTGGTGAGTGGGATTTCTTCCTTTCCTCTTGTCTTCTCGTCTTTTCAGAAAAGTTGACGTTTTCGATTTCGATTCGGGATTTGTCGACGAATAAATTCAACTCGTCTTAAATTTCTTCGTTTAATAGACTTGAGTTCTTCGACATATGTAAATCTTCCATCTTTGGTCCTTTTCTTCGATAAATCTTCAAATAGGCCCATTGACTTCAAATCTTTTGCATCTCTTGGACAATAGACTTTGTCTTGAGTCTTTTTCTTTGATAAAACCCGTGCAATCCCATGTTTTCTTTAATATTTATCCAGTTGGCTCTGAAAACACAACAAACACACAGACCACGCATAATTCCAAACAAATGACATTAAATACGCGTTTTGGTCTTGTTTTAGTAAGAAATAAGTGGTAAAAGGATGGGTGTTTTCACACCTATCAAATCCCCTACACTTAACCATTGCCATGCCCTCATGCAATGCTTAGTGATAAAGCAAGTTTACACTTTTCTCATAATCAATCAACCTTGGCCTTATTAACATACTACTAAAACAAAAATTAGAGTACTAAGAGAAATTAAAACGTTAAAGGAAACAAAAGGATAGAAAACCATTTTCACTTGAAAATAGCTACATGGAAATAACTTGCAAAGAGATCTAAGACTTACATTAGGGCTTCGGTGCTGCGAAGATTTATCACCCTCAAGTTTCACGTTCCCTAAACTAAGCTTAAAAACGAGATCATTGTTATTATAAGTTAGCAAAACAAACACTTACACACATGGCTTAATTATATGCTTAAACTCCCTTATTCCTAGGTGTATCTCTTATATTTTATTTTTGTCTTAGAATGATCATGAAGATGCATTTTTGGACTTATTGCGATAGTTTATTTAGGCTGAAAGCGAAGTAGGACGATTTGATTAATAGTTAGCTAAAGGATAAAATCTCTTAAAACTGCTTCTCGGGATATCAAAAAGTTCATATCTTGACATAACTCGCTTCACGATTTGAGACCTTTCTCGGGCCGATATTTGGCATGTACTTCATACTTCATATCTTTGAGAGACGTTCTTGAGATAATGGTATTCTCTTTGTTAATAAAGTTTCTTCACTTGGAGACTTTTGAGGGATACTCCAACTTTGTTGACCACGACTTCATCATTATTTCTTCAATCGTTAATTGGGATTTTGAGATACAACGATCCGCCTCCTTTTCGGACATGGATCTATTTATCCTCGTACCTTGTTAGGGTCTTTACGGATAGACTTCTCCATGATCTTTATGGGAGTTGATTGCTTTTCGTCGTGAGTCTTGATCCTTCATATTGATTTTGGGAATAATGCTTTTCACATCACCTTAGATCTTTAGCAATAAAATGGAATCCTCATGCCTTGTTAGGGCCTTTTCGGACTCGCCAATCTTCACGCCCCGCTTCATAAGTTATGCCTTGGCTATGAACTCTTATCATTACCGAGCAACTTTTAAACGATCTTGGGCTAGAAGCTAAGTTATTCAATAAAATTGTACGACCTTACTTATTGCAGATAAATTATTAGCAAGCGATGGGAGAATAGGCTTATAATCACACCAAGTGTGCTTGTGCAAGAATACCGACTTATAATTGGCTCTATCATTTCTCGTTCTCCACAATTTAAAATCTCAAGTAATGAGACTCGCGGATGCTTAGCCTAATAAACCAATTAAGGTCTACATGGTTAAGGATACTTGCTAGAATAAACTTGGATAAGTCTATTCGGGTTGAGTCAAAATAATCGCAACGGGCCTAATATGTCAAAGACTTCAAAACTTGCTACACCACTTTATTAATATTTTTGACTTTATTGCGGGATATATACATATGAAAGCAACGATAAAAATTTAAAAATTACGACTAAATGGACAAAGTTAATTAAAAATTTGAAAATGCTGAAAAAGATGATTTTCCGGTTAAATGAAGGCATTTTAAGGGAAAAGTCCACTTAAAACTTCGATAGAAGTCCCCCCTACACTTAATATAAACATTGTTCTCAATGTTTAACCATGTGGGAAAAGTATCCCCTACACTTATGACATTGTGCACGTTGGTTAAATCAAGATAAGGAAGAGACGACTAAAGTGATCAATTTCAAATGTGAGTATGAAGAAAATTAAATCACGATAGTTGAGAGATAGAACCGGATTTCGGATAACACGGGAGCATGGTTCTTCAAAGGTTTCAAAAGTGCATTCATCCCTGTAATCACATCACCACAAAAACACAAACAACCTATATAGGTCCCCCTACACTTAGGAGGTAAAACGGAAAGGGATAGATACTCGGGTTGCCTCCCGAGGAGCGCTTGTTTTTTATAACCGAGTCACGAGCCAGACTCGACCCAAAATTAGTTCATGGGAAACGTGGTGAGGGATAGAATCATCTCATGAGAGATGTCCTCACCAAAGTACAACTTCACTCGTTGGCCATTCACCTTAAAATTAGGTCCATTAGGTTGAGCGAGCTCGAGAGTACCATATGGAAAAATTTGGGCAATGGTGAATGGGCCGGACCAACGAGATTTTAGCTTGCCCGAAATGATTTTCAACCGAGAGTTGAAGAGTAAAACTTTGTCTCCAACTTGGAACTCTCGGTTTTTAATCTTAGTGTCATGAATGAGCTTAGTCTTTTCCTTATAGATCAAAGAATTTTCATAAGCCTCATTCCGGAGTTCATTGAGCTCATTGAGTTGGATTTTGCGTAGGTCACCGGCTTTGTTGATATCGAAATTAGCCCACTTCAAGGCCCAGTAAGCCTTGTGCTCCAACTCAATGGGGAGGTGGCATGCTTTCCCGTACATGAGACGATATGGAGTACAACCAATCGGAGTCTTGTAAGCGGTACGAAAAGCCCAAAGAGCATCATCAAGTTTATCGGCCCAAGAGGCACGATGCTCTCCCACGGTTCATTCAAGAATTCACTTTAACCCTCGGTTGGATATTTTAGCCTGGCCATTAGTTTGTGGGTGGTATGCGGTGGAAAGACGATGATTGACACCATACTTAGCCATGACTCTTGCGAATTGATCATTGCAAAAATGAGTCCGGCGATCACTAATAATGACACGAGGCACACCGAATCTAGCGAATAGCGACTTCAAAAAGTTACAAAACACCCTTGCATCGTTAGTGGGTAAAGCTTTGGCTTCAACCCATTTAGAAACGTAGTCAACGGCTACAAGGATGTATTTGTTTCCTTTAGATGAAGGGAATGGCCCCATAAAGTCGATGCCCCATACATCAAAGATTTCACATTCTTGTATGACATTTTGAGGCATCTCATCTTTATGTGTGATCTTGCCTTGTTTTTGGCAAGCATCACAATGTTTAACCATCTCGTGAGCATCACGATAAATGGTGGGCAATTAAAATCCCGAGTCAAACACTTTCTTAGCGGTGAAGTTGGGACCAAAGTGACCACCGGTGGGTCCTTTGTGGCAAGCTTCGAGAATGTCTAAAACTGCCGGTCCATCAACACATCGGTGAATAATCAAATCAGCGCATTGTTTGAAGAGATACGGGTCATCCCAAAAGTAAGTCTTAATATCTTTAAAGAACTTTTTCTTTTGTTGGGATGTTAACACGTCAATGAGAAATCCACCCGCCAAGTAGTTTGAAATGTCCGCAAACCACGGGGTTTCATCATAATTCGAGTTGATAGACATTAAGGTCTCCAGGGGAAAAGAGTCATTTATCTCTTTGTTCGGATGATCCCCTTGAGAAGGATCCTCAAGTCTACTGAGATGATCCGCGGCTAGGTTTTCGGCTCCCTTCTTATCGCGAATTTCGATTTTAAATTCTTGAAGTAGCAAAACCCAACGAAGAAGTCTTGGTTTAGAATCTTGTTTAGTTAACAAGTACTTCAACGCGGAATGATCGGTATACACGATGGTGGTAGAAAGAACAAGATAGGGGCGAAATTTTTCAAAAGCATTGACAACAACTAAAAGCTCTTTTTTGGTTGTCATGTAATGCAATTGAGCCCCCGTCATTGTCTTGCTAGCGTAATGGATCGGTTGGAAGTGTTTATTCACTTGGCCCAAAACCGCTCCAATAGCAAAGTCGCTAGCATCGCACATCAACTCGAAAGGCAGCTCCCAATTAGGGGTAACCAAGACGGGTGCCTTAGTTAGCTTATCCTTAAGAAGGTTGAAGGCTTCAATACACTCTTTGGAACAGATAAAAGGAGTATCTTTTTCCAAGAGGTGGGTCATCGGGCGAGCGATTTTAGAAAAATCTTTGATGAATCGACGGTAGAAGCCCGCATGACCAAGGAAACTTCTCACACCCTTCACAGTTGAAGGTGGAGGCAATTTTGCAATAACATCGACTTTAGCACAGTCCACTTCAAGACCGGCTTTGGAGATTTTGTGTCCTAGCACGATGCCCTCTTTTACCATGAAATGGCATTTTTCCCAATTAAGAACAAGGCGAGTGTCTTCACATCGCTTAAGCATATGTTCTAAATTGGCAGGGCAAGCAGAGAAAGAATCGCCATAAACCGAGAAATCATCCATGAAGACTTCCATAGTTTCTTCAACCATATCATGGAAGATAGCCATCATACACCTTTGGAACGTCCCAGGAGCATTGCATAAACCGAAAGGCATGCGTTTGTAAGCAAATGTTCCGTAGGGACAAGTGAATGTGGTTTTCTCTTGGTCTTTGGGATCAATGGGAATTTGAAAATACCCAGAGAAACCGTCTAAGAAGCAATAGTAATCATTACCCGCTAGACGCTCGAGCATTTGATCCATGAAAGGAAGAGGAAAGTGATCTTTTCTCGTGGCATCATTGAGTTTGCGATAGTCGATACAAACTCTCCACCCAGTAACGAGACGAGTAGGAATCAACTCGTTGTGTTCATTGGGAACAACGGTTATTCCGCCCTTCTTGGGCACACAATGGACGGGACTTACCCATGGCGAATCCGAAATAGGGTAAATCATTCCAGAATCTAGAAGTTTGATAACCTCTTGTTTGATGACGTCGTAAATTCGAGGATTAACCCTTCTTTGGCTCTGGATTGCGGGTTTAAAGTCATCTTCCATGAGAATCTTGTGAGTACAAAAGTTTGGATCAATTCCGCGGATATCGGAAATTTTCCAAGCAATTGCCTTCTTATGATCTTTAAGCACGACGATAAGGCGATATTTTTCTTCTTCTTTCAAGTCCTTAGCGATGATGATGGGCGACTTCTTCTTATCTTCAAGGAACACATACTCGAGATGGGATGGTAACTCCTTAAGCTCTAAATCCGGAGGATTTTCGATGGAAGGTGGATTCAAATTCGGTTCATCGATAGCAATAGCCTTGGGAGATGGTGGAGAAATATGGTCCTCTTTGAGAAGTTTCTCAATGAGACGAATGTCTTCATCCCAATCGGTAGGAGAATCGTCATATTCTGAGTTCACATCTCCCATAGTTGCTTCAAATTCTTTCCAAAGGAAATCACTTTCTCCAAATAGAGTTAGTGATGGAGCAATAGAGGAAACGGTCTCAACATTGGGAGGAGAGGTAAGAATACTTTTGCAAGCATCATTAAAGTGTTCTTCACAAGCCTCATCAAGAACGTCGATACAATTAACACTCTCGTATGAATAAGGCTGTTTAGAAATCTTACCCATTTTGAAGACAATTTGATCGTCACCAACTCTCATGATAAGCTCACCCGCTTCTACATCGATGAGAGTGCGACCGGTCCTCAAGAATGGACGTCCAACGATTAACGGAACCCGAGGGTCTATCTCGTAGTCGACGACAACAAAATCCACCGGGAAGGTGAATTTGTCAACGCCAACGAAAACGTCTTCGGCTATCCCCACTGGATAAGCAACCGTACGGTTAGCTAATTCCAAAGTCATTTTGGTGGGGACTAGCTCAGGGAGAGACAATTGCTTCCAAACGCTTAGAGGCATTAAATTGATACTAGCACCTAGATCTGCCAGGGCCATGCAATTCTCTACTCCCGAGAAGTTGCAAGGGATTAAGAAGCAACCCGGATCACCAAGTTTGGTTGGCAATTTCCTTAAGAGCACTGCAGAGCAATTCTCGTTAAGTTGGGTATTAGCAATATCAAGAAGCTTTTCCTTGTCACTAAGAAGATCTTTAAACATCTTCGCATATTTAGGCATGTGAGCGAGAGCCTCAGCGAAGGAGATGTTGAAATTCAATTGTTTAAACATTTTGAGAAAGTTTGAAACTTGAATATCATCCTTGCTTTTGAGCTTCTCTTTCCTCAACCTTGAGGGATAAGGTATATCGGAAGAAGAGGAAGGCTTTGGAATAGTAGGATCACTCACATCCTTGGGTGGTGGAGGGGTAGAAGTAAGAGGTGGAGGAACTGGGGAAGTAGAAAGGTGAGGAATATGACTAGGTGACTCGTTTTCCTTAGTCACAATCACCGGTGTAGGTATAGGAAGCTCGGGTTCCTTGGTACCTTTTCCACTGCGAGTGGTGATTGCTTTCATCTCCCCTCTTGGATTAGCCACGGTGTTACTCGGAAGAGTTCCCGAAGAAGAGGTTTGATTACCTTGGAAGAAACCAGCCATCATGTCCCTTAGGTCATTCGTTTGACTACTCAAAGAATTTCGCATATCGGCTCTAAGATCATTCCCTTGTTTCACCATGTCGCCCTTCAAATTAATAATCTGGATCTGCAGATTCTTCACCAACACATCATTCGTCCGCATGTACGTTTCGACCTCGTGGTTGAAAACGGTGGGTTGGGTAGGAGGAGGTGCTTGATAAGCAGGTGGTTGGTAAGGAGCGGGTTGGTAAACTTGATTAGGATTTTGAGGTGGATATGGTTGTCTTTGAGGTGGTTGGTGTGGTGCTCGAGGTTGGTTTTGATTGGTTCGGTTAAGGTTTTGTTGTTGGTTTTGATTGGGTGGAGGAAAACCGGGCGGGGAAAGAAAGTTGTTGGAACGATAGCTTAGCAAGTTACGGTCTCTTTGAGGACGAGCTTGATAACCGGCTGGAGGATAGGTTCCGTATGCTGCGTTAACATTCTCACAAGGATAGTCTTGGGTGGAGGTACAAGTAGTGTAAGAGTGAGGACCCCCGCATATTTCACATGGTTGGCTTACAGCATTGACTTGAGCGTTTTAAGCGTTGATGCTTTTGGTGTTGTTAGCGGTTTGGGCAACAAGCGATTCAAGAAGCAAAGTAATTTTGTCAAGTCTCTTGTCGTTGTCACTAGTGCTCGCACTAGCGGCATTGGTCTGAACACTCTTGGTTTGCACTCTAGACTTATTCTCAATAATATCCAAGCGGCATTAGAACTCTTAACCAAAATATTACCCCCCGAGACACTATTTAGTAAATCTTGGTCATTCATGCTTAAACCATTGTAAAAAGTATTAATTTGGTGCACTTTGGTAAAACCATGTTGTGGGCACTTTCTTAAAAGGTCTTTAAAACGGTCCCAAGATTCACTAAAAGACTCATCGTACTTTTGTTCAAAATTAATAATTTCATTCCGCAAAGCGGTAGTACGAGAGGGTGGGAAAAAGTAGTTTATGAATTTGGTCTCTAAGTCCGTCCACGTAAGAATACTTTGTGGCGGTTCCTTTGCAAGCCAATGTCAGGCTTGTCCCTCTAAGGAGAAAGGAAAAAGTTGTAAACGGATTACCTCTTGTGGAACACCATTGAATTTGACCGTATTTGTGAGTTGAAGAAACCTTTTGATGTGGTCATGAGGATCATCAATGGTACGCCCCAAGAATGTTTGAGCAGAGACCATTTGAATAAATCCGGATTTGAGCTCAAAGTTGTTGGCTATAATCGCGGGTATCACAATAGGATCGTTGTTCCCCTCTACATGTGCTTGCAAAAGTTCAATCATAGGGCGATTGTCCGGTAGAGGTTCATTGTTGTTATTATTCATGTTGTTTTGAGGTGGATTATTATTATTGTTGTGTGCACTGGTCATGTCAAAGTTATCGAGAGTCTCGGGCTCTTGATAAGACGTTGATCGAGTGCGCATACACCTACAAAAGAACTAACAAAGCAAACAAGAAATATTTTTGGTGTTTTATGTTTTTTTTTTTGTTTTTTTTTAATTTTTGAAAATTTTATATTTTTTTAGGGTTTTTGAAAATTTTTATGAAAAAGTAACGTTCACGGCGAACGGATCCCAAAATCCAAATTCTCACAAAAAAACTGTTAATCCTTACGAGAAGAGCCAGCAGCGGCGCCATTTGATACAAGAGATTTGAATGGGTTCAATTTAAGTTCTCGGTATCTTCTCGAATCGATCACGGTTCAAAGTGGAATAGTTGTTATTGGTTACTAAAATCGGGTTTGGTTTTCTACTCTACTAAAACGAATTAAGTGCACAAAGATATTAAACTAAAAGCAGTTAATTAAATAAGACTAAAATACAATTAAAAATTTAAACAATAAAACAGAAATAGTAAATACCCCTTACTAGAAAACAACTGATTCGGAATATTATGCTTATCCGGAATAAACTAAACAGCCACCTTCATTCGGAATATTGACTAGAAATAGGCTTCATGCGGAATAATAAAGAAGACAAGCTTGATCCGGAATCTTCACTTCGTTCGGAATAAATTGGCCAAAAACCTTCATTCGGAATATTCTAAAAAATAAGCTTCATTCGGAACATTTCCTTCATCCGGAATAATTAAGACAAAAATGCTGATTCGGAATGACCCTTCATTCGGAGCATTTAAGAAAGACTGAATCGGAATATTTTTTGTAAACCTTGATTCGGAATAATGCCACTCATCCGGAATATTGATTATTCTGGATGAACTAACTGATCCGGAATAGCTGAATTAAATCTATTGGTTCCGAATGTCTGACTTGATTCGGAATAAATTAACTAAGATCCTTCATCCGGAATATTGGCTGACTCGGAATATTTTAATGTAAAGCTTGACTCGGAATGTTTAATAAACAAGATGATTCATTCGGAACATTTAAGGAAACACCTTATCCGGAATGTTTTAACAAACCCTTCATCCGGAATAAACTTGCTTCATTCGGAATCTGGGTTGATGAAGAAGTGCGAAGAACAGGGAAACCACAAAGCCACGAATTTAACCAAAATCAACAAAGTTTTTAACCAAAACTTAAACAAAACTAATCACCAATCATTTACTAACAATAAACATCAAATCAAAACAATAAAAACACAAAACCCACTTACTTTTGAAGATTAAAATCAACCAAATAAGAACTTTAAACTTTAAATCAAAAAGATGAAGATGAACAAGATGAAATGAACGATTGTATTGATTGATAAAGGTTAAGTAAACTAAAGGGAAGATTAAACTTACAAGATTCAACAAAAATAAAAAATCACCAACACCTTAATGGTGTTGGTTACCTACGAAACAAAGAAAAGAAAGAAAACTGGAAAAAATAAAAGCTAGCTAATGTGTGGGGAGGAGTCTTCTATTTATAGGAGATGTGGTTGGTTGGTGAGTGGGCTTTCTTCCTTTCTTCATGTCTTCTCGTCTTTTCTGAAAAGTTGACGTTTTCGATTTCGATTCGAGATTTGTCGACGAATAAATTCAACTCGTCTTTAAATTTCTTCGTTTAATAGACTTGAGTTCTTCGACATATGTAAATCTTCCATCTTTGGTCCTTTTCTTCGATAAATCTTCAAATAGGCCCATTGACTTCAAATCTTTTGCATCTCTTGGACAATAGACTTCGTCTTGAGTCTTTTTCTTCGATAAAACCCGTGCAATCCCATATTTTCTTTAATATTTATCCGGTTGGCTCTGAAAACACAACAAACACACAAACTACGCATAATTCCAAACAAATGACAATAAATACGCGTTTTGGTCT
Source organism: Glebionis coronaria (assembly GCA_025667525.1). NCBI lineage: Eukaryota > Viridiplantae > Streptophyta > Magnoliopsida > Asterales > Asteraceae > Glebionis > Glebionis coronaria. The sequence continues at coordinate 470,069,357 of CM046879.1, forward strand.
TGTTTTAGTAAGAAATAAGTGGTAAAAGGATGGGTGTTTTCACACCTATCAACTTTCTAGAACGTTTCAAAAGCAAATGTCTTCAAAGAAAGGAATGTCCAGAGATTTTAAAAGTATCTTCCTTCATGGCAGGTATACGCAACAGTGATCTAATACGAAAGCTAAATGAAAAAACCCCAGAAACCTTTGATGGGGTACTACGGCGAGTAAGATCCTTTATACAGGGGAATCAGCTGCCTCAGAAGTCATACAAAACGCCCATGGTTATAAACCTCGCGACGTGCCTAATAAAGGGTCTAGTAGACAAAGCAGGTCTGGAGGTCTCGACTACCAAGGAAATAAAAGAGAGGAACGAGTAAGTAACTTCAGGTTTACTCCCCTTAAGTTAACTCCGAGGGAAATCCTTATATCAGAAGGCGTGAACTTCCCAAGAACATTACCAATGACCACTCCGGTAGAAAGGCGCATTGGAAACAGATATTGTCAATATCATGGTGAGAAGGGGCACGCTACGAATGAATGCATTCAGCTACAGAAGCATATCGAGAATATGGTAAAAAAAGGCAAGCTAAAACACCTTGTCAAAGAAACCGCGGAGGATGGGAAACCAAAATCAGCTAACGCAAATGTTTACATGATACAAGCGTGGCAGCGAAGGACAAAGCAAAAGGTGAGCAAAAAATTCTCGAAAGGAAGAGACATCTCTCCCCCCCCCCCCCCCCCCCCTCAGTGCGAGGAATGTGGCAGAAGGTCCGTTAGTGATATAAATAAACATCTGTGAACACAATATACATCATATGTACGTCGATGGAAGTTCATCAGCAGAAATAATGTATGAACACTGTTTCCTGAAACTCAGTGCGAGGAGCCAGATGGTACCTACGACCTCACCGCTCATCGGATTTAGTGGAGAAGCGGTGTGGCCTTTGGGCCAACTAAAGATAGTAGTGAAAGTGGGAAGCGACGAACATTCAACGAAGGTCTCAATGAACTTCTTCATAATACGATCACCATCGCAGTATAACGGAATCATTTGGCGACCTGCCATACTAGCAATGCGAGCAGTACCTTCTACGGCCCATGGCATGATGAAGTTCCCAGTGGAGGGAGGAATCGTAACGATATTCAACACAACCATGACACTCCCAGATTGTAACACAATCGCGGAACCCCCTCGGGTTACCACGAAACGCAGGATAGATTCACCGCCGAACCTAAAAGTTGCAGTCCATCCACAATATCTGGATCAAGAGATAACGATTGGAGCGACATTGTCCGACAAAGGAAAGGCTGACATGTGCCGCCTCTTACAGGATAACCTAGACATCTTCATATGGGAACCTAAAGACATGATGGGGGTACCAAGGTCAATAGCCGAACACAAGCTGCAAATCCGCGAAGGATATCCCCTAGTTAGGCAAAAGAAAAGAGGACAGGCTCCAGAGCGCAGCAAGGTAATACTTGAGGAAGTGGAGAAGCTGGTGGATGCAGGAATTATGCGAGAAGTCTACTACCATGACTGGCTCGCTAACCCAGTGATGGTTAAAAAACATGATGGCAGCTGGCGCATGTGTGTTGACTTCACAGACCTCAATAAAGCTTACCCCTAATACTGCTATCCACTCCTAGAGATAGATTGGAAGTTAGAATCGTTATGCAGATATCCTTTTAAATGCTTCCTAGACGCATACAAGGGATACCACCAGATACAAATGGCAGAGCAAGACGAATAAAAAATAGCATTTCATACCAGCCAGGGTGTGTATTGCTACACAAAAATGCCATTTGGACTTAAGAACGCAGGGGCCACGTACCAGTGATTGGTTGATAAGGCGTTCGAAGTTCAAATCGGGCGAAATTTGGAGGTCTATGTTGATAACATGGTGATAAAAAGTCACACAGAGGATGAACTTATCCGGGATATAGAAGAAACATTCTCAACACTTAGGAGAATAAACATGAAGTTAAACCCAAAAAAGTGCACTTTTAGGGCAACAAAACGCATGTTCCTAGGATACATGATTGACCCCAATGGCATCAAACCCTGCCCGGAAAAGACAGACGCAGTCATTCAGCTTCCAAGCCCAAAGACAAAAAAAGGAAGTGCAATCGCTAGACGGGTTGAACAGGTTCTTGTCCAAATCCGCAAAGAAATCGCTCCCTTTATTTAAAACACTCAAGAAGTGTATAAAAAAAGGAGACTTCAATTGGACAAAGGAACTGAAAAATCCTTTGAGGAACTAAAAACACATTTAGCATCGCTCCCTATGTGAGTCGCACCACGCCCAAAAGAAGAGCTGATAATGTACATGTCAGCTACACATTGAGCGATCAGTTCGATGCTAATGACGGATAGGGAGAATGTGCAAACACCAGTATACTTCATAAGCAGAGCATTACAAAGATTGGAATTAAATTATACCCCAATGGAGAAGTTGGTACTCGCACTAGTATTTGTGGCGAAAAGGTTGCGCAGGTACTTTCAAGCACATCCCATAGTGGTGATCACAGATCAACCCATAAAACAGATAATATCAAAACCAGATGTGGCGGGTAGACTACAGAAGTGGAGTGTTCTACTTGGGGAACACAATACTACGTACAGACCGCGCAACACCGTAAAAGGAAAAATGCTGGCAGACTTCATCGTCGAAAAACCAGAAGAAGGTGATCAGGAGCCAAAATAGGAGGAAGAAGACCAAGACCCATGGATCTTATTCACTGATGGATCATCTTGTACTGATGGATCTGGCACAAGACTCATACTAACCAATCCCGAAGGAAGGGAATTTACATACGCGTTGCGTTTTGAATTCACAGCTACAAATAATGAGGCGGAATATGAGGCGCTTATAGCAGGACTAAGAATTGCAGCCCGAATGGGCGTGCGCAATCTCGAAGCAAATGTAGATTCTCGCATGGTAGCAAACCACATACTTGGTGAATATGAAGAAAAGGAAGAGAATATGATACAGTACTTGCAAAAATCCAAGTCATTGATTAAGGATTCAAAAAGTTCCTAATACGCCAAGTACCTAGAGGGGAGAACAAGAAAGCAGACGCACTCAGCAGAATAGTGTCCACCAGCTTGACACACCTATCAAAGCAGGTCGTGGTAGAGATCCTTAAAGACAAATCCATAAAAGAGCAAGAAGTCGCATCGGTTGTGGACGAAGAAGGTCCTACATGGATGACACCGATCGTAGACTATTTAACGAAATGCTCACTCCCGCATGACGAAACTGAAGCGCGACGAATACGAAGGCACTCGAGACAGTTCAAAGTTAGGGACAGGATTCTTTACAAACGATCGTTCCTTCAGCCATGGCTAAGGTGCGTGGGTTCGCGGGCAAGCAAAGTATGTTATTAGTGAAATACACGAGGGATCCTGCGGCATGCATGCAAGAGCACGGTCAGTAGTGGCGATAACATTACGCAGCGGATATTATTGGCCAACCATTCACGTGGACGCACCTACACTCATCTACACATGTAATGACTGTCAGGTACACAGGCCGGTACCGCGCCAACCCCAAGAGGAACTAACACCTATTACTTCCCCTTGGCCATTTTTCAAGTATGGAATAGACATCGCAAGACCTTTCCCTGTGGCCGCAGGTGGAATTAAGTTCCTAATAGTCGCGATGGACTATTTCACGAGGTGGATTGAAGCAAAGGCAGTAGAAACAATCACATGTTACCAAGTAAAAAGGTTCGTATGAGACAATATCGTATGTCGCTTCGGGCTACCTGGAGAGATCGTCTCTGATAATGGAATACAATTTACGGAGAATCCATTCAAGGATTGGTGTGCGAAAAACAACATCAATCAAAGGTTCGCATCGGTAGCCCATTCGCAAACCAATGGACTTGTGGAAAGAGCAAATAGGAGTCTGGGAGATGGCATAAAGGCGCGATTAGGGGAAAACAACAAAAAATGGGTCGACGAGTTATCACATGTCTTGTGGGCACATCACACAATGATAAAAACTGCTATGGGCGATACCCCTTTCTCCCTAACGTACGGAACATAGGCAGTCATCCCCGCTGAAATCGGGTTACAAACGCTCCGCACAGCAGAAGTAGACATGGTCACAAACGATGATGAATTACGGCTGAACTTCGACATAATTGATGAACGAAGAGAATTGGCAGCTATCCACGAGGCCAAGTCAAAACCAAAAATGAAGGGTTACTACGATGCTAGGGTGCGAAAGACTTCCTTTAGGCCAAGTGACTTTGTGTATCGCTCAAACACGGCCAACCGCGCTGAAAATACAAGAAAACTTGGACCTAATTGGGAGGGACCTTACATGGTGAGAGATGCATTGGGGAACGGCGCATATCGACTGCGCGACATGGATGGTCGCGACCTACAGAGGCCTTGGAACATATGCCACCTAAAGAAGTGCTACCTTTAGCAGCAAACTCCTAAAACCAATGTATTATTTTTCTTTTATATCATGTACTTAAAATCTTGTAAGTATAAATAAAACTGTCGTGGTCCCTAGCTAGTTCCACGACGCATTCCAAAAAACGTTTATTTTTATCATACATACACTTTGTATATACTATATGTTGCTTACTAGCGTACGCGTACACAACGTTTCCAGGAGAAATAAGAGGAATGGGTCTAACCTACTAATTAGACTCGTCGAGTAAGAGGGATGCAACCCCATTGACTGTGGATCATGTATCCTTGTTAGGCCCCTTGCTATTAATGACATCGTAGCAAGTGTTACAGCCAGTACACTCTGAGACTAAAAAGACACAATCGCGCACACCTAACAATTGGTCAGCCTCACCTGGCCGTCCTTATGGTAGTAGCGGTCTACCGCACGTAATGAGTTTGCCTCACCCATAAGGACCACTTATGTAATTACACTAATTCATAAACCAAGTCTGCGCTACAAACATTAAAGCGTGGAAACATATATTCATAAACAAAAGTGGAAAATTTCATTACAGATAAAGTGAGAACATTCGCATATACAAATATATGTTCACAAAATACAACTAGTGCTTGAAAGTAAATTTATATCAGAGAAAGATCTCTTCAGCTTCAATAAGGGAGGACATTATACTGAGGCGCGGTGCTATTTCATTTCCTTCTCCATTAAGTCAAGCACACACGCGTCTCTCTCCAGCAGTGGCAAGGGCAACACAGGGATAGAGAAAGTAAGGTGGGCGGCACCAACTGAAGGCACAACCTCTAGACTCGGGGTAGCCTTCTTGGCAGTTGCACGACTAGCGTGCGTCGCAAGCACTTCAGACAATAGAACTTCCCTCTTAACCCTAAAAGCAAGATTCTAAAAGGTGCGCCTTTGCGACGCCAAGGCGAGGCAAAGGCGTGAGGCGTGGCCTCCACGTAAAGAAATAGACCTTGGCGTCGGCGCTAGGCGTGGCCTAGGATAAGGCGGGAAAGGGCGGGAAAAAGCGAGCAAGAGCGGGCAAAGACGCGAGTTACTTTGAATGGCTTTGAAAATTTCAAATATTTAGGATTTTTACTTGCGTTTACTAATATTTTCAATTTTAGTTATGATTTATAAATGTTCATAACTCGTATAATTATAAATATGATATAAAACTAAAAATTTATAATTATATATTACCGCCTTAAGTCACGCCTTAAAAACACCGCGCCACTATGCCTTACGCAAAAGCTCAAGGCTTGGACTCGCCGCCACGCCGCGCCTCACGCTATCTGGAACCTTGCCTAAAAGGGTTAAGCACATTCCTGTGATGAGGAAATATCGGTACCATCAGTTGTTCCAGGGAAGGCTTCAAGTGAAAATCGGCGTGTGTCTCCGCGCCCTCAGCCTTATGGCGCGCCAGAGTCATTCCTTCCATAACAACTTCAAGTGGCAGCTCATGATCATTGTCGCCAAGTCTGAAAGATGGTAGAGGACATACACCCATGTTCTTCAGGGCGGTCGTGAGCTTAGACTCAGCAGCAGGATCATAGAAGGTCACCTCTGCCAATTCCTTCTTCAACAACTCGACTTTGTGCGCTTTCACTAGGACCTTGGAGGTGCCCTCATTCACCGAAACAATGATGGACTGGGCGAAGGTGTCCCGTAGAGTAGGGTCTTCCAGGGCACCCATGGTAGCTAGGTGCAGACCGTGGCGCACCAGCCAACGTTTCTCAGCTACCTCTCGTAGCAAACTCAGATACAAGTCAACATCAAGCTCGATGCCCAGTCTCTTCAGTTGGATGCTAAGATCTTTACATCACCTTTCACCATTGCGCCCATCGTATCCACACCAGCCACGAACTGATCCTTTCCATGCTCAAAGGCTTTCATTGCCTCTTCATTTGAAGCCCTGAGCAGGGAGAGTTGCGTGCGCTCATCTACGAGAGCGGCGACTAATTCATCTCTCTCTTCAGTAAGGGAGTAGATGAGATTGGAATCCTGGCATCCTCTCTCGGCCTCTTGGTCAATCTTTGCCTGCATCTCCCCAAGGGAAAGGGTCTTCTCCTGAACAATTTTCCCAAGTCTCTCTTCCGCGGACTGAACTTGGGCGGATAGTTCTAAGAACCTCTTCTTGATGCGTGACATTAGTGTCATGTTCTGCGACGAAATGTAACTTACCTCGTCCGCAAGAACTGCATCATTCATCTCATCTAGCATAGCAGCTCGGCCAGGGGGCAAGATGTTGTCCAGGAAGCTGGAACAGTCAAAAGCACCGGTCAACTCCGAAGACACGGGCAACTCCCAGTTTGGAGTAAACACAGGATCGTGGGGGAACGCGCTTCCCCTCGCTGTTGAAGTCTCCTTTGGAGGGGAAAGTGCGACATCAACCTTTGCAGACAAATCTTCCTGGTCATCACTGTTACAAGGAAAGGAGAGATTAGAGGAATAAAAAGAAGGCATAAGTACGGTAGTACTAAAATACAGACAAATATTTTACCTTAAGTTGATGGTAGCAGGGGGAGTTCGTGGAGGGGTCCTTGCAATGTCCTCCTCAATATTTTCTTCAGCCAGGTGTGCATGGGAGGTTTCCTCCTGTTGCTTCTGCACCCCTGTTGACAAGGGCTCACCCCCGTGCGAGCGGACTTACGAGAAGCAGTTGGAGGGCTTCTCCGCCTCTTCCCCAACAAAGTAGAGTCCGCCTCCTCCTCCTCCTCAAATTATTAAGCAGCGAACTCAGCATCCTCAGTAAAATTTTCCGAGGATAGCGAGGAGTTGAAGAACGATGGTGGTTGCTCTTGTGGTAGTTGTTGTTGTTGCTAAAGTGATGAGACTTCAATTATACATGGTCTCATCGTCCTTTTTAGGCTTTAAATGCTAATATATGTCATAAAATATCATATTATATGCTTGTGTTTTCTATTTGTGTGTTTTAGGTATGGATATCGTGAAAAAGACAAAAGATCACAAGAAACTAGCAAAAACAAACACAAGAAACGAAGCCGCACAATGAACCGGGCTCAAGTTATGAATTTTCCAAGAAAATTCCCTGAAGAATTAAAGATGTACAAGAAAGATCCTTCATCATTGAATAAATGACAATGTATACCCTTGTATAATTCATAATTACAAGTTTGGTCCCTAAAGTTTGTCAAAATTACAAAAAGGTCCTTGAATTTTGAAGACTTGGCAAATTTAGTCCCTCAAAAATATGGAATTGTCAATATTTATCCACCTTAAAGTCAACCATACAAGAATGGACCTTCAAGATTCAAGAAAGTACAAGAAAGGCCCTAGAAGATTCAATAAAAGGCAAAACAAGCCCTTGTAATCCTTTTTAGAAGTTTTGTGCCAAAAATGACAAAACCCCAAAGTTATTATAAAGGGAAATCGTTTATAAGGCTAAAAATACTTTGTATACATTCTTTTCCAAAAGAAAAGGGCCAAAGGTGTACAAATGAAACATTCAAACTTGTTTTTGCGCCAAACAAAGTAAAATCCACAGAAAACGGATCAAACAAAGTTACTGTTCACCGTCCCTACCCAGAATTTAACCCCATTTAAACAAAGGGTTAATTCCAATTACCCCATCCCACGTGTGATTCACCCTCACACGCATCTATCCCACGCCTCACATCACACATCCCATCACTCCAATGGACTCCACTCTTAATCCGTCCACCAATGACTTTATAACTTAACCTCCAAGGAATACCACTTGGCAAAATCAATAACCTACACTCATTACTTGGTCCTAAAGGTAAAAAGGATGGTTTGGATCAATTTGGACAGCTCAATAACTCAAAATGACTCAAGGGAAATTCTGGGATTTTTAGACTAGGGTTTATGTATTTCTTCATTCTAGAATAGTCAATAGCACTATAAAAGGAGATCTTAGCTTGTGAGAGTCCCTTGTTCCTTTTTCTAGCTTCTATTTTATAATTCCTTTCAAGTTCAATAAAAAGTTTGGTATTTTGCTAGATGCATTTGTCATTCCTTTTTTATTGACTGAAGTTGGTATAAATCTGCTAGAATCTGAGTTCCATATCATTGGTTACTTGTTTGCAAACTTTGTGTTGGATACGTTTTGGTTTGTAAATTTTTCAAGTCTCAAAAAGTTTTTCTAAGGTTTCCACTATTTTGGTTTTAATCCTTTGGTTCTTAGTTTTTAAGTCCGTTCTTAGCATCAGTAAGCTTCAATCTTATTGGTGTGAACTAGATCTTATCATTGGAGACCAAGAGGAAAGGTTTCAAAAGTTTTTGGATCCCCCTGCTAAGTTTGATCCCACTGCTTGGTTTTATTTGCTATCTATATGTTACTAATCCCTATCCTAAGGTCATAAGCCATCATAGGCTTGTTTATACCAAGCTTATTGAGGGTTTTTGAGGTTTGGTTAGGCTGTTTGTTCATTGTGATTGGAAGAACTAATCATAGAAGGTCTAGGTTCAGCTGTTGAACCATCAATAGACCTTCACTCTTGTCCAAGTACCCTAGGTGTGTTCTAGCTGTTGAATCACACTCTAGGGAGCTTAGCCGACTTCCCCTAGGAAGTTAAGGGGAAGAGGTGAATTCTCTCTTACTTTATCTCTTATAAAATTTTGGTTAAAATCGGCTAGTATTGATTTCTATGTGATTTTGTGCCTTTGTGATTGTGTGTTTAAGTTTCTGGTTCACTTGTGTTAGCTGTCACCTAGTTGAGCTAGTTGAACCATAAAATCAGTAGGTTTATTTGAGAAGTACTAAAATAAGTCTGTTTAGGATTTTTGGGATCAAAAGGCCTTATGGTCTTGTGCCCTTGGTTCTTAGGGTTTAAAATTGTTTATCACATGTATCTAAGTGAGGTTTGATAGCTGGATAAGTTTCACAAAGGCTGGAAAAGTATTTGCAATGTTTTGGAAACATTTGTCTAAGTGTTCATAAGTTGGTCAACCATATCAACAGCTCTTAAATCTTCAATTGTTGGATTGAGGGTCTGAATTATGGTTTGTAAGCAGTTCTTGTTGGTGTGTATCTGTGCAATATTTGGTTGTTTAATTTGGTGGCTTATTGAGTGAGTTGTAGCTTATTAAAATTGGCTGAAGTGGTCATTTGCATCAACAAAGTGACCACTTGTGTTTTAGGTTGCATTTGATTATCTAGTGCTTGCCCTGTTGTTTTGTTGGTTGATATTGATTATTTGGCTGCTGGTGGTGCTTTATTGAGTGTTGTTTGCTTAATTGTCAGTCCATACGCCCAACTTGGCTTATTGGACTTATTTTCCAAAATCAAGGTAAAGTTAACCAACTGGTTAGCTTGATTCATTGGACTTGGACTCAAGTCTTCCTCCATAAGAGCTCAAACCAAGATCATAATCATTCCCCTAGCAAATTTTAAGCATAAAAACAGGTTTTGACTTATTTGGAAAACAACTTTTTGCTTATTAATTGGCCTAATTCAAACTGGTGCAATCCACCTTAACAACCTGGTGTTTTTAGTGTTTAGACTTGTTCACCACATCTCCCTTGTCAAGGGGATGCATTTGGTTTGGAATATAATCTAGTTTTGAGCTAGATATAAGCTCTTTCCAGTCTCTGTAATAAGCAGTGGCAAGGGTTTTTCCCACTGCTTTGTCCCTGATTTCCCCTTGATTGGGCTTATTGTGTCTTTCGCTTATTTCCAGCTTATTGGTTCATGCAACAACTTTGTTTTTGTAATAGATCTTATTTTTCTTAGCGGAGTCAAACTAAAATATCCTTTTGTCAAAATCCTTTGGAGGGATCATTCTGGGCGGGAAGCCACTTGGGAAACGGAGGAGTCTATCCGGACTTCTTACCCTCATTTCCAACTATGATTCGGGTATGTCCTTTTCAGCTTTCATGTCTTCTCAGTTATGTGTCCTTTCAGCGTTTATAATCTCGTCAGCTTATCGTATCTCTAATTCGATTCTATTAGAGGGGAAGAGTTGTAAAACCCGCTTAAAAATACATTGGATCATTAAATGCATGAAACTACGTGTAAATTAAAACTTCACGATTAATCAATTAATATATGACATGTGTCACGAACATTTAATATAAATATTACGTATATTAATTAATCACTAAAATATTACGTATGTTATTTTAAATTTTAATACACGATAAGTATTTACGTATAATACTTTAAAACGCAACAAGAATATAACACGACACTTAAAAACACGAACACGCGTAAGTAATATTTATGCATGAAAAACAAAAAACAAAAAATGTATTGTTGTGTGTGTTGTGGTGACGGCAAGAAAAGGGCCAAAGGGGCTTGGCCCAACCCATTTACAAATCCTAGTCCAAGAGATAAACCACCAAGGATTTATTTATTTACTATATACACTTCTAGTCAAACTAAAACCCTAAAAAAATAAAAAGCAAAGATCGTTCTTTCTTCCTTCTTTTCTGGTAGTCGACTCACACACCAAGAACAAGAGGGTTTTGGGTTTTGATCTTTTAAATAACAAGGGTAAAGTGTTTGTGATCTTTTCTTTTAATCATTCACCACACAGTTTCCTTTAATCCTTAATCTTGTAATTTAGTTATTGTTTTATTATTCAAGAATTATAAAAACATGTATTAAAACATGTAATTAACAAGATTTATTGGTGAGCATCAGATTTAGGTTGGGTGGTTTTGTCGTGGCACGCAAACCTAGACCTCAACAGGTCTTAGTGGAAAATCTGTCCAACCAGCCGTACCCCATAAGGGGTCGGTGGTGGTTTGTTCTTGGTCAGCAGCAAGCCAAGCACCCACAGTGGGTGCGTTTGGTTATAATCAGTGGGAACCGAGAGTCCCCAGACTCTCAGTGGGTAGTAATTAAACGGAAGTAGGAACTAAAGACAGTCGGGGGTAAGGTTTTGTTAAACAGGGGGTAAGGTTTGGTTAAACAAGGGTAAGGTATATATTGGACAGGTATGGGTATAATATGTTGGACAAAACAAGGTTTTGGATATTGGACAAAACAGGGTAGTATATATTGGACAGTACTGAGTTAATATGTTGGACAAAACTGGTTTTGTTTATTGGACAACATAGTGTTGTTGTTTTGTTTTAGTGCGACCGAGACATGGGAGTCGCGGTAGGCTCGGGTACACATGAATATTTTTCTAAATTACGTTTGTTAGATTAACTAATATAAAATGCATGTTATAATTAAATTAACCATGGAAATTAGGTTATAATTATTTAACATAATTAAACATGAATTTAGCCTAAGTATTTATTTGTTTGCATAATTAAATTAATACCATATTTAATTTAATTATATATCTATCACACTAAGGTAAAGTTTTACTAAATAAATCATGCCATATTATTAATTAATAATCCTTAATAAAACCATGCATTATGTTATTAATTAATAATTATTGTTTTTAGCCTAAAGTATTTATTTAATAAATTTTACTATATAATCATGACTTATATAATATGCTTATTAAAACAATAGCTTATATCATTTTACTTATTTACTAAGCTTATTATTATTAATTATAGAAACATGTTAAATATGGAAATACACTATTCATGGAAACATACTAATTATGGAAACTTTCTATTTTTGGAAACTTACTATTTAAGGAAACTTGTTATTTTTTGAAAGTTAATATATATGAAAACCTGCTATTTTTGGAATGTTACTATATATAGAAACCTACTATTTTAGGAAGTTACTCATTATGTTACTACAAGTACTATAACACGTATAACATGAAACACATTAATCAAGAACACTTAATGTAACACCCCACTTGGATAAGTGGACCGTTACGTGTATTAATGGTGTGTCATCAAAGCATAAGGTAAATGTCCTAAACATTAAGTGACCATAACGGAAATACCGAAATCAAACATCGGTAATCCAACATAAGCTCAAAACATGAAAAGTAAAATACTGAAAGAAAGGACTGAACAATGTCCAACGGCAATATAAAAATGAAGTGCATAAAGCAAGGTTGCAGAAATCGCTAGGCGCTAGTGAGGCGGTCGACGACCTTCGAGGCGGAATTCATCTAGGCGGCGCCTAGGCGGATTGGAATTTATGCATATAAATATTATAAATAATATGTATGACATAAAAATATACTTCTAATTTCAAATAATTCAAAGTTCTTGCAAAATAGACAAATAAAACATAACAATTAAAGTGCTTAAAACTTCAACGTGAACATATAATTCAACTGGTTACAATTTCATACGTAAAACCCATTACTTTATTTTTATAATCATTCGTATATCTCTTATCTTAACTTGTTACGTTAAAATAAATATGGACACTATATTTTAGAAAGAAAACCCTTAATTTTTTGTAAAAAAATATTGACTTATTGTTTACTTTCTGGCTTTTTTAACCGCCTAGCTCCTAGGCGCCACCTAGGCGGAGTATGGCCGCCTTGCCCTTGTTTTACAACAGTGGCATAAAGTAAAGAAGTCTGAACGGCTTCCATCCAATGCACATGCTCTCAGAATCTTGAGAGTGTCCTGGGTACCTGCCGTTAGAAAATGAAAGAACTAGGGCTGAGCAAAACGCTCAGTGAACGGATATAATGCATAATAGGAATATACTGAACTTGAAATAATTAATAATTACTGAAGCTGAAAGACTAATATGTGGAGTATGATGAAAACTGTAGAAAATCTGATAAGTTTGATTTATAAATAATAAAACTGAACTGTTATCTGTTAAATCTGAAAACATGCATTTACTGTATTTTAATTGCCAAGAGCTTATATAGGTCATGTGCTGTAACAACTGTTGCATGAATAACTGGAGGGGTGACCTCGTCATGCTGTAGAGGGGTGACCTCTAATTACTGTGCTGGGTGGAGGGATCAGCTCCAATGTGAAGGATGTAGAGCACACACCACATTCACCCGATAACTGTAAACTAATAAGCCTAGGATGCATCCATACGCCCCACTAATAATACTAATAAAATGGCCAAGCTGAACTGAGTGGAACGCTGCGGGATATCACTCTCCCGTAGGTGAGTCATGACACTAGTGCCTCAAGTGTCATGGTTACGGTACCTTCGTAACTAGTACTACTAACTGGTCATGCTTGAATATAAGGCTCATGCAATATCTTAGTTATTAAAATAATTTCTGATAATTTATAACATATACTGGGGAAAATATTTGGCTGCAGACGGGGAATCCTAATCATGCATAGAAAGGAAGTTCTTACTGAAAGGACGGAAAATTCGTACCTCGTGTCCAGTGACCGACCGAGATCAACTGACAGAAAGTCTACTCTGATTTCACGCGAGCTACATGAATAAAGGACGCGAAAAAGTTAACTGATATTTGTTTATTTATTTATTTCAATAGTACTTAGTTAATTTATTTGTTTAGTACTACTATTAATATATAAACTGATATGTCTGAATGTTCTAATATATCTGATTAATGTATTCTTCTTCTATTATTAATTATGGCATAACACTTATTCCGGCGTTATAATATTTCTATATTTAACAACCTGTTAATAATAGAAGTTTCCTAAATTAGAACGTTTCCAATTTATTAAAATTATTTAATAAATTATACCCCTTTTTAAATCTTATAAAGACTATTTAAATTTAATCCATTTAAATATAGAATTTATACATTTATAAAATTAAGTGCTAAAGGTATAATTTAAAATATCTATTTTTATAAATTATTTATATCCCGAGCCTACGGAGATACCCATTCTCAGTCGCACTATAACAATTTACTAATATATATAAAATATGTCCATATGAATTAGTGACAGAAAAACTGTCACTAAAAAGTGTGACCAAAAGCTGAGTATCTAAATCTGCCATTAATTGAATATGCGACAGAAATTAGCGTCGCTGATCTGTCGCTAATTTCAGAACCAAAACCCTTTTATTTTCTGTTTAACAAGTTCCCACTGCTTCATATATTTTTCCCACTGTTTGCATAAGTTTCCCACTGCTTGCCACAACCAAACACCCCCTTAAATATATTTTAACCCACGATGGGTTTGTTTGGCTGCGATGGCTGAACACAGCCCGAGCCGCCCCTGTGTGGGTCACGGCTGGGCAGGGAACTGACCACCGAGACATGGTGGTGTCTCGGTTTCATGAATCACACCAAGACCCGACCCTCAAAATCGTATAACCCTTGTTTGGGTCAGTTTTGCTCGCGGCTGGCCAAAGAAAAAGGACACCACGACCCTGATTGGGTCACGGTTGATTATAAACAAACACACCGAGACCTCTTGGTCTCGGTCTCTCGTGAAACAGCCAAAACCCGTGACCCCTTCATTGATAATTCGTGGTTATTCATTTCTTTCTGTTTGAAACATCTTTAATTCATATAAAAATCGTGATATACAAAATAAGAGCATAAGGGTGTTACCATTACAATGATTTAGGAATATGAATGATTAGGCACAGATTAGAGGTGAACAAATGAACCCGAAACCCTCCTTCTTTTGTTCTACCCGACGGCCATAAGATGAAACCCTATTTTTTTTCTTTTTTTTTCTTCTCTTCTGTTGGACAAAGTAACCACTCGCACTTCTTTTTCTTTCTATTGGTATGGGCCTAATGGCCCATTTTCTTTTCTTGTTAATAAAAACAGCCTCCCCTTTTTGTTATATATAAATATATTTTTTTAACCTAAGTATTATTTACTTGTCATCGTATTAAATTTCCGCGTGTTTTAGTTTTCTGAAACTTAACTATCTGCCTGTTAACATATATACGTTCATAATAATTATTTCCCTGAATAATTGCATATAGTTTTATATAATTAAAACTGCGTATTTAATATTTCAAATATTTAATTACGAGTTTTACAATTATTCCCCTCTAAAAAAATAATTCGTCCCCAAATTAAGGATACGACTATACTGGTTTTACAATTCTCCCTCTCTTAGAAAAATAATTCATCCTCGAATTTAGGGTACTTTAAACTGGTGGCGTTATAAAAGCTGAAAGGACATATATGCTGAAAAAACATGAAGGCTGAAAAGACATATAAGCTGAAGGATCATTCGTCCTTGATTTAAAACATGATGTTGCTGCAATGTATAAACCTGGCATGAATGAAGTGGCATGTAACGTGACATGGCTGAAGAGATACGAAACATAACATGATTGAAACAATCTAACTGAATTTATTGAAGGAAAAGGATGAGAGGTCCGGATGGACTCCTCCGTTTCGAGTGGCTTCCCGCTCGAAATGGTTCCTTAAAAGGTTTAAACATAATGACAATCTTGGTCCTGATGACCCTGTCCTGATGATGCTGATTAGTTTCTGGTTCCATACTTAAGATGGATTTTCGGAATCTGATAGAATGAATAATCCACAACATATAGGATACATGAAACGGGTATATATATCCTGAAAGATAACATTTATATATCTGAGCAAGCTGCTGAAAATATATAGGGACGAATTACGTGAACAATTTTGAACGTGCTACGTGAGCAATTGTGGACATGGTTCACGATTATATGAGGAATGTTGGGCATGGAATATATTGTGCACAATAATACATGAATATTCTGTGAACGTGATGCTAGGACATATCATGAACATATGCTGACTGAGGAAAGAATGCCAAACGATACGGCCTGATACGTGAAATGTCTGCCTGGTTATGGAATAGTTGTGCTATACTTGGGTCTGGTTTCTCAAGCTGCCTGTAACCGTATTCGGTAATAAACTGTGAAACTCGTATCGCGAGATGGAACACGAACCTGAACGTGGACAATGTTATGAACGCTAACGTGAATTCATATCATGAGATAGCACAAAACATGAACTGAAACAACATCTTACTGTGAATGAGACGTAAACATGAAAGTGAAAATAAACGTGAACGTAAGTGAATGTAAACATACACGTGATCGTGAACATGAATTTTGTCTAATATGATGGTCGATGGAATACCTTGAATTCGTACAATTTACTGCTAAATTTTCTGCAGGTTCACTACTGCGCAATCCTTTTGGATGAAAGAAATGCGCAGGTTGATTACATAGTTGACGATGACTTAGATAGTTCATACTTTTCTGAGTTCTGTGGTAAACTGAAAACAATATTCCTGGAATCTTGTCTCCTTCTTTTCCAGAAGTTCTACTGGTAGTAATAACTCACTAGCATGACGACGTTCTATCTTGAACCTACTAGAATGGCAGGCATTTAGATATGAACATAGTTGCCTCTACGTTTTATACTACTTCTATTAAAATTTTGTCTAGGACATTCTGGTGGAATCTGGGTGAATAGTCGTGAAAGAATTTTCAGTCTTGGTAAATTAGATCTCTCCTAGCGTAGGATCTTATGGAATACAAAATTTCTGTGTAGGTCTTCTCCTTTATGCGTAAGCTTAGCCATGGAAGGCTAATCATGGGAAATGTCCGTAATTTCTGCAGTATCAGTCAACTGAGTTCTAGAAAGTTTTGTACTTTAGTCACAGGCGTCGATCTTGACCATCTGGTGATGGCCTTCATCTTTGCAGGACTGTCTAAAATTTCTTTCTGCTGAAATAGGGTGGCTCAGAAATGCCACATTGTCCAACTGAAATTCATATCTGGAAAGCTGCTTATATAGTTGTCTCCTATCGGAGATTCTGTCCAACTGTGAGAATATGATTATGTTGTACTTCTCTTAGTATTTAGCATATCAGGATGTTATCGATAAATATGCTGGCGAACTGGTTTAAGAATTCTTTGGAAAAATTTTGATTCATAAATTCCGTAAATAACTGGAGCTTTTAGGAGCTCAGAAGTATAAATCAAAAAAATTGAGAGACTATAACGTGTGCAACAGTAGTCTGGAAAACACCATGTTCTTTCTCTCACCACTGATGGTGGCATAATCGTGAATCGTTCTGGAAAAATGTTTAAGACATCGTAGTAGGTCAAATAGACCTTCTATACGTGGAATGAACATTGATTATGTATGGCGATCTTGTAAAATTTTCCGGTGGTCGATATATGATCTCGTGTTATCGGCCTTCTTTCTTATAAGCAGAAACGATACACCTCCTGGTGGTGCGCTAAGGAGAATAAAGCCCCGTTCCGGTAACTTTTGCAGCAATTTCTACAACTCTTTTAACCTAGTTGAAGCTCTAGAATAAAGAGTATTAAAAACAATTTCTGTCCTTGAGACAAGCTCGATGTTAAACTCTGTCTCGTGATTAGGAAGGAATTTCTGGAAAACCTTCTGGAATGACATCTGGAAACTTTAGGATGAACTGCTGATCATGAATCTAAGGAATTTCAGAAGTTGTATTATGAATGGTGATTAGAAGTCTTCGAAGCTATAAAGTAATAATTCACGTGCTTGTAAAGCTGAAACAATTTGTACTGATTTCTCTGGCAGAAATATAATGAACAAAACAGGAGTTAGTAATACGAATCTCGTCTTCAACTAGAAGGAAAAGTCTTATAAATATGGTGATACTGTGGAGCCCGCTCCTGGCCGGGAGGTAGGTAAATATCTGATGTAAGATAAAGCTGCTCATAGGAATACGTGAAGTAAATGTGGCGACTTTCACTGAATGTGCTTGTCTGTACTCTCATAGAACGAACACTGCGTGTCTAACCTGAGTAATACTCCAGGGTGGTGACTGAATTTTTAATGGTGTGATTTATGCATGGCATGACAAAACGGGTATACCCCCTTGGAGGGTACCCTGAATTTCTGAGGGCCAGGTTTAGAAAACATACTGGAGTTATGAGTCTTGACTCGTGTCTTGAGAAGATATTCGTATGACATGTATCATGACTGGCATCCTGACATGTACCTTCCGAAATGATACTAGAGACCTGTGTCTTGACTGATGTCTTGACATGTGTTTTAGTAGATAAATCTGAACAAGGCTAAAAATTGTGGTAACTGCTAGGATTGGCGGACCGGTTAGACTGCTGACCTTTGTATTTCTGGTCACGTTTGTACCGGAGTTCCGATGGTTACTGACTGATTAATTATAAGCACGGGGGTTGTCACTACTGCTTTGTCTGTCAATTAATGACGGTCATTATCATGACCGTGATTAATGTAACTATTCTACTGAGTGGCGGCTGGTTCCGGTTCCCAACCTTTTGAATGAAGGTTAGCTGGGTGAAGTGTGACATCTAGCTGAGAAAGTAAAAGCATAGAATAGAATGGTAGTGTCTGATGATTGAAGTTTATTCTAGTTAGAAATTTCAAATTTATAGTTTTCGTCCTTGTTCTGCAGAGTCTTCATAGTATAAACAGCGTCAGCATCTTGAAGAATCTCCAAAGTATCAGCAGCATCAGCATTTGTGAGGTCTTCAAAGTGTTGGCAGCATCAGTATCTGGTAAAATCTTCAACTCACGAGCAGCATCAGCATCTGGTAGAATATCGCCAAGTGGAAACGCCTGAGATGATTGAGGATCGATTAGCATTATCCATGGAGTAGGGTACATGGAGTACACCTAGACTACTGTACATGAAGTATAAAATGAATACTGCACATGGAGCATATCTGAGACATTGTACATGGAGTACACATAAAATACTGTACATGGAGTATAACTAAGACACTGTACATGGGGTATATATGGAATGATGTACACGGCACTGGTGGAAATATTATGGGATGATCGATACTGGTGTCAGTTGTCTGACATGATCAAAGAAATAAATTGACTTAAACGGTAGTAAACGGAACTAAAATACGTAACATGCTAGCTTGGAAATTCCTGCGTAGACTTAATGCTGGTTGCATAGAGATTCAAAGATATGATTAAACGGAATTTTAACAATGGTCAGCATGAAGACATGACTGATGAAGACCAAACATGATTTATTATGAAAAACAGGATTTTACTGTAACCCTTCTGTATCTTAGCATGAAAACATCATCACCTTGCTGAAAACGTAATCCTCATAAGAAGACATGAAGCTGAATCAGCATGAAGACGACATCGACGTGAGCGTATGAAAAATTTGACTGTTACAAAGAACATAAAAGTCTAATCAACTAAGTTTTAACATCAACTGATGCGGATGGCTATGGTTCAATCCACAGAATTTAAGGAAGAAACATGTGACTAGGTATTGGCGATTCTGGTTCGATCCAAACCTATCAAAATTCCATGAGAACTGTCATGTATTGAAATTTGCAATCTGAGACTAAATATGGTTGGCTGTAGTCTAATCCATACTTGTCAAAATTTCATAAAATGTCATGATATGACAAGGGTGAACAACTATGGATCGGTTCACAAAACAACATTCGACTGAAAACATGACATTTGACCTTAGAAATGGTGAACGCATATGGGTTAGTTCACCTAATAACATTCGACTGAAAACATGAATCTGTCATGAGTAAGGGTAAACGCCTATGGGTCGGTTTACCAATAAAAAATTCGTAGAAAAGCACATGCGACTAAATATGGCCAGTCCTGTACCAACCTTTTACTTAGTCAAAAAATTTCAGAAAACTTACTGATAATGAAGAAAACTGACTGATAAATGCATGAGAAACATGAGAGATAACAACGCCAAGATCTGAGAAGTTCCTGGTGACTACCCACTAGTCACAGGTCAAGTTTTAGAGCCTAAAGGTCGAACCTATAACTCTGATACCATAATTGTAACACCCCACTTGGATAAGTGGACCGTTATGTGTATTTATGGCGTGTCATCAAAGCATAAGGTAAATCTCCTAAAACATTAACTGACCATAACGGAAATACCGAAATCAAACATCGGTAATCCAACATAAGCTCAAAACATGAAAAGTAAAATACTGAAAGAAAGGACTGAACAATGTCCAAAGGCAATATAAAAATGAAGTGCATAAAGTAAAGAAGTCTGAACGGCTTTCATCCAATGCACATGCTCTCAGAATCTTGAGAGTGTCCTGGGTACCTGCCGTTAGAACATGAAAGAACTACGGCTGAGCATAACGCTCAGTGAATGGATATAATGCATAATAAGAATATACTGAACCTGAAATAATTAATAATCACTGAAGCTGAAAGACTGATATGTGGAGTATGATGAAAACTGTAGAAAATCTGATAAGTATGATTTATAAATAATAAAACTGAATTGTTATCTGTCAAATCTGAAAACATGCATTTACTGTATTTCAATTACCAAGAGCTTATATAGGTCATGTGCTGTAACAACTGTTGCATGAATAACTGGAGGGGTGACCTCGTCATGCTGTAAAAGGGTGAAGGATGTAGAGCACACACCACATTCACCTGATAACTGTGAACTGATAAGCCTAGGATGCATCCATACACCCCACTAATAATACTTATAAAATGGCCAAGCTGAACTGAGTGGAACGCTGCGGGATATCACTCTCCCGCAGGTGAGTCATGACACCGGTGCCTCAAGTGTCATGGTTACGGTACCTCTGTAACTAGTACTACTAACTGGTCATGCTTGTATATAAGGCTCAGGAAATATCTTAGTTATTAAAATAATTTCTGATAATTCATAACATATACTAGGGAAAACATTTGGCTGTAGACATAGAATCCTAATCATGCATAGAAAGGAAGTTCTTACTGAAAGGACGGAAAATCCATACCTCGTGTCCAGTAACCGACCGAGATCAACTGACAGAAAGTCTACTCTGATTTCACGCGAGCTACATGAATAAAGGACGGGAATAAGTTAACTGGTATTCGTTTATTTTATTTATCTCAATAGTACTTAGTTAATCTATTTGTTTTGTACTACAATTAATATATAAACTCATATGTCTGAATGTTCTGATATATCTGATTAACGTATTCTTGTTCTATTATTAATTATGACATAACACGTATTCCGACGTTATAATATTTCTATATTTAATAACCTGTTAATAATAGAAGTTTCCTAAATTAGAACGTTTCAAATTTTTGAAAATTATTTATTAAATTATACCCCTTTTTAAATCTTATAAAGACTATTTAAATTTAATCCATTTAAATATATAATTTATACATTTATAAAATTAAGTGCTAAAGGTATAATTTAAAGTATCCATTTTTATAAATTAACTATATACCGAGCCTGCCGAGATACCCATTCTCGGTCGTACTAAAACAATTCACTAATATATATATAATCTGTCCATATGAATTAGTGACAAAAAAACTGTCACTAAAAAGTGTGACCAAAAGCTGAGTATCTAAAAACTGTCATTAAATGAATCTGCGACAGAAATTATCGTCGCTAATCTGTCGCTAATTTCAGAACCAAAACCCTTTTATTTTTTGTTTAACAAGTTCCCACTGCTTCATATATTTTTTTCCACTGTTTGCATAAGTTTCTCACTGCTTGCCACAGCCAAACACCCCCTTAAATATATTTTAACCCACGATGGGTTTGTTTGGCTGCGATGGTTGAACACAGCCCGAGCCGCCCCTGTGTGGGTCACGGCTGGGCAGGGAACTGACTACCGAGACATGGTGGTATCTCGGTTTCATGAATCACACCATGACCCGACCCCCTAAATCGTATAACCCCTGTTTGGGTGGATTTTGCTCGCGGTTGGCCTAAGAAAAAGGACACCACGACCCTGATTGGGTCACAGTTGATTATAAACAAACACACCGAGACCTCTTGGTCTCGGTCTCCTCGTGAAACAACCAAAACCCGCGACCCCTTCATTGATAATTCATGATTATTCATTTCTTTCCGTTTGAAAAATCTTTAATTCATAGAAAAATCGTGATATACAAAATAAGAGCATAAGGGTGTTACCGTTACAATGATTTAGGAATATGAATGATTAGACACAGATCGGAGGTGAACAAATGAACCCGAAACCCTCCTTCTTTTGTTCTACCCGACGACCATAAGATGAAACCCTACTTCTTTTTTCTTTTCTTTTTTCTTCTCTTCTGTTTGACAAAGTAACCACTCGTACTTCTTTTTCTTTCTATTGGTATGGGCCTAATGGCCTATTTTCTTTTCTTGTTAATAAAAACAGCTGCCCCTTTTTGTTATATATATATAAAAAAAATTTAACCTAAGTATTATTTACTTGTCATCGTATTAAATTCTCGCGTGTTTTAGTTTTCTAAAACATAACTATCTGCCTGCTAACATATATACGTTCGTAATAATTATTTCCCTGAATAATAGTAGCATATAGTTTTATATAATTAAAACTGCGTATTTAATATTTCAAATATTTAATTACGGGTTTTACACTTAAAACACTAAGAAACACATTATTAAGATATGAAACAGTATAACAAGTCTAAAACAGGTAAAACAAGACAAGAACAAGTAAGACAAGTTAAGAAAACGTCAAGTAAACCAATAATCAGTTAAGTATAAGTTAACCAGACAACTCATACACGTCCCTTTTATTATGTAGCACTTGTGAAGTCAGAGTAGGATTCTCCGCGTCTTCTTCATTTTCATTAGTGGACACAAGGTACGTATATTCCGTCCTTTAGTAAGGACACTCTCTTCCTTTATTAGGATTCTCCGTTTGCAGCCATCTGTTTTTCTCAGTAGTTACAGTAAACTTATCAGTAATTAACATGATTAATATTTTATATTTCCTCAGCTATATACATGCATGTCAGTTTCACATAGTTATGGAGGTACCATAACCATAACACTAGAGGCACCGGTGTATGACTCTTCCGCGGTGAGAGTGATTGCTCGCGGTGTCCCTATCAGTTATTGGCCATTTATATTATCATTATCATGTGGGGCGAATGGGTGCATCCTAGTATAAGTTTAGTAAGATTTCATGGTAATTGTAGTGTGTGCCTTACATCCGTTACATGGAGCTGATCCCTCCACACAGACCAGTATAATTAGAGGCAGCCCCTCTAACTGCATGATGAAGTCACCCGTCTAAGTATTCATGCACGTTGATACTTCATGACATATATGGGCTCCGGGCATATATAAAATACAGTTTTCAGTATAAAATAAACATAAGTCTTTTCAGAAATAAACCAGTTCATTATATGTCACCAGGTTTTTCTAGGATTTACATTATCCCGCTGCACTTTCTTTTGTTATGCTTTCATTCCATACTTTGCTTATGTTTATGCCATTCATATCTATGTCATATATATGTTCACTAAGCGTATTGCTCAACCGTATTTTCCTTTCATGTTCCCATACGGCAGGTACTAAAGGGCAGAAATAGGAAAGCAAGAGTACGCGCATTTGGATGGAGGCTCCCTTGACTTCTTTTATTTTATGCACTTACATACTTATGTTTTCTTGGACATTGTTTAGTTCTTTCATACATTCTTTACTTATGCATTGTGTGTGGAGCTTATGTTTGGAACCGATGTTTGTTTCTGGTTTCCTTTATGGTCATTTTTTGTTTTAGACATTTACCTTGCATGTTTTGATGACACGTCATAATTATCCTGTAACGGTTCATTTACCAAATGGGGTGTTACATTTTTTATGGGTTTGTTTCAAAATCTTGATCCCATAAGAGGGCTAGGTATACATCATTAGATCATCACGTCAACTTTAACATTCGTGTGATTGTATTCTTTTTACGGCTTTATTTAAATCTCGCTAAAGGCGTAAACATCGTCGAGACTCGTTCAAAAGTCCTTGTTTTCACTTTGTTTTTCATCCTTTTTACGAACAAGACACAATAACACATACCAGACATATTTCCAACATATTTAAGCATATTTTACGGTTATTGGTCAATTCATTTTAGGCCTTAATAAGATGTGTGTTTTAACACACATCATTTATCCAACCGAATCCATTCCACCCTCTTTAGGATTCATGAAATGCATTAATAAAAAATGTGAAAAGCTAAGAGTTCTTCATGAAAGAACTTGAATACACATGTGTTCATCCAAATGTACCTCATATTTAACCAAAAACACTATCACGTGACAAGAAAAATAACCATTAAACTTTTGATCAAATCAATACCCACGCTAGTTATTGTCAATGTTGCATGTACTCTGAAAATGAAATCAAACCTTGTGAAACAATCTTTATTACATAGAATGTTTTCTTGTCAAATCTCCTTCAAACTTTGAACACATGCAAAATCCTCGTCCTTTTATCTCAGATTGATCTCGTAGTCCTTCACCAAACTCTCCACCACCATCCACTTCCGCTCCACCTGTCCACCATATCCATCTCACGCACAGTAAACTATTTCTAGTTTGTCAAAATAAAAACGCAAGTAAGTCATTAACGTGTCTTCTTAGAATTTTAATTTTCTTTTATGTTATTTTACTTTTCTAGGTTTTATTTCAACGTTTCAAGCATTTGTCTGATAATTTTGCCAATTTTTCCTTAATGGACCTTGTTTTATGCTTGAATTTGGATGATAATGGATGTGTGGTTTGACTTCATAAATATTTGGCATGCTTGTAGTTCTAAATTTGTTTTGTAGCAAGCACTCATAGCTCGATCCTTTTGTGTCCTGATTAAGGTCGAGCTTACATCAAGGGAAGCATTTATATAGTCGAATTCTTATCTTCTATAAATCGACGAAGCCTTCTTGATTTTACAAAAAATAAGAGAAATATATATAAACTCACTAAACATTTGCTCAAATATATAAAAAATAAAATGATTGTAATATTTTCTAAGAGGAGAGTTATTTTGGATACCATATTTATTTTGGATATGAAATGACTCATCCTCACCATCCATATTCACCATATCTAATGGATAAGATTAAAAGTATTTTATTATTTCACAAATTTTTATAATTTAAATATCTCCTTACCGTTAAGTGTTAACCGAAAAATTATACCATCGCGACGAGCATATAATTAGTTTTCTACATATATGCACTATAATATACTTTTGAAGAAATTTTTTTTTTGTTTTTTTTTTGTTTTTGAAACTTACGTGAAATATCATATATGATGGAGTAATAATGTTTCATCATATATGATACTAGTGTTAGATTACAAATGATTATTTAATCATATATGATATTGGTTTATATCATATATGATAAGTTATATCATATATGATACTAGTGTTACATCATATATGATAGTTTCCGATAATGAAAAAAACGTGAAAAAACGAAGAAATTTTTTTTGGTCGAAAGTATATCATATAACATATGCATAGAAAGATAATTAAATTCCTGTCGTGATGGTATTTTTTTCTCATAACGATTAACGGTTTAAAAGATATTAATGTTTAAAAAAAAGAAAGAAAATGGGATTTAGGTTTAATCTAATTCATTGGATTAAGATGGATATGAAGGGTGGAGTTTAGTCCCTTAGTATCCAAATAAATTTTGATATCCAAATGAACTTAAATCTATTTTGTAATCATCAAGAAGAGGGAGATTGTTAATACAAATAATATAGTAAAAAACGTTATTTATATTTCTTAACTTTTTGACGTTTTGATAATTACAAAATGTAAAAAAGTTATATGAAAAATTAAACGTAAGCAAGTTATTAGTCATAAATCTCTATTTGAAAAAATATCACTTAAGGTGTGAACAAATAAATTACATACTTGTTATATGTTCAGAAGGAAAGACTAATTTTCTTAAAATTGACAAATTATACATGTCGCAAAGTTTTTATAAAATGTTACAAGTATTTTCTTGAATAAAAGAAAAGTTTTAATCAAATAAATAAATTTGAAATTCAAGTTTTGTTCCTCCTAACGGACTAAACTTCAAAAGAAAATATCTCCACCAAAAAGACAAAAGGGAGCGCCTACTCTAGGCCGGTGCCCTTAAATAAGGGAGTCGGTGCTCTTATTTTTAGAGCACCGGCTGAATTACTAAGAGTACCGGCGACACTCCTGACCTTGGCCTCTCAGTATAAATAGTCCAGTGTTTTTTTTGCTAGATACCTTCTTGCACACATCAAAACCTTCTGTTTAAACCATATTCAATTATTTTTTTCTTTTGATCATATAACTTGTATTGATTTGTTTACAAATGATCCAATACACTTTCCTCCACACCGTGCAAGAGAATAATACTTGTGATTCATCGAGATATCAAGTATTATAGTATAGCGTTCTTTCAATTTATTGTAATATTAGTTGTCATCCAAGTCTTGTGTATTTGTAGATGATTTTGTGAGATCCTGCAGTGTGTATATATTGGGAGATTTTGAGTGTATTTCTTAGGTGAGGAAATACTTGTGATCAGGTGTGATCTTGTAAGATTGTGTGTAGTTACTATATCGTGAGATCGTTGATTGTATTTCCTAAGTGAGGAAGTACTTGTGTGTTAGATTGGTTCTACCTAGGATTAGAACTCGACATCGAGCTTAGTGTTGGAAATTGGTATAAGCTACCCGTGTATGATTTTATTTGATTAAAAGAGCTTGTTGACATAATGAAATCTCAAATCAGATACTCGATGAGTGAATTAGGTAAGCAAGTGCTTCGTAGCCTAACCGCTATAGTTCTCAGTGCTATGATCTGATCATTTCTTACCTTTCTCATTATTCTCTCTATATATATATAGTTTACTTTATTACTTACTTTTAGTAGTTGTGTTTTATATTACTTGCAAATAGATCTAGTATCGAATCAATTTTTTTTAAGAAGTAAAACATACTGTTTAGTTGGGGAAAAAGACCCCCATTTTTCTAGAAAATTTTCCATAATGGATCAGCCCATTAAGCACCCACCAAACAGGCCCTAAACCCAAACACCCGGCCCAAAAATCACGCAAACCAGAAGGACCATCTTGCAAATAATTAAGTCGGTTTAACATCATCTATATATACCCCTTTGATTCAATCGGACCTATATATACCACCACCATTCATTCCCCCCAGTTCTTCAACGATCGATCTACACATACACTCTCAATTTCACATAAATTTATAACCCCAAAAATTTACTAATTAATAATAATCAATTAAAACAAATTAGGGTTTTTTTTTAATTAAAATTAATGGCTACTAGTTCAACGAGTAACGTTTATGTTCATGTAATCGAAGATGTTGTTAGTAAAATGCGTGAAAGCTTTGTTCATCACGGTGGCCCCGGTGAAGGTGTTCTTAGTACCCTACAAGGAGTGAGTTTTTTTTTTTTTTTTTTTTTAATATCTTTTTTTTAATGTTTTAGTTGTTTAGCGTAACTGGTCGATTTTGTTAAGGTTGCGGTTTGGTAGTGGTTGTATGATTATTATGTTCGCGGAAACTAGATGCTTAGTTTGCTTAGGGTTTAGTGTTTGGCCTACCATTCCGGCCCTTGGCGTAACTAAGGTGGGTCCCCGAGGGGTCGCGTCACACTCATAGAATTTTGCCTCTTAGTGTTAATATTTGTAAAAACATAAAGAAAATTAGTGCACTTAGGTAAAAAAAAGTTTTGTTCATCCTTTTGTATACTCATGTGGTCTAATTGTGTCCTGGTTCCGTCCCTGGCGGTAACCCGGCGTGTGAACGGCAACCACCACACGTGGTCAATCACTACACCACGACCATCGAACTAAGGTGTTAACTTTTTGGGTGTGTATGAGTGTGTTGTATGTTTGTGTTTAATTGGGGGTTATTTAAATGTCAAAGAAGGTGTTAATCACTAAAGGGGTTTAGGGGTGGTTTTGTGGCGAGAGTAAAAGTTGATGTGGCGCTAACGTGTAGCGCTAACGTGTAGCGCTGGGTTAGGTAAACTATTACTACCGGCCGGACCTGGTTTTTGAACTAGGAAACATAGTTTTGAAAAGGTAGGGTCGGACCTGTTTTCTGAAAACATATCTTTGGAAAGCAAAAGCAATCCTAGTATGCACTTCTGGATGCACATATGAATTTGTATAGCTTTCATCTGTAACAGATTAAGTGATTAACAATTTTAATAAAACTAAGTTTTTTAGTAGACCATTTTAATGATTCATATGAGTTTTGGGAGGTTGTTATATGTTTTTATGGGGTTTAATGGGATCTCGTGTATGGTGTAGTTATGGGAGATGAAGATGATGCAAGCTGGAGCTATACTCGGTCCGGTTAACAGATCTGCTGTTGCTAAGACGGAGGCTCTAGGAAATACTGTCCATGATCTTAATGTACCGTATGAAGGGCATGAAGAGTATGAGACACCTACAGCTGATTTACTTTTTCCTCCGGTAAGTTATGTTTATTTGTTTTGTTGTGGATATGTCATTTACCTTATAATTGATTATAGACTTAATTGGATTTTCATATTAAGGTTTAGCTCCCCTATTAGCTGATGCACATGTAGTTGTATAACATTATCATACCGAATAAGTGCACACATCTTGAAGTTATACAGTTATGTATAAGCAATTGTATTTTTCCTCCTATAATTGTAGCTGGTGAAAGGGGTGTTTGGGTATTGTATTTTCTATTTACTTATTGCCTTTTGTTAAAGCAGACTGCTAATTTAAACTGTTGAGTCACAAGGGGGGTCGGGTGGGCACACCAATTTATAGTGTAGTTTCTAAAATTATGAAAGTTTGCCCCTCGGCGATAACTTTCTGGCTCCGCCCCTGGTTTACATACTTATTTGCAAGTGAGTGAACAACTTGGGGTTACTTATTTTGGTACAGTTTCAAAGGCATAGAGAATTTAGCACTTCTAATAAGCAAGCCCGAACACCCCGTAAAGATGCATAAGCATAACTTTAGTGATATCACTGGCAAGAGAGTTTCGTGTTTGAGATTGATGTAGGCATTAGCAAGCTGCATTTATTTGCACATTAATGTTAGGTGGACCATTATATAAGTTGCATTCACATCTTATTGTTTTAAGTTTTAACATGGGATCTATCTGCAGACACCATTGCAAACACCTTTACCTGGTCAAACACCATTACCAGGAACAGCCTCAACACCATTACCAGGGACAGTGGATACTTCATACAATACACCATCTGTGGGTACTCCTATCACTCCAAATGATTATCCTCGAGCAGTTGGAAATGGAACTTCAGGGAACGCATCTGGGAGGCCTAGCGCACACATGGTATATATTAGCCTAGCATATATTGTTACGCTAAGTATATATTAGCCTAGTGTTCCCTATTACGTAAATATTGTTTATTTTAATTTCGGCTCATATATTTTTTCACGATTAACGTTATGTGTTCATTTGATTGTACAGCGACCACCTTCTACTTGGTTGATCGATAGGCCCCGTGTTGATGTTAATCTTGGTAAGTTAACTAATCGCAAACTTATGCATGTATCAGTTCATGTATATTTATTATTTTTACCTTATACCTCGAACAAATGTTGCAGCTTACCAAGAAGAGTGTGAGGAGGCTGACATAGAAGTAGTCCAGCAACCCATGACTCAGGTTACAATAGTGATATTATTGTTTGCTTATTATCGTTCTGAGTTCCAATTCTTTAAATCTATAAAAGGTGGAGACTGAATGTGTCCCATGTATTTACTTTGTCACTATACTACACCATCTTGAGTCTTAACCACAGCCACTTCCTTGCTAACATGCTCATTGCGGGCTTTAGAAAAGAATATATATACGTGGTGTTGGATCTATTAATATAGGATTGAACCAAATGATGTAAATCCCAGTAGCGAATGATGCTGTGTCTGATTTTCCATTGTTGCTTAATCAACCTCTTATAAGCAAGTCAAGTCATATTAGACGGAGTATGATTTAATAGAATTTCCCTCTGGTGGTCATCTGGTTTTCTTCTTTTTTACTTTTACTGACCCAAACTTTATTAGCAACCACACTGGGAGAATTCTTTTTCCTAGTGATCAGTATAAGTATATTCTGGTTATCTGGTCTATAAGGGTGTTCAATAGTTCAAGGGTGTTCAATAGTACAAGCTCCCCTTGCCAGGAACAAAGAAAGGAACTTTGTTTTAAGCCGGACTTATTTGGTGGTCACTTTTTTCCCCTCTAACATGCTGATTTTCAAAATTATAATCTTTGGTTGCTTCATATAGCTGGCAAAGAAAAAGGAACAAGCAACATTTTTTATTTGTATTAAGTTAATAAAGCTCTTCTGCCGAAATCCAAAATATAAGTTAATATATCTCTTCTGCCCAAATCCAAAATATATAATTCATCCATAAGTTATATTAAGTTCCACCTTTTTATGCGTATACTAGTTTATCCACAGTGAAGAGCAGAAATAAAGTGCACTACTCTTTTTGCTTATGTTGGTTTGCCGGATGAATAAATTTTTATGAGATGGCATCTTTGTGCTACAAATCTGGTATTGCTTACCATATAACCTTGCTCATCGCTGGTAATAATATAAGCTTTGTTTTAGAATTTTCTTCAATTGACTTCTGGAAAGCGAAAGCGTGAGGGTTTTCCTTCAGAATTTGGTCAAGACGGATATATTCCGCAGCAAGATGGAGCTGGAGATGTAATCGCTGATACTTTTGAGGCGAGGCTTCTTGGTCCATATCCTATTAAGTTTCCACATAGTTATTTCTATTTGCTGTTTTCCTACCATTTTTTGTTTTTCATATTGGCGGGTCTCATTTGAGATATAAAGGAGATGAACAATATATTAATGAAATTACTTAATAGTGGCATGACTTGTTAATATCAGGCTGGTCAAGGGAGCAATTCTCAGCTCGGTAAGCTTGAACATGGACCTAAGCTGTCTCTTAGGATTCCTCAACTCGATGGGCCTGTTACTTATCGCTATGATGATGCACTCAATGCACCTAATGTGAGCATTTGGTTCTCGTACTCTCAGTCAAGTCTTGCATTCATGTGTCATTTTACTGGAAAGAAATAATCTAAAGCTTTTTACTGGAATATAGCTCGTGTAGTTTCTACTCTCCTTTAAGGAGCTTTTTTCTTCAAAGTTAAAATGTATTAGGATTTTCACTAATATTTTTGCTTTTAAATCCCCTATGTGTCTACATCTTTTGGTCTTTATGGCATGTGGCCCATCTAACAACTGCTTTTTCATGACCTTGAAGTTCTACAACTACCAAGGGCCTGTAAACGAAGACTACAATGTTGTGAATACACCTGCTCCACCTGGTAAATTTAAAAATCTTATCCTGAAGTTGTTAAATTTATGCTCAGTATTTTAAGAATCTCAAGTTACTTGTTTTGTTCAGAGTTTCAAACACCAACTCCTGCCTTGGTCAATCACAATTATGTCTTAGATGATGATGAAGATGAGCCTTTAAATGAAAATGATGATGATGTTGAAGATGGGCTCGATAACTTTGAAGAAGGCGTGGAACTAAATACACACCATTTAGTTCTGGCTCAGTTTGACAAGGTATGCAATATGTATATGTTTATCACTTTGACTGCTTTGCCTCCCAGAAAATATACATTGTTACACTTTGCCAGAAAAACCTACTCTTTGTATCAAACTTAAAATATGCTTTGGCCATTTTTAAATACAACAAAATTTGGTCAATTGCATCTCACCAGTGCTACAACAATAATACATCTACACTACATGTTTTGTAATGCGATCTAGAGCCTGGTTTTTCTTTTCTTATTAGTTATTTATATTCACATATTTTATCATATGTCAAAGTCTTAGATCGAGTGCACTAATAATAGTGGATGATCGTCTGTAGTAGTTAAACTGTATACTCTCTTACTCCATGAAGAAACACTCTTCATCCTACTGCTTGCAACTATTTAACGTATATTAAAAGTACCCCAAAGAACAATAGGCCATCTGTGATGTGGCAGTCTTAGGAGACATTCCAAATTTGGATTATGAAACAAGGAACATTATATTGATATGAGTGCAATTGAATCTTTATGTGTTCATATATCATCATAAATCATGAAAATCCGTGGTTTGCAGGTGACTCGTTCAAAGAATAGGTGGAGGTGCGCTCTCAAGGATGGCGTTATGCACATAAACAACAGAGACATTTTGTTCAACAAGGTATGTTTCATGTTATGATTGTTCGATATAATTTCATCATCTTAAAATGAACTTTCAAGTATATCACCTCTGAAATAATCCTGATTCTTTATGCTGCACGTTTCTTTCTCAGGCCTCTGGGGAGTTTGATTTCTGATTGTCTACATAACAACCGATAACCCACCAACCGATGCCAATGTTGATTTCGAGCACTCAAGCCGTTACAAATTTTGTACTTTCACGTAGTAGATATTGCATTTCGGAGATTTGACTAGTCATTTCAGATCAACTAAAACCAAACCTTAAGTTTAGGAAATTATCATCTATTTGAATGACAGCTTCATGCACTTTGCTCTTGCCATTTATGGCTGCTTCGTTCCTTATTAATCCTTTTTAACTTGCATCAAAATTGCCATTTCATTTATTTTCTTTTTACTATTACTATTTTACATCAGGCGGCGAATCTATAACAAGTACAAATGTGTGGAGAATCTTAACCTTCTATATTTGTTGATCAAAAGTGGAAACTTATCATTTTTCCAGCATATATTGCGCCGCCAATATTTGGCGCGAACTCTTAACATCACATGTTCATAACTGAATGGCAGGCTCTATTGGGGCAACTGCAACTGCTGTTTGTTAAAAAAACTGCTCAGATTATTGTTAGTCGGTTTTTATATCAAAAGTACATTGGTTTCATTTAGTCAAAAAGTCGATGAAATATGCTAATCTAAACTTATTTTGATAGATAAGTTTGATGTTTGCATTACTTGACACTGATCATAACAGATGTAGAAAAAATATTTGCCTCAACACATGTGACATATGAAAGGCTAAGAGGCTAAAGTTTTCCAATAAACTTCAGTGAATAGTTCATCACCTAGGTGGTTACAATAAGTTTAGATAATAATGAAATATATTGTCAAACATACGCTCAAACCAAACTAAAAGACCAACTTTTGTACAATAAGCATCTGAAAAAAGTAATCACTAGCCACCCTTGCACCTTTAGCAATATGAATCACTGATCAACGAGGACGAAGTGTGCATTGCGAGTTGAAGTAAGCATGGAGAGATGATGTGTTAGTCCCCTCCATTGCCGGATGTTCCCATTTTGAGTCACAAGTAGTACCACCATCACTCCTTTGTTGCGCTTGAGGAATTATTCCAAATGCAGCCCCATGGTTCATTCTTACTTCATGATTGTTATTATTAGGCGTCGAAAATGAATGTGTGGGCAAAGCAGCCGGTGAAAGTACTAAAGGAGATAACAATGGAATCACTCCTTTAGAAACACCTAGAGGTTCATTAGAAGTCTCGTCAAGCTGGAGAGTAGCGGGAGCTTGTTTTTGAAGCCGCGTTGGAGGCTTCCCATTTGAGACGCCATTGCTTTCTCTAGCTTCCGAGTTCATTTTCGCGCGACGGGAACTGAGATTAGGAGAGGAAAGTGTGGGTGTTTAAGAAGAGAAAGGGCGAGGGTCATGTTTTAAAGGGGAGTTACTAGTGTAACGGTTTACATGAGGGAGGAGCTTATTTCTTCCTTTAATTCACATGTTATTCATTGATTACGCATCTATTATGCGTGTAAAGCTTATCCAAGGCTATTTTCGAGATTTTTTTAAAATATAATTCATATGTTTTACAACAATTAAAAATCAAAATCCTATATAAAAACTTGTTTATGTATTGTGATTTCCTATTTTTGTTATTGAACAAGTTTTAACACGTGATTCTTACGCAAACATATTGCATGTTTAAACTAGAAAAAAGATTCATTAATGTGACATTAAAAGCAAATTAATGTTTGATCAAATCATAAACACTAGTAGTCTAATACAATATACGATGAATGTGAAATACACACCAATAACTTTCAATGTTGATGACACCAGGACACATGCATCTCGTTTCTTTACAATAACTTCTAATGTTCGATGAATGTGATATATACGTAATTTGTACTATCCAATGTCATATCTTAGTGTCTTCTTACCTAATAAAATTTTGAAAACAATATAATCAGGGTGGTGTCGTTATTTTTCGGTGGTCAGAGGCAATAAGTACAAAGAAGTTTTTTTACGCGCGTTAAATAAAAAAAATTGTATATAAAATTGAATTATATAACTTATACATGTTTAATATTATACATATTTATATATAAAACTAATAAAAATGTAATATTTTAAAAATGAAAGTCTTGTGCAACTGCACATTTACACACTCATTTGAGACCCTTGAATGATTCATAAATCCTAGTTTATAAGATGAGATAAAGATGAGATTGTGTAGATCTTGTAGTCTCCTCTAATTTTGAAAGTATGTTGTATTTGTATCTTACTAGACGAGTACTCGCGCATAACGACGGAAATACCTAATGGTAGATAATTAACGAACTACAGTTTTGTGAGAAGTGTTTCTTGAAACTGAAAGCGAATTTCTTAAAACAAAAAAAGAAACGCTTATAACATGCGATCAATTGTTAACATGTAAAAAAAACTTGAAGTGAAACATTACATCAATTATGAGGTAAAACCTTATAACGCACGTGACTCATCAAGTAAAACTTTTTTATTCACGACATTTAAGGTGTAAACTCCACCTTCACCAAACTCCTTTAACCGATTTCACTAATACTTGGTAGTTGTACGTGATATCTCTCTAGACAATGAAAAATAAAATTGGGCATGCGCAAAAACATAATAGGGATAATAGACACCGACATTTGAAATTGTTTGCTCTTACGTTTTATTAATAGTCATGACAATTAATTTGATTCTTTCCTAACAATATGAACATGGACTTATGTATTCGCATAGGTACGGAGCATTTATCTAGAATAATATTGTTAAACTTGTACATATAAGTCACACTAATAAGACGCGTAAAAAAAAAATTCAAAATCAGCATTCATGGCCAAAATTATGATGCAATTTAACCGCACGTGCAATGTGTACCCGTCCTCAAAACTGCAAGTTATTTAAGAATCTAGTATTGGTCTTTAGATCTTGCTTGCGTTGATGTATTTAGAAAATCGAGTCAAAACCGATGTTTAAACATATGAGAATGATAGATTACATAGCTTGCTTTAGAGAACTTTAACCATTAAATACAACTAAATACATTGTTAAAAAACATATCCAAACACCCTCGAATAATGAGTTGGAGTTGTAATAAAAAAATCATAGAAAATAAAATCTCTTTCTAATCAGTTTGTTATGTTTTACATAATTGTTACACTATCACTTACAGAGATGTAGTTGTACACCACTATTTCTAGTCTGCGTGATGGCATGTGAGGTTTCCAATTGAAAGAAGATAGAAAATAAGAGTCTGATGAAGTGTAACTGAATATAGCAATCTGACTATTGTTGACAATTGTACATCTCCTTCTGAATATCAAACATTTCATCCTGTTACACGAAACCACAAAAGCATTACGAATTCGTAAATATATAGATAAACTACATATAATAATCTCATGGGAGAGGTACCGTGGGTTAGAACGGATTCATTTTTTAACCATATTTGTATCAGCATCCATTGCTCTCAATCTCTCATTTTGGAGCAGGTAATCCTACAACTCTAAATAGGTAAACGTAAGCAGGTGATATGCGATGCAACAAACTCTAAAAAAATGTGGGTTCAAAATAATAGAAGCTAAAATCTATCTGTTCGTTTCATGAGTAGAGTTGGAAATTGATACGTTAATCAGTGTGAGCATGGGTACGATTGATAGAAAACAATAGTTTCATTCATAAGTAGAGTTCAGGTACCATTCACAAAATACATTAACAAAGAGATTCTTGTAATTTAAATTAGCATAAGCGTGAATCAAGTCGGTCGCAATTAAGTTCAACTTAATTTTTTAAGTTACTTCTTTCTTAACCCCGTGGCCTAGCCTTATTTCACATATTACTATTTGATAAATGATGATTATAATACAATATGCAAGTAAAATCAAAAGGTGCACTATCTTTGATTGTATATATCCATTCAGTAACATGATTATATTTCTAAACTAAGTGGCTATAACAAGTAAAAAAATTTCAATAAATATCAATGGTTAAGGGAAAGTCAAGATACACATCTGAGTGCATACTCATTCAATCCAACTAGATAACCAACACAATGTCTAAAGCAAGATGGAACAATGGCCTTCTCATAGTGGTGTAAAAGTGGCCTTAACCACATAATGTTTCCTGAGTTAAAGGCTTTGAGAAGTCTTGATTTCTAACCATGTCTTAGAATCTAATAAAGATTCTTACTGTGAATGTTATGGATATAAATGATCGAAATCCTTTCAGCTTCTCAAAGACATTACATACAAACGCAAAGGATATAAGTTGCACAAGCTTCTAATCAACAATGCATGCAACTACAATTAAGCAGTCTGCACAAAGACCTTGCATAAGCATACCTTTTTGAAAAAAATTCCCAAAATTTGATGAAAAAGGACAGTTCAAAGCTTACAGAAATTCTAATTTAGTGTCGCTATAAGAAAAAGGCATTTTTACATATCACCAAAGATGAAAAAAAAAACAGGTAAAATCATTTAGGCACCTACAAAGCAACATATATTGCCATCTGAATCTAAATGCCTTTCACTTCAGGCTTTGTTAACCTAAGAATGTGATAGTGCACCAAATTGGATAAGTACCTTTGTAAACCTAAATTATGACATCTTCTAAAACAGGAAAAATGAAATCTCACAAGGCCTAAACATACGACAGTTTGCAATCTGAATTCGAATGCCTTTCATTTCAGGATTTGTTAACCTAAGAATATATAGTGCTCTAAAACACATAATATCAACCCACATATTAATCAACCACAACTTACAACATAATCTACACAGCAAACACTTGCACCAAGTAATGAAATGAATAATAAATTACAGTGGAGCTCGCTTTTTCTCCATCGCATCCTTGTTTCCGATATGCATTTTTCCAAATTAAATTTTATTCATGAATCACAATCATGAACCAACCTAAAACAACCTATAAAGCTATATATGTTTTTTATTAGGTTATTTGAATGCTTATGACAGATTAGCATACTCAATTCAGTCGCAAATTATCAAATAAAGAATTAGTTATGCTTCTGCAGCTTATATTGCCATGAAAGTATGCAAGCAAAGGAGCCAACCACCCTTGTTGGTAACAAAACCAAAGATGAGACAAGCCCATAGACCGACTCGCATAAAGAAGTTTCATACAAACAAATTGTCTTTAGGTTTAACCTCTACTCCAGTCCCGCTTAGCTTTCATGCTAGTTCTTTTATTGTTCAATCACCATCTTTAACATTAAAAAATAGAACATACCTACTAACTCAAAACTAATAAGGAGCTAAAATTAACCCTAATACCAATGAAGATAATCACAATACCTTATGAAGTAAAATTTCCAACTCGAACGGACGCCACATGAGCCTAATTGACGCCACATGAGCCTAATTGACGCCACATGAGCCTGAGCTCAAATATTCCTGCAAAAACAGTGATACCATGCAAACATATTTGAGGATGTTTGGGATTACTTACTACTCAATATTCATATACCAACAAATGCTTACAGCTTAATATTTAAGGATGTTTGGAATTGCTTATTGCTCAATATTTAAGGATCTAGTAATTACGACAGTTTAGAAATGCATACCAAGATTCATATACCAACAAATGCTACCAACTTATGTAGAATAACATACGGGGCCGCCATTTGTTTAAATAGATTCAAATCGCCGCACACCGATTAACATTGCCACATACCACAATGGACGGTGGAAGTAAAGTAATAAGCGACAACAAAAGAAGTCACCAATCCACAGATGGATACAAGATATGAGCGTGTTTCTCATGTATATACAAAAAAATGTGATTTAATAACCCCACATATAAAGATATTAGTTAACCCCGCAAAGATTAAAACTTATGGCCTTACAACCAAACAAAATGAGACCACTTTTTCACTTGCACAAACATAATTGATACACATTTTTGGCAATATGAAGGAACAATATACAGTAAACATCATAATTTTGTTATGATTAATGTTAACATTGAAAAACTAAAAATCAACATTGTGAAAGACTGAATGTTGCCTCATTTGCACGACAACCATCTCTTTTAGGCATTACATCAAACACTTCATATGCATCTTTAAGATAAGATAAATATCATAATTAATTCACCATTATTGTAGATCCAAATATATATCCAAACAACAAAGCAACAAAACCACCAAAGACACTCGAATAACATGGAATTAGAGAAACAATCACACACATTAAAATAAAAAAGCGAACCTTGTGTATGCTTCTAAAACACATATCCAAGCGAAGGCGGATATGGTGATTTTGATGGTGTCCACTTCTAAATGTGAAGTGTTGGTGTCGGATTAAACTGCCGACGGTGGTTTAGAGAGATAGAATGGTGGTGACCATAATATCCGGATAGATCTAAACAAAAAAAACAATAAACTAAAACCATAATCAAAACCACCTACCAAAACTACCTATCACACCATAACAGCCAACAGAGAGGTTGGTTATCGTGGCAGCCGTTTCAGTGCCAGCGATGATGATTTTGTGTGCGTTTTTTTATGTGTATGTGTTTCTTTTGTGATGTGAATTTAGCATATTAGGGTTGATATAGGATGCTATGAGATGCTATGGATGCCAGCAGGATAATTTGTTACAACATTAATTTTTTCAACAATTCTATATATACATGATTTATCAACATTTCAAGCCGTGTATTGATTTTTTCATTTCAAAATTTCTTAAAATAGATTTTCAACATTTCACTTTTCCACTTTCAAGATTTTGTAGTTTTTCCTTTATAGGTAGTACAAATATAGATACGCATGTATCTCACAATTAAGGTGAGATATCATTCATATTATATTTTAACCGAAATCCATATTTACGTACTGTTTGCCGTTTTTAAAGCATAAGGTGTCTAGACAAAAGTTTTGTTTTTTATTTGAAATTTTACATAATGTTACGTCATCTAACACTTGTAATTTTAAAAAACTTTCTTTATCTTGCTATCTTATAAAAGAGATTGATATCTCTTTCTTTATTTAATGAACACATTTTAAGTAATCAAACTCTTATAGCACATTGTAGAATCCTTAATGCAAACAACTTAAAACAAACATTAAAAGTTTTTATTCATTAATGAAAAAAACTATGTAATACAATTAAATTAGCAAACAATAATATATATTATTTCATTGTGTTTTTTTATTAATGTAGAAAAATTAAATAATACAATTACTCAAGTATATCATACAACCTTTAATTCGACATTTCAACACAACTAAATACTAACATTTATGTAATAGTAATACAATACAATTAGAATACCAAAATTACAACCTTTAAATATCGAAATACATTAAAACACATAATTAATCTTACTTTTAAAACACCTATTATTAAAAGATAAAATAATTTTTTCACATTGTACAATATAAAGAAGCTAGAACCAATTAAAATATAAAACAAACATAATCAATTATGTCGTTTAAAGAAAGAAAACATAACCAACTACATAAAGTTATTCAAATAATAAATTGTTGTTTTTCGAAATGTCGTTGTAAGAAAATATAAAAGTGAAAAACTATTTGTCGAAAATTATGTTATAGTGTACCTGCCGTCGCAACACGTAGGTACCCAGCTAGTCATAACATACATAATTTCTTCATTTGTAACGCACCAACATCCATTTAATTTTATTTTTCATCGTTTTTACTCTAACTAATGTCATTAAAAAACAAAATTAAAAAATATAACTAAGAAAAAAAATTATAAATATATTTTTTATAAAATTAAAAACACACTTTCAAACAAAGTTATAAATTTAAACCAAAAATTAAAAATACATGGTTTAAATGCAAATCTTTTTCTTTGTAAAGCAAAACCTAAAGTGGAGACTTTTTGAAGAGAATGTTTCCTTAAAAGGAAATATTGTCTTGATTTATTCCTTCTTATTTTATGGTTTTTTTTTTGAAAAATCTAAAAATTTCCTTATTTGGTCAATGTTTAAAAAAATTAATGGCGAAACTTGATTGAAAAAAACACATAAAATTATAGGTGTCAAATTTGGAAAAAAAGTTCAAAAAAGGAGGCTATAAATAAAAAATTAATGGTTAATTTTGAATAACACCTGGTTTATCAATCAAACAAACTTTTTCTACGCATTGCCCTGGATTTATATGGGGTAATACAAAGGTAAATCGATCTAAGTTTGAGATTAACATATCAATCCCCAATTGTTAGGTCACTACTATCAACACACTTGTATAATTGACAACAAACAACACCCGACCTAAGCACTATATGAGGAAAAGTAAAATGTCAAGATAAAAATAGATGTCAATAGTACCATTTGCCAGGTATCTAAAGTGTGTGTCATAACACTGCTAAGACGCGACATTCATGTTACGAAATAGAAAGGCTTATGTTTTACCACAAGGCCATTTTTGTCCACCGCCCTTCTCATAGAGCTGTACGTGGACGTCAACGAAATAGAGAGGCTTATGCTTTAGTTGTGAAATGGGATTAGAAGTAGAACGATGCAAGGCGTGAAACCTTTTTGAGACGCTTTTAAATAATCTTGTTGATACAAAAGTTGGACGGAGCTTTTCCAACCCGAATTAGGCTTAATTCGGGTGTGTGAGACTCAGGCTCTCGTACCAAGTGAACTTCTAACGAGACCCTGCACACCAAGAAACAACACGCTGTTAGGCTTACTATGGGATTGTTTCCCAGGATTAGACTCCGGCGTGAGAGTAAGTAATCGATTTAGGTTTTAAGTAATCGGTAAGGGCTAAGATTGTGTTATGAATCGTACCTTTGTGGAACCCTTGGGGGTTCCTTATATAGGCGGTAAAAACCCTAGTTGGCCTTACCGAATCTTGAGCCTCAAGCAAGAGATAATTACCATATAGGCATTGATCCTTATCGTATAAACAAGGTCAGTGAGTATCCTCTTTCTTTAGACGAATCACAATCCTACTTAGGTTGTGATTCCGTCTGATCCTATCCGCGTACGGTTAGGACGCGGCCCGCACTATGCCGCGTGCGGAAACTGCCCTTTTAGGCCTTATGAGCCCAAGGGAGTAACTATCCAACCCATACTTTGTTGGGCCAAATACGGGTTGTACTCGTGTGTCGGGTTCGTGACCCGGCCGGGGACTATACGTCAGCATGTTCCCCTAGTCTAGTGGTTACAGCCACATGTATGACTACTAGACTAATAAATCCCAAACAGCCGTACCGCGAGAAACAAATGATTTTGTCTGAATACACAGAATTATGCGAGCCGCAACGTACCGGTACCAATTCAATGAATGTAATTACTAACTTTCGTGCACGACAAAACATTGTACCACGTAGGTAACTGTTTACCTGACGCAAACTGAAAAAGTGCCGTAAGTGGGACTATCCCTCGAGCCACATAAAACCCGCGCTTGATTAGACTGCGTGGGTCCCTCTAACGCTACAACTACCCACCTATCCCCATCTGTTGGATTAGGTTAGTGGACACGTGGCAATCATCTACCGGTACACAATAACCGAAGCAACCCTACATATATAACTTGTTGTGACTGTACACACATACAACTGTTAAAAATAAATTCGCCATTGTTGCACCTTCATCATTCGCACAACCACATTTTCACACGGATCCTCCTATTCCTAGGTTAGCTCATCACGCCCCTTTCACATAATTAGTAAAACATGGTTAAGGACACAACCACCATCACGTCCGTGCTTATTGAGTTCCCGGAGCAGAAACTTTTAAACTTTTGCTCTAAATATTACATTCCTGAAGACGTAAACCCCCAATTACCAGGGGAGATGGAAGCCATTACTGAAAACCCTCTTGGTAAAATAGGGGTATACACTCGACTGTTCGATACGGCTAATTACCGTATCCTATTCACTAGGTTCCTTGTAAATCTCTTAGAATACTACGAATTTCACATATCTCAATTACACTGCATAGGAGCATGTAAGATAGGCTAATTCGAAGTTAACTGCTGCTGTTTAAACATAATCCCCTCTTCTGCTATGGGCAACCGTTGTCTCTCCTTGTAAAAAGGATCTGACCCTTTTCATTAGTTCGTCAAAGGTTAGTGGAACCCTGTCACCTAGGCGTCTAATCAATTCTTGGTCAGTTATTGCCTGCATGTAGTCCGAAATTTTTAAAACTTCTGGACATGCCCTGAATTTGTTGTTGTGACACCCTAGGCAAATCCCACATCGTCTGTGGCCATGAGAGATCCATGGTTCATAAGATAACATTCGCCTTCTCATGACATAACGCGTTTTGTGGTCTAGTGCACATGGGGTTCTTAAAAACTGGCAGTTAAGCGTGCTTATGTCAGATTAGTACTAGCTTGGTGACCTGGCGGGAAGTACTCGCACAGGGCCACAAAGCAAACTCGTGAGCCAGCGGGCAATATTGTTGTCTGAGTAGGCGGGACGTTACAAGTGGTATCAGAGACACCCCTGAGCCGTTCGGGATGGTGGGGAAAACCTCATCGAGGACGATGAGTCCCGAAGGGGGGGGGGGGTGATTGTGACACCCTAGGAAAATCCCACGTCGGTTGTGGCAAGAAGAGATTTATGGTTCATAAGATAACATTCCTCTTCTCATGACACAACGCGTTTTGTGGTCTACTGCGCGTGGGGTTGTTATGAACTGGCAGTTAAGCGTGCTCATGTTAGAGTAGTATTAGCTTGGGTGACCTGGCGGGAAGTACTCACATGAGGGCCACAAAGCAAAGCCGTGAGCCTGCGGGCAAAGCGGACAATATTGTGGTCTGAGTAGGTGGGATATTACAGTTGCACTCGTCCTTGAATCGCTCTGTGAAGTCTTTCCTAGACGCCCTTGGTAGCTGCTTCACAATGACGAGTGAGATAGGGTCCTTGTCATACTTCTTCTACTGAGTATAATTTCTTGTGAATGCCCCTCGAAGGTCTTCAAACCCATCAATGCTTCGATAAGGAAGTTTTTCAAACCAGTCCCGCGCGTTCCCGATTAAAGTCGAGTTGAACATATGGCACCACATAGGAATTGGCCACGGGGCGATTTTTGCTTGGGATTCAAAAACTTTCAAATGGTCATCCAGATCGCCTGTGCCGTCATAGGTTATGACATTTGATGGCATCCGTCGTTTCTTGTCCTCCGAGTAGTTTCAGATCCAACTTGTGAACGTGTCTACCTTCTTTCGACACCATAGGAGAGACAAGTCTTTATTATCACACTGTAATTGTCTATGAGAATGTCTACGGTGCTCTCTCTCACCATCCGAAGAATATGAGGATGAGTAACTTGACCTACAGCGCCTTGGATGGTCATCATCTGAGTCGGAACTGTATGATTCATCACTAGGCGAGTGTTTGCCTCGCCGTGACTGGCTTCTCCGGCTTGTCTTTGGGGTTCGCCTTTGGGGTTCCGGGGTTGGATCCATTATATTAGCTAGGGGCCTGATCCTTTTGAAGACACTCGTTCGACGAGCATCTTTGGCGAGAGTTTCAGAATCATCGGAGTGGTACGATGTTTCTCGCTCTGCTTCCAAGTCTTCGATGATTCGATATCCAATTCTATCAAAGACATTTCGCGGCTAGGGTTGTCCCTCAACCTGACGATTTCTTTGTTTCTTGCGTGGGCGCTGTGGCGTATCTCCTTTCACGACATCGAACTTGAGTCGGGACTGTAGACTACCTTTTTGACTCGCTCTTAGCTTTGCCGTGATCAGCGGGATAATAGTGTCAAGATTCTGAGTGACGTAGTCTTCTATGCTTCCTTCATCGATAGAGACGGTCGTCTTGTTAGTTGTTCCCTCGGTGGGTTGTGTTTGCGCCTTGATGAGACTACAATTATACCCCATGGTCTCATCGTTCTAATCGGGCTTAAAATGTGCAAAAATGTCATAAAATACCGGAAAATATGCTTGTGTTTGTTCATTGTGTTTCTTAGGTACGGATATCGTGAAATCAACAAAAGATAACAAGAATCAAGTAAAAATGAACACCCGAAACGAAGCTGCACAAAGAACTGGACCCGAACAATGAATTTCCAAAGAAGTCCTTGAAGAATTGAAGATGGTCCCTCAACTTTGTAAGACTTGTCACTTTTAACCCTTGCAAACCTCAAAAAATTGTATTTGTGTCCTTAAGTTTCAAGATTTGACAATACAAGCCCTTGAAGATTCTAAAATTTGCACATATGTTCCTTGTTTAATTATTGCAAAATGATTGTGCCAAATATGACAACTAGTGCAAAGTTTAATATGAAGGGAATTAGAAGAATGGAAGCTGTTGAGAATAGTTTGCCACATCTTATATAGTCAGGGGACTAATTTTGCCAAAATCTATACCCAAACCCATTAGATCCCGGATTAAGCCCACCT
The DNA here is from genome assembly GCA_025667525.1 of Glebionis coronaria. Lineage (NCBI taxonomy): Eukaryota > Viridiplantae > Streptophyta > Magnoliopsida > Asterales > Asteraceae > Glebionis > Glebionis coronaria. Next base: position 470,113,951 of record CM046879.1, read on the forward strand.
TTATACACCCCAGCCCACCAAAAGCCCACAACATCACCACTTAACCCGGCCCATACCCTAAATCTCACTAACCACCCATATTAAGTTTTTAAACGAGGAAGGAAACATTTACTATTACAATTAACCCCCCAAAACCCCCCAATCTCAGTTACATAAACCCTAATTAGCAATTTAGCTAATTGCTATGAATCAATCTACAAAACATCCAGATATGTGATTCCCTTTGTCCTCATCAAATCCCAATCCCCAAAACCCATCCATCTCACTGTGGACCCCCTCCCCATTGGTACCCTACACATCTTTTTGCTTGCAAACAAGATAGGCCACTAAATCGATGGACCATATTGTTTGCCTTGTTCAACACATCTTTATGGACGTTTGGGATCAATTTGTACAACTGCTATATCACATGATCCACCAGGGCGAAATTCAAACTCCGAATCTTCAACAACATATTCTTGGTATCAACAAGGGCATTCTAGGCATTTATATTGTTAGGGTTTAGTATTGCATTGTTCTAGACTATTTTATCATGTTGTATATAAGCATTCTCCTGTGATTCCTTTTATTTTTGTTCCAACAACTTTGTACAATTTTTAGTATTAATGAAATTTTAGTTCTTAAACATTACAAGTTGTTGAGTTCCTTTTCATATTCATGTGAGTTATAAATTTATTTTATTTGCAAGATTAATTTTGGATTTATCAAATGGTTATTTTTGTCTAAATAATTTTTTAGCAAAAACCTTTTTGAGATCCAAAGGTTTTAAGTACTTGGATGCACTTGATCTTACACATCAAGGGGTGTTCATAGGTCTGAAACTTTTATTAATTATTGTTTGACACCATAAGTTTTTCAAGGAAATTTGATTTAAAGTTTGTGTATAAAAAGGAAAATCTTGTTTTCTGTTTTTTACTAATCCTATTGTTTGAACAAGCTAAGCCTAAAAGCATTGACAAAGCTTTTGGTTTTAGCTTTTCAAACTTATTTTATCCCTTGTTTTCCGTTTTGTGTGCAGGTAACAAAGGGCATAACTTTCACTTGGCTGTTGTAGCCTTGTGAAGGTTTGGACATCAGTTGTCCACTCTCTACTCTCTCTTGCAAAAACAATCCTCCACTCTTGAATTCAAATCATATTTATAGGGAAGGCATCAGATGTTGTGTTTTACTTGAACAAAGTCAAGCCAAGGTTAGGCTTTGAACCCCCATGTTTTTGTCTTGACTAATTTGTGGAAGTTCTTTGTGAGGTTTTTGATTTATTGTTCTTAGTATTAGTTTCATTGTTGATTTGTGCCTCTCTGCATGATTAAAATATGTTATGTTAGTTTTAAGTTCATTTGGTTGTGATTTGTTAAGTTTTTCTTTGCAAAATCTTGTTTTCAACTTTAAAAGGTGTATTTGATTTGTTGATTAAACAGGCCTAGGGTGACACTAGTCTATGAGGCATGCGTGCATCTCTTTTACATTGATTAGGATAAGTATATTTAGCTATTACTTTCATTTGTGGTGGTCTAGAGTTAAAATTTGCATGACTTGTTAAAAAACTACATAAAAATTAGTAGGTCATCATAGGCTTTAGATCTTTGTGTTTTGTGTTTGAGTCTTGAACATAAGCTAGAGTCTAGGTTAGTATAGGTTTGCAAGGTGTTGGTTTAAAGATTTGTCAGCATTTGAGCCTATTAAATATTGTAGAAACCCACTGGTGTGTCAAACATACTAGCAAAACCTTGTTTTTGTGTGCAGATATTATCAATAGGCCTCTTTATCTTGTTCTTGGTAACTTTTGGCTTGGAAACTTGCTACATAGATAGGTCTTAGGTTAGTTAAGGATTTTATTAGCTAGTATTTAGTTTTAGCAAGCTTTTGGTGGTTCAAAATGAACATGTAAGCCCACTGTGTTGCATACTATACTACCTGACCTCAACTTTCTGTCCTTTTGTTGTTCTTGTTGATTTGTGTTGTGTGTTTTGTGTTTTTTTGTGTTTTTTGTGTTTTTTGTGTTTAGTTTCACTCCACACAACCCAACTGGTTGTGGGGTGCCTTATGTTCCAAAAGAAACCAAAAACAAGCAATAAACAAAGCAACCCGTCTCTTTTTTTTCTTCTGACTGAGTAAAGCAGTGGGAACCAAGTTCCCACTGTATGTGTTCTTTTCCCACTATTAGTTCAACACAGCATAGTGTCACTATCAGCTTTTCTATTTTTTGTCTTATTAGGCAAAATCTCACCTTTTCTTTCATTTTTAATTTTCCCAAGTTAGTTTAGTTAAAATAGAATTTTGTAAAAAGTTTTTATAATTTTCTCATTGTTTTATTATTTTTCATCAGTTTTAGTGATTTAAAAATAGAAAAATAGTGTTAAAAATTCTTGAAAATTATTTTTAATTCTAAAATTATAAGTAAGTTTTCTATTTGATAAAATCAAATTTTGGACTTTTTGTTAATTTAATTTAACTTTAAGGCTTTAATTAGCATTTAAAAATAAATATTAAACTAATAATAAGTTTTAAAATATTTTTATTGAATTTTTATTCTTATTTATATTAGTTAGGATTTATTTTTTATTTTTAAATATTTTTTATTATAAATTTTTTAATTTCTTCGCGTTTTTACGTTTTACGTAATTTACGTTATACGTAATTTACGACGTAGTTTAATTTAGCGTAACTAATTTTCACCCCTTTTTTCTCTCAAAAACGTTACTAATCCAAACTTTAATTTTTAATATTGACACAAACTTATACACCTCCACCGAGAACGAACTTGCAATATCGTGTTAGCCTCAAAATATTGAGTCAAACAAGAATGTTCGGTCATAGGTTTCTATTGTAATATTTATTAGAACGTTGTAATAGATAGTTAAATAGTGTGGTTCACGGGCTTGGATTTAAACTAATTAAAGTCTAAAAGACAAGTCCGACCCAATATATAGCCCATTAAATCCTGCATGTGGGTGGACTATATATACTACCCTCCTAGCATGTTAGGAGGGTGGATGGTCATTTTGTATCTAATCTTTCTCTAATCTAATATTCACCAAGTTAATCACCTCTCTCTCTACTTTCTCTCACTACTTTCTCTCTCTAGGAATCCATCTCATTTCATCTATTTTCTATCATTAATCATCATAATATGATGGGACAACATTTGGTATCAATCGCCACGGGGTAGATTGTGTTTGGTTGTTTGGTTTGAGTTTGATTCGGTTGATTTTTCTATATAAATCATCCCGAATTAATTTTTTTTAGTATTTTGGGCTAGAAATCTTGATATAAATCAGTTATATCGACTTAGTAGGGATTTAGTTTGGTTTTTGTGGTTAAAATCGCAAGATTTTGAGGTGTTTAGATTATTTTTGGAGTTACGGTAACTTGACTGTTTCAAGATCATTCCAAAAAAAGTTTTTCAGAAAAGGGTTTATTATTCCGAAAATACAGATTTTCGGATAAGGGTTTAGTATTCTGAAAAAGTGAATACTCTGAAAAAGGGATTTTTCTGAAAAAGTGGTTTTTCCGAAATTTTTTCTGAAATTATCAAGATTCCGAAGATTTCAATATTCCGAAGAAGTGAGTATTCTGAAAAAGTTTATTTTTCTGAAAAAGTGATTTTTCTGAAAAAGTGTTTATTCCGAAAAAGTGAGTTCTTCCGAAATTTTCTCTGAAAACATCAACATTCCGAAAAAGCACTTATTCCGAAGAAAGTTCTGAAAACTCATTATTCCGAAGAAGTGATTTATCCGAAGAAGTCTATATTCCGAAGATTATTCCGAAGAATTGCGTATTCCGAAGATTATTCCGAAGAATTTCTTATTCTGAAGACTTGCTTATTCCGAAGATTATTCCGAAGATAGTACTTATTCCGAAGATTTGCATTTTTCTGAAAACATCATTATTCCGAAGAAAGATTTTTCTGAAAACCTCATTATTCCGAAATACCCAATTTTTCTGAAAATGTTAGTTATTCCGAAAAAACCCCAAAAGTGAAAACTTTTAACAAACTACGTGTGATTTTTCGCCTTTGATTTTTTGGTTTCTTGTGAAGACAATTTTTAGGGGATTTTAACATTTTTCATCGACAACAACAATCAACACACATCTACTTAAGATCCATTTTCAATTCATCGATTTCAAGTCTCTAGATATGGATTCTACTCTAGAGTATCGTGTCACAAACAACAATATCATGGTGGCGGGTAATAAAGAGAGACCACCAATGCTTGTGTCTGGTCGGTATGCTCAATGGCAATCTCGCTTCATATGATATCTTGATACAAGACCCAATGGTGACGCCTTGAGGAAATGTATTACTCATGGTCCATATGTATTCAATAAAATCTCAATTCCTCCAAGAGCAGCCACAGATACTACTGATCCAATTCCTGCAAGTGAACGTGATGAAACAAAAGCTGATCTCACACCTGAAAATTGTGCTTGGCATGATGCGGAGAAGGAAGCCGTATATATGGTTCTAAGTGGGATTGGAGATGACATTTATTCCACGGTTGATGCATGTCCTACAGCACATGAAATGTGGACTGCGATTGAACGCTTGTAACAAGGAGAATCACTCAACAAACAAGATGTCAAAACAAACTTGTTTTGGAATTTTGGCAAGTTTACTTCAAGGGATGAAGAATCAATTGACTCTTACTACTCCAGGTTTTATAAGATGATGAATGACATGACAAGAAATAATCTGCAAGTCTCCACCATGCAAGTCAATGTCTAATTTCTTCAACAACTTCAACCCGAGTGGACACGGTTCGTCACTTTGGTGAAACAACAAGAAAAGTTAGAAGAGGTCTCATATCATCGACTCTTTGATATCTTGAAGCAATTTCAGAATGAAGCAAATGAGATTCGAGCTGAACGTGTTGCCAAGACGGCTAATCCACTTTCTTTAGTGATTACAACTCAACATGTTCAAGGTCATAACTCTCGTGCTCCTAAGTCATATTCCACTACATCATCTTTACCACGATCTTCCACATCATCTAAGTCTTCATCATCCACAAGATCTCGAGGTAAAGTGCCAAGAGCACCATCACCACCATCTGAGTCCTCATCTGAAGAATATAGTGATGAAGACCAAGCTCAAAAGAACCGAGAGATGAAACAACAAATTGCTTTCATAATAAAGACTTACAAGAAAATCTACAAACCCACCAACAACAATCTTCGCACATCATCTAACACAAAGAACCGATATGTTGAGAGTCCTCCAAGATATGATACACGTCGACGTGGTGAAAGTCCTTCTAGGTATGATCGACATAATCCAACGCATGTTGAGGGTTCTGCAAGGTATGATCGACAAACTGCCAAGTATGATACTCAGAGGATTGCTGCTACTACTGGGAATAGGGAAACGGTTGGAAGTCAAGTGGTTCAGCAGAGTGGGATTCAATGTTTTAATTGCCAAGGTTATGGGCATATGGCAAAGGAATGCAGGAAGCCGAAAAGGGTTAGAGACTCCAGCTATCACAAGGAAAAGATGCTGCTATGCAAGAAAATAGAAGCAGGGGTTAAATTGTCAGCTGAGGAAGGAGCAATGCTTGATGATACTGATGATGAAGATTCTGATCAAGAGCTCGATGCACATTACTCGTACATGGCAAAGGTTGAAGAAGTTCTCAAAGTCACTGAAGATGACAATGGCCCTATCTTTGACACTGAGCCAATCGATAAGGTACACACTACTGATGAATATAATGTGTTTGGTGATATTCCTGAGCATAGTGATCTACCCAATGCCATTAATGACACATGTATGATGGAAACGGTTGATAGCAATACCACACCCGATTCATCAAACATGTGCAATAATGAGTCTGTGGATGATCAACATGCAAATGAAAATGATGAAGAGGAACGTATTGCGCTTGCTAATTTAATTGATACTTTACAAAAAGATGTCACTGAAAATAAAAAGAGTCAAAAGCAATTAAAGAAGGAAAACGCTACGCTCACTCAAAGTTTTGAAGAATGCAAAGCTGCTCTTATCAAATCTACTGAGATGACTGAAAGCTATAGGGATGAGCTCCTTCAGAAAACAAAAGAGCTTGAGGGGTACAAGGGTAGTACGTTAAAAAGTCAAAAGGACGATTTTGAAAACAAATATAATAAAACTCTTGAGTTACTAGCCAAAGAGAAGCGTCAATATAATGTTTTCTTAATGGATGAACGTCAAAAAACGTACCTTGCCAATACCAAAGTTAATGAACTTGAACAAAAGCTCTCTATGACCACTACAGATTCTGCTAAAATTCTTGAGGATAAGAAACAAGAGGTAGATGCGTTAAAACAAGACTTCAAAAGTAGATATGATAAGGAAACCGAAAAAGTAACAAAACTAGAAGCACAAGTCGAATTTTTGAAGAACGTTGTTTATAAAATGCATGATTTTATTCAATCCGTAAGAATGCTATCACCTCCGTCGATGTTTAAGGGTCAAGCTAGCTTTGCAAGTCCTGAGTACCTTGCCAAAGCTCAAGCTGCGAACCCGCATCTTTATCTTGATGAGACTGAAAGAACTGATCTTGATTGCATGCCTGTTAGTGCCAATAGTGAAGAGACTGCCCTTTGGGATGATGATAGTCAACCTCTTGTCAATAAGGAGTTTGTAAAACCATATAATTATGCTTATGAGAATAGTCTTTATGGTCTTTTCAACAAACAAACTCAGAAAACCCGTGAGGAAGTGTTTTTAGAATGCAAACAAAAGAGAATTCAATGGAAGAAAGCATTGGCCCCTAAGAAATCTAATGTTTACAAATACATAAACTACCTCCCTCTAGATGAATCTAAAAGCAAGAGTAGGAAAACATTAGGTATTCTTAAACACCACATAGATAATGTTAAATCTATTGTTGAAAGAGACTGGGCAAAATGTGAAAATGCTGAGTGGACACGTCCGATTCCTCAAGAGATTACCTTGCTTGTGAAAGAACTCTTAATTCCTAACACGGCGTTGATTAAAGACATTCTTCTTCAACTTGAGGAGTTCATTCGTACTGAAATGTATGATGATTTAAAATATGTTGAATCTCTTGAGAAACACATTGATGATCTTCAAATGGAGAAGTCTGATTTTTTAGATGAATATGATTTACTATTGCAAGAATGCGTTTCTAAAGATGTTATGTGTGCTTATTTTACATCTTGTGCTGATATTAATGAATATTCTGATGTTGCATGCAAATATCTTGATAAGATCAAAGAATGTGAGAGTCCTGAAATTGAGCTTTCGAAACGTAAAGAAAATGTTGATAAAAAGGCTTTTGAGTTACTTCAACACAAAACTGATTTTCTTCAAAAACATTGTCATTCTCTTGAACTTGCTTTGCAAAAAGACGTTGGTAGTTTTCCTCATGATAATAAATTGCAAGAAAAACTTTCCCAAACGTTTCGAGAAATGAATGAACAGAATTTGGAAATTAAAGGGTTGAAAGCTCAGTTACAAGACATGGACAGAGCGATAGCAGAGTTGCGGAAACTCGTTGCTAAAATAGGTGGGAAAATTGTGGAACCTAGCATTAAGAAACATGTTGTTAGACAACCCAATGCCTCTAAAGAGAATAGATCCTCTATCTTGGGAAAACCATCTGCTTTATCAAATTCCTCGTTTGCAAAACCTGTGTTTACCCCCAAGATAGATGGAAAGGAAAGGTTACCACAAAATCAACCCATAAGGAATGCCATAACACCAAGCGTTAAGCACAATAATGTGATTAAACCAGGGATCTATAGAATGACCACTAAGCCCACAAACAAAGTTATTCAATCGCCTCAGACTTCTAGAAACACTAATATTCGTGTGTCTTCTACTACAGGAATAGTCTCCACTACTAGTGTTAGCCGGCCTCAGCTTAAGAGCACTCAAGTGAATGATAAGGTCTGGAAACACAAGAATCAAGGGAAGATGAAGGAAGTAGCAGCACACCCTAGGAATTTGAATGTTTTTAAGAATAAAAAGTCTGTAATCGCATGTAATGACGATATGAATGATGTGAATGATTTGAATGCTATGAATGTGAAATTTGTTTGTGTCAAATGTGGCAAGTGTGCTAATTCTAATCATTCTATGTGTGCTATGAATAAAGTCAAAGGCATAGATACTAGAACTAAGAAGCAAGTCGCGATGCCTATTAGAGCTAGTAAACCCAAACGCAAAGTGAACCATTCTGGTGCTACCCCCACTAAGAAAAGTAATGCATCAGACTCCACCACTAAGAATCCTAGAAGCAAAATTAAGGAATTATATGAGTCTGCTAGCAAGTCTTGGAAATGGTGGTTTGCTAATCAATGTCCTCCCGGATATAAATGGATGCCGAAAGCTAGGACAGAAAATGTGAAAACGAGTGTTAGTTTGCCTTTAAATGTTGATAAGGACACTAATGATTCTATTATCACAACTACTGTGGTATCCAGTTTAGCAAATGCTCCATCATGTTCTAACTCTTCTGTAGGTGATACAAACAATTCTCTTCATACTGGACTCCGGATGCACGAAGCACATGACGGGGAATCTCAAGCTTCTAATTAACTTCGTGGAGAAGTTCCTGGGTACGGTCCGATTCGGAAATGATCAATTTGCACCGATCCTAGGATATGGATATTTAGTTCAGGGGAATATCAGGATTAAAAGGGTATACTACGTCGAAGGGCTCAATCACAATCTTTTCTCGGTTGGTCAATTCTGTGATGCGGATTTGGAGGTTGCTTTCAGAAAGAAGACATGTTTTGTTCGTGATTATGATGGGAATGACTTACTTACCGGTACACGGGGTACTGATCTTTACACAATTTCACTTCAAGACACAAATTCATCAACTCCAATTTGCTTCATGGCTAAAGCTTCAACGACTCAGGCATGGTTATGGCATCAACGTCTTTCTCATCTCAATTTTGATACCATTAACTTGCTTTCCAAGAAAGATATTGTGAGAGGCCTTCCAAGCTTGAAATTCATCAAAGATCATCTTTGTTCTTCTTGTGAACTTTGTAAAGCTAAACGAAGTAGCTTCAAAACAAAGACCACACCAAGCTCTAAAGGACGGTTAGATCTTCTTCACGTAGATCTGTGTGGTCCCATGCATGTTCAGAGTATCAATGGAAAGAAATATATTCTGGTAATTGTCGATGATTACTCAAGGTACACATGGAATCACTTCTTGAGGTCCAAGGATGAAACACCCGAAGTTCTCATCAGCTTCCTGAAACTGATACAACGTGGTCTTCAAGCTCAAGTTAAAGTGGTTCGTACTGACAGAGGTACAGAATTTTTGAATTCAAATCTGAGAAAGTATTTTGAAGCCGAAGGGATTGAACATGAAACATCTATTGCTCGAACACCCGAACAAAACGGCGTTGTTGAAAGACGAAACCATACTTTGGTTGAAGCTACTCGAACATTATTATCCGCTTCAAAACTTCCACTATACTTTTGGGCCGAAGCCGTGTCAACCGCATGCTACACACAAAACCGTTCCTTAATTATCCCAAGACATGAAAAGACACCATATCACATAATTCATGATCGAAAACCTTCACTCAAACACCTTCATGTTTTTGGATGTACTTGTTACATTATTCGAGATGGTGAAAATTTGGATAAGATGAAAGAGAAAGGTGATGCATGTATTCTTGTGGGATATGCAACTCAGTCTAAGGGATATAGAGTGTACAACAAGAGAACAAAATTGATTGTCGAGACTATTCATATCCGGTTTGATGAATTACAAGAAATGGCACTTGAACAAAACATTTTAAGTCCCGATCTACAACGACAAACGAATTCCGTTCACAACCGCACGGAACTCGGAACTCAAGACCACAGCAATGAACCGTCAAGTTCAAAGCTGGTTCCTGAACATGTTCCTAGAGCAGATATGACAGTGGACACGACACTTGAAGAGTTGGAAATGTTATATGGACCAATGTTTGATGAATATTTCATGGGGGAGAAACAAGTTGTATCGAAGTCTTTCGTTGTCACTCATGATGAGAATGATGATACCGATCATCGTCAACAACCTGATACAACTTCATCTACTTCAACACGAGTTGCTGCAGATTTACCTCCTCAAAATATCACTTCAACAATCGATCCTACAACATCCACGACTACTGTCATTGCTCCAGAGAACACAAATCAAGCAGACGATGCATTATCTGAGGAAGACGAATTTATCAACCCATTCGATACACCGGTACACGAAACTGGAGTGTCTTCTACTCGCCATGTTGATCCGTCAAATATGCATACGTTCTACCAACGACATCCTTCAACACATCATTGGACCCGAGATCATCCTTTGGTTCATGTAATTGGAAACCCTTCACAGCCCGTTCGTACAAGACGACAACTTCACACCGATGGCGATGTTTGTATGTTCGCACTCGCCGTGAGTTCAGCTGAACCGACAAACATCAAAGAAGCCATGGCTGATCATGCTTGGATTGAATCAATGACAGATGAGCTTCAACAATTTGAAAGACTTAAAGTCTGGGAACTTGTTGACAGACCATACGATGTAATACCATTAAATCTTCGATGGATCTGGAAAAACAAAATGGATGAAGAGAACACGATCATCAAGAACAAATCTAGGCTAGTGGCTAAAGGGTATGGACAGAAAGAGGGTATTGATTTTGAAGAATCATTTGCACCAGTAGCTCGAATGGAAGCGGTCAGGATTTTCCTTGCTTATGCTGCACATAAGGGATTCATCGTTTATCAAATGGACGTAAAGACGGCGTTTCTTAACGGTCCTTTGAAGGAAGAAGTTTATCTCACGCAGCCGGAAGGATTCGTCAATCTTCATTATCCTAACAAGGTGTATCGTCTCCACAAAGCACTTTATGGACTCAAGCAAGCTCCAAGGGCGTGGTACGACGAGCTCTCGAAATTTCTGGTCTCCAAATGTTTCTCAAAAGGTTCCATTGATTTAACTTTGTTCACTTATAAATATGGAGATGACATTTTGCTTGTGCAAATTTATGTTGATGACATTATTTTCGGGTCTACAAACCCAAAACTTTCAAAATGGTTTGAAAAAGTTATGCACAACATATTTGAAATGTCTATGATGGGCGAACTAAAATTCTTTCTAGGAATTCAAGTTCACCAATCCCCAAGTGGTATCTTTATTACCCAAGCTAAGTATTGTCAAGAGATAATTACAAAGCATGGTATGACATCATGTGACCCCATTGGGACACCATTATCAACCACATCCCTAGATGCTGATTTGGAGGGATTACCCATAGATCAAACGAGATATCGTTCCATGATCGGGTCCCTCATGTACTTGACAGCAAGCAAACCTGATATACATCATGCTACATGCTATTGTGCACGATATCAAGCACGACCCACTGAAAAGCACCTCAAGGAGTTTAAACGGATCTTTCGGTACCTTAAGAATACCATTCACATGGGACTCTGGTATCCGAGGGAAATCGGTTTCTTTCTAACGTCCTATTCAGATTCTGATCATGCAGGGTGTCTTGATACACGTAAAAGTACTTCTGGTGGTGCACAATTTCTAGGTCAAGACAAGCTTGTGGGATGGTCTTCCAAGAAGCAGGATTGCACATCATTGTCATCAGCCGAAGCGGAGTATGTGTCTCTATCTGCGTATTGTGCTCAAGTTCTTTGGATGAGAACACAACTCACGGATAATGGCTTCCATTTTGATAAAGTACCTATGTACTGTGACTCAAAGTCGGCCATAGCCATCTCCTGCAATCCGGTACATCATTCCCGCATGAAGCACATTGATGTCAGATATCACTTCATTAAGGAACAAGTTGAAAAGGGTATTGTTGAATTATACTTTGTTGGAACTGATTACCAATTAGCTGACTTGTTTACAAAAGCTCTTACGAAAGAGAGGTTTGTGTATCTAGTTAGGCAAATTGGTATGAGATGTTTGACTCCAGCAGAACTGGAGATTCTGGCAAAGAAGCCTGCTTGATTCATCTATCAAACATCTACCTGTAAATATCTATGAAAAAGAAAAATACAAAAATATAAAACATATAAAAACAAAACACAAAATTAAAAATCTTTTAAAATCCAAAAATATTCTTCTCGACATGTCCTTCAGTATCGATAATATGGGCGTGCCTAGAAATGTCGCTCAATAACGACACGGGTGTGTACATAAAGCTCGAATGAAGGTTGTAAATAATTTTCAAAACATGTCATTTGTTTTAAATAAAGGAAATTGTCTATTTTGGACAATATTTCCAAACAACGGGTAGAGCAATCTTTCACGGGTTGAGCTTGTCACAAAACATTCAACGTTTTGAGCTCAACACAATGGCTTGTAATCACTTTCATATTGCAACCCGGATCTATTTTCACAGGGGAGTGTACGTTTTTGTGCCCTTAACCTTAGCAAAAGAATTTAAATCTTCTTATACTTGAGTGGATTCGTCAAGACATTCAAAGTCTATGAACTCAAGTTTATGCTTTAGAAAAACCTTTTCGTCAAAAAGAATTGATTTTTCAAAAAGCGTTGAACACAATTTTTTCAAGAATTTCTCAATGATATTCAAAATCTTTCAAAAATTGTATGTTCAACAACTCCTATCCTCAAAAGTTTAATGTGGATCATATCCTCGTAATGACAATTCCATTGGATCAATTTTTGAGGGGGAGCTTTCCAAATTTCATGCTAAATTTGACACATTTTTCTCCCGAAGATTTTCAAGACTATTTTTCAAAATATATTTTAATCAAATTTGGTATCTCTAATATCAAAAGATTTTATATATTAGAGACAGGGGAGAAAATGTTATTAAAATGTGATCTAAAGACTCAAGCACTCATGGTTACGATCAACTACCTACAACATCTTTAATTCACGACGTTATTGGTGTCAAAAGGGTGGTTAGGTTTAAGTCATATGATCCAACAAGAACCAAAGGGATCTTCCCAGGGACAATCCAATAGATTATTAGAAGTCCTTAGGAAAGATAGAGTAGAATGTGAACGTAGCTGAATGCCGACTAAGTACTGATGATAGCACTGGAACAATCACAACAAGGTGCTATTAATGATGTCTTGGTAAGCATTGAAGGGGTTGAAGAATGAAAAAGAAATGTAAGGATAAAGGGTCTAAAGAAAGAAGCCTTCCATACAACTTAGGTAGAAACCGGGTCAACTCATCATGAAGACAAACTCATCATGGACCCAGTGATGTGAAGCACAACCCTTTCCTAGCTACTCAGGCTTCTCTCAGAAGAAGTTTGTTTTATTATCACGGACATCAACACGACTTCTATTGACTTTCTCACTCCGAGATAGTTGATATTGAATAGGTGGCATCTGCTCTAGCCTCCGACCACTAAAAGTGCACAAATCGAGTCTAGAGCCAAGAGATCAATCAAATCTCGTTAGGACACACGAATGAAGATCAAGAGAGTCATACGCTATATCCTTGCGATATTGCTAGAACACTCAGAGTGATACTACTTAGTATTCACAATGATGAGTGGAAATCCTTCCAGTGTTAACATCAAACAGCACTGCGTTAGGTCATATGCAAGATTCTTTATGAATTGAACATGTGTAAATCTGAAAAGCAACAGTGGTTTGATTCTGAATTGATTCAAACTCGTTTCAGGTTTCTACGCAATATCTTTATGGTCTTGCCAGAACATTCAGAGTGATATTCATTAATATTCACAGTGACGAATGGAAATCCTTCTAGCGTTAACATCAAACAGCGCTACGGTAGGTGACTTGTGAGATTCTTATGAATCAAACTTGTGTCAACTGGAAAGCAACAATGGTAAGATTCTTAATGAATCAAACTTGTTCCAGGAATTTGAATTGACGACTTTAATCAAGCGGATATTTATCTAATTGATTCACTCTTTATGTTCGCAGTCTTGCTTTGAGACGGTCGAGTAAAGAGAACGACTAGTACAGCCGCGAAACCCTGTCAAGGAGATTCTTAATTGAATCTACCTAATCACAGGTACGGTATATAATATCGTATAACGGTCTTCACCGACAGGAGGTAAAACGCTACCAATTTAGGACGAATGTCAAAGCCATTCAGTCCGTGTCTATGTTTTGTCTCGAGAAGGTGGCGTCACGGTGTACTCAGCAAAGTCAAAGGTTCAAAACCACATATTCATGCCCAAAGACTTATTCAACAATTAATAGTGTGAGCATGTGGATAAAGACACAAGATCGCAAGATGGAAAAGACAAGTCAAGAATGATTTGAAGATCTCAAGATAAAAGACTAAGTCGAAAGACAATCACAAAGGCTCAAAGATCACAGCATGAAAGAACAAAACTACTGTTACACGTTCAAGACTCATTTATGACGAAATTCATAAATCTCCATTGGAATCCAAGTATCGAAGAGGAATGACCTCACATTGGGGGAGATTGTTAGCCTCAAAATATTGAGTCAAACAAGAATGTTCGGTCAAAGGTTTCTATTGTAATATTTATTAGAACGTTGTAATAGATAGTTAAATAGTCGTGGTTCACGGGCTTGGATTTAAACTAATTAAAGTCCAAAAGACAAGCCTGGCGCAATATATAGCCCATTAAAGCCCGCATGTGGGTGGACTATATATACTACCCTCCTAGCATGTTAGGAGGGTGGATGGTCATTTTGTATCTAATCTTTCTCTAATCTAATATTCATCAAGTTAATCACCTCTCTCTCTACTTTCTCTCACTACTTTCTCTCTCTAGGAATCCATCTCATTTCATCTATTTTCTATCATTAATCATCATAATATGATGGGACAACATATCGGCCTTCACGTTTTCCTAAACGTGTTGACTTAATACTTGCCATATATACGCGTTTTTCCAAAAACGTGTGTAATATACATTACACCAATTTTGGCGCAACTGTCGGGGTGGTGTTTGGCCATATTATATATGTCGTGTTTGTTTAAGTAGTGCGTTTTTGCTTTTTATTTTTGGAAAGCGTAATCGTACATACTCATTTTTGTTATTTTTCTACAATTATTAGCCATAAAAGTAAATAAAAAGTGTTAAATTGAAATCAATTAACACAAAATCGTTTTTCGTTTTTATTTTGAATACTATATTGTAATTACGTAGCACAATTAATACACAATATTATCCAAATACAGGAGAAATCGCACCTTAATAGTGGGCGTTCCGGTCATTATTAAGCGTATCAAATTCAAACGAAAATCAAAGGCAAAATAGATAAATACTCTTAATTGGTTTAATCTCGATTCATACAAACTATAATGTGGGTATAAGACGGTTGTATTTTACGACCTAAAGAAAAAAGACTCTTAAGTGCTTCGCGCCACCTCGTTTTCCCCGCTCGCTTGTGCGTATCGATTTAGTGACGATTGATTAACGGTTTGCCATTCAAGTATTAATATATCTATTTTTGTGAGTTTTAATTATTGAGCCTCGAAACGTTTTGGCGTTCCGCCAACGTTTCAAAGTCGACGAAGGTTTTCACTTCACGTGATTACTTTCATTCTCTTTGGATTCATTAATCGAGACATTTGATTAATGGATAATTTTTGTAGATTAATTTCTACGTAATACACCAAAAATCTAAAAAAAAATTAAAAAACAATCAAAAACCAAAAAAAAAGTTTTGAAGAATTTAAAAACCCCAAAAATAATCTTCTTTACTACCCCCATTTACGTTTAGTGCATGCGCACTCGGTCGAAGGATTATACGAATTCTAGCAACGTATCAAATCGACGTAATCGAAATCGAAGGAATCGACAACGAAGACGAAATTTAGAAACGAACATTCCTAATATCGTTGTCAAAACTAGAGACGAGATGGCGGAGAATCGTACGATGATGGAGTTGCTCCAAGCACCTACTGAGGATTATGGAGACGCGATCGTAATTCCCGCTATCGAAGCGGAGAATTTTGAAATTTAAAGTGGCATGTTGAGTTTAATTCAAGCAACAACGTTTAAGGGTCGTGAGGCGGACAATCCTCACGATCACATTCGGAATTTTGATCGTCTTTTGGCTACGAGCAAATTTAAGAACGTTGACACCGATATCAATAAGCTTATGCTTTTTTCATAGTCGCTCGATGGTGCCGCCAAGGATTGGTAAGAAAGAGCCACCTAATTCCATAATTACGTGGAAGGATCTCGTTTCCAAATTCGTTAATCATTTCTTTCCACCGTCTAAGACCACGTTTTTTAAAAACGAGATCACGAGGTTTGAATAAAAGCCGAATGAGTCATTTAGATATGCGTGGGATCGTTTTAAGGATTTGCTTAGGCAATGTCCTCATCATGGATTTTCCGAGTTGCTCCAAATCGATACATTTTATAACGGTCTTAATCTTAACGAACCAGATTCGTTAAATTCCGTAGTCGTTGGTAATTTTTTGTGTAAAACTCCGAAAGACGCGTTAATGATTATCAAAAATAGATCTAAGGTTTTTCAACTACGTAACACATCGAGTGTTGCCAATGTCACCAATGTTAGTTCTACTAATCGCGATATTGAGAGGGTTGACGCGAAAGTCGATAAATTGACGAGTGTTTTTACGTCGTTCTTGATTGAGATGCAAAAGAAAGACGCTCCCGCTACGGTGAAAGAGGTTGAGGTTTCATGTACGCTGTGTGGTGGGGACCTCATAATTATTATGAGTGTGCGGCTACAGATGGCCAAACGTCGAGAGTAAACGCGTTAAATGGTAATTTTCAAAATCAAAATCAAATTAACGTGAGTCCATCACAAGGAAACTATAACCAAGGCAACAATTATAATCGTGGAAACAATTTTCAAATCAACAAGGAAATCAAGGCAATTATAATCAAGGTCGGAATTTAAGTTGGCAAAATCGAGATTTTAACAACAACAATCAAAACTCGAATTTTCAAAACAACAATGAAAATCAAAGCAATTTTCAAAGAAATAATCAAAACCAAGGGAACTTTAATTCTAATCAAAATAGTTCGTCAAACGAGTTTCAAGAATATATGAAAACGAATGAGGCTAATATGAGAAGATTAGAGGGACAAATTGGTACTTTGAAAAACGAATTTTTCAACTCTTTGAAAGGTCAAAATAATAAAACTGAACAAGGTCAATGTGAGATTAAAAAGATGTTTTTGGCAGTTATAAGCAATCAATCGAGTTTTTCTTCGATTGCGTTACCAAGCAACACCGTGGTTAATTCGAAGGAACACGTCAAAGTCGCTACATCGTCAAATGGAAAAGGTCGTATGATTCCCCAAAACCTTGATGGTTTTAGAGTTATGCATTCGTCTCTACCCTCGACCTCAAAAACGCCTTCATTAAGTCGAGGGAATGAATGTGGTGACCAAGGAAAAGAGTGCACACCCTCGTGTACCTCAAATTCCATCCACAGTTCAAAAAGAGAGTTTTATCAACCTTACCAAAGTTTACCTTGAAGGAGTTTGTGCTTCAATTCTTCTCAAAAAACCTAAAAGGCATATGCCAAAAAAGGAAGAAGATTCGGGCCAATTTATATTACCTTGTGATTTTTCTGAGATTGAGGGATGTTTAGCCCTAGCCAATTTAGGGGCTAGCATCTATCTCATGCCTCATTCTCTTTGGAAATTGATGAAATTGCCAAGACTGACCCCCACGAACATGACTATCGAGCTAGCAAATTGTACGCCATTAAAACCAATTGGAATAGCCGAGGATGTCTATGTTAAAATTGGAAAGTTTATTTTTCCCGTGAACTTCGCCATATCCGATTATGAGTTTGATCCTAAATGTCTCATTATTTTAGGTTGACCATTTTTATCGACGGATCGACCCGTAATCGACGTTCACGGTGGTAAAATGAATATGACTTATGGGGAGGATAAAATGAACTTTTTCGCGAGTAGATCCCAAATTTTAAATGATCAAACCAAAACCAATGTTTCTAAAAATGATTTCAAAATGTTAACCTTAGCGGAAAAATGAGGCTTGATACATGTTTTGAAAGAATAAAAAAGAACGGTTTTCGAGATGAAGATTTTAATGATAAAGAATATGTTTACTTACTTGGAAAAGGTTTAAGCAAATGTATGAATGAAAAATCATTTTGGGATGTATTCAGCGAAACAGGTGAACAAGAAATTCCGAAGGAAGACGTTAGTGCCGTCACGACGATGACTAATATGGACTCGTTTTCACCACCTTCGAAGGACCACGTCTTCGAGGCATCGACTTCTAATTCCATGAAGTGCCTCCATTTCCTAGCCCAATATCTATTGAGGCGAAATGTTTTATCTACACCAATCCTCTCATCATTGAAGAGTCACCTAAGCATAGTCAATTGGCTTGTAAGACCATGGTTGTGAGTGCTCACATCGGCTCTTTCTTTGATGACGACGAGGGAGATTTTGCCGAAACCAATCACATACTCAAAAATCCACAAGCTATTTTTTATTCTCCCAAAAAGAATTCTTCATGTGGTGAGTATGATGATTTTGAATTTAACCCCGAGATTGAGGAAATTATCTAACGAGAGCTAGCTCTTTTACCTCTACTTCCACCTACAAGTGAGGTAGATTTTACCAATATCAAGGCCGAACTTGATGAGTTGGAATGTCTTATTTTCAATGACGAATCAACTCACGTGACCACAAATCCCATTCTCAAGGAGTTACCTTATCAACACACCTCAAAAGAGAATGACGTTTACCACATTCGTGAGGATTTAACTTATCAACAATCCCCACCAAAGAATGATGGTTTCGTACTTGAGCGTGACCTCTTCGAGAAAGTTTCTAAAATCATTCACGAGGGGAACAAAAAACCTTGGTTTGACGAACCCATCTATGAGGAAGAAATCGATGAGATTAACGATCTTGTGGAGGATGACATTTATGTAGACCCCGAGGAGGGTTAATTTTTATTGATCATCGATTTGAGAATTTATACAATCCCCCTCCCGTCATCCACGACTTAAATGTGAGGATTTTTAGCGTCACTAATATTGATTTTGAAACGCCAAATATTTTCGACATAATCAAATCGAATTTTCATAAAGAATTTAAAAATGATGAAAAAGGAAACGATTTTGAAATTAATTTGAATGATGCTCCTACAATTTTAACTTCGTCGTCACCGCGTTTATTGAGTGTTATGAGCTCGTCTACTCCTTTTGATGATTCTTCGTGTGGATCTAGTGTGGGGGAAGCCCGTTATGTTTCCTCACACTTTTCCACCGAGGACGAGATATTAGATCTCGGAATCACATTTAAAAGGAAATCACGGTCTTCCATCGATGCAATAAATGGAGATATTTCTATTTGCTTGGTGTGAGTCTACCTCGAGTAGCTCATTGTATTGCCCCACCCATTGATCCGTCCTTCTACTTCTCGTCTATTTTCTTTTACCCCTTTGGGGTTCTACTACCGGTTGCAGTAGCGTTATTTTATCTTTCATTCGAAAATGAAGAAGCTATCTTTGACCCGGGTATACATTCATCGGATTTTTAAGTACTCCACGTACTTTTTGGGCCTTGTTTATCATGTAAGCCCCACCAAAAATGACCTTACCATGATAATCCCTAAATGATCACATTTATGGGGATTCGAGTCGAGCTTTTGACTCGGTTATAAAAAACAAGGTGCCTCGTGGGGGATTCTCATGCTTATCCTTGTAAATATTATTTCTTTCTAATGTAATTTAATGCGGAGACTTGTGCTCTTCCAACCTTTGTTTCGTGGTTGTTTGTGATTGTGATTTATTAGGTTCATCGTCTTCATTGAAGCCTCTCGTGTTCGTTTTATGTATCACTCGAGCTTCGATCGTTGCCTTTGAAGATTCCGATATCCGATGATATCCTTTTACGTTCTAACGTTAATTCTTTTAGCATAATTCATAAACGTCTATAGATTATTCGTTTTACCCTTTCCATGCTCGAGATTAAGCATTCGACTTTTCGTCTCTAGTATGGGGGTGTTTCACCCTTAGACTCGAAACATTGAGGACAATGTTTAGTCTTAGTTGGGGGGTAAATAGATGCTTTACCTTTCTTACGTCATCACGCAATCTAAAATTTATCTTTTTGTTGCAAAATAAGGCTAAAAATGGCCAAATTTTAAAAATTTTCTTTTTTTTCATAAGTGTTTAAGACACGAATGTAGGTTTTCCGATGGTGAGAATAAGAGTAATTTTTGACTCGACCGTGTGTGTTGAGCACTTAGCTTCGATTCCTTAACTATATTAGGCTAAGTCTCATTAAATTGAGGATGAGAAATAATAGAGTTAATTATAAGTTACTATGCTAAACGTAGAGTACTCGTATTCTTTCAAAAACTCATATGTCCTAATTATTTTCTTATTCTCCCCACGTTTTTATATAAATTTTGTTAATAAATATGTTTTTTGAGGTTTAGTCTCTATTGTTGGTTTCTAATTGATTCTAGTAGCTTCATGTAATTAAATTGGGAAAACATTACGGATTCGCTAGCGTCACGATTTTGAAGTATTGGCACCCGAATAATCAAATGCTTCCCCAATAATAACTTTTAAGTTCCACTTCACCTAAATCAAGCAAAAATTTTAAGCTTACAAGGTCGAAAAATCTATGTGGAAATTGAAAGTGGATGTCTTAAATCTTGAAGCCTTAAAGATCCAAAATTCGCCTTAGCGTGAGGATATACGTAAAGTCATAATAAACACCTCGTGGCGAGGTTAAATAAAAGACAAGGGCAAGACCAAAGCCATAGTAGACACTTCATGGAGAAGTTAAATAAAAGGTGCCGATAAACCAATGCAAATTGGTAATAAGTCTCATGTTCAAAATCGTTCTAAAACCGTGTTTATCGATCCTTTTTGTTGACTTAAGTTTTTCACATCGTTGCCTATTAGGAAAGATTATTAATTCGATAATTTTGATTACACCGTTAAGGCTCTATTTTGGACCTAATCTCTATATATGCATAAGTCAAAATGTATCCTCGTGATCATTAAGACAAAAATAAAATATAAGAGATACACCTTAGGAATAAGGGAGTTTAAGTACATTAGAGCATATGAGTAGTGTTAGCATTACTAACTTATAATGACAATGATCTTGTTTCACACTTAGCATGGAATTGGGTGAAAATCGAGGATGACGAACTTATCTCTATGAGGCATTCACGTGTTCTTATTCTTTGACCCTAAAAGTCACGTTCTCGTGATAAAAACAATACTTTATGTCAATTATAAATAGTTTCATCGTTCTAATCTGGCTTAAAATGTGCAAAAATGGCACAAAATACCGGAAAATATGCTTGTGTTTTTTCATTGTGTATTTTAGGTACGATATCGTGAAATCAACAAAAGATAACAAGAATCAAACAAAAACGAACACGGGAAACGAAGACGCACAAAGAATCGGACCCAAACTGTATTTCCAAAGAAGTCCTTGAAGAATTGAATATTTCCAAGAATGGTCCCTCAACTTTGGAAGACTTGTCACTTTTAACCCTTGTAAACCTCAAAAAGTTGAATTTGGGTCCTTAAGTTAAAAGATTTGACAATACAAGCCCTTGAAGATTCTTAAATTTGCACATATGGTCCTTGTTTAAGTATTGCAAAATGATTGCGCTAAATATGACAACTAGTGCAAAGTTTAATATGAAGGGAACTAGAAGAATGGAAGTTGTTGAGAATGGTTTGCCACATCTTATATAGTCAGGGGACTAATTTTGCCAAAATCTATACCTAAACCCATTAGAACCCGGATTAAGCCCACCTTTATACACCCCATCCCACCAAAAGCCTACAATATCACACTTAACCCGGCCCATACCCTAGATCACACTAACCACCCATATTAAGTTTTTAAACAGGGAGGGAAACATTTAATATTACAATTAACCCCCCAAAACCCCCAACCCAGTTATATAAACCCTAATTAGCAATTTAGCTAATTGCTATGAATCAAGCGACAAAAACATCTAGATACGTGATTCCCTTTGTCCTCATCATATCCCAATCCCCAAAACCCATCCAGCTCACTGTGGACCCCCTCCCCATTGGTCCCCTGCACATATTTTTGCTTCCAAACAAGATAGGCCAGTAAATCGACGAACCATATTGCTTGCCTTGTTCAACACATCTTTATGGACGTTTGGGATCAATTTGTACAACTGCTATATCACATGATCCACCAGGAAAAATTCAAACTCCGAATCTTCAACAACATATTCTTGGCATCAACAAGGGCATTCTAGGCATTTATATTGTTAGGGTTTAGTATTTGCATTGTTCTAGACTATTCTATCATGTTTTATATAAGGATTCTCCTGTGATTCCTTTTATTTCGTTCTAGCAACTTTGTACAATTTTTAGTATTAATGAAATTTTAGTTCTTAAAAATTTGCAAGTTGTTGAGTTCCTTTTCATATTCGTTTTTAGTTATAAATTTATTTCATTTGCAAGATTAATTTAGGGTTTATCAAATGGTTATTTTTGTCCAAAGAATTTTTGAGCAAAAACCTTTTTGAGATCCAAAGGTTTTGAGTACATGGATACACTTGATCTGACACATCATGGGTGTTCATAGGACTGAAACTTTTGTTAATTATTATTTGACACAATAACTTCGGGGTCAACCCGGCGGCTTCTATTAGGAAGGCGGCGCAAAGGGGGCTTGAGAATGGCCGTTAGTGGACACTCACCTTCACCGGTTAGAGAGGCCCTCAGCAAACTCGACCAAAGGACAAGTCCTCTGCAGGGGCCTTGTGCAGTAAAACCCCATACGGGCGGTCGTCCGGCAGGGATAGGTATTCAACCAGAAACCTGATAGCATGCTGGCCCCGGGGATCCTGAAGTGTTATAAAGAGGGAAGGCGCGCTACAACTACTTGCTTCCTAGGACCAGAGGGAATGTCCTACTCCTGCCCGAGCTTTTTTTTCAAGGAAATTTGATTTAAGTTAGAGTATAAAAAGGAAAATATTGTTTTCTGTTTTTTACTAATCCTACAGTTTGAACAAGCTAAGCCTAAAAGCCTTGACAAAGCTTTTAGTTTTAGCTATTCAAACTTGTTTTATCCCTTGTTTTCTGTTTTGTGTGCAGGTAACAAATGGCATAACTTTCGCTTGGCTGTTGTAGCCTTGTGAATGTTTGGACAACAGTTGTCCACTCTCTACTCTCTCTTGAAAAAACAATCCTCCACTCTTGAATTCAAATCATATTTACAGGGAATTCATCCGCTGTTGTGTTTGACTTGAACAAAGTCAAGCCAAGATTAGGCTTTGAACCCCCATGTTTTTGTGTCTTGACTGATTTGTGAAAGTTCTTTGTGAGGTTTTTGATTTATTATTCTTAGTATAAGTTTCATTGTTGATTTGTGCCTCTCTTCATGATTAAAACATGTTATGTTAGTTTTAAGTTCATTTGGTTGTGATTTGTTAAGTTTTTCTTTTCAAAATCTTGTTTTTTCAATTTTTAAAGGTGTGTTTGGTTTTGCTGATTAAATAGGTCTAGGTTGACACTAGTTTATGAGGCATGCTTGCATCTCTTTTACATTGATTAGGACAAGTATTTTTAGCTGTTGGTTTCATTTGTGGTGGTATAGAGTTAAAACTTGCATGACTTGTTAAAAAAAATTGCATAAAAATCAGTAGGTCATCATAGGCTTTAGATCTTTGTGTTTTGTGTTTGAGTCTTTGACATCAGCTAGATTCTAGGTTAGTACAGGTTTGCAAGGTGTTAGTTTAAAGATTTGTGAGCATTTGAGCCTATTAAAGATTGTAGAAACCCACCGGTGTGTCAAACACACCAGTAAAACCTTGTTTCTGTGTGTAGATATTATCAGCGGGCCTTTTTATCTTGTTCTGGGTAATTTTTGGCTTGGAAACTTGTTACATAGATAGGTCTTAGGTTATTTAAGGATTTTATTAGTTGGTATTTAGTTTTGGCAAGCTCTTGGTGGTTCAAATGAACATGTAAGCCCACTGTGTTGCATACTATACTACTAGACCTCAACTTTCTGTCCTTTTGCTGTTCTTGTTGATTTGTGTTGTGTGTTTAGTGTTTTTTATGTTTAGTTTGACTCCCCACAACCCAACTCGTTGTGGGGGTGCCTTATGTTCCAAAAGAAACCAAAAACAAGCATCAAACAAAGCAACCCGTCTCTTTTTTTTCTTCTGTCTGAGCAAAGCAGTGGGAACCAAGTTCCCATTGACTATGTTCTTTTCCTAATGTTAGTTCAACAAAGCATAGTGTCACTGTTAGATTTTCTATTTTTTTGTCTTATTAGCCTAAATCTCACCTTATTCTTGCATTTTTAATTTTTCCAAGTTAGTTTAGTTAAACAGAATTTCTAAAAAGTTTATACAATTTCCCATTGTTTTATTGTTTTTATCATTATTTTAATATTAAATTAGTTTTTAGTGATTTAAAAATTGAAAAATAGTTTTAAAAATTCTTGAAAAGTACTTGTAAGTTTTAAAATAATATAAGTAAGTTTTTTATTTGATAAAATCATATTTTGGAATTTTTGTTAATTTTATTTAATTTTATTTAATTTTAAGGCTTTAATTAGCATTTAAAATTAAATAGTAAATTAATAATAAGTTTTAAAATATTTTTATTGAATTTTTATACTTATTTATATTATTTAGGATTTATTTTTATTTTTAATTAATTTTTAGTTTAAATTTTTTAATTTCGTCGCGTTTTTACGTTTTACGTAATTTGCGTCGTAGTTTAATTTAGCGTAACTCGTCTTTAATTTTCACCCCTTTTTTCTCTAAAAAAACGTTACTAATCTAAACTTTGATTTTTAATATTGGCACAAACTTATACACCTCCGCCGAGTACGAACTTGCAATATCGTTCTTCACGTTTTCCTAAACGCGTTGACTTAATACTTGCGACATATACGCGTTTTTTCCTAAAACGTGTGTAATATACACTACACCACGCCTCCTTTTGAGGGGGAGGCGGTGCTGATCCTTGATCAGGGATACTCATAGCCAGCGTTGGTGCGGGAGTGTTGAATGGCGAATTGACTCATCGTGGGAGAGGATTCGTCACATTCGGACTATTCGCTCCACTAGCCGACCCAGAGGGTGATTGGGGTGGAAGTTATTTGCGCTTCAAACGTTGATGTTTTCCTGCCGACGTTCTTTTAGTTTTCCGGATTCAAACTACCTTTGTCATGGTAGAGTTTAGTGTAGGGTCTAACAGATGGCTCCAACTTGTTGATACAAAAGTTGGACGGAGCTCTTCCAACCCGAATTAGGCTTAATTCGAGTGTTTGGGACTCCGGCTCTCGTACAAAGTGAACTTCTAACAACACCATGCACACTAAGAAACAACGCGATGTTATGCTTACCGTGGGATTGTTTCCCACGGTTAGACTCTGCGTGAGAGTAAGTAATCGACTTAGGTTTTGAGTAATCGGTAAGGGTTAAGATTGTGTTATGAATTGTACCTTTGTGGAACCCTTGAGGGTTCCTTATATAAGCGGTAAAACCCTAGTTGGGCTTACCGAATCTTGAGCTCCAAGCAAGAGATAATTACCATATACGTATTGATCCTTATCGCGTAAATAAGGTCAGTGAATATCCTCTTGCTTTCGACGAATCATAATCCTACTTAGGTTGTGATTATGTCTGATCCCATCTGCGTACGGTTAGGACGTGGTCCGCACTATGCCGCGTGCGACCACTGCCCTTTTGGGCCTTATGAGCCCAATGCATTAACTATCCAACCCATAGCTTGTTGGTTCGGATACGGATTGTACCCGTGAGTCGGGTTCGTGACCTAGCTCGGGGCTATACGTCATCAAATCTTGTTACAATGTTATGAAGAATACATATATGGGTCGGGCCATTGCTAGTTTGGCCCGGTATTTGAGATTTAGTTATGTAGGATGAAGAACTAGTAGAGGGTAGATAATACTTGGATTCAACTCCGATGAAGAAGGGTTTTAAATGCAAGGATGATTTACAATTTTATTCATTATGTATCACTCTTTGCAAATTAGGTATACATCATATATGATATAAATATATAAGGTCATATATCTATAAGTATTTTCGACCACTTTAAGTGTCTTAAAAACATCGTAACCTCACCATGAGTCCAAAGAGCTAAGGGAACGTTTGCGCCGTAGGTAGGCTGGTAGCTTACAACGTCGCTTTGGTCATGGCTTACCACTCCAAATATGGTGCCATGGCTTTTCGCGTAGTGGTTGCCAACCAACAAAAGGTTATGCCATGTCATCACTTTTATATGGTTTACCAGTCTAATGTGGTGTCGTGACTTCTCGCGTCGTGTCATATATATATATATATATATATATATATATATATATATATATATATATATATATATATATATATATATATTATATAATTGAGATCAAATAAGATCCTTTTTAAAGTTGTAAAAATGAGAACCAACCAAAATCTCACAAATGACACTCTACTTGCGACAATCTTAAAACACGATTAACTAAAACTACATTTTTTAAAAATTTGATGGGATTTCTTTTGAAAATTGACAAATTCTAAGTGATACATCTTGATTTAAGATGCGATCTGTATCATGTCTTGGTGTGGTGTATCATATTATTTAGTGGTGGTTGTGTATCAAATGTACCGATTTATGTATAAGATATTATCTTTTTGAGATTTTGATGTTTGTGTATCTCATTTTTAACTGTGTATCAGTAATATATTACATACTAAGTCGTTGTTTATTAGTCGGTAGAATGTTAAGTTGTATAAATAATGTCTATTTTGGTATATTATTGTAAAACGAGTGTGTATCAATGTTTTATTGATGTTTTAGATTAGTTCTCATTTTTATAACTTTAAAAAAGCTCTCACATTAACCTCCCTCTATATATATATATATATATATATATATATATATATATATATATATAGGGGAGTGTTATTGTAGTGTACACTTTTAAAATAGGTTATAATAGGCACAATTATTAACCATTGGATCAACTTTGATGAACCAAGATCAAATCTAATTAAATGAGTGGCATGATTGTAATAATATAAAAAATTTAAGACATTATGTATCAAATTTACAAAACTGATTCTAAAAAACTCATTCTCATATTTTCGTTTCTCTCCTATTGGGCTTCTTTATTAAAATTCATTAATGCATCATTTAAAAACTATTAAAACATTAATTAAGTTTGTATTCTTACGTACATTGACTCTACACTTCTTATGATACCTTTTTGACATATTCTTTATACACTCGTATGAATATTTTATTAATTCATAATACTATTGATACATATTTCCGCATGTCTTATAGTAGTAATTGAAGTATCAATGGTAAAAAAAACAAAACTTACCATCTAATTACACATATACAACAAATATGATACATCTGGAAAATTTATGTTCCAAGAATGGATACAGATTCTACATTCACATGATGAAATGAAATACACAGTACGTAGTATCACTTATATTGGCACATCAACTTGAATCTCGTAAACCAGGTAGGATGTCTCGAGTTCCGGCTATAGCGAAATGCCAAAATGTATTACTTGAAACGAACATGTGTCACCATTTCAACTCGAATCCTTGTCGGATATAAAGAGCGTTTAACACTTGGACCAGATTCCTACATCATTTACGATGATGGATCTAGGTGGTTAGATTCGTGGGCTTTGAAGAACGAAGATACTAGAACGTTAATAATAGTGATGGACATGTGCTACATCAGTTTTATTAGATGAGGTTACTGGAATGATTTTTGCATATATGATATCTTCTTAATAAAGGAGATGAGTTATTACATTCGATTAAATAAAATGTATGATCAAAACACTTAAAATCTAATAAGATGTAGCCTAAAAGTCATACTAACAGTTATAAAACCAAAACAATCCATGAGAAATAAGTCTCTGTGTATGTCAACACACAAGTTATAGTCACAAAAATTATCGTTGTGACTCGGTATAACTAAATCAACATTCCCTCGTCTAATATATAGAACCTAGTAAAAATATCATTAAAACCTACAAATACACAACACTAGCTTACAAAGTTCATCCGAACTAACTGACAAACATGAAGTAAGGACAGGGTTTCAAACTTATATTAATATTCTGTCACAATACGGAAAATCATCAAAACTCCCCGAGATGATGTTGATGCGTATCATTTGATACATGATAACCGACCAAACACCCGACAAAGGTTACGTTCATAACAACAGACGGGCCAGGTTTAGATTTGAAAACCCGATTCCAGCGTAAGAGTGGAATATTAATCGAGTATGGGGTCTTCAGAGAGAAAAACAAATCAACTAAAGAGGGTTATAGATTTGAGGGTAAAAATAGATGAAAGTATTTTGTTACAAATTAAGGATGGCACCAGTCATACTTGATGATCATATGGGAGCGAAAGATTGAAAACTAGAAAAGTGATTAGATGGGATCTTGTAACTTAAGTTAATGTTAAAAAATGAAGATAAAAATAATTACAGACTGGTGGTTCACTTAGAATATCGGTTGGTGTAGTTTTCAAATATGTTGCGATGGTTGAAGGATTTGATGGCGGCACATGAAGAATGGAGGCCGGTGGATGAGGAGGACGGGTATTAAAATAGGAGTCATCAAAATAACCGTAATACCCTTGCATTTTAAATTATTGCTTTTCTTTAAATCAATCTAGTAAAATTTACATGTCAGCCATGTATGCCATGTGTCACTTTTTTATTGGTGCTTATTATAACTCATTATAAGGTGTGCATCACTTGAACACAAATCTATATATATATATATATATATATATATATATATATATATATATATATATATATATATATATATATATATATATATATATATATAGGAGAGAGTTAAAATAAAAAGACTTTTTTTGGTGAGAAGGATAAGAAGGATTTTTAGCCAATCATTTAAAATCAATTGATAAGATCAATCCATATTCCTAACTAACTAACTAACTAACTAACTAACCACCAAAACACGATTTTAAAAAAGTCTTCAAAAAATTTTGAAAAAATTCCAAATGGTCGGATTTGTTGGTGCCTAAAAAAGTTGTGAATAAACGTTTTTTAATTTTGAGTTTTTTACGTTTTTCTGATGCATAAAAAACAAAATTTGATGCACAAACACGTGAATTTTGGTGTACAAAATTTTTTCATTCAAAAAATTTTCAATTTATTATAGTTTGATGCGGAATCATATTTTAAAGCAAAAAGTCAAAAGAAGTTGGGCATAAAAATGAATTCTTGATGCACAAAAAACCTAAAAAACGTAAAAGAAAACGTTTTTGTGCATCAAAATTCCGTTTTTGTGCATTAAAAAAGCGTAAAAAACTTCAAATTAAAAAAACTTTTTTCACAAAAGTTTTTTGCACCAACATACCCGATCTACTGGAATTTTTTCATAATTTTTGAAGAACTAAAAAAAACACGTTTAGATGGTTAGTTAGTTAGTTAGTTAGGATTTTGATTTAATCTCATCCATTGATTTTAAATCAATGGCTGAAAATTCTTCTTATCCTTCTCACTAAAAAAAGTCTTTTTATTTGATCTCTCCCCTATATATATATATATATATATATATATATATATATATATATATATATATATATATATATATATATATATATATATATATATATATATATATATATATATATATATATATATATATATATATATATATATATATATATATATATATATATATATATATATGGAGTAGGGATCAAGTAAGAAGAAAAAATAAAATGAGAAGAATAAGAAGAAATCCTGATCACAAATTCCACAAAGGAAGGAGAAATTTAAAGGGAGATACATCTGACTTTGTAGGTGCATCTGAAATGTGTGGCTGTGGTTTCTTCTCATTCTTCTTATTTTACTTAATCTTCTTATTTGATCCTAACTCTATATATATGTCTATATATATATATATATATATATATATATATATATATATATATATATATATATATATATATATATATATAACAGGAGGGATTTGCCACATCATCAATCAGCTCCCTAATCCCAGTCATCACTGCCATATATTTTTTTAATTTTTTTTATATTTTTTTTTATAATTTTCAGATTTTTTGTATTTATGTTTTATGATTTTCGGTTTTTATTTAAAATTTTGCGTTTTTTAAGAAAATATTAAATTTTTATCAATTGACAAGACTCGAACCCTCGTGTTGTGATACAGGGACAAACCACTCAACCACTAGACTATTAAGGAACTTGTGATTGATATTTGTAAACAAAATATATATCTTCATGGGATTGGTAATCGTAAACAAAATAATCCTGAGCTAAATAAACTCAAGATACGAATTTTTTTATTTCCAAACAAATACATAATCTTTTTGTTTATGAAATCGTTTTATGCCACATACAAGAAAAGCCTAACACCAGATAAAAAACCCTAAAACCACAAATTCATCGTATGTGATTAAAACGCATATAACTGAATTCGTCTTCTATATTTACAAAGGATTGTTTTTTTCATAATTATCTTGAAGTTGTTCAACACGTTATAGTTTCAGAAGTAGTACAGTACATGTACGTAAACCTAATTTCAAAACGCCTAATACCGTGGCTACTCGATCGGTAATCTAGATCATGTTATCGTGTTGTTCTGGTGTTTATAAGATGTTGAAACTTTTCAAAACAGATAAATAACGATTCATTCAGAAGCAAAATCAATTTTTGTTATCTACTCACGGCGATTCATTCAGAAAAACTTAAATATTCATCCCGCAATAGAACTCATCCTACTTCTTCAGTGATGATCACATATGCTTTGGATAAAGGTATGAGTAGACAACTGTTTTTTCTTAAGATTTATAACAGATCTTTAATTTTGATTTGTTTGACCTGTTTTTTATTGATTCAAGTTACCACGTGTTTGATGAATTCATAAAGTACTCAACGAATTGCCTCAAAGAAAGGATAATAAAGCTAAGTAAGATTGTTTTAGCTTGATCGTTTTAGCTTTATTGAAAATTTATAAAGATTAAAAACATCATATGTTATGAATTCGCGCCAGTCGCTGCAATCAGATATGTGTTTTTGATTAAGCCCTCTTAATCAAGGTAAATTGGATTACTCACCTTTAGGTTTTTTTCCATCAACATTGATTGTTTTCTGATTGTAGAGTTCCTTTTTTATGATTAGGAAGATTACTTGAGAATTTGAGATGCTCTTTTGATTATGAAGGTAAATAAGATTTCCAGTTTTTTTACATTGCAATTTTAATTCATTATGCGAAACAAATCTATACATTATATAAAAAATGTATGTGGTTATTGTATAAAAGTACATATGGGTTAAGAGTGAACTCATAGATGATGTTCGGAACATGTTTTCTCTTTTCCAACTCCAGTTGCTGCGATTAACATAGTCTTCCATCCCGTGCATATTGTATGTACTTTCGGTTGTATGTATATTTTGGTTAGATCAGAACTCATGATTTTTATTCGTTTACAGTATGTTGTAATATGCTTTTTAGAAAAGTAGTTTTAACCATAATATGAATCAACATAGGAACTCCTCTGTTTCTTTTAATACGAGTTTAGGTTGGTGTTTTTGTCTCCATTACTTTATTATTAGATGTAAATATTTGTATTTGGTTCTAATTCTCATTATACAACTACTTTGTGAGAAACCAGTTCAGGTCCATGCGATCACATACTTAAAAAGGAATCCTACCATTTACCATATTCATAGTTTTCATCTGTTTTTTGTTGTTATTCGTGTGTTCTTTGTCTGATGTGTTTACTATAATAAATAACTGTCCGTTTACAATATGGCCTACCATGCTTGCTGGTGCAGGAAGAACCCCACTTCCAACTTCAGACTTTCAGCTGAATTTTGGCCGAATTCTATAGATACCCACGAATCGATAATGGTTTGGGAGAGTATGGGCTAGAAAGGGCTACACGTTTGATCCGTCCCGTGTAGGTAAGTGCTAAACTGCAAATTATGGCGACAAGATGGAATGCGGCGGTATGGGTGTAACTCCGCCTTCGTCCTTATTTAAGATAACAATTGGTGGCTACGACACTTATTCAGCACTTGGAAATGATATAGGTTTGATTTCTTATTTTTATTTCTATTTTCGCTTCATCTATCTGATCATGTATATTATGCTTAAGAACATTGTACAAAACTATTCAGATTGTGTAAGATTGTAAATATTGTTGAAACATACAAATCTTGATACAGGGTAGGCAGTGTAACAATAAGGCTCGGCAAGCAGATAAAAGGGCAAGCCAGGATATATTCAATTCAAGGTTTGTGATTGTGCACATAACAAAGTCCTCTATTCTTTAATATACTCTTCCTATACCTCTCTCTCTATGTAATGATTATGTATTAGAATATTAGCTCAAAGAATTGCGACCAATGAGGTTCTAGAAACAATTAAGGGGTAGAAAGTAGGCTACAAATACTATAATACAATAGGTTTTAGGAACTTCTTTGTGTGGTTATTCTTCCAAAATAAACGGCCTTCTATGATTTATGTTTCTGATTTTCAGGTGCTTACTCTCGATATGGGTGGCTTGACAAGTTTATTAAGAAATTGTTATTGTTGTTTACTTGAGGATGTTTAAAGGTCTGCTTGAAATTGATTGTATAAAGTTCAATAATCAGAATCCAAAATCTGTTTTGGTCATGCAGATCCAAACACAATTTTAAGTTTTTCTACATCATAGTTTATCAGTTACATGATTTCTTAATTTATCATATTTTGATGGTTCAGGACTGTGCAAAACAAGATTCGGTCGAAAAGCCACCACAAGCGAGAGACAAATACCGGAGAAGCTATACTTGGCAAGAAAAGACTTCTTTGCGAAGGTATTTCTTCTACTACTTGGATTCTATACAGCTAATGCACTAGCCACTAGCTTGGGTCAAATTGAGGATTTGGATGTTTTAGTAGCAGGGTTCGTGGTGGCACTATCAAAGAGATAGGTATTTATATGTATAAAAAGTCCAGCTCTGTATCTACCACTAGCACTAGCAGCAAGAGGTTCGAGTCCTTATAGTCATGGTAAACTGTTGGAAGGCTGGTGTTTGTTTAGGCCTCTTAGTAGAGCTCTAGCAATCTCACAAGAAATTCCTCAAATATCCGGGAAGGAAAAAGACAGACTCCTTTGAGTTAAGCTGGGTTTAGGGATCCTGCAAGTATTGGTGCATGACAACAGCTGACTATGTTCAGCACAGAGGTTTCGTTTTTTTTGGTCTTATTCTCCTCTATTTTATTGTGTTATATTAACATCATCTTGAACTTGCTTGCGTCGTGAGAAAGGTTGACTCAGTCCTGCAAATTTTCGGTAAGCGTCAAACTTATTGTAATCGCATTTAGATAGTTTCTACTTGAAGTATAAAAAAATCAGAATCAGAGTTATATATAAATTTGCTAGAAAGTTTAAAAAAATAAACAGTTAATAATGACACAGTTTTGGAAATTTTTGTGTGTACAAACTTATATGGAGTTCCTTTTTTTTCTATTCACATCGCTTTGGAACTAAACCGAAGCGCTTTTTAAAAGAAGTCGATGGTTATTAAAGGAGGAAATTAATTTTATCTATGACATGTTCAGCTTGAAGGTGTTGTTTAAAACAATTTCATTTTGACAGATGTTGAAGGCATCGTTTAAGGCTATAACACTTTCTGTAACAATATGTAGTAGTTAACGCATCTCGTGTATATGAGAAAGGATGGCAAAATGCCTAAGAAACTCGAAATTAGTTCCTGGTATATATCTCAAAAATTACTGTCCAAATACCTAAAGACCGATTTTAAATTTGACCCATGTGGCTACTCGATGAATGCCATTGAAGAGGACACAAAATTAACCATACATGTAACACTTGAAGATGGTTTAAGATATAATAGCTTTGAAGCTTTGGGTTACATATTTTGGTCATCCATCTGACTCTTTTGGTTGAGAGGGTCTTGGCATGCCTCATGCCATCTGAGTCTTCTGTATCGGTCCATGGAGTTGATATGATGCATCTCAAAAATCTGAATGTGTCGAGATATACAATCACCTTTATCGTTATCAGCCCATCTTCAATAACAACTGCGTATCTAACTACGTGTCTATTATGTTCCTCTAATAATAACATGCAGTATCTTCGTATTCGTGTTTTAGGCAAGCCAAGTACAAGTCAAAAAGAGTCGGGCTATCAATTATATAAAGAAGCTCATAGCATCTTCAACAAACCTATTACCAGTCTTCGCAAGAGAAATAGCAACAAATACAAATATCAACGTCACTCACTTGGTTCTTTTCTATACTTCGATAATACAAATTGATTCATGAAGTTTTGCTAGAAGCGAAAGAAGCCACTAGAGGTAATTATAAAATTAAGGTTATACACATATCTAACACAATGCATGTTGATCGTGTTGTTTAACACCCTACACAAATATAGTTTCTAATATATGTTTGTGTTTCTATATAAGAAGTTTGGGTCTTGGCTGTTTGGGATTGGTTATTGATACAAAAATTTAGTAAATAATCCCAAACACACCACCCCACACAACTATTACAAATGAAACAACCCTTGGTGCTGATAGGATTGCGGATGCTCACCTTTTTGCTCAGGCTAAGTAGTCTGCCAAGTGTCAAAGATTAAAGGCAAGAAGTTGTGTTAGATAGAAACTCTAGCTTAAACCGTTAATGAAAGTCGATTACCAATGGGCAAAGCCTTATCAGCACCAGTAAGTTTTGGAGAATAGGGTTTGAAGATTCTAACCACGTCCATAACTAACCACGTCCATAACTAACCACGTCAACTTTATTAGTTAATCGAATATCATGTGCCCTTCAAGCATTTAAACAATTAATCTGTGTCGTGTTATGAGTCGTGTTGTGACTTGGTTCTTTGCAACATCAACATGCTTTTAAATCTGTTTGGCTAAATAAATAATTTATGTTCCAGGTTTGTTGCTTCGACATGTCAGTTGGCAAAACATTGGAAGTGCCATTTGCTAATGATTTAGGATAAACAACGAGGTATGCTTGGTGTCTTCTACTGATATAGTCTTGTAATCAGTAATTAGCTAAGTTTCAACATGGTCATGTGTTGACGTATGATGTAGTCTTTTCTGATTAGACGTGTTTTAGTTTTGCTTTTCCACTTAGTGATTCGTTGTCTATAAAATATATATTATCGATGACCTCTTCCCTTTTCTAATCAAAATGCCAATGCTACATCGACTTTCTGTCTTCCGTGATAGTAAGTTTGGATGCAACTATATACCGATACACGGCCTTTAATCCATTTGACCATTTTATCTTTGGCTAATTTTTTAATTCACACATTTAACTGAACATTAGTTGAGTTAACAAATTCAGAACATGCCAAAATTTTATTGGTTTCCCCATGTTTTACTGAAACTGAATATCATGCCATTTTTTTGTTTGCAAATGTTATATTTTGATATATTTGTATGAAAGTGTGAAAGAAAATAAATGTCACCTTAAAACTTATACGCCATCTAAAATTAACCGGACCGAATTAGATATTCACTTTGAGATAGGCATTTGTTTGTTTTCTAAAAAATACACAGAAATAAAATAAGTTTGTATTTAGTTTTTAATGGTTATTTCCTTCTATGGTATTGGTCCAACTTAGAAGTGACATCAAATAAGTTAATTATGCTAATTTATCTATTGAGACTTCTATAAAAGAGGCAAACGATCAAAAGGAAAAGAAAGATCCAAAAGAAAAAAGTGGTAATTACTGTGTTAATGAGTCATGTTTTTTTTATTGTGTCGGTTTACTCTCAATCAAGACAACTAAACAACTAAGAATGAAGATACGAATCATTATAGGAGTAGTATTTTGATCTTATGACCTTTGTTGTTGCAGCCACCTTACATTACACTTGCTGAAAGACCTACTAGATTAGGTGTACAATTAGTAGCAGAGAGTGCAGTGAAATTCATGAAGGTGACATTAGCATCTGCGAGAGAGACCAATGATCTCGACACCCAGTTACTTCGCACTATTGTCGCAAAAAGTATTTGTATAACTGAAGAATGGGTCATATTTATATAACTGAAGAATGGGTCATTTTAAACAGGTCATAGCCACTTATAAACATTCGAGTCCAAATTTTTGTAGTGGAAATGCGAGTGAAATTTCCTGAGTCGGGAGATATAAATGTTGAGACAAAGCTAAAAGATGGGGTCCCTCATTTGACAAAAGTAGCTTATTCGGATGAATGAATACACCACAGCTAACATGAGTGAATTTATAGTTCCCTACAAGACAAATTATAACAATTACTAGATCCTTATAACTGGAGTTAGAATACTAACGGTTTTGGTTGATGGGTTTAAATGTAGACGGTTTTGTGCAATAACTATACATATAAATGACCTTTGACTAGGGGTTTATTGCATGGGTTCGACCAATGAAAATCGAAAACTAAATCGAATCGAATGTGAATTATAACTGAATCTGAATAGAATTTGGGTTTTGGGTCATAACCGAACTGAATTACAAATTTGATTTTCGGGTTAGATCCAAAAATGGAAGTTATACAAATATATATATTTATATGTATATAAATTATTATTAAAATTTAATCGTAAAACAAAAATACAATTTTTACACTTGAAATAACATTTTTTTTCTTAATATTTAACTTATGATGTATTTTTTTTAAAAAGTGAATAATTCGAGTTAACCCGAGAACCGAACCGAATTTTCGGTTCAGTTCGGTTAAAATATAGTTCGGTTAAAATATAGTTCGGTTCGGTCCAATATGAATTTTCGGATTGACATAAAAATGAACCGAATAACCTAAAAACCGAAATGAAAAACACCTTTTGACCAATTGACGTGTTTTCTAAGTGCCTATTTCTTTTGTTTCACACTTTTTAGTCGTTAGAGATCACATAACCTAAATAATTTTAGAAGAAAACATTAATAAATAATCTAATATTAAATTTGATCTTATAAACATAACGGTAACACATTTCATCTCATGTTAAACTAGCAGGGTATCCTTGCGATGCGGCTGCGGCTATCTTGTAACATAATTTCAGTTAACAATATTTTTTTTTTTATCTTTACGTTTTTTAACAATAACATCTAAATTTCTTTTTTAAGGTTTATGTAGCTTTACCTAATTGTCTAGCCGAATCGATTGTGACTCTTGTTCTCGGTTAAACCAGTTAATCTGGATTTATATTAAAAATTGTGAATATATATGTTTTAAATTGTTATGTAACGTGAATATAAAATTGTATATTTTAGTAATGAGGTGTATTAATTATTTATTAATTGTTATTAATTGATTTTGAAAAAAATAAGATGTAGTGACATTTGTACAATATCTTGTTTTATTTGTAACTTGTGGTAATGAGGTGTTTTAATTATAAATATTAATTACATTAAAATGATATTTTTAAATGTAATGTGTTATAAAAGTTTTTATATTTGTTGTGGTTGTACATAAGCATTAATAGGTTGTATTACTCAATTCTTACTTTGTTATTTGTATTAATAAGTTGTACATTATGTTTTATTTGTTAGACTACTGAAAATTTATGCATTTATTAAAAAGAGATATACCAATTTGTTTTATAATAAGCATAGATAATAATAAGGTGAAAGAATATGTGCTGGGCAAATTACTTATACAATACAAGTCATAAGCTATTACATAACTTTTGAATAACTAATTAATAGTTATAACTTTATCCTTTTTTGTACAATATGCAATCTTTTTTTATGACACAATATGCAATCTTTTTATTATTCTGACTAATGTATATTTTTGGGTAATATGCACACAGGTTCGTATGACAAACATTATAATTTACATCAAGGTTTAAGCTTTATAACTTTTATTTTTTTATTACTTAATGTATAAATTTTTTTGATATTTTATCGTGTACAACTTTCAATATAGTTAATACAATATTTATTAACTATTTTTTTAGAATAAATTACAAATCTAACAAAAGTCATGTTTAAAAAGACAAACGCTATGCTTAAAGAAATCACGACCGATAATACATTAAAAACAACTAAAATAAAAACAAAATTAAAAAATATTTACCTAAAAAAAGGCGTACATCAGTAGAACAAACAAACAAATATTTACAATATAAAAATACAAAATGAAAAGAAAAATTATATGTAACCAAAAAGGACAATCTAATACATTAAAATAAAAACATTAATAAAACAAATTTCATGTCGACTATTTATGCTATAGAAATAATTATACTCAAAAAAGCATTAAATAACCAATGCTATGCTTAAAATAATACAAGGAAATATTGATGCAAACTGAAAACTTACAAACAAATATTTAACAAACACAAAAAAAGTTAAACGACAATAAGAAGTTATACTCGTCCATCGGACGGGTTTTGCAACTAGTATATATATATATATATATATATATATATATATATATATATATATATATATATATATATATATATATATATATATATATATATATATATATATATATGTAGGGGGCTTTCTTATCAGAACCATTATTAGTGTCAGAACTATCAGAACCATAATAAACCAATCAGAATTTAGCTAATTAATTTCATTTAATTTATTAGATTAAAATTCATAAGGGCATAAATGTAAAAGATAAAAAATATTTTTTAATTATATTTTTATTAATTTTTAAATAATCTCGTTTTTTAATCATTTAATTTTTGAAATTTGTTTTTTTCTTATTTTTTTTATTTTGCTGTTTAAATTCTCTTAATTTTTAGAATTAAAAAAACATTCATGTTTTAGAAAAAGTCAATTTTGCATGTATGTTTTTTTATATTAAATAATATACATATTTTTATACTTAACAACTTTTTAAACTTATCAATAGACATTTATGTTATTCGGGTTGTCACTTGTACATATATTTTCTTTGAATAATGTAAATTTTTAGCACCCAAAACATAAATGGTAAACACATTCTAATTGAAACACAAATTACTAAAAAAATCAAAAGTAAAACATGCACTAATATTTAATACAAGTGAGCATATGTGAACAAAAATATCTATTTGAAGTCTCTTTTAAACATATGTGTACTTTTTTCCAATGTTTTAAAAACCGTTTTTTTAATCGACCCGGTTTATCCACCGGTTTAACAGGTTACCGGTTCAATCACCGGGTCAACCGGTTTTATGTTAGAAAGAAAACACTGGCTTATTTTCGGTATTCATTGAGCAAAATGTAAAAAACGTTTGAGTTTTTGAAATAAAATATTAAATGCGTTAACAAACAAGTAGTGTATTATAATACTGTATGTATCAAACTTTGAAAAAGCAATAAACCATTCCACTGAACGAAAAAATCCTGTTAAAAAAAAGAGTACATAATATTAAATATTTAAATGGTATATGAACAAACATAGTGTCCTACCCTTCTTCTCACACAGTGACACGCCAATCTCTTTTTCAACAGCCATCCCCCATCACCACATACGAGAAGTCCAGACAGCAATCTATCTGTACAACATTCTACAGTTACACAAAGACATTCATGCTTACATCACTAACAAGTTATGTTGTTCTGTTCTTTTTCTCCATGTAGATCTGATCCGCCGGTTTTTGGCTCACCGGTTTGATCCGGTTCAAGTAGAACCTGGCGGTTCAATCCGGGTTGATACTCAGCAAAAAACCGCCTAGAAACGGACCGCTCACTCATCCGGTTCCCGGTTCAACCGGTTTAACCTCCCGGTTCGAACCGGTTTTTAAAACATTGCTTTTTTCCAAAAAGATGTATGCACACTTCCAAAAACATACATGTGCGCCTCCAAAAACATACTTTACTAAAAAAAGTACATATCCGCCTCTAAAAAAACATACATGTCCACCTTCGAAACATACATGTCCGCCTCAAAAACATACTTGTACTTTTAGTTTCGCATTAAATTCTTTAAAATATATGTACTTCTTTCGATGCCGCATTAAGTCCAAATCGCAACACTGAAAAAAAAAACATACACGAATTATTAAAAAAACATGTATTCATTAGTAAAAAATCATACATGTATTTATTAGTTAAAAAAATCTATTGTTATTACTATTACATTAAATAATGATTCACCAATAGTTTATGCACTAAGTCACCAAATTAACATTGATTCATTAAAAAATAAGCACCAAATTCACTAAATAATCCCGACCTAACCCAAAAATCACTTGAAGAATTTGTTAGCAAAACACAAATCTTTATTTTACACCACTTTATAAACGTATTAAAATATCTAACACCCAAAGACAAGAACATAAATGTCTCATCAATAACAAAATCAGTACCAAAAAATAAGAATACAATTGTTTAACATTCACTCCTTGCAAAAATCTAAAATCACTATTACTATAATACAAGTAATCATCTCAATGTTAGATTGTAGATAAATGATTAAGATATAGCAAAGTGGTCAGTGATAAATGACTATGGAACTTCTGCAACCATATTTACAAGTTCTCAATTTAAAGCCACAATCTAATACAGTACTATATGTTTGGAGGGGTAATTTATATTTGGTGGGCCAATAAAATTTTTGTTTAGTAAATAAATTACAATACAAATTACTAAGTATTCATACATTCCACTAGTTGTTTATTAGATAATTGGGTTGACATCACTGTTAATCTTTATAGATCTGGTGATAGCATCATAGATCCCATTAAAACAGCGACGACGTTATAAGATTCCAGCAAGACAACGTAAACATCTAAAAAAAGCATTACGAATTTATAAAACATCGGATCAATATATAATACATGGATCTTTGAATAATTTAACTTTCAAAACACGAAAAAAAAAAGTTAGATCTGAATCATACCAAAGAAGATGATGCTACACGAAATTTTTTATTATTGCTATTTTCTGACAGGAACAAACTTTTTTTCCGGCGGCTTTAATTGATAGATGGAGAGTGGCTAGGTTTTTGATAGGAAAAAAGAAAATAATTTCAGTGATTATGAGAAAGGAGTACATGTAGGATAGGTTTAATTTTAATATTGTATTAAATTACTTGAATATCCTTACAGATTTTTTAATGACGTTTTATTATTGTTTTATTTACAAAAATAACACAATGATTTTCATCC
Organism: Glebionis coronaria; assembly: GCA_025667525.1. Taxonomy (NCBI): domain Eukaryota; kingdom Viridiplantae; phylum Streptophyta; class Magnoliopsida; order Asterales; family Asteraceae; genus Glebionis; species Glebionis coronaria. The sequence continues at coordinate 470,155,041 of CM046879.1, forward strand.
ATCGATTGTTTTGATCAAAAGCTTATAATAGGTTCTGATACTTCTGACACTAATATTGGTTCTGAAAAGAAAGTTATAATATATATATAGGGTTGAGTTATATGCAGAACCTATTTAAGGTGTAGAACTATACAGAACTATTCTAAACCAATCAGAATTTAGTATTATTATTATTATTTATTTAATTCAAAAGTGTATAGTAGTCAAAACATATTTTCCTTTTAATTTTTAATTTTTTAATTTAAAAACGTTTTTTAATTTCCTTAATTTTAGAAATTTTTATTTTTATTTTTTTAGTATACATTTTGTTAGAAGTGCATATATATTTTGTAATATTATACTTTTACATAAAAAAATTAAACATATGATTTACAGATTTAAAAAAACATCAATGTTCAAATATGTAGTAAGATTAAAAAATAAATGTCATATACTTTTACATAAATTTTCCTGATTTTTAATAAGACAAAACATAAATGTTATACATATAACTTTAAAATTTACAATAAACAAAAAACAAAAATATCTATGAATAACAAGAACATCTATGCACGACAAGAACATTTATGTACAACTTTTAAAACATTTATGTTCGGCTTCAAGAACATTTATGCACGGCTTCAAGAACATTTATGCACGGTTTCAAGAACATTTATGCACGGCTTCAAGAACACTTATGCATGCCATTTAAAAGCACCATTGATCATCTTTATCACACACCATCATTTATATGAACAGATAAGTCTCCTGAAAAATGTATAAAAAAACTAGTCGTCAAATTATGCCATGTTAGATTACTTCTAATTGTAAATGAGCCATCTAATATAAGTTCACAAAAAATATTACGAGGTAATTTACAAACTAGAAAACCTGCCACTTGCATAACTCACTAGATAATAAAAACAAAATCTCATCTTATAAGAAACGTGGATCAAGTTTGCAAAGCCCGTCAAAGACAAAATCCTTAAATGAATTCTTCTACAACTAACAAGCATATTATTTGCAACAACAACTTGTCAAGAAAAATAAGAGGCAAAACTTTAGATGACCACTCCTTCTCGGGGCCAACCATCGAACATATATACACACCCTTTGACACATGCTATATCATCCTTATAAGATAAAAAACAATTATAAGATAAAACAAAACCCACTTCCATATGTTTAAAAAAACAAAAGAAAACAAAATTTCAATCTTGATGTGACGAAATTACACTAATGTCTTTTTTGTCCTCATTAATAAAAAAAATATATGTATATAATAAAACGCTACATACATAGTTATCGAAAAGATCATTAATAAAAAAAAAACACGTATCATTTTGTTACCATTTATAAAAAAAATATGTATATAATTATAAAATGCGTATAAAACTCATATCGTATCATGATGCTTTGATTTGATTTGTTTTTCATAAGACACTACTTCAATTGTTATCAAATGGGCTCCACAACACTTTGACTTTTATTAAATCTTAGATCTTTTAAAACACAAACTAATTTCATATAAATATCTTAAACGAATCGGACAAAGGACAATGAAACATAAACATAATAAAAAAGAAAGATCAAGAAATTATCTCGATTAAAACATACGTTGTGTATATAAAAAAATCTTACCTGGTGAAAACAACCTTGAAGTGGCCACGCCAACCTCCTGAAAAGGGAGGGCTTTACCTGGTTTGAGTCTGTGTGGCAGTGGGCTCAAACCCCGTGGATTAGTCGGCCAATGAGTCAAAAATCACGGTTACCAAAAAAAAAAAAAAATACAACAAGATTTTGAAAAACATCCTTGTTAATCTCTTGAAATATATAAAGTTATTAGATCTAGAGAGGGAGGCGGCATAAAATTTCCAGGAAATGTTTTGAGAGAGGCGACAGTTTTATTTTATTCGTGGGTTTTTGAAGTTTTATTTTATTTGTGGGTTTTTGGAGTTTTAGCACTTTTCAAGGATGAAAACAGAATGCCCTAATTGCCCTTTTAGGTTTACAATTAATAGGCTTACCTTTTTAATATTTACATAAATTGCACAATTTATTATAGCCTTTGATCAAAATCATCTAATGGCTTAGATTTATTTTAATAGTTCTACACTTAGAATTAGTTCTGCATATAACTCTTACCTATATATATATACATATATATATATATATATATATATATATATATATATATATATATATATATATATATATATATATATATATATATATATATATATATATATATATATATATATATATATATATATATATATATATATATATATATATATATATATATATATGTATATATATATATATATATATATATATATATATATATATATATATATTAGCGTCGTAAACCGCCCAACGGGCGGAGTCGTTTTTTTTTCTTGATTTGGAGTATTTGTGGTTTGTGTGCTTTTTGTTTTTTTAGTTTTTTGAAGTTGTGTATGATTTTCTAATGATATATAATTTAGAATGTATATTATTTATAGTTTACGCTAAGGTAGGCTTTAAATATAATTTAAAATGTATATTTTTAAAAGATATTTTTTATTTTGTTAGTTTTAATGTGTTCTATTGAATGACTATATAGTTCCTTGCTGAAGTTGTGTATGATTTTTTATTGATATATGTCAAGTGACGCATAAAAATATGATCAAATTACTCTTTTAAATAGATCAATAGAACCAAAACATGCTAAATATAAGTGAAAATATGTTTGATATGTTTTATCGAGTCTTGGAGGTTCAACGATATAAAAGATATAAAAGGAAGCAAAAGCGATGATTTTCGGATGCGTTTCGTCGACGTTTAAACATTTTTCAAGATGCAAACAAGGTTTATATTTATCCATGAGCACACAATCAGGAAGAACACGAGATTACGAATCCAAAGATACTTTCATTACTTATTGGGCCGACCCGATCCATTTTAATGGATGAACCGTTAACGATGATTTAAAAATACCAATAAGGGGCAATACTTCTAACCACACTTGAAAACTACTTAAAAAGTTATATTGTAAATTACTTAACTCTCTTGGTCAAGTTTTCTTTTTTTAATCGAGGTGGTTTGTGATTTGTGTATTTTTTTTTTAATTTTTCACTTTGTAAGTTAACCTCTTGTATATTTGAGTTATATTTTTCGATAAAGCAATTTATTTTATTTTATTTATATTTTTCGATAAAGTAATTTATTTTATTTTATTTATATATTATTTTTAAAATTGTAGGTAAAATTAATTTGTGAAGAATGTAACATGTTCCTCTAATTTGATTATTAAATTTATGTCAGATAGGTATAACTTGATAATATGTTTTACAGAAAGAAAAAAGTGTATAATTTACGTGTGTTTAAATATATAGGTTAGTAATAATTAAAATGAAGAAAAAAAAGTATATTAGCAAGTTCCACCTTCACACCTTCATAAGATATTCTAAGAATCAAACATCCCCTTACTTTCAATTCTAAAGTTAGTAATTCAAAAAGGAAAAAAAGAAAAAAAAGGTAGAAAGTACAAAGGTACATTATGTCTAGTGTAAACTTGTGTTATAGATTGGTAGCGTTTTTTTGTACAAGTGAACTATATAGAGCACAACGTAGATACGAACTCTATGCATATAACATGTTGATTCGTTTGTGCATTGAATCATTACTTGGTATATGGGTTTATAATAGAATTGTATGTTTCTGGGTTGGAATAAACAAAATTCCTTTAGGCTACCCACAACGCATGAAGGTCGCGACCTAATTTTTTCGGCCGGCGACCTAGTGCGACCTATTTGCTACAACTCGGCGACCTATTGCGGCCTAGTTGAAAAGAAAAAAAAATTAAAAACACAATAAATTTAATAAAAAAACATTACATTTATTTAAAAAAAACATTACACAATTATTCGAATTTAAAAAACATTACAATAATCCTAGTAATTTAAATTATAACGTTCCTTGATTATGTCCCTCATTTCTTGTTGTGCTTGCTGTTTGGCTATCGGCAAGTTGGGGTCGATTTCCGAGTTGTAGAACATCAAGTCTTTATCTCGTTTCTTTGTTTCAGCAAGCTCGATAGCCCGACGTTGTAACTCGAGCTTTTCTCTTTTGATTTCCGCATTGTTCTCCTGCAAATCCAACTCCCGGTGCTTCAAGTCAAAGTAGAAATCTTGTTGTTGCTTCTTCTTTCCCCATCCAATGTCTTTCATCTTCTCCCATTTGGAGCTTACAGCTTCAACAAATGAAGACTTCCCAGTTGACGAAGAGGTTGATGACTTCTTTTTAGCACGATCACGACCCATTGGTCGATTTTCTTGTTTCTCTTCTTGCTCGTCTTCAGAATCATCGTGCACATCCATGTAACTAGCGTGTTCAGAACCAGAAGTGGTTTCAGAAGTCTTGGCTTTTTTTGCTAGACGGTTTCTTTGTAAACCGTGGCATTTCAACCTCTATCCAACTCTGGTGATCTTTGAGCACTTTCCACGCCTCCTGGTATTGAAACTCTTTATTGTAAGTCACTTTGTATTCAGCACAAGCTTTTTGGTAATCAGTGAGATCATTTGCACCACTATCATGAGTACGCTCAATGTTATTCATAATACCACAAAATGCACCAACACTAGGACGCAACCTGTTTTTCCATTTGCTCACAACCGCGTCATACCCTCTAGCAGAACCCGTCTCGGTTTCATAGTACTTCACTACTTTTAGCCAAAAGCCCTTTGATTTTTGACTGTTTCCTTGGATGCAATTCTCGGAAACATAACACCAACCTCTGCATAACGCACACTCTTCCTCACTTGTCCATTCTTTTGGTGCCTCAATTGAATCAACCTGTTTGCTTTTCGTAGCACGTCTTGAGGGCTTCTTAGGTTTGATTGGGGACATTTCTTCCACATCGTCTTCAAGGTTGTATGCACCATGAAAAGACCCGTGTCCCAAACCTTGACCCATAGATTGATCTTGGCTAGGCCCGTCACCCACATAGTTGTCTTGGTTGTATATCATATCTTTCAAATTGTGCATCAACCTCAAAACGATTAATCGGAGAATACTGTTGGTTTGGATAGGAAGTAGTGGAAGAATCCATAGTAGGCCAATACACACCCGTAGGCGATTCGTAGTTAGGTTGTTGGTTATCACGTTGTGGGGGATAAAAAGGACGGTTTGAATAGTTAGGTTGTTGGTGTGATTGATATTCAAAACCGGTGGGTCTAAACCGGAATTGTGGAGACACACCGGATAATCGGAAATTCGAGTCCGGTGTCACATGTGGAACAGATTCTTGACGAACTCGGGATTTTGGGGTTTTGTTTTTGGGAGTTCTTTTGCTAGACATTTTTAATGTGTGTTGAGATTTGTGTGTGAAATGTAAAAAATATTGAAAAATGCATTGATTATATAGGTTTTAAAAAAAAATTGAATTTTTTTTTTTAAATGTTACCGAAAAAAATTGATTTCTTTTTTTAAATGTAACGGTAACATTTCAAACGGTCGGATTTTTACACATGTTTTTCAAATGGGTCGTGACCAGGGTCGGTTTCTGCTCGACCTACACCGGCGACCGAATCACCGCAACGCGACGACTCGATCGCGATCGACTGGGACCGAAAAAATTCAGCTGCGTTGTTGGTAGCCTTAACCTAAAAGATGGTGTCTGATCAGTGGTCTCTAATCCCCTCTTTATACGCAAGGCTGCAAGCCTAAAGTATACTGGATCGATAGCTTTGAATTGTATCATCTAGAGAGATAAACAAAAATAAAATATACATAATGTTTTTTTTTATCTTATTGAATTGTCTAACTTGAATTATCCAAATTTTTCTAAAAAAATACATAATTATTTAAATATTTAGAAAAAAATATTATTTCAAGTATAAAATTTATATTTATATATTAAGATTAAATTATAATAATTATTTTTTATATATAAATATATATATTTGTATAACTTTGGTTTTCGGTTCGGTTTTTAGGTCCGATTGTCAGACCCATATCCAACTCGAAAACCATATTTGTAGTTCTGTTCGGTTCAGTTATGACCCACAACCTAAGTTTTATTTTTGATTCGGTTCTAATTCGGGTTCGAATCGGTTTAACTTTCGGTTTTCGTGGTTAAAACCTAAACAATAGACACCCCTATGTGCAAACAATTGATAAAATTTGATATAAACCCAACTTCATTCACTATCATTATTTGCAAGCATCCACTATCATTATTTGCAACTATACACATTTAAGAAATGGAGAAGATAAACCGAGTCGGACCAGGTCGTTTAAAACCCAGGGGGTCACACCGGGTTTCTAAAAAATAAGACCCATGTCAATTTGATTCTTTTTTCGTCCGGAACCGGTTCTACCGGTTGAACCGTCCAGGTCAACCCGGGTATTGAAACATTGATTTCAAGTACTACAACCTTCCCATTATTTTTCATGTTTTGACCATAATTTTAAATTACAAAATATATAATGACACAAAGATACGGAGTAATTTATTTTTGCTTTATTTGAAAAGAAGAATTTATTCATATCGGTAACTATTTTTTTTAAGCAAAGGTTTCCCGGTAAATTGATATAGAGAAGTATTGACTACCAACTTTTGTAAATGGTGTTGGGATTTAGAACTAGTTAAACCATTAACTACGAGTGCGCAGCGGAATGGATCTAGTATAATATTCATGATTAACACATAATAAAACAATAATAAAACCAACCTTTTAATTAATTGAATAAATCAATTAATTGATCTTGATCTTGAATATACAACGGTAAAGTAACCGTCCTCTAGCGATTGCTCACACGACACGTCAAACGAACACACCACGATGCTAGTGGTAACTTCACTTCGATAATCTTGCTACTAGAAACCCTAATATCCAAAACCCTAATTTGAATAGGTTAAGAATACGGTTTATAGATAGAAGCAAGATACTTGGAAAAATTCACCGGAAACCCTAATTAGGGTTAGGGTTTGGACGAACCACAAGGGGAACCAAACAAGAGACCAAAACTTTGATACGAGGATCAAAGGTTTAGTATAAGGCTAAGAAACTTCACAAGTAAGTACCCTAAGGTAGTTGATCTTGCAAAGGTTTACACTTTAAGTGAATTTAGGGTTAAAGGAAAAGTTCGTAAGGATTTGGGTGTGGGTTTGAGTCGATCGGCCAAACACAAACAAAGGGAGAGGATGAAAAATTATGAGGGGTATGGGATTGTATTTATACACATCCTTGAACCTCCTCAAAATTAATTAGGCCCAACCCAACACCTAAATTAAGTAACTTAATTACTTGATCAACAAACAAAAGATCTTCTAGACCCCTTGTGATATTCGGCCGCCTATAGGGCACCGGAAGGTTCTAGAAGTCGATTTCCTTTCCTTAAATTTAAATAACGCACTCGCCTTTAATTAATTAAATCCCGTAATTAATTAAACCACCGTTAATTAAATAAAACGTAAAGTTTTTATTATACGTTTAATTATAAATAATAAAACGTAAATAAACGTGTGTTCTCCGTATTGAGTGTGTGCCCCCGATAGGCTCACGCATTTACCGATGGCTAAACGATCGCATATCTCAACAGCTCCCACTTGTGAGAGTTTAGACATACAGCGTCCATAATGAAGCATCTAGCAACACTTCATTATAACCGGAAAATGTTGAGTTAAATAGTTTCAAGAATAAGATCTTAAAGACTAGTAATGGTGTACGATTATTTGAGCTTGCTGATAATCATCCCTTCGTTACAATGTACCGGTTAAACCATGGATATGGATCCTAACTCATTCCATATAGTTTAACTTTAATTCCTCGTTTACAAATTAATTTAGATAGTCCAAATTGTAACAAGCATCATCTTGATTACATTTTGGGTATGGCCATACAATTACCTAATTAATTCTGGAGGGGATCCAGGGTACTTCACTGCACTATATCAGAGTGGAGGAACGAATTCTATATTGACTGCAAGTGTCTGTGGATGCTGCTTCACAACACTTCCAATTAGAGTCGTTATAGCTAGATCTTCCGAACTAGCGTTGGACATAAAATCAAGAAGCGATATCCACACATGCACAACTTGTTTGCATCTCAAGTCTAAGGATGACCTAATCCTCACCATTTGTGTATTCGAATTTACTCATGACAACGGATCCAAAAGTAACCATTCGAAAGTTCGGGGTGTCCAATATTCATATCAATGAATAACATATGAGTTTGGTTGGAAACCGTCCACCATATATACCAGTATATATAACCAACACTCATAATTGTCTTAATGTATACAATATTCCCATATTGTTTAACCGACAATGGACATGTTTAGAATAATTAAATTATTCAAGGATTTAAACATACAAACATAGGGCAACAATAATTATATGAAGATAACAAACATCAAATATCTTTATTCATCAGAAAATAATTAAATTGTCTTACAATCCCAAATTATCCAAATACTTACGATTAACACAGATTACATGAGACTATTAGCTGGAAGCAAACCAATTCCATGAGTTAACATGGAATGCCTTTTGAGGTCTAACGCCTTTGTGAAGGGGTCAGCTAAATTGTCGTCTGTGTGAACTTTCTCCAGACTAACATCACCAAGTTCAATCACTTCTCTGAGGTAGTGAACTTTGGAACGATAATGTTTCGCACCTTTAGTGATTCCTGGTTCATTAGCTATAGTAATGGCTCCGGTATTGTCACAATACATCGTCATAGGTTCATTATTTGTGGGAACAACACCAAGCCTAGAAATAAACTTCCTAATCCAAACTGCCTCTTTAGCAGCCTCCGAAGCGGCTATATACTCAGCCTCTGTAGATGAGTTTGCATGGATGGTCTGCTTTGCGCTTTTCCAGCTTACAGCACCTCCGTTCAGCATGAAAACATATCCCGTCTGAGACTTCGTGTCATCAGCATCCGTAAGATATCCAGCATCAGTGTAGCAAGCAACCCTGAGCTCTCTTTTCATACCTCCTCCATAAACAAGAAACATGTCTTTGGTATGCCTAAGATACCTCAGAATGTTCTTAACAGCAGTCCAGTGAGAATCGCCAGGATTCTGCTGAAATCGGCTAGTCATGTTCTGAGAGAACGCAACATCAGGTCTCGTACATCTAACAGCATACATGATTGATCCTATTGCCGAAGCATAAGGAATTCTCTGCATGCGTCTCACCTCATCAGGTGTCGATGCTCCTTGAGTCTTAGATAATTTTGATTTAGTTTGCATGGGAACAAAGCCACGTTTGGAATTGTCCATGTTATACTTCTTCAAAATCTTATTTAAGTAAGCACTTTGACATAAACCAATTAACCGTCTAGGTCTATCACGTATGATCTTGATTCCAAGAATATACGCAGCATCTCCCAAATCCTTCATGGAAAAACACCTTCCAAGGTAAGCTTTTACACTTTGCAACATTGGAATGTCTTTTCCCATCAACAATATGTCATCAACATACATGACAAGAAACACTACGCTACTCCCACTAGCTTTGATATATACACATGGCTCATCAGGATTTTGATTGAAACCAAATTTCTTGATTTCATCATCAAACCTTTTGTTCCATTGCCTTGATGCTTGCTTAAGTCCATAAATGGATCTTTGTAGCTTGCATACACGGTTTGGATACTTTGGATCTACAAAACCCTCAGGTTGCTTCATATAGACTTCTTCGTAGAGCAGTCCATTGAGGAAGGTGGTTTTAACATCCATTTGCCAAATCTCATAGTCATAGAACGCAGCTATGGCTAAAAGAATCCTTATAGCTTTGATATCCGCAACAGGAGAGAAGGTTTCTTCATAATCAACCCCGAAGGTTTGAGTGAAGCCCCTCGCTACATATCGAGCTTTAAAGGTGTGTACATTGCCATCCATGTCGGTCTTCTTCTTGTACAACCACTTGCCACTAACAGTTCTAGCGTTAGGGGGGAGGTCTACTAAGATCCAGACATCATTGTCTTTCATGGATTGCATCTCCACATTCATAGCATCCAGCCATTTGTCAGATTCAGGATCTGCCAATGCAGCTTTGAAGTTAGTGGGTTCATTATGATCCCCTAACTCATGTTCCTCAGCGTCAATGTATAAACACATACGGTCAGGAGCACGCCTAGTCCTCGTAGACTTTCGAATGGGAGCTATATCACTTATAGGTTCATCAATTTCTTGATCATCCTCTTCATGATTGCTAGTGTTTTCAGAAGGATGTATATCTTCATCTTGAATTACTTCAAGATCCTCTATACTCCCACTTGCTTCTTGATTCATAAGATTTCTCTCTAGGAATTCAGCATTACGAGCAATAAATACTTTGTTCTCGGGTGGGTAGTAGAAGGAGTAACCCCTCGTTTCCTTTGGGTAACCTACAAATATACACTTAACAGATCGGGGCTCTAGTTTGTCAGGTTTGATAAGCGTGTCACGCTTAACAAGAGCCTCACATCCCCAGACCTTTAAGTAAGACAGCTTAGGGGCTTGCCCATACCATACTTCGTATGGAGTCTTTTCAACCTTCTTAGTTGGAACCATATTGAGTATGCGAGCAGCAGACTCAAGAGCATAATCCCAAAAGGATTTAGGAAGAGTTGTTTGAGCCATCATGGAACGAACCATATCAAGTAGGGTTCTATTTCTCCTCTCAGACACACCATTGTGTTGTGGCGTATATGGAGGAGTTCTTTGGGAAACTATCCCATGTTCCTTAAGATGCTCCAGAAATTCATAACTCATAAATTCACCTCCACGATCCGAACGTAGTGCCTTTATGGTTTTACCGAGTTGATTTTCTACTTCCTTTTGAAACACCTTAAATGTTTCAAACACTTCATGTTTATGCTTTAGCAAGTAAACATAACCATAACGACTATAGTCGTCAGTGAAAGTGACGAAGTAACTTGCACCTTGTCTTGACACGGTTCTAAATGGACCACATACATCAGTGTGGATTAGTCCAAGTAGATCTTTAGCCCTCTCCACTTGATGTGAATAAGGTTTACGTGCCATCTTTCCAGATAAGCATGAAACACATTTGTCAAAGGAATCATCATCGTTTGACTTGAGCAATCCATCAGATTGTAATTGCTTAATGCGCTTTTTGCTTATGTGGCCAAGGCGACAATGCCATAGCAATGTAGAGTCCAAATTAGATTTGGCCCTTTTGTTGCTCATAGCATACATAGAACTATTGTTTGCATTAGAATCACACATATCAATTTCATAAATACCATTACTAGGAACAGCATTAAAATAAAACATATTATTTTTCGAAACCGAAATAGTTGCATTATTCTCAAAACGATTAACAAAACCATCGTTATACAAACATGAAACTGAAACAATCCCTCTAGAAATAGAAGGTGCGTAATGAAAATTATTCAACATAACAACCAGTCCACTAGGGAGAAATATTTGAAAAACACCAATGGCTTCAACAGCTGCACGATGACCATTGCCCACGTACAGATTCAAAGCTCCTGGCTTCAGCTTCTTACTTATCCTTAGACCCTGAGTAGTATTACAGATGTGAGTACCACAACCAGTGTCATAAACCCAAGATTTATTAGGAAAAGTAAAGAGTTCTATCGTGAAGATACCTGAAGTGTTAGCTCCTTGTGAGGACTTCTTTCTCTTCCACAACTCAGTGAGATACTCTGGACAGTTTCTCTTCCAATGACCAATTTCACCACATTGGTGACAAATGGCATCCTTAGCAGGATTCTCTTTCCTTTGTGGAGGGGGAATCTTGGCTCTGGGAGTAAAGTTAGCTACTTTCTTCCCTTTACCACGATTCTTACCCTTTGCAGCATTAGACGGTTTAGCCTTGTTAGGCTTTTGAACCCTTCCTGCCCTAATAGCATTAATGGTATTAGGAGTAGCAGGTGCAACCTTCTTTGGCAACGTTTTCTCATGCAACTTAAGCATGGCATGCAATTCAGGTATTGTCTTCCCCAGGCCATGCATGTTATAGTCTTGCACAAACCTATCATAGTCCTTATTCAGTGAGGCTAAAATTAGGCTGACCGAAAGTTTCAAAGACATGGGGTGACCCAAACGTTCCAAATTCTCTATGAACCCCTTTATCTTCAAGACATAGGAGCTCACAGATTGTCCATCCTCATGTTTACACGCGTGAAAGGCACGTGCAGCATCAAGGAGTTCTTGATCAGCTTGTTCAGTGAACATGGTCTTCAACTCTTTCATCATAGACCATGCGCCGTGACCCTCCAAAAGTTTCTGGAGTTCAGGGGACATAGTCATGAGCATAAGGCCAGCGATTTCTCGTGACCTTCTGACCCAAGTTGGATGTAAATCCGGGTCTTGCTCTGGTCCTTCATGACCATGAGGCAGAATTGCAGGTAGATCAGGAATTGGTTGCTCAAGGTATTGAACCAAGTCATCAGTTTCGAGCGCTATCCGAAGAGCACGATACCAATCAACAAAGTTATTCTCAGTCAATTTCATCTTTTCAAGGAATGACTTAACAACCGTGCTGTTTAAGCAAGAGTTTTGATTATTCATCTATAAAATAAAAGTTCAACGATTAGTATTTTCGATAATTACATTCTCAAAGAATTAACTACCCAATTAATCATGTTGAGACTAAGATCCTTGCTTGCACTCCCACTTAATATTAGAGGTCCGACCGTCTAGTATTCAAGTGGGGCAAGAGGTAAGCGACGGGCGTTAATTGCATTACAAGTGCAACTCTTAGTTTGTATGAGACGATTCATGAAGTTTATTTTGTCGTAGAGTGTTTGGATGGGATGTTCTCTCATCTCTTTCGAGAACCTTTGAACATCTCAAACAAACTTGTTCTACACATAATAAAGTCATGAGTATGTTTCATCTCATCTTTATGCCTCGGGTTCCGAATCTGACCGGGAACTCGACTTTAAGTCGTACCAATTTGAAGCAGCAATTATTGGCAAAGGTCTGACCAGTGACAAAGATCGCCTTGGGTATGTAATTCGCCCTAGGTCTGACCAGTTGACGAAAAACAACTACAAGTGCTTCTAAATTGGATGGCATAGACTTAAAAAATTTCAAATAGGTATCACATAAGTTTTAGAAAACCAAATGTCAAAGTGTGTAAAAGAATGCATGCAATTCATTCTCTTAGCACAAGTTAAGAAAACAATTTGTTAACTTTTTGGTTTAGTCGTGTTGTACCGCGGGAGAACATTAAAGAGAGATCAAACCCTATATCCTACTCTTCATGCACCCGAAGGTGCAAGTGCTTGGGATAATTATTCCATAAGTGCCGGAACACCTATGAAACACGGGAGAAGATTAAAGATTTCTCAAACCCTAGATAGCTCGACTAGAGCACGAGGTGCAATAGCAAGTCCATCATTAGTAAAGACACAAAACGGTGTTGTATTTTTTGAGTATTGTAAACTAATTAATCTTGCAAATCCCGTCGTAGAGAAGATAGTTTATAAGCCATCATTACGGTATGTAAGCCCAACTCGAGTGACAATATGATTTCGCAAAACAATTAGAATACAATAAAACCAAGTTTCATAGTTCTTATGTCAATATTAATATTTGTTCAAAAAATCAAGATTTTAACAAATAACACATAGCCGATTCGCAAGGAAAATATGGTGTATTAATATGACATAGTTTTAAAGCTAGTTTCGATATAAGTACCATCCGTTTTTATGATTCCTAGAATCTTGAATTATTACGTTTTGCAATTCATAATGGAAAACAAATAAGCACATAAAAACAGACAGAAGGGGGTAGAAGCAGAAGACAGACTCTATATGAAAGCGGTAAATCATATAAGATCCAAGTCTCGAATGAGTCTTCCCCAAATTGAGGACCAAAGACCCTCATCAAGTTTTCGAGCAAGGTACTTGATGACGTGCAAAGTATCACAAAAGTGAGATGCAAGGGTCTTTGACGGATAATAAAAACAAAAGTAATTATTAACCGGTTCAATTTTAACCTACCCAATTTTAATAGATCTAGATCAAGATTAAAACTTTATGACAAGTATGCATGTAGTTGTCATAAAAACATAAATAAAAGAGATTTTAAAGCGAAGCAAGCGTGTTTTATTCTATGTGTAACCCATGAATGCCATACGATTTGACTCGTGATGCCACTGTTGGGATTTAGAACTAGTTAAACCATTAACTACGAGTGCGCAGCGGAATGGATCTAGTATAATATTCATGATTAACACATAATAAAACAATAATAAAACCAACCTTTTAATTAATTGAATAAATCAATTAATTGATCTTGATCTTGAATCTACAACGGTAAAGTAACCGTCCTCTAGCGATTGCTCACACGACACGTCAAACAAACACACCACGATGCTAGTGGTAACTTCACTTCGATAATCTTGCTACTAGAAACCCTAATATCCAAAACCCTAATTTGAATAGGTTAAGAATACGGTTTATAGATAGAAGCAAGATACTTGGAAAAATTCACCGGAAACCCTAATTAGGGTTAGGGTTTGGACGAAACACAAGGGGAACCAAACAAGAGACCAAAACTTTGATACGAGGATCAAAGGTTTAGTATAAGGCTAAGAAACTTCACAAGTAAGTACCCTAAGGTAGTTGATCTTGCAAAGGTTTACACTTTAAGTGAATTTAGGGTTAAAGGAAAAGTTCGTAATGATTTGGGTGTGGGTTTGAGTCGATTGGCCAAACACAAACAAAGGGAGAGGATGAAAAATTATGAGGGGTATGGGATTGTATTTATACACATCCTTGAACCTCCTCAAAAATAATTAGGCCCAACCCAACACCTAAATTAAGTAACTTAATTACTTGATCAACAAACAAAAGATCTTCTAGACCCCTTGTGATATTCGGCCGCCTATAGGGCACCGGAAGGTTCTAGAAGTCGATTTCCTTTCCTTAAATTTAAATAACGCACTCGCCTTTAATTAATTAAATCCCGTAATTAATTAAACCACCGTTAATTAAATAAAACGTAAAGGTTTTATTATACGTTTAATTATAAATAATAAAACGTAAATAAACGTGTGTTCTCCGTATTGAGTGTGTGCCCCCGATAGACTCACGCATTTACCGATGGCTAAACGATCGCATATCTCAACAAATGGTGATTTACAATATGCTAGATAATGTAAAGTTTTGACTTAGTTCAACAGATTTTTGAATCATTTACCATCTCGGGCTATTTCTTATAACTTTTGTAGTGGTGATTTTTTGGTGATTGCGAGCAATTATCATCAAATCTTAATTACATTAAGTAATTATATTTGGGTACAATTTGGGTCATTTCATGCTTAATACTATAGCTTGTCATGTTTTATTTGGGTACAATTTGAGGCATTTCATGCTTAATTCTTCTACGCAGATTTCTGAACAAAATGCGGACAGATTATCAAGAAGGAGATATATGAGCCTTGTGACTGCAGTGGATTATCATTGTCGCTATCGTCACTGCAGTGTATTAGTTAACAACTGTGAGTATACCTTCTATAGATGAATTCATGAATTTGCCAATCACTTATATCGTCAATATTCGTCATATATGTATTTCAAATATAGCTTACGGCGGACATTCTTTTTCTACAGCATCAAAAAAAGTAGACATTGATTCTGGAAAGCGGGTATGGTACTATGGTTGAATTTATTGTTAATGTTTTCTAATCGTAGTAATGGCTAGTTATGTACTAGTTTGGATATGTTTGAATAAAGCCCGCTGCAAAAATGAAGCATGTTACTTCATAAATTCCACAACCCAAGATAGTCAGCCGAGTAAACCCGAGCTCCACGTTAACGTTAACAAAAAGAGCTTCTTTGAGTGTCAATCATGCGAAAAAGGATCAAGATCTTGCATGGAAGCCTCACGGTAAATACATTACTCATCATTTTTTGAGGTTATAATTTTGATAAATTTACTTATAAATGGGCGGATTTAGGATTTATAATTAGGAAAAACTTTAGCTAACTGACAGGAACGGGTTAAATTGGTTGAAAATTTGCCATGCTCGCTTTTGATACATACGAAACTTCAAATTTGTGTTATACAAATATTTAAATTACTTTAACGATAACAGTGTGTTTGTTATCATATCTAACAACCCGACCCATTTTCACCTATTTGTAAATACACTCATGACAACCTGTCTAATTTTCCTACTCCAAATTGTATACCCTAACCATGATCTACCTACCAGAAAAGAGATGGTACCTTGTAAATTTGATTTGTATTTATTTTCTGTTGAAACTAGAAGGGGGTTTAATAGTTTCTCTTCAATTAGTCACCTAATTTAAATTACTTTGAATTAAGTGTGTATCAAAACTATCTTTTACTTAAAGTTAAGTTGCATAATGATTAGGTTCAATTTAAATGCATTAGCAATAGTAATAGGTAAGTATAATGATAATGACATAAGTAAAGAGTAAGGGATACAACCTAGTGACAAGACACCAAGATTTATAATGGTTCGACAACGAGGCTCTATCCTCGTTTCTACTCTACGCTTCGAGTACACCTACTCGAGATTTCCACTATATCCACAAGCTCCCTTCTTAGCGGAGAAAGCCTTACATCGTCGCTTACATTATTTTCCGACACTAAGCTAAATTTCGAGATCTAATCATTAGCTAGGACCAATCTACACAACGTTGCCTACTTCACAATTTAACGACACAAGGCTAGATGTCGAGTTCTAGTCTCAAGGTAGAACCAATATTCACGACTCTTCACTTTGAAGCTAAGTGAGAATTTCACACAACACAACTACTAATCACTTTCAAGTTTAGTGAGAACTCACAAGACACAACCATATCACTTTATATTTTAGTGAGAACTACTACACAAATCTATTACAACTCAACTAGACATATCCAAGTACACACATGTAGCTTGGATCTACACAACACAAATCCAAGCAAACACATATGCAATGGATGTACACAACAAATCCAAGTATTTACAAATAGCTTGGATGAACACAACTAGTCCAAGTATTTCATAAATACAAATGGATTAACAAAAATAAAAAGGCTAACATGATGAACATGACTAATTCATGGATTCATCTTTATCACAACACTAGTGAGTGAGTAATCTTCGCATTGGACAAGGTAAAGGAGGGGATTAAGAGGATAATCATATGTAAACATCCTTAACACTTTAAGTGATCATTTACTAATGATTATACTATAGAAAAGATAAAGGGGGCTGAGAAAAACGTCCAAGAGGCTTGTTGAAAAATGAGATTTGAGCCACTATTTATAGAAGACAAAGTCCAACGGCTAGCTGGGCGCGGATCCTTATCTAGCCGGCGGTACCTTATCGATAAGGAACCACCTAGCTATTTAAGGTACCGCCCAGTAGAGTTCGCTCCTTTTTTTGTCTTTTAGTGGGGTAAGAATATCTGAGGTTTTTTAAACCTTCAAAGGATATTCTTATGGCATATGAAATATTCCATTTTAATAAAACATTTTCTTAAAAAGAAAGTTTATTAAAAAATCTTTTGTCATATTAACAAAAGTGAGTTTTAAGGATAATCACTTTGATGATCACTAAGTATGATTAAGAAAAGTTAGTGATATGATTATTACCTTGATGATACTGTTAGTTAAATAATTCGTTTTGTGTTTTATACTAAATGTGTTGTATAGTTTGTTGTGATCAAAACTAAGAAATATTAGTTAACACTAATAATGTTTTTAGGCATCACTTGCATTAACAATCTCCCCCTTTTTTATTACGACAAACTATAAACTCGTTTACTTAGAAACACAAAATATCGAATTATTAACGAGTTTATCACTATCATTTCTCCCCCTTTGTCGTAGCAACAAGGTAAGCACAAGTCTTTGAAGATATCCGGACATTGCTAGTAGCTCCTCCTTGGTGGTTGCTACCCCTTGCTTGGGGCACCAAGTGTATGAGCTAAGGTGACATGCTACACAAAGGTTAGTAGAAAGGAAAGAAACACCAATGTATATATGATCACTACCTACTAAGTAACTTGAGAGGGAGAAGGAGAAGAAATCTCAAATTAGAAGCAAGTATTTGCTAAGTATGTCCAAAGAGGTAAATGACAAAATCAAGGTTTAATTGGTGGAATGGAGGTAGAAAGGAAACATCCAACCAATGAAGATGATAAATTTATCAAGGGGTTAAAATTTAGAATTGATGGAATCACCCATAAACAATTGTAAATATTAACCACGATCAACTCAAAAAGAACGAGAGAATGATCAAATAAAGAAAACAAACACACCATAAAGATTTTATATTACATAAATATGAAAAAGACAACCAAAGTAGATAGTCATACACACAATATGAGTATCTAAAGCAAAAGATATGGAAAATAAACCACAAAGCATAAGCTAGTCTAATAGTGACAATTTTCCAAGATTGCTTAAAAAAATGACTCTAAAACAACTAAAGTTTTATTGACTCCAATGGAGTGTAAACTTTAATTGGAAAAATAAGACGACGATGCATCATTCGAAATTTTGTCCACAGGAACGAAAACTTTGAGAGGAGGTCGAGTGAGGAGGAATTCAAGAAAATTTAACTTCTCATACACATGAGCAAGTTCAATTTGTTGAAATCGACAACAAGCACACGAGGATCCATAATGTAACACAAATTCGGTTGATGGGGGAAGGCCATCACACCTAGGGTTTGGTGGTGGTGAGGAGAGTGGGTAGGTAATGTTTTCACAATGCCTTGTGAGGTTTGGGAAGGTTGAAAGATCATTGAGTTGAGGGGTGTCAAAGGGTTTTGGTGGTGGGGGAGATTCTCCTTTTCTCCGGTGATTGGGTTAATGGAGTAGGTATCGTTCCAATACTTGATTGGAGAGAAGGTGGGGTTCTTGGGTGGTTTGGATGAAGAGGGTTCATTTTTCTTGATCCAAATAGGTTTAACCGAGATTTTCGGTTTCTTTGAAAGCTTTGATGAGGAAGCTTTGGGTGAGGAGGTTTGTGACAAAGAAATGTCAAGGTTATGAAAGGGAGAATTAGGCATTGTTGAGGTGTGAGAATGAAATCTCAAGGTTGGGGTATAAGAAGAAAGTATACAAGGCAAAGGTTTGAAAAACAAATGTAAAGTGTCAAGGAATGTTTAGCCAAATTGAGTAAACATGGAATCTTGACTGGGAATAGGGTGATGAAGGAAGACCAAAAACGAGCCATAAAATGGCTTTCTGTGCGCGGTACCTTATAGGGACCGGCGGTTCCTTATCACTTAAGGAACCGCGCGTTCTTTAAGGAACTGCGTGCAGTGGACTTGAAATCTAGATTTTCCAGGGTTTTGAGAAAAACTAAGACTTTTTCAAAAAGTTGCAAATCTTGAAATTTTACCTCTATTAGCACTAAATTTTGCTAGGGTTGCATAAAAGCAACACATTCACCAAGAATGTCTTGACAAAGGGTGACAAAATTTTGGATAATATTTTGAACCAATTTTAGTCAAGTTTTAGAGGTTGTGATAGATTTAGGTTTAATTTTAATTTGGAATTAAAGTTGATTAATGTTCACATAGAGATAGAAGCACATGATGCCAAGTCCATAATTCATTCTCATAAAACATCATGAAAGAGATACATAAGGAAAATAAAGAAAAACAACTAACTAAACTAAAGATAGCGTAAAAAAAACTAGGTCTTGATTAGTAATCTTCCTTGGCTTGAAGTTTCTTGAAAACTATTTTTTTTAAAGAAAATCACCATTCATGTCCTAGGAGGAGGCATGTTAAACAAGGTGAGCAAGAAATCTTGCAACCTCATATGAAGTCCCAACATCTCCCTCCTAAGGTTTTGAATGATGTAGTTATTGTAGAGGCAACATGGACAATGAGAACCATGAGCTTCTAGGAACCCAAGGAAGTAAGGATCACCCATAAAGAAGGGAAGTGGAACACCCAAAATGGGAGTTTTTGATGGAGGTGGAGGTGGAGGAGGAATGTTCTCCAAGGGTGATGTGGGTGAGTGTGGAGGTAAGCTCTCCAAGCGTGAAAAGGGTGAGTTAGAAGGGGTAAATGGTGAAGTCACCATAGTATCTTCAAAGTCATTCACAATAGGAATGCTTTGGATGGGTTGGTGTCACACTCCCAAAATATCAGAGTATAATGGCAACAAGGGAGTGGTGACGTCATGATTATCATACACACAGTTACAAAGAACGACCTCTAAATGAGACGTTCGGAAAATTGATCACTTGCATTTGATAAAATAAATAGTTTTAACATAGTGCGGAAGCATAAAACTGGTCACAGATACAAAAAGATAGTTTCCAAATAGTACAAATGATCTTTATTTTCAATAGAAATGACGGCAGTGCATGAGACCTCACATAGCATCTTCCTTCTTAATACCTAAGAAAAACATTGCTAAAGCGTCAACATAAAGTTGGTGAGTTCATAGGTTTAGTTAATTTGAAGTGTTTAATGAACCACAAGATTTTCCCAAAACGTGATGACAATATAACAAATACAAAGTCATCATAAAAGCATTTATTACAGTCTAAGCTCGTGACACCGAAGCGTTAACACACCGGCAGTATAATCATATAAATGTAGCCCAACTGGATGCCTAAACCCACGACATCATATCTCAGACTCAAATGAAACTGTGCCCGCTTGTCCCTTGTTGGACCAAGACGGACAGGGGCGTCAACCCCGATAGATCTATCCATAACATTCGCGCTTACACAAAGTAATTAACGGTTCACGATTCACGGGCCAAAGCAACTGGGTTTTTCGTGGGACTTAGACTAGTATATAAATCAGTAAATGCACTTGTGTTCATACGTTAAATCAAGCAATGTCTCACCCCAAAAAGCAGTAAAAGCAGTTAAAACGTGGGGCTATAAACTCACCTCGTAACTAAGCAAAGTGATGAGAATAAACGGTAGCTCGAGAATACGATCACGTTATCCAAAACCTAAATAAGTATATCGACCGTGTCACGACACTTTTAATTTCACCAATAAAAATGTATGTGATCCTAGTTGTGCTTGACGGTATAACGCGACAATTAAAACTTGATTATTTAATAAACGGGCTTTGTATTACACTTTATGTTAAAATTTCAGTTGGGCCTTATATAAACCCAATAGCTAGCCGCCCAACCCAACACATGAGCCACAAGGGCCCGACCCACTTGGTTTCCTCACCAAACCGGCCCATGAGGCGATATAAACTAGGGAAGGGGTCAGTTATATTCATTTCACTCTCCCCAAAACTCACAGTCAACACCTCTCCCTCGAAAATAACTCCCACCGCCACATATCCTTCTCTCTCTCTCTCTGATTGAAAACTATATTCAGTTTCATCTTATTCTTTATCAATTTCAAGCCAAGATTAATATAAATCCGACCCACATACAACTAAAGATGTGTTTCCTGATCATCTATGTTCATGAGATGGGGTTTTTATTCCCACATCATCTCTAATTCGATTCATTTATGGTTCCAGTGTGCTCCCCTTATGAAGATTTCGATGATCATCCTTTACAAAGATAAGTTTTGGTTTCTCCTTTTAATAGAAAGTTTTTTCTCACATTTACTTGATTAATATATCGAAAATAAAGGGTTTTATCTTGATTAAAACACTCGGTTTCATCTTAATTAAATGATCCAGATTTGAATTTGAATAAGTCAAAAATTAGGGTTTCATAATAATTAGGGGTTTTGATAAATCTGATGTTTATCCTTAATTAATTAGTGTTTTCTATCATAAAAACTTGTCAATTTTATCAAATAATCCGATTTGTAAAATTAGGGTTTCGGTCAAATTGGGGGTTTGTTCATATTTCGGTTTTAATCTAATTAACTAGTCAATTCGTGTTTAGATTAGTTTTAATTAGTGCTTAACTCAATATATTAAAAATTAGGGTTTTGAAATAATTAGGGGTTTTCAAATTCGGTTGTTTATTTACGATTAAATAATGTTTTTGAGTATTAAATTGTGTTAATTTCATAAATAAAACGATTTACAAATTTAGGGTTTTCACATAATTTGGGGGTTATTATACCCGCGTGTTTAATTAAAATTAATTAGCATTTTTATGAGATAAATTGTGTTAATTTTATGTTAGTACTGATTTTAGAATAAGTTAGGGTTTCGGCAGAATTAAGTCATTCGAGTGGGGGTTTTTGTTTGATACTGTTATTAACAGTGTTAGCCAAAAATAAATAAATAAATAAATATGGTCAAAAATAAAACGCACAAGATGGTACAAAAAGGAAAGGGGTCTGTGGTCTTCGACAGAAAATAGGGGTTTGGGTCATGGGTCCAAATTGATTATCACATTAGGTTTTATTGTGTAGACTGAATAATTTCAAAAGACTAACCAGTTTGATTTATTTTCGCAGGTTGTTTTTAACATGACAAGCACAACTAAGAAAATGAAAGAAAGGTGGGTAAATGACTCACAATGAGGGTTTTGTTTCGGCTTGTGTTCGGACAAGGATTTGGAGTGTGTTTGGCTCGGCTGGAACTAGTGCTCGTTTAGTGTTCACTGATCTTGCTCAGATTATCCTTGTTGGAAATATGTTGTGATGTGTTTTGTTTTTGTGTTATAAACTTTGTGAAAATGGACTGTATTTAATTTTGCATTCATGGCATAGGGTTAGTCCTAATCCTATTTTGGAGGTCTTGTGATATACCCATATAAGGTAATTTTGGCATGTGTGTTGGATTTATCTGGTGAGTGGACTTATAAAATAAGTCAGTATATTGTAGGTTTGACTTGGGTTGACTGAGATTAACCAATCTGAAAAATCTGAATAAAGACTTTACCAAGTTTGATTTTTATTCACTGTTTGTGTTAAAATTGCTTGTATCAATCGGCCCAGCAAGGGTTTTATGGCCAGTCTGGCCCATTAAGGCTCAGCCCATTAGGTTAGTAGTATTCGGCCCATTAGGGGTTTATCAAAATGACATAAGCTTTAGACGCGTAAAAGCTTAACAACGTGAACAACATAATACAATCTCAACACACAACTTAAGTAAGGATGGATTCGTGTATTCTCGAAGGTTTAGTAAACATTCATAACCGGCGCAAACCGTTAATACATAAAACGTTCAATAACGAACACGTCTCTATTACAATAATAAGACGCGAAGATTCGAGTTGTTACATTCGCTCTCCCTAAAGAGGGCTTTGTCCGCAAAGCAAAACAAGTTATATAATTTAAGTCGACGCTACATTAGTAAACAATGAGGATACCTTATAAATATGAGATAACTTCTCAATTTGTTAAATTCACAAGGTTCAAAGCTCATATTAAATAATTTCACGGAAAAATAAAGGTGAAAAAATTGACGGATGTCACAGTTGGGTAGTCACATCCAAGAGATTACTTGGAGTGAAGGGTGAGGAAAGCTCATTCATCCTAGATTGGAATTAAGAGGAGGTAGAACCATGAGAATGGTTGGTTCCATGGGTTGATGAAGTCTTGCATGGAGCAAGAGGTGGTGAGTTGATGAAGAAATGAGAATTGAGACAATCTCATTCTTGGGAGTGTGAAAGGGTGGGGAGTTGGCTTTATCCATTTTAATCTTAATCTTAAGATTGTTCTTTGTGGTGGAGGTTTTGGATGAGTTTGAGCTTCTTGTAGAAACCATGGTTGAGATGAAGGGTTTAAGGTTTAAGGAAGAAGGTTTGATGTGTGAAGAACATGGCTAGCAAGGTGGGTTTAAAAGGGTGAAGGGATGATCCAAACTAGTAATGGGTTAAAAACATTTTATGTGAACAATGAATTTAGCTAACCTAGTTTAGGAAATGTGCAGGTTTTTGCAAAGAATCAAGCAAGGTTTACACAGATTAAGGAAAATAGTGTAAAGCAAATATTCTGTCGGACACAGTAGCCGGCGGTTCCTTATCTAAGGGCGGCGGTTCCTTATCAATGAGGTATCGCAGGTTGATAAGGAACCGCGACCAGTGGTGTTTAAAAGTGGTATTTTCTCAAATTTTGGTTAGCCTAGATTTTTTATCAAAGGATTTTCAAGCCATAGTTAACTACTGACCAAAATCTAGGAAGCTAACTAACACATAGGAAAAACAAAGCTATGCAAATCACAATGGCAAACATTTAGGATAAATAACAAATAATCCAAACAAGTAGAATATAGTTAATACACATCCAAGATAAAAATAAGAGGAAGCAAATGTTCAATATCACAAAACATGTTTACCAACATGTATACTTTGAAACAACTCAAAGTTTTCATCTTCTCTTCTTTCCCAATCCCTTGATCATGTTTCCTAAGTACTTGATTCCTTTTCTTGACTCAATCCGGTGTTCATGCAAAACACCTTGGGTTCAAATATTTTGACAGTAAAGTTCCTCTAAATTGATATTATTAGGAACTTCACTAGTGGAATGATGTGGAGGGGAAGAAATGTCATCTAAACCATCCACGAATGAGTTTGTGGAGTGGTGAGAAGTACTCGAAGAATCAATGGGAGCACTTGTGCCAATGCCATCACCATCACTTGTTGGCATGTCCATGCCCTTATCATTGGATTCTTGTTGGTCGGATTTACGATCACATCTTGTCTTTCTCTTATATACCTCTTGAATAGGTAGCATGACCCGTTTGACCGGTTGAAACTAATAAAGATCAAGATTTGGAAAATCACGGCCAACCCTTTTAAAAAGGCGAGTGAGAAGAACTGCGTAAGGGAGGTTTGTTTTAGGCTTGTGAATAGCATAATTGATCCGTTGAGCGATAAAATATGCCAAATTGTAATTGGTATTGGTAAAGATGAAATATAACATATGCACTAAATACGCCGGAACATGATCCTGGTTTCCACCAAGACAAAACACATTTTCCCTAAGGATATTGGTCCATTGGACCATATTATCATTAAGGCCGCTTAAGAGAACCTCATGACGTTTCACCGAACGTACCTTAGTATAAAGGCTTCTCTTAACGGGTCGATTACGCTTTTTGGAGACAATGTCAACAATGAAGTCAAGATCAATTTCCTCATGATCATTTGGAGTACAATTGTAGGATTCAAGGAGTGCACTAAGCTTCCATTTATCTGTGAAGCGACAAGTGCCTACAAATGGGACATCAAGAATTTGACCAAAAACTTCGAGAGAGTATTGAATGAGTTGATCTTTCAAGATGAACCTAACAAATATTCCATCGTTGTTTTCAATGACGGAGTATGTGCTAAAGAACTCCAATAGGAATCGGGGATAGATGTCTTCCTTAATGTTCAACAAACAATCAAATCCAATGTTTTCAAACATGGACTTGATGTAGACATAATCCTTGATATCCTTTTGGACAAATCTACCCTCATGAAAGCAACGAGATTGAAGGCAGGAAAAAGTATGGGCAAGGTGAGTTGAGTGACAAAAGTCGGAAAGGTTTGGCATATACTTTTTGGTAAGTTGATGATCCTTTTGGTATTATGAAGGCATGATTAGTACCTAAATAAACATAAGAAAATATTTTTCCAATCACTCATATGAAAATAAATTCAAAACTCAAGAATATGAGAATGTGTTATATCAATTTCTTGACAAACAAAGGATTGAATCCATAACATTCTCATGTTCACAATGTGTCTATTCCATTATTAACCAAGAAGATATGACCTATGTTGGATCAACAATGGACTAGAACATTGGTTTTTCAAAACAAGGTTTATAGGTATGCATTAACAATGCAACAACCTATTTGTTCATGGGTTCATCTCAATTCCATCTTTTAACCAAAATCATTTAGCCAAAATTCGGATTTGTTCTACAAGTGGGTTTAGTGAAATCTAAATGAATGTGAACCTAAGGAATCATAGTAACATAACCATGTCAACCCATATTCCTATTAAGGTTTTAATTCAATTTTAAATTTAAAAATCCCCAATTATGAAAGGATGAACCCTAGAACAAAATAGATGATAATGAAAGAAAGTACTTACGATTAATTGATGTTTGATGAAGGATGAGTGAAACCCACAACTTGGAATCAATTAATTTGAGTGATTGAAGGTTTTTGAAGCTTCAACAATGGTGGAAAAGATGAAAAACTGTCGGTTATATGTTTTTGGGAGAGAGAGGGTTTGGTTTGAAAAAGGTTATTTTAATAAAACTGGCTCTCTGGCAACCTTTACTGCCCGTGGTACCTTATCGATAAGGAACCGCGGGTTTGAGCCGCCAGAGATAAAGAACCGCCTGTAGAGGCTGGTTTTTATCAATGAAATACGCCAAAAATTTTAAAACCAAATTTTCTAAAATACTTAAAAATATATCTTAAACCTTTTAGAATATCATTTGGATCATCATAACACTAAGCAATATGCCTTAATGAAGGATTACGAATTGAATCGAGATCGAAAAGAACTGAAACGGACAAACGACTACTCGTAGCGAAAAGGCAAAGTGTAGAGAAGTCAAGGGAAGTGAATCAAGACTAAGATCAATGCTCAAAGGATTAATGACAATGTTCAAATCATGGAGACGAAGAGCTTGTGTCATATATAGTGGTTTAAGACGTGCCTTTCTGGCGAAACGTTAAACGGCTTTAATAATGAATAAACACAAAGCAATTATTCATGTATAGACTAAGATCACTTTCAATAATAGTCTTAGTCTAAACCAAAATATGAGCAAGGTATTAATTCACTTTCTCTCCCACAAAGGGCCTACTAACCGTATGGGTGCAAACCATGGAAATCATGCTTGATACTTTAAGCTACTACTAACTTACTCTACATCACCATAGTGAGTCAAGTATCCAAGCAATGAAGGTTTGAGAGGATAAAAGAAAAGAATCACAAACCACAAACAAATGTCAAGGCAAGGATGCCAAGAACAAGCACATAGTCAAGTAATGATCAAAAGAATGATCAAAGGGCGTGTGGAAGAAAGAAAGCGTACCTTGGCCACAAAGAGGAATCCATCAAGGAATCAATGCAATGCCCAACAATGACTATGATGAGTACTAAGTCTTCAAAGACTAGTATCATTCCCAATCATCTTGGTATCATCATTCAAGGATGTTGAAGATCAATGAAGCTGAGTCTTCTACAAGTGCAAGTAACTCAATCCACAACCAATTAAGTGATTAATCTTCATGAGTATCTACACAAAGCAAGATGCAAACTAGTAGATACATTTCAAGAGTAGATCTAAAATGCATAAAGACTACTAATCTAAGAGGGATGCAATATTACCAATTAAAAGACCTATTTTTCAATAAAAAATAGTTTTGACCAAAGAGAAACTTTAGTACAACTTGACCTTCTAATTTGAGGAGACAATGGATCGATCCAAGTTTTAAAGTACAATATACTTCAAAGATCTTGAGTGACCATCGCTCTAATACCAATTGTAGAAACTAGAGGGGGGGGGGGGGGGGTTGAATAGTTTCTCTTCAATTAGTTACCTAATTTAAATTACTTTGAATTAAGTGTGTATCAAAACTATCTTTTACTTAAAGCTAAGTTTCATAATGATTAGGTTCAATTCAAATGCATTAGCAATAGTAATAGGTAAGTATAATGATAATGACATAAGTAAAGAGTCAGGAAAGAGACAACCTAGTGACAAGACACCAAGATTTATAGTGGTTCGACAACGAGGATCTATCCTCGTTTCTACTCCACTCCTTGAGTACACCTACTCGAGATTTCCACTATATCCACAAGCTCCCTTCTTGGCGGAGAAAGCCTTACATCGTCGCTTACATTATTTTCCGACACTAAGCTAAATGTCGAGACCTAATCATTAGCTAGGACCAATCTACACAACGTTGCCTACTTCACAATTTAACGACAAAAGGCTAGATGTCGAGTTCTAATCTCAAGGTAGAACCAATCTTCACGACTCTTCACTTTGAAGCTAAGTGAGAATTTCACACAATGATGACGTATAGTCCCCAACCGGGTCACGAACCCGGCCCACGGGTACTACCCGTATCCGGCCCATCACAGATGGGTAGAATAATGTCATTCAGGCTTATGGGCTTGGATGAACAGTAACCGTACACATATGTGCGGCCCACGGCCCGGTGCGGCCGATATGACCGACATAGGGTTAGACAGAATAATATTCTGTCTAGGAATATCTTTATCCTAATGGGAGAGGATATTCACTACCAGAATTAGAAGATAACAATCATTCTAATTCTGGTGGTTATCTCTTCCTTGGGGCCGAAGCATTAGTGAAAGCCCACTAGGGTTTCACTGCCTATAAAAGGAACCCCCAAGGGTTCCACAAAGGTATTACGATTCATACTCTAAACTTACATAAACCCTAAATCGATTACTTACTCTCACGCCGGAGTCTAATCGTGGGAAACATTCCCACGGTAAGCCTAACGCGTGCTGTTTAGTGTGTAGGATCCCAACCAGACGATTCACTTGGTGCAGGAGCCGGAGCCCAGCCAACCCGAATTAAGCCTAATTCGGGTCTAGCAAGGATCAACCAACTTTTGCATCAACACGTTGGCGCCATCCGTGGGACCCATAACACTAAGCTAGAACAAAACCTCATCTCGAATTTCCAATGACGAAGGGGCATCCGCAAGCTAACCCCAGGAACGTGAATCCCGGGAACCGGAAGTCCCAAGGGGAAGGGATTCTCATCCCCAACCAATCACCTAGCCGCCTCGCGGGCGGGCTGGGTAACCGTAGCGGTTTTCAGCCCGTGGGGGTGACGAGCACGATCTCGATGACACCCCCACCTACTTCAACCCTGGACAACCCTGATCCGGGGAGTGCGCCAAACCCTCCTAACAAGGAACCGCGCAGGCCCTTGACGGAGGACGAAGTGGAAGTCCTACCACTAAGTGAGGAGGATCTTACTCGAGTTCTCACACAGAACTTCGAAAGGATCGTCCCGGGGATCGCATCAAGGTTGAATCTGGGGAGGAACCTCCAAGCCAGACTCAACTTCGGTGACACCGGACCAATCACCTCCTCCCAAGATCAGAGGAAAAGGAGAGCTCGGCATCAGGAGCAGGGTACCTTTGAGGAAACCCCTCAACCCCGGAATGTGTTTGAGCGCATAGGAGATCGCCTGGTGCAGGAATTAATGCAGTCTCGAGAAGGAGAAAGGTCGGATGGCTCACCCGAACGACTGGATCGAGAGCTGGCCAGAACCACACGTCGCCCGAGTGTGTGGGACAGGATGAACACATGGAAAAAGGCTCCTGGTTCATCCCGAAAAAGTGGTCCCTATTCAAAGGATGGGGCACCACAGCCATCCTCGGATCCGTCCGGAGAAGACTCCGATGACCATCCGCCTAAGCGTCGCCGACCTAGGCGCACCCCTCCACCACCACCAAACAATGATGGGTATGATGGTGGACCTTACTATCGAGATGCGGAAGCGGAGGATCTTTCGCGTCCATGGTGTGAACCATGGGATGACCCTAGACTTACCCGGCCATGGGCGGATCCCAGGGAAGATCCGTTCACCCTCCGCATACGAAACTATTCTGAGGACACCAAACGTCGTATGCCGGCGTGTATCAAGACTTATGATGGGTCCGGTGATCCTGTCGATCACCTTAAAATATTTGATACGCAGGCTAAAATTGAGCGATGGCCCATGCCCATATGGTGCCAAATGTTCAATTCGACATTGATTGGAAACGCCCGTGACTGGTTTGAGGCACTCCCCCCGCGGAGCATTGATAGTTTCACGGAACTACGCACTGCGTTTGAGAACAATTATACTCAAAGGAAGAAGTATAATAGGGATCCGTCTCATTGGCAACTGTCAAACAACGGCCAGGGGAGTCCACAGAAGCCTTCACTGAGCGCTTCAATGATGAGTGCACGCGCACAAGAACCATGCCAGAACTCCTGAAAATCTCTGACTACATGCACGCCATAACAGACAGAGAACTGATCAGGCGCCTCAATGACAAGCGTCCAGAGAGATATGATGACCTCATGGAAAGGGTCAGAAATTTCATAGAGGGAGAAACAGCTGTTGCCGCAGCCTACCCATCACGGGGAAATGGGTACCGGTCAAATGACCAGTCCCGGAGACAGTCGGGCGGTCAAGGTAATCAGAACAATAACAAGGGTTCAGACTATAAGAGCCAAAGCAAAGGAGGACGGTCGGACGATAAGTTCACCCCCTAAAGATGTCCTACCGGGAGATCTTGCTGACAGAAGGGGCGAACTTTCCAAGGCCTCCCCCAATGACCACTCCACCGGAACGACGGCAAGGAAGTCGCTTCTACGAGTTCCATAATGACAAAGGCCACAATACGGAGGAATGTATCCAGCTCAAGAAGCATATCGAGTCACTGATCAAATCAGGTAAACTCAAACACCTTGTCAAGGATTGGAAGGATGGAAAAGACAACAACAAAAAGTATGATAAGAAGGATCCCCAAAAGGACAAACCTTTGACTATATACATGATCCAATCCAGACAGCGCCGCACGAGGCAGAAAGTTGGCCAAAAATTTTCACGCGGCAGGGAAATCTCATTCCCTCCCATCACAGCAAGCGATGTGATTGATGCGCCTCTCACTATTAAGATAAGCATTGGAACACACAACGTTCTTCGCATGTATGTGGATGGAGGATCGTCAGCAGAGGTACTGTATGAACACTGTTTTGTGCAGTTATGCCCAGAAGTAAGAAGCCAATTAGTACCGGCCACGTCGCCGCTTACTGGCTTTAGTGGAGACACTATCTGGCCGATAGGGCAATTACGTTTGCTTGTAACCATTGGGAATGAGGAACATTCCACTACGGCGTGGATGAACTTCATGGTGATACGCTCACACTCTCCGTATAATGGGATCATAGGCAGACCAGGCATTTTGGCTATACGAGCAGTACCCTCTACGGCGCACGGAATGATCAAGTTCCCCGTTGAGGGAGATATTGTTACCATTTACAACACAGTCGTACCAGCATCCTAGTGTCACACCGTGAAAACACCAGCTCCACCTGTTCCACCCAAGGATGGATCACCACCTCCCAATTGGAAGGTAGCCATTCACCCTGACTACCCGGACCAGGAGGTATCCATAGGAGGGGCGCTCTCGGACAGCGGAAAAAGGGCCATGTGCTCTATTTTAAGTGCAAACCTAGATATATTCGCATGGGAGCCAAAGCATATGACAGGCGTGCCACGTGCGATAGCAGAGCATAAGCTCCAGATCCGCCAAGGGTACCAACCCATTAAACAAAAGAAGCGCGGCCAGGCGCCTGAGCGTAGCCAAGTGATATTGGAGGAAGTACGGAAACTAGTGGATGCAGGCATCATGCGCGAGGTATACTACCACGAGTGGTTATCCAATCCGGTCATGGTCAAGAAACATGACGGAAGTTGGCGCATGTGTGTGGATTTCACGGATCTAAACAAGGCCTGCCCACAGGACTGTTACCCATTACCGGAAATTGACTGGAAGGTGGAGTCCTTGTGTGGGTATCCTTTCAAATGCTTCTTGGATGCATATAAAGGGTATCACCAAATCCAGATGGCGGAGGAGGATGCAGAAAAAACGGCGTTCCATACGAGCCATGGCGTATATTGCTATATGAAAATGCCGTTTGGACTGAAGAACGCCGGCGCTACATATCAGCGGTTGGTGGACAAAGCTTTTGAATCACAAATAGGACGCAACTTGGAAGTCTATGTTGATGACTTGGTGATAAAAAGTCACACGGAGGAGGCACTTCTCCGGGATGTCCAAGAGACATTCGACACACTGAGAAGGATTAACATGAAGTTAAATCTAAAGAAATGTACGTTTGGAGCAACGGAGGGAATGTTCCTTGGATATCTGATTGATCCAAACGGCATCAAACCTTGCCCAGAGAAGACGGACGCAGTGATACAACTGCCGTCCCCTCAGACACGGAAGGAGGTACAGTCCTTGAACGGGAAGTTAGCCGGGCTGAATAGATTCCTATCTAAATCCGCAGAGAAGTCATTACCCCTATTTAAGACACTCAAGAAGTGCATTAGAAAGGGAGACTTCCGTTGGACGAAGGAAGCCGAGGAAGCTTTCGGCCAACTCAAACAACATCTCGCATCTCTCCCTATGCTCGTAGCTCCCCGGCCAAAAGAGGAACTCATTATGTATCTCTCAGCTACTCATGGCGCAATAAGCGCGGTACTTATGACGGATAGAGATACAGTACAAACTCCGGTCTACTTTATAAGTAGAACACTACAAGGGCCGGAGTTGAATTATTCCTCCATGGAAAAATTGGTGTTAGCACTAGTGTTTGCTACAAAACGGTTACGCCGGGTACTTTCAGGCGCACCCAATTGTAGTCATTACGGATCAGCCAATCAAGCAGGTTATTTCTAGACCGGACGTGGCAGGGAGGCTACAGAAATGGAGTATCCTATTGGGGGAGCACAATATATCTTACCGACCAAGGACGGCTGTTAAAGGCCAGATCTTGGCAGATTTCCTGATCGAGAAGCCGGATGAGGAAGGACCAATCATCAAGCAAGACGAGATCCCAACGGAACCATGGGTGTTGTTCACGGACGGATCCTCGTGCACGGACGGGTCAGGAGCAGGTCTCATCCTCACAAACCCAGAAGGAATGGAATTCACGTACGCCCTCCGTTTTGAGTTCACGGCCACCAATAACGAAGCGGAATATGAAGCATTAATCGCGGGTTTAAAAATCGCCGCTAGAATGGGAGTCCGCAACCTTGAGGCCTACGTGGACTCACGGCTTGTCGCGAACCATATTCTAGGTGGGTATGTGGCTAAGGAGGACAACATGGTCAGGTACTTGGAAAAAGTCAAGTTGCTAATCGCGACTTTCAGTAAGTTTTCCATCAAGCAGGTGCCAAGGGGCGAGAACAAGAAAGCGGGCGCTCTTAGCAAGATCGCATCCACAAGCTTCGCTCACTTGTCTAAACAAGTTTTGGTGGAAATACTCAAGGAGAAATCTATAACGAAAGGGGAGGTTGCCGCTATAGTTGAAGAGGAGGGACCTACATGGATGACCCCAATCATCAACTATTTGACTAATGAGACCCTTCCAGACGAGGAAAAAGCAGCACGACGCATTAGAAGGAAGTCGCAGCATTTCGAACTTCGAGAAGGCATCCTTTACAAGCGCTCTTTTTTGCAGCCGTGGCTGCGGTGTGTTGGACCACGCCAGGCAGCTTACGTAATCCGCGACATACACGAAGGGTTGTGCGGCATGCATGCAGGTCCACGATCTGTGGTAGCTAGAGCCTTACGAACAGGATATTATTGGCCTACCATGCACAGAGACGCGCGCGACATGATTCGCAAGTGTAGTGATTGCCAAGTGCATAGGCCAGTACCGCGGCACCCGCAGCAGGAGCTTACACCTATCACGTCCCCATGGCCATTCTACAAGTGGGGAATTGATATTGCAGGACCGTTTCCTGTAGCTGCGGGGGGGGGGGGGGGGGGGGGGGGGGTTAAATTCTTGATTGTTGCAATGGACTACTTCACACGATGGATAGAAGCCAAGGCAGTCAAGTCTATCACAGGCAAGCAGGTCAAGAAGTTTGTGTGGGAACACATTGTGTGTCGTTTTGGTCTACCAGGAGAAATCATCTCGGACAACGGCAAGCAGTTCACGGACAACCCATTCAAAGATTGGTATGCATCATTGAACATTAAGCGGCGCTTCGCATCTGTTAAGCATCCACAAACAAACGGCCTTGTCGAACGAGCAAATAGAAGCTTGGGGAATGGCATCAAGGCGCGTCTGGATGAACGAAGTGGCAAATGGGTCGATGAGTTATCACATGTGCTATGGGCGCATAGAACTATGATCAAAACAGCCAACGGGGATACTCCATTTGCATTGGCTTACGGAACTGAAGCTGTTATTCCAGCAGAAATAGGAATGCCTACCATCCGCACAGCGGAGGTTAATGTCGTCAAGAACGATGAACAGCTGCGAATCAACCTGGATCTGTTGGAAGAAAAAGGGAAATAGCAGCCATCAATGAGGCTAAGTCCAAGGCTAAGATGAAGGCTTATTATGACGCCAAGGTCAAGGGTGTTTCTTTTCGACCGGGAGACTACGTCTATCGTGCTAACGAAGCAAGTCGAGCGGAGAACACAGGAAAGCTGGGCCCTAAGTGGGAAGGACCGTATGAAGTCACTGAAGCCTTAGGACGAGGCGCGTACAGGTTACGTGATATGGATGGACGCGACCTAGAGCGCACATGGAATATTTCCAATCTCAAAAGGTGCTATCTTTGAAAGCTACGGCTTCCGCATGGGCACTTCGCTATGTGCGGTCTTTATGAAGAACCATGCAGTTTCATCTGTTTTGTTTTGTCTTATGTTTGTTTAGATTCCTTTCTTGTTTTTAGGACTTGTCATTATTGTTCAAACAAAGTGTAAATGTTCTAAATAAAATGCCGTGGTGCCTAGCTAGCTCCACGGCCTGTTTCGTGCAAATCATTTTTTAGATTTTTTGTTAGTCATATGAATTTTTTACTTGTATTATAATATGCCATGTTTTATTCATATGCATTCTTTCAAATTACTGTACATGTACGATACGCCTCCAGGCGAAGTAAGAGGATTAAGTGAACCTACTAATTCAACTTGCCGCGTAAGAGGGATGCAACCCCAGCCGCACGGATCATGTATCCTTACTAGACGCCTTACTCACAAGACGTTGTGATAAGTTTTTTGTGCGCCGTATCCACATGGTACTCTGCATAGTAAAGACGCACGTCGCATGTCTAGTAAATTATAGACTTGTATGTATTTTCCCTTTTCATGTGTAAGACGTGATACATCATGCGGCATTGAAATACAATGAAATACACAAGTTTCAAAATTAACAATAAACAAAATGGCCGTGGTCGTCACGGACTTCTAAATAAAAAAGACAAGTTACTACAAATATGTCTTAGCCGTGTACATACACGGACGAATATAATCACAAGTGTTTACAACAGATAAGTTACAAGGGGGTAGGAATTCCCCTAAATCCTTCTTCCCTTCCTCAATTAAAGCACGAAGGGCCTCCCCACGAGCATCCTTCCCGTCCCGGGCTTTGACTGCGATAGCATCAAGAGCTTCTCCAAGCAGCTTCTCGCCTTTCATTGCTTTGGATGCGGAATCGTAAGTGGCCAACGTCAAGGGAACGGGATCAGCACTCAGCCGGGACATTATCGTCTCGTTTGGAGCATCTTTCATTGCCTCAAGCTCGTCTAGGAGGGGGTGTTGGAGTTCTGCCAAGGCATCCATGGACGCAGTCATCTTACCCGCTGCGGAGGGGTTGTGATATGGATGCTGTGTGATATCTTCATTTTTCGCGATCATCTCCGCAGCTGTGACCAGGCCTTCATGCCTACCACGGTCGATTCCATCGGATACGACCCCGACAAACGCCTGCAGTAGGTGTGGAGCGTTCAGAGCCCCACTTACAGCAAGCCGCAGTCCTTGCCCGATAATCCACCTACGACCGACTGTAGCAGTTAGTAGAGGGAGACATACTCTCTCAGCACAACTTACAACCACTTTGCTTAGCTCTTCATCAGCTGAGGCAATCTGCTCTTCAATGTTGGTTTGGGTCCGCGTCAATTCTTCCTTCAACGCATCACGCTCCTGGGCGATGTTAAATGATTGCACGGTCACAGCTTTAGTAGCAGCCTCAGCCGCAGATACCTACATATGAAATTTGGAGTTATTACAAGGGTATATACTTTTTGGGTTAGACGCATACAAGAAGTAAGAGTATATGAACCAACGTTCCGGAAGCTTACCTTCTCGCTTGATGCTTTCACGAGGGCTTCCAACTCAGCAATACGCTTCTCTCTAGCGTCAGCATGATGCGCCTGCTCCTTCACCGTTGCCTCGGCTGTCAATAATGCCGCCTGTAAAGATGCGATGGTCTTCTCGTTCTTCACGACCATCGCCTCGCGGCGGGCTATCCTCTTGTCTGCACGGTTCACATTAGTGAGGGCCTGGATTAGACGGCGTCTTAACGCGGCACCCACCGTCACCTGGTGTGCGGACGACACGTCAAACTGCTCAATAAGGGCCTCGTGATCTAATTCATCCAGGTCTTGGGCGAGGACAGGCGGGGTGATGTGCTCGATAAATTCTGAACACTCGGATTCGGCCTCCAGCCGGGTCAAACTTGATAAGTTCCATGCTAAGCGCAGGCTTTCTTCGGGCCCCTCGGGGCGTGGCTCCTTGGCATGTGTGGTGGCAGGTGATGGGGGCTTGTTGGTTGGTGCGGGGGATGGATTTCTCCCCACTTCTTCTCCTTGCGCTGCGGCTGCCGGATTCACCCTGTTGTTTAAATATTAGTCTATATATCATACAAAGATATGAATCATACTCACGAGGGGTACTTACGAGGTGCCAATGACAGGGTCTGGGCCGGTAGGAGCTACGGCACTCACAGGGGCGACTCGCAGAACTGGCCCTTCCATGGTCGGGGTGGGATCGGCTTGGACAGTCGTGGTGCTGCTTCCTTCTTGATATTGTGGGTGGTCTTTCCGCAGCTTCTTTGGGGGAGCATTTGCAACCCCGGCCTCCTCCCCAATTTTCTTCGCCACCCGCCTGGTTGTCTTTCTCTTTCTAGAGGTAAGTGGGGTGGACCCGGAAGCTTGCGTGGTGTCTTCATTGGGATCATGCTCTTCCTCCTGATTGGTGGTGCCCCCCTCTAGCAATGGGTCGTCGTCGTCTTCATTATGGAAATCCAATGGGGATTTCTCGATAACGGGCTCCTCTTCGTCCGACCTGGGCTTGGTTGTCTCTTCAAGCGGTATCGTGCGGTCGGCTAAAGCTTCTAGCAAGGGAAGCTCATTCGGCTTTAACGGCCGGAATCCTTCCGCCACCTTCATGGGGTCGCCCTGGCGGATTAGTCCGTGAAGGTTCATCTCTGCAAACAATTTTAGAAATATATGGGTTAGTAAAATTCTACACATGTATGATAAATCAAATTTACAACATATATATATTGGACCTACCCTCTCCCTGTTCCGTTAAGAAGCACGGATATAAGTCATCCCTCCCAAAGTAACGACGGCTTATCCCTACTAAGCACAGAAAGTGTTCCGGCAACCCTCTATGGAATTCTGTGCGATGGGTATCTAGTATTTTCAGGTCCCGGCTACTATAATCTTTGGATTTGGGCGGATAGTCTTTTGGGGCTTTGGTTTTAAGTACGAAGGGGGTAGGGAATACCTTCTCATCTACAAAAAAGTAATGGTCGTACCAGTTCTTAAGGGAGTCAAGAGGTTTCCTATATGTCATAGGGGCATTCCCGGGTCGTTTCTTGAACGACAACCACCCGTTCACTAACTGGGGAAAGTAGAAAGCCCTAAAAAGGTTCACGGTGGGGGTTACTCCGCAGGTATGGCATGTAATCTCAAACTGGTTGATTTTACACGCCCCTATGCAGTGGAGTTGGGTGATGTGAAAGTCATAATACAAAAGAAGGTCTACCAAGAACTTGGATAAAGGGATACGGTAGTTGGCTGAGTCAAACAGGCGTGTATATATGCCTACTTTCCCCGCCGGTGCATCCGTAATCGCTTCACCATCACCCGGATAGGTGGGGTGTACGCTTTCGGGTACATAATACTTCGACAGAAAGTCGAGGTATTTTTCCGCAGACATCACGTTCAGGACATCCGTGATAAGGGGATTATCCTTTACCATGTTTTATAAAAAGGTCTTTAAGGGCGTGATGATCTAACCTGCGGCGACGAAAATCCGTGGAAAAGAAGGCAAATATTTTGGGAGATAAAAGCTTGAGGTTAACAATGGCGGAAGAAGGAATGGGTTGTGTGTGTAACAAACACGCATACCCACTCTTATATAGGGTTGCCTCGGTTTCCGAGGTACCTTGGATCTTTGACACGTGTCAGTCACATCGCCTATCCAATGGATAGGGTTTCTGACATTTCTGCAATGACAGAGGGGGACCCACGGGTCACTTCTTAAACAGTTTTGCGTGGCTCGAAGGTGAACATTAATGACGCACTTTTGCAGACATGCGACTGGGTTATTAACTATCATTAATGTTTTTTATTCTTGTCGGGTTATGCGGCTCTTACGTAAGACCGTATTTAGTGTTACATTTAAGTTGTCTCGGCCGTTGCGTGCGGCTGAGGTAGTATTCATTAAAAATTCCTATGAAGGGTCGTCACGTGCGGCCGTAACAACAAAAATTTCAATGTTTCGTTTCCTATGTCTTTCCTTGGTAAGTCCGGAGAGCACCTTAATAGTCTAGAGGCTACGCCTACGGCTGTAACAACTAGACTGGGGGGGACATGATGACGTATAGTCCCCAACCGGGTCACGAACCCGGCCCACGGGTACTACCCGTATCCGGCCCGTCACAGATGGGTGGAATAATGTCATTCAGGCTTATGGGCTTGGATGAACAGTAACCGTACACATATGTGCGGCCCACGGCCCGGTGCGGCCGATATGACCGACATAGGGTTAGACAGAATAATATTCTGTCTAGGAATATCTTTATCCCAATGGGAGAGGATATTCACTACCAGAATTAGAAGATAACAATCATTCTAATTCTGGTGGTTATCTCTTCCTTGGGGCCGAAGCATTAGTGAAAGCCCACTAGGGTTTCACTGCCTATAAAAGGAACCCCCAAGGGTTCCACAAAGGTATTACGATTCATACTCTAAACTTACATAAACCCTAAATCGATTACTTACTCTCACGCCGGAGTCTAATCGTGGGAAACATTCCCACGGTAAGCCTAACGCGTGCTGTTTAGTGTGCAGGATCCCAACCAGACGATTCACTTGGTGCAGGAGCCGGAGCCCAGCCAACCCGAATTAAGCCTAATTCGGGTCTAGCAAGGATCAACCAACTTTTGCATCAACACACAACACAACTACTAATCACTTTCAAGTTTAGTGAGAACTCACAAGACACAACCATATCACTTTATAGTTTAGTGAGAACTACTACACAAATCTATTAAAACTCAACTAGACATATCCAAGTACACACATGTAGCTTGGATCTACACAGCACAAATCCAAGCAAACACATATACAATGGATGTACACAACAAATCCAAGTATTTACAAATAGCTTGGATGAACACAACTAGTCCAAGTATTTCATAAATACAAATGGATTAACAAAAATAAAAAGGCTAACATGATGAACATGACTAATTCATGGATTCATCTTTATCACAACACTAGTGAGTGAGTGATCTTCTCATTGGACAAGGTAAAGGAGGGGATCAAGAGGATAATCATATGTAAACATCCTTAACACTTTAAGTGATCATTTACTAATGATTATGCTATAGAAAAGAGAAAGGGGGCTGAGAAAAACGTCCAAGAGGCTTGTTGGAAAATGAGATTTAAGCCACTATTTATAGAAGACAAAGTCCAACGGCTAGCTGGGCGCGGATCCTTATCTAGACGACGGTACCTTATCGATAAAGAACCGCCTAGCTATTTAAGGTACCGCCCAGTAGAGTCCGCTCCCTTTTTTGTCTTTTAGTGGGGTAGGAATATTTGAGGTTTTTTAAACCTTCAAAGGATATTCTTATGGCATATGGAATATGCCATTTTCAAATTTACATTTTCCATTTTAATAAAACATTTTCTTAAAAAGAAAGTTTATTAAAAAATCTTTTGTCATATTAACAAAAGTGAGTTTTAAGGATAATCACTTTGATGATCACTAAGTATGATTAAGAAAAGTTAGTGATATGATTATTACCTTGATGATAGTGTTAGTTAAATAATTCGTTTTGAGTTTTATGCTAAATGTGTTGTATAGTTTGTTGTGATCAAAACTAAGAAATATTAGTTAACACTAATAATGTTTTTAGGCATCACTTGCATTAACACTTTCATTTCGAATGTGACAGTTATCAGGAGCGGGACTCAAGCTGTGAAGACAACAACACAAGGATCAAAGATGATTGTTCCACGCATGGGTGTTCCAGTTCCTTTGTTAAGTTCAAAGGCATCTCCCATGGGTTCTTCAATTGCACTCAAAACTGAACCAACAAGAACATCGTCATCACATAGCAATTTTAGTAGTTGTTCATCAGGAACTGATGTAAAATCCTCAACTAATCTTTCAAGAAAAAGTTTGGATTCTAAACTAGCTTACCATCTCTACAGGTAGACAAAGACCAGAGGAATTATAACTGTAGATGTAATGAAATAGTAAAACGATGAAATAGTGTTAGGAAATAGTAATGTCTGATAACATATGATTATACACGTGTACTTAAATTTAAATCGAACAAAAACGGTTAATCAAAATCAAGTACCACGATCTTCGCCCGACATAATTAAACCAAAGAATCACTCAACACGAAATTACTCACAAAAAATCCTTAAAAATTTATAATTATTGTCATTATATTCGATTGTTGTCATTATACAACATAAAAGACGAAAATACTTGCACATAGCACTTAAAACTTTAAGACGGAAACTATATCAAGCAATCAAGTTCCACATACACTTTTACACCAAGAGCTTATGCATGGCGAGGGCTTCTAGATGACATTTTGATCGGGCTAAACATAAGTCTCATGCCTGTTGTTCTTCAAGCTCCATGCTTGCTGAGGTGACATCTGGTAAGCGTTGGCGAGCACTTCCAAATGCATTTCCTTTAGAGCAGATGTGTGTCCAGCCAAAGTGTTGATCATGGCGTTGTCGTTAGTTCTGAAAGCTACCCATTGGCATCCTTGTTCTTGAGCTTGTTTCACTACTGCCAAGTTTTGTGGGATTACCACTACTTGGTGTTCCTGGACAACGTTGTCAAAGACTACTTTTCCCTCGTTGTTCACGATCTGCATTCTCATACTTCCTCTTATCATGTAGACTATGATGTGTGCATTCATTATCATGGTGACACGATAACATTCTGCATTATAACAAACATGATCAAGAACTATGTATTTCAGCCAACTACGCATCCAGCTCAAAACATGTAGTGTTGCATCCTGTCCAGTATGGGTGTTGATTTAGAGTCTCTATAGACCTGTATTAAGGAACAAACAAATCAAAAACTTTAACCACCCATTTCACTATGTTAGCATATAAAGTGAGTGTTCATACTTTGGGATTCATTTCTTTTTAGTGCCCGCCCACAAAATATACAATTTGAATGTTAAAACACGTGGCACAAACTTGAAATTTATGTGTACCACCATGTTGTGGATGTCATTCACGGCTTTCTATGTCAAAGTGATGGTATTTTGGAGTATAAGCCGATGTACCTTGCCAAAGAAAGAAAAATGTATCATAATAATGTAAAGAGTTACGTAATAACCTTTTTTAGCATTGACAAATGTGCCATATTAATGATTTCTTATGATATACTTAGAACGGCGTATCTAACATAACTTCATATCCTGGTATAAGACTTGTCAAGAATAAATTTGTTGATCTGAAGGCGCAATCAAAACCACTTTCAATAATATTAAAAATAGGCAAATAAGTAACATTACCTTACTTACCTTTTAGCATTTATTTAATATTATCAGATTTTGTAATGATCTATTTGCAATTTGTTTATCAGGAACCAAATGTGAGCTGAGCACGAGACTCACAGAATCCAAAGAAGCAACTATATCATAATTAAAACTATGCGGTGCAGAGCCAACCTATCTTTTTGTGAGCGCCCAAGCAGCCTAATATGACTTGATCCACAAGTAGCAGCTGTGACGCAATCACCGGCCTGCAAACAGGGATTCAAAGTTCTAATATTTCATAGTTGATTGTCTAAAAAACCTCTTTCTAGTAATGCTCTTTTTCTTCTTGGTTCTACCATCTTTAACATCAAATTTATTACCGTTTAGATCCAGTTATAAAATTATCGTATCCCCTATAATTATTTCTACAATTAAAAAGCTCGGTAATTATTAGGCTAATAATAAAAGTGACCCGATACGAATGAAAAGATAAATACATTGTAGATGGGCTCATACCTCATATTGAGATGCTTTCTCAAAGCCGAGAGGCTGGAAACAAATATTGACTCTCGCATCTATGGTTGGAAGGAAAGATTGTATACATTCTCGTTCACAACTGCAATATATCGAGACAGAGTGCAACTTTCAGTAACAAAACTCAGTCCACAAATATTAACGAATTGAATTTATGTGGTGCGGACAATTCGATGACATTCTTCTATATTTATATACCCATAAAACGTATAAATAAATTATAAACTTACAGCATAAAGTCGTCGTCATTGTTAAAAAGATCTATCTAATATTCAATGTTTGATTTGGGGTGTTTAGGACTGCGTTTACAAAAAGGTGTTTTTAAAAAAGGGATGTCTCTCTTTCATAATACAGATAATCATTTGTAGAAAAATGGATGTTCTACATAGTGAGTGTCAAACAACAGTGTGAAAGAAGTTAAATAGATCTATCTAAAGGCTGCAAAAATAACTTATGAAACCTTGAAACATTCTGTATCGTTGAAATAAGAAATGTTGTGGATTCCAACCCTGCTCCTAAAATGATAACCTGCATATAAGAAACTGAAGAAATGTAAAACTCTTTAATACTGTACTCATACGGAAACAGAAAAAAATAGACATAATAATTTTAGGTATAGGCATAGTAGGTTCTTCTTCTATGAAGGTTTGATGAAGGAGCCATTACTTTTTTTGAGCACTGATACTATACCACTCTCCCCTATAGGCTTTGTTCCTGCTCAAGATACCGAGTTTGCAAAAGATGCTTCTATTGACTATAAATATTCAAACCTGCATGAGGAACATCTGCTAAGCCTTTTTCAGTATCCATGTGAACTATTAAAATAGTTGTATAGAAGCATCACAATTTAACCTTTTATACCTGTTTGGATTGTAGTAGATTGAGAAAAAACTCAAGGGCGTGTGGCTACCAGTGTTTCAGTCACTTTTATACCCTCACGGGCTATACCTCTTAGATCCCTTAGCTCAGGAGTCCTATACCATCTTGTTGCAACATAATCCTGCAATGTTTTAGAGGAAAACATGTTACTTAAATGTGTATTGAAGAATACATTTAACAATTAACATTTGAAGAACATAGGCTTCTAATTTTTCACATTCTCTAAAGGTTGTTGACGTAGATGAGAATCATTGTGAATTACCTGAAAGGACAAGAATCAATCACTATTACACTGGTACAAGTTTAATTCAAAAGACTGAATGAAAGAAGCGAGATTAACGATTCTGAATGTGCAAATAACCTACTAGAATCGCTAGCATTGAATGATCTAAAACTGAAAAAGTAACTTGCTGAAGTGAGGGTGTCGTGTCTTGTGCGTTCTCTTTGTTGCAGTTGCCTGCTAGAACTTGATAAGCAGATAACAAAGTCATATTTTAGAAGTATCGGTGTATAAAAATGAAGTCCTTTTTTTGTTGGTCATCCTTCTTATGGATATTGTTAACCATGTAAGCAAGTAACATCCATAAATATCTATCAATCAGTTGTAAGGACAAATCGAGGATTTGGCCTAATATGTAATGAAATCAACAAACAACAACCTGACCCCTTTCGTGCAACGACAAATTTTATTTACTGCAATATAAGTTGTGTTTACGTCAGTTGATCACAAATCATTCACATCGATAGAAATGTCGAAACGTGAAGGATGATACAGTTGCATTTAAAACAGCAAAAATCACACTGCCTTTAATGACTACAACTTAGCGCAACACTCTGAGACTTAAAGATTATTAATCATGTGGTATCAAGAATTTGATCAAATTTGTAATGAAATCAACAAACAACAACCTGAACGCTTCGTGGAATGACAACTTTTATTTACTGCAATATAAGTTGTGTTTACGTCAGTTCATCACAACTCATTCACATTGATAGAAATGCCGAAACATGAAGGGTGATACAGTTGCTTTTATAAATAACAAAAATCACACTACCTTTAATGACTACAACTTAGCGCAACATTTTGAGACTTAAAGTTGATTAATCATGTGGTATCAAGGATTTGACCAAATCTGTAATGAAATCAACAAACAATAGCCTGGCAACTTTTATCTACTGCATGCAATATAAGCTGTGTTTACGTCAGTTCATCACAAATCACTCACATCGATAGAAATGCCAAAACGTGAAGCAATATCTGGTGAGATGGGCACATCGGATGAGTTGCCTAATGGTTAGTGGGTATACTCAAATCTTTGGAACATATGTAATCTATGCACATAAAAAAAGTTTTCGAGATGAACTTAAGCAGAAAAGGGAAGACCTTGTTTGGCTAAGTTAACCTTATTTTCAACAAACAGACTATAAGTAAATAAGCCATGTAGAAAGTGGCATGCAATTGCTTGTTTTGACCTTTTGCGAAAGAAGTGTGCAGGCATCAACCTTTCTTCAGTTAAGGTACCTATTTACAATACTGTGAATTAATAGATATATTGAGTACTACATATGAGCAGATTTAGCTAAAGACACAAAACTACTCGAGTAACTACAAAGTAATTGCTTGTTCAACTAATAGTATGCAAATCATGCTTAGGTATTTGGTATTACTGGACATCGTGTCTCTATAAGTTCGAATACTAAAGGTGTGTGCAGTAAAATGGTCGTCGTGAAGTAACAAATGTACCTTTGCGTTGGGACATACAAATTACTTAATTAGGAATTGTTGGTTGGCTGGACCTTGGTCGTGTCACCAGATGTATGCTAGAGTCTTGAATAAACTTATCCAAAGCATCAACTTCAAATTTCTGTATCTGTATTAAGAAGGAAACAACATGTTGACTTTACGCTACGATAATCGTGAGGTGTTCACAAATTTTAGTGGTCAGTCAGATTTGCAACTTTGTGTTAATATTGTGATGCAAGTGCTTCAGTAGCATATCTAGTTACCAAAATGTGGTCCTTTGTTGGTTGATTTCGAGAGTATAAGATGATGATAGTGCACAAGGATTAGAGAGTTCAGAGGAATTACCT
Source organism: Glebionis coronaria (assembly GCA_025667525.1). Classification (NCBI taxonomy): domain Eukaryota; kingdom Viridiplantae; phylum Streptophyta; class Magnoliopsida; order Asterales; family Asteraceae; genus Glebionis; species Glebionis coronaria. Next base: position 470,199,922 of record CM046879.1, read on the forward strand.
ACCGCGAGAAGGCGGGCATGACCGTTGCATCATTTGTTGGACTTTTCCAGACCAATTGTGTCGAAGTTTTCAGAGGCTGTGGCAGATCAAAAACAGGAAAATAAGAAATGGAGGATGTGGGTGGTGCAAGTGGTGTGAGTGAAGAAACATAATTTAATACCGATTTTATAAGAAGACAACGTGTTAGGAAACAATTGGGATTAAAACGACATACCTCCTCTGGAATCCCAATATAGCGGACGAACAAACAGAATGATGGTCTTGAAAACAAAAACCTAAAGGAGGAATGATTAGATAAAAGAGACAACCTTTCTTGAAGAGGTAAAGACGCACAATCATCGAAAATGCAAAAGATAGATTCTCAAATGAGTCTTTTGTTCTTAAGTGAATTTTAATATTTGCTTTTTTAGCTTGTGGTTTCCTAATGCTGTTTCAAATACACACTTTCAATATTTCATCACCCAAAGCCACTTATTTTAACCCCTTAACTGACCACTTTCGCCCTCACTTGACCCCCTAAACACACCCATTTACCATATACAAAAGGGATATGATACAATAATGTATATAAAAACCTAATTAGTTTTGGGAAAAGATTCACAGCATGTTGCAGTAAATGATCGTTTGGGAGTTTTGTTCGTACTAATTAATAAGCGCTATAAATGATTATACGCAAACTTCAATCAAGCAAACAACAAATACAAAATGGGTACCTGAAAGTTGCAAAATTACACCCCGTCTTGGTTATTTGTATATTGGCAAATTTAAATAATATTTGAGTTACCTTATCTTGCGTAAAAATCTAGACATCTAGCAAGCATGTTCTCAGATCATACTAATTGTATCCCAAGTTGAAAAACTCAGTAGCAGCATAGTAAGTTGACTTTTTTTACCACCCTCTGCAGATTATATAACTCATGCTTAGTAGGTCATGTATAAATATAAGATTTTTTTGACATTAACACATTTTTCTAAGTTGCCATTTGACTTGTCAAAACAAAAACGCAACACATATTGCGAGTTAAAGAGTGTTTGGATTAACTTAGTTGTAACAGTAGAAGGTGTTTAAAAGATCTCGACAGTTACGGAAAACAAAAATGTGCACTCGTGAGGCTTGTCTAAGGCACTCGCCTTTTAGTACGACATTAAAGTGCTATTGGGCTGAACATTTTTTTGCAAATTACTAACTTAAGCTTTTAGGTTTCCAAACGAACATTTAAAGCCTAAACTCTATCACCATTCACATATTGCCATGCATCATAGTTCGGAACTACATGCCACAATAATGAAATATAGGGAGTGTTTGGGATTTCCCTTATGTAAATTGTTTAAGCCTATAAGCAGTTAATCAGATTAAACATATGAGAAAATAATCAACTTGTCTAAAACAGCTTGCTATGACGCAAGGGTAACTTAGTAATTTTGAATCCACCATAACATTTACTTAGAAATAAGTAATCTCCAACCACTTATGTCACCCAATAATCATGTCGAAAAGCTGGTGTTATTTAGGTTGTAGTGTCAAAGAAAAGAGAGTAGTTTCAAGAACGTACCTTGTAGCTTGTGTTAGTATTGTTTTCAGCGGGAATCTACTGCTAAGATTTCTTTGCCACGGTCTTTGTACGGGGACTTGCAGAAATTCATCACCTTTTTTATTTGTCTTGGACAAAGTCACTGCAATCAACCAATACAAATTACACTCCAGAATCGATTAGGGTTTTTCATAAATCGAATCGATTAGGGTTTTTCATAAATCGAATCGATTAGGGTTTTTCATAAATCGAACCGATTTTTTTCATAAATTAAATAAGATAAAATCAAAAGATAAAATAACTCCATTATAAAAAGATAACATCAATCGGCCGTGTACGAATGAATGATTTGAAGTGTGGGTTAATCAGATGCGAATGAATGATTTGAGGCATAGGTTTTGTATAATGATGAAACCTGCGTTTGTGAATCATTCCCGTTATACCTCATAAAGCAGCAGGTCGTGCTAATCAATCTAACACACTCACCCAATAATAGGAAAACTTCATGGCATCTCAGTTGTATTTGGTTGATCAATGGTGTTAATTAAATCCAATATGATGAATTTGATGTGACTTGAATGAATGAATTTGAGATGATTAAATGTGAGGAAGACAAGAAATCAAGTAGAGGATGAAAAGATGGTGACGGCTGTTTTAGGGTTTGCGTGTGTGTGTGTGTTTTTTCTCGTGGGTAAAATAATGAAAAAAATGAGATTAGAAGTATTATATATACATGTGTTATCAACACGCAGTTTTTTTTTAAACTGCGTTTTCAAACAACGATTTTCGAGGTTTTTTGAGATTTTTTAGGGAAAAATCAAATCCTATTGGTTTAGAGGTGCCATGTCACATATGACTGAGATTAGGGGTGTGGTATCAAGTCATAACTATACCTATATATAATATAGAGATATATTGTTTTTATATAATAAGTGTATTATTTGTGGACTCATGTCACTAATTTTTTTATGGCTTATCACTCTCAACAAAATATAGTTTCATGATGATTCTAATGCATAATTTATACTAGGAATTGTACCCGCGCTTCGCCACGGTAATTTGTGTTCGTTTTTGGCAACGTTAGCGGGGAACGAAGCTGGACGTATGCATAAGAGCGGGCATATAGTAGGTTGCTACAAAACAGACATTCGAATACGTGTTCTCATGAACAACCAAACCACAAATGAAATGAGCGAAGCAAGTGTTGATAAACATTCCTGGAGATGTATTATTCAAAACGTGTTATGCGTTTTTTTTTTCCACACCATCATACAACATACAAAAGCTCTCTTGATTAGTGGGAAAAAACTGAAGCCAACAACATTCATAGCATCCACAAAGGCGCGTACATTGTAAATTCAAGTACGTTGCCACCGCTTCTACCACTTGTTTATTTACGTATGCTAGGTTGTATTCCACTTAGCTTCACCCAGCCAGTTCACCAACCTCGTATCATTGTGCAGCTGCAAAAAAAATAGCAATGAACGTGTCATACAAAAACTATAGAACTGCTTGTGTGACCATGGTGAATTGATTAGGTTAACAACAGCCACACCCCCCCTTTATATGGCTTCGTAGTAACTCCATATCACATCTTTCATACTCGCTTGCAATAGAACACAATAAAACAATTTTTTAAAAGGCTGGAAGGACAGAGAGTAATTTGAACTTGTAACTTTGTAAGGCATAAGTCATTGTCTGATTAAATTGGCGATAAAATGCGTGAAAGAGTTTGATTGCTGAAGATGGACAATTTGATCCAGTATTCTGAATTCTATGAATTTCCACTAACACAGTTACATAGCATTTTCTTAGAAAAATGTATGTATTCGTTTCATTCATTTATCCTCGATGGGGTTTCAAATTGGCGCATAATTGATGAAATGGTTCCATACCTGCTCTGTTGCCATTGCTCCGCCGACCTAGAAATCAGCGTGATTTGATACCTCTTTCGGAGTGTAGTGCTTTTTCGAGCTCCGCAACATCTTGACCAACCAAAATGTAATATAATCGAAGTCAGGAGAAGAAGATCAGCAAAACTAGAAACTACACAAAACCAACACTGAGCTATTTAATAGTTGCCACACCTTTAGTTTTTTAATTTGTGTTGAAATCTTAGAACACTTGAGTTGTTGTATTGCCATTTCTACAACCTTACCTCTACCAATAAAAAAGTGTGAAATATTTATATACTCTATCTACAAAAGCTAAAGAAAATGTGAGAGGTGTGTTATCTTTTGTAGGTCATAACAGTGCCCAACCGTAGCCTTAGAAGGTTGCATACCATCTCACAAAGAAATCCCAATAACGTCATTGTAATATTTTCCTTGTCCTCGCTAACATCTACAACCACATGTCCAAAACAACTAAAATTAGCATAAATATTTTACCGAGTCAATAATGTGGTTGAAGATACGTACACATGTTTTGAGGCAATCTAGGCACATAATTTCTGTCAACAACCAGACTCGTAGCTGTAAATGTCATAGAACAAATGCTAAACCACTTCCTGAAACTAATACACACCAACTAAACATTAACAACCTATCTTAACTGCATTCTAAATTCAACATACGCTATAACAAACTCATAAGGTAGATAAATTGTGCAATTCTAAAATTCAACATACGTTGTAACAGACTTATAAGGTAGTTGAATAGTGCAAAGAGCTTGAAACTAATACACACCAACTAAACATTAACAACCTATCTTAACCGCATTCCAAAATTCAACATACGCTGTAACAGACTCATAAGGTAGCTAATAGTGCGAAGAGCTTGAAAATTTACTGTAGTTTTTTAATACTCTTCGTCGAGTCGGGGTGTTGGGTTTTGGTGCTACTTGCATTAAGGAAAAGTAAGACTCAAGTCATATTTTATCACAAGTCGTGTTCATTCTGGACATGTCTTATATCTGTCATTTTGGCTTCTAACGTGTAATCCTATAAAGGTTAATGGGGTATGAAGTTGCAGTTTATACTTCTATAAACAATGGCACTAGATCTTGAATCACAACAAGCTTAACATCTAGAAACAAATGCCTAAAACAGTAGGAAACTGAATAGGCAAAAAAAGATGGCATCATGTTTGCCATAGATATAACATCAAAAGATTTCAAATCCTCTACTGATCCAACAAAGCTATCAAAAACTCTAATACAAAACCAAAGACAAATAAGGAGTAAATAGGACTTAAAACAAATAGATATGATTAACTTTCTACAAAGACTACACCACACTGATGATATGCTCTGTCAACCTTCAGACTACGCAAAGCCTCATGTGCATAACCAGTATCCATTATATGACGGCCCTTCTTTATACTTCATAAGCATGTCTGATGTAGTGAGGATTAGATACTTGCTTTAGGAAAAACAAGCAACTAAAATATAGGGTAAGCACGACGATTTAGGAAAACCGTGTGTAAATGACCCTAAAAGTGAGTTCGTTCTCTCGAGGAGGCACGTGTGTTGTGTAATGAATTGATTGATTTTGTTTTTGATTATTAATGAGAAGAAAAGAAGAGAAAATGACGAAGACGAAAAAAACAAATTAGAAAAAAAAATAAGGCAAAACACTATTAGAAAGTTACGACGAAGAACGTGAAAAACACAAAGTTTAAAATTTTAATCTAAAAATTCCTAAAAATTACTAAAAACTCCCAAATAATATTCTAAGGGTTTACAAAAAATTTAAACTTGCCAAAACCTTTTAATTAATTTAATAATGACTTTTTAATGCTAATTAAAGCCCTAAAAATCACTTTTAAATATTAAAAAGCCCTAAACAAGATTCAATAGTTTGTAAACCTCAAAAATGACTTAATTAAACTAAAAACTATTTTAAAAATTTTAAAAACAAATTAAACTATTTTTAAACTCCTAAAAACTATTAAAATGTATTAAATCTTAAATTAATTCTAAAAATTAATTGAAAAGCCTAAAAATTAAATGGAAAGTGACAAAGGTCCTATTTTAATGTCTAGAATCTAGGAAAAATGAAAAAGAAATTAAAATAAAACTTTTTATTTTATTTAATAAAATAATATTAAAATATTCTAAAAAATTAAAAATCCTCAAATAAATTCTAAAAAATTCTCAAAAATCCTAAATAATCTAACTAAGAAGAAAATGTAAACAAAAGTTTCTGAAACCTCTTAATGAATTTTATATTAATTTTTAAAGTTGCTAAAAAACCCTAAAATTAAATAAAATCAAAAATTAAAGTTTTTGAAAACTTTTTCACATGTAAACCTCAAAAATACTAAATAAAACCTAAAAATGATTTTTTTGTAATTTTTTACTACTGTTCACCAATTTTTAAAGACTTTCTAAATTTAAAAATAAAAATAATCCTAGAAATTAATTAAATAAAAGGAAAAATAAAATTTTTAATCAGAAAAATCCTAAGACCTATTTAAAACCTAGGAAAAATGAAAAGACACCAAAAAGCTTAATCAATAAGCTGAAAATGAATAAATAAGCCACGGCTTTATTAAATAAGCCAAACTCACACACTCCTTATATATTAGACTTTGTAGACTCTTACCAGTCAAAGTCCCTAGGGCAGATGGTAAGAGCGTTGTGTTGTGAGAGGAGTGGCGCAGGTTCGAGTCCTGGCCACGTCCTTTTTGGAAATTTATTTTTTTTTTCTTTTTAGCTTTTAAAACTTGAACAGTGCAACTTACTAGCTTCTAAACACAAATCCAAACCCAAAAATATACAAGATTAAACAAATTATGAATCAAAACGTGGGCAAGTCTGGTGATGTTTCTGAAAACCAAGTGTGAGTGCACACTTGAACTTTGCAAACCAAGAGGTCTTGGTTGTGCTTGTTTGGTGTGATTTGTGGTACACAAGGCACCCTTGTGCTCTTTCTGAGCACAAGGAGTCAATAAGACACAAAGACTAAGCACTTAGCACACTGAAATCACAATCCAAAGCACAATATGGCAAAAGCAAGTTTCTGTGAAGATTATGATGGGTCTGTGGACTTTAAGCTAATTTTCTAGCACCCTAGTGTGATTCAAGGCTTCAAAATAAACATACAAACTCACAAACTGACACTCAATCAATAGCAATCTATCAATAACAGTATCTCCTAACAGAATTCAACATTCAAGCATCAAAATTGTATGAAAAATAAGCAGGCAAGTTGTCATGCAGATTTGCTATACTCTTTTGCTTTTTTAACACACCAATTAGCTTAAACTTGATCCAAATTTGAGCACAACTAACTTAGAACCTATCTCAACTATTATCAATCACTATCACACGTTTTTGAATCACCAATTAAACCCCAAACCCTGTTAAAACCAGTTGCCAAACACCACTTAAACTAATTGAAAACGTTTTTTAACACTACAAAACCTTCTAAACTTTTTCAAACTGAACCAAATGGAATCTAGCATGCATAACAACTGAAAAGAACACAAATCCAATCACTTAAACACACTTTGACACAGAATCAAACAAATCTCTTTAACAAGCACTTTTCTGAAATTTAACAAGGTAAAAGAAGATTTACCTAGGGACCTTACTTCCAAGGTCCCTTGTGGAAGCAATTCCACCTCCTTCCAACTCGGGTTGGAGCAGACACAATTATCAACAACAACTCCAATCCTGAAAAAGAAGAATCAAAGAAAAAAAAACACAAAAATATGCAATATTTCTGTTTTCACTTTTTCTTCTTAAAAATCTTTCTCAAACTTCTTCAAACTTACAAACACGTTTTAACAACAAATCTTAAGTCCAAAATCAAAACTCCTTCCACTTTCACTTCAAAAGCTTGATTTCAGAACCTTAAAACTTTCTTTTTAAAACTACCTTTTTGAAAATCAAACTTTCACAAATGTGTTATGGAACTCAGTCTTTCTTCTCAATTTCTACCAACTTTAGACAAATATTAAAAGGAATTATATTGTATACACACAAATACCAAACTTTAATTTCATTTAAAAAGGATTACAAAAAGTTGAAGAAAAACTGGAACAAAGGTGCATTCACATGCGAATGCCCTTTAAATACTAGCTAAGAGAACATTCTAGGTCTACAAACCCTAGTAACTAAAATGCCTAAAAGGCCCTTGAAGATTTGACTGAAAATGGGTCAAATATGTGCTCCATGTGATTCTGTTGGATGCCAGCTTGGAATCTTCATCTTGAGTCGTTGGATGAACCTTTGGGACCAAGGGGATGATCTGGTGTGTTTAAATGGTCGGGTGTGGGGTTTTGTGTGAAAACGATGGAGCAGGGGAAGGCTGGGGAGGGGTCCACAGTCCATGTGGGTGTGTTGGGTGATGTGGGTTTGGTTGAGAGGGACATGTATTAGTGATCTGGAAGGTTTGAGTTAATAACCCTTTGGATTGAGTGAGATTGAATCTGGGGTGGGATTAGGGTTTATGGTGATTAAGGGTGGGTTTTGATTCGTTTTGGGTTTAATTATTTTTAAAACTTTGTTATGGAGGGAAGGGGATTAAGTGTTGACTGGTTGACCCAGTTTAAGTTAATAAACTTGGGTTGGGTAATGGGTAGGGTCGGGTTTGGGTAAGGGTTGTGGGTAATTGGGTGGGTAGGGTTGATGTGGCAACGTCTGGTTGGGTGTGGGTTTTGGTGGTTTTGACAGTTTAGGTCCCTAGGTTTTCCACTTTCTTCCACTTTGTATCAAAAGCTGTCAGCGCCCATATTGCCTTTGACAACTTTGGATAAGTTGTCAAATTTGGCACAATCTTCTTCAAAAACTTTCCCAAGGGTTTAAACTTGTATAAACTTGATTCCCAAGGGCTGGACTTGTAATATCTTCAAGCATTCAAGGATTATACTTGTACATTTGATAATTTGAGGGTCAAATGTGACAAGTTCTTCAAAGATGAGGGGCCATTTTTGCCAATCTTCAATTCTTCAAGGGTCTTTTTGCAAAATCCAAACTTGGGCCCGGTTCATTGTGCGACTTCATTTCCCGTGTTCGTTTTTGATTGATTCTTGTGTTCTTTTGCCAATTCCTCAATATCCGTACCTAAAAATACACAAGTAACAAACACGAGCATATATTTGGCATGTTTTATGATATTTTATGCAATTTAAGGCCGTTTTGGACGATGAGACCATGTATAAATGCAGTCTCATCACTCCCCCATACTAAACCATTGCCGTGCCCTCACGCAATGCTAAGAATAAAGTATCGAAGCATCTCCAAAATTTAATTTAATGACTTTTATTGAAATGATAACTAGCTACACTATGATTACTACTACTTACGTTTTAGACATAATGTATGATTTTCATCGCAAAATGGGACGTTTAGGTTCATAGAATAAGAACACGTGAATGCTTCGTTAGAAATAATTTCATCGTCCTCGATTTTCACCTTAATTCCATGCCAAGCGTGCAACGAGATCATTGTCATTATAAGTTAGTAATGCTAACACTACTCATATGCCCTAATCACGTACTTATTCTCCCATTATTCCTAAGTTGTATCTCTTATATTTTATTTTGTCTTGAATGTTTCACGAGGATACATTGTTTGACTTATGCGATAATAGAGATTTAGGTCTAAAAATAGAGTCCTAACGGTGTAACTAAGACCATCAAATCAATAACCCCTCCTAATAGACAACGATGTTAAAAAATTAAGTTGACAAGAAGAATCGATAAACACGGTTTTATAACGGTTTTGAACATGAGACTTATTACCAAGACTTTTATACGCCCCCTAACGGAAGGACCTTATTATCTTTGGTTTACCTCCATCTTTTATTCAACTTCGCCATGAAGTTTTTATTATGACTTCGGTCTTGCCTTGCCTTTTATTATCCGCCTCATCGGTGGTTTTATTAGCCAAAGACGTATATCCTCACGCTAAAGCGAATTTTGGATCTTTAAAGCTTCGAAGATTAAGGCTTGATTCACTTTCAATTTTGCATAGATTTTAGGCCTTGTGGGGCTTCAAATTGTTTGCTTGATTTAGGTGAGCACTTGAAATCTTATTATTAGGTGAAGCTTTTGATTATTAGGGTGCCAATACTTCAAAACCGTGACGCTGGCGATACCTTAATGTCTTCCCAATTTAATTACACGGAAGCTACTAGAAAAGACTAGAAACCCAACAATCAAAACTAAACCGCTAAATCAATATTTATTAAGCAAAAAATATTTACATGCGAAGGGAGAATAAGCAAATAACGAGAACACATGAGTTTTTGAAAGAATACGATTACTCTACGTTTAGCATAGTAACTTATAATTAACTCTATCATTTCTCGTCCTCATTTAAGAGACTTAGCCTAATGTGTAGTTAAGGAACCAAAGCTAAGTGCTCAACACGCACGGTCGAGTCAAAAATTACTCTTATTCTCGCCATCGGAAAATCTACATTCGTGTCTTCAAACACTTATGAAACATGAGAAATTTTTTAAAATTTGGCCATTTTTAGCCTTATTTTGCACTAAAACGATAAACAAAAAGATAAACTTTGGAAAGCGTGAAGGTTTGGCAAGGCAAGTATCTATTCACCCCCCCATACTAAAGTTAAACATTGTCCTCAATGTTTCGAGTCTAGGGGTGCAAACACCCCCATACTAGAGACGTAGTCGAATGCCTAATCTAGCATGGAAAGGGTGTAACCAATAAGTAATAGCCGTTTATGAAGTGTGCTATAAAACCTAAGGTTAGAACATAAAAGGATATCATGATGTGGATATTGGGAAAGGCCTCCAAAGCAAACGATCGAGTGCTCCCATGAAACGAACACGAGAGGCTCCAATCGTGAAGATAATGTTCTAAAAGACACAATGCACAAACAACCACGGAACAAAGGTTGGAAGGGCACAAATCCCCTCACATTACACTAATTAGAAAGCAATAATATGTACATGGATAAGCATGGGTTTCCCCCACGAGGCACCTTGTTTTTGATAACCGAGTCAAAAGCTCGACTCGAATCCCCATAAATGTGATCATTTAGGGATAATCATGGTATGGTCAATTTTTGGTGGGGCTTACATGATAAACAAGGCCCAAAAGCACGTGGAGTACTTTAAAAATCCGATAATCGTATACCGGGGTCAAAGATAGCGTCCTCGTTTTCGGATGAAAGACGAGACAACACAACTCCAACACAAATCCCAATGGGATAGAAGAAAATAGGAGAGAAGAAATAGAAGGGTGAGACAATGGGTAAGGCAAAAACAACTTGAGTCACTCGAGGTAGACTCGCACCAATCAAATGAAAAGATTTTCCATTTATTGCATCGGTGGAAGACCGAGATTTCCCTATAAAAGCAATTCCAGGATCAAATATCTCGTCCTCGGTGGAGAAAGGAGAGGGAACATAAGGGGCTTCCCCCACACTAGGTCCACACAAAGCATCGTCAAAAGGGGAAGACGAGCTTGTAGTACTCAAGACACGCGGTGATGACGGAGTTAGAATAGTAGAAAAATCTTTTAAATTAGATTCAAAATCTTTTCCTTTTTCATCTTTAACACTCTCCTTGTGAAAACCCGATTTGATTATGTCAAAAATATTTGGTGTATCTAAAACAATGTTAGTCACACTAAAAATTCTCACATTTTGAAAACGTTTTGGTTTTGGTGGTGGCAAGTTTTCAAATCTTTTGTCAACAAAGAAAACCTCCCCATCGGGATCAACGTATTCATCATCCGAAGAATCACTCGAGATTGGTATCGAAGGCTTAACACTCTTAACCTCCATCGGCGGAGGGGACGGAACTTCATTTTTATCAACTCCTAAAACTCTATTGGAAATCCTTTGACAAATGTTTTTGATAGGATTGACATTGTACAAAGATGTGATCGAATAAACATGAGAAAGAGTGGAGTTTTGGGTTGCATTAATGACGAGTTCTTCCTCATTGAAACGAAGAGTGATTTTTCTTGCATGCACATCGATAAGTGCTCTCGAGGTATCCAAAAAAGATCGACCTAAAATTAACGGAACTTTAGGATCGATGGGAATATCAACAACTATGAAGTCCACGGGATAATAGAATTTCCCAACTTTCACAAAGACGTCCTCGGCAACTCCACAAGCTAGAATCGTAGAATGATCGGCCATTTCGATTGACATTCTTGAAGGAGTGAGATTTGGAAGATTGAGCGATTTAAAAATCTCGAGAGGCATCAAATTAATACTAGCACCAAGATCGGCCAAGGCGTAGCATTCTTCCATGTCTTGGATAGCACATGGGATTAAAAACTTTCCAGGATCACCGACCTTTTGAGGTATGCGGCTTAGAAAAACCGAAGAACAACTAGACGATTTTTGCAATTTCTCTTTGTTATTCAACATACTTTTGAAGTTTGCGGCAAATCGAGGCATCATGACTAAGGCGTCGGCAAAACTTATATTAAAATGCAAGTCACGAAACATTTTCATAAAGAGTTCAAATTGATAATTATTTCGTTCTTGTGCCTTTTCCTTGTCTCGTCTTGATGGGTAGGGTAAAGGTGGTGTGGGTTGGGGCAAATTAGGCATAGGCATCGGCCTTGGAATCTCGGGTTCCATAATGGGTGTTGGTTCAACCGTAGGTGTGGTTTGAGCGGTACTTCGTGGGCTTGTAATGTGCTCCTTTTCAACCACAACCTCGGGTTCTTTCTCTTTTTCCTTCTCCATAGAAGTACTTGGACGAGAAATGGGTTCCTTGAAAGTTTTACCACTACGAGTGGTAATAACCTTCAATTCTCCTTTCGGGTTCACGATGGTATCACTAGGAAGACCACCCGAAGAAGAGGGCTTACACATGATAGCTTCAAACATTTTAGCCATTCGATCTTCAAACTTAGATTGCCTAGCATCCGCTTTCAACAACTCTTGCTTAATCTCATGTTGTCCTTGCTCCATTTTTTGTTGATTTTGTTGGAGTCGTGTGACATTTCCTTCCATTTTATTAGCATGAGTTTTAAGTTCATTAGCAAGTTCGGTTTTAAGCTCATTTTTCAATTCGGACCTTAAGCTAATCATCTCACGTTGCATGTTATCAAACTTAGCATCATTAGCCTTAGCATAATCTAAAAATTCTCCTTGCAAATTTTTAGTGTGAGCATTTTGAAAACCTTGAGTAGGAGTTTGAAAATCACGGTTTTGGTTTTGGTTTGAAATTTGCCCATTTCCACTTTGGTAATTACCCTTGTTATAGTTTCTTTGATTTCCTTGGTAATTTCCACCTTGATTGTTGTTGTTGCGATAATTATTAGCATTTTGATTGGGTGGAGCTTGATTTGAACGTGAACCTTGACCTATTTGGTTATAAGTTCCCGTGGCTACAAAAGCATTCGAAGTGTTACCATCCGCGGTAATGCACTCGGAAAAATCATGAGCTCCACCACATGAAATACAACTCTTAGCAACCGCTTTAACCGAAGCGGTGCTTGAAGCTTCTTGAGCTTTCCAATGAGACATAAGAGTCGAAAACCTATCGAAAAACCGATTCTCCTCATTTGCTTCATCTTGCAAGGCATTAATGGAACGAGATGATGACGAGCCCAAATTGGCAACACTCGGTGTGTTACGCGGGCTATAGACCTTAGACCTATTTTCTATGATTTTCAAAGCCTCATTGGTCGTTTTGCACAAAAAATTACCACCCGCGGCGGCATTTAAATAATCTCGTTCATGTTCATTAAGCCCATTATAAAAAGTGTCAATTTGATGCAATTCGGAAAAATCATGGTGTGGACATTCATGTAACATTTCTTTAAATCTCTCCCAAGCCATTGAAAAACTTTCATTTGGTCTTTGTGTAAAACGTGAAATCTCGTTTTTCAAATGTGTTGTCTTAGATGGTGGAAAAAATTGATTCACAAATTTAGACACGAGATCGGCCCATGTCAAAATCGAATTCGGCGGTTCTTTCTCAAGCCAAATCTTGGCGGGTCCATCTAACGAGTAAGGGAACAACATCATCTTAATGGCATCGTGTGGTACATCCTTAAACTTGCTTGTCGCGGTGAGACGATTAAATTGCCTAATGTGATAATGTGGGTTGTCTTTTTCATGACCGCGAAACTTGTTTGCTTGCAACATAGACATTAAACCCGTTTTGATTTCAAAGTTCTCCGCAAGGATGGCGGGAATCACAATGGCCTCTCCAAAACCCTCGGTGGGTGCTTGAAGCAACTCCATCATAGTACGATTAGCCATGATAGCTTCTTGTTCTATAATAGGTTCCTCAATTGGAGTCTCCTCACTAGAAGGAGTAGTCGATTTGTTTCTTCGTTTACGAGCACGTCTAGCTTTAGAGCGAGTTTGCATAAACGTCACGTACAACGAGAAGGCGAGCAAAGAAGATTCTTTTTGGTTTTTTGTGTTTTTTCAATTTTTTTTTTGTTTTTGATTGTATTAACCTTTTGGAATTGGTGAATGTATTAAGTAGACAACAAGTCCACAAATCTCCTCACTAATCAAATCTCTTGATTAAAAAGGCCTCAAGGAATGAAAACGATCACGTGGAGTGAACGCCTTCGATGACTTTAGAACGATGGTGGAACACCAAATCGTTCAAGAGGGTTTAATCAATATGAAACCAAGAAAATATATATAATATGTAATAATACTTTGGGCGGCAAAACCCTCGATTCACTCTCAAAATCAAATACGCACAAGCAAGCGGAGGAAACGAGGCGGCGCGAAGCACTTAAGAGCCTTTTTCCTTTAGGTTGTGAAATACAACCGCCTTATACCCACCTTATAGTTTGTATTTTCAAAATCGAGCTTCACGAAAGTATTTATCTATTTTTGCCTTTTTTCTTTGGTTTGAGATTCGAATACAATGATTGGGTAATGACCTCCCAAGTCAAGGTTGTGATTGCTCATGTATTTGGAGTACTTATGTATTTATTGTTCTACGTATACAATATAGTAATAGTATTCACACAAAAACCGAAAAACGATAATACGTATTAATAGAGTGCTATTAATACAATTATATTATGGCTAATATAGAAAAACAACAATGGTCAATCAAAACACAACACGCCTCCCCGGCAGCGGCGCCATTTTGATGTAGTGAGGATTAGATACTTGCTTTAGGAAAAACAAGCAACTAAAATATAGGGTAAGCACGACGATTTAGGAAAACCGTGTGTAAATGACCCTAAAAGTGAGTTCGTTCTCTCGAGGAGGCACGTGTGTTGTGTAATGAATTGATTGATTTTGTTTTTGATTATTAATGAGAAGAAAAGAAGAGAAAATGACGAAGACGAAAAAAACAAATTAGAAAAAAAATAAGGCAAAACACTATTAGAAAGTTACGACGAAGAACGTGAAAAACACAAAGTTTAAAATTTTAATCTAAAAATTCCTAAAAATTACTAAAAACTCCCAAATAATATTCTAAGGGTTTACAAAAAATTTAAACTTGCCAAAACCTTTTAATTAATTTAATAATGACTTTTTAATGCTAATTAAAGCCCTAAAAATCACTTTTAAATATTAAAAAGCCCTAAACAAGATTCAATAGTTTGTAAACCTCAAAAATGACTTAATTAAACTAAAAACTATTTTAAAAATTTTAAAAACAAATTAAACTATTTTTAAACTCCTAAAAACTATTAAAATGTATTAAATCTTAAATTAATTCTAAAAATTAATTGAAAAGCCTAAAAATTAAATGGAAAGTGACAAAGGTCCTATTTTAATGTCTAGAATCTAGGAAAAATGAAAAAGAAATTAAAATAAAACTTTTTATTTTATTTAATAAAATAATATTAAAATATTCTAAAAAATTAAAAATCCTCAAATAAATTCTAAAAAATTCTCAAAAATCCTAAATAATCTAACTAAGAAGAAAATGTAAACAAAAGTTTCTGAAACCTCTTAATGAATTTTATATTAATTTTTAAAGTTGCTAAAAAACCCTAAAATTAAATAAAATCAAAAATTAAAGTTTTTGAAAACTTTTTCACATGTAAACCTCAAAAATACTAAATAAAACCTAAAAATGATTTTTTTGTAATTTTTTACTACTGTTCACCAATT